>JASXTE010000015.1:7337500-9737500 GCA_030280995.1 Hemileia vastatrix
AAATAAAAGCAGGTCTTTTAGGGAGTGATTTGGGAATAGAATGACTTGATCCTCTGGAAGGAGCAGAAGATAAAGAAGAGGAAGCAGGTCCAAGTTCTGGTGACCTGGTAGGAGATATGGAAATATACTTGTGTGAAGGTGAAGGCAGAGTTATTGGATAGTTGGGGTTTCTGCCACATCTTTTCTTTTTAGAGTTTCAAGAATCACAGGCTCTGTTATAGAATTTGGCCTGAGGAGTAGAAAGAGTGAAGGTACAAGGCCTGCACATGTGGATGTACTGTTTACAAGCAAAGTCCTTTGGAGCAGTGAAACAGTGAAGGTCCTATGGGTCAAAGTCTGGAGATTCAGCCATGATCTGTGAAGGAAAAAAAATGAAGAGAAAAGAGATGAATGAAAATTTTGTCAGTGATGTGTAGATAATGAAGAATGGAAGTTTAGCAGGTAGGCTGTGGAGCACTGTGCATGGAGGTGGCTCCGCCCTTATATGCAAAATGGGTTTCAGTCCGTCAAGAATTTAAACTGAACACTGGTAGTCCATCAAGAATATAAACTGAACACTGGAAGTCCATCAAGAAATTAAACTGAGAAATGGTACAGTCCCCCAAGACTATAAACTTAGGATGGTTGATGGTGAAGTCCTTCAGGACTATAAACTGACAATGTGGAGTTGGTGTGATTCTGGCAGAGGGCATCCAAGGGGGAGTCTCTGAATATGTTAAGGCAAGTGTGGGGGTAACTGATGAGCTGGCTGCTCTGTAGAACAGTTACCCCAGAATGTTAGTTTGTTTCTTTGGTCTTTAATGTTTTGATCTCTGGTTCTGTCTTTTTGATTCAGGTTTTGAGCCCCCCAAGACTATAAACTGAGGGTTTTGAGTCCCCCAAGACTATAAAATGAGGGCTTTTAGTCCCCCAAGACTTAAAACTGAGGATTAGTCACCCAAGCCTTTAAACTGAGGAAATTATTTTTATTTTTTATTTCTAAATCAAGGTTTTCAGGAAAGAAGCAATCACAGAGAAGGATCAAGAGATATAACAAAATGTTCAGCATTGGCTTTGAGCTGCTGAATGAGGTTCTTCCTTTTCTCAAGGTGCTGTGGATTCCTGAAAGGAGTGGTTTGGAAGTAATTTAGAATGAGATGCTTCCGTTGAGAATAATGTTGCTGAAATTTGTCTTTGATGGTGGGAAATGGATTAGGTGGGGGTGCTTCAATGGTTCTTACATTGTCATAATCACTGTCTGGATGGAAATGAACTGGAAATTTTTCAGATTGAATTTCAGTATGAAGAAGTATTGGCTTACCATCAGATGAACCAGGGATGGAAGAGCTAGTGTTTGTAGCAGGGTTGGCACTCTTTCTTGAACAGTGTAATTTGATGACAATTCTGGGGATCAGGATGGATGGTCTGGATTTTTTGGTGCTGGTGGAAGGTGGATCAGGTTGTAGAGGAGAAGAAGATGTTGAAGAGGACAATGAACCAGGTCTGAAAAAAGTCTTCTTCCTAGAGTGACAGGCATCACAGGAGGTTCTGTAGGGATAAGCTGGAGGTGATATGGTACAGATGAGATTGCTGTCAATGCAGTATTGGCAAGGACCCATGTCAGTAGCAGATTTGGAGAGGAATGTGAACATGGTGGTTGTGATGAAGGAGAATGTGGAAATTCTCTATTGGAGGGAGGATGTGGTCTTCCAACATTGGGAGAGCCCTTTGTTAGTTGGTTTGGCATTGTTTTTGATATATCTTAAATGGAATTGTTCAATAATTGGATGTTTTTCTAGAATTATTCAACAAATATTGGAACTGCGAGGATGTGGGTGTTCTCTATGGATAGCCCTGGCTTTTCTGTATACTTTACGTCTTGTTGAAATTTTTCATATTCTAAGTATTTGAGGGATTATTTCTCATTTTTTATTTTAAAAGGAAGCTGTTTGATTTTGTTTTTTGAATTTTACGGTGTAACGTTAAGGTCTTAGGGTAAGTTCTTAGTACCATTGGAATTGGCTAATTTTCTCTGCGTTTCATGTCCCAATGTTGTTGTAGCTTAATTATGTGTTTTAAAGGTTTAAGTAGTTGTAGTTTTTTTTTCTAAGTATTTTGGGTGTTTTTGGAGGTTTTTCGTGGTTTTCTGGCTTCAGGGCGGTCCTGCTGCCTCAGGCGGGCATCCCGATGTCAGGCAAACCTCCCTCCTTGGTGCTAGAAGGCTGGGAAGCATTGCTAGAGGGGTCATATGCAATTTGGCGCTCAGAAACTCCAAATTTGTGGGTTTGCATGGGCTCTTAGATAGTGGTCTGTGTGTATATAGTGAATAAGACAGTTTGGGGAAACCTTAATTATCATACAACCATCCAGAGGTGATATCCTTGTTCCCCACTCAGCTTTCACTGTTTTCTGGCCACAATTGGCTGTGTTTGTTGCAAGGTTAGTTCTTCATTTAACTCAACTTTGGCAACTGTTTTCTCTGGTGTAGTCTTGCAAGATATATCAAATATTATTGATGTCTCTGGTGTGGATTTGCAACCTACATTAAGTATCATTGCTTTCTCTGGTGTGGAAATTGGTCTATATTTCAGTTCTTTGGTTTGGTAGTCTGTCTGGAGACTACTTTCTTTGCTGCTCAGGCAGTCAATTGTATTGGAAAAGGGTTTTTAACAACAGGAACCAATTCACTGTAGCAGGTAAATCTCACTTATATTTTTATAAAGGGACAGGGGATTTTTTCTCTAGTTTTTCTCCAACTCCATTGGTCAAGGCCTATTGCTAGTACTATAGGATTGTCTACACCAGGTCAACTGGATGTGGGCAAGCATTGGTGGGGAAAGGCTCATCAATTGGCTGGGCAATGCTATTTTCTTTTTTTAATTATTATTATCTCAATTTCAAATTATATCATCTTTATTTTTTTCAATTCATTTAAAAAATTTTTAACAGTGTATCCACATCAAGGTGCACTTAGATGTGGGTAAGGTATCAGGGGATCAGCTCATCCATTGGCTTGGGGTTACCATTTGTAATTATCATTTATCTTATATTATTTTTATTATTCGTTTAATTTTAATTTCTCAGCTTTCAATTTTTTTTTCTTTAGTATGTTAGTAGTTTAAATAAAAATAAAAATAAAAAAAATAGAAATAAAAATAAAAATAAAAATAAAAATAAAAATAAAAATAAAAATAAAAATAAAAATAAAAATAAAAATAAAAATAAAAATAAAAATAAAAATAAAAATAAAAATAAAAATAAAAATAAAAATAAAAATAAAAATGATAATAATAATAAAAATAAAAATAAAAATAAAAATAAAAATAAAAATAAAAATAAAAATAAAAATAAAAATAAAAATAAAAATAAAAATAAAAATAAAAATAAAAATAAAAATAAAAATAAAAATAAAAATAAAAATAAAAATAAAAATAAAAATAAAAATAAAAATAAAAATAAAAATAAAAATAAAAATAAAAATAAAAATAAAAATAAAAATAAAAATAAAAATAAAAATAAAAATAAAAATAAAAATAAAAATAAAAATAAAAATAAAAATAAAAATAAAAATAAAAATAAAAATAAAAATAAAAATAAAAATAAAAATAAAAATAAAAATAAAAATAAAAATAAAAATAAAAATAAAAATAAAAATAAAAATAAAAATAAAAATAAAAATAAAAATAAAAATAAAAATAAAAATAAAAATAAAAATAAAAATAAAAATAAAAATAAAAATAAAAATAAAAATAAAAATAAAAATAAAAATAAAAATAAAAATAAAAATAAAAATAAAAATAAAAATAAAAATAAAAATAAAAATAAAAATAAAAAAAAAAATAAAAATAAAAATAAAAATAAAAATAAAAATAAAAATAAAAATAAAAATAAAAATAAAAATAAAAATAAAAATAAAAATAAAAATAAAAATAAAAATAAAAATAAAAATAAAAATAAAAATAAAAATAAAAATAAAAATAAAAATAAAAATAAAAATAAAAATAAAAATAAAAATAAAAATAAAAATAAAAATAAAAATAAAAATAAAAATAAAAATAAAAATAAAAATAAAAATAAAAATAAAAATAAAAATAAAAATAAAAATAAAAATAAAAATAAAAATAAAAATAAAAATAAAAATAAAAATAAAAATAAAAATAAAAATAAAAATAAAAATAAAAATAAAAATAAAAATAAAAATAAAAATAAAAATAAAAATAAAAATAAAAATAAAAATAAAAATAAAAATAAAAATAAAAATAAAAATAAAAATAAAAATAAAAATAAAAATAAAAATAAAAATAAAAATAAAAATAAAAATAAAAATAAAAATAAAAATAAAAATAAAAATAAAAATAAAAATAAAAATAAAAATAAAAATAAAAATAAAAATAAAAATAAAAATAAAAATAAAAATAAAAATAAAAATAAAAATAAAAATAAAAATAAAAATAAAAATAAAAATAAAAATAAAAATAAAAATAAAAATAAAAATAAAAATAAAAATAAAAATAAAAATAAAAATAAAAATAAAAATAAAAATAAAAATAAAAATAAAAATAAAAATAAAAATAAAAATAAAAATAAAAATAAAAATAAAAATAAAAATAAAAATAAAAATAAAAATAAAAATAAAAATAAAGATAAAAATAAAAATAAAAATAAAAATAAAAATAAAAATAAAAATAAAAATAAAAATAAAAATAAAAATAAAAATAAAAATAAAAATAAAAATAAAAATAAAAATAAAAATAAAAATAAAAATAAAAATAAAAATAAAAATAAAAATAAAAATAAAAATAAAAATAAAAATAAAAATAAAAATAAAAATAAAAATAAAAATAAAAATAAAAATAAAAATAAAAATAAATATAAAAATAAAAATAAAAATAAAAATAAAAATAAAATAAAAAAGAAAAATAAATAAAATAAAATAAATAAAAATAATAATAGTTTATATATATATACATCTTTTAATTATTATTGTTCTCTCTATTTATTGAATCATTAATTTCTTTTTTATTTAATTTAATGTCTGGAAGAAGAAGACTCTGGTGGTTGGTCTGGATTATGGTGGAGCTTTTGCTTTTTGTTAAAATTGGAGGAAGAACAGTGTTCTTTGTGGTGTAGACGGCTAGAAAGAGTATATGGATTGTAATGGTCAGGTACCGGGTTAGATTTTAAATTTTGGGAAGAAGTGGGAGAAGCAGAGATAGATTGCTGGAAGGTGTGCTTGATTATTCTAGACATCTTCCAGCTGTCATCAAGGAGCTTTTTCCTCAAATTCTTTTCAAATTCATTCAAGGGACCATGAAGAGCAAAGTCGTTAAGCATGTTAGAACACATCATGCTTAGGCGTTACATCATGTTGGCGTAATCCAGCATTTATGTAGTTTATAGAGGTTGGCCAGTCCCAATTTCAGTTTCAGGTGGCGGGGTTCCAACTAAACATTAGAATAGGATTAGTAATTCTTCTCTGTTAAAGAGATTGGATTTTTTTATTTGGTACTTTCAGATTGGTAGCTCATCAAATTTGTAAGGGGCCAGAATTCGAGCTGTTGAAGAATTCTGAATGGATGTTGAAGGAGGATCAACCAGATGGAGTTATGGATTCTCATGGTCATCCTCTAAATTGTGTTGAGAAGATGAAGAAGAAGAAAGAGGTTCCAGTGTCCTAGTTAGAGCAGAAGGGCTTTTTTTGTTGTTGTTTATATTATTGCTTGGCGCTTGTGGGCTAGATACTGGCGGAGGAGTGCCAGGTTGGTTGAAGGAAGGACCAGGAGAAGGTGGCCTGGAAGCTTATTATGATCCATTGAATGAAGATCTAGAAGAAAGGGAACTATCAGAGGAATAATTGGCGGCCAGAGGAGAGGTGTAGTTAGCTCTTCTTGGTGAAAAAGGAATGTGTATAGTCCTCCAAGACTTAATACTGGATGGTTTTTTTTTAAGATTGCTTCAAACGTTTTCAAAATTTCAACAAGATATTTGATTTTGATTTTTTGAATCTACTAGTCCTCCAAGACTTTAAACTGGCTAATTAAAATTCTCTTTCAAGAATTTGAACTCTCTATGGGTTCTGTAGTCTGTCAAGACTTTAAACTGAACACTGGTAAGTCTCTCAAGACTTTAAACTGAACACTGTGGCAGTCCCCAAAGACTATAAACTGAGGATGGTTTGTTGGTTGAGTCCTTTAGGACTACAAACTGATAATGTGGAGTTGGTGTGATTCTGGAAGAGGGAATCTAAGGGGGAGTTGCCAAATTTTGTTAGGGCAAGTGTGGGGGTAACTGATGAGCTGGCTACTCTGTAGAACAGTTACCACAGAATTTAAGTTTGTTTCTTTGGTCTTTAATGTTTCTATCTCTGGTTCTGTCCTTTTTGATTTAGGTTTTGAGTCCCCAAAGACTATAAAATGAGGGCTGTTAGTCCCCCAAGACTTAAAACTGAGGATTAGTCCCCCAAGACTTTAAACTGAGGAAATTATTTTTATTTTTTATTTCTAAATCAAGATTTTCAGGCAAGAAGCAATTACAGAAAAGGATCAAGAGATATAAAAAAATGTTCAGCATTGGCTTTGAGCTGCTGAATGAGGTTCTTTCTTTTCTCAAGGTCCTGTTGATTCGTGACAGGAGTGGATTGGAAGTAATTTAGAATGAGATGCTTCTGTTGAGAAGAATGTTGTTGAAATTTGTCTTTGATAGTGGGCAATGGATTAGGTGGAGGTGATTCAATGGTTCCCACATTGTCATAATCACTGTCTGGATGGAAATGAACCGGAAATTTTTCAGATTGAATTTCAGTATGAAGAAGTATCGGGCTTACCATCAGATGAACCAGGGATGGTAGAGCTAGTGGTTGTGGCAGGGTTGGTGCTCTTTTTCAAAGGGTGTAATTTGTTGACCAGTCTGGAGATCAGGATGGATGGTCTGGATCTTTTGGTGCTGGTAGAAGGAGGAGAAGATGTTGAAGAGGACAATGGAGGAGGTCTGAAAAAATTCTTCTTCCTAGAGTGACAGGCATCACAGGAGGTTCTGTAGGGATGAGGCGGTGGTGTGATGGTACAGATGGGATTATTGTCAATGCAGTATTGGAAAGGACCCATGTCAGTAGCAGATTTGGAAAGAAAGCTGAACATGGTGGTTGTCATGAAGGAGAATGTGGAAATTCTTTATTGGAGGGAGGATGTGGTCTTCCGACATTGGCGGAGCCTTTTTTTGGTCTATTTGGTGTTGTTTTGATATGTCTTAAATGGCATTATTTAATAAATGGGTGTTTTTCTGGAATTATTCTGCAAACATTGCGACTGCCAGGGTTGTGAGTACTACCAGTTGGTACTGGAATTTCTCTATATTTTATGTCTTGTTGACATTTTTCAGATAATAATTATTAAGGGGATAATTTCTTATTTTTTATTTAAATTGATAGCTGTTTAAATTTGTTTTTTGTTTTACTGGCTAACCTTAAGTCTTAGGGTGAAGTGCTTAGTACCAATAGAATGGGCTAATTTTTCTCTAAATTTCATGTCACAATGTTGTTATAGCCTAATTATGTGTTTAATAGGTTTTAGTAGTTGTGGTAGACTTTTCTTAGTTTTTTGGGTATTTTTGGGGGTTTTAAATGGTTTTCTGGCTTCATGGTGGTCTGGCCGCCCCAGGAGGGGCTCCTGATGTCAGGCAGGCCTCCTGCCTTGGTGCTTGGAGTCTGAGAAGCGTTTCTAAAGGTTTTTTATGCAATTTGGCTCTCAGAAACGCCAAATTTGTTGGTGTGCATGGGCTCTTAGATAGTGGTCTGTGTGTATATAGTGAATAAGACAGTTTGGGGAAACCTTGATTATCATACAACCATCCGGAGGTGATATCCTTGTTCCCCACTCATCTTTCACTGTTTTCTGGCCACAATTGGCTGTGTTTGTTGCAAGGTGAATTCATTATTTAACTTAACTTGGCAACCGGTTTCTCTGGTATAGTCTTGTAAGCTATATCAAGTATTATTGCTGTCTCTGGTGTGGATTTGCAACCTAAATCAACTATCATTGCTTTCTCTGGTGTGGAAATTGGTCTATATTTCAGTTCTTTGGTTTGGTAGAACTAATTTCTTGGCTGATCAGGCAGTCAAGTGTATTGGAAAAGGGGCTTTAGCAAACATGAACCAATTTACTGTAGCTGGTAAACCTCACTTTATTTCTCTAAAGGGACAGGGGATTTTCTCTCTGGATTTTCTCCAACTCCCTGGGTCAAGGTCTATAGCTAGTACTATAGGATTGTCTACAGCATGTGCTATATATAATAGTCTACTCACGTGCGTTGAATTCCACCCTAAAGCTCTTCTGGAGCTCAACTGGATTTGGACAATAATTTTATACAGACTTTCAAACTAAATTAGAACCTTAAAACCTTAAAAGAAAATCTTAAAAACTTATAGATGAAAGGATTGAATCTCCTTAATGTCCCACATAGTTTTTGTAGTCTACACTGCCATATTCATTCCATGAAAAATTATCAAAGTTAAGTTATTTTGAGAACTGTAAATAAATTTATAAACCTTTAAAAATTAATTAAATTAAAAAAAAACAGTTAAAATTATAGAAGAATTTTTCAAGGTTCTTCATCATCCTGCTTACCAGTCCAACAATTTTTCAGTCTGTAAAAATTTCCATTCTTCATAAAATAATCACTTTGTAGCACACATTATTCATCAACCAATCTTACCTGCATATTAACCAAATTTTTAATAAAAAAAATTTAACCCTTTTAATAATAATATCCTTCAAAAAATAATCTACAAACACATATCCTTTTAAAGTTAGGTGCCATACTCCACTTTATACTACCATAATGTATGAAATAAGTACCTGGATTATTAAATTAAAAAGTCTTAAAATAAGAAAATGATCTGAGGAAAAATATAGCCACCACAACTATAAAGATAATAAGGATAAAGAAGAAAAGAGAAAGAGAGTAAGTAAATATGAGAGAGATCTTTCCAAAGGACAGGGTTTAAGAGACAAGAGTAACATGAGAGATAAAATGCATCCCAACATGAAGAGCAAACTAAAATATGAAATAAGTACCTGGATCAATATATTAGAAAAACTTAAAATAAGGAAAAAAGTCTTAGGAAAAATTTAAACACCTCAACTATAATGATAATAAGGATAAAGAATAAAAGAGAAAGAGAATAAGTGAAGATAAGAGAGACCTGTCCAAAGGAAAGCATTTGAGAGATAAGAGTAACAAGAGAGGTACCAATTAAGCATCAGGAAAGTCTCTCTTTTTGTCGGAGGTTCTCTTGGTCTATAAGATAAAACAGGAATCCTATGAGTGTTTGGATGGTTTTAATGGGCTCTCAACAAATTGGTACATATTTCTTATAATCTTTGATTGGTTTTACTCAATTAACAAGAGCTGTTTAAGATATTATTATAATTTATATATTAGAATTATGTGATTTTAACTACTAATATGATAAAATATAGTTATAAAAAATTTTAAATAATATATAATAAAAGATGTTAGTAAGTAGGGAATGGTTTGAAAATTACAAAAAGAGAGGACCTTTTATAGGAAAAAATGTGAGAAATAAATACATGTAGTTAAAACCACCTAATATAAGGGTGCAAGAAAAAAACTTAATAAAGAGAGTATGTGAAATAATAAAAGATATACTAAATGGTGCATAAAAAAAGGTATCACTTTTATTTGAAATAAAACTTAAGTTCCCTTGGACCATCACATTTAGTACAAAACATTTGATTTAAAATGTTGATTCAACAAAAATCTAAATTTCTTAATAAAGAATTTGAAAAATTGTTTTTTATATATTTTTATATATTTTAATACTTATTTTTATTCCCTCTCATCTGTATTATTGAGAATGGTGTTAGGGAGTAAAAATGTATGGGAAATTGATTTTTATTAATTATTAAAATTACTTAATGTACTTAGCTAGTTAATTGTAATTAATACATAAGTAAGCAATAAATAATTAATTATTGATAAGGATTTTAAAGGCGTGGTTTCATCTCAGTAAGATAATTAATTATTTCACTGGATAAGTCTAGTAGCCTGGCTGACACTCTCTCACTCTAAAAAACAATAAAAAAAATGCTATGATTTTTTCTTTTTATACTTTTTTAGTAGAGTAGGAAGATTAGATATCTCCTTCCCAGATATCCAAGAATCATATTCAGATGATTTATTCTTGAATCTCAAAAAATAATCTGTACCTTTTTCAGCAGTGACTATTCTGTCATTCAGAATCTTATCAATCTCTGCTGTCTCAGTGATTTCATTAGGGGTTTTCTTTGGTCTTCCCTCCTTTTTTGAAATAAATCACTATTGGATGTGTAAGGTTTCAAAAATGATATTGGAAAAACAGGATGTTTTCTGTCATATGGAGAATACAAAATAACCTCAACTGCATTATCAAAAACCATTTTTCTGACAACTAATGGACCAAAAAATGGGTCTTTCAATTTGTTATTACCTTGTAAATTGAAGTGGACTGTAGAAATCAACACTTCATCACCCTTTTTAAAAGTGTGATCTTTATGGGATTTGTCCCATCTCTTCTTCTCATATCCAAAGGATTTTTCAATACATTTTTGAGCATGACTTCTGAAAAGTTGTTGCATTTGAAGAAAATATTTACATCAGGATGTAAATCCAACTTAGGTATTTTATTATTGAGAATTTTGGCAGGAGTATTTGGAAGATATCCAAGCCAGAGCTCAAAAGGCTTTCTTTGAGTAACAGAATGAACAGTGCTATTATAAGCAATTTCTAACCCAGGAAGTAAGGTAACCCAATCATGAGTGAATCTGTCATCGTCTTTATACTCAAGACCAATGGCAAAATACCTTCTTATCATGTCCTCTAGAGTCTGAATCATTCATTCAGCTAATCCATCAGTCTGAGGGTGATGGGAAGTAGATAGTTTCAGATCACAACCACAAACATCTATCAGAGACATCTGAAATTCAGAAGTAAATTTAGGGTCTCTGTCAGAGATTATGGCTTTAGGAAAACCAGAAGTATTAAACATATGAGACCACCATAAGAAAGCTAATTCTTTAGTGGAAACATTCTTGTGAGGAGGGATAAATTTACACATTTTAATGAATCTGTCCACAATTACCCAACAAGAGTTATAAATGTCTTTTCCAGCAATAGGTAATCCTGTTACAAAATTCATGTTTATTATCTGCCATGGTGCATCAGGAGTTTCAATATGTTGCATTAATCCATCTTTCTTACCAATCAATTTTTTGATTTTTGGCAAGAATCACAAGATTCAACATATAATTTGGTCTCTTCAGACATATTAACCCACCAAGCAGTGTTTTTAATTCTGATAATTGTTTTTTCAAGATCAAAATGTCCAGCTAATATGTCATCATGACAAATTTTCAAGAAGATTTCTTTCAAAGAAGGAGGAATAACAATGACATTACTCAACTTTCTTCTATAATATAGATATACTTCATCAATTGAAAATTTACCTTTCTCCAAAGCCTTCTGGTACTTTGTTGGAATGGTTTTAGTTAATGCT
Organism: Hemileia vastatrix; assembly: GCA_030280995.1. Taxonomy (NCBI): domain Eukaryota; kingdom Fungi; phylum Basidiomycota; class Pucciniomycetes; order Pucciniales; family Zaghouaniaceae; genus Hemileia; species Hemileia vastatrix. The sequence goes on from JASXTE010000015.1 coordinate 7,349,031, forward strand.
TGTATCGTAGGATTCTTTGGATCATTTAATATGGTTCATAACTTTTTTAAGTCAGTGTCCTTATCATATTAATCCAGAATAAGCTTTAATAGCTCTTCCTCCATATCAACCACATATATCCCATGAATATGAATAATTTCATACTAAGGATAATAAGCAGGATTAGAGTAATCATTTGGTAAAGGTAACCTTGAAAACATATCCACATTTGAGTGAACAATACCAGCCCTATCGATAATTTTCATCCTCCCCCTGTATTCATGAACAGTTAACTGCCATGTGAACATATGTCTGTTAGGTGTTTTCAAGTTTAAAAGGTATTTAACTGCACTGAAGTCTGTGACAAGTTCAAATTTCTGGTCATCTAGGTAATAATGTAGCTTTTCTAGAGCTCACACTACGGCTAAACATTCAAGCTGAGTGGCACCATATTTCAATTCACTATTTCTCAAGGTTCTTGAAATATAAAAAATTACTACTTCTGATACTTTATCACTCATCACTTGTTTTTGATGGAAAGCAGCACCAAGACCAATAAAACTGGCATCAGTGTACAAAAAAAATTGTTGATTAAAGTCAGGTAAAACAAGAATTGGTGCTGACATCAAACAGTGTTTCATAGTGTCAAAAGCTATCTGTCTTTAACTATTCCAAACAAAAGCAAAATCCTTTCTAGTCAGTTTCGTAAGGGGTAATGCTAGGACTTAGTAATTTTTAATATACTGTCTGTAGTATCCACTAATTCCAAAAAAACTCTGGAGCTCTCTAACTGTCGTAGGTGCCTTCACCTGTTGTATGGCTTCCACTTTTTTTTGGTCAACACATATCTGTAACCCTGAAACAACACGACCAAGCACTTTTAACAAATGAAAACCAAATTTACATTTCTTCAAAGCAAGTGTTATATTTATTTCATCCATTTTGTGGAAAACTTTACACAGGTGGTTATGATTGTTCTCTGTCACCGGACGACCTACACACAAGGTCAAGGATGTTCCTGAAAGTGAGATGAGGGATTTAGAAACTGCTTCGAAGCACAGAGGAATGATTCGAGGAAGTGATTCAAAGGTCACTCGAAGTAAGAGCTACGGGTTCAAGGTATGTTCAAGAAGAATTATAATATAGTTTCAAAGGTAATAGGAATTCTTAAGATCGCACGAAGGGTTGGAAACTCAACAATCAAAGATTTAGGATTTAGAAATGATTATTGAGAAAAAATAAAGAAAGATACAATAATAATGTTTTAACTTAAAAGATTTTACCACTATTAAATGTAAATATGTTTTATAATTTAATTCTAAGGAATTTCGAACCAAAAACCCAGCCCTTTTATATCCTTTATTCCTCCTTGCACCATTCCCATACCACAGACCATTAATAACATACACTTAGACCCTCTTCGCTAATATTAGTCCATGCTCAATTTACCCCTTTTAATTAATTAACAAATTTTTTTAATGAAAACTACTAATGTACTATTACGTTGATCATAGCGCTGTGCGTCGCTTATTGAAATTAGTACTAAGGCACAATATTGAGAGATTGACTAATTTAGATTTAGAGTTTAGGCTAGCGCAGTTGAATAGTAAGTACACAAAGGGGAATTGCAGTTGCTATGGAGAATTGCTTTCTGCGCTTTGAGTATAGATTTAGAACTTGATATTATTGATTTAATGAGATGCTTTTGCCTCGAGGCGTGACAGATTCCCGGGTATAAGAATCGTGAGCTCCGTTGAGCTTGAGCCATCTTCTCACACTAGTTTCCCTTTCCTCTATATATACCTTTTCTTGTTTATTACTTTCCTTATTATATAATGAACTGTCCTACCCCAACACCTACGCCTCCACACCCTAAAGCGGATGGGGGAATGGTTACACGGCAGTTTTCCCAGGCTTGCACGGCTTGTGAAGCGATGGAATACTTTTGTGTTGAAAGTATGGCAACTCAAGGCCCTCCCCAGAAATGCGAGTTTTGCCGTTGGCGACAAGTGGCGTGCAATGTGTTGACAAAGAATGCAGAGAATGAACGACGATTCACCAAGACTAAGTTTTGGGTGATCCCTAAAACAAAAGAGGTGGTCGAAGACATTTGGGATGTCTTGGTTGGAGACAATCAATTGGTGGGGGAGAACGATAAGGAACTTGATAAGAAGATCACAACCTGGGTAACCCAGGCCACAGGTTCAAAACGGGGTGTCAAAGAAGAGATCGACGAATTGGTGGAGGAAGATGAGGATGAAGTCCCTGTTCCAGGGCGGACACCTAAAAAACGACGGGTGGTCATTGAAGATGACGAGGAGGAGAGAGAAGCAGAGGTAGAGGTGGCTCCAACGTTGTTCTTAGAACCTGACCCCATCTTCGAAGTAAGTTTTATCTGTTGTTTTTTTTAGGGATGAGGTTACTGATGAGTTCTTGTTTAGACATTGAATGCCATTGTTGAAGACCCAATTGGGGAACCTGCGTCGCTTTTGGCAACTGAGGAAAACCCTCAGGTCACGGGTGGAATCGAAGAACCTGAGGAAACACTGGACCAGGTGTGGTCGAAGAAGCCTCTTCAGGGTCGACGAGTTAGGTTCGCAGAAGAGTTGTGTGGGGAGTTTGATAAAATTATCGACGCTGCTTCCTTCGACGTGGCAGAGGAACTGTTGGAGATTGGAGAGGTGGTTCCGGTAGGAGAGGAGGAGGTATTTGAGAAATGCAGGAAGGAGATAAGGGTAATTTTGGAGAAGATGAAAAGATTGGTTTGAGAAAAATTAAAAGAGAAAAATTTGAAATGAAAGGAAGAGATGTAAAGAAGTAGAAAAGTAGAATTGTCTTTAGTTTTATTTTTTGTATTATTTTATTGTATTTAAGGTGAATATTATTTTTTATAAGATTTGGGAGAGAGAGAAAAAAAAGTTTTAAATAAAATTTTGCTTTAGAATTTGAAAGAAGAAATTTAAATAAAGAAAGAAAAAGAAAGAAGTTATTAATTGAAGGAAGTTTAAGTTTAAAAGAAAAATTTATGTAAGAGAAGAGAGAAAGAAGAAAAAAAATGGTTGGTGATTGAGATGAGTTTGTTGAGATGAGAATTTAATGAAAGAAGAATTTGTTATTTGCGAAAAGTTGTTTATTGATGTTTTTAGGAATTTTAGATAGTTGAAAAGAGAGAAAAAACAGAATTAGAATTTAAAGAGAATTTGAAAAAGAAGAATCATTTGTTCAAAGAATTTTATAAAGAGATTTAGAGGTTGAAGTTAAGTTTGAGGAAATGGTCGTGTCATTATTCATACAAGATTTTGATGGTTCAAAGGAAAGAATGTTTAAAGAGAGAATAAATTTTATAAAAGAAAATTTTAAAGAGAATTTTAAATTTAAGAAAAGAATGTATTTAGAGAATTGAAAAAGAGAAGAGAAAAAAAACATTTAGAGAGATTTAAAAGTTTTTTATTTTATTTTATTATTTATGTTTATTCTATTTATTTATTTATTTATTTTTATTTTTTTAAAATTTTATTTTAGTTTTATTTTTAATTTTTAATTTTTTAATTTTAATTTTAATTTTAATTTTAGTTGGTTTTGGAGAAAATTTTATTAAAGGAGAAGAAAGAAAAAGAAGAGAAAAAAAAAGAAAACAAGGCTAAGAAATTTAAGAGGTGTTTTAGATTTTAAGAGAAAGAGAAAAAAGAAAGAAAAGAAAAAAAAGAAAAGAAAATTTAAAATAAAAGAAATTTTAAGGTTTTGGTTTTAAAGGATATTTCAAATGAAAAGATTTTAGGAGTTCAGGGGCGTTAGAAACATTGATGGCTGGTTCCCAGGATGTTTTGTCTGAGTCATTGAGGAAGCCTTCCCATTCCACAAGGTATTGAAGTTTCCCCTTGTGCATTCCTGAATCAAGGATACAACTTACTTCCCACTCTAGATGATCTTCTACTTCGACCGGTTCCGGAGGGGGTTGGTTCTTGCCCGGGTATATTTCTCGAGCCAGTTCCAGGAGAGATACATGGAAAACAGGGTGAATCGCCTGCCATTTAGGAGGTAACTTGAGTCAAAATGCAGTTTTAAAGACTTCAGAGTCGATTTTGAATGGTCCCAAGCGCTTTTCAGCCAGTTTCTTTGATGGTCATGTTGTTCGAATGTTTTGTGCGTTGAGCCATACTTTGTTGCCTGGTTTAAAGGAAGGAACAGATTGTCGATGTTTGTCGGCCTGTTCCTTGTATCTTCGAATCACTAATTCCAAATTTGTTTTAAGTTCTTCCTGGAGTCGTGATATAGTTTGAAGATAATGTTCCGCAGGATGATTAGTTCCTACATGGATTGAGTTGAATTGAGGATGTCGTCCATAAATGGTTTCGAAGGGAGATTTTTGTGTCGAAGAATGAGTCGAGTTATTATAAGCAAATTTGGCCAATGGTAACCATGTGGTCCAATCGTCTTGTTGGTAACTGACATACATTCGAAGATATTGTTCAAGCATTTGGTTAACTCTTTCTGTTTGACCGTCGGTTTCAGGGTGATAGGCCGTGGACAGGTTCCTCGTGATATTGAGTTGTCGACACATTCGGGTCCAGAATGTGGATACAAACAACAAGCCTCTATCTGAAATAATATCATTTGGTAAGCTGTGTTTGGAAAATACATATTCTAGAAACAATTTTGACAAATCTTCTGCTGTAGCAGTAGCAGTGGTTTTAATGAAAATTGACATTTTTGAAAATCTATCTACTATTACTAATATAGCATCAAAATCATTAGAAAAAGGAAGTTGAGAAATGAAATCCATCGATAAAGATTCCCAAGGTTTAGAGGGAATAGGAAGTGGTTGAAGCAACCCATGCTTCTGGTGACGGGGAGCCTTATTCCTATTACATTTGTAACAAGCTTTTATATAGGCCTTGATTTCTCTGGTCATACCTGGCCAGAAGAAATCCCTCGCTATTAACTGGTAGGTTTTATCAACACCAAAATGACCAGCTAATGGAGAATCATGTCGAATGTTGAAAATCCATAATTTTATCTCATTGTTGTCGGGTATGACTACTCTACCTTCGAAGACTAATAGACCTGATTCAATACTAAATCTTTTGGCCCCTTGCTTCGAGAGTATTTTGTCTTTTAACCCTAAACAATAATTGTCTTTGACTGAGCTTCGAGGATGTTGGATAGTGGATTTTGAAAAGATTGAATTGTCATTGAATTAATTTGATGAGTCTTTAACATTGATTCGTTGAAAATTGATTGCACATTTGCTGGGTTCTTGTCAGCAAATGCTTCCCCCCACTGTGGGTAAACATCGTCCCGACATGACAAGATATCTGGGACAATGCAGTTCTTACCTGGGCAATTGGAAATAGAGAAGGGAAATTCAGACAAAAATTCAGCCCACTTGGCTTGACGCCTGGTTAACACTTTGGAAGACATGAAGTATTTCAAAGCATTATGATCTGTTAAAATTTGAAAAAGACTATCTAGGCTGAGAAGAAAAGAACACCATTTTTTAAGACAATGGATAATAGCTAAAAGCTCTTTGTCATGAATTTTATAATTTAATTCTGCGGCTATGAGTTTGCGTGACTCAAAAGCAACAGGATGAAACAAATTTGTTTCAGGATTTAATTGAGAGATGACCCCTGCAATAGCATAATCACTCGCATCTGTCTCAACTATTGTCGAAGCAGAAGGATAAAAATGTCAAAGAATTGGGGCTGTGGTGAACACCGTTTTTAGTGCTTCGAATTCCTTTTGTGTTGTAGAAGTAAAAACAAAAGGAATGTCTTTTCTAAGAAGAGAAGTAAGATTGGAAATAGTTTTAGAGTAATCTTTAATAAATCTTCTATAGAAGTTTGCAAAACTCAAAAATCCTTGGAGTGATTTAATGGTTTTGGGCTTAGGCCATTCCAGGATTTTCTGGACTTTTTTGTCATTCATTACTAAACCGTCAGTGGACAACGTAAAACCCAAAAAATCAATTGATTTGAGGTGGAATTTGCATTTATTATTCTTGGCGTAGAGACCATGATCTCGAAGTCGATTTAGGACCTGTTGAACATGATGAATATGTTCATCTAGTGTTTTTGAGAATATTAAAATATAATCTAAATAGACAACTACAAATTGTTCAACAACATCTTGAAAGATGTCATTAACAAAAGTTTGAAAAGTTGAAGGTGCGTTACACAATCCAAAAGGCATAACTAAATATTCAAAAATACCAAATCTAGTGCGCATTGCAGTCAGTGGTTCATGACCTTCTGCAATGCGAATCAGATTGTAAGCGCCTCTAAGATCAATATTAGAAAAGAAATTAGCACCATTGAAAAGGGTAAGAAGTAATGATATGGGAGGAACAGGATATGCATTCTTCTTAGTGACTGTGTTGAGCTTTCTATAGTCAACACACAACCTAAGACTACCGTCCTTCTTTTTTACAAAGAGGACAGGGGAGCCGGTTGGAGATTTACTGGCTCTGATGAAGCCTTTGGCTACATTCTCTGCAATGTAGTCTCAAAGAACTTGAGATTCGTCCTTCGACAAAGAGTAGACAGGACCTGCTGGAGGTACTGGGCCTATTAACTCTATTTAATGGTCGTAGGGTCTATGAGGTGGTAACTTATTGGCCTTGCGGATTGAGAAAACATCGAGGATATTGTGGTAGATCTCTGGTAGAGTTGATTTGGTCGTCCTATTCATCTTTGAGAGAATCTTTCGAGGGGATACCTGAATTGAGAGAGCAGAATTTGATTACTTCGAGGCAATTTAAATCCTCTTCGAGTGAATTCATCGAGCTAGAAGGGTTAGCCAATTGCTCATTTAGAAAAAGATCAGATGCTTGCAAGTCATCTGGCAGAGATTCGTCCTCTAGCAGGACGTTGTCAGGCGGGTTGTTTAACTCCCTATTGACCTGCATTGAAGAATCAGAAATATACTTAGAGCGTGGGGTGATCAATCCCTTAGTCCAATCAATTTCGGGATTCCAATGCGTTAAAAAGTCATGGCCAAGAATGGTATTGTCCATCCTTGGGGCGTCAAAGACTGATAATACCCACTCGAAGGGGGGAAAGTTCGGAAAGTTGAAAACCCATAAAACTTTCTTACTTACCCAATATATGGGTTGGTTCCTCTGATTCGACCAAATAGATTGGAGTTCGATCAATATCTGTAAATGTTAGTTGAAGCTTCGCGGCAAAAGATAAACTAACAAAAGAAATTGAAGCTCCAGAGTCTATAAGACAACTGAAGGGGATATCCTCCTTAAAAAGAATGAATCTCAAGCAGTTTAAGGCAACTCCAGTCCTTAAGACATGGAGGTTCTGTGCACTGGGAGAGATAAGATAGTTTGCTTTGCACACAAGTAAACTATCTACTAGTTTTTTGACTTCGAAATAGTACCTTCTCTTTCCTTCAACTTTACACAGTCTTCCAACTTGTGCTTACCCCCACAATACATACATAACCCATTATCTTCTCGTCTCTTCCTCTCAGCTTCTTTAAGTTCCCCTTTAGGATCCAGTACTTTTCTGATATCACCTGGAGTCGAGCCTTTTGGTTGAGGTTTATCCTTCCCCTTATTGGGTTTAGATTGAGTCAAGGAGGATTGATTTGGTCGTGGGTGTGAAGAAGATCCCGATTTAAAATTTAGGCCTTGAGATTTGTTGGCGTATTGACGATGTTGAAGTCTTCCTTGATAAACACCGTCAAGTTCGAGGATTTGATCCATTAAATCCGTTAAAGTAGTCATATTCTGACCATGAAGATTTAATTGGTCCAGAATCCTCGAAGGAAGTCCTTTCTTGAAATGATACTTAAGTGCAGCATCATTCTAACCTACTTGAGTTTGAAGTGCTCTGAAGTTCGAGATATATTCAGAGGCTTTACCATTATCACTCATGCAAAGAAAATCAAGTTCAATTTCTGCGTTGTCAGTTTCATTAGGGTCCCCAAACAACGTAAAAAGTTGGTCTTCGAACTTTTCCCAATTATTGATAAGTAAGTGGGTTTCTGTCGAAGAAAGCATGAGCAGATAAGGTTCGAACCATCTTGCTGCTTTCCTGGCTAGGAATGAAGAAGCCTAAACAACCTTTGATCGGCAGCTATTAAAGGTTTGAGGGTCATTATTGAACAGTAGCTTGCAGGTTTGCAAGAAGGGTTGCAATCTGTCGGGGTGATCTCCGTCGAATTTGTCAGGAGATTTCATACAAGGAGTTTTGAACTTAGATCCCTCTTAAGACGTTGGATTTGAAAGTGTTTTCATGAAAAGTCTTATGAAATCTTCCAGAGAGTTAGATGGTCCAGGTTCTGAGGATTGACCAGAAGGGTGATTGGCTGGGGCGGATGGTGCCTCGTGCATTGTATCCTCTCCTTCTTCATCAATAGAATCCTCAAAATCTTGTGGGATGTCTTCTACAGATTGAACTGAATGTTGCCGTTCCCTAAGGTCAAGTGGTTCCAAAGAGTAAGTGCAGGAAACAGACCTTGTGGCTGTTGGCCTGCCTCTAGCGCGAGCTCTAGTAGTAGCGCCTGTAGGAGAAGTGCGTTGAACAGGTGCCATTCTTAAATTTTAAAAACACCTAAAAGGACGTAGTAGTGCAAAGAATGAGAACTACGGAGAATTAAATTATACTGTCACCGGACAACCTAGGTACAAGGTCAAGGATGTTCCTGAAAGTGAGATGAGGGATTTAGAAACTTCTTCAAAGCACAGAGGAATGATTCGAGGAAGTGATTCGAAGGTCACTTGAAGTAAGAGCTACGGGTTTGAGGTATGTTCGAGAAGAATTATAATATAGTTTCAAAGGTAATAGGAATTCTCAAGATCTCACGAAGGGTTGGAAACTCAACAATCAAAGATTTAGGATTTAGAAATGATTATTGAGAAAAAATAAAGAAAGATTCAATAATAATGATTTAACTTAAAAGATTTTACCACTATTAAATGTAAATACATTTAATAATTTAATTCTAAGGAATGTCAAACCAAAAACCCAGCCCTTTTATATCCTTTATTCCTCCTCGCATTGACCTCCCTCTCATTGCACCATTCCCATACCACAGACCATTAATAACATACACTTAGACCTTCTTTGCTAATATCTGTCCATGCTCAATTTACCCCTTTTAATTAATTAACAAATTTTTTTAATGAAAACTACTAATGTACTATTACGTTGATCATAGCGCTGTGCATCGCTTATTGAAATTAGGACTAAGGCACACTATTGAGAGATTGACTAATTTAGATTTAGAGTTTAGGCTAGCGCAGTTGAATAGTAAGTACACAAAGGGGAATCAAAGTTGCTATGGAGAATTGCTTTCTGTGCTTCGAGTATAGATTTAGAACACGATATTATTGATTTAATGAGCTGCTTTTGCCTCGAGTGTCACGTGGCGAGTGACATTCTCAAATGTTATTGAGAATATAATCACCACACAATATGGGGGGCGGACTTGCTAGCAAGTCCGCAACCTTGGACCCAAACTCACCATAGATTGAACACACATTGAGCTATTGATAAAGGAACCATACAATCAGGGATGAACACCACTCAGCAGAACAGTTTTAGGTGGGTGTTCAAGTAGAGTTCAGTATGGGTTCAGTCTGAGTTCAGTCTGAGTTCCATCTGAGTTCCATCTGAGTTCAGGTTGAGGACTTGCTAGCAAGTCCACCCCCTATATTGCGTAGTGAATGATATCATCAATATAAACCATAAGCCATCCTTCAATTATCTCCTGATGTAATGTGTTTTCCATGAATTTTTGAAAAACTGAAGGAGCATTTTTAGGGCCAAATGGCATCTTAACATACTTATAAATACCCATATGAGTAGAAATCATCAGAAAATTCTGAGAATTCTTCTCAACAGGTACCTGGTTATATCCCTTGTTACCATCCAAACAGCTCATATATTTAGCACCTTGTAAGGTAGCATGTATAGTGCTAATTCTAGGTAAAAGATAGATATCATCAACAGTATAAGTATTTAGTGCTCTATAATCACCACATAACCTGGCTTTATCCTTCTCATAAAAAATGAGGACAGGTGAGATAACACAATATTTAGGTGTCTCAACTACCTTTTCAATAATATTCATTTTTAAAAGGGTAGAGATATTTTCCTCAATATCTTTTCTCTTTGTGGGAGAAGCAGGATAAGGCTTCTTCTTTATCCTAAGTGGTATGTCAGTTAATGGACAAGATAATGAAAGTTTTATTTCTTCTTTAACTAATCCTAGTTCATGTGACCCATGAGCAAAGGCCATAGGAAAAGATTTATCAATTTAATGAAGAAATTTTTATCCTCACCAGAAAGTTGTTCTCCAAAAGAAGCATTGTCAATTTCAGACATAAGGGAAAGCATTTATTTTGTAGATCTTCCTTAATATTGAGCCACGGAATTACATGTGTTCAATTCTGGTTTTAATAATTTTTTTGGGGAGGAAATCTTAAATTTTCTCTTCCCATTCATCCCCATTGTGAATCATTGGTTTGAAGTATCCAATTTTATTCCATACTTGGTTAAAATATCATTTCCTATAATAAACCAACTGATTAAGTTATCATTTTTCATGAAAACAAAATCACAAATAGCTCTTACAAAACCATGGTTATATTTAAAAAACACTGTGGCCTTGTATTTACCAATGAGGGACAAAACAGAGCCATAAACTCTCCAATTTTCAGAAATGATAGGCATCAGTTTTAATTTATAGTCTTGATCCACTGAAGCAAGTGCTCTTTCAGATACTACACATCCTCCAGCTCCAGAATCCAGAACAACTTCGATGCTGGTTCCATGGATCAAGACTGGTGCTTTGAGAGGTGCAATAACAATTGAGCTATCCTCAATGTTTCTTATGATCTCAGAATCCTCAACTGTTGATAAATCATTATTATAAATATCAATAGTATTTAAATAATGAATATCATCTTCCAGCATCAAGATTTCTTGTTAACATTCATATGAAATATTGCTTGCAAAATCACTTGAGGTATCATCCAGTGCCATTGTTTCATCAGCATGCTCCTCAGTTTGTTCAACAAGATTTATCTTCTTGTCACAAACATGGCCTTTCTGCCAAGGCTTGTTGCACTTGAAGCAAGTGTTTGTTGCATACTTTTTAGGTGCAACAGGGGAAGAAGATTTACCAACCTTTTCCAGAGGTTTCTGTTGGTAAGTGGAGGATTTCTCCAAAGGGGTTCTAGGAATGAATCTTCTAGAATCATACTTGTTGTTTAGAAGGATCTTATTACAAGCATTAATGAAGGAAGAAGGTTCTCTGGAGAACTCAGTCCTAGCCACTATCAAGTCTCTCAAAGACATTGGTAATTTATAAAGGATTCTGTCCTTCCATAACTCAAACTCCATGTTTGGGTCCGTTGCCCTCAAGATTTTTACAATTTTCATTAAGAGCTTAATAGTTTTATTGGTAGAAGAGCTATATCTAGTTTCCTCATACTGCCTTTGTTGAGCCATCCTAAACTTGGAGCCACCAAATTGTGCTTTAATCAATTTTTTCCAATCTTCCCATGAGTAGTCATTCTTATCCAGGAGAAAAGATTCATACCACATTATGGCTACATTGGTAAACAAATAAAGTAACTTAGACACAATTTCCTCATCTGGGAGTTTGTAAGAATTTTTTAAGTTATTAATTCTGCAAATGAATTGCTTCCAATCAGAAGAAGAATCACCATCAAATGTTGGATACTGGTCAAGTTTTAACCAATTATTTTAATTTGAAGGAGCCTCCTTATTATGAGCTTTTTTATGAGTAAGAAGAAGCTGTAACTTCTCCAATTTTGCAGAAATCTCATTGTTTAATCCTTCTGTTGAAGATCCTGGTGCATCATCAATTTTTGATTGAAACTCAGTGGTATCAACAGGCATTTCTGAATCTAATTTTACTTTAGATGATATAGCAACAGGTAGAATTGAAGCATTCTATACCATATGTTCCTTGAAAGAAGTGCCAGAATATTTTTGATCATTAAACAATGAATTCATTTTTTCTTCAATGGTTGTTAGTCTGGTTTTCACTCTTGGAAGACTAGATAAACTCTCATTGATTGTTGCAAAAGTTAACTGTGTTTTATTTTGAAAAGATGAATAATGATCACTCAATCTTTTCAGGTTCATCTTATCTACCTTTAGATCTTGGCAACAGGCAGATACAGTATCTTGTAGTTTAGACAAATAATTTTTGATATTTTTCCATAAAGCAACTTTCTTTTCATGGGTTACTTTGTAATGAAACAAATCATCAGAAACTCTCTGTAACTCACTCCTTAATGCTTGATAACCTTGTTCAGTTAAAAAACTATTATATTTCTGAGTTAATTGCATGTTGTTCATGATATGATTTTGTTTAGCAATAATATTTCTCAAATATTCATCATTAATTTTTCCTACATCTGGAGTATTTCTCAATAAAGAAACAGAGTAACTTTCCAGATTCTCATAAAACTCAGGCTCAAGTATTCAATCAATAATAGCTATATCAGGATTTATCATTGAAGTAGCAATTAAAACTAAAGGATTAGATACATTAGAAAATTGAGTGATTTGTCTACTCTTATAAACCTCCACTGGTCTCATAGTTTCATCCCCTCTTCCAGAATTACCTAAAGGAACTGGATCAGTAATAAGAAATGGTACTTGAGATTCAATGGAGGGACTTACCAAGGCTTGGGAAAGATCTGAATATTGAATTTTTGTTTTTCTGCCTCCTTGATAAGGATGAGGATGTGTTAGGTTGAATTGACTGTGTCTTGATGAACCTTCCTGAGGTATCCGAGGCTGCTGCTGTTGAGACAGATAATCCCACTGGTTCTTTAACCATTCCCACTGCCACTTTGACACTTCTACCTTTTCTGGTTGCTGGGGAGCCAATTGTGGAAGATCCCTGGGGGGAGGTGGTCACATATTCTCTTGAAGAAAGGCATCTATTTTTCTTACCTTTTCTTCTAGTTAGTCTTTTCTTGCTCTCAGTCTTAAGTTCTCTGTCCTTAGTTCCTTTATGTGGGTGGAGAGATCCTTTTATTGCTGAGATAAAGGCATTTTTTTATTTTGAAGCCTTTGGGAAGTCCTTCTGGGTGGTTTATTGAAGGCTTTTGTTCCTGGGCATTTTTTTCCACCAGAATCTCCACTTCCTCAATTTCCACATCCTGACTATTTCAATGATTTTTTAATTTGAACCAATTTTGTAGTTAAAGGAGAACTCACAGAAGTAGCCTCATCATAATCAATCAGATCCAATTCCTCTTCACGTGAAGCAGAAACACCTTGATCAGTCATTTTTTTAAATTTAACCTGAAGTGAGGGAAGGAAACAATAAGATGAATTAGTTTTATTTTTGCTTTTATTTAAAAGAAAAAAAATAATTAAAATAATATAAAATTCTTCAGGACAAATATCAACTTAAAATGATAATCAATTATTTATTAATTCAAAATAATCTTATAGCCAGGATTAAAAGAAATCAACTGAAGAAATAAGATTAAATTTTAATTAAAAAATTAATTTATGATAATTATCAGGATTTAAATCAACTGAAAGATATTTACTTACCAGGACTTAATGTCAACTGAAATAATTTAATATAATTTGTTTTTATTAATTATTAAAATTTTATTGTCAGGACAATTTGTCAACTGAAACAATAAAATTTAATTTATCAGGACAAAGTCAAATAAAAAATATATTATAAATAATTTAGAAAACAAATTTATTACTTATAGGACTATAAACACAATTGCTCTATCTTTGTTGACTAGAAAAAAATAAAAAATTAATTCAAATTTACCAGACACCTCCCCCTGTAAAATGAGCAAATTAATTCCACTTACAGAGTGCAGAGTAAAAGGAAATACGTAGAGTATGGATAGTGCAAAGTAACCCACAAATAGTAATAAATATAATTACCAAAAAATATATGACTATAGTCAATATATAAGCCTAAGTTTTGGAGTGCGTTTCAAATCCCGTTTGTGGCAAAAAATAAGTCACATGATTGATGACATTTGTGGTTTTCATTGTCCACTTGTCCTTATAGGTACCTCAATGGCAATGGTTCCATGGTCTCTGGCCTCAAGATAATGATGCGGCCTCAAAGATTCGGAAGGGCCCCCAACTGTTGGTGGTTCTCTTGGTCTAGAAGATAAAACATGAGGTCCTACTAGGGTCTGGATGGTTTTAATGGGCTCTCAACAAATTGGCACATATTTCTTATAATCTTTGATTGGTTTTACTCAATTAAAAAGAGATGTTTATGATATTATTATAATTTTTAGATGATAATTACTTGATTGTAACTACTAATATGATAAAATATAGTAATAAATGATTTTAAACAATATATAATAAAAGATGTTAGTAAGTAAGGAATGGTTTGAAAAGTACAAAAAGAGAGGGCCTTTTATAGGCAAAAATGTGAGAAATAAAGACACGTAGTTAACACCACCTAATACAAGGTTGTGAGAAAAAAAACTAAATAAAGAGAGTATGTGAAATAATAAAAGATATACTAAATGGTGCATAAATAAAGGTATCACTTTTATTTAAAATAAGACTTGAGTTCCCTTGGACCATCACATTTAGTAAAAAAAAATTGATTTAAAATGTTGATTCAACAAAAATCTAAATTTCTTAATAAAGGAATTTGAAAAATCTTCTTTTATATATTTTTTTATATTTTATTACTTATTTTTATTCTCTCTCATCTGTATTACTGAGAATGGTGTTAGAAAGTAAAAATGTATGGGACATTTATTTTTATTAATTATTAAAATTACTTAATGTACTTAGCTAGTTAATTGTAAGTAATACATAAGTAAGAAATAATTAATTAATTATTAATAAGGATTTTAAAGGCGTGGCTTCATCTCAGTAAGATAATCAATTATTTTACTGGATAAGTCTAGTAGCCTGGCTGACACTTTTATAGACAATTAAGGTGACATGCATGAGAACAACAGGTACAGAGGTAATCTAAGAATTTCACAAAAGGTACACTAATACATATGTTTTGATTAATACTTTTATAAGTAAAATGAAAATAATTAAACAGAATATAATATCTATTCCATTAAAAATCTTCTAAAATTAAAAAAAAAACATCCATTAGGTAGCGTCAAACATGTAAAATGGGGAAACACATTAAATTCATTTATAGTCAGAAAAAAAAGGAATCCTATTTATATTATCCCATCAAAAGAAGAATATTTCACAGTAAAAATCAATATAATTATAAGTTTATAAGCTATTTTTTGATTGAAAAAAATGATATTTTCTAATTGCTGATTTGCAATGTTTGAAACTATTAGGCTGAGTAAACAGGATTAAAGAAGAGTTAACTAGTTAGATCACACAAATGAAAATTAGAGATAGGCCACCACAACTGTTAGAGTAATAAATAAAAGAAAATTAAGATAAAAATAATGAGTCAACTGTACAAAGGAAAGGAATGATTAAAGAGAGAGAAACAAGATGATACACATTGCATAACAAATAGCACACTAACATATAATAATAAGTACCTGAGTCAATGAGATAAAATAAAAAATTAATAGTTAGATCATACAAAGTAAAATAAGAGATATTCTGCCACAAATTTTAGAGAAATAAATAATAAAAAATTTATTTAACAATAATAAGTCAACTGTCCAAAGGTGAGGAAGGATTAAAGAGAGAAGAACATGATGTCTAAAATTGAACAAACACTCCCTCTTTTAAAGTGAGTTATGTTGACATACAGTTAATGAATCAGGTAGGGAAACAGTTTTAATAAAAAACAACACAAGAATATAAAGTTTTAATAGAAGAATGATATATGACTAATATAATGAGCTGGATAAAATAATATTAAAGAAAGGGATTAAGAAATATGCTAAAAGATATGCCCGATTATATATGAAACAACACTATATAAGAAAAATTTAAACAAAGGATGATTATTGATATGTGTTTGGTGGAAAGAAAGAGGTGGATAAAATGTGTAAACAAGTAATTTGATATTTGTTTTTAAATATATAAGGCTATCCTGAACAAATATGAGGACAAGAGAAAATAATTTTAAATAAAAAAGACAAAATGAGATATAGAAAGGAATTGTCTGGTCTGATAATTGGACAATAGTTTTGGTTGATCTACTTGATAATACTCATAGTTGAGAGCAGAAAAAATGGATGTCACAAATAACAAGGAGAAATTATCTTTTTCTTTTAATTTAGGTAGTACATAATGAGTGTGAGGCTATAAGTTCATATATTTTGGCTCTAAAGGAATAATAGACTGAAGTATAAGTATTTTCATAAGTAGGTAGTCAGAGAAATGAAAAAATAAGTTAATTATTGGGGGAAATAAAGCATGAGATAATAAAATAAAATAAAAAAATTTAAATAAACTACTATTAAATAAAATAAGATAAATTAAAAGTAAAATTAAAAAAATGCTAGCCCTAACTGAGTCTCTTACAATTAAATTGGCTTCAAAATGATAGCATTACAACCCCAACTCAAAAGATTATCTTCAATAAGTAAAGTATAATCCTAACTCTTTGATGGATCAGATAACACTTAATTCTTGAAGTAAATCAATTTTTTTGATGAAATAGTGATACTATTTTTTTCCACTTTAATTTAATTTTATTAATTTTATTTTGGTTTATTATAATATAATATAATATAATATAATATTATATTATATTATATTTAATTTAATATTATTTAGTTGAATTTAATTTTATTTTATTAAATGCCACATGAGAATTGACCCTGTTTTCTTCAAACATTGGCAGGGGCCTTTGTTGTGTTGTTTAGTGCAGTCTGTGATTATCTTAATTGAAATTTAATTGTGAATTATAGATGTTTATGATATTAAGGGATGAATTTTTTTCCTATGGGTATGTGACAAGTACCATTTGATAGCCCTTTTTTCTGTGACATTTTTCATATTCTAAGTTTTAAGGCTTCATTTTCTCATTTTTCATATTTTACTATAACTGTTTAATTCTTTTTTTTGTGTTTTTTGGGCTAACCTTAAGTATTATATTTAAGTGATTAGTACCATTAGATAGACTTAATTAGGATTTATAATTCATGTCCCATCTTTATTTATGCTTAATTTTTTGTTTTAAAGATTTTGGGTAGGTTCCTGTGTTTTTTAAAGGTAAATTGAGGTACTTTGGCTCAGAAGATGGTGCCTGCACAAAGCAGAGAAGCATGTGTGCATGAATATGCATTTGGAAGGCAGGAAAAGTTCTTGGGCATAGTTTTTATTTGTTTTAGAAGTTGTAAAGAGGGAATTTGGCAGATTAGAGGTGGTCTGTGGTACATACTGTATAAGGCAGTTTGGAGAAACTCTATTTATCATACAAGCATATGGTAATTAGATCACTGTTTCTCACAAAGTTTTAACTGTTTTTTTTCACAGTTAGCCATGTTTTTTTCAAGGTCAGCTCCTCATTTAACTCAACTTTGGCAACTGGTTTCTCTGGTGTAGCTTTTGCACCTGCATCACACCACACAAAATGGGGGGCCGACTTGCTAGTGAGTCTGCAACCTTGGACCCAAACTCATCACAGATTGAACACACATTGAGCTATTGACAAAGGAACCATAAATTCAGGGATGAATGCCACTCAGCAGAACAGTTTTAGGTGGGTGTTCAAGTAGAGTTCAGTATGGGTTTAATATGAGTTCAGTCTGAGTTCCATCTGAGTTCAGCTTGAGGACTTGCTAGCAAGTCCACCCCCTATATTTTGTAGTGTGAAGTATTTTTTTTGAGCAACAAGGGCACTGGTTTTTGGTCTCTTGTGTGTTTTTTTCTTCATTTCAGGTTATTTTCTTGTTTGTATTCTGCAATTGGATACTTTGTTGAATTTTTAAATAGTCAAGAAGTGTCTTGGAAGGGGTATTGTAATAGTCTTCAATTTTCTTTAGCAAATTAATCTGATCTGGTATTCTTAAAAGGACAGGAGTTTTCTCTCAAGTTTATCTCCAAATCCCTTGGTCAAGGCCTATAGCTAGTAATATAGGATTGTCTACTTTTCTTATTCCAAACATGGGGTGAGGATTTTCTAGCTTTTAAAATCAATGTTACTGTTGGACCCATGGCTTCTGGACATACTTTCTTTAGTGGTGGTGGTGGTGGATCTAGTCCTTCTGGGGATATTAATCCTCCTGTTTCTGTTAGGACCTATGTCAGCATTAAGTCTGGGAAGGGGCCAATGTTTATGGGGGAGGATGTGAAGTTGCTCTTGGAGTTATTTGAGGCTGCTGGGAGTGTGGATGGGACTTCTCACTTGGACATGGTGAAGTAACTAATTTTCTACATTGGTTACAAGGCTCTGGTGTAGAACTTTGCTTCTATGAAGGGCTATAGAAGGAAGGATTAGAAGAATTTGTGTCTTCAGATGATGTATAGGTGGGGCTCTAGATAAATGATGACAGATTTGAATCTGATTGGTAGCGTATGGCAATCTTATAAAGGGGTAGAAGATTTACACTCTTATAGGAAGTTTTTCTCTCAGTTACAGCCAGTGGTAGATTATTTGATGGATATTCAGGTAATGGAGAGTGATGACTGTTCTAGGAATATCTTTTGGTCTTCTCTGGATAGGAGGGCTAGGATTGAAGAGTTAAAGGAGTTGGAAAGGACTTATAAAATGAAGATTCTTCCTAATGGTAACCAGAAGTTACCTGCTCTTTCTGTGGTCAAGTAATATCTGGTGGACCACTTAAAATTATTTGAATTTGAAACTTGCAAGGAGTGTAACACCAAGTATTTTAGCAAAGTAAGTGAAGCCTTTTCTGAGTATTCAGATATTAAAGGAAGAAAATGAAGGGAGGAAGTAAGGGGGAGGCCCCTAAGAAAGATAAAGAGGTTTAAATTGGCTGATCTGCAAAACAGAAGTCAGTGTATCTAGTATATAAGTATGATTTAATAGTATTTATTAATGGTCCTACTACTTATTTATAAATGATTTAGTGATATAACCTCAGGGCAAGATTAAAAAAATATTTGTCCTCAAATAAAACTCACAATACTTGGATTAAATGTGTGCTAGTGGTGGAAAATAGATAAATAGAATATATTTATAGCTTATATAAAGATCATATCAATTTATGAAGGCTTTATAATATATTTCTGAATGATAATAATTGTGTTTAAGTGTTTATTTGAACTTTAGTAATTAAGTGATGTCCAATATCAGTCATAATCCTCCCTTACTTATACCAAAATCCACTGGAGTGCACAGACCTTGAATCCAGATGATGTCACTGCTATCCCTGGCAATTAAAGCACTGTGAGGGCCCATCACCTCCCCATGTCGTCCACTTCAAGCAGATTTAACACCCAGACCTCTAGTAAGGACCCTCCATCACAATTAATGATAACACAGACCCATACCATAAATAGAAAATCCAGATAAAAGCAGATACCATAAAGAAACAGGTAAAATAACTAATCCAAAAGGAATAAAATGAGAAACAAAGAATATAAAGGAAACAAATTAAATTTCCAAGCCCCCAATAACATCCCCAAGCATCCATATTAACCAAGCAATGAACTTTCAACCCATAAATCTGTAAATATCCATCCAAGAAACAGATTAAGTTGTCCAAACTGAGTACATGCGCCTGAAGTAGATGTATATGCTTCTGTAGGTGTTGAGAATCCACTGAATTTGTCCATATGACCTAAAATAAGCATAAAGACAAAGGTTATAGGCCATTAAGAGGCTAAAACCCCACTTTTAGACCTAAATATACATAATATACTGCATATTTCACTGAATTTGAGATTTATGTATACATATAAGCTTATGTATGTCAATAATTACTTAATATCACTTAAGATAAATATATTATGACTCCATTAACACCTTAATAAGTATTATTCGGCTATGGATAATCTATTTAAACTACTATAAGTTATATAATAGTGTAATAATTATATATATATATATTATAAACATATATATAAGTGCTTTAACCTTATATTTAAGATAAAAGCTTAATGTATTTAAGGTTATCTTATTTTAAAGATAAGAATTACTCAGTCCTGGAGATACCTAGACTGACAACAGCTGCATGTTTTTTTTCAGGAGGCTCAGAAGGCCAATAAAGCCTCTTCTTAGCCTAGGGATTATGATAGGAGGTCTTGTGGTAGGAATGATCCTTGGGTTTGCTCTTACTGTAGCAGGAAGGGCTATAAATCCAAGATTATTTGGGCTTTGAACATGGATGTCTCTGAAGAAAAATTGGGGTTTGATTGGAAGGTGTATATATTCCCTGATGGATATTTTGTGAAGCCTAGATATAGTAAGGCTCTTGTGAATTTGGTGAGGAGAAGGAAATATGGATCAACAAGGCCAAGGTATGAGCAGTTTCAAAATGAGGAATCTTCTTCTGTTGTTAAAGGGATATATCATGGAAAAGGGAAATAAAAGTAGGCCAACAGGGTCTCATTAACTTTATTTTTTGGTGGTTTTGAGTTTTCTTCTTGTTGTGGCCAGTCAGGTGGAGAGGTTTTAGCTGGTACTTATGATGTTGAAGCTGGAGAGGTAGGAAGGCACAAGAGTAGTTCTCAGGCCCAACCAAAGCCTAAGGCTTCCAAGTTGGATCCTAAGCTGAGTGAAGATAGGATAAAGTGAAGCAAAACGGTGCTGTATGAGATGAAGAAGGGTATGGAAGCTATGGTCCCACCTAGTTTTGGTGCATTGGACTTTAATAGAAATCCAATGTCAATAGAGGTAGATTCCAAATCTGAGGAGGATCTCCCTTTGGCTTCTTTTCTGAAGCCTTCTGGAGTTACAGGTTCTTGAGGGGGATCAGGTTTGGTTCTTGTTGATTGAAAGTCTATTGGGGGCTGTGGTCTTCAAGAATCATCTAGGACCAAGGTGATTAAACCCAGGGTTCATTTTGAGAGTCTATTTATTTCTGGTCAGAAATATTTTAGGGACTCTGTTTTGGAGAGAATGAATCAGGTTCAGGTTTCTGTCACTTATGGGGAGTTTTATGCTATCAGTCCTTGTTTGGATGATAGACAAAAGAAGTAGTTGAACAGGAGAAGGGTTTCTCCTGTGGAAGTGGAATAAATATGTGATTATGTTGAAAACTTTGGTGAGGGGATAGATACTCATTTCTCTTCTCATTTGGGGTTTGTTAATTTAACCCTGAATTGCAGGGAGGCAAGGGAATTGGTTGATTCAGGTTCTCAAATGTACCTGATTTCTTTGTATGAAGCTTCTCATTTAGGCCTCCCCATCAAGAAAGGTATTAATAGAAATTTAAGAGGGATAGGAGGTCATGTCACTGAATTGGTGGGGACTTCTGAGTTTGCAAATTTGTATGTTATAAGAGCCACTATAAAGGTTTAATTTAATATTTCCAAGGGGTCAGTAAAAGCTATTTTAGGTGGAACATTCTTGATGGACTTTCAGGGAATAATTGGTAATCAATTTGATGTGAAAATCAGTCTGGAGTTGACTGGTGAAGATGAGAGGAGACTCCATATGAAGTTGTCAAGTCTTTTTGAGGAGGGATAGGAAACTAGACCTGGTTTGTCACCTATGTTCCAGTTTGTGGAGTCTTGTAAAAGAAGGAAGAAGGTTGGTGCTGCCTCTAGCTTTTTGGAGTGTGGCTCAGGCTTTAGTAGGGGTCTGTCTTTTTTGGAGTTCTGAGGCTTGCCACCCTAGTGCTTCAACTTCTCCCAAAGATGAGGAAACCCCAGTTTGTAGTAGGTCAGCTCCTGTCATGGGCCATGTGACACTCGAGGCAAAGTAGTTCATTAAATCAATAATAAGAGGTTTAAATCCATACTCAAAGCACAGAAAGCAATTCTCCATAGCAACTGTGACTTTCTTTTGTGTACTCGCTATTAAACTGCACTAGTCTAAACTCTAAGTCCAAATTAGTCAATCTCTCAATAGTGTGTCTCAGTCTTTTCTTAAATAAGAGACGCACTGCGCAATAGTCAATGTAATGGTGCACAAAAAGGTTTATTAAATATCTGTGAATTATTAAAAGGGGTAGTGAGCATCGACGGCATGGTTAGTGGAAGACTAAGGGGTTAACGGATGTTAGTGAGGAGGTTCCAGGTGTAACGGGTGTATTTTAATGGTCTGTGATGTGCTGAATAGTGGATGGGTATGAGGTCAATGCGAGGAGGAGTAAAGGATATAAAAGGGGTTGGGTTTTTGGTTCGATACTCTTTAGAATTAAAATATAAAACGTATATATAGTTAATAGTGGTAAAACTTTAGGTTAAATCATTATTATTGTATCTTTCCTTATTTTCTCAGTAATAATTTCTAAATCCTAAATCTTTGATTATTGAGTTTCCAACCCTTCGTGAGATTTTAAGAATTTTAATATTACCTTTAAATTATATTAGAATCCTTCTCGAACATATCTCAAAGCAGTAGTTCTTCCTTCAAGTCATCTTCGAATCACTTCCTCAAAAATTTCCTCTGTGCATCAAAGAAGTTTCTAAACTCCTCCCTCCATCTCACTTGTAGGAACACCCTCGACCTTTGTGCGTGGATTGTCCGGTGACAGCTCCCTTGGAGATATACCAAGTGTATTTTCAACTTTTTTTTATTTTTCTCTACTCTTCAAGTATTCATCAATTTTTTTTCAAGTCTCTGTTCTCTTTCATGGTTTTCAATTATTTTCTATTCAATTACTGAAAAGAAGATTGGTTACATATCTTTCCTGGAAGATATGAGGAAAAGCTCTTGAGTGGTGAGATAAGGGTCTACAAGTAAGTCCTCCGAATTCTGAACCACTAGGTTTTCTTCTACACCTCTCAGAAAATTTACCTTGGACACACCTGTGAGTATTGGGGAAGGCCCTGGTTATTTTTGTAGGTCAGAAGAAAACTCAAGAAAAGAAGAAAAATATCTCAAGAAAATTCAAGAAAACCAAAAAAAAAATTTGAAGACAGTGAAGAAAGAAGATAAAAATTATTTTTGTGAAGATTAGAAAGATAAATTTTTGGGCCTTTGGCATAATTTTAAACTACACAATATTAAAAGATGTGGTTCTGAAGATGAATCAAGGTTTGAAGATTTAGAAGATGGAAGTTAAGATGAATTTTGGATGTGAGG
Organism: Hemileia vastatrix; assembly: GCA_030280995.1. Lineage (NCBI taxonomy): Eukaryota > Fungi > Basidiomycota > Pucciniomycetes > Pucciniales > Zaghouaniaceae > Hemileia > Hemileia vastatrix. Next base: position 7,372,119 of record JASXTE010000015.1, read on the forward strand.
AAACGTTTTGGAGTGGTGATATTGGGGAATAAAAGAAAGTCCTCCCAATTTTTCACTTCTAAGTTTTCTTCTACACATTTCAAAAAATTTAACTTGGCCATACATGTCAGTAATGGGGAAACCCTTGGTTTTTGTCAAGGTCTGGGGATTAAGAGTATTTGAAGATCCCTCAAGTTTAAGGTGGATCAACAAAATACATTAGGTAGCTCACAGGATTAGGCCTTTCAATGAGCCTATTCCAGTTGTTCAATTCTCCTTTGAAGAGTCCCCCTTTATCATGAAATCTATATTGTACTCCTCTGTTGAAGAATACTCCTTATTTTGTGTAAAATTACAGGGTGGCTGAGGAAAGGTTGAATGTGGTTAATTTTAGTCCTGATGGTTGGTTATCAGATGAATAGAAGAAGTTCTTATTGAATGTGATTGAGATGAGGGAAAAAGCTGTGGCATTTGTGGAGGAGGAAAGGGGGTGTGCTGAGATTCAGCTGCAGGTGGATGCAAAATCTTTGGTTCAGATGATTAATACACATAGTCTTCATAATTCTCCAACGACTAAGTGGGTGACATTTATTCAACATGTTTTATTTGACCTGGTAAAAAAATCAGAAAAATCTTTAACTATTCCTGATGGATTATTAAGAAGACCACCAACAGATGAAGATTATAATTCATAAGATTTTGATGAATATTTTACAGTAGTTAGGGTCAGTACAAAAGGTTCTGAAGATTTTTTGAACTCCCTGAAGAGGTTAAACTGGCTAGATCTGCTTTTTATTCTGGTGATAAATATGTTTTTGTTAATGGAGACAGGGCTGTTGTGTGTGATGGCTCCAATTTGGAAAATGGTGTATTTTTAGGTGAACTGGAATCTCTAAAAATTTAGTGGAAAGAGAAGGATGTTCCAAAATTTAAAAACTGGTGTCCTTGTTGGGCTGGTAAAATGGCTCATGTGCATACTGGTTATTTTGATGACAGGGTTGTACCCTTGAATATTGATTTGCTGAATTTCGAAGAGGAGACCTAGGGTCATTCTGGGTTTTATTTGATTTTGGTGAAATATCTGTTGACCTTGAAGAGGCCAGATATTTTTCATGATAAAACTTGGTTGGTAGTCAAAAAGAAATATCCTGGTTTTTATATTTCAAGAAGAAGGTCAATGAGGAGGAGGAAGCTGAATTCTCAAGTAGTTGTGGCTCAGAAAAAGGGTCAATAAGTGGTTTTGAAGTCTTTTTATGAAGATCTTGGTCATAGAGTCTTTGGAGAGACTTATAGAAGAGTAGTAGACAGATCTTGTTGTTCTGGTATAAAGCTGGATTTTCAGGGTTAGGATCATTCTTATGAAGAATGACAAAGAAGAAGTAAATTGAAACTAAAAGAGGTTTTCCATGCTACTTGTGAATCAACTGTGTTTTGAAGAGTAAGTGTGGATGCAAACCATATTAAAGAGGGCAGTTATAAGTATTTGATTGTTTCCAGGGATTATTTTTCTGGTTGGGTTGAGGAAGTGCCTCCAGTTAATTTGCCTTCTTAAAATATGAAAGAAATTTTGAAGAAATAATGGTTGCGTAGATATAGATTGATGAATTTGGTGACTATTGATGGTGTGCCTGACTTTAGTTCTGAATTTAAAAAAGCTGTTATTATAATTTGTTCAAAGGTCAGAGTGGCTACAGATTATTATCCTGAAGCTGAAGGCATGGTTGAAAGAAGCCATAAATTTATCATGAATGCTTTGGTGAGGATGTATGGAGATAGTGTTTAAATGTAGGAGCATTATTTAGCCTTGGTGTTTTTTGTTGATAGAGTCACTGTGAAAAGAAAATCTGGCTATTCTCTATATGAGTTGATTTTTGTACAGAAAAAAGTCTTACAAGTGGGCTTGGAAGCATTTTCTTATCCTGAAACTTATTTGAATGAAGTCTACTCAACAGAAGATTTGCTCTGTGCTAGGATGCAGCAGTTGGAATGTAAAGAGGAATTTAAAGAGAATGCTTTCTCTAGAATGATGAAAATTAGAAATTAATAAGTCATATATTGGGACAAGAAGTTGGCCCACAGACTCAGAAATCACTTAAAGCCTGATTGTTTGGTGTTGGTGTATAAATAGTTTTGGAGAGTCAGGGGAGAAATATTTTTTCTGATAAGTGGAATTTAACTTAAAGAGTCAGATCTCAGGCTTCTGGAGGCTCATATGGTTTGGAAAGTTGTATGGTGTACTCTAAAAGAAAAAATTCGCTGCATATTAAGTGAAGAGTTTTTACCCTAAAGGAACTAGAAGTAGGGAAGACTGACTCTACAATGAGGATAAACTCTGGACCATTATTTTGATTTTTTATTTTGGTTGCTACAGAGCAGATTTTGTGTTGGAAACTTTTTGTTAGAGGTACCTATAGGTGGGGATCTATATTTGATCTTTTCAAGTTAATTTTTAGTTGTTTCATTGCAGCAAAGGAGGGTTTAAATCTGGAATTGGTACATTTACTGGTTTATACTTTGATGCTAGACAGATCCAACTTCTGCCTTCATTACTTAATATTAGACCTTTTCTAATATAACTCCTATTTTTACCTACATCTTAATTTTATCTTTTCTTTTTAATATAAGCATAACAATACCCAAAATCAAAGAAATTAAAAATTCCTGGAACAATATACCGTATAGTAGTATTACCAAGACACATATGAAGCCCCACTTTACTTATCCCTTCTTGGACTTATTGAACACTATCTGGGTTCCTCTTACTCTGGGAGATAGTAATACCTAGAATGCCAGCCCCTAACAAAAATATTGGGGCCACCCTGGCAGACACCCATTTTTCTCATCCTCATAAAACTCTTTTTTGTTCTCTAAGCTCACAGATCCAACATACATAGTTTCTCAGCCACCATACTTAGGTGCTACAAAAACCACTGTTACTGGAATTTCATACTCACCCATAATCCTGATTCCTATGGTTTTATTCAAACAATAATCTATTGTTTCTGAATAATCCATTGGAAATGGTGTTCCCAAAACTTTTTTTACTACATCCATAGGAACATAATAGTGTAGGTCTCTTGATGCTCCTTCAACCCGTGTTTTGATGTATTCAGCTACCCCTATAATTGGTTACCTACCTCCTTTAATACCTGAAATGGTTCCTTGGCCATCTTTTACTGGAAACCCTAAATCTATAGTGTCCTCCGCTGAAACTAAATTAATATGAGAACTAGTATCTACCAGAGCTCTGATCTTCTTCCCATTAATTGTAACCATTATGTATCCTAATAGCCCAGCATAATGTGGTACCCTTGGTAGTCCCACAGTTGATTGAAATAAATGTTCTGCTGTAGAAATACTCTTACAGCTGCCTTTCTGTAAGCAGAATCCAAAGGAGTTAGATAAACAGAAGAAAACCCTGTCCTTCTAAAAAAAATGAGGCTTGCACAATTAAATAAGCTTTCTAGTCTACATGAATCAATAAATAATATATGAGCTCTGATTTATAAACACTTTATTGAGATTGAGAACAACAGCTTTTGGAAAAGAAATACTGGATTACAACAATAAAGGTGTACCAGTGAAAAGATCTGAAAAGATTGACTTATATGTTTTTATGAATATTTTATTTTAAAGAAATAACAATAAAAACAAGTCCCTGAAGTTGAGACATTTCCAAAGATACTATATAAGTGAAAAAAATATTTTTGTTGTGTTGTATTTCAAAATTTTTATGTAAAATAATAATTGTTATAAGTTTATTAAAAATGTATTTAATTTGTTGAGTAATGAAAAATATAAAATGGTTGTTGGTAAGTTTAATAACGTGGTAAGAAACTAAGTTGTAATCTCTGCTTATTGTTTCTATATATTTGCGTTATATAAAAGTCTATTCACATGCCCTAAATTCCACCCTACAAGTTCATCCAGAGTTTTTCCAGAGTTTTTACAGACTTCTGGACTCAATTAGAACCTTAAAACTTTAATAAAAAATCTAAAAAAATTACAGATGATAGGGCTACATCTTCTTAAAGTCCCAAAAAACTTTTGTAGTCTGTGCAGACATATTCATCCCATGAAAAATCATCAAAGTTAAGTAATTTTGAGAACTGTAAATAAATTTATAAATATTTAAAAATTAAATAAAAAAAGTAAAAATTATAGAAAAATGTCTTAATGTTCTTGAGAGTCCTTTCTATCTGATCTTTAAACTTTCAAGATTGTAAAAAATAATTCTTCTTTGTAAAATAATTACTTTGTAGCACGCATTCTTCATCAACTGATTTTAACCAGATATTACTCATAATAACTTATATTAAACCCTTTTTAAATAATAAATGTCCATCATATATAGTCTCCTGCCTATCCATTCTCACTTTTAAGTGCCATACTAAACCTTATACTTCCGCACCTCCACTTAATATTGGACACAATTTGCAACTCTTTGCTACCTGCATTTATCTACTAAGCCATTTTCTACATCTGGAGCTACTTCCCTTAACAACCCCAATGGCACTGAAACTGTTGTTTTAAGACATTCTGAAGTTAATTCCTCAGCTGCACTAGGATACTCTGCATGAGCTGGGATCTGCATCATCTATTTGGTTGAGCTGCCTTGGCTCCAGCTTTGGCCCTACCTGGAGGATTCTTTGGATTATTGTGTTTAGCACCTTTAATCCCTTCTTCTGGTAATTCTTTGTTCTTAATTACCTCTGGATCCTCTAATGGTTGCTTTTAAACACACTTATCCATATCGAAATCCATTTTTTTTAGAATCAACTTCCATTTCCACATCCTCAAGTTGTATTGGTGTATTCTCTCTTGTAGTATAACCTACTTCCTCAATATCTTCAGGATTTACATACTTGACGCCAGCCCTTCTTAGCCTACTAACATTTGGAAGATCCATTTTCTTACTCTTTGATTCAAATATCTCCAATTGCTCTGCAATTGCTCCCTCTTTGACCTTGAAATCTAATACAGCACTAGTGACTGCAAAATTTACTGACTTTGAGTTTTTTTCTGCAGGCTCCTTGACTTTACTAGACTTTACCTCCATATATCTCTTATTAATACAATTTATTACCTTGTCTCGCATCCTTTGATCCTTATCCATAACAAGTTTCATACAATCTTCTAACATCAGCGCTGTACCCTCTTCAAAAAAGACTTTATCTTCTTGATCTTTTTGAAGCGCATTACACCTCATCATTGTATGACCTTCTTTAACACAGTAATAAAATACCATTAAAGAAAACACAATGGTTGAGGAGTAAATCTAGGCTTGGTTTTAGTTGCTTCACTCAAATTTTTCTCCAACTCCTCAATTCTTGCCATTTCAGAATTTGAATCCTGTGACATTCCCTTAAATTTTGGAGTTGACTCAGAGGAAGGTGATCCAGTACTAGGTGAAACCTCTATTACCTCTACATCCTCTAAAGAAACCCTAGCGGCTAAGAGCTCTACCTGATGTAGCTTCATTCCTACTTCCACAGCCATTTCCATTTTCTACCACCCTGGATACTTATAATCCCTTTTCCGCTTTTTAACCAGTTTCCTTTTGTTATCAAGGCTCCTTTTTCCCAATCTTTGACCTCAGGTGCTAGAGCCTCAAAAAAACAAGGTAATGATGCACTAGTATCACTAAAATCCTTGTTACTGACAAAATAATCTACAACCTAATCAAATACTTGTCAAAAAATTTTAAAATCTTTAGGGTCTCTGATACCCCTTCTGCCCTCTACCTTATTCCCAAAGAAGTACAGGTCTTTGATTATATACCTAGTTTCTTCAGTAATTTTAGGGAATCTTTTTTACATTTGCACTTTTAATGCTGTCCAGTTGCATTTCTCGTGATTATCCAGTTCTTCTAGATCATCATTACATTCATTTGCGACAAAGAATAACACTTGATGCATCATGTCATAATATGATGCCCCATCTACTTCCACTGCCTGCTCAAACCTCCTTAAAAACTTTTGAGCTTTGATACCTGTAAATTGAAAGCTTTTATCCTTACACCTAATAATTGTCAAAATCCTAGGTGTAATTTATGCTGTAGAGTTAGGCAATTTTTACCTCACCTGAGTGACTTGAGATGTAGAAGCTGTAGGATTTAATCCACCTTTTTAACCACTATAATTATAAACAAAAAGATAAGCACTAAAATCTTAAATCAACTATATTTTTTTAATAAAGCCCTACTGTATTCTCTGATAAGGGCTTGATCCAATTTTTGTAGACCCAAAAACTCTTCTCTTGAAGTTCCTGCTCAATTACATACTTTTTGACAAAACCCTAAAAAAGAAAACAATTACTGTACTTACAAGCTGGCTGCCACTGTTGGGACACCAATTTTAGAAGGAAAAAAAGTTCTATAATACTAACCTATAGGCACAATTCTGATATGGGTTGGTTCTCCTTTCTAAATCCAATTTTAAAAAGAAAGCACCTTCCACTCTAATACTTAAAGACAGTGTAAGCACAAATTGTAAGTGTAGTTATTTATTTTTACTATGGAGGATAAAGTTTAATAACTTATAGAGGTCTTTTAAAAGAAAAAAAGAAAAAAAGATTTTAATATAAGCAATAAATCTGATGGCTAGAGCAATTCTCAGTAAGCACTAGTATTCCCAGTCAATCCCTCTTGAAGCACTCTATCTAATACTATCTTTACTGTAGTTTCACGCGCCACGTGACACTCAAGGCGAAATCAACTCATTAAATCAATAATATCGAGTCCTAAATCTATACTCGAAGCGCAGAAAGTAATTCTCCATAGCAACTGCAATTTTCCTTTGTGTACTTACTATTTAACTGCGCTAGCCTAAACTCTAAATCTAAATTAGTCAATCTCCCAATGGGGTACCTTAGTCCTTTTCATTAAGCAACGCACAGCGCTAGGTTCAATGAAATAGTACAGTAGTAGTTTTTCATTAAAAGTTTTGTTAATTAATTAAAAAGGGGTAAATTGAGCATGGACGGATATTTAGTGAAGAGGGTCTAAGTGTTTGTTAGTAATGGTCAATGGAATGGGAATGGTGCGATGGAAGGGAGGTCAATGCGAGGAGGAACAAAGGATATAAAAGGAGTTGGGTATTTGGTTCGATATTCCTTAGAATTAAATTATAATATCGTATTTACATTAATAGTGGTAAATCCTTAAAAGTTAAATCATTGTTATTGTATCTTTCTTTTACTTTCTCAATATTCATTTCTAAATCCTAAATCTTTGATTATTGAGTTTCCAACCCTTCGTGAGATTTTAAGAATTATTATTACCTTGGAACTAGTTTATAATTCTTCTCAAACGAACCTCGAACCTATAGCTATTACTTCGAGTGACCTTCGAATCATTTCCTCGAATCATTCCTCTGTGCTTCGAAGAAGTTTCTAAAATCCCTCATCTCACTTACAGGAACATCCTCAACCTTGTGCCTAGGTCGTCCGGTGACAGTATAATTAAATTCTCCGTAGTTCTCATTCTTTGCACTACTACGTCCTTTTAGGTGTTTTTTAAATTTTAAATGGCACCTGTTCAACGCACTCCTCCTACAGGCGCTACTACTAGAGCTTGCGCTAGGGGCAGGCCAACAGCCACAAGGTCTGTTTCCAGCACTCACTCTTTGGAACCACTTGACCTTAGGGAACGGCAACATTCAGTTCAATCTGTAGAAGACATCCCACAAGATTTTGAGGATTCTAGTGATGAAGAAGAAGGAGAGGATACAATGCACGAGGCACCATCCGCCCCAGCCAATCACCCTTCTGGCCAATCCTCAGAACCGGGACCATCTAACTCTCTGGAAGATTTCATGAGACTTTTCATGAAAACCCTTTCAAATCCAACGTCTTCAGAGGGATCTAAGTTCAAAACTCCTTCTATGAAATCTCCTGACAAATTCGACAGAGATCACCCCGACAGATTGCAACCCTTCTTGCAAACCTGCAAGCTACTGTTCCATAATGACCCTCGAACCTTAAACAGCGACCGATCAAAGGTTGTTTACGCTTCTTCATTCCTAGCCGGGAAAGCAGCAAGATGGTTCGAACCTTATCTACTCATGCTTTCTTCGACAGAAACCCACTTACTTATCAATAATTGGGAAAAATTCGAGGACCAACTTTTTACATTGTTTGGGGACCCTAATTAAACGGACAACGCGGAAATTGAACTTGATTTTCTTCACATGAATGATAATGGTAAAGCTTCTGAATATATCTCGAACTTCAGAGCACTTCAAACTCGAGTAGGCTGGAATGATGCTGCCCTTAAGTATCATTTCAAGAAAGGACTTCCTTCGAGGATTCTAGATCAATTAAATCTTCACGGTCAGAAGATGACTACTTTAACGGACTTAATGGATCGAACCCTCGAGCTTGACAGCGTTTATCAAGGACGACTTCAACATTGTCGATATGCCAACAAATCTCAAGGCCTAAATTTTAAATCGGGACCTTCTTCACACCCACAACCAAATCAATCCTCCTCGACTCAACCCAAACCCAATAAGGGAAAGGATAAACCTCGACCAAAAGGCTCGACCCCAGGCGATATCAGCAAAGTACTGGATCCTAAAGGGGAACTTAAAGAAGCTGAGAGGAAGAGATGAGCAGATAATGGGTTTTGTATGTATTGTGGGGGTAAGCACAAGTTGGAAGACTGTGTAAAGTTGAAGGAAAGAGAAGGTACTAGTTCGAAGTCAAAAAACTAGTAGATAGTTTACTTGTGTGCAAAGAAAACTATCTTATCTCTCCCAGTGCACATAACCTCCATGTCTTAAGGACTGGAGTTTCCTTAAACCGCTTGAGATTCATTCTTTTTAAGGAGGATATCCCCTTCAGTTGTCTTATAGACTCTGGAGCTTCAATTTCTTTTGTTAGTTTATCTTTTGCCGAGAAGCTTCAGTTAACATTTACAGATATCGATCGAACTCCCATCTATTTGGTCAAATCAGAGGAACCCAAATATTGGGTAAGTAAGAAAGTTTTATGGGTTTTCAACTTTCCGAACTTTCCCCCCTTCGAGTGGGAATTATCAGGCTTGGACACCCCAAGGATGTACGATACCATTCTTGGCCATGACTTTTTAACGCATTGGAATCCTGAAATTGATTGGACTAGGGGATTGATCACCCCACGCTCTAAGTATATTTCTGATTCTTCAATGCAGGTCAATAGGGAGTTAAACAACCTGCCTGACAACGTCCTGCTAGAGGACAAGTCTCTGCCAGATGACTTTCAAGCATCTGATCCTTCTTTAAATGAGCAATTGGCTAACCCTTCTAGCTCGATGACTTCACTCGAAGAGGATTTAAATTGCCTCAAAGTAAGTTAATTCTGCTCTCTCAATACAGGTATCCCCTCGACAGATTCTCTCAAAGATGAAAAGGACGACCAAACAAACGTTGAAGCCATCAAATCAACTCTACCGGAAATCTACCACAATTTCCTTGATGTTTTCTCAATCCGCAAGGCCAATAAGTTACCACCTCATCGACCCTACGACCATCAAATAGAGTTAATAGGCCCAGTACCTCCGGCAGGTCCTGTCTATTCTTTATTGAAGGACGAATCTCAAGTTCTTCGAGACTACATTGCAGAGAATGTAGCCAAAGGTTTCATCAGAGCCAGTAAATCTCCAACCAGCTCCCCTGTCCTCTTTGTAAAAAATAAAGACGGTAGTCTTAGGTTGTGTGTTGACTATAGAAAGCTCAACACAGTCACTAAGAAGAATGCATATCCTGTTCCTCCTATGTCATTACTTCTTACCCTTTTCAATGGTGCTAATTTATTTTCTAATATTGATCTTAGAGGTGCTTACAATCTTATTCGCATTGCGGAAGGTCATGAACCACTGACTGCAATGCGCACTAGATTTGGTAGTTTTGAATATTTAGTTATGCCTTTTGGATTATTTAACGCACCTTCAACTTTTCAAACTTTTGTTAATGATATCTTTCAAGATGTTGTTGAACAATTTGTAGTCGTCTAATAGATGATATTTTAATATTCTCGAAAACACTGGATGAACATATTCATCATGTTCGACAGGTCCTAAATCGTCTTGGAGATCATGGTCTCTACGCCAAGCATAATAAATGCAAATTCCACCTCAAATCAATTGATTTTTTGGGTTTTACGTTGTCCACTGACAGTTTAGTCATGGATGATAAAAAAGTCCAGAAAATCCTGGAATGGCCTGAGCCCAAAAACATTAAATCACTCCAAGGATTTTTGGGTTTTGCAAACTTCTATAGAAGATTTATTAAAGATTACTCTAAAACTATTTCCAATCTTACTTCTCTTCTTAGAAAAGACATTCCTTTTGTTTTTACTTCTACAGCACGAAAGGAATTCAAAGCACTAAAAACAGCATTCACCACAGCCCCAATTCTTCGACATTTTGATCCTTCTGCCTCGACAATAGTTGAGACAGATGTGAGCGATTATGCTATTGCAGGGGTCATCTCCCAATTAAATCCTAAAACAACTTTGTTTCATCCTGTTTCTTTTGAGTCACGCAAACTCATAGCCGCAGAATTAAATTATGAAATTCATGACAAAGAGCTTTTAGCTATTATCCATTGTCTTAAAAAATGGTGTTCTTTTCTTCTCAGCCTAGATAGTCCTTTTCAAATTTTAACAGATCATAATGCTTTGAAATACTTCATGTCTTCTAAAGTGTTAACCAGGCGTCAAGCCAGGTGGGCTGAATTTTTGTCTGAATTTTCTTTCTCTATTTCCTATCGCCCAGGAAAAAACTGCATTGTCCCATATATCTTGTCACGTCGGGACGATATTTACCCACAGCGGGGGGATGCATTTGCTGACTAGAACCCAGCAAATGTGCAATCAATCTTCAACGAATCTATGTTAACGACTCATCAACTTAATTCGATGACAATTCAATCTTTTCAAAATCCACTATCCAACATCCTCGAAGCTCAGTCGAAGGACAATTATTGTTTAGGGTTTAAAGACAAAATACTCTTGAAGAAAGGGGCCAAAAGATTTAGTATTGAATCAGGTCTATTAGTCTTCGAAGGTAGAGTAGTCATACCCGACAACAATGAGATAAAATTATGGATTTTCAACAGTCGACATGATTCTCCATTAGCTGGTCATTTTGGGGTTGATAAAACCTACCAGTTAATAGCGAGGGATTTCTTCTGGCCAGGTATGACCAGGGAAATCAAGGCCTATATAAAAGCTTGTTACAAATGTAATAGGAATAAGGCTCCCCGTCACCGGAAGCATGGGTTGCTTCAACCACTTCCTATTCCCTCTAAACCTTGGGAATCTTTATCGATGGATTTCATTTCTCAACTTCCTATTTCTAATGATTTTGATGCTATATTAGTAATAGTAGATAGATTCTCAAAAATGTCTATTTTTATTAAAACCACTACTACTGCTACAGCAGAAGATTTGTCAAAATTGTTTCTAGAATATGTATTTTCTAAACACGGCTTACCAAATGATATTATTTCAGATAGAGGCTCATTGTTTGTATTCACATTATGGACCCAACTGTGTCGACAACTCAATATCACGAGGAATCTCTCCACGGCCTATCACCCTGAAACCGATGGTCAAACAGAGAGAGTTAACCAAATCCTCGAACAATATCTTCGAATGTATGTCAGTTACCAACAAGACGATTGGACCACATGGTTACCATTGGCCGAATTTGCTTATAATAAATCGACTCATTCTTCAACACGACAATCTCCCTTCGAAACCATTTATGGACGACATCTTCGATTCAACTCAATCCATGTAGGAACTAATCATCCTGCAGAACATTATCTTCAAACTATATCACGACTCCAAGAAGAACTTAAAACAAATTTGGAATCAGCGATTCAAAGATACAAGGAACAGGCCAACAAACATCGACAATCTGCTCCTTCCTTTAAACCAGGCAACAAAGTATGGCTCGACGCACGAAACATTCGAACAACAAGACCATCAAAGAAACTGGCTGAAAAGCGCTTGGGACCATTTGAAATCGACTCTGAAGTCTCTAAAACCGCATTTTGACTCAAGTTACCTCCTAAATGGCAGGCGATTCACCCTGTTTTCCATGTATCTCTCCTGGAACTGGCTCGAGAAATATACCCGGGCAAGAACCAACCCCCTCCGGAACCGGTCGAAGTAGAAGATCATCTAGAGTGGGAAGTAAGTCGTATCCTTAATTCAAGAATACGCAAGGGGAAACTTCAATACCTCGTTGAATGGGAAGGCTTCCTCAATGACTCAGACAAAACATCCTGGGAACCAGCCATCAATGTTTCTAACGCTCCTGAACTCCTAAAATCTTTTCATTCGAAATATCCTTTAAAACCAAAACCTTAAAATTTTTTTATTTAAAATTTTCTTTTCTTTTTCTTTCTTTCTTTAAAATCTAAAACACCTCTTAAATTTCTTAGCCTTGTTTTCTTTTTTCTCTCTTCTTTTTCTTTCTTCTCCTTCTATAAAATTTCCTCCAAACCAACTAAAATTAAAATCAAAATTAAAATTAAATACAATAAAATAAAATAAAATAAAATAAAATCAAAATTAAAATTAAATAAAATAAAATAAAATAAAATAAAACTAAATAAAATAAAATAAAATAAAATAAAATAAAATAAATAGAATAAAACATAAATAATAAAATAAAAAAAAAAAAAAAAAACTCATAAATCTCTCTAAATATTTTCTTTCTTTTCTTTTCAATTCCATAAATACATTCTTTTCTTAAATTTAAAATTCTCTTTAAAAATTTCTCTTCCAAAAATTTATTCTCTCTTTTAAAAAAAAAACTTTCTTTCCTTCGAATCATCAAATCTTGTACAACACAACCATTTCCTCGAACTTAACTTCAGCCTCTAAATCTCCCTATAATAATTATTTGAAACAAATAACTCTTCCCTTCAAATTCTCTTAAATTCTAAATTCTGTTTTTTTTCTTTACTTTCTTCTTCCTCTCTTTCAACTAAAATTTCTTTTTAAAAAAAAAAAAAAATATAGATATATTTTTCTTTCATTAAATCCTCAATTTAACAAACTCATCTCAATCACAAAACCATTTCTTTTTTCTCTCTCTTTTCTTACATGAAATTTTCCTTTTTTTAAAAAAAAAACACTAAAACTTCCTTCAATTAAACAACCTTTTTCTTTCTTTAAAATTCTTCTTTCAAATTCTAAAAAAAATTTTATTTTAAACTTCTTTTTTTCTTTTTCTCTCTCTCTCAAATCTTATAAAATTAATTACATTCACCTACAATAAAAAAAAATTAATAATCATAATAAAATAAAATAAAAATAAAATAAAACTAAAATACAATTTTCTTTTTCTACTTCTTTACATCTCCTTTTCATTTCAAATCTTTTCTTTTAACTTCTCTCGAACCAATCTTTTCATTTTCTCCAAAACTACCCTTATCTCCTTCCTGCATTTCTCAAATACCTCCTCCTCTCCTACCGGAGCCACCTCTCCCATCTCCAAGAGCTCCTCTGCCACATCGAAGGAAGCAGCGTCGATAATAGCGTCAACCTCCCCACATAGTTCTTCCGCGAACCTTACTCGTCGACCTTGACGAGGTTTCTTCGACCAAACCTGGTCCAGGGTGTCTTCAGGCTCTTTAACTACCTTGGTGGCCGAAGGGTGTGCCTCAGTTGGTATAACTGGCGCAGGCTCCGCAATCGGCTCTTCAAGGTTATTCGATGTCTAAAAAAAAAAAAAACTCATCAGTAACTTCATCCTTAAAATAAAAAAATAAAAACTTACCTCGAAGATGGGGTCAGGCTCTAGAAATAACCTTGGCGTCACTTCGACCTCTACCTCTCTTTCTTCCTCATCGTCCTCGATGACCACCCGTCGTTTCTTGGGTGCCCGCCCTGGAACAGGGACTTCATCTTCATCCTCCTCCACCAACTCGTCGACTTCTTCCTTGACACCTCGCTTCGAACTCGTGGCCTGGGTTACCCAGGTTGAGATCTCGTTGTTTAACTCCTTATCATTTTCCCCCACCGATTGTTTATCTTCGATCGAGACATCCCAAATGTCTTCGACCACCTCCTTGGTTTTCGGAACTACCCAAAACTTAGTTTTGGTAAATTGTTTTTTGATTTCCGTGTTCTTTGCCAACGCATCGCACGCCACTCTCCGCCAACGGCAAAACTCGCATTTCTGGCGAGGGCCTCGAGTCGCCGTACTTTCAACACAGAAATATTCCATGCTTTCACAAGCCGTGCAAGTCTGTGAAAACTGTTGTGTGATTATTCCCCCATCCGCTTTAGGGTGTGGAGGCGTAGGTGTGGGAGTGGGGCAGTTCATTATAAGAATAAGTAATTAAGAGGTGAGGGAAAAAAGTATTAGAAAAGGGAAATTAGTGTGGGAAGATGGCTCAAGCTCAACGGAGTTCGCAATTTTTTATACCCGGGCATCTTTCACACGCCACGTGACACTTGAGGCGAAATCAACTCATTAAATCAATAATATCGAGTCCTAAATCTATACTCGAAGCACAGAAAGCAATTCTCCATAGCAACTGCTATTTTCCTTTGTGTACTTACTATTTAACTGCGCTAGCCAAAACTCTAAATCTAAATTAGTCAATCTCCCAATGGGGTACCTTAGTCCTTTTCAGTAAGCGACGCACAGCACTAGGTTCAATGAAATAGTACAGTAGTAGTTTTTCATTAAAAGTTTTGTTAATTAATTAAAAAGGGGTAAATTGAGCATGGACGGATATTTAGTGAAGAGGGTCTAAGTGTTTGTTAGTAATGGTCAATGGAATGGGAATGGTGCAATGGAAGGGAGGTCAATGCGAGGAGGAACAAAGGATATAAAAGGAGTTGGGTATTTGGTTCGATATTCCTTAGAATTAAATTATAATATCGTATTTACATTAATAGTGGTAAATCCTTAAAAGTTAAATCATTGTTATTGTATCTTTCTTTTACTTTCTCAATATTCATTTCTAAATCCTAAATCTTTGATTATTGAGTTTCCAACCCTTTGTGAGATTTTAAGAATTATTATTACCTTGGAACTAGTTTATAATTCTTCTCGAACAAACCTCAAACCTATAGCTATTACTTCGAGTGACCTTCGAATCATTTCCTCGAATCATTCCTCTGTGCTTCGAAGAAGTTTCTAAAATCCCTCATCTCACTTACAGGAACATCCTTGACCTTGTGCGTAGGTCGTCCGGTGACATGTAGCAATAAAATAAATCTACAGTGCTACTTCTGGTATGCATACCAATATATACAAAAAAAATTAAAATATATCTATTCCTTCTATCTTAAAAATATCTATTGTTACTTAATTACTAACTCACACACACACCTCCACTATTTACAAGTGAGTGCTTATATACATTTGTATGTTCAGTGCTTCTTTCCAATGTTTCTTTGCCCTTTGAGTTTTCCTACAGAAGTTCAGTGCTAATAAAAGCATGTCAAAGGTTATCTTAGAATCTCAAAGATCTATCTACATCTATTAGTATGGGTTTTGGTTCCAATAGGGCCTGAAAATTTTGTGGAAGTACAGCCATTAGCACTAAAAAAAACTACCTTTTTTGTACATACCCTACTTTTCCTGAGATCCCTGACTAAATAATAGGTACTGCACCAACTTTCATACACCACGCAATATGGGGGTGGACTTGCTAGCGATTCCCCTGTGGTGATCCAAACCTGGGTAGGCCTTTGGAGTGCATATTTGGGGGTATTTGGTATATAGGGTGTTATTGGGGTTATGGTGTTATTAGTGGATTTTTTCATCTTTAGTTGATAGTTACTAGTGTTTATGGAGGATTAAGCTAGGGTCACTTATTATGTTTCAGCTTAATGTCCTTTCTTTTCTCTTCATTTTGGTATCCCTATGGGTGGTTACCTTGTTTTATAGGGTAGTTAGGTTTTGTTAATGGTATTTATCAGAAGTTTATCACTTAGTGGTGCTTATGTATGCTTAATCTAGGGTCACTTATTATGTCTCAGCTTATTTTCCTTTATTTTATTTTTATTTTGGTATGTCTTATGTGTGTTTATCTTGTTTATTAGTGAAGTTATGGGTTTTTAGTGTTTTTAGGGTTTTTATGGGTTGTATGGGTGTTTTAGGGCCTAGAAGCGGTCCACCTTCCCCTAAGCGTCATGCCTGCTCCTAATTGGAGGCCCGCCTGGCCGCTGGAGAAGCGCTAAAATGCACTTAAATGCGTGATAAAGGCTGGGAAAGCTGGATTTTGGGTGGGGAATTGGTCAGGGTGGTCTGTGCACTGGCTGTATGATGCGTGTGTGGGAAGATTTTTAGGGAGAGATCTTATCTCTTTACTCAGAAATTCTCTGTTCCTCACTTTCTCATTGGCTTGTGTTTTTTTGGAACATATTACTTTCCATTTCAACTCTTTCTGGTAGTCTTTATGGGACTATTATCTTTCACTTTTAAAGAGGTCAAGAGTGTTTAATTAGAGGGACTAGAAAACAGATCTCCAATTTTCTGCAACAGGTAAATCTCACTTGTTTTTCTAAAGGGACAGGGTTTATTCTTTCTGGTTTTTCTCCAATTCCCTTGGTCAAGGCCTATAGCTGGTACTATAGGATTGGCTATATTTCTGGTGCCCAAAGTGGGGAACAAATCTGTTGGCTTTTTGGAATCTCTGTTGATCTAGGCTTCTCTCTTTGGTGGATCTCCTTTGGTGGATTTTGAATTTGGTGCTATATCTCTTTGTGGTTGGTCTAGGGGTCTTCTTTTCTGTTGGATTTGGTCCCTCCTAGGTCTTTAAGGCTATTGGAGGGGACTTTGGCTATCTTTTGTGGAGATTGGAGGCTTTAACTTGGATTTGCTAGTATGGTTAGGATTCAGTCTTGGGATGGTTCATAGTTTTTGGGGGAGGATGAAATTGATGGGGCCTCACTGTTGGAAATGGTTAGGTAAGTAATCTTTTTCATTGGTAATATGGAGATGGAGAAGGAAGTTTCTGGTATGGCAGGATATAGGTGTCAGGACTGGGGAAAGTTGAAGATTGAAATGCTTAAAAGGTGGCCTACTACTTTCTCAATTGTGGATCTTCATGGGATTGCTAGGAAGTGGGAATTGAAAGGTGGTTTAACTTCTCTTTCTTAGTATGGGGAATTTATGGAGGAGTTTGAAGAGGCTCTGGATTTTCTGGTATATAATGAAATATTACCACATGAAGATGGGGCAAAGTATGTATTTTGGAGTTCCATGTGTAGGGATGTAAAGATGGAGGTTATGGAGATTCTTTTCAAGGCTGAATTGATGAAGACTCTTTCAAATGGGGAAAATAGAATTCCTGCTATGGCTGTTTTAAAGGAGGTTATTTTGGTATATTTGGATTGTATGAAGGATAGGGATGTGGAATCTGGAGAGGAAATACTTTTGGACAGAGAGGTTCAGAAGACTGTGGTGGAAATTTCAGCTGCTGGGGAGGTTTTGGAGCCTTCAAATTTAGAAGATGGTGATTCTGATGATGTTTGTGAAGCTTATTTTTCTTTGCCAAAGGATACCATAGAAACTCAGGAATGTGTTTCACTGGATGTTTTGGAGATGTATGCACTAGAGGATAAGTGTATTTCCTTAAGTTTGGATGAATTATGTGGGAAGGAGGATTTTTCTGGTCATGATGAAGGATTTTGGGATATTGAGAATGAATCTGTGGTGGATGAATGGTTGTTGAGGGGTGACTATTTTTCTTTCCCAATTTCAGATAATGGCTTATTGGAGGAGGATGTATCAGTTGAATTTTTGGATGGAAAGAAAGATTCTGTCTTGGATCTTTTTCTAATAGAGGAAGATTATTTTCAGGTGGTTCCCTCAAGATCAGAAGGTCTCTGCTTGGAGAAGGATTTTTATTTTGATGTTATGGATGTTATTCTGGAGGATTTTGCAGATTCTAAGCAAGATTCCTATAGGGAAGAAGAAAATTGTGATGTTTTGGATGTCACTGGTATGGAGGTTTATTTTAAAGATGTGGTGGAGGTTCCAGATGTTTCACAGGGTGGAGAATTTATTGATTCTGGTGATGTGAACTATGGTAGACTCAGTGTATGAAGGAGGATGGAAGATTTGTTTGGAGGTCTGGTGTTGGGATATCAGAATTGGAAGAGGTGCTTAGGGGGTTCAGGCCCTAGGGGTCAACTTATTTGTTTCAACCTTTGGTTTTCAAGAATCTGATTCCTCCAAAATGAGGATAAACTTCTTAATTGTTTTGTTTTTGCTTAATTTGGTCTCTATGTATTTGGTCAGGATTTTTTTGTTTTGTCCAATTCTTATCATTCTCTCTGGTTCAAGTCTCTATATAAAAAAGGAAAAAAAAATCTTAGTATAATGAAGATGGAAGAAAAGAAAAATTCAAGTGAAGATGGGTATTTAATTAAAAGAAAATGAAGATAAAAATGATGATCATTTCTTTTATCTAATCTCCAGCATGAGGTTAAACTGCAAAATTTTATTTTGTAATTGGATTTTTTGGGTTTCAAGAATTTTACTGGTATTTTAATTGTTTTGTTTTTTATAGGAGAACATTTGTGTTGGAAGATCTTTTTTTTGTTAGAGGGTACCCAGGGGTGGGGCTTCTAGATTTTATTTTGGCAAGTGTGGGGGTAACTGATGGGCTGGCTGCTCTAACAACAGTTACCCCAGATTGTCTGTTTCCAACCCCTTCTCTTAATTTTGTTGAATTATAGTATTTGTTTTTTTCTTTAACAGGTTTTTTAGTCCACCATGACTTTAAACTGGAAATTATTTTGGTCTTCAAGTTCTGGACCCCTCATGCTTTTTGGTTTTGTTTAATTTTTTTTGGATGTTGTGCTTTTGTTTTTAAACTGATCTTTTATATATGGGATATATAATCGAGATTTTTTTCTGGAAAGTCCTTCAAGACTTTAAAGTGATCTTTTAATTATGGCCTCAAGATTTTTTGATGGAAGGTCCCCCAAAAATAAAAACTGAGGAATGGGAGGCAGTGTGAGGTGGAAGTTTAAAGGCAGAAGGATCCAAGGGGGAACTTCTGAATTTTGTAAAGGCAAGTTTGGGGGTGACTGATGGGCTGGAAGCTCTATATACAGTTGCCCCAGAAAGTTAGTTACTTCTCTAAATCTTTTTCTGGTTGATCTCTGGTTCTGGGTTCTGTGATTCTGGTTTTTGAAGTCTCCCATGACTATAAACTGAGGATTTTTGGAGTCCCCCAAGACTATAAAATGAGGGCTGTTAGTCTTCCAAGACTTTAAACTGAGGGCTGTTAGTCCCCCAAGACTTCAAACTGAGGGTTGTGAGTTCCCCAAAACTATAAAATGAGGAAATTTTTATGCTGGTAGAAGGTTACTTTCAGGAATAATGGTCAACTGGATATCACTTTTCATTGTTAGAGGCTGGTACAGCCAGAGTTGGAATTCAGGAACAGAAGAAAGAGATTTTTTTTCACAGGGATAGATTGAATTTAAAGGCATTGTGAAAGAGAAGTTTTAAAGAAGAAGCTTGGAATGATGGTTCAGAAGTTCCCTTAGGATGGAATAGGATCTGGTCAAAGAGAGTAATGGGCTTTTTGAAAGATTCTGGAGAAGTTTTCAAACATGGTTGTTGGAAAAGGAAGAATGGGAACATTCTTGATTGGCGGGAGGATGTGGTGATCCAAACCTGGGTAGGCCTTTGGAGTGCATATTTGTAGGTATTTGGTATGTAGGGTGCTATTGGGGTTATGGTGTTATTAGTTGATTTTTTCATCTTTAGTTGATAGTTACTAGTGTTTATGGAGGATTAAGCTAGGGTCACTTATTATGTTTCAGCTTAATGTCCTTTCTTTTCTCTTCATTTTGGTATCCCTATGGGTGGTTACCTTGTTTTATAGGGTAGTTAGGTGTCGTTATTGGTATTTATTAGAAGTTTATTGCTTAGTGATACTTATGTAGGCTTAAGCTAGGGTCACTTATTTTTTCTCAGCTTATTTTCCTTTATTTTCTTTTTATTTTGGTATGTCTTATGTGTGTTTATCTTGTTTATTAGTGAAGTTTTGGGTTTTTAAGGTTTTTATGGGTTTTATGGGTGTTTTAGGGCCTAGAAGCAGCCCGCCCGCCCGTAAGAGGATGCCCTCCTTGAAGCAGTGTGACGTCCTGGGTGATGGGGAAGCACTAAAATGCACTTTTATGCATGATAAAGGCTGGGAAATCTGGATTTTGGGTGGGGAATCGGTCAGGGTGTTCTGTAAACTGGCTGTATGATGCGTGTGTGGGAAGATTTTTAGGGAGGGAACTTATCTCTTTACTCAGAACTTCTCTGTTCCTCACTCTCTCATTGGCTTGTGTTTTTTGGAACATATTACTGTCTATTTCAACTCTTTCTGGTAGTCTGTCTGGGACTATTATCTTTCACTTTTAAAGAAGTCAAGAGTGTTTAATTAGAGGGTGTGGTAGCCTAAAGTTTAGTATGGCACCTAAGTTCGTAAATGGAGTTATTACGGCATGCAAGATTGGTGTTATTACTTTTTTATAAAAGGGTTTTATTTAATTTATTTGAGTTTTAAATATGAAGAAATTGGTCAAGAGCAAATGCCTACGACAAAACGATTTATTTTATGGAGAAAACTTATTTTTATGGTCTGAAGAGTTTATAAGTATCAAGTCGAGTCACTCAAGAACCTTGGGAAATTTTCCCAGAATTTTTACTATTTTTCTTATATTTTTAAATGAATTTTAAATTTTATAGAAATATTTACGTTTTTAGAAATTACTTAACTTTGATGAATTTTCACGGGGTAATTAGAGCTGCGCAGGCTACGAAAATTAGTTGGGAATGTAAAGGGGAAGTGGCTCTATCATGTGTATATTTTTTAGATTTTTTATTATAGTTTTAAGGTTCTAATTGAGTCCGGAGGTCCGGACGGACTCCGCTTAGACTCCGTACGGACTCCGCTTCGACTCCGTATGGACTCAGTACAGGCTCCGGATTGACTCTGGCTGAGCTCTGGAGGGGAAAACTTAGGCATGTGACTAGGAATACTTAAGAGCCTCTCAAACTCGAAATTGAGGGGAGGATACATCATAGAGCTTAATCTTTAACCACCACGGTCTCATTTTTTATTACTCAACAAATTAAATGAAATTGTAATACCCTTATAACTTTATATTTTTATATATAATATTTTAGAAATACTACTCAACAATTTAAATCACACTTCATACAGGGTATCTTTAGAAAGGTCTTCATCACTGGGACTTGATTATTGCTGTCTCATAAAAATTCAAATTATTATAAAAACATAAAAGTCAATCTTTTCAGATCTTTCACTGGTACACCTTAATTGTTGATATCAGTATTTCTTTCTCAACAGCCACTTTTGCTTAAATCTCAATAAGCGTCAAATATTTTAGAGTTTCATTATTTCTTATCAATCAGATCCAAGTAGACTGGTTAGCTTAGTGATTTAGAATTCCCATTTTGTTATTTTTATTGGAAGGACGGGGTTTTCAGCTAAATCCACATATCTCCTCCGGATTCTGCTTACAGAAAGGCGACTGTAAGAGTTTACCTTACCATAGTTGGCGCCCAACGTGGGGTTCGATATCTCTAGCTTTCTTTAAAGACTTACTTGGATCAAGAATGTTCTTAGCCTACAAGAGGCTTATTTTCTGGAACTCTAATTGGATTTTTGTTATTGGCCTGCAAGAGGCTTGTTATTTTATCGATTTTTAACACTTTTCATTACTTATTGGGATGTCTTCTTCTGCTGTTGCTTCTGGATCTTCTAACCCTCTTACTCCCTCAGTTAGAATTGTTTCTTGGGATGGCACAAAGTTTGATGGGGAGGAGGTTAAATGGTTCATTAGCAGGTATGAAGCTGCTGCTGCTGTTGATGGTGCTTCTCATGTGGATATGGTGAAGCAAGTTAGATTTTTTATTTCTGATAGGGAGGTGGAAAAAGAGGTTATTGCTATGCAGGCATTCAAGGACAAGGATTGGGTTAAGCTTTCTAAAGCTATGGTTGATAGATGGGGTGTTAGGTTTACTATGATGGACCTCAATAAAATTGTTGGAGACTGGAAAGCAAAAGGTGGAGTTTCTTCTATGGCTGACTTCAAAAAGCTCTGTGTTCAGTTTGATGAAGTGGTGGAATATCTCATATTGGTGGATGAGTTAGTGCATGAGAATCAAGCAAAAGATTTGTTTTGGACAGCATGCAGCAGGGATATTCGAATGGACATCTTGAAGGATCATTCAAGAAAAGATTTGATGAAGGAACTGCCGGCTCTGGAGGTTATCAAAGAGAAAATTCAGGCCCATCTCAAGTTGTTAGCATTGGACAAATATCAAGAGTCCTGCACTCAATATGTTAGCAAGGTTAGTGAAGTTTTGGCCAAAAACAACGATATTATGGTCAAAGCCCAGGAGGCCAAGAAGGCACAAATGGGATTACCTGCTGCTAAAGTTGAGGGCAATGTGGATAATAAGATGGTCGATCACCTGGCTTATTTACCTAACAATTAAAAATATTTGTTCAAGAGACACAGAAGGCTAACAAGGCCCCAATCGCTTCTTCGTCGACGTCAACTTCTTATCAATCCAGAGGTTATGAGCGTCGAAATTATAATGGCAATAATAATGGTAACCGCTTCCCAGGCAGTGGGAGAAATGGTGGTAATGGTGGTAATGAATATAGAGGTGGCTATGATGAGCCAAAGGTGTGCTCCTATTGTAATAGGAGGGGGCACAGAGCAACAGTTTGTTTTGCTCTTGATAAGGATATGGATGCTGGGCAAGTTTTATTTGATGGTAAAGTTTATAAATTTTCTGATGGTTTGTTCATCAAGCCCAGTGATGGACAGTCTCCTTCTGATTTGGTCAGAAGAAGTTTAACGGCTGAAAGGAGAGCCAGATTTGAAGAGGTGACGGATAAAGATGTTAATGCCAAGAGTGGCTAAAATGGTAATGATAATGGTGGTAAAGCTGACAAGAGCAAGGAGAAAGAGGTCAGTAAAGCCACATTTTCTACTTCTTTTGGTGGTTTAGAGCTGGCGACGGTTGCCCAGGTGGAAGGTAGCTGTATGGCTGGCGAATACTATGTTAATGCTGCTAGAAGAGAAGCTGCTACTAAGGCGAAGAGTAGCATTCAGAGCCAATTGAGGGCTAATCCTGGCAAGGCCAATAACAAAGTGAACCCTTACTCTAAGGACAAAAATTCTAGTGCTCAAACTGCCGCCAACAAATTGAACCCTTACTCAAAGGACGAATTATATAAAATGCAGAAGGGGATTGCTGATATGGGGCCCCCTAGTTATGGCAAGTTTGATTTAAATGGTGAGCCTATGCCAGAGGATGATTTGGATTCTGAGGAGGACGTACCGTTGGCGTCTCTACCCAGACCAAGTTTTAGCGGTCCCATCCCAATGGAGGGAGTAAGAAGGACTAGCGATGGACCAGGATTAGGGCAAGAAGCTGGTGATGGAGTTAGGGTTATAGAAAGTGAAGATGGCTCAGTTGGACCTCAAGAGGTACCCAGGGCCAAGGTTGTTAAATCAAAGGTCCAGTATGAGCGGCCAGTAGTTTCTGGTCAAGCTAACGCGATGGACAAAGTTTTGAATAGGGTGAATCAACTGCAGACTCCCTTATCTTTGGGGGAGTTATTTACAATTAGTCCGGCGCTTGCTGAAAAGCAAAAGAAGAATTTGACGAGGCGTCGGGTTTCCACTGGAGAGGTGGAATATATTTGTGAAAATGCTGAAAAGTTTGGTGAAGATGTAGATACGCATTTTTCAGCTTCCCTGGGTTACCTGGTGGTAACTCTTAATGGTAAAGAAGTAAAGGCCTTGGTCGATTCAGTGTCTCAAATTAATTTAATTTCATTGGAGCAAGCGACAAGTATAGGCTTGCCAATTAAAAGTGGAACTGGGGGAAACCTCAGAGGCATTGGAGGGCATGCAACCGAGCTGATGGGTACAGCTGAGCATGTCAGGTTAGGCATTGGTGGATCTGTTGGTAAGGTTCACTTTTATGTGGCCAGAGGAGCAGTCAAAACTGTTCTTGGTGGTCCTTTTTTGATGGATTTTGAGGCCAGGATAGGGTATCAAGCTGGCATGGGGATTAGTTTGGAAATGACTGGTGAAGATATACGGAGGTTACATATGCGGTTAGCGCCTCCTGGAGATGAAGGTTGGGAAACACAGCCAGGGATTACTACTCTGTGCCAGTGTTGTGTTTGCACCAAGAAGAGGCATATAAAACGGACGGCTTCTGGTGAATTATGTTTGTTGGGAAGGGATGAATGCCCTCATTTTTTGGGGTAGCTGGGGCTGATCACTCTAATGTTGCAATCTCTCCTCATGATAAGATCCCGGATTGCAATAGGTCAGCTCACTTGGAGATAATTCAAGTAGATTCTCAATTATTTTCTGTTAAAATTACTTTGGAGTGCAAATACATTTTGGACTTTTCTATATGTTTATTGGATTTACCCTGTTTCTATTAAATTTAAAAATGGTGAAAAAGGCAAAATGGGCCAAATTAGGTTAGATAAAAATTGGAAGGGTATGTTTTATGGCCTCCAGCAAGAGGTTAAACTGCAAGTATCTCCTTCTATTTTGGACCTCCAGCAAGAGGGTAAACTGCGAAAATCTTATCAAAACCTGATTAAAAATCTCAGTATAATTAAAACACAAAAAAATAATTTATGTGAAAAGGTTATTCCGGACCTCCAGCAAGAGGGTAAACTGCGAAAATCTTATCAAAACCCGATTTAAAATCTCAGTATAATTAAAAGACAAAAAAATAATTTTTTTGAAAATTCAATTCCGGTCCTCCAGCAAGAGGTTAAACTGCCAACTTTCTTTACAGGTGATTTACTGTTGGATAAGGGAAGCAAAGGTGTTGGAAAATCTGTTTATAAATTAGACAAGGGAAAGGAGAAAAGGGTAAAATTTAAAAATGAAATAAAATATTTTTCTAATTTTTCTTATTCCGATTCTGACGATGAAGAAGATTTATTTGATGAAATTTTTAATGGCGATACAAAAGTAAATGATTTACCTCAAGCTTATTTAGATATGGACGCAGCCAAATATAAGAAGGTAGCAAATAAAGTTTGACCTATTAATGAACCGCTACCTGCTGAATTAAAACAACTCTTGAGAAGACCAAGGTTATCAAGAAATCCTTATGAAAGTCCCTTGGTAAAGAATCCACCTGAATTTTCTGAGACGTCAAGAATCACTTTTGAGAGACTGGGTGTTGTTAATTTTGGACCTGATGGTTGGTTGTCTGGAAAAGAGAAGAAGTTGTTGTTGGATAAGATGGTCAAGCAAGAGAAGGCCATTGCTTTTGTAGAAGAGGAGAGGGGTGTGTTGAAGCATTCCTATGGGGAACCTTACAAGATTCCTGTGGTATATCATGAACCGTGGCAGCAGAAACCGATTCCTATTCCAGCTGCATTAAAAGAAGCCTAAATTGAAGTTGTCAGAGAACGGATACGCACTGGACTGTATGAGCAATCAACGTCAAGTTATTCTAGTCCGGTATTTTGTTAAAGAAACCGAATGGCAAGCTTAGAGTTGTTCATGATCTTAGGGAATTAAATAGGGTTACAATAAAGGATGCTGGGATACCACCTAGTTCTGAGGAGTTTGTCGAAGCATTTTCAGGGAGAGTGTGTTATGGTTTGGGAGATATTATGGGTGGATATGATGAGAGAGAGTTACATCCAGACTCAAGGCCTCTAACTACATTCGATACGCCACTAGGACGTTTACAGTTAACAAGATTACCTCAAGGAGAAACAAATTCGGTTGCGGTTTATCAAGCTCAGATGGCTTGGATCCTTTAAGAAGAAATTCCACAATATGCTGGAATCTTTATAGATGATGGAGGAATTAAGGGACCAACAACCGACTATGATAACGAGGTGTTGGAAGAGAATCCCGGGATATGCAAATTCATTTGGGAGTTCGCAATTACATTAGAAAGAATCTAGTTTTGAATTGAAGAGGCTAGTTTAACTATTTCAGGTTCAAAATTTTCATGTTGTGTGCCAGCCTTAGAAATATTAGGCCATGTGGTATGTAGAGAGGCTAGGATTATGTCCAAGAAGAAAGTTAACAAAATTCAGTCCTGGCCAAGACCCAAGAATACGACCAAAGTTAGAGGGTTTTTAGGCGTTTGCATATATGTTATAATGTTTATCAAGGACTTTTCTTCATTGGCAGCTCCATTGAGACGGTTAACAAGAAAGGATACAGACTGGGAGTGGGATGAAGAGTGTGAGAAGGCTTTTGTGAAGTTGAAGGAGGTTGTGGGGAAGGATTTAGTCCTGCACAAGTTGGATTATGGAAAAGATGCTGGTAGAATTTATTTAGCAGTTGATTCAAGTCAGGTTGCAGCTGGGGCGGTTTTGTCTCAGATGGATAAAGCTGGTTACATCAGGCCAGTTAGGTATGAATCTGTAGTATTTACTGAGGTCAAATCAAGATATTCTCAACCAAAATTGGAATTATGTGGTGTGGCAAAAATACTGAAGAAACTTCAGCATATTTTGTGGGGGCAACATTTTGAGTTGCAAGTGGATGCGAAATTGTTAATCCAGATGATTAATTCCCCAAGTTTACCAAACGCACCCATGACGAGATGGGTAGCTTTTATTCAACATTTTTCGTTTGATTTAGTTCCTAAGCCTGGCAAAACTTTTACTATGCCAGATGGTTTATCAAGGAGACCACCCACTGAAGAAGATTCAGACTCAGAAGAGTTTGATGAAGATATACCTATTATCAAAGCCATCACTAAAGGAGCTGAAGACTTTCCATACCTCCCCCATGAGGTTAGACTGGCAGGACTATTGTGTTTAGATTATGGTAATGATGACCTCCACCAAGAGGATAAACTGGAAAATAGTTTTTATGTTAATAAAGGTGTTGGAAAAGGTGTAGATAAATTTGGTAGAAAGGAGGTAGAAGAAGATGTGGTGTATGTAGAGGAAGATGGATTGGTAGTGTGGGATAGTAGTAATTTAAGGAATGGTGTATATGTTGGAGAATTAGAGAATTCAAATAAAAAGGTGGATAAAGAGAAAGAGGTATTTTCGAATACGGTTTACGAAGGATCCAAAGGTTCAGAAGAAAAATGTCAACATAGCTTGATTAAAGATTTATTTAGGGGTCAACAATTATTGGCTCATCCATGTGCAGGTGATATTGGTGATAGAGAAGTCCCTATTGATGTTATATTAATCAATTTTCAAGATGAAGTCTGGGGTCAGACTGGTTTTTATTTTTTGTTAGTCAAATATTTGTTTACTTTAGAGAGGCCAGAAGATTGTGAAGACAATGAATGGGCAGCTATCAAGAGGAATCATCTACATTTTACCTATCTGGTCAAGGTTTAATGAGGAGAAGGTATGCAAATCCTCAAGTAGTTATAACTCAACAGAAGGGGCAAGAATTAGTTTTGAAATCACTGCATGAAGATCTCAGGCATAGAGGCGTTGGAGAAACGTTTAGAAGAATTTCTGATCAATTTTAATGGCCTGGCATGAAGATTGCTGTTAAACAGTGGGTTCAGTCATGCGAAGAATGTCAAAGACGAAGTTATTTAAGGCCAAAAGAACCTGGAAGCGCGACCGGTGAATATACCCTCTTTGGGAGAGTTAGTTTAGATGCCGTTCATATAAAAGAGGGACGGTATAAATATTTAATTGTGGCCAGAGATGATTTATCTGGTTGGGTAGAGGCAGCGCCTCTTATTAATTTAACTGCCAAAAATGTGGCAGAATTTTTTTTGAATAATTGGGTATATAGGTATGGGGTAATGAAGTTGGTAACAGTAGATGGAGGTCCTGAATTTGGGACAGAGTTTAAAGAGGCCATATTGAAAGTTGGATCAAAGGTTAGTGTAGCAACCCCATATTATCCTGAAGCTGAAGGCATGGTTGAAAGAGGGCATCAAGTTATTAATGATGCTTTAGTTAAAATGTGTGTGTCAGATGCAGGGATGAAACATCTGACAAACAAGAGATAAAGGGAAGAGTATGTATCAGATGCAGGGAGGAAACATCTAACAAACAAGAGATAAAGGGAAGAGCATGGATATAAACAAACAGACAGTTAATAATAGAAAAGGATAGAAAAGAGAACAAAGGGAGAAAGAATGATATACATAAAAACACAGCAGATAATAGAATAGAGATAAGAAAGAAGAAAAGGATAGCTGTGTAAATACAAACAAGAAGAACAAACATACAAAGAAACAAGAGCTATAACAATAATAAAAAGGAGATAAGGGACATATAGAGCAAGATAAAGGGAAAGATAGTACATATAGGGTTATGGGCAAATTAGAATAAGGAAGAGAAAGTACAAAGGGAGAGAATATGTAAATAAAGATAAATAGAATACATGAAATAAAATATAAAGAGGTGATTTCCTCTGGAAATCACCATCTATCTTACACACCACAATTTATATAAACCCTAGTTGAGTTACTACTATTGTAGTCCTTGAATAAATAACAGTCCACAATAATTATTATAGTTTCCCTGCTATATTGAGTGATATACTGCATAGCATATACTGTTTAATTATTATTCCCCTTATCAAATAATATTACAGACTATATTATCTGATATTGTATCCTAAATTAGTGAGCTCTATTACTTATAACAATCTTATTATATTCTATTCCTGATACCTCTTAAGAGTAGCTTAGAGAGTATTGCAGAAGCATAAGATAAAAGTAAAGTATTGCATATTTAATAACTTACTGGTCCTAGTCATTTACTGGAGATAGTAGTATTGGTACCTGGTCTATATATCATATAGATACTGTGGGAATTACTATAAATATATCTCCTCATTTCTATAAAGCTTAACTTGATCAAATTATAGTACTACATAACTAGTACCTGATCTATAGCATATAATCAAAGCTATAGATAAGTGGGAATTGATTAAATATTCTACTTACTTAACTAATCATCAGACCTCAGTGCTGCTGATAAGATTGAATTAACCTCTCTTACAGTGACTTAGGCCTGACAGTTGGGGGTCTTTCCGTAAGTACTCAGGTACTCTCACTCACAAAAGAAAGAAGATATAAATAAAAAAAAATAATTAAATCGAAAAATAAACTAGAAAAATAAAAAATAATAAATATAAGAAACGAAAGAAATAATAGAAAGAAACAAACAACAAACGATAAACAATAAAATAAGAAGAAAGATATACGTAAAGACTACAGACATATAAACAAAAACGCACGCACAGAATACAAACGAAGAAATAAGAAATATAAAGGAAGACAAATAATAGAATAAAAGGAAGTCAATATGGAAAAAGAATATAGAAAATCTAGAAGAATAAGAAACTTACCACCGGATAATCAAGAACCAATTCCATCAACGTCAAAACGACTAATAACAGAATATGGAGAATCAAAACCAACAACTAATGACGACCAATCATCAAAACAATCCAGTGAGTTTTTTGATAACGCTAACAAAATAATAGAGTCTTACAGTAGTAAAAATAAAGGGAAATCAACAAGACTTACAAGAAGTGATCAACCGTATTCGCCAAAACATGAGAATATTAATACAAAGAGAAACCTACGAGATAGTAGACCAGAAGATGAGGACCGAGATTCAACCGATGAAAGAGACGATAGAATATTTAGAAGACAATATCGAGGAAGTGGAAATAAATCATTGTCGCCTAGATATGAAAGTAGACCATATGGAGGATCAGTTCATCATGATGAAAGAATCAATAAAATTACTCAACGAATTACTCCAACAATACAGGAACGATTTATGGAAACTGCAAGAAGAAAACGAAATAAAGAAGAGACAAATAGAACAACTTACGAGAGGCGAGGAATCGTGGATAATGAACATCCTACAATGGTCAGAAAAGAGAATTCAGTAAGTAATAATCCCTGGCAAGAAGAATACGAAGAAAAAAACTTACCTAATATAAAAACAGAAACAATATGGACAACAACGAGGGAACCAGTAGAAACCGAAGAGGAAACGGAGATGAAGGACTGGATGGATAGGGTGTATGATAACGTAGAAAGATTATTTTCAAGAGATATAAACATGGTAACAGATAAAATACACGAAAATAATGCGAATATTGCTACTATTATGAGAGATGTATTACTACCAATAAACGAAACATGTAATAATATAAAAAATATAAGTGAAGAAAATAAAAAAGTAAACGAGAGTAATAATAAAGAAATAGAAAATAATACATTACTTCTTTTTGACAAAACAACGGAATTATTAGACGAATTAATAATAAATAATGAAAACACTCTAGACTCAATAAAAAAAATGAAAAAAGATGAAAATACAGAAATAGTTAAAGATATTAAAAAGGAAATAGAAGAATGGCACAAAAACAAAATAAAACCAGAACTAGTAAAAATAGAGAAAACAACACATGATATACACAATAGATTAAACAACATAGAAAATATAATTTCGAAAAAGGTAAATAAGGAAGATAAAGAAGAGATAAGAAGTCAAAAGGAAGAAGAAATTAAAGAAGAAGTAAAAAAAGAAGATATTAAAGAACAAGATATGAGTGATTCAGAAAAAATAAATCCAAAAGACTACCCAAAAATAGAAAATTTTCCAGTATTCTACGGAGAAGGCATATATAATCATATGGAGTTTATTAATAATATTGATGTATTAAAGAAAGACTTTAGTATGCCAGACATATATATAACATCAAAATTAGGGACAATATTAAAAGGAGAAGCAAGAGACTGGTACTTGAAAACAAGACTTACGACTAAAGCAAGATCATGGGAAGAATGGAAACAAAAACTAATTGAAAAATTTTCGACAAGAACATGGATAGTTAAAATGAGAAATCACATAAATAATAATAAATTAAATGTAGAAAAAGCCAAAAATCCAGGAAGATGGTTTATGAATCTAGCATATAAATTAAAAGCAATAGAAACAACATGGGATGAAGATGATATAATAGAGTATCTAACATTGAAATTACCTGGAAAAATACAGAATGATATGCAAGCAAGGTGGAGAAGAGGACAATCATTAGACACATTTTGTCACCAACTAGATGAATTATTCCAGAATGACAAATTATACAAATCACACCTTTTTTATGAACCATTATATAAGAATATTATTCAAAAGGAAGAAGAAAAGAAGAATGAGAATAAGAAAACACAAATCAATAATAACATACAATGCTATATATGTAACAAGAAAGGACACTATAGTAACCTATGTCCTAATAAGAAAATTCAAAACATACAAATAGAAGATATAGAATCAAGTGAAGAATCTGAAAACAAAAGCAATAGTGAAAAAGATGATGAATCAGAAAATGATAAAGAAGAATATACATTAGATATAGTAAGAGAAGAAGTAGAAATCAATTCAATAGAGAATATAGAAGAAGAAATAAATATAGAGCTATCAGAACATAACATCATAGCAAGAAAATTAAATGAAGAAGTGAATTATCAAGATAGTATACCAGCAATAACACTTGGATATATAAATGGATACTTAATGAAAATATGCATTGATTCTGGAGCAGCATGCTCCATAATAAGCAAGAAACTATTTGAAAAAATAAAACTAGAAGAAAATGCAATAGAAGAAATAAAAAACAATTTGACACTAATGGGATTAGGGGGAAAATTATTAACAATAGGAGTAGGCAATATAAGAATAACATTTCCTCATCAAAAAAGTAACACCATTCTAGAAATAAAAATAATAATAGTAGAAGAAATGAGGAGTGAAAACACAATAATACTAGGCAGTGAAATTCTACACCAATATGGATTCAATATTAACTATATAGATAAGGAATTCACAATTGGAAAAGACATAAAGAAGAAATTTGAACTAATAAAAAGGAAACCAACTTTAAGAGTATATAACAACAGAACAGAACAGGATGAATTTGAAAAAGAACTTTCAAATATTCAAATAAACCAAGAACTGGAATTAAAAGAAAAAAATGAAATATTAAAAACAATTAAGAAAAATAAAGAAGCATTTTCATATGGAAAGAAGAGAATAGGACAAATTAAAGGACATGAACTAAAAATAACATTAACCTGTGAAGAACCATACCCAGCAACACTACAGAGGAAAGCATATAATACAAGTCCAAGAAATAAAGAAGAAATTGAAAAACACATTAAAGAACTAGAAGAACTAGAGGTTATTAAAGAAGTAACACAAGTAGGAAAGAAATGTATTACAGCACCAGTAATAATTACATACCATAATGGAAAATCAAGAATGTGTGGAGACTTCAGAGCATTAAATACATACACAGTATCAGATTCATACCCTATGCCAAGAATAGATCAAACAATTGCAACAATTAAAGGAGCTAAATATATCAGTACAATGGATATTTTCAAGGGATATCATCAAGTAAGGGTAGAAGAAGAAACAAAGGAATTACTGAGAATTGTATGCCATATAGGAGTATATGAATATTTATTAATGCCATTTGGCATTAAGAATGGACCAGCAGTTTTTCAAAGAATAATGGATCAAACATATTTTAAAGAATTAAGAGAAGGATGGTTAAAGATATACATTGATGACCTAATAATACTATCAAAGACAATTGAAGAACATATACAACATTTAAATATTATACTGGAAAAAAGTATAAAATTGGGAATTAGAATAAGCATACAAAAATGCAAGTTTGGATATAAAGAATTAACAGCTTTAGGACACAAAATATCAGGAATTTATATATCAGCAGAAGAAGCAAAGATAGCACCAATATTATATAAAGAGTTACCACAAACAATCAAACAACTACAAAGTTTTTTAGGATTTTGCAGTTATTATAGACAATATATTAAGAACTTTGCACAAATAAGCAGACCTTTATATAAACTATTAGAGAAAAATACAATTTTTGAAATGACAGAAGAAAGAATACAAGCATTTGAAGAACTGAAGAAGAAATTAACATCAACACAAGTATTAATACTACCAGACTGGAATGAACCTTTTATAGTATATGTAGATGCAAGTTTTACAGGACTAGGAGCAGCACTACATCAAAGACAAATAATTGAAGATGAACCAAAAGAATTACCAATATGTTTTATATCAAGACAGCTAAGAAATGGAGAATTTAAATATGGAGCAACACAACTAGAATGCTTATGTGTAGTATGGGCATTAGAGAAACTGTATTATTATCTGGATGGATCAAAATTCGAAATAATAACAGATTGTATGGCAATAAAAAGCTTATTGAACATGCAGAAACCTAATAGACATATGTTAAGATGGCAACTAGCAATTCAAGAGTTTAGAGGAAATATGACAATAATTCATAGAGAAGGAAAGAAACATCAAAATGCAGATGCATTAAGCAGAGATCCATTACCAAACAACAAAACTAATCCAGCAGCTCAAGAAGAAGAAACAAATATAATGGGAATAACAACAATAGAATTAAGTGATGAATTTTGGGAAAAAATAAAAGAGAACTATCAAAAAGACAAAAATTTAAATATAATTCAACATATTCTACAAAATCCAGAGAAAGTAGAAATGAAAGAAAAACTAGACAAGGAATATAAAGAACTACTCCAAGAAAACAGATTCATAATGATTGATGACTTAATATATTACAGAGAGAATCATCAAACAAGAATAGTAATAACAAATGAAGAAATTATTCATGAAATACTTAAGATGTGTCATGACGAGATAATTGCAGGACATTTTTCAATAGAAGAAACTATAAGAAGGGTAGAACAAACAGCATGGTGGATGGATTATAAGAAGGAGACAAAAGAATATGTAAAAACATGTGAAATATGTCAAAAAGCTAATAAATATACAGGAAAAAAATATGGACTACTACGAGAAATTGAAACACCAACAAAACCATGGGAAATAATTAATATGGATTTTGTAACAGCACTACCACCTGCAGGACCAATGGACTATAATTCAATACTAGTAATAGTGGACAGATTAAGTAAAAGAGCAAAATTCATACCAACACATAAAGAAATAGATACACAACAACTAGCAATATCATTTTGGATGAAAATAATATCAGATGTGGGATTACCAAGGATTATAATCAGTGACAGAGATCCAAAATTTACATCTGAATTATGGAGAAGCTTAATGACGTTAATAGGATGTTCATTGTCATTTTCAACAGCATACCATCCACAAACAGATGGATTAGCAGAAAGAATGATACAAACATTAGAAGATATGTTAAGAAGATATATTGCTTTTGGGATGAAATATAAAGATAAAGATGGATTTGTACATGATTGGTACACACTACTTCCAGCATTAGAATATGCATAAAATTCAAGAAAACACAGTAGCACAGGTAAAACTCCATTTGAATTAGAAAGAGGATATATTCCAAGAAATCCATTATTCTACTTAAAAGATAAGATAATAAATATGAAAATATACCCAAACTCAATAATATTATCAGACATGTTAGAGAAAGCAAGAATACATGCACAACAAGCTGTAATGAAATCACATGAATATTCAAAACAGAGATGGGATCAACATCACCAAGAACCAGACATTGAAATAGGAGATTGGGTATTAATATCAACAAAAAATTTCTTCAATATGCCAGGACCAAAGAAATTACAAGATCATTATATTGGACCTTTCCTAGTAATAGAGAAACATGGTGAAAATGCAGTAGAAGTACAATTAACTACAGAATACCAAAATAAACACCCAACATTTCCAGTATCATTATTGAAGAAATACCACAAGAATAATGAAGAAAAATTTAAAAATAGAAAAAAAAGAGAAACACCAAAGGAAATTGAAGAAAAAGAGCAAATAATTGAAAAGATTATAGATGAAAAAATAGTAAAAAATGGAAATAAAGAGAAAAGATTATATTTAGTAAGATATAAGAAACAATCTGCAGAGAAAGATAAATGGATCACAATGGAAGAAATAGAAAATAAAGATAAATTATTAAGAGATTATAGATATAAGAAAAAAACATATAAGAATTAGAATTTTTTTTTATTATTTTTTTAGAAATAGGAAGTGTCAGATGCAGGGATGAAACATCTGACAAACAAGAGATAAAGGGAAGAGTATGTATCAGATGCAGGGAGGAAACATCTAACAAACAAGAGATAAAGGGAAGAGCATGGATATAAACAAACAGACAGTTAATAATAGAAAAGGATAGAAAAGAGAACAAAGGGAGAAAGAATGATATACATAAAAACACAGCAGATAATAGAATAGAGATAAGAAAGAAGAAAAGGATAGCTGTGTAAATACAAACAAGAAGAACAAACATACAAAGAAACAAGAGCTATAACAATAATAAAAAGGAGATAAGGGACATATAGAGCAAGATAAAGGGAAAGATAGTACATATAGGGTTATGGGCAAATTAGAATAAGGAAGAGAAAGTACAAAGGGAGAGAATATGTAAATAAAGATAAATAGAATACATGAAATAAAATATAAAGAGGTGATTTCCTCTGGAAATCACCATCTATCTTACACACCACAATTTATATAAACCCTAGTTGAGTTACTACTATTGTAGTCCTTGAATAAATAACAGTCCACAATAATTATTATAGTTTCCCTGCTATATTGAGTGATATACTGCATAGCATATACTGTTTAATTATTATTCCCCTTATCAAATAATATTACAGACTATATTATCTGATATTGTATCCTAAATTAGTGAGCTCTATTACTTATAACAATCTTATTATATTCTATTCCTGATACCTCTTAAGAGTAGCTTAGAGAGTATTGCAGAAGCATAAGATAAAAGTAAAGTATTGCATATTTAATAACTTACTGGTCCTAGTCATTTACTGGAGATAGTAGTATTGGTACCTGGTCTATATATCATATAGATACTGTGGGAATTACTATAAATATATCTCCTCATTTCTATAAAGCTTAACTTGATCAAATTATAGTACTACATAACTAGTACCTGATCTATAGCATATAATCAAAGCTATAGATAAGTGGGAATTGATTAAATATTCTACTTACTTAACTAATCATCAGACCTCAGTGCTGCTGATAAGATTGAATTAACCTCTCTTACAGTGACTTAGGCCTGACAGTGTGGGACAAGTGCCAAAAAGTGGAGGCACTATTTACCTTTAGTTCTATTTGCTGATCAAATCACTGCCAAAAGGACGACCGGATTTTCACCTTATGAACTTGTTTTTGGACAGAAAGCAGTTTTACCGGTTGATTTAGAAGCTGAATCATATCTTGGAGTTGACTGGGACACGGTCAAAACTACTGATGAATTATTGTGTGCAAGAATGATGCAGCTAGAAAAGAAAGAAGAATATTTAGAAAAGGCATATTCGCGGATGATGAAGATCCAAAATCAATCAGTTATATATTGGGATGAGCGGTTGGCACATCAATTAAGGAAACCTTTGAATCCAGGAGATATGGTCTTGGTGTATAATAGGAGTTTGGAAAGTCAGTGGGGAAAGATGTTTGTAGATGGGTGCAATGGACCGTATAAAATCAAGGAGCAAGTTTCCAGCGGTTCATATTTGCTAGAAGAGTTAGATGGAGTAGTATTAAAGAAGAGGGTAGCAGCCGATCAAGTGAAACGGTTCTATCCTAGAGGCACCAGGAGTGCCGAAGTCTCCCTCCGCAATGAGGATAAACTATAATACCAACAAAATTTCATGATGACCTCCGCAATGAGGATAAACTATCTTCTTTTTATCAAAATACTTTACTATTGTTACACTGCATATGGGCAACGAAACTGTGATGAAACTTAACGAAATTCAAGAAGACCTTCTTTGAAATTTTCAAAAACTTAAAATTCTTAAAATAGGGGTGAAGATAGTGTTGTAAAAATTTTAAAATTTATTGGAAGAAGTGTTCACAGGGGAACCTTCTTAATTTAATATTGGCAAGTGTGGGGGTAATTGATGGGCTGGCTGCTCTATACACAATTACCCCATAATGTTTGTTTCCAAAATTTTCCCTGTTTCTAGTTGAATCCTGGCTTTGTCTTTCAATTATAGGAAGTCCACTAAGACTATAAACTGGAACAAATCAAGAGACACCGCTCTCAGCGCCGGATTCAAGATGTTTTTTATCTATTTTGATTTTGATTTTTTTATGTTAGATTGTGATTTCTTTCCTTTAAATATATATTATGAATTACTGAAAAGGTGATGCTCACTGGTGGTCTCTAATCATATTTATAAATTGGAGGGAGCCCACCCAGTGATCATCATTATAAAATTATATTCTAAAAACTTTCATTTATTTTCAATTTCTCAAATTGTGTAACCACATTAAGTTGCACTTGGATGTGGGTATGATGTCGAGGGTACGGCTCATCAAATGGCCGGGGGCATCTTTTAAAATTTTAATTTTGATAATTATTTTTACCTTTTTTATCTTTCTTTAAAAATTAAATTTTAACTTTTATTTCAAAACTATCTTTTCTAAAATCTTTTATTTTAAATTAAAAACAAAATTAAAATTAAAAATGATAAAATAAATAAAATAAAATAAAAATAAAATAAAAAATAAAAAATATATATATATAAAATATAATAAAAAAATAAAAATAATAATAAAATAAAAATAAAATAAAAAAAAAATAAAAAAAAAAATAAAAAAAATCAAAAAAAAAAAAAAAATCAATTAATTAAATCAAAATTATTATATTTCTTAGTTTTTTTTTTAGTTTTCATTCTTTTTAGTTTTATTCATTTAGTTTAGACAGGAAACAGGGTCTAGGGGAGTTCAAAACCTATGGGATTTTACTTCAAGATATCTGTTAGTCCTCCAAGACTTTAAACTGGCTACTTTTCAAGACGTTCTTTAAGGTTTTTTTATGCGTATTTTGGAGCTGTTAGTCCTCTAAGACTTTAAACTGGCTAATTTTCAAGACTGTCATTAAAGATTTTATATTGGAGCTGTTATTCCTTCAAGACTTTAAACTGAATTTCAAGGATGTTCAAGATTTTATGGATATTTTTGGAGACGGATTTTTTTTATTTTTTTTTATCAATCAAATGTTAGGTCCACCAAGACCTTAAACTGGAGTGTTATCAAATGTTAGGTCTACCAAGACCTTAAATTGACTGTTATCAAGCTGTTGGGTCCACCATGACCTTAAACTGGATTTCTTATCTATCAAATGTTTGGTCCACCATGACTTTAAACTGGTAGTTCATTCATTGTTTAGTCCACTATGACTTTAAACTGGAAAATTAATATCTGCAGGGTAATTCAACATTCATTGGTCCACTATGGCCTTATACTGGATTACTTGTCGATCAAATGTCTGGTCCACTATGAAATTAAACTGGATTATCAAATTTATTCAATCTTTGGTCAAGCCTAGGCCTTATTTAGGAATATATCAAGTTATTTATGCACCTAAACGATCTTTGGTCCACCAAGACCATAAACTGGCAATTGATTATATGTTTGGTCCACCAAGACTTTAAACTGGAATGTCAATCTTGTTTGGATAACTCTATTCAATATTTTAATTTATCACTGTCCACTAAGACTCTAAACTGGTTATTCAATATTTTTCTGAAATTGGGTGCTGATAAGCTTTAGGAGGTTAAAATTTTAGGTGTTGATGATGCTAAGGAAAGCATAATGGTTAATTAGGTGAAATTTGTAGCGCTTTAACATGGTCTAAAGTTAATATTATTATTGGAAGTCTGGCAAAAGTATTTTATGGGTTTGCTGCATAGCAAAGTTTGAAAATTGTGATGAAGGAATCAGAAGTTAGGATGGTAGTTGGATTTTAGGGAATGATTTTTTTTAGTTGCCTCAGTGTTAGGCCATTTTTGGTGTGAAGCTTGGAGGACCTTATGGTGAGATTGGAATCATATAATTCGGCTCAGTGGGGGGCCCTATGAGGTTGGAATCAGGAGTATTCGGCTCATAGGAAGATCCACTCTCTCAATGCTGTGACAAGAAGGAAGACTGGTTAATGGGAGTCTGAAGGGATTCAAACCTTGCTCTCGTAGTGGAATCATTACAAGATTTATATTATATTATTTTATGTTATATCAAGCCAGAGAAGAAGAAACAACAATTTTATTATAAAGAATTAAAAGAAGACCAGCTAAAACAAGTTTATCAAATTATTTTATTAGAAAAGATAATTCTTTTGGAATTGCTCAACCACTTATGCAAAGTTATAAGAATGAGGACATTCTCAATTGGAAGGAGGATGTGGTAGCCTAAAGTTTAGTATGGCACCTAAGTACGTAAATGGAGTTATTACGGCGTGCAAGATTGGTGTTATTATTTTTTTATAAAAGGGTTTTATTTAATTTATTTAAGTTTTAAATATGAAGAAATTGGTCAAGAGCAAATGCCTACGCGAAAACAATTTATTTTACAGAGAAAACTTATTTTTACGGTCTGAAGAGTTTATAAGTATCAAGTCAAGTCACTCAAGAACCTTGGGAAATTTTCCCAGAATTTTTACTATTTTTCTTATATTTTTAAATGAATTTTAAATTTTTATAGAAATATTTATGTTTTTAGAAATTACTTAACTTTGATGAATTTTCACAGGGTAATTAGAGCTGCGCAGACTACAAAAATTAGTTTGGAATGTAAAGGGGAAGTGGCTCTATCATGTGTAAATTTTCTAGATTTTTTATTATAGTTTTAAAGGTTCTAATTGAGTACGGAAGTCCGGACGGACTCCGTATGGGCTCCGGATTGACTCTGGCTGAGCTCTGGAGGGGAAAACTTAGGCACGTGACTAGGAATACTTAAGAGCCTCTCAAACTCGAAATTGAGGGGGGGGATACATCACACAGCTTAATCTTTAACCACCACGGTCTCATTTTTTATTACTCAACAAATTAAATAAAATTGTAATACCCTTATAACTTTATATTTTTATATATAACATTTTAGAAATACTACTCAACAATTTAAATCACACTTCATACAGGGTATCTTCAGAAAGGTCTTCATCACTGGGACTTGATTATTGCTGTCTCATAAAAATTCAAATTATTAAAAAAACATAAAAGTCAATCTTTTCAGATCTTTCACTGGTACACCTTAATTGTTGTTATCAGTATTTCTTTCTCAACAGCCACTTTTACTTAAATCTCAATAAGCGTTAAATATTTTAGAGTTTCATTATTTTTTATCAATCAGATCCAAGTAGACTGGTTAGCTTAGTGATTTAGAACTCCTATTTCGTTATTTTTATTGGAAGGACGGGGTTTTCAGCTAAATCCACATATCTCCTCCAGATTCTGCTTACAGCAAGGCAACTGTAAGAGTTTACCTTACCATAACGGTCTAGCAAACAGATCTCCAATTTTCTGCAACTGGTAAATCTAAATTATTTTTCTAAAGGGACAGGGGTTATTCAATCTGGTTTTTCTCCAACTCCCTTGGTCAAGGCCTATAGATAGTACTATAGGATTGTCTACACCGCGACCTTGAACCCTAATTCATTTCAAATATGAGCCCACATTGAGGTAGTGATGAAACCGCCAAGAAAAAAGATTGACATTTTGTTGAACTCAATCTGAATCTAACTTGAACATTTAATGAAGCAAAGTTAATAATACTCTTAAAAAATCCTGAGATATGAAGAATGATATTTTGTATATAAATGTGAATTAAATGCATACCACACCCAAATCATGCTGAGAAAAACTTATTTTTTAAAATACTTAAGGAGTTTATTTGCACAGTTTCAAAAAAACACTAAAGTATACAGTCAATAAGAAACTATCTGACTTAATTATATAATTTTCTTTAGCCAAAAATACATGGAGAAATTATAATATTTAATATATGAACTTTTTCATAAAAAATATTTTTTGCATTGATATTATTTATTGTGATCATTTCAATAATTATAAAAATTATATACTAATTGTGTGATTAGATAGTATTTAATCTTATAAATCATTAAAATATTCAAACAAAGCTCAAAAATCATAAATATAATGCTAAAAAGATTTAACTTAGACATATAATTTTCAAAATTAATATACATACCATATTTTACTAGTAAAAAGAAAAAAAAATTCTTACTAATATTTATTAAAATAAATGTCCCTTCATCTTCTAAATTTCAAAATATTAAAATGTAGATTTTTATTTGATTTAAGTAAATGAAGGATTAATAAGTATATAACTTGTGGGTTTATAGGAATAAGGTAATTACTGTTCCTTTCTTTGTAAAATATTTTGTATATTTGATGTTCTTTATATATTTATTTTGTACCACTATCTTATTTCACCTTCTTTGTGTACTCCCTCTCAAGAATACCACAATCCTTTGCTTCAATAGCTTCCTTTTTCCTCTCCTCTCATGTTTCTCCCCACCTTTTACACTCCCCGCTTCATTGGTTTTCATCCCTTTCAACCTTCTTCTCTCCCTCTCCACCCCTCTTCACTCTTCTGAACCCCTCTCCACTGCTCTTCATCTAGATTTCTTATCTCCCTACTCCTCCCTAGCACTTTATTTCTAAAGATATAAATAGGGACTGGATTGGAAGGGAGTGAGATGGGGTTCAAAGGTTGGGGAAGTGAGGTAAAGGGGAGAAATAGGGTGTTGAATTATTATGTCTAGAAGGATTTGAGAGGGAAGAAAGAGGCGTAAGGAAGGTTATGAGGTGTAGCAAGAAGTTTAGGCAAGAGTTTTAAGGGCAGATGAAGAGTTTAAGAAGATGTTTTAGTGTAAAACAGGGTTTGAGAGGGGTTGGGAGGGGTGAATGGGGAGCAAAAGGGGAGTGCACAAAAGAATGTGTTTATTTCATTGAAAGGGTTGGGGAATGGTACAAACTATGTGTGAGAAAAGGAAGATGGAATCTGTTATTTGGGCAAAGAACAAAGTAAACTGAAATAAAATTTTATTTAAAACATGAAATCATTAAGGTACAAAAATCAAATCTGAGGTAGTTTTAGACATACATAAGAATTTTGAATACAGTACAACAGCTCTTTATTTATGCTATCATTTAAAGAATTCTCAAATTATGTTAAAAAATTTTTTATCAATGCTCACTTATTCAACATAATGATTTATTAATTATTATTTATATATATATATTAAAATGTAAAGAATTAGAAGCAATAGAATATAAGAAAAAACCCATATAATAGTAGTATGATTCTTCTTTAAAACAATTTTATGTAATGTGGTTTATAATAATATATATATTGAAAAAAAATGTATTTTAGAAAATAATTTAAAACAAAAAAATGGATTAATGCTTTACCCATTTTTATAGTCCTCATCAGGTTAACTTAAATAGTTTCAAATTTACATGTGAGTGCTGCTGGTGAGGTGAAATTTTTTTTCATGAATCATGAGCTTCAAATGAAAATTTAACTGGAGATCTAACAATATAACTAAAATTTTAACTGAAATCTTAATTTCTGATTACTGTATATACATTAATAAATAAATATAATAAATAAACACTTATATGAATAACACTTATAATATTTATTAGTATTCATATTATTATTTAATCAATTAAAGAAACAACTCTATGAACTCTCCTACTTTCTAAAAATCTTTTATGGAAAAAAATACATAAAGTTTTATAAATTTAAATATCTTAGCTTTGATAGAACATAGATTTAACTCTCAATGATAACCTATTCCTACCTGTAATTCAAGCTTAGTTAACCTGTGAGAAGTCCTCTAGAATTCTAAAAATTTAAAAGTAGATGTTATAATTTAAATTTAAGTATATTTTTTTATCAAAAATATTTTTATTATATAATATGCAGTCATGAGAATAAATAGAAAACTTTGTAAAGTCTTTTTTCAAAAAAATTCAATAGATGTCATTTTATCTTTAATTATTATAGTATGATTTTGCTTCCAGATGATAGACTGAAAAAATACTACAGTTATGTATATAGTCCTATAAAATATATAAAAAGGTTCCAGAGCTCCTATTTAAATTCAATATATTTTAATGAAAGAAAATATATCTTTTAAATAAAAATAATTCAGGTACTTCTTGGTAACACATTCTTCTAAATATATTTATATGTTTAAGTTCAAATAACACCTATGAATAAAAATTTAAATATTTAAAATAGAAAGAAAAAATATTTTTCAAAAATTTCAATTTAAAGTAAATTTAACTCATGAAATTTTTTTCACTTTAATTATTCACTGGAGACTCATAATATTATCAGTTTAAATTAATTTAAATAAAAAAGTCTTTATTCATGTAATGAATTTTGATACTTGGAATATATAAGAGGATAAAGATAGTATTTCTTTTTAATAAAAATAGGAAATATATTGACTCATTTAATGTCTAAATTTATTTATTTTTACCCATATTTTTGATTATTGTATTTAAAATAAATTATTTAAAACCCATTAACCTATATTTCTAAATTGAGAATAATGATCAAACATAGAGATTTAAATTTATCCTCTGAATTTTTTATCTCACCAACCAAGAATAAGAGGCTCTGAAATTTTTATATATAAAACTTTAATATAAAAAAGTATAATATTTATCACATATTTTAAGTATGTTAGTAACATTATACTAATTAAAAATTGACTAATATAATGGTAATGTTTTATTATTTCATGACTAAATTATCTATTGTATCCTTCTTAAAAAATGCTTTATAGAAGCTATTTTAAAAATAAAATGATATAATGATGAAAAGTATCAGTTCCAACTCTTTGATAGAGTATTTGAATGTTAAAAAACACCTAAAACTTCATCTTGAATGCCTATTTTTACATGGGAACAAAGTTATAATTTTGAAGTGAATCTCCAGAGAAACAGTATTTTTATCTCAAATATCAACATTAAATACAACATAATATTATAGCTAAAAGTTTCCATATATATCCATTAATTTACTTAAAACATATTTTCATAACTTGAGGCACATTTTATCTGTATTTTTTACAAAAAGATTTCACTGAGTGGTAATTTTTCTTGAGTTCTCTAGATTACTTTAACAACTGAAATTATGCCAAAAGAATATTCATGAAACCAATTAAAAAGATACTATAGAGTCTAGATAGATATTTTATTTACTCATGATATATTATATATATTGTCTTAGTAGCAGAGAAGTTGGTATAATTTAGAAAAGAGAAAAATATTTCATTGATTTTTTTTTCCTTTCTTTTCCCAAAAAATGCTTTGAAATCTAAAACCTAAAGAAATATTCCATTTTTAATGTATAATAAAATATGTTT
Organism: Hemileia vastatrix; assembly: GCA_030280995.1. NCBI lineage: Eukaryota > Fungi > Basidiomycota > Pucciniomycetes > Pucciniales > Zaghouaniaceae > Hemileia > Hemileia vastatrix. The sequence goes on from JASXTE010000015.1 coordinate 7,416,366, forward strand.
TAATTTCAAGTAATTAGTGTAAAAAAGTTGTGAAAGTGCTTCATTTAGAAAAAAAGTGTCAAAAATAATTACTATACTTTAAATTTAAGTGTTCCATGTTTTTCACTGTATGCTATAATAAATAAATTTAAGGTTTCTGTTGATTACATGTTTTTATTTAAATAATTCAATAGATTGTGATATATCATTGATAAATGTGGAAATTCAAGAAATACAAAAAAGAAGAATTCAGTTTATATTGTATTAATTAAAAATTACAATTATTCAATTCTGGAAAAATAGTTTTATGTAATACAAAAAGTCACTGATTGTTTTTTCAATGCTACCTGAGAATTTTAAAACATTACTATATATAAAAAATGTGATACTTTAGAATGAAATAATATGATTTTATATCTTTTCTTTGATCAACTTGAATTAATAAATTATTATTCATATAAAATTCATCAACAAATACAGTGAATTGGGTAGATTCTTGGAATGAGTTTTTCTGGTTTCCATTCATTTATCATGACAGTTTAACTATTTTTTCAATAAAGATTCATTCTTATTTGTTTGAGGTCTCAACTTATTTCAAGTGAAAATTCAGTATCACTTCAGCCTGAGTTCCAGCTGAGTTCCATCTGACTTTAAGTTGAGGACTTTCTAGCAAGTCCCCCCCCCAAATATTGTGTGGTGATACCTATTGCAATGACCCACACTAGCAAAATGAGTATCCACTAATGTGGAAGCCCTTTGCACATCAGCAAATGGCTTCCTTACCTCAAGTCTTATCCTTCTTATATTTTTCTTGAGTGCTACTTGCAACCTTTTTGCCTTCCTAGCCCTACTTTATTACTCTGACGTGTTTTTTGTCTTCATGGGTGGGCATAGATTAACCTAATAGTATCGCTGCTATCTAAGCGTACACTTCATGCCATCTCTGTCACTGCCTTGTAAATCCATATCATGTGTCTAGAGCTGCCCATAATTCTTTCAAGTACATACAATATTTTCCTTGTCTTTTAGCCTGCTATGTACTTACCCTGACCTTTTTCTTGCCACAGCTCATAACTCCATAATAAGAAAAAAAAGACTTTGCACAGAGGGTATACATTTTCTGCACTATCAAAAACTCCTTTGTTGCTCTTTCTGCGAGCTGTGGCCTTGCTGTATTACTGCAAGATGTGTACCACAATGGTTTTGGGTAGAGTGAATCAACTCCAGATTTCTTTATCTTTAAGTGAATTATTTATGATCAGTCCTGCCCTTGAAAAGAAGCAGAAAAAGCATCTGACAAGGTGAACGGGATCAGTTGGAGAGGTGGAACATATATGTGAAATTGGTGAAAATTTTGGAGAAGAAGTGGAAATTCATTTTTCTGCTCCTTTAAGGTATTTAGTGGTGTTATTAAATGGTAAAGAGGTGAAGCACCTGGTGGATTCTGGGTCAAAAATTGATTTAATCTCTTTAGAGAAAGAAACTATTATAGGCTTTCCAATTAAAACTGGTACTGGTAGTAATTTAATAGGCATAGTTGGGCATGCTTCTGATTTTATGGGAACAGCAGAGCATGTCAAGTTATGTATTGGTGGATCTGTTGGAAGAGTGCAATTTTATAGGTGCCAAAGGATCAGTGAAAATGGCTCTTGGTGGGCCTTTCTTAATGGACTCTGAAGCAAGGATAGGTTACCAGAGTTGTATGGGAATTAGTTTAGAAACTGGTGACAATAAGAGAAGGCTTCATTTATGTTTAGCACCTTCTGGAGAAAATGGCTGGGAAACAAGACCCTGTCTTACCACTATGTGTCAGTATTGTTCTTTCACCAAGAAGAGGAAAATAAAAAGGTTATCTTCTGGTGAATTAATTGAAAAATATAAGTATGAGTACCCTCATTTTTAAGGGTAGTAAGGACTGATTGATCTAATTTTTCAATCTCTCCTCAAAAACAGGTGTTGGATTGCAATTGGTAAGCTCACTTGCAGATAATTCATATGGATTCTCAATCATTTCCTGTTGATATTTTATTGGAATGTCATTATGTGTTGGTGTTTTCTATATGTTTGTTAAATTTATCAAATTATTCTATAACATAAAAAAATAGTTCAAAGGGAAAGAAGGGATATATTATGTTGGATAAAAATTGGAAAGGGAATTTGGTTAATTATATTGATATTAGTGGTGGATTATTTAATGGCTTCAAGTATGAGGTTAAACTGCATGATAAGGGCCTCCAGCATGATGATAAAATTCAATTATCACATCAAAATTAACAAAAAATCCTAGTATAATTAAATCACAAAAAATAATATTTGTGATGATTTTATTTCTTTCCTCCAGCAAAAGCTTAAACTTCCAACTTTATTTACTGGTAATTTTGTGATGGAAGATGAAAGGAAAAAGGTGTTGGGAAATTATATGATAAATTAGATAAAGGAAAAAGGGGTAGTAGTGATAAAAATAAAAATTTTGAAAATAAAAATTATGCTTCAACTTGATCTAATTCTGAAGATGAAGAAAATTATTATGAAAAATTATATAATGGAAAAATTATAATGGATCAAGTATCTCAAGTTAAAGTGGATGTTGGAACGGAAAAATATAAAAAGGTAGCAAATTAAATTAGGCTTATTAATGAACCTTTGCCAGCTGAATTATATCAGCCTTTGAGAAGACCAAAATTATCAAGAGATACATATGAATTTCCTTTAGTCAAGAATCTGCTTGAAATTTATGAAACTTCCAGAATCACTGTCAATAGATTGGAGGTTGTCGATTTTGGACCTGAAGGAGGTCTGTCAGGTGAAGAAAAATAGTTTTTGTTGGATGAAATGGTTAAAAGGGATAAGGCCATTGCATTTGTAGAAGAGGAGAGAGGTGTGTTAAAGTATTCTTATGGGGGGCTGTCATGCGTTACATGACACTTGAAGCAAAAGTACCTCAACTACCCCACTATTCAAACTCTAACTTCACTAGCAACATGTGAAAAGCGACCTTGGGGCAATTACATTCTATTTTGTTCTTGAATTAGCCGTGCTATTCAAACTTTAAAGAATACTATAATTAAAGACATTTTTTCTTTTCAAGAATAAGTAATGTACACAAAATCCAGTGCTAAGATATAGGTAATATTCAAACAGGGGGTAATTGTGGATCTGAGGGTAAATTTGGAGGTCTGTGAAATAGGAGCAGGGAAGAAGGGATATAAGGTTAGTTTATTTGTAATTGAGAAGTCTGGTGGATTATATGTGTCTGTAGTATGTGGTGGCTGGTTGATTAATGGGTCAGTGCAAGGAGGAATAGGATATTTAAAGTGGGTTACATTGGTTTGACATTTTCTAGAATTAAATTATAAGATGTATTTGTGATAGTAGTTTTACTCTTATTAGGCTATTTTTATATTTATCATTTCTTTCTTAATAATCAATTTCATTAAATCCTGAAATAATAAAAACTTCCATTTGATTATTAAGTTGCAACCCTTCATGAGATTTACCAAAATAATTATTGTCCTTACCCTATACATTTATTATTCCTCCAAGATTATCTTGAACCATTATAGGTTACTTATACCTATCCTTGAAATCACTTCCTCAAAGTAGTCCTCTGTGCTCCAAACTGTAATCCCCCTTCCTTTTATCTCACTTAATTTGGCATCACCCTTGACTATGTGCGTAGTTTGACCAGTGAAAGTATATTTTAATTCTCCGTAATTCTACTTCTCTGTACTACTAAAAATTTAAGGTTCTTAATCAAAATATGGCCTCTGTTCAATGCACTCCTCCTCCCATGGGCACAACTAGTAGAGCTTGTGCTAGGGATAGGCTGACCTCATTGTGATGTCTCTCACATTCACTCTTTCAAACTTCTTGATTTAAGGGAGCACAAACATTCAATTCAATCTGTAGAGGATATTCCCCAGGACTTTGAGGAATCCAGAAAAGAAGTTTTAGGAGAGGATACCATGCACAAGGTACCATCAGCCCCGGATGCCGCACCTTCAGGCCAACCATCATATCCTGTCCCAACTGCTTCATTGGGGGAATTTATGAAACTCCTGGTTAAAACCATTACTAATCCCTCCCTATCTCAAGGATTTAAATATAAAATTCCTACAATGAAATCTCCGGACAAATTTGATGGAGAACACCCTGACACATTGTGTCCCTTCTTCCGAAAATGCAAGCTAATTTTCCACAATGACCGTTAAAATTTTAGTACAGATTGTTCAAAGGTCATTAATGCCTCATCTTATTTATTGGGAAAGGAATCACATGCAAAAATCTCATGGTTTCAATTTCAAATATGGGCCTCTTTTAAAAAATCACTCCTAACCAGCCCAACTGATCCACTCTGAACCCAGTCACAAGGGAAAGGATAAGTCTAAACCCAAAATCTTGACTCCTGGCAATATCAGTAAGGTATTAGACCCTAAAGAAGAATTAAAAGAAGCTGAAAGGAAAATACAGGTGAATAATGGGTTATGCATGTATTGTGGGGGTAAAAACAAGTTAGAAGATTGTGCAAAATTGAAGTAAAGGGAAGGAAAAATTTCTATCTCAAAAAAATAGAGGATAGTTTACTTGTGTGCAAAGCAAACTATTTTATTTCTCCCAGTTTACAGAACCTCCATCTCTTAAGGACTGTAGTTTTCATTAACCATTTAAGATTTATTCTTTTTAGGGAGGATATACCCTTCAGTTGTCTCATTGACTCTGGAGCTTCAATTTCATTTATCAGTTTATGTTTTACTGAAAAACTTAAGCTGAAATTTCTAGATATTGATCAAATTCAAATTTATTTGGTCAAATCAGAGGAGACTATGTAATTTTTTATTAAAAAAGTTTTATGGGTTTCAACTTTATGAATTTTCCTCTTCTGAGTGGGAATTAACAGTCTTGGATTCCCCAAGGATGGAAAATACCATTCTTGGCCATGACTTTTTAATGCATTGGAATCCTGAAATTTATTGGTCAGAGGGTATTATCACCTCTCATTCTAAGTATATTTTTTATTCTCCAATGCAGGTCAATAGGGAGTTAAATACCCGTTGTAGACAATCCTATAGTACTAGCTATAGGCCTTGACCAAGGGAGTTGGAGAAAAACCAGAGAGAAAATCCCCTGTCCCTTTAGAAAAATAGAGTGAGATTTACTTGCTAAAGTAAGTTGGTTCCTGTTTTGCTAAAGACCCCTTTTCAACACACTTGACTGCTTGATGAGCCAAGAAAGTAGTCCCCAGATAGACTACCAGACCAACGAACTGAAATGTAGAACAAGTCCACACCAGAGACAGCAAAGATACTTGATGTAGGCTGCAAATCCACACCAGAGACAGCAATAATACTTGCTATAGCTTGCAAGACTATAACAGAGAAAACAGTTGCTAAAGTTAAGTTAAATGAAGAACTCACTTGCAACAAACACAGCCAATTGTGGCCAGAAAACAGTGAAAACTGAGTGAGGAACAATGAGATTACCTCCGGATGGTTGTATGATGATTAAGGTTGCCCCAAACTGTCTTATTCACTATGTACACACAGACCACTAACTAAGAGCCCATGCGCACCCACCAATCTGGCGCCTGTACCTGCCAGGTTGCATAAAAAACCCTCCTGGAGCGCTCCCCAACCTCCTAAAACAGAGGCGGGCGGGCCGCCCGACGTTGGAGATGCCGCCTGAAGCGGCCCGGCCTCCCTGAAGCCAGAAAACCAATAAAAACCACTAATCTACTTAGAAAAATTAGCTACAACTAATAAAACCTTTAAAACACGGAATTTCACTATAACAACATTGGGACATGAAATATAGAGAAAAATTAGCTCTATCAAATGGTACTAAGCACTTAACCCTAAGACTTAAGGTTATCCCGTAAAACACAAAAAACAAAATTAAACAGCAATCTTTTATAAATGAAAAATGAGGAAATGACCCCTTAAAACTCAGAATATGAAAAATGTCTTCAAGACATAAAATATAGAGAAAAACCAGGGCTATCCAATGATAGTACTCACATACCCGCAGACCCAATATCCACGGAATAAAACCAGAAAAATACCAAATTCCTTAACAGATGTCAATTAAGACATGCACAAACAGTGCCAAATCACACAAAAAAGGCCCCTGCCAATGTTGGAAGACCACATCCTCCCTCCAATTGAGAATGTCCGCATTCTTTCTTCATCCAACCACCATGTTTAACCTCCTTTCCAAATCTGCCTCTGAAATGGGCCCCTGCCAATACTGCATCAACAATAATTTAATCTGCGCCATAACACCACCTGTTCATCCATACAGAACGTCCTGTGATTTCTGCTTCTCCAGAAAGAAGACCTGCCACAGACCTGGTCCACTTTCTTCTACAACAGATTCACCTCCGCCTCAACCTGGTCCTTCTTCTGCCAGAACCAAAAGATCTAGGCCATCCATCCTGATACCCAGATTAATCAAAAGGCTCCACCCTTCCCAGAAGAGTGCCACAACCCATAAAGCAACTAGTTCCCCCATCCCTGGTCCATCTTATGGTAAAGAACATTCATTTCTTCCTTCAACTTTAAAACTGATAACTTCTCAGTTCCTTCCTCTTCTGATAGTGATGATAACAATGTAGGATCCATTGCACCACCAACACCAACGCACTTGCCCACTATCAAGTCCAAGTTCCAACAACACACATCTCAACAGAAACAACTTCTGCTTCACTATTTCCAATCCACTCCTGCTAGAGATCCACAGGACATTGAGAACAGAAGACACCTCATTCACCACTTCAAAGCTAATTCTTAACACTTCATTTCATCTTTTGATTCCCTCTGTAATTCCACTAGTACTTGAGTTTGATTCAGAAAAGAAAAATTGACCACACCCTCTATAGGATGTAACCACAAACAACCCTCAGTTTTAAGTCTTGGGGGACCATCGTCATTTTATAGTCTTGGGGGACTCAAAAACCCTCAGTTTAAAGTCTTGGGGGACTCAAAAACCTAAATCATAAACCCAGAACCAGAGATTAACCACATTAAGACACAGAGAAAAAACTAACATTCTGGGGTAATTGTGAATAGAGAAGCCAGCCAATCAATTACTTCCAAACTTGTCTTTGCTAAATTCGGAGGCTCCCCCTGTGGATACCCTCCACCATCTTTCAAACCAACTCCAACAACAAAAACTTTTCCCACAGTTTATAGTCTTGGGAGACTTACAACCCTCATTTTAAAGTCTTGGGGGACTAACACAGCATTCAGTTTAAAGTCTTGACGGACTACTTCTTGACAAAATCTTGAAACCAGCCAGTTTAAAGTCTTGGAGGACTAACAGAAACCAGATTTCAGTTTAAAGTCTTGATGGACTGTCTTGATACCATAGCTTTTTCAGTTTAGAGTCTTGATGGACTGATAAAATTTCCAGTTTAGAGTCATAGAGGACTGTCAGAATCTTGCATGAATCTGACCCAGCCAATTTCATGCAATACACACACAGCTAGACCCATGGAGTGTCCACCTTCACTTCATCTTCTACTCATCACTGACAGAATCTTCTCTTATCCTTTTCATCACCTTTCACACCACAAATCATGTCTGGATCCCCTGCTGTTGACTCCTCTACTCTTCCTTGCTTCACTGCTCCAAGGGACTATGCCTGCAAACAGTGCATCCACATGTGCAGACCTTGCACATTCACTCTTCCAAATGCAGAAGCCAAATTCTACAACAGGGCTTGTGACTCTTGCTATTCCAAAAAAAAGAAATGTGACAGAGATGCCCACTATCCTATTCCTCTGCCTTCTCCTTCTCACAAGTACATCTCCAGATCCCCTATCAGGTTTCCAGAACTTGGTCCATCCTCTTCCTCTCTATCTTCAGCTCCTTCCAGAAGATCCAGAAGCTCAGCTTCCCGCACTCTTCCAAAAAGACCAACCTTAGCTTCTCAAGAAACTGCTTTTATCACCGCTAAATTAGCTCCAAAAGCTTCAAAATCAACCCCTAGGCTTCTAGACCGCGTCCGGGGGGCCCAGCCGACGTTGGGCGGCCCGCCCGCCTCACCAAACAGCGAAAATCAGAGCCAAAACCTCCAAAAACGGCCAGAAAATAGCCAAACTCATCCAGATAACAATAACAACTCAACCCAACTACCTCCTACTTCTCCCAGAGCAATGCAATCCACCCTTCCAAAATCCAAAAACACCAAAATTTCCCATATTTCTAAGAGAACTGCCTGAGAACTGCCAGAGAACCCCAAGAAGAAACCAGAACACCACACACTGCTCCACAACAACAACTTCGTCCCCAACTAAGACAAAGAAACTACACTTCTCCTCTGTCAGCCAACTACTCTTGTCAGCCTAAATATCCTTAGCACTGAGTATTTCTTATGCTTAAAATAAGATAACCTTAACTAGATTAAGCTTATATCTTAAAAATAAGGTTAAAATAATAATATATATTATTTTATTATATATATATATAATTATTATTCTATTATATAATTTATAATAGTTTAAATAGCTTATCCATGGCCTAATAATACTTATTAAGGTGTTAATGGAGTCATAATATACTTATCTTAAGTGATATGAAGTAATTATTGACATACATAAGCTTATATGTATACATAAATCTCATAAACAGTGAAATATGCAGTATATTATGTATATTTAGGTATATAAGTGGGTTTTAGCCCCTTAATAGCCTATAACCTTTGTTTTTCTGCTTATTTTAGGTCATATGGACGAAATCAGTGGACTCACAACGCCTACAGAAGCATAGACACCTATATCAGGCGCATACACCCAGTTTGGACAACTAAAATTACTTCCTTGGATGGTTATTCACGGATTTATGGGTTGGAAATATGTTTTTGGGTTAATGTGGATGCTTGGGGATGTTATTGGGGGCTTGTACATTTTATTTGTTTCCTTTATATGCTTTTCGTTTCATTAAATCTCTTTTTGATCTTTTATTTTACCTGTTTCTTTATGGTATCCGCTTTTATCTGGGATTTCTATTTATGGTATGACTCTGTGTTATTATTAATAGTGATGGAGGGTCCTTACTGGAGGTCTGGGTGTTTAAATTGCTTGAAGTGGACGCCATGGGGAGGTGATGGGCCCTCACAGTGCTGTAATTGCCGGGGATAGCAGTGACATCATCTGGATTGAAGGTCTGTGCACTCCAGTGGATTTGGGTATAAGTAAGAAGGGATTTTGACGGTTTATTATCATCATTCAATTACTACACTTCAAACAAACATTACACTACAATTATTAACATTCAGAAATATATTATAAAGCCCTTATAAATTGATATTATCTTTATAATAGCTATAACTATATTTTATTCTTCTATTTTCCACCACTAGCACGCATTTAAATCCAAGTATTGTGAGTTTAATTTGAGTATAACTATTCTATTAGTCTTCCCCTGAGGTTTAATCACTAAATCATTTATTAATAAGTAGTAGGACCATAAAATAACACTATTATATCATACTTATATACTAGACTGTACTGACAATTGGGGGTCTTTCCTTATATTTTACTTATTATTTAGTATAAGCCTTGGGACGTGATTTTTACCTTAGTACAACTCAAAATTAACCAAATATTTGGGTCTGCGGCATATTAGTGGGTCATCATAGCTCATTTATTGCGGAAAAGAACCCTTATAATAATTGTACTAATTTTTTATCATAAAAATTAGATATTTACAGTAGTAACTGTACCCAATATAAACCCAATTTCACTTGGTATTTGGACACCAATATAACACCCAATAAAATTGGTATTTGGCTAAAGCTTGGTAATCTAATTATTCACCCTTATAGAGGTCTAGTTAAACTTATTATTATATTTTTAACAGATTTTTTCGAATTTTTCTTATATTTTATTTAAATAAATAAAGATATAAATTCAGGGTAAGCTCCATTGCTTTTTTATTAGTAATATAATTACTAATATCTTTTGTCTACTAATTCCACAGAGTTTTTCCTTTTGTAGACGTAAAATATTGTTATTCTGAACAATATGAGTGCTCCTCAGGATAGTGTAAGTGAACAGCCTGCTTATAATACCAGGTCTAAAGCTAATAAAAACTTTCCAGGACATCACCATGGAGGGACAACAGTACCCCCAGCCAGAAAGCATGAGTATAGAGGAAAAGGACGCCCTCTTAAAAAAGATAACTATCAAAAAGACGTCTCCTCCTCTTCAGGATCAACTGTCCCACCTGGCCAAACAGGTTCTGAAGCTAGAGGAATCAAAATCTCTCATGTTCAAAGAAGTAGAGCAGTTGCAAAACAATTGCAAGGTAGGATTTCAGCAGATGAATCAGGTGATGGCAGAACTAAAGGGAGGCCAGCCCAGTCAATCAAATCAGCAACCCCCTACCCAAGGAGGGTCCACTCACTCCCAGGAGAAAATCGTGGTAGACAAATGGAAATGGGACTGGTTTCACCAACAGTGGACAAGCCACAGTTGCAACAGGGATCCACCCCCTCATCTGACTTCCTCAGCTCACCCTTACAAGGGAAAAAAGCGCCAAAAATCAGGACTGGCAACCATCCCTTGGTAAGTAACTTACCCTCTCAGATTAGACATAATACTGATAATTACAATATAGGTAATTCTATTGATGTTAAATCTGTACAAAAAATAGAGGAGGATTTAAGAAATTTAGGTTTTAGAGTAGATACACCTGACTTGTCTTTTGTCCATAATAACAGTACTATATACAATGATAATACAGTTAATCCTCAGTTGCAACCACCTACTAGTGAGATGAGAAGTTCACAGGAGAGTGAGAGAATTGAAAAGGAGGACATGGAATATTTTAACAATAATCCAACTGTCCATAGAATTGTTTCAGCATTGTGGAATAGAATGACTGATTGTGAGGAACAGACAGTTAAACTCACTAGTGATACAATTTCATCCTTAACATTGAACATTTCTCAATTAGCAACACGTAATAAAGAATTAGAGAAAGAACATTTGTCTCTAACTCTTAAATATGATTCATTGAGTAATAAATATAATGACCTTTCAAACAAATTTTGTGAGTTAGAAAAATTATATGAAACACACTTATTAAAGACTGAATCAAGAACAAAGTTATCTTTTGCACAGACAAATCAAAGTGTCTCTGAGTTGCTACAAAGATTAACTAAAGTTGAGATTGAAACTGCCAATCTACTAATGAACCAGGATAATCATAAGTATAATCAATATAATAATAATCCTTTCATTGGCAAAAGTGAATCTCATTCCTTCCTTATACCACCACATTTGAAACCATCTGGTGGTAGTGTCAAATCTGAAAATGTAAGTCACAAATCCGTGCAGGAAGAAATACAAGACCATTTATCAAAAGTAAATGAGTTGTTGAATTTACCTAAGATTAGTGAGATAAAATCCAATCAGAAGAACTGGCCTAAGATAGATCAGTACCCAACTTATGATGGGGAAGCCAGCTCTGATTGGCAACATTTTATTCAAAGAATTGACAACTTGAAATTCTCATATAAGTTACCAGATGAAGAGATAACATCAAAATTAATTTCTTTATTTAAGGATGTTGCTTTATTATGGTTTGAAGCTGTCTTAAGTGAGGGTAGAGACTACTCTTGGGCTGAATGGAAACAACTTATTGAAAAACAATTTGGAGGTTCTAAATTCAGGCTTACTCAGCAGAGACTGTATGAGAAGACTAGGTATAATCCGTTGAATGGTGACAAACCTATGGTATTTTTAATGAATTTAAACAAAATATTAAAAGCCATTGAGCCTAATATGGATTTTAACTTATGGAAAGATAAGATAATATACAAATTACCTATATCTGTCAGAGACATTGTTGTAGCTAGAACATTAAATGTTACTGAATATTCTGAATTTATTAATATTTGCAATGAAATATTATTAAACCATAAGTATGAATCAAGGTATTCCACTTATAAGCAAAATGTTGAACCTGTAAAAACTCAGAATTCAAAAACACTTCAGGAGAAGCAGAAAAAACCTACTGCACCTGTAGTACCTAAAAAGTATGAAACAAATACTTGTTATAAGTGTAACAAACCTTGGGTTAAAGGTCACAAATGTGAGGAAAACATAAATATTGTTGATAATCAACATGAATCTGAAAATGAAATAGAAAAGAGTAATGATTCAAGTGATTATGACAGCAATATCTCATATGGTGATGAAAATGAAGTCTGTATGTTGGAAGATGATTTGTCCATCTTTTACAATCCAATATTAAATATAGACTCAAATGAATCTTTAATGAATTTTGAGGATGTTAAAATCATTAAGGATATATAAGAAGATACTGTGCTTTTGGTCTTAATTTTAAAGACAATGACAAATTCACGCATGATTGGGTAACCCTTATCCCAGGTTTAGAATTTGCATATAATAGTACAGTACATTCTGTCACTGGCAAAAAGCCATTTGAGTTATGGTTGGGTTATGTACCTAATACCCCTGCTAAAACTCTTAATAAGTTACCTAGATTGGATATTCATCCAGGTACTAAATCTTTTCTTCAGATGCAGGAACTATGCAGAAAACATGCTCAAGAATGTATAAATAAGGCTTTTGAGTATGAAAAGAAAAGATGGGATAAAGCCCATAGAGAACAAATGTTCAAAGAGGGTGATGAAGTCCTTATTTCAACGCTACATTTCAATTTAAATGGTAATGTTAAATTGAAGGATCCATTCATTGGACCATTTGTAGTTAAAAAGATGGTTGGTAATAATGCTGTTGAGGTTATTTTATATGCACCTTATGATAGAAAACACCCAGTATTTCCTATTTCTCTTATAAAACCATACCATTCTAATGATACTGCTCTCTTTCCAAGAAGATCAGGAAGGCATAAACAGCAACCTGAAGAAATAGTGGAAAAAGCAGAAATTGAAAAGATACTTAAAAAGAGACACCTTACTAAAGAAAAGGGAGTTGAGTATCTATTAAGATTTAAAAATAAATCGAGTGAATATGACCAGTGGATTCCAGAAAATGAAATCTCTTATCTTAAAAATCTCTTGAAAAAATTTAAATCTAAATAATACTGTTCATTCAGTATATGTATTATAAAAATAATTTTTTATTTTATTATTTCATTCCTTAAGATTAATTAAAATGTCTTAACATTTTTTTTATTGTTTTTTTGGGGTGAGGGAGTGTCAGCCTAAATATCCTTAGGACTGAGTATTTCTTATGCTTAAAATAAGATAACCTTAACTAGATTAAGCTTATATCTTAAAAATAAGGTTAAAATAATAATATATATTATTTTATTATATATATATATAATTATTATTCTATTATATAATTTATAATAGTTTAAATAGCTTATCCATGGCCTAATAATACTTATTAAGGTGTTAATGGAGTCATAATATACTTATCTTAAGTGATATGAAGTAATTATTGACATACATAAGCTTATATGTATACATAAATCTCATAAACAGTGAAATATGCAGTATATTATGTATATTTAGGTATATAAGTGGGTTTTAGCCCCTTAATAGCCTATAACCTTTGTTTTTCTGCTTATTTTAGGTCATATGGACGAAATCAGTGGACTCACAACGCCTACAGAAGCATAGACACCTATATCAGGCGCATACACCCAGTTTGGACAACTAAAATTACTTCCTTGGATGGTTATTCACGGATTTATGGGTTGGAAATATGTTTTTGGGTTAATGTGGATGCTTGGGGATGTTATTGGGGGCTTGTACATTTTATTTGTTTCCTTTATATGCTTTTCGTTTCATTAAATCTCTTTTTGATCTTTTATTTTACCTGTTTCTTTATGGTATCCGCTTTTATCTGGGATTTCTATTTATGGTATGACTCTGTGTTATTATTAATAGTGATGGAGGGTCCTTACTGGAGGTCTGGGTGTTGAAACTGCTTGAAGTGGACGCCATGGGGAGTTGATGGGCCCTCACAGTGCTGTAATTGCTGGGGATAGCAGTGACATCATCTGGATTGAAGGTCTGTGCACTCCAGTGGATTTGGGTATAAGTAAGAAGGGATTTTGACGGTTTATTATCATCATTCAATTACTACACTTCAAACAAACATTACACTACAATTATTAACATTCAGAAATATATTATAAAGCCCTTATAAATTGATATTATCTTTATAATAGCTATAACTATATTTTATTCTTCTATTTTCCACCACTAGCACGCATTTAAATCCAAGTATTGTGAGTTTAATTTGAGTATAACTATTCTATTAGTCTTCCCCTGAGGTTTAATCACTAAATCATTTATTAATAAGTAGTAGGACCATAAAATAACACTATTATATCATACTTATATACTAGACTGTACTGACAACTCTTCTGACAGTTCCATCTCTTTAAATTCTCCATCCAGAAAAGAGCAGTCTGCTTCCAAATCCCCCTCTCCTGCTCCATCCTTTAACAACCCTGGTACTTCATCACCAGCACCTCCTCCAGCTGAATCCAACAGAAATAACAACCACAACAACAACAACAATCTCACTGCTCCAACTAGGCCCCAGGAACATCAGCATCCCAGTTCACCTTCTCAGGATCCTTCAGAGGAAGACCATGAGAATCCATATCTTTCCCTAGTTGATCCACCCACTATGACCATAACAAAATTGTCAGAGATTTAAATCCCAGCTTCTTACAGATTTTATGAGCTTCCAATCTGTAAGTACCAAATTAATTATTCCATTTCTTCAACAAAAAAAATTACTGATCCAATTCTTCTTGTCTAGTTGGCACCCCTCCTCCTGAATCTATTATTGGAGTTGGCCAAACTCTTGAAACTTATTTGACCCTGGATTATGGAGACATGAAGAAACACCTAAGAACCATGTGTTCCAATATGCTAAAAGCCTTTGCCCTCCATGGACCCTTGAATGACTTTGAAAAATCCCTGAGAAAGCGCCTACTGGATGACCACTGGAAAATGTCTAGGATCATTAAACACACCCTCCAGCACTCCATTCCTGCCTCTTCTTCTTCCTCCTTTGAACTTCCCTCTAATCCAATCCCTATAATCTCTCCAGCAGGATGCACTTCAAAGAACACAGTGCTTCCCACAATCCCAACTAAAAACAAAAACGTCATCACAATCCGGACCAGCCTCCAGAAGCTTCCTCATCCAGACAATGAGCTCCTGAAAAAGATTAGAAACATAAAAATAATATAAAACAAATAATAAAAATAATTTCAGAATTTTTTTTTTTTTTTTTTTTTTACGGTCTACTGATATACTAAAATAAAAAATTAATAATTAAAATGAAATGAAATAACATAAATGAAATAAAATAAATATAAAAAATAATACAAATGGTATCCCCCAGCCAATTGTTGAGCTGAACCCCTGATACCTTACCCACATCCAAGTGCACCTTGATGTGGATACACAATTAAATCTTTTAAATGATTAACAGAAAAAAAACAAAAATTTAGAAATTCAGAAGATAATAAAAAATAATGAAACACAGAAACACATGAAATAAATAATAAATAAAAATAAAATAGCATTGCCTGGCCAATTGATGAGCCTTTCCCCACCAATGCTTGCCCACATCCAGGTGACCCTGATGTGGTAACACCCTATATTTTTGATTTTATAATTTTAACAATCCCCATAAAAAAATTAAAAGAAAAAAAAAGAAAAAAGAAAATAATCTAAAACTACTATCTAGCAAAAACATAACTGCAGAAATCAAAGAAAGTCCAGCTCCATAGATGGTCCAATAAGGGAAAGTCCGGTCCATAGAAATGATCACTGGGTGGGCTCCCTCCAGTAAGTAAAAATGACGGGAGACCACCAGTGATCCACCACCAATCTGAAGAACCAAAGATAAAGAAGCCAGTCCCAAACCAGTTTAAAGTCATAGCGGACTTGAAACCTGAATAATAAACAACAGAACTAGAATTCAACTAGGAAAAAACAAAAGACTTGAGACAGACATTCTGGGGTAACTGTTCTACAGAGCAGCCAGCTCATCAGTTACCCCCACACTTGCCAGAATAAAATCTAGAAGCCCCCCCTGGGTACCTTCTAACAAAAACACAACGTCCAACACAAAAAAATTAAAACAAATAAGAGTGAAGAATCCGGCACTTGAAAACCAAAGGAAATTCCAGTTTAAAGTCATAGAGGACTAAAACCTGTGAAAATAAACCAATACTAGGGTTCAACCAAATTAAGTGAAAGGGTTGGAAACAGACAATCTGGGGTAACTGTTGATAGAGAAGCCAGCCCATCAGTCACCCCTACACTTTCCAAGATCAAATCTAGAAGCCCCACCCATGGGTACCCTCTAACAAAAGTTTCCAACAAACAGATGCATAGCATCACCACAAAAAAAACCAAAATTAAAGAATGGTCTGTAGTTTATCCTCGTTGCGGATTCAATCTTCCTCATGCCTAGTGCCTCTGGGATAAAACCTCTTCACTTGGTCTGCAGCCATCCTCTTTTTCAAGACTGCACCATCCAACTCTTCCAAAACATAAGAACCTCCAGATGCCTGAGATCTGACTCTGTAAGGTCCATTCCATCTGTCAGCAAACATTTTGCCCCACTGACTCTCCAAACTTCTGTTATACACCAAAACCAAACAACCAGGTTTTAAGGGATTCCTGAGTCTATGAGCCAACTTCTTGTCCCAGTACCTGACTGATTTATTCCTAATCTTCATCATTCTAGAGTACGCCTTCTCTTGACATTCCTCTCTACATTCCAGCTGTTGCATCCTGGCACAGAGCAAATCTTCTGTTGAGTGCACGTCATCCCAATCAATTCCAAGATAAGAGACAGCTTCCAAGTCCACTGGTAGAACGGCTTTCTGACCAAACATTAACTCATAAGGAGAATAGCCAGTTGTCCTCTTCACAGTGACCCTATCCGCAAATAAAACCAAGGCTAAATAATGCCTCCACTTTTCGGCACTATCTCCACACATCTTCACCAAAGCATTCTTGATAACTTGATGGCCTCTTTCAACCATGCCTTCAGCTTCAGGATAATACGGTGTAGCCACTCTAACCCTAGAACCAACACTAGCCACAGCTTCTTTAAATTCAACACCAAACTCTGACCCACCATCAACAGTGACCAACTTCATCAACCCATACCTTTAAATCCACTCCTTCTTCAAAAACTCTGCCACATTCTTGGCAGTCAAATTAACCAGAGGCACTGCCTCAACCCAACCAGACAAATCATCCCTAGCAAAAATCAAGTATTTATACCTGCCCTCTTTAATATGGACAGCATCCAGACTGACCCTTCCAAAAACAGTTAATTCACCAGTAGCACCGCCCACCTCTTTAGGTTTAAAGTGACTTCTTCTTTGACATTCTTCATAAGATTGAACCCAACCCTGCACAGCCAACTTCATACCTGGCCACCAAAATCTGTCTGCTACTCTCCTATAAGTCTCCCCAAAGCCTCTATGACCAAGGTCTTCATGCAAAGACTTCAAAACCAATTCTTGACCCTTCTTCCGAGTCACCACCACTTGAGGATTAGGATGTCTCCTTCTCATCAAGCACCTTCCTGACACATAAAATCCAGGACTCTTCTTCTTGATTGCCAACCAAGTATCATCATCACAAATATCTGGCCTCTCCAAGGTCAACAGATATTCCACCAAAATAAAATAAAACACAGATTGACCCCAGGTCTCATCTTCAAAATCCAACAAAACAACATCCAAGGGTACAACTCTGTCATCAAAATCACCAGTTTGAACATGAGCCAATTGAGCAGCCCAATCAGGACACCAATCCTTAAATTTTGGCACATCCTTCTCTTTCCACTGAACCTTGTGAGAATCCAGTTCACTAACAAAAACACCCTTTTCCAATTTTGAGCTGTCCCAAACAACAACTCCATCTTCATCAACAAAAACATCCTGATCACCAGAATCAAGATCAGATCCATCCAGTTTAACCTCTTGGGGGGGGTCAGAACAATCGTCCAGTTTAGCCTCATGGGGGAGGAAAGAAAAACCCTCAGCACCCTTTGTGCTGGCCCTAATAACTGGAACATCTTCGTCAAACTCTTCAGAATCAGAATCCTCATCTGTAGGTGGCCTCCTTGATAATCCATCAGGCATAGTAAAAGTTTTACCTGGTTTGTGTACCAGGTCAAAAGAAAAATGTTGAATAAATGCCACCCACCTAGTCATTGGAGCATTTGGAAGACTAGGTGTATTGATCATCTGAACCAAAGATTTTGCATCCACCTGCAGCTCAAAATGCTGCCCCCACAAAACCGTCTGTAGCTTCTTTAAAATTTTAGCTACGCCACACAATTCCAACTTAGGTTGTGAATACCTAGATTCCACCTCATTAAACACCACAGACTCATACCTTACTGGCCTAACCCTCCCAGTCTTATCCTCCTGAGACAAAACAGCACCAGCAGCAATATAGCTTGAGTCCACTGCCAGATAAATCTTTCCAGCACCAACACCATAATCCAACTTGTGAAGAATTATATCTTCACCAACAACCTTTTTCAGCTTCTGAAAAGCCTCTTCACACTCATCCGTCCATTCCCAATCTGCATCTTTTTTGGTCAACCTTCTTAAAGGTGAAGCCAACAACGAAAAATCCTTAATGAAAATCCTGACATATACACATACACCCAAAAATCCTCTGACTTCAGTAGTATTTTTAGGCCTTGGCCATGACTGAATTTTATTAATCTTCTTCTTCACCATAATCCTTCCCTCTTTACATACCACATGACCCAGAATTTCCAAAGCAGGAACACAACAACAGAATTTTGACCCTGAAATGGTCAAACCAGCCTCTTCAATCCTAAACAACACTCTCTCTAGAGTTATTGCATATTCCCACACGAACCTCCTTATGCCAGGGTTCTCCAATAACAACTCATTACCATAATCAGTGGATGGTCCTTTAATTACACCATCATCAATAAAAATACCAGCATGAGTAGGAACCTAATCCTGTAAAATCCAAGCCATCGGTGCTTGATAAACTGCCACTGAATTAGTTACTCCTTGAGGCAACATAGTAAGCTGAAATCTTCCCAAAGGAGTCTCAAAATTTGTGAGAGGCCTTGAATCCGTATGTAGTTCCCTCTCATCATAAACACCCATAATATCACCCAAACCATAACACACCCTTCCAGCAAAAGATTCAACAAAATCCTCTGCACTTGGCGGCATACCAGCATCCTTGATAGTGACTCTATTCAAGGCTCTAAGATCATGAACCACCCTCAACTTTCCATTCTGCTTCTTTACACAGAACACCGGACTTGAGTAACTGGATGCTGACTGTTCATATAACCCAGTCCTGACTCTTTCCCTAACAATCTCTACAAAATCCTCTCGAATAGCGGCTGGAATCAGAATAGGTTTTATTTGCCAAGGTTCATGACAAACAACAGGAATCAAGTAAGGTTCCCCATAAGAGTGCTTCAATACACCCTTTTCCTCCTCAACAAATGCCACCGCTTTTTCCCTTAGCACAATAACGTGCAACAACAACTTCTTTTCTTCCTCAGACAACCACCCATCAGGACCAAAATTAACAACTTTCAATCTTTCCACGGTCACCCTCTCCGTCTCTACAAATTCTGGAGGATTCTTCACCAAAGGAGTACAGTACGGATCTCTTGACAAAGGAGGTCTCTTCAAGGGCGGATTCAAACCCACAGGCATAGGCTCATTGACAAGCCTAATCTTCTGCACTACCTTCTTATACTTTGCCGCTCCACCTTCAACTTGAGAGATCTTCAGGAAATCTTCACCACCAGACCTGGAACAAAAACCAAGGGTTTCCCCATTGCTCACATGTGTGGCCAAGGTAATATTTTTGAAAGGTGTAGAAGAAACCCTAGCGGTGCACAATTGGGAGGACTTACTTTTAGACCCCAATCTCACCACTCCAAAACTTTTCCGCAATTCCACATCTTCATCCTCACTTCCAACTTCCAAATCTTCAAATCTTGATTCATCTTCTGAATCACATCTTCTAAAATTGTGCAGTTTATCCTCATGCTGGAGGTCCAAAAATTGATCTTGATGATCTTCTTTATTCAAAATTTTCTGCAGTTTAACCTCATGCTGGAGGCCCAAAAATAGATCTTGACGATCTTCACAAAAAATATTTTGCATCTTCTTTCTTCATTATCTTCAGATTTTTTTCTTGATTTTCTTGAATTATCTTGAAATTTTTATCTTCTTTTCTTGAGTTTTCTTCTGTCCTACAAAAATAACCAGGGGTTTCCCCAATGCTCACAGGTGTGGCCCAGGTAATGTTTTTGAAAGGTGTAGAAGAAACCCTAGCGGTGCACAATTGGGAGGACTTACTTTTAGACCCCAATCTCACCGCCCAAAACTTTTCCGCATATCTTTCAATAAAGATATATAACCAATCTTCTTCTTTAAACTAGAATTAAAAATAATTAAGAATTTTGAGAGAGAACAGAGACTTGATAAAAAACTTGATGAATACTTGCAGAGAAGAGAAAAATTAAAAAGGGAAAGTTGAAAATCCACTTGGTATATCTCCAAGGGAGCTGACCTACTACAACCTGGGATTTCCTCATCTCGGGGAGAGGTTGTAGCACTAGGGTGATCAGCCCTCATTACTCTAAAAAAAACAGACTCTCAATAGAGCCTGAGCCGCACTCCAAAAAACCAGAGGCAGCACCCACTTCCTTCCTTCTCCTGCAGCACTCCATGTACTGGCACATTGAAGATAAACCAGGCCTAGTCTCCCAACCATCCTCTCCAGGGGATGATAACCTCATGTGAAGCCTCCTTTTGTCTTCACCAGTCAACTCCAAACTGATTCCCAAATCAAATTGATAACCTATTCTTGCCTTAAAATCCATCAAGAATGGCCCACCCAAAACTGCTTTTACATTACCTTTAGCAATGTAAAAATGAACCTTCCCTGAGGCTCCTCCAACATCTAACTTCACAAACTCTGAAGTTCCAACCAATTCAGTGACATGGCCACCGATCCCTCTCAAATTCCCACCAATACCAGTTTTGATGGGGAGGCTCATATGAGTTGCCTCAAACAAAGAAATCAGGTTTATCTGAGAACCTGAATCCACCAATGCCCTTGCCTCCCTGCCATTAAGAGTGACATTGACATATCCCAGAGGAGCAGAAAAATGAGTTTCCAACCCCTCACCAAACTTTTCAGCAGAATCGCAAATGTATTCTACCTCACCAGAAGAAACCCTTCTCCTGGTCAACAACTTCTTCTGCCTACCAGCCAACCCTGGACTGATAGCATACCATTCCCCATAAGATAGGGAAACCTGGCCCTGGTTCATCATTTCCAGGACAGAGTCCATAACATTAACTTGACCAGACACTACTGGCCTCTCAAAGTGAGCCCTTTGCTTCACCACCTTGGTCCTAGAAGATTCTTGAGGACCAGCACCACAAACAGATTTACCATTAACAGGAACCAAACCAGATCCCTCACCAGAACCTCTGACTCCAACAGGCTTTGGCAATGAAGCCAAAGGGACATCCTCCTCAGAGTCAGAATCCACCTCCATTGGCATTGGCTCACCATTCAGGTCCAATGCACCAAAATTAGGGGGGCCCATGTCAGCCATACCCTTCTGCATCTTGTACAGCTCCTCTTTGCTGTACCTCTTCCTAGCTGCACTCAGCTTAGGATCACCATTTGAAGCATTTGGCTTTGGTTGGGCCTGAGAACTGCTCTTAGGCCTATCAACCTTCCCTGCTTCCACATCATAAACACCAGCCAAGCATTCACCACTTGACTGTCCACCACAAGAATACAACTCCAAACCACTAAAGGAAGTAGAAAAAGAGACCTTATTGACCTCCTTCCCCTTTCCCTTGACGTCCTCATCTACCATAACAGAAGACTTCCCCTGATCATGAATCTCCTCAAACCTTGGCCTCCTTTGATTGAGACCACCCCTTCTCCTGACCAAATCAACAGGAGCCTGCCCCTCACTGGGCTTCACAAAAGAACCGTCAGGGAACTTAAAAACCCTGCCATCAAACTCCACTTTTCCTTCAGACACATCTCTGTTCAGTGCCCAACAATCATTGGACCTGTGCCCCCTTGTACTGCAATAAGAGCAAACCCAAGGATCACTCCTACTAGCCCTCCTTTCAAAATCTCTTGGCTGAGAAGGTGCCTTATTAACCTTCTTGGCCTCCTGGACAAAAATGTGCAGCTGTTTTGTCAGATCAGCCAGCTGCTCCACCATTGGGTCCCTCTCCTGTTTGGGAACCTGCACCAAATTTTCTCCTCCTTCTTCTCCCTAACTTCCTCTTCAGCCAAAGCCTCACTGACTTTGCTGACATACTTGGCACACCCCTCCTGATAGGTGTCCACTGTCAATAACTTCAAATGGGCCTCAACAGCCTCCTTCACCTTATCCAAGGCAGGCAACTTCTGGTCCCCATTAGCAAGAGTTTTCATCAATTCCTTTCTTGACAACTCCTTCAACACATCCATCCTGACATCTCTAGCCAGGGCAGACCAAAAAACATCCTTGGCAGCATTTTCATGTGCCAGCTCCTCCACTTCCACCAAATATTCCACCACAGGATCAAACTGTAGCAGCAACTTCCTGTAACTATGTAAGTTACCAGCACCACCATAAGATTGCCATTCACTGACAACCTTGTTCAGATCCACAATAGTGAACCTGAAACCACATCTATCCACCATCTCCCTACACAGCAATTTCCAATCGCTCTTCTTGTAGCCAGACATGGCCACAATCTCCTTCTCCACTGACCTATCACCAATGAAGAAGATAATCTGCTTCACCATGTCCAGGTAGGAAGCACCATCCACTCCAGCAGCAGTTTCATACTTCTCTAGAAACCACTTGACATCCTCCCCATTAAACTTGGTACCATCCCAAGTTTTAATCCTCACACACTCCCTAACCATCACAGAAGGAGGACCATCCCCCCCACTGACAGTCACCACAGGAATAGCAGAACCAGAAGCCATTCCTCCTGACCAAAACACCAAAAAGAGCCAACCAAAGCAAACAGAGATTCCAAAGAACTAGCAAGTTCTACCCCACGTTGGGCGCCAGAAATGTAGACAATCCTATAGTACTAGCTATAGGCCTTGACCAAGGGAGTTGGAGAAAAACCAGAGAGAAAATCCCCTGTCCCTTTAGAAAAATAGAGTGAGATTTACTTGCTAAAGTAAGTTGGTTCCTGTTTTGCTAAAGACCCCTTTTCAACACACTTGAATGCTTGATGAGCCAAGAAAGTAGTCCCCAGATAGACTACCAGACCAAAGAACTGAAATGTAGAACAAGTCCACACCAGAGACAGCAAAGATACTTGATGTGGGCTGCAAATCCACACCAGAGACAGCAATAATACTTACTATAGCTTGCAAGACTATAACAGAGAAAACAGTTGCTAAAGTTAAGTTAAATGAAGAACTCACTTGCAACAAACACAGCCAATTGTGGCCAGAAAACAGTGAAAACTGAGTGAGGAACAATGAGATTACCTCCGGATGGTTGTATGATGATTAAGGTTGCCCCAAACTGTCTTATTCACTATGTACACACAGACCACTAACTAAGAGCCCATGCGCACCCACCAATCTGGCACCTGTACCTGCCAGATTGCATAAAAAACCCTCCTGGAGCGCTCCCCAACCTCCTAAAAAAGAGGCGGGCGGGCCGCCCGAAGTTGGAGATGCCGCCTGAAGCGGCCCGGCCTCCCTGAAGCCAGAAAACCAATAAAAACCACTAATCTACTTAGAAAAATTAGCTACAACTAATAAAACCTTTAAAACATGGAATTTCACTATAACAACATTGAGACATGAAATATAGAGAAAAACTAGCTCTATCAAATGGTACTAAGCACTTAACCCTAAGACTTAAGGTTAGCCCGTAAAACACAAAAAACAAAATTAAACAGCAATCTTTTATAAATGAAAAATGAGGAAATGACCCCTTAAAACTCAGAATATGAAAAATGTCTACAAGACATAAAATATAGATAAAACCCAGGGCTATCCAATGATAGTACCCACATACCCACAGACCCAATATCCACGGAATAAAACCAGAAAAATACCAAATTCCTTAACAGATTTCAATTAAGACATGCACAAACAGCGCCAAATCACACAACAAAGGCCCCTGCCAATGTTGGAAGACCACACCGTCTGAGAATGTCCTGCTAGAGGAAATATTTGTGCTGGATGATTTGCAACCATCTGATGTTTCTCTAAGTGAGAATTTGGCTAACCTTTCTAGTTCAGTTACTTCACTCAAAGAGGTTTTCAACTGCCTTGAGGTAAGCAATTATTGCTCTCTAAATTCAGGTCTACCCTCAACAGACTCCTTCAAAAATGAAGAGGAGGAGTTGGTGTGCGCACTGCAGGTAACTTATCTTTTGGACCAATCAGCTTGCGTATCCCAGGAAGAACAAAGGGAAAGCATAGCACAGAAGATAGTGCTATTATAAATATGTATTTATGGTTTTAGAAGAACAAAGGGAAAGAGAAGCACAGAAGTGGATTTAGGGTCTGTGCACTCAGATTTTTCAGCAGGATGTGCCACATAAAGGAATTATCAACTTAAGAGTGCAAGCACTGAACATTATGGATTTGGATTTTCCAATAATTGTGTGTTATGCATTAAGAAAAGAATTATGGCTCAAGGAAGGCCTCAAGTACATAGTATACTGCACCGCGGCTAGTGTGGTAACTTACTGAAGTAGGTAATGTAAGTTGCAGAGGCTAACTAGTTAAATCAATTGTCAGAACTATGGACTTAGTAATGAAACAAGGAGAATGGGAGCTCAATCACAAAATTAACCAAGATTCAAAGAGACTAGGATCAGCACTGAAAGGTGACAATGTGGGAAGTAGCGCTGAAACAATGCAAAGGTACAGTCATAAGCGCGCATGTGGAACATTAGTGAAACAAGTAAATACTAGTTTTAGTAAGCTTAGGGAATGTTTAGGCGCTGTAGCTGTTACAAGCAGTTTATTTAGCTTACTAATGAATTAGTTAGTGTTTTATTAATGTGGTTCTACAAACAGCACTGGAGATCCACTAGGGAGCTGTGTCTGGAGAGCTGAAAAATATAAGAAGGAAAGGCTATCTTATAGGAGTGGAGAGAAGTGAGATAGAAAGATTATTATTGAGATCAGTCAGTCTGATTACAAACATTATAGCTTCATATTATATACTTTCAAAATATATTGTGATATATAGCAATTTTGTCTATTTTGTGATTTCTCTGATAACAAGTTAGTGTGTCTGTGTGTGTATTTCATATAGTTTAGTGAAAAAGCGCAACACAGAGGGAATATATATTTTTAGTAGGATAAACTATTATTAGAGTTATTTTATTGCTATAATAAGACATATTCAGAGAGAGAGCTTCAAGAGGGAGTAGCTTTTGATATTAGCGCATATTAAGAATAGAAATATCCAGATAGTAATATTTGTTTTTCGTTATCTTTTAAATCATCTCTCAACTCATAAACTATCTATTCAGATACTATTATTGTCAGTGTATCTAGTATATAAGTATGATTTAATAGTATTTATTAATGTTCCTACTACTTATTGATAAATTCTTTAGTGATTAAACCTCAGGGGAAGACTAATAAAGTAGTTATTCTCAAATAAAACTCACAATACTTGGATTTAAATGTGTGCTTAGTGGTGGAAAATAGATGAATATAATATAGTTATAGCTTATATAAAGATAATATCAATTTATAAAGGCTTTATAATATATTTCTAAATGATAATAATTGTGTTATAATTTTTATTTGAATTGTAGTTTGTAAGTGATGTCAAATAACCTCCAAAATGCTACCTTACTTATACCGAAATCCAGTGGAGTGCACAGACCTTCAATCCAGATGATGTTACTGCTATCCCCCGCAATAACAGAACTTTGAGGGCCCATAACCTCCCCATGGCGTCCACTTCAAGCAGATTAGACACCCAGACCTCCAGTAAGGACCCTCCATCACAATTAATGATAACACAGACCCATACCATAAATAGAAAATCCAGATAAAAGCGGATACCATAAAGAAACAGGTAAAATAACTCATCCAAAGAGAATATAATGAAACCTAAAGCATATAAAGGAAACAAATGAAATGTCCAAGCCCCCAATAACATCCCCAAGCATCCATATTAACCCAGAAATGACCTCCCAACCCATAAATCCGTGAATATCCATCCAAGGAAGCAGATTAAGTTTTCCAAACTGAGTGTATGTGCCTGAAATAGATGTTTATGCTTCTGTAGGCATTGTGAATCCACTGAATATGTCCATATGACCTAAAATAAGCAGAAAAAAAGGTTATAGGCTATTAAGAGGCTAAAACCCACTTATAGACCTAAATATACATAATATACTGCATATTACACTGAATATGAGATTTATGTATACATATAAGCTTATGTATGTCAATAATTACTTAATATCACTTAAGATAAGTATATTATGACTCCATTAACACCTTAATAAGTATTAATAGGCTATGGATAAGCTAATTAAACTACTATAATTTTTATAATAGAGTGATAATTATATATATATGTAATATAATCATATATATTATTGTTTTAACCTTATTTTTTATATAAGCTTAATGTACTTAAGCTTATCTTATTTTAAGTATCAAAAATACTTAGTCCTAGGGATATCTAGGCTGAAACTCCCTCACCCAAAAAAAACAATAAAAAAATGTTAAGACATTTTTATTAAAAGTAAGGAGTGAATAGAAAAATTTATTTAATTTTCTTCAATACAAATACTGAATAAACAGTATTATTTTGATTTAATTTTTTTCAAGAGATTTTTAAGATCGGAGATTTGATTTTCTGGAAACCACTGGTCATATTCACTTGATTAATTTTTAAATCTTGATAGATACTCAACTCCCTTTTCTTTAGTAAGTTGTCTCTTTTTAAGTATCTTTTCAATTTCTGCCTTTTCAACAATTTCTTCAGGTTGCTGTTTATGCCTTACTGATCTTCTTGGAAATACAGCAGTATTATTAAAATGGTATGATTTTATAATAGAAATAGGAAATACTGGATGTTTTCTATCATATGGTGCATATAGAATAACCTTAACAGCAATGTTACCAACCATCTTTTAAACTACAAATTGTCCAATGAATGGATCCTTCAATTTAAAATTACCATTTAAATTGAAAATGTAGTGGAGAAATAAGGACTTCATCACCCTCTTTGTACATTTGTTCTTTATGGGCTTTATCCCATCTTTTCTTCTCATACTATAACGCCTTATTTATACATTCTTGAGCATGTTTTCTGCATAGTTCTTGCATCTGAAGAAATGATTTAGTACCTGGATGGATATTCAATCTAGTTGATTTATTAAGAGTTTTAGCATGGGTATTAGGTACATAACCCAACCATAACTCAAGTGGCTTTTTGCCAGTGACAGAATTTACTGTACTATTGTATGAAAATTCTAAACCTGGGATAAGAGTTACCCAATCATGCGTGAATTTGTAATTATCTTTAAAGTTAAGACCAAAAACACAATATATTCTTATCATATCTTCTAAAGTTTGTATCATTCTTTCTTCCAGCCCTTCAGTTTGTGGATGGTGTGCTGTAGAAAGTTTTAATTGACACCCTGAAACATCCATAAGTGATGTCCAGAACTCAGAAGTAAATTTAGGATCTCTTTCAGAAACTATTGCTTTGGGGAAACCTGCTATATTTAACATTTGTGTCCACCATAAAAAAGCTAAGTCCTTTTCATATACCTCTTTGTGGGTAGGAATAAATTTACACATCTTTATAAATCTATCTACAATTACCCAGCAGGAGTTATAACTCTTATGCCCTGCTATTGGAAAACCTGTTACAAAGTCCATGTTAATTATTTCCCATGGAGCTTTCGGTTGCTCAATTTTTTGTAATAAACCAGCTTTTTTGCCTGTTAATCTTTTAGATTTTTGACAAGAATCACACGTCTCAACATATTTTGAACATCCTCAGACATTTTAATCCACTAAGCTGTGTTTTTTACTCTGGTTAATGTTTTATGGTAGTCTAAATGATGTGCTAATATATCATCATGACATATACTTAACATTAAATCCTTCAATGAAGGGGGAATTACAATTACATTACTTAATTTTTCCTGTAATATATAAAACCATCCTCAAATGAAAATTTTCCTTTCTCTAATGCCTCTTTATACTTATTTGGTAATGTTTTCATTAAAACTTTCATTGAAGCATTAGATATATCATTTAATATTGTAGCGAGTTTACTCAAGTCAGAATCTGAAGCATACATATCAAGAATTGATTGCATAAATTCATCCTCAAGATCTACAATATAAATGCCATAAATGTTAATAATCTCTGTTTCAGGAACATAAGCAGGATTATCATCATTATTAGGCAGTGTTACTCTAGATAACAAATCTACATTAGAGTGTAAGGTTCCTGCTCTATGTGTAATAGTCATCCGTCCTCTGCGTTCTTGTACTGCTAATTGCCATCTAAACATGTGTCTATTAGGAGTTTTCATGTTTAATAGTGACTTAACTGCACTGCAGTCAGTTATTAACACAAATTTTTGGTCTTCAAGGTAATAATGTATCTTCTCAAGAGCCCATACTACTTCCAAACATTCAAGTTGAGTACACTATATTTCAATTCACTACTTTTTAGAGTACATGAAATATAGCAAATTACTACTTCTGACATTTTTCCTTCAATAAGTTGTTTTTGATGCAAAGCAGAACCCAGACCAATAAAACTTGCATCTTTATATAATACAAAAGGCAATTAGAAATCTGGTAATCCCAAGAAAAGAGCTGTCATCAAACATTCTTTCAACTTGTTAAAAGCATGTTATCTTTCATTATTCCAAATGAAAGCTTCTTATTTCTTTATCAGTGTGGTCAATGGTGCATCAATTAACTGGTAGTTCTTTATATATTGTCTATAATACCCACACATACCAAGGAAGGATTGTACATCCTTTAAATTTTGGGGAATGCCAATACTCTTGATTGCAGCCACCTTATTTTGGTCTACACATATTTGTAAGACAGATACAATATGACCAAGCACTTTTAAAGACTCAAACTCAAATTTACATTTTTTCAATGCAAGGGTCATTTTTATTTCATCCATTTTTTGAAATACCTTCTTTTAATGGATTAAGTGTTCATAATATGTCTTAGAGAACACTATGATGTCATCAATTTATACCATTAACCATCCTTCAATCATTTCATTATGGAATGTTATATCCATTAACTTCTGAAATACTGATGGAGCATTTTTTGGTCCAAATGGCGTCCTGACATATTTATAAATTCTCATGTGTGTTGTTATTAAAAAAAAGTTCTGTGAATTCTTTTCAACTGGAATTTAATGGTACACTTTATTTCCATCTAAGCAAATTATATACTTAGCACCTTTAAGGTTAGCATGTATAGAGGCAATCCTTGGAAAGGGATAAATATCATCTACTGTAAATGTATTTAATGCTCTATAATCACCGCACAGTCTTGCTTTATCTTGTTCATAAGAAATAAGCACTGGTGATATTACACTATATTTTGGTGTAGTTTCAACCTTTTCAAGTGTGTTCATTTTTAATAACATCTTAATATTATCCTCTATGTATTTCCTCTTAATTGGTGAAGCAGGGTATGGTTTCTTTTTAAGACTAGCAGGAATATTATCCATATCACAGGTTAAACTTATTTTCATCTCATGATCTTTTACAAGGCCAAGTTCATTTGTACCATGTGCAAAAGCCATTGGAAATTATTTATTTAAGTCCAAAATACTGTTTTTCTCAGCTTCACTTATCTGAGTGCCAAATGATGCTTTTTAAATTTCTGTTTCCAGAAGTTCCATCTCATTGGATTCTCTTC
The DNA here is from genome assembly GCA_030280995.1 of Hemileia vastatrix. Taxonomy (NCBI): domain Eukaryota; kingdom Fungi; phylum Basidiomycota; class Pucciniomycetes; order Pucciniales; family Zaghouaniaceae; genus Hemileia; species Hemileia vastatrix. Next base: position 7,446,308 of record JASXTE010000015.1, read on the forward strand.
CTTTTCATGGAATATTTGTTACTGAATCAATGTGTAAGACTGTGTTAAAAGAATTTATTTTAAATCTCCTTTTACCATTCATGCCAATTGTAAAATTGCTATTAGCAGGGTCTAATTTCACACCAAACTTAGTCGGAATATCATTTCCAATGATAAAAAAGTTACTACAGTTAGTATTATCCATTATTAAAAAGTCACAAGTTACTCTTACATAACCATGTTGATGTTGAAAGAAAACAGCAGCTTTGTATCTACCAATGGGATGTAGTACTGATCCAAAACCTCTCCAATTTTTACTTTGAAGGGGTTCAAGCTTATACTTATATTCACTATCAATTTTCTGTAATGTATTAGTAGAAACAACAGAGCCAGCAGCTCCTGTGTCCAATACTATATTAAGATTTTCACCAGAAATGATAGCTGGAACCGTGATAGGTGTCATTCTAAAGTTATCAGCTTGTATATCTTTAATGATTTCAGCATCTTCAAAATTCATTAAAGATTCATTTGAGTCCATATTTAATATTGGATTGTCAAAGATGGACAAATCATCTTCCAACATACAGACTTCATTTTCATCACTATATGAGATATTACTGTCATAATCACTAGAATCTTTACTTTTCTCTGTTTCAATTTCAGATTCATGTTGATTTTCAACAATATTTATATTCTTCTCACATTTGTTAACTTTAACCCAAGGTTTGTTACACTTATAACAAGTATTTTTCTCATACTTTTTTGGCACTACAGATGCAGTAGGTTTTTCCTGCTTCTCCTGAAGTGTTTTTGAATTCTGATTTTTCACAGGTTCAACATTTTTTTATAAGTGGAATACCTTGCCTCATACTTATGGTTTAGTAATATTTCATTTCAAATATTAATAAAGTCAGAATATTCAGTAACATTAATAGCTCTAGCTACAACAATGTCTCTGAAAAAGATAGGTAATTTATATATTATCTTATCTATCGATAAGTTAAAATCCATGTTAGGCTCAATGGATTTTAATATTTTTTTTAAATTCATTAAAAATACCATATGTTTTTCACCATTCAACAAATTATACCTAGTTTTCTCATAAAGTCTCTGCTGAGTGAGCCTGAATTTAGAGCCTCCAAATTGTTTTTCAATTAGTTGTTTCCATTCAGCCCCAAGAGTAATCTTTACCCTCACTCAAAACAGCTTCAAACCATAATAAAGCAACATCTTTAAATCAAGAGATTAATTTTGATATTATTTCTTCATCTGGTAACTTATATGAGAATTTTAAATTGTCAATTCTTTGGATAAAATGTTGCCAATCAGAACTGGACTCCCCATCATAAGTTGGGTACTGATCTATCTTAGGCCAGTTTTTCTGATTAGATTTTATTTCACTAATATTAGGTAAGTTCAATAACTCATTTACTCTTGATAAATAGTCTTGTATTTCTTCCTGTACAGATTTGGGACTTAAATTTTCACATTTTACACTACCACCAGATTTTTTAGTTGTGGTGGTATAGGGTAGGAATGAGATTCACTTTTTCCAATGAAAGGATTATTATTATACTGAGTATACTTATGATTATCCTGGTTCATTAGTAGATTGGAAGTTTCAATCTCAACTTTAGTAAATCATTGTAGCATCTCAGAGACACTTTGATTTGTCTGGGCAAAAGATAACTTAGTTCTTGATTCAGTTTTCAATAAATGCGTTATGGTAAGGTAAACTCTTACAGTCGCCTTGCTGTAAGCAGAATCCGGAGGAGATATGTGGATTTAGCTGAAAACCCCGTCCTTCCAATAAAATAACAAAATGAGAATTCTAAATAACTAAGCTACCCAGTCTACTTGGATCTGATTGATAAAAATAATGAAACTCTAAAATATTTAACGCTTATTGAGATTTAATGAAAGTGGCTGTTGAGAAAGAAATACTGATACAACAATTAAGGTGTACCAGTGAAAGATCTGTAAAGATTGACTTTTATGTTTTTATAATGATTTGAATTTTTATGAGACAGCAATAATCAAGTCCCAGCGACGAAGACCTTTCTAAAGATACCCTATATGAAGTGTGATTTAAATTGTTGAATTGTATTTCTAAAATGTTATGTAAAAATAATAAATGTTATAAGGGTATTATAACTTATTTAATTTGTTGAGTAATAAAAAATGAGACCGTGGTAGTTAAAGATTAAGCTGTATGATGTATCCCCCCTCTCAATTTCGAGTTGGAGAGGCGCTTAAGTATTCCTAGTCACGTGCCTAAGTTTTCCCCTCCAGAGCTCTCCCAGAGTCAATCCGGAGCCCGTACGGAGTCTGTCCGGACTTCCGGACTCAATTAGAACCTTAAAACCTATAATAAAAAATCTAGAAAAATTACACATAATAGAGCTACTTCCTTTTTACATACCAAACTAATTTTCGTAGTCTGCGCAGCTCTAATTACCCCGTGCAAATTCATCAAAGTTAAGTAATTTCTGAAAATGTAAATATTTCTATAAAACTTTAAAATTCATTTAAAAATATAAGAAAAATAGTAAAAATTCTGGGAAAATTTCCCAAGGTTCTTGAGTGACTTTACTTGATACTTATAAATTTTTCAGACCTTAAAAATAAGTTTTCTCCGTAAAATAAATTGTTTTTGTGTAGGCATTTGCTCGTGACCAATTTCTTCATTTTTAAAACTCAAATAAATTAAATAAAACCCTTTTATATAACAATAATAACACCAATCTTGCATGCCGTAATAACTCCATTTACGTACTTAGGTGCCATACTAAACTTTAGGCTACCACATCCTCCCTCCAATCGAGAATGTCCCCATTCTTAAGACTTTGCATAAGTGGTCGAACACAATATTCATCTTTAACCTTCAACCACCATCTTCTTTAATCAACTATAAAATTCATCTTCATCAATATGTCTTCCAAAGAACTTGTCGCTCCATGTGAACTCTGCGCTCGATATCAGGCACCTTGTTTAATGTCCAACCCTAATCTTCCTGGCAGGACAGCTTGCGACTTATGCCGTGTGAAAAAATTCAAATGTAACCGCCCAATAGTTCCTTCTAAAACAAATGTATATTTAGGACCAGCAGCTCTCCCTGATCCCTCAACTTCTAAAAAGCGATCCAAAATTCCTGTCTTCTTAAAACAAATAAGATCAAAAACAGCTTCAAAAGTTCAATCTTCATCAGCGGATCCCGGCCTAATTTTGCCATCACAAGATCCTAATCCTATAACGCCAGTGCCCCCAACTAACTTTGCTGAGACTATGTTTCCTGGCTCTAAATGTAAGACCCTATTTATCTTACTAAAAAAAACTTTTAATCAAAGTTGACTAAACCTATGACTTAATAACATATCTGAACTTCTAGCTGTCGAAATAACCAACACTGATGATGTTGGTAGAGTGAAGACGGACTATATCAATCATTATCCAAATTTTCATCGCTATCTTTTTCTTGACTTTACTAATGAGTTGAAACGAAAAATGCTGGCCTATTTTCAAGAAACTCCAGCTAATAACCATGAAGACCTCATGAAAAAAAGAATTTTAATGCAAAGCTTTGATAATGATGTTGAACAATTTCAAAGAAATTATCTTTTCTAACAGTATAACTTGATAAAATTTTGTTTTTGCTTGGTCTTCTTTAACTTTCAACATAAATGTTGTTTTCTTTCTTCTCTGGCTTGATATAACATAAAATAAAATAATATAAATCTTGTGATGATTCCACTACTTAGAGAAAGGTTTGAATCCCTTCAGACTCCCATATACCAGTCTTCCTTCTTGTCACAGCATTGAGAGAGTGGATCTTCCTATGAGCTGAATACTCCTGATTCCAACCTCATAGGGCCCCCCACTGAGCCGAATTCTATGATTCCAATATCGCCATAAGGTCCTCCAAGTTTCACACCAAAAATGGCCTAACACTGAGGCACTAAAAAAAATCATTCCCTAAAATCCAACTACCATCCTAACTTCTGATTCCTTCAACACAATTTTCAAACTTTGCTATACAGCAAACCCATAAAATACTTTTGCCAGGCTTCCAATAATAATTTTAACTTTAGACCATGTTAAAGCGCCACAAATTTCACCTAATTAACCATTATGCTTTCATTAACATCATCACCACCTAAAATTTTAACCTCCTAAAGCTTATCAGCACCCAATTCCAGAAATAATTTAATAACCAGTTTAGAGTCTTAGTGGACAGTGATAAATTAAAAGATTGAATTGAGTTATCCAAACAAGATTGACATTCCAGTTTATAGTCTTGGTGGACCAAACATATAATCGATTGCCAGTTTATGGTCTTGGTGGACCAAAGATCGTTTAGGTGCATAAATAACTTGATATATTCCTAAGTAAAGCCTAGGCTTGACCAAAGATTGAATAAATTTGATAATCCAGTTTAATGTCATAGTGGACCAAACATTTGATTGACAAGTAATCCAATATAAGGCCATAGTGGACAAATGAATGTTGGATTATCCTGCAGATATTAATTTTCCAGTTTAAAGTCATAGTGGACTAAACAATGAATGAACTACCAGTTTAAAGTCATGGTGGACCAAACATTTAATCGATAAGAAATCCAGTTTAAGGTCATGGTGGACCCAACAGCTTGATAACAGTCCAGTTTAAGGTCTTGGTGGACCTAACAACTTCTTTATCCTTGAACCCAGATTTTGCCACCAGCTTTCTTCATCCTAGTTTCAAGTTTTCTTATTCAAAAAAAAAAAAAAATATCTCCTAACATGATGAAACCTTCTGACTTCATTGCTTCAGCTGATCAATCTTGCAAATATTGTGCCTTCACCCATAGGGAATGTATCTTCTCTTTTAACTGGCAAAAGCACACTTATAACAGGGCCTGTTTATCCTGTTATGAGAAGAAAAGAAAATGTTCTGGCTTGAACTGTGGTTCTTTCCCCATAACTGCTACTAGCTTTGCCGCCTTCTGCAATCATCCTCCTTCTTCTTCACCTTCTACTCCACCCCCTATTCCATCAACCTCTAATGATCCCATACCTTTTTCTCCATCAGCCTATTTAAATCTTTCTCCATCACCTAATCCTCTGGGTCCTTCTCTCCAATCTAGACTTGCTGCTACTCCCCCAAGAACTCTTGCTGCTCCCAGGGCCATGCTTCCACCTTCTAACAATTCTTCTCCTTCTCCTAACATCTTGAAGCACAAAAGGTCCTATAATAGCCAGCAGTCTTCATCTTCTCTTGTTTCATCCAAAAGGCCCAGAACATCTACTTCAAACACCAAATCCAACACCAGTCCTCCTCATCTATCAAAAATAAAAAATCCTTTCCTAAACATAAAAAATCCCACTCCATTACCAAGTAAACCGTTTATCTATGATCATGATAGTGTTGACACAGGTTAGTTGTCTCTTTTTATTTCTTAATCTTCAGGTTTTAAGTTGCTGATATTTTAATTTGATAAGCATCCACCGGTTCTCCAATTTCATATTCAGCTTATGAACTACCAGAACCTAATCCAAGCTTCCCTAGAGTTCCAATTCACCTAGTGTCTGAAAAGCTTTTTTCTAATTTTAATAACCTTATAGCTTATTTCCAACGATACCCGCCCTCTGATAGATCAGAATCTTGGATGAGAGAGAAACTGTTAAGAGACCTTTTCAAAATAGCCAACTGGCTTCAACACTATCGTGACCGTGAAATAAGATTCGAATCCCAGGAAATCGATCAAGGTCCTTCTAAATTTTCTAATTTCGATTCTTCAAAAGATAACAACCCTTGATGGTGTTCTTCCTGGTATGTAGCTTTCTTGAATAATGTTTGAAAAATAAAATATAAACATCTAAACTACCTAAAACTAAAATACCTTTTATTTTTTTTATTTTATTTTATTTTTTTTTTTTTTTTTTTTTTTTATTTTATTTATTTTATTATTTTTTTTTTTTATTTTTTTATTTTTTTTTTATTTTATTTTATTTTTATTTATTTTTTTTTTTTTAGTTATTTTATTATTTTTTATTATTTATTTTATTTTATTTTTTTATTTTTATTTTTATTTTTATTTTTTATTTAAAAAAAAAATAGTTTTGAAATAAAAGTTAAAATTTTAATTTTTAAAGAAAGATAAACGAATGTGAAAAGAAAGATAAAAAAAAGTAATAAAAAAAAATTTTTTTTAAAAGATGCCCCCCGGCCATTTGATGAGCCGTACCCTTGACATCATACCCACATCCAAGTGCAACTTGATGTGGTTACACAATTTTGAGAAATTGAAAAGAAAAGAAAATAAATGAAAGTTTTTAGAAGATAATTTTTATAATGATGATCACTGGGTGGGCTCCCTCCAATTTATAAAAATGATTAGAGACCACCAGTGAGCATCACCTTTACAATAGTTCATAATATATATTAAAGAAAATAAATCACAATCTGACATAAAAAAATCAAAAACGAAATAAAATAAAAAAAATCTTGAATCCGGCATTGAGAGCGGTGTCTCTTAATTCGTTCCAGTTTATAGTCTTAGTGGACTTCCTATAATTAAAAGACAAAGCCAGGATTCAACTAGAAACAGGGAAAATTTTGGAAACGAACATTATGGGGTAATTGTGTATAGAGCAGCCAGCCCATCAATTACCCCCACACTTGCCAATATTAAATTAAGAAGGTTTCCCTGTGAACACTTCTTCCAATAAATTTTTTTAAAATTTTCCAACACTATCTTCACCCATATTTCAAGAATTTAAAATTTCGAAAATTTCAAAGAAGGCCTTCTTGAATTTCGTTAAGTTTCATCATAGTTTCGTCGCCCATATGCAGTGTAAGGATAGTAAAGTATTTTGATAAAAAAGAAGATAGTTTATCCTCGTTGCGGAGGTTGATAAGATTTTTATAAACATCATAGTTTATCCTCATTGCGGAGGAATCCATAAAATTTGATAAATTTCATAAATGTCATAGTTTATCCTCATTGCGGAGGAAGACTTCGGCACTCCTGGTGCCTCTAGGATAGAACCGTTTCACTTGATCGGCTGCTACCCTCTTCTTCAATACTACTCCATCCAACTCTTCTAACACATATGAACCGCCGGAAACTTGCTCCTTGATTTTATACGGTCCATTCCACCTATCTGCAAACATCTTTCCCCACTGACTTTCCAAACTCCTATTATACACCAAGACCATATCACCTGGGTTCAAAGGTTTCCTTAATCGATGTGCCAACCACTCATCCCAATATCTAACTGATTGATTTCGGATCTTCATCATCCGCAAATATTCCTTTTCTAAATATTCTTCTTTCTTTTCTAGCTGCATCATTCTTGCACACAATAATTCATCAGTAGTTTTGACCGTGTCCCAGTTGACTCCAAGATATGATTCAGCTTCTAAATCAACCGGTAAAACTGCTTTCTGTCCAAAAACAAGTTCATAAGGTGAAAATCCAGTCGTCCTTTTGGCAGTGATTCGATCAGCAAATAAAACTAAAGGTAAATAGTGCCTCCACTTTTTGGCACTTGTCCCACATATTTTAACTAAAGCATCCTTAATAACTTGATGCCCTCTTTCCACCATGCCTTCAGCTTCAGGATAATATGGGGTTTCTACCCTAACCTTTGATCCAACTTTCAATACGGCCTCTTTAAACTCTGTCCCAAATTCAGGACCTCCATCTACCGTTACCAACTTCATCACTACAAATCGATACACCCAATTATTCAAAAAAAATTTTGCCACATTTTTGGCAGTTAAATTAATAAGAGGCGCTGCCTCTAACCAACCAGATAAATCATCTCTGGCCACAATTAAATATTTATACCATCCCTCTTTTATATGAACGGCATCTAAACTAACTCTCCCAAAGAGCGTATATTCACCGGTTGCGCGTCCAGGTTCTTTTGGCCTTAAATAACTTTGTCTTTGACATTCTTCGCATGACTGAACCCACTGTTTAACAGCCATCTTCATTCCAGGCCACCAAAATCGATCAGAAATTCTTCTAAACGTTTCTCCAACGCCTCTATGCCCAAGATCTTCATGCAGTGATTTCAAAACTAATTCTTGCCCCTTCTCTTGAGTTATAACTACTTGAGGATTTGGATACCTTCTCCTCATTAAACGTCAACCAGATAGGTAAAACGTAGATGAATTCCTTTTGATAGCCACCCATTCATCGTCTTCACAATCTTCTGGCCTCTCTAAATTCAACAAATATTTGACTAACAAAAAATAAAAACCAGTCTGACCCCAGACTTCATCTTGAAAATCAATTAATATAACATCAATAGGGACTTCTCTATCACCAATATCACCTGCACATGAATGAGCCAATAAATTTTGACCCCTAAATAAATCTTTAATCGAGCTATGTTGAAGTTTTTCTTCTGAACCTTTGGATCCTTCGTAAACCGTATTTGAAAATACCTCTTTCTCTTTATCCACCCTTTTATTTAAATTCTCTAATTCTCCAACATATACACAATTCCTTAATTTACTACTATCCCACACTACCAATCCATCTTCTTCTACCTCCTTTCTACCGAATTTATCTACACCTTTTCCAACACCTTTATTAACATGAAAACTATTTTCCAGTTTATCCTCTTGGTGGAGGTCAACATCATAATCTAAACACAATAATCCTGCCAGTTTAACCTCATGGGGGAGGTATGGAAAGTCTTCAGCTCCTTTAGTGCTGGCTTTGATAATAGGTATATCTTCATCAAACTCTTCTGAGTCTGAATCTTCTTCAGTGGGTGGTCTCCTTGATAAACCATCTGGCATAGTAAAAGTTTTTCCAGGCTTATGAACTAAATCAAACGAAAAATGTTGAATAAAAGCTACCCATCTCGTCATGGGTGCGTTTGGTAAACTTGGGGAATTAATCATCTGGATTAACGATTTTGCATCCACTTGCAACTCAAAATGTTGCCCCCACAAAATATGCTGAAGTTTCTTCAGTATTTTTGCCACACCACATAATTCCAATTTTGGTTGAGAATATCTTGATTCAACCTCAGTAAATACTACAGATTGATACCTAACTGGCCTGATGTAACCAGCTTTATCCATCTGAGACAAAACCGCCCCAGCTGCAACCTGACTTGAATCAACTTCTAAATAAATTCTACCAGCATCTTTTCCATAATCCAACTTGTGCAGGACTAAATCCTTCCCCACAACCTCCTTCAACTTCACAAACGCCTTCTCACACTCTTCATCCCACTCCCAGTCTGTATCCTTTCTCGTTAACCGTCTCAATGGAGCTGCCAATGAAGAAAAGTCCTTGATAAACATTCTAACATATATGCAAACGCCTAAAAACCCTCTAACTTTGGTTGTATTCTTGGGTCTTGGCCAGGACTGAATTTTGTTAACTTTCTTCTTGGACATAATCCTACCCTCTCTACATACCACATGGCCTAATATTTCTAAGGCTGGCACACAACATGAAAATTTTGAACCTGAAATAGTTAAACCAGCCTCTTCAATTCAAAACTAGATTCTTTCTAATGTAATTGCAAACTCCCAAATGAATTTGCATATCCCGGGATTCTCTTCCAACACCTGGTTATCATAGTCGGTTGTTGGTCCCTTAATTCCTCCATCATCTATAAATATTCCAGCATATTGTGGAATTTCATCTTGAAGGATCCAAGCCATATGAGCTTGATAAACTGCAACCGAATTTGTTGCTCCTTGAGGTAATCTTGTTAACTGTAAACGTCCTAGTGGCGTATCGAATGTAGTGAGAGGCCTTGAGTCCGGATGTAACTCTCTCTCATCATATCCACCCATAATATCTCCCAAACCATAACACACTCTCCCTGAAAACGCTTCAACAAACTCCTCAGCACTAGGCGGTATCCCAGCATCCTTTATTGTAACCCTATTAAATTCCCTAAGATCATGAACAACTCTAAGCTTGCCATTTGGTTTCTTGATACAAAATACCGGACTAGAATAACTTGACATTGATTGCTCATACATTCCAGTGTGTATCCGTTCTCTGACAACTTCGATATAAGCTTCTTTCAATGCAGCTGGAATAGGAAATGGTTTCTGCTGCCACGGTTCATGACATACCACAGGAATCATGTAAGGCTCCCCATAGGAATGCTTCAACACACCCCTCTCCTCTTCTACAAAAGCAATGGCCTTCTCTCGCTTGACCATCACATCCAACAACAACTTCTTCTCTTCCCCAGACAACCAACCATCAGGTCCAAAATTAACAACACACAGTCTCTCAAAAGTGATTCTTGACGTCTCAGAAAATTCAGGCGGATTCTTTACCAAGGGACTTTCATAAGGATCTCTTGATAACCTTGGTCTTCTCAAAGGTGGATTTAATTCAGCAGGTAGCGGTTCATTAATAGGTCGAACTTTATTTGCTACTTTCTTATATTTGGCTGCGTCCACATCTAAATAAACTTGAGGTAAAACATCGCCATTAAAACTTTCATCAAATGAATCTTCTTCATCGCCAGAATCAGAATAAGAAAAATTAGAAAAATATTTTATTTCATTTTTAAATTTTACCCTTTTCTCCTTTCCCTCGTCTAATTTATAAACAGATTTTCCAACACTATTGCTTCCCTTATCCAACAGTAAATCACCCGTAAAGAAAGTTGGCAGTTTAACCTCTTGCTGGAGAACCGGAATTGAATTTTCACAAAAATTATTTTTTTGTGTTTTAATTATACCGAGATTTTTTATTTGATTTTGATGTGATTTTTGCAGTTTACCCTCTTGCTGGAGGTCCGGAATAACATTTTCACAAAAATTATTTTTTTGTGTTTTTATTATACTGAGATTTTTAATCGGGTTTTGATGAGATAATTGCAGTTTACCCTCTTGCTGGAGGTCCATAATAGAAGGAGATACTTGCAGTTTAACCTCTTGCTGGAGGCCCGAAATTGAATTTTCACAAAAATTATTTTTTTGTGTTTTAATTATACCGAGATTTTTAATCGGGTTTTGATAAGATTCTCGCAGTTTACCCTCTTGCTGGAGGTCCATAATAGAAGGAGATAATAGCAGTTTAACCTCTTGCTGGAGGTCCGGAACAACCTTTCTAATTTTTATCCAACCTAATTTGGCCCATTTTGCCTTTTTCACCATTTTTAAATTTAATAGAAAAACAGGGTAAATCCAATAAACATATAGAAAAGTCCATAACGTATTTGCACTCCAAAGTAATATTAACAGAAAATAATTGAGAATCCACTTGAATTATCTCCAAGTGAGCTGACCTATTGCAATCCGGGATCTCATCCTGAGGAGAGATTACAACATTAGAGTGATCAGCCCCTGCTACCCCAAAAAATGAGGGCTTCCATAATAATTTGAATCCTGAATAAATTGAAGACATAACGATAAAAAAAAATTTCAGCCGAGTTTAGGTAGTTTATCCTCATTTCAGAGGAATTAAATTCTTGATATCCCCTGGAGATAATCCATAATTTTGCCCCAAGGGCTTATCCACCGATTCCATAAAACCCAAAAATAAACCCCCATAATTTGTCCTACCATTGGACATAAAAAATAAACAACCTTTTTCCAAAATATGAGTGCATCCAATTTATGCACTCTATTATCAAATACCACTACACTATTTATTAGTGCAGGGAAAACCATATCCTCCTTAACAATCTCTCCCTGAGATTGTAAAAAATACACCATATCCATATCTTCATTGCAGACAGTCTCTGCTTCTGAAGAAAAAACCTGAGGCAAAAAATCCTTTAAATCCGATTTCGAATCATTCAACACAAAATTATCCCCATCATCCAAAATTTTGTCATTAATGACAACAATATCTTCATCTTCAAAAATCTCTTCTTTCCCAACAGAATTGTTAACAAAAATAATATCTTCAGGCTGGACAAAATCTTCAGGAATGGCTGATTCCAAAAATTCAACAGAAGCTAATTCTTCTAAACCGCCCTCTTCTATCTCTTGAGCAAGAAAAACCTCTTTTCCAGAGTCCAAATCAACAGAATTATGAGTATCCAGATGTTCTAAAATAGCCTTCTTTAGCACCTCCATACCAGGAATCCTAGTTTCTCCATCTGGGCAATCCTTCATTAAATTCGCATTAATAAGCACCATCAAAACATCTTTCTTAACCTTTTCCTCCATAGCATACCAAAAAATATACTTTGATGCATTATCATGAAATAAAATTTCATACTCCAACAAATAATCCAGAACCACCTGAAATTCAACCATAAACTGATGATACTGATGCAGAGATGTTACACCACCTTTTGATTCCCATTTCCTAGCTATATCCTTTAGATACTCCAATGAATAAACTTTTGGCCACCTTTTTTCCATTTCCATCTTGAGCTTTTTCCAATCTTGATCTTTATAACCATCCATAGAAATAACCTCCTTTTCCACCTCTCTGTCCAAAATAAAGAACCTAATCTGCTTCACCATATCCAAAGGTAAAGCACCATCAATCACAGCTGCAGTTTCATACCTAGGTAAAAATCCTTCTAAATCATCTCCAGAAAACTTGGGCCCAACTCAAGATAAAATCCTTACTGATGCCCTAACAGGAACACCAGCAGCCAACACAGCAATTCCACTAGTAGAAGACATCCCAAAACATAAGAAAAGCGTTAACAACCGTTAAAATAACAAGCCTCTTGCAGGCCAATAACAAAAATCCAATTAGAGTTCCAGAAAATAAGCCTCTTGCAGGCTAAGAACGTTCTTGATCCAAGTAAGTCTTTAAAGAAAGCTAGAGAATTTGAACCCCACGTTGGGCGCCAACTATGGTAAGGTAAACTCTTACAGTCGCCTTGCTGTAAGCAGAATCCGGAGGAGATATGTGGATTTAGCTGAAAACCCCGTCCTTCCAATAAAATAACAAAATGAGAATTCTAAATCACTAAGCTACCCAGTCTACTTGGATCTGATTGATAAAAATAATGAAACTCTAAAATATTTAACGCTTATTGAGATTTAATGAAAGTGGCTGTTGAGAAAGAAATACTGATACAACAATTAAGGTGTACCAGTGAAAGATCTGTAAAGATTGACTTTTATGTTTTTATAATGATTTGAATTTTTATGAGACAGCAATAATCAAGTCCCAGCAGCGAAGACCTTTCTAAAGATACCCTATATGAAGTGTGATTTAAATTGTTGAATTGTATTTCTAAAATGTTATGTAAAAATAATAAATGTTATAAGGGTATTATAACTTATTTAATTTGTTGAGTAATAAAAAATGAGACCGTGGTAGTTAAAGATTAAGCTGTATGATGTATCCCCCCTCTCAATTTCGAGTTTGAGAGGCGCTTAAATATTCCTAGTCACGTGCCTAAGTTTTCCCCTCCAGAGCTCTCCCAGAGTCAATCTGGAGCCCGTACGGAGTCCGTACGGAGTCAAAGCGGAGTCCGTCCGGAGTCCATCCGGACTTCCGGACTCAATTAGAACCTTAAAACCTATAATAAAAAATCTAGAAAAATTACAAATAATAGAGCTACTTCCCCTTTACATACCAAACTAATTTTCGTAGTCTGCGCAGCTCTAATTACCCCGTGCGAATTCATCAAAGTTAAGTAATTTCTGAAAATGTAAATATTTCTATAAAACTTTAAAATTCATTTAAAAATATAAGAAAAATAGTAAAAATTCTGGGAAAATTTCCCAAGGTTCTTGAGTGACTTTACTTGATACTTATAAATTTTTCAGACCGTAAAAATAAGTTTTCTCCGTAAAATAAATTGTTTTTGTGTAGGCATTCGCTCGTGACCAATTTCTTCATATTTAAAACTCAAATAAAGTAAATAAAACCCTTTCATATAACAATAATAACACCAATCTTGCATGCCGTAATAACTCCATTTACGTACTTAGGTGCCATACTAAACTTTAGGCTACCACAGCGTTTCATACAATTTTTCCAACTCACAGAATTTGTTTGAAAGTTCACTATATACTTATTACTCAATGAATCATATTTAAGAGTTAGAGACAAATTTTCATTCTCTAACTCTTTATTATGTGTTGTCAGTTGAGAAATATTTAATGTTAAGTATGAAATTGTATCACTTGTGAGCTTAACTGTCTGTTCCTCACAATCAGTCATTCTATTCCACAATTCTGAAACAATTCTATGGACAGTTGGATTATTATTAAAATACTCCATGTATTCTTTCTCAATTCTATCACTCTCTTGTGAAGTTCTCATATCACTAGTAAGTGGTGGCAACTGAGGATTAACTGTATTATAAATACTACTGTTGTTATTGACAAAAGACAAGTTAGGTGTATCTACATTAAAACCTAATTCTCTTAAGTCCACCTCTATTTTCTGCACAGATTTGACATCAATAATATTACCTACATTGTAATTATCAGTATTGTGTTCAATATGAGAGGGTAATCTACTTACCACAGGATTTGTGTGAGCCCTGATTCTTAGCACCTTTGTTTTCCCTTGTAGGGGTGAACTGAGGAAGTCTGATGAGGAGGAGGATCCTTGTTGCAGTTGTGACTGGACCATTGTTGATGGAACCAATCCCACTTTCATTTTCTACCAGTATTTTCTCCTGGGAGTGATGTGACCCTCCTGGGGTAGGGGGTTGCTGACTTGGCTGGCCTCCCTCTAGCTCTTCTAGTGATTGATTCATTTGTTGGAATCCTACCTTGCAATTGTTCTGCAATTGCTCTACCTCCTTGAGCATGAGAGACATTGATTCCTCCAACTTCAGAACCTGTTTTTCAAGATGGGACAGTTGATCCTGCAGAGGAGGAGATGTCTTTTTTATTGTAATATTTTTTAAGAGGGCGTCGTTTTGCTCTATACTCATTTGCTCTGGCTGGGGGTATGATTGACCCTCCATGGTCATGTCCTGGAGCAATGTTTCTGTTAGCTTTAGACCTGGTATTATAAGCAGGCTTTTCACTTACATTGTCATGAGGAGCACTCATATTGATAAGAATAACAATGTATCACGTCTACAGAAAGTAAAACCTATTGGAATTAGTAGATTAAAAGTATTATCAATGTTATTACTAATAAAAAGCACTGGAGCTTACCCTGAATTTAAATCTTTATTTATTTAAATAAAATGTAATAAAAATTTTAAAAAATCTGTTAAAAATAAAAGAATAAGTTTAACTAGACCTTTATAGGGGTGAATAAAAATCTTACCAATCTTCAACCAAATACCAATTTAATTGGGTGTCATATTGGTGGCCAAATACCAAGTGAAATTGGGTTTATATTGGGTACAGTTACTACTGTAAATACGTAATTTTGATTATAAAAAATTAGTACAATTATTATAAAGGTTCTTTTCTGCAATCACTGAGTTATGATTACCCACTAACATGCAGCAGACCCAAATATTTGGTTTATTTTGAGCTATATTAAAGTAAAAATCACGTCCCAAGGCTTATACTAAATAATAAGTAAAAACTAAGGAAAGACCCCTAATTGTTAGTGTATCTAGTATATAAGTATGATTTAATAGTATTTATTAATGGTCCTACTACTTATTGATAAATTATTTAGTGATTAAACATCAGGGGAAGAGTAATAAAATAGTTATTCTCAAATAAAACTCACAATACTTGGATTTAAATGCGTGCTTAGTGGTGTAAAATAGATGAATATAATATAGTTATAGCTTATATAAAGATAATATCAATTTATAAAGGCTTTATAATATATTTATAAATGATAATAATTGTTTTATAATGTTAATTTGAATTTTAGTTTGTAAGTGATGTCTAATAACCGCCAAAATCCTCCCTTACTTATACCAAAATCCAATGGAGTGCACAGACCTTCAATCCAGATGATGTCACTGCTATCCCCCAGAAATTACAGCACTGTAAGGGCCCAACACCTCCCCATGGCATCCACTTCAAGTAGATTCAACACCCAGACCTCCGGTAAGGACCCTCCATCACTATTAATGATAACACAGATCTATACCATAAATAGAAAATCCAGATAAAAGTGGATACCATAAAGAAACAGGTAAAATAACTCATCCAAAGAGAATATAATGAAACCTAAAGCATATAAAGGAAACAAATGAAATGTTCAAGCCCCCAATAACATCCCCAAGCATCCATATTAACCCATAAATCTGTGAATATCCATCCAAGGAAGCAGATTAAGTTGTCCAAACTGAGTGTATGCACCTGAAATAGATGTTTATGCTTCTGTAGGCGTTGTGAATCCACTTAATATGTCAATAAGACCTAAAATAAGCAGAAAAACAAAGGTTATAGGCTATTAAGAGGCTAAAACCCACTTATAGACCTAAATATACATAATATACTGCATATTACACTGAATATGAGAATTATGTATACATATAAGCTTATGTATGTCAATAATTACTTAATATCACTTAAGATAAGTATATTATGACTCCATTAACACCTTAATAAGTATTATTAGGCTATGGATAAGCTATTTAAACTACTATAATTTATATAATAGAGTGATAATTATATATATATGTAATATAATCATATATATTATTGTTTTGACCTTATTTTTAAGATATAGGCTTAATGTACTTAAGGTTATCTTATTTTAAGTATCAGAAATACTCAGTCAATGGGATATCTAGGCTGACAATTATTACACATTATTGCGCTGTCTTTAAAATAAGAGTGGCAGGTGCTTCTTTTTAGAAATTGAAAAGAAGAACCAACCCATCTCACATTGTGTCTACTGCTTAGTACTTTAGAACTCTCTACAATTGGTGTCCCAAAAATGGAATAATTGTAACTAGTGCTTTGATTAGATTGTTTGGTTTTCATGGTTTTGTCAAGAAGATATAATCAAGCTGGCACTTCAGTGGAAAAGTTGTAGGGTCTACAACAAGTGGATCTGTCAATGTATCTAGTATTTAAGTATGAGATAATAGTATTTATTTATGGTCCTACTACTTATTGATAAATGATTTAGTGATTAAACCTCAGGGGAAGACTAATAAAATAATTATACTCAAATAAAACTCACAATACTTGGATTTAAATGTGTGCTAGTGGTGGAAAATAGATAAATATAATATAGTTATAGCTTATTTAAAGATAATATCAATTTATAATGGCTTTATAATATATTTCTAAATGCTAATAATTGTATTGTAGTGTTTGTTTGACTTCTAGTAAGTGAATGATGTCTAATAACTGTCAAAACCCTCCCTTACATATACCAAAATCCACTGGAGTGCACAGACCTTCAATCCAGATGATGTCACTGCTATCCCCGGAAATTACAGCACTGTGAGGGCCCATCACCTCCCCATGGCATCCACTTCAAGCAGATTCAACACCCAGACCTCCGGTAAGGACCCTCCATCACTATTAATGATAACACAGATCTATACCATAAATAGAAAATCCAGATAAAAGCAGATACCATAAAGAAACAGGTAAAATAACTCATCCAAAGAGAATATAATGAAACACAAAGCATATAAATGAAACAAATGAAATGTCCAAGCCCCCAATAACATCCCCAAGCATCCATATTAACCCAGCAATGACCTCCAAACCCATAAATCCGTGAATATCCATCCAAGGAAGCAGATTAAGTTGTCCAGACTGAGTGTATGCGCCTGAAATAGATGTTTATGCTTCTGTAGGCATTTTGAGTTCACTGGATATGTCCATATGACCTAAAATAAGCAGAAAAAAAAGGTTATAGGCTATTAGGGGGCTAAAACCCACTTATATACCTAAATATACATAATATACTGCATATTTCACTGAATATGAGATTTATGTATACATATAAGCTTATGTATGTCAATAATTACTTAGTATCACTTAAGATAAGTATATTATGACTCCATTAACACCTTAATAAGTATTATTAGGCTATGGATAAGCTATTTAAACTTCTATAATTTATATAATAGAGTGATAATTATATATATATGTAATATAATCATATATATTATTGTTTTAACCTTATTTTTAAGATATAAGCTTAATGTACTTAAGGTTATCTTATTTTAAGTACAAGAAATACTCAGTCCTAGGGATATCTAGGCTGACAGGATCAATAGCCGTTATCAGAGGATAGTGTAGGACCATATCATGGATACAGTCAGGTTAAATTATCAAATGTGTGTTTATTTTTGGATTTTGTTTTGATTCTTTTATTTCGATGATGGAACCTACTGCAACTACATCTAGGGGATGTCAGGAGAGGGTTAAATCGCCCAATGCAACAGTGTTGATGCCGCAGAGGGTAACTACGATTATCAGGTGTAAAGATAAAAGCTTGTGTTTTGCAGGCATTAATACCAAGAAGTTCTTGCATAGGTTTCACCACACAATATGGGGGGCCGACTTGCCAGTGAGTCTGCAACCTTGGACCCAAACTCACCACAGATTGAACACACATTGAGCTATTGATAAAGGAAACATACAATCAGGGATGAACACCACTCAGCAGAACAGTTTTAGGTGGGTGTTCAAGTAGAGTTCAGTATGGGTTCAGTATGAGTTAAGTCAGAGTTCAGGTTGAGGACTTGCTAGCAAGTCCACCCCCTACATTGTGTAGTGACTGGTCCTGATGAATTTGAAGACAGAGTAACCCACCTAATCCTTCTGCACTCCATCTCTCCTAACTTGCGCCATGAGATCTCCACTGACTGGAAAGCACGCCAGACCTGTCTCCACATTTATCCTGACCAAAATTCTCTGCTTGAAATCCTTTCGTTTTCTGATTCCACCTGGAACAACAAAGAATTCTCCTGAGCTCAAAGTGGACATCTCCTTCTTGTCAATTCTTGCCCTATTGTGTGGACCTCAAGATGCCAATTGACAGTTGGTGATTCATCATGCACTGCTGAATATGTGGCATTTGGTGGTGGTATGAAGGATGCTATTTGGATCTCAAATCTTCTTAAAGACATATTTCCTGATATTCCCCCAATCAAGATCTTCTGTGACAACAAAGGAGCAATTGCCAATGCTAAAGACAATCCGGGAAACAAAATGACATGGCATGTGGATAGGTGTTTTTATTTTGTAAGTGAACAGCTCTTCCTAAAAAAAGCAACTTTAGAATGGGTCCCCACTGCTCAAATGCGTGCAGATATACTCACAAAATCACTGGGCCCATCTCTGACAATGCTTAGAAGGAAAGATGTCTGTGTGTGGTGATGGGGTTATTTTCTCTTTTTCTCTTTCTTTTTCCTTGCCTTAATATTTATTTCTTTTTCATTTCATTTTATTGTTTATGGAGTTGGTTATGTTTGCATGGGTGGATATCAATAATACTCTTCATAACTAAGTGGGGGGGATGTTAAGTCACTAGGACTATGGACTTAGTTATGTGTGTGAATGTATATACTCTTTAGTCGCGGCGTCCCCTGTTCTCCGGTCCTTTCCGGAGTTCTCCAGGCTGACACCGTGCTACACATAGAAGTCCTTATAATGCGTCGTCATCATGCCTACAGCGTCATCTCTCAATTTGTCCTCTAACGTGGTTGAATGTCAGATTGTGGCTATAATAAATAGATTAATTTTAAAATGAATTGTTACTACTTCCTAACCCGTCTACAAGTGATTTTTACTACATCTATTGTCTGCCAGCCCATTCCTTTCTCGGGGCACATGCCTGCGATGGGGCTGAGCCAAGAGAAAGGATATGTTGAGGGTACTTCTTCCATTGAAGGAGTATCTGTGTCGCAAATTTTTTCTCAACAACACTCAGGATATCAGCCGCCAGCATTGCACGAACAAACAGGTAAGAAAAGTAGTTGCCTCGAAAAATGAAATAACATTTTTCTTTTTTTCTATTGATTTGATGTTAGCGATTGAATGTCGTTTAAGATAACTAGTGTAATGATCACAACTTGTTAGAACCTATTTTTTTCTTTCGTGATTCAGCGGCTTCACTCAGCCCTCTATGCCTACTAATTATTATATTTATATTTTTCCATCTAATGACGTTATCTATTTTTTTACTCCATTCCAACCATCACCTCCACTCAATCAACCAGTAAAACAAGATCAACAAGTGGTTGCCTTCATGATACCTTACAATGACCCAAGTGCAGCTGACAAAAATGCGGAAGGGTATTTTCCACTACTGGCTTATCAACAGCCTAAGTATGCCCTGGTGATTCCACCGTTCTACAAGAACTCACCCAACGGATATCCTCAACCAGCTCATGATCACCTTTCATTAGACTCTTCGAATCGTATCAGAAACCCTGATCCCCTTGTTCCCTATGTCCAGTGAGTGGTAGATTTTCTTCACATAAATATAGTGAGTTAATTCCGAGCGAATGCTATATTTCAATCAATCGGGAACTATGCTAGAGAGCCGAATTCAATGCCGTTGATGGTCCCTTATTTTAACGAACCTGATGTTCCTTGTCAAAAGTATCAGCATCTTGAAGCCGTAAGGGGAATTCCAGATTGTCCACCTTATCCGCCGGGGACACACTCTTATGAATTGACGCTTCCACAAGATAATCAAAGATTGAAGCACACCTTTAACGACCCAGTTCCTTCTTTTAAATCTACTGAAAATAAGTTTTTTTCAGTTGAAGAGCTTTTAAACCGGCTTAAAGATGACTTTGATTCTCTCCATAAAGCTAAGGAGGCTGCTTTTGAAAACTTTAAGCGATATAGAAAGCAGAAAACAATTTATTCTCCACTTGCAGCATATGCTTCAAAATTATATCCATATCAAAATGTAATCTTTTCAGAATATTTTGTGTCATGTAAGACGACTTTGAAGAGTATTACAAGCGCGTTGGATTTGCACTTTACATTATTTATGGACTTGCGTAAGAAGCTTAAAACTGTTGATTACATAATTAATCTTGCATGGAACCTTCCCAATTCTCAAGATTTAATGAAACGGCTTGCAACAGATATCTTAGAATTAGAAACTGCTCTTAAGGAAGTTGTGCAAATTAATATAATAATTATGCAGTTGACCAACGGCTTTAATTTACGAAGTGATAGAAAAGTTGTTTTTGAACATTTTCAACGAGACCCGCATTACAACTTTCTTTTACAATTATACAGGCACAATAATAAGTTTGTTAGCGGAATGTACCAAACGATTCATTCGCCAAATTTGAATTGTGAGTCCTACAGGTCATTATGGATATACATTTCATCAAGGCAGAGTGATTTTCACATGCAGGAACCATTCATTCAAAATACTGTTGCTTCATAGTTTTTGGTGTGGAAACTGTTTTATCTCATCAATGATGCAACATTGTTTCGCCCGGTTAGAAAAATTTAAACCGAAGGCTGATATTAATTATATATGCAGGCTCTGACTTTTTTCTGCTACCATATGTACTTAATAATATTTGGTAGGCATATTTTGCTACTAGTGTTAATTGTCAAAATATGCAAATAATTGGGCTCTTTCATTAACTTTTTTTATTAAGACTGTTATTATTTTATTGGCTTTTCAATCCTTACTAGTCACCACAGGCAATTTGCTGAAGGACTGCTAGCAATCAATCCCCTATATTTGAACTGAGGGTGTCTCTTTTTTATGCCAGAATTATGCACACTCTATAAAAATCTGGAAAAGATATGGAAAATATATTTTATTAGAATTAAAGAGAACTTTAATCAAATATAAGTCTTCTCCTCTAGTAACTTGGGATGAAGCTGAGGTATGATTTTATGGTGCGCTAACCTTTAATCAAATATAAGTCTTCTTCTCTGGTAACTCGGGATGAAGCTGAGGTTTGATTTTATGGTGCACTAACCTGATCAATGTGTAACAACTTGTCACTGATCCAAATCACAAACGTAACGACAAGATGTGCTAACCTTTAATCAAATATAAGTCTTCTCCTCTAGTAACTCGGGATGAAGCTGAGGTAGGATTTTATGGTGTGCTAACCTACAACAAAACATAACTTTAGATGTAACATTGACTAATACTAGTAGTAGTACACACCTGTAGTATTGAATGAATATGTGTATAAGGATTTGTAGTGGTGATGAGTGAAAGAAGTGAAAAGATATGGGAATATCAGAGAAATGAGAGAACTATATATATTGGATCATGACTTCTCACGCTAAAACAATACAGATTTTGTACCTTCTACATTCAGTTAGTATTAGTCTACTTTGGGGAACGCAATGCCAAAAATAAGAACATATAGAAATCTTTTAGAGGAATATGTGTTATTGTTATGATAGAAGTTAGGTTAGGTTAGGTTACACAACAAGAGTTGTATATAGTGTGCCATGACCCACTCGCCTGTTCCTCATTCCTACCGGAGAGTGGAACAGGCGAGACTGACTACCCGTGGATTTGGGTACCGGCACAATAGGTCAGTTAACTTTAGTAATAAAATCTTATTCCTACTGGAGAGTGGAACAGGCAAGACTGACTACCCGTGGATTTGGGTACCGGCACAATAGGTCAGTTAACTTTAGTAATAAAATCTTATTCCTACTGGAGAGTGGAACAGGCAAGACTGACTACCCGTGGATTTGGGTACCAGCACAATAGGTTATGGGCATATAAGCCAGTTTCTTGCACACCAGCTACAGAATTCCCGCTATTAGTGTCTTTTTATACTTTCTGCTCTTGTCTGTTCCTTTTTCTCTCTCCCGTATGGTGACCACTCGTAACCAATCCTTGGAAAAACCTGTTGACTCTGAAAACATGTTTGAACCATTGACTTCAACTTCTGCTCCTTCTCTGCCTTCCAACTCCAAAGGCGAATCCCAAGATCCTCCCCCACATCGTAAACAACCCATCCCTCTCAATACTATCCTCCAAGATGACCCTCTGTATAAAACCATCAAGGAGATTCAACTCTTCAGCAAGAATTGCGTAATTATGAGTGACAATGGATCTAATTTCAATGCGTGGACCCTTAACATTGAACGCACACTTGGCACATTCTTACTCACAGAAGATTACCTCAAATGTCCCATTCCCGAGGCTCTGTTCGATCCTACCATTGATAAATTGGCATATGAGATTGTCCTTAACTCCATTGCAAATGTGCACAGAGAAGCTATTGCACATATGCAACCTGCCTATGATGCATATACCTTTCTAGTCAATAAATTCAACAATTTTTCTTGTGGATCAATAATCAATGGCGTACTTGAACTGTCAACAATAGTTTTCACATTGACTTCCACTGATATCACAGCGCACTTTGGTAAAATTTGCTCAACTTATGAAACCTTGATTTGCAAAGGCAATAAAGGCAGTAATGACCATCAACTGGCAGCGTATTTTATGTCCTCCATTGAGCCTGGTTCTCAACTAGCGATTTTGATGATCAACCAAATAGATCATCACCTCTGAAATGACCCTACGGATGTCACACGCCACGTGACACATGAGGCAAAAGCAGCTCATTAAATCAATAATACAGAGGTCTAAATCCATACTCAAAGCGCAGAAAGCAACTCTCCATAGCAACTGCGACTTTCCTTTGTGTACTCACTTATTAACCACGCTAGCCTAAAACTCTAAATCTAAATTAGTCAATCTCTCAATAGTGTGTCTCAGTCTTTTCCTCAATAAGCGATACACAGCGCAATAGTCAATGTAATAGTACACTAAAAGGTTTATTAAATGTCTGTGAATTATTAAAAGGGGTAGTGAGCATGGACAGAATGGATAGTGGAGGATTAAAGGGTTGATGGATGTTATTGAGGAGCGTCCAGGTGTAATGGATGTATTTTTTAATGGTCTGTGGTGTGCGGAATAGTGGTTGGGTATGAGGTCAATGCGAGGAGGAGTAAAGGATATAAAAGGGGTTGTGTTTTTGGTTCAACATTATTTAGAATTAAATTATAAAATGTATATATAGTTAATAGTGGTAAAGCTTTAGGTTAAATCATTATAATTGTATCTTTCCTTATTTTCTCAGTAATCACTTCTAAATCCTAAATTTTTGATTATTGAGTTTCCAACCCTTTGTGAGATTTTAAGAATTTAATATTACCTTTAAATTATATTAGAATTCTTCTCAAACATATCTCGAAGCAGTAGTTCATCCTTCAAATCATCTTCGAATCACTTCCTCGAACATTTCCTCTGTGTCTCAATGAAGTTTCTAAACTCCTTTCTCCATCTCACTTCCAGAAACACTCTTGACCTTGTGCGTAGGTTGTCCGGTGACAGTATAATTTAATTCTCCGTAGTTCTCATTCTTTGCACTACTATGTCCCTTTTCAGGTGTTTTTTCTCTAAATTCTTAAAATGGCACCTGTTCAATGCACTCCTCCTACAGGCGCTACTACTAGAGCTAGCTCCAGAGGCAGGCCCAAAGCCACACAGCCTGTTTCCCGCACTCACTCCTTGGAGCCACTTGACCTAATGGAACAGCAACATTCAGTCCAATCTGTAGAAGAAATCCCACAAAATTTTGATGACTCTAGTGATGATGAAGAAGGAGAGGATACAATGCACGAGGCACCATCCGCTCCTGCTACTCACCCTTCTGGTCAACCTTCAGAACCTGGACCATCTAATTCTTTGGAAGTTTTCATGAGACTTTTCATAAAGACCCTTTCAAATTCAACGTCTTCAGAGGGATCTAAATTCAAAACTACTTCTATGAAATCTCCTGATAAATTCGATGGAGAACATCCAGACAGATTGTGGCCCTTCTTGCAAACCTGCAAGCTCCTGTTCAATAATGACCGATTGAAGGTTGTTTACGCTTCTTCATTTCTAGCCGGAAAAGCAGAAAGATGGTCTGAATCTTATCTTCTCATGCTCTTGTCGAACGAAACCCACTTACTTATTAATAACTGGGAAAAGTTTGAAGACCAACTCTTCAGGTTGTTCGGTGACCCTAACAAAACTGACAACGCAGAAATTGAACTTGATTTTCTTCGCATGAGTGATAATGGTAAAGCCTCTGAATATATCTCGAACTTCAGAGCACTTCAAACCCAAGTAGGTTGGAATGATGCTGCCCTCAAGTATCATTTCAAAAAAGGACTTCCTTTGAGGATTCTGGATCAGTTAAATCTTCACAGTCAGAAGATGACTACTTTAACGGATTTAATGGATCGAACCCTCAAACTCAATGGTGTTTACCAAGGACCACTTCAACATAGTCAATATGCCAACAAATCTCAAGGGCTAAATTTTAAATTGGGACATTCTTCACACCCACGGAAAACTCAATCCTCCTCGACTCAATCCCAACCCAATAAGGGAAAAGACAAACCTTGACCTAAAAGCTTGACCTTAGGCAATATCAACAAAATACTGGATCCTAAAGGGAAACTTAAAGAAGCTGAGAGGAAGAGAAGAGCGGATAATGGGTTATGTATGTATTGTGGGGGTAAGCACAAGCTGGAAGATTGTGTAAAAATGAAGGAAAGAAAAGGTACTAGTTCAAAATCAAAAAACTAGTAGATAGTTTACTTGTGTGCAAAGCAAACTATCTTATCTCGCCCAGTGCACAGAACCTCCATGTCTCAAGGACTGGAGTTGCCTTAAACCGCTTGAGATTCATTCTTTTTAAGGAGGATACCCCCTTCAGTTGTATTATAGACTCTGGAGCTTCAATTTCTTTTGTTAGTTTATGTTTTGCCGAGAAGTTACAACTGAAATTTACAAATATTTATCGAACTTCAATTTACTTGGTCAAATCAGAGGAACCCAAATATTGGGTAAGTAAGAAATTTTTATGGGTTTTCAACTTTCCAAACTTTTCCCCCTTTGAGTGGGAATTATCAGTCTTGGACGCCCCAAGGATGGATGATACCATTCTTGGCCATGACTTTTTAACGCATTGGAATCCTGAAATTGATTGGTCACGGGGATAGATCACCCCACGCACTAAGTATATTTCTAATTCTTTAATGCAAATCAATAGGGAGTTAAACAACCTGCCTGACAATATCCTGCTAGAGGACAAATCTCTGCCAGATGACTTGCAAGCGTCTGATCTTTCTCTAAATGAGAAATTGGCTAACCCTTCTAGCTCAATGACTTCACTCGAAGAGGATTTAAATTGCCTCAAAGTAATCAAATTATGCTCTCTCAATTCTGGTCTTCCCTCAACAGATTCTCTCAAAGATGATGAGGATGACAAAATAAACTCTACCGGAAATCTATCATGATTTCCTCAATGTTCTCTCAATTCGCAAGGCCGATAAGTTACCACCTCATCGACCCTACGACCATCAAATAGAGTGAATAGGTCCAGTACCTCCGCCAGGTCCTGCCTATTCTTTGTTGAAGGACGAATCTCAAGTTCTTTGAGACTACATTGCAGAGAATGTAGCCAAAGGTTTCATCAGAGCCAGTAAATCTCCAACTGGCTCCCCTGTTCTTTTTGTAAAGAAAAAGGATGGTAGTCTTAGGTTGTGTGTTGACTATAGAAAGCTCAACGCAGTCACTAAGAAGAATGCATATCCTGTTCTTCCTATGTCCTTGCTTCTTACCCTTTTCAATGGTGCTAATTTCTTTTCTAAAATTGATCTCGAGGCGCTTACAATCTTATTCGCATTGCGGAAGGTCATGAACCACTGACTGCAATGCACACTAGATTTGGTAGTTTTGAATATTTAGTTATGCCTTTTGGATTGTGTAACGCACCATCAACTTTTCAAAACTTTGTCAATGACATCTTTCAAGATGTTGTTGAACAATTTTTTGTCGTCCACTTAGATGATATTTTGATTTTCTCCAAGACACTGGATGAAAATATTCATCATGTTCGACAAGTTCTAAATTGACTTCGAGATCATGGTCTCTATGCCAAGCACAATAAATCAGAATTCCACCTTAAATCAATCAATTTTTTGGGTTTTACGTTATCCACTGAGGGTTTATTCATGGACAACAAAAAGGTCTAAAAAGTCCTGGAATGGCCTGAGCCCAAAACCGTTAAATCACTCCAAGGATTTTTGGGTTTTGCAAATTTCTATAGAAGATTTATTAAAGATTACTCTAAAACTATTTCCAATCTTACTTCTCTTCTTAGAAAAGATATTCCTTTTGTTTTTACTTCTACAGCACGAAAAGAATTCAAAGCATTGAAGACTGCATTTACCACAGCTCCAACTCTTTGACACTTTGATCCTTCTGCTTCAACAATAGTGGAGACAGATGAAAGCAATTATTCTATCGCATGGGTCATTTCTCAATTAAATCCTGAAACAAAATTGTTTCATCCTGTTGCTTTTGAGTCACATAAACTCATTGCAGCAGAATTAAATTATGAAATTCATGACAAAGAGCTTTTAGCTATTATTCATTGTCTTAAAAAATGGCCCTCTTTTCTTCTCAGCCTAAATAGTCCATTTCAAATTCTAACTGACCATAATGCTTTGAAATACTTTATGTCTTCCAAAGTGTTAATCAGGTGTCAAGCCAGGTGGGCTGAATTTCTGTCTGAATTTCCTTTTTCTATTTCCTATTGCCCAGGTAAGAACTGCATTGTCCCAGATATCTTGTCATGTTGGGACGATGTTTACCCACAGCAGGGGGACGCATTTGCTGACAAGAACCCAGAAAATATGAAATCAATTTTCAATGAATCAATGTTAATGAATCATCAACTTAATTTGATGACAATTTAATTGTTTCAAAATCCATTATCCAACATCCTCAAAGCTCAGTCAAAGGACAACTATTGTTTAGGGTTAAAAGACAAAATACTCTCGAAGCAAGGGGCCAAAAGATTTAGTATTGAATCAGGTCTATTAGTTTTCAAAGGTAGAGTAGTCATACCCAACAACAATGAAATAAAATTATGGATTTTTAATAGTCGACATGATTCTCCATTAGCTGGTCATTTTGGGGTTGATAAAACCTACCAGTTAATAGCGAGGTATTTCTTCTGGCCAGGAATGACCAGAGAAATCAAGGCCTATATAAGATCTTGTTACGAATGTAATAGAAATAAGGCTCCCTGTTACTGGAAGCATGGGTTGCTTCAACCGCTTCCTATTCCCTCTAAACCTTGGGAATCTTTATCAATGGATTTTATTTCTCAACTTCCTCTTTCTAATAATTTTGATGCTATATTAGTAATAGTAGATAGATTTTCAAAGATGTCTATTTTTATTAAAACCACTACTACTGCTACAGCAGAAGATTTTTCAAAATTGTTTCTAGAACATGTATTTTCCAAACATGGCTTACCTAAAGATATTATTTCAGATAGAAGCTCATTGTTTGTATCCAAATTCTGGACTCAACTGTGTTTACAACTCAATATCACAAGGAATCTCTCCACGGCCTATTATCCTGAAACCATTGGGCAAATGGAAAGGGTCAACCAAATCCTCAAACAATACCTTCAAATGTATGTCAGTTACCAACAAGACGATTGGACAACATGGTTACCATTGGCCAAATTTGCTTATAATTACTCAACTCATTCTTCGACACGACAATCTCCTTTCAAAACTGTTTATGGAAGACATCCTCCATTCAACTCAATCCACGTAGGAACTAGTCATCCTGCTGAACATTATCTTTCAACCATATCACGACTCCAAGATGAACTTAAATCAAATTTGGAATTAGCAATTCGAAGGTACAAGGAACAGGCCAACAAAAATTGACAATCTGCTCCTTCTTTTAAACCAGGCGACAAAGTGTTGCTCGATTCATGAAACCTTCGAACGACTCGAACATCAATGAAACTAGCTGAAAAGTGCTTGGGACAATTCAAAATCAACTCTGAAGTCTCTAAAACTGCATTTCAACTCAAGCTACCTCCTAAATGGCAGGCTATTCACCCTGTTTTCTACGTATCTCTCCTGGAACTGGCTTGAGAAACATACCCGGGCAAGAACCAACCTCCTCCGGAACCAGTGGAAGTAGAAGACCATCTAGAGTGGGAAGTAAGCCGTATCCTTGATTCAAGAATGAGCAAGGGGAAACTTCAATACCTCGTGGAATGGGAAAGCTTCCTTGATGATTCAGACAAAACATCCTGGGAACCAGCCATCAATGTTTCTAACGCCCCTGAACTCCTAAAATCTTTTCATCTTAAATATATTTTAAAACCAAAACCTTAAAACTTTTTTCTTCCTTTTTTTTCTTCTTTCCTTTTTATCTTTAAAATCTAAAACATCTTTACCTTTAAAATTTCCTTATTCTTTCTTCTTTTCTCTTTTTCATAAGTTTTTCAACCTTCTTTAAAATAAATCAAATAAAAATAAAATTAACTTAAATTAAAATTAAATTAAATTCAAATAAATAAAATAAAATAAAATTTAAATAAATTAAAATTAAAATAAAATTAAAAATAAAAAATTAAAACAAAATAAATAAAATAAAACCTTCTAAAATTTCTTTAAAATTTCTTTTCTTTTCTTCTCAATTTTCTACATACATTCTTTCCTTAAAAAATTCTTTTCCTCAAACTATCAAAATTTTCAAACAAAAATCTTTTTTGAACTTCACTTCAACCTCTAAATCTCTCTTTTAAAATTTCTTTGAACAATTACTTCTTTCTTTCAAATTCTTTTTTTAAAAATTTATTTCTTCTCTTCTTTTTCTTTTTTCTTTTCAGATCCATGTTAATCTATGATGGTTCCCATTTTTTCTGAAGCCTCTACTGGCTCATGATAGCAGAAATTATACTTAATATCTTTATTTCATGTTTGATCTCTTTAATTTTAATTTTACCCTTTTATTTATCCTTTAGCGTTTAAATATCAATTTTATTTTGGTAAAACTGATAACTTTCACATTTTTTTACATTTATTATATAATATTATTAAAGTTGTAAAATCACACAATGCATTCAGTACACATGTTTTTTCAATAGTAAAAACATTAATAATATAATGGTGACTAAAAAATAATCAAATAATAAATATGGATGACACAGAAAGATCAAATACCCATAGACAGTATTAAAATGAATATAAGATTAACTGAAGAAGACTTGCACCCTAGCTACTCTCCATCATAAAAGTGTCCAGCACAAGTTCAGCTGAGCTTGTGCTGGACACTTTTGGTTGCATGCAGTCAGATGGGATAAATTTACTCAATGGAAGTTAAAATGAATTTTTGCTCAATCATTGCACAAGAAGTAGTCTTATACTGCTATACTATCCTCCTGATTTTTTTCAAAACCTCAGGTGGACACTTTTATTAATTTAAAAAAAATGAAAATATATTCCAAATCTAGAACCGGTGGTGCAATTTTTGTCTGAAAACTCAAATTTTCTTTATGCCAGAAATTTTATTTGAATGTTTAATTTCATATTTAATCACTTCTATTTTACTTTTTCATTCCTCTTTTTGCTTTCAAATATCAATTTATTTATTTTAGAACTAATACTTTTCATATTTTTTTTACTTTTATTTAATAATATTATTAAAGATGTAACATCTCCCAGTATGCATTTGGCTTATAATTTTTTTCAATACTAATAACATTAACAGTATAATGGTGAAAAACAATGAATCAAATGACAAATATGAATGACACAGAAAGATCATATACAAGTGGATTTGTTTATAAGGAATACCTGATGAGCTGAAGAAGACCTGCACCCTAGATACTCACCATCATAAAAGTGTCCAGCATAAGTTCGGCTGAACTTTTGCTGGACACTTTTGGTTGCATGCAGTCAGATGGGATAAATTTACTCTATGGAAATGAAAATGACATTTTGCTCAATCACTGCACAATAAGTAGTTTGATATTGCCAAAATGTCCTCCTGATGATTTTTCAAAACTCATCAGGACACTTTCTTTGGTTTAACAAAAAAGAAAATATAGTCCAAGTTTAGCCCTTGTGGTGCACATTATATCTAACACCTCTACTTGTTATTGATATTGGGAATTTTCCCTAGATTTATTTTTCTTATTTTATCCCTTTTATTTTACTATTTTATTTCTCATATTGCTTTGGATATCAATTTTTAATTTTTAAAATAAATAATTTTCATACTCCTATACCTTTATTTAATAATATATGATTAAAAGTTGAACACCACCTGGTATGAATTTTTCACACAAGTTATTAATATAGTAATAACATTAATAATATAATGATGACAAAAAATTATTCAAATGGTAAATTTAAATGACACAGAAAGATCAAATAGCAGTGTATATGTTTATAAGAAATCCCTTTTGAGTTTAAGAAGATTTTCTGTATGCCTACTCTCAATTATAAAAGTGTCCAGCACAAGTTTGGCTGAACTTGTGCTGGACACTTTTGGTTGCATGAAGTCATATGAGATAAATTCTCTCTATGGCAATGAAAATGATATTTCACTCAATTATTGAAGTAAAGAATGTTTAATATTGTAAAATTGTCCCCTGGAAGTCTGTCCAAACCTCAGCTCAAAATTTGTTAGCTATACATAAAAGTAAGTTTAGACCAAGTCTTGACCTAGGGGTCCCCAAATGTCCCAACACCACTTCTGGCTCTTGATAGTAAAATTTTACTTGTATTTTTTATTTCGTATATGATCCCATTTATTTTCATTTTACTTTTCTATTACTCTTTTTAATTTTAAAAATCAATTTATTTTTTTAAAAACTAAACATATTCATATTTTTTTAACTTTATATAATAATATTATTAAAGGTGTAACATCACCAATTTTGCATTTGGCATGCAGGTTTTTGATATATTAGAAACATCAATAATATATATGGTGACAAAAAATTTATTATAAGATAAATAGTAATGATAAAAAAAAGTTAAAAAACCAATAGAAATGTGAAAAACAAAAAACTGATGTACTAAGAAACACTTCCACCCTAGCTACTCTCCATCATAAAAGTATCCAGCACAAGTTCAGCTGAACTTGTGCTGGACACTTTTGTTCAGGTGCAGTCAGATGGGATAAATTCTCTCTGTGGAAATTAAATTAAAAAAAAAGCTAAATAATTAGATTAGAAGTAGTTTGGTATGGCTGAATTATCCACCTTGAGTTTTTCCAAACCTCAGGTGAAAAAATTTTTATCTTTAAAAAAAATTAAATTTTATCAAATTTAGCCCTGATGGCACCCATTTGTTTCAACACCTCTACTGGCTCTTGAAGGCAGGAATTTTCCTTGAATTTTTCTTTTTCATATTTGTCCTCTTTTACTTTAATTTTTTATCACTCATGTTACATTTGGATATTAATTTATAATTTTGGAAAAAAAATCATTTTCATATTTTTTTAACATTTTTTAATAATATTATAAAAGGTGTAATATAACATGGCATGCATTTGGCGCACAAGTTTTTCTATACTAATAAAATTAAAAATATTCTAATGACAAAAAATTAATCAGATAATAAAATATGAATAACACAGAAAGATCAAATACCAGTTGACATGTTTTAAGAAAATAACAGTTACACTGAAGAAGGCCTGCACCCTAGCTACTCTCCGTCATAAAAGTGTCCAGCACAAGTTCGGCCGAACTTGTGCTGGACACTTTTGCTCAGGTGCAGTCAGATGGGATCAATTCTCTCAATGGCAATGAAAAAAAATTATTTGATAGGAAAATTCACTAGATGTAGTTTGATATAGCTGAATTATCCACCTAGAGTTCATCCAAACCTCAGGTACACAATTTTTTATCTTTAAAAAACAGTCAATTCAGTACAATTTATCCCTGATGGCTCTCATTTGCTTCAACATCTCTACTGGCCTTTGATATTAGGAATAATACTTGGATTTCTTTTTTCATATTTGATCGATTTAACTTAATTTTTTATTCCTCATATTGCTTTTGGATATTAATTAATAATTTTGAAAATAAATTATTTTAATATTTTTATACATTTATTTAATAATATTATAAAAGGTGTAAAATCACTCAGTATGCATTTGGCACACAATTTTTTGCTATACTTATATAATTAATTATATAATTAAGATAAAAAATTAATTAAACAATATGTATAAGTGAGGCACAAAGATAAAATACCAGTAGACATGTTTGTAAGAAATACCAGATGAACTGAAGAAAAATTCTAACCCAGCCACTCTCCATCATTAAAGTGTCCAGCACAAGTTTGGCTGAACTTGTGCTGGACACTTTTGGTCATGTGCAGTCAGATGGGATCAATTCTCTGTATGGCAACAAAAAATTTTTTTTATCAAATTTCACTAGAGTAAGTTTGGTTTAGCTTAATCATCTACCTGCTGTTCTGCCCAATATCAGGTGTATAATTTTTTATCTTTAAAGAAAAGGTCACTTATTACAATTAAGCCCTGATGGCTCCCATTTGCTTTAACACCTCTACTGGCTCTTGATAGCAGGAATTTTACTAGTATTTTTTTTACATTTGAACTCTTTGACTTTTATTTTACTCTTTTATTCCTCTTTTTACTTTTAAATTTCTATTTAATTTTTGTAAAACTAATCCTTTCCATATTTATTTACATCTATTTTAAAAAATTATTGAAGGTATAACTTCACATGGTATGCATTTGGCACACAAGTTTTTGCTATACTAATAACATTAATAATATAATGGTGATAAAATATTAATTGGATGATAAATATGAAAGATACAGACTGATCAAATACCAGTAGACATGTTTATGAGAAATACAAGATGAAGGAACTGAAGAAAATGTCCACCCAAGCTACTCTCTATCATAAAAGTGTCCAGCACAAGTTTGGCTGAACTTTTGCTGGACACTTTTGGTCACGTGCAGTCAGAGGGGATCAATTCTCTCTATGGCAACAAAAAAACATTTTTTATTAAACTTCACTACAAGTAGTTTTGATTAGCTGAATCATCCACCTGACTTTCTTCCCAACCTCAGGTGTATAATTTTTTATCTTTATAAAAAAAGGTCACTTATTAAAATTTAGCCCTGATGGCTCCCATTTGTTTCAACACTTCTACTGGCTCTTGAGAGCAAGAATTTTACTAGTATTTTGTTTTTCATAATTGATCTCTTTGAGATTAATTTTACTTTTTTATTTCTCTATTTTTTTAATTTCTATTTAAATTATTGTAAAGCTAATCATTTTCATATTTTTTTACTTTTATTTCATAATATTATAAAAGGTGTAACATCACCTGGTATGCATTTGGTACATTAGTTTTTTCTATACTTATAATATTAATAATATAATGGTGACAATAAATTAATCAAATGATATATATGATTGAGGCACAAAGATCAAGTACCAATGGACATGTTTATAAGAAATACCAGATTAACTGAAGAAAAATTCTTACCTAGCTACTCTCCGTCATAAATGTGTCCAGCACAAGTTTGGCCGAACTTGTGCTGGACACTTTTAGTCACATGCAGTTTGGTGTGATTGATTCTCTCTCAATAATTGCACTAGAAGTTGCTTGATATGGCTAAATGGTTCTGATGAAGTTTTGTTAAACCTCAGATTGGCACTTTTTTGTTTTTCAAAAAAGCAATTATAGTCCAATTTTAGTGCCACTGGTGAGTGCTCACCCCAACATGTCTACTTGCTCTTGATGGCAGTAATTTTATTTTAATTTTTTATTTCATATTTTCTTCCTTTAATTTTACCTTTTTATCCCTCATATTGCTTTTGTATATCAATTTATTTTTCGTAAAACAAATCATTTTCATCTTTTTTTATCTTTATTTAATAATGTTATAAAAGGTGTAACATCCCCCGGTATGAGTTGGGAACACGAGTTTTTGCTATACTTATAATATTAATAACATAATGGTGACAAAAAATCAATCAAATGATAAATATGAGTGAGGCACAAAGATCAAATACCAGTGGACATGTTTATAAGAAATACCAGATGAACTGAAGAAAAATTCTACCCTAGCTACTCTCCATCATAAAAGTTTCCAGCACAAGTGTGTCCAGCACAAGTTCGGCCGAAATTGTGCTGGACACTTTTTGTCACATGCAGTCTGATGTGATCAATTCTCTCTATTGCAATGAAAATGAATTTTTCTTCAATAATTGCACTAGAAGTTGTTTGATATGGCAAAATTGTCATCCTGAAGTTTTGGTAAAGCTCAAGTGGATTTTTTTTAATTTTTACAAAAAAGAAATTATAGTCCAAGTTTAGTGCCACTTGTGGGCGTTCACCCCATCATGTCTACTTGCTCTTGATGGCAGGAATTTTACTTTAATTTTTTATTTCATATTTGATCCCTTTAATTTTACCTTTTTATCCCTCATATTGCTTTTGGATATCAATTTATTTTTTGTAAAACAAATCATTTTCATATTTTTTTACCTTTATTTAATAATATTATAAAAAGTGTAACATCACCCGGTATGCGTTGGGCACACGAGTTTTTGCTATACTTATAATATTAATAACATAATGGTGACAAAAAATCAATCAAATGATAAATATGAGTGAGGCACAAAGGTCAAATACCAATTAATCAATAGTTCTTTTTAATATTATAAATTTTTTGATTAAATAAAATGGTAATAATGAATTATATTTTTCATCCACAATTCCACTCTAATGATTCCCACTGCACAAAAAGGGTTCACTCAGTCCTTTCTTTACTGCTTGTGCATATATTTTATTGCCCACAGTACTACAATTTTTTGTAGTAATTATCCCACATCTGATTCAGGAATATTTTTGAACAATATAAGTTTTTTTTACAAAAGACCTTATCATATCCAATATCTCACAAAAAATACAACCTGTTTTTGCATTAAAACCCATTAATTATTAAGAAATTGTTAAAATAATTAGATTAGACCCTGGCACAGCTAGATCCATACCAACCGACCTAAAGTCTTTTCAATATTGAAAACAATTAAATAAAATTATGATATCATACTAAATTATGGGCACCAACCATAATTCAGCACTTCTCATTTGCTCTGCTACAAAATGAGTGCATGTAGCATTTTTCTAACGTCGGACTGTTTTTCTTCCTTCCCTCACACCTTTAGTCCAGAATGAAAATTTAGTATGAGTTTTGGTCAAGTTGGTTTGCCAGTGTTATCTGTATGCAATATGAATGCATATTGCATACTTCTATTTATGCATAAAATATACTCGTTAAGCATCATTTTTTTGCATTTTTCAATCATTATGCATATGCATATTCATTATACAGATTTATATGCATATTAATATATTTTATTCATATACATATATGCACCTTTTTTTTGCATATTCAATATTCATATTTTTAATACATATTCAATATGCATATTTTTATGCATATTTTTTATGCATAATCACTATGCATATTATTTATTCATATTTTTATGCATATTATTTATGCATATTTTTATGCATATTATTTATGCATATTTTTTATGCATATTTATTCTTCATAGTCATTATGCATACACTTTGGATAGGCATTTCACATCAATTTTTAACATGCAATAAGTATCCACCATGCAAATTCAAATGCATATGCATCTATATCATACATGCAACATATATTCAAGTTTAATATTTGAATATTAAGGTATGCTAAGTGATGTTGTTCAACCTTTTGCCAAACCTGAGATTAACTGATGTTCAATGTGGTTCCTAAGCTCTGCTCAAGGAGGGATTGTTCTGGATTCAATCTGTGACAGTTTATTTTTTCAATGTTTTTTCATCAGATTTAAAAACATATTTCTGACAGTTTCAGGATGGTTTCAGAACAGTTTCCTGACGAATTCCTGATAGTTTCAAATAGAGGGAACTGCTAGCAGTTCACCCCCATATTTCCCGTGGTGAATTAACAACTTGAAGCATTCATAATTGATGTCCAGAAATCAGAAGTAAATTTTGTATCTCTTTCTGATAGTATTGCTTTGGGAAACCTGCTATTTTTAACATCTGTGTCTACCATAAGAAAGCTAAGTCCTTAGAAGAGACCTATTTGTGGTTTGGAATAATTTTACACATTTTTTAAAACCTATCAACTATTAACCTGAATAAGTTTTAACTCTTATTCCCTGCTATTGGTGATCCTGTTATAAATTCCATGTTAAAAATTTCCTATGGAACCTTTGGGTGCTCAATTTGTTGTAACAAAATAGCTCTTTTCTGGTTAGTCTCTTAGATTTTTGACAAGAATTACATGTTTCAACATATTTCTGAACATCATCAGACATGTTAAACCACAAAGCTTTTTTATTTACTTTGGTAAATGTTTCATGGATGTCAAAATGGACTTCTAAAATATCATCATGATATATGTTTAGCATAAACTCCTTCATTGTTGGGGGGTGTTACAATTACATTACTTAATTTTTTCTGTAATATATAAAACCATCTTCAATGGAAAATTTTCCTTTTTCCAATGCTTCCCTCTACTTTTGTTGGAAATGTTTTTATCAAAGAACTCATTGAAGAATCATATGGATCATTTAATTTTGTAGTAAGCTTCCTAAAGTCAGGATCTGAAGCATAATTATCAAAAATTTATTGCATAA
Source organism: Hemileia vastatrix (assembly GCA_030280995.1). Taxonomy (NCBI): domain Eukaryota; kingdom Fungi; phylum Basidiomycota; class Pucciniomycetes; order Pucciniales; family Zaghouaniaceae; genus Hemileia; species Hemileia vastatrix. The sequence goes on from JASXTE010000015.1 coordinate 7,483,639, forward strand.
TTTCATTCTCAAGATCTACAATATAAATTCCAAAAATTTATATAATCTCTGTGTCAGGAAAATAAGCAGGACTATCATAATTATAAGGAAGAGGTACTCTAGATAACACATCCACATTGGAGCTTAATGTTCCTTCTCTATGTCTTATAGTCATTTTTTCTCTTTACTCTTTTACAGATAATTGCAATCTTTAGATTTTCCTTTTAAATTTTTTAATGTTTGAGAGTGACTTAACTGCACAAATGTCAGTTATCAACTCAAATTTTTGGTCCTCAAGATATTAATGCAGTTTATCAAGAGCCCATACTACTGCCAAACACTCAAGTTGAGTAGCACCATATCTTAACTCACTGTTTCTCAGAGTTCTTTAAATGTAACAGATTACTACTTCTGACATTTTCTCTTATATAAGTTGTTTCTGATGCAAGGCAGAACCCAAAACAATAAAACTTGCATAAGTATACAAGACAAAATGTAGTGAGAATAATGGTAATCCCAAGATTGGGCCTGTCATTAGGTGGTCTTTCTGCTTATTGAGAGCTTTTTGTCTTTCATTATTCCAAATTAAAGCTTCTGATTTGTTTATCAGTGTGGTCAAGGGTGTAGCAATTAATTGGTAGTTTCTTTAATATTTTTGATAATAACCACTCATACTGAGAAAATATTGTATATCCTTAACATTTTGAGGAATTCCAATATTGTAATTTCAGCAGCTTTTTTTGATCAATGCCTATTTTTAATCCAGATACAATATGACCAACCACCTTTAAACATTCAAACCCAACCTTACATTTCTTTAATGCAAGGGTCATTTTTATTTCATTTATTTTCTGAAATACCTTCTTTAAATGTGTTAAATTTTCATCATTTATTTTAGAGAACAATATGATGTCATCAATGTATACCATTAACCACCCTTCAATAATTTAATTTTTGAATGTGTTATCCATTTTTTTCTAAATACTGAAGGAGCATTTTTTGTTCCAAATGGCATCCTGACATATTTTTGAATTCCCATATGTGTTTTTATCAACAAAATTTTCTGTGAGCTCCTCCCAACAGGAATTTTATGGTACTTTTTAATTCTTTCTGAGCAACTTATATACTTAGCACCTTTCAGGGTAGCATGAATAGAAGAAATCCTTGGAAAGGGGTAAATATCATCCAGTGAATGTATTTAATGTTCTATAATCACCACACAGTCTTTCCTTATCTTTCTCACAGGAAATAAGGACTAGTGATATCATAAAATATTTTGTTGCAATTTCTACCTTTTAAATAATTTTCATGTTCATCAAAATTTGAATATTTTCCTCTTTGTCCATCCTCCTCATTTGTGAAGTAGGGTATGATTTATTTTTAAGGCTAGCAGGAATATTATCATTTCATGATCTTTCACAAAGCCAAGCTCTTTGGTCCCATGTGAAAAAGCTGTTGGAAATGCTTTTATTAAATCCAAAATCTTCTTTTTCTTAGTTTCATTTATCTGTATTCCAAATAATTATTTTGAAATTTCTGTTTCCATAAGTTCCATCTCACTTGCTTCTCTTCCTTTGCAAGTAATTTCTACTTCTGAATCAATGTTCTATGTTGTGTTAAAAGAATTTATTTTACATTTTCTATTACCATTCATTTCAATTGTGAAAGAATTATTAGCAGGGTCTAATTTTACACCAAAATTTGTCAAAATGTCATTACCAATGATAAAATAGCTACTAAAATTATTATTATCCATTATCAAAAAGTCACAAGTTACTCTTACATAACCATGTTTATGTTTAAGAGAACAGCAGCTTTGTATATATTAATGAGGTGAATTACTGATCCAATCCCTCTTTAATTCTTTCTATGAAGGGGTGCAAGATTTTACTTATACTAAATATCAATTTTATTTAATGTGCTTGTAGAAACAACAGATCCAGAAGCTCCTGTGTCTAAAAAAATATTTACAGTTCCTCCAGAAATTATTTTTAGGAAAGTGATAGGTGTTATTCTCAAGTTATCAGCTTTTAGATCATTTAATTATCACAGCATCTTCAAAATTAATTAAGAATATATTTGACTTCATACTTAATTCTGGATTTTCAAAGTTGGAAAGATCATCTTTCTACATATAAACTTCATTTCCTTCACTGTATGAAATGTTCCTGTCACAATCACTTGAATATTAACCATTTTCTGTTTCATGATTATATTCTTGCTGATTTTAAACAATATTTATGTTTTTTTTTACACTTTTGAGCATTGAACCAAGGCTTATTACACTTATAACAAGTATTTGTTTCATAATTTTTTGGCACTACAGGGGCAGTAGGTTTTTTCTGCTTCTCTTGGAGTTGTTTTGAATTTTCAATTTTTACAGGCTCATTATTCTTCTTATTAGTGGAGAACCTTGCTTCATACCTATAGTTTAAAAATACTTCATTACAAATATTGATAAATGCAGAATATTCATTAACTATTATTGTTCTAGCTACAATAATGTTTCTGATAGAAATAGGTAATTTATATATTATTTTATCTTTCCATAAGTTAAAGTCCATGTTTGATTCAATGGCTTTCAATATTTTATTTGAACTCATTGGAAATATCATTGGTTTTTCAGAATTCACCTTATTATACCTTGCTTTATCATATAATATTTGCTAAATTAGTCTAAATATTGAACCTCCAAACAATTTTCCAATTAGTTGTTTCCATTCAGCCCAATAGTAATCCTTACCCTCACTTAATACAGATTCAAACTACAATAAAGCAAAATCTCTAAATAATGAAATTAGTTTTGATGTTATCACTTCATCTGGTAACTTAAAGAAAATTTTGAATTTCCCATTCTTAAAATAAATTTTTCCCAATCAGAGCTGGCTTTCCCATCATAAGTTGTGTACTGGTCAGTTCTTGGCCAGATTTTCTGATTGGATTTAATCTCACTAATCCTGGGAAAATTCAATAACTCATTTACTTTAGCTAAATGGTATTTCTTTTCCTCCTGTACTGATTTGTGACTCACATTTGTTTTTTCAGACTTGACACTTTTACCAGATGTTTATCCTTTAGATGGTAAAGGCAGTGATTGAGATTCATGTTTGCAAATGAAAGGATTATTATTATACTGGGTGTACTTTCGATTATCCTGGTTCATTAGTAGATTAGTAGTTTCAATATCCACTTATGTAATCCTTTATAGCAAATTTGAGACACTCTAATTAGTTTGTGAAAAAGATATTTTTTTTCTTGATTCATATTTTAATAAATTTACTTCCAAAAACTTCTCTAACTTACTGAATTTGTTTGAGAGTTCATTATTTTTATTAATTAAAGAATCATACTTAAGGGTTAGAGCCTTTTTTTCTTTCTCCAATTTCTTGTTTCTTGTTTCTGAGTGAGGTATATTCAATGTTAAGAAAAAAAATGTTTCACTTGTGAGCTTAATTGCTTGTTCCACACACTCAATCATTCTACTACATAACTCTGAAACAATTCTATGAGTAGTTGTTTTTATATAAAAAGAATCAACATCTTCCTTTTCACATTCTTCACCATTTGGTGAAGTTCCCATCTCACATTTATGTGCTGGAAACTGAGGGTTAACTGTAATATTATCATAAATAGTACTATTGTTATTGACAAAAGATAATTTAGGTGTATCTACATCAAATTCTAACTTTCTTAAGTCCTCCTCAATTTTTTACACAAATTTTTGATCAATTAAATTATCTGCATTGTAATAATCAGTATAATGTACATCTTCTTAAGTTGATTTACTTACCAAGGGATGGGATCAAGCCCTGATTTTTGGTACTCTACCTTTGGCTAGTAAGTGTGATCGGAAGTTTACTGATGAGGATCTTAATCCTTGTTGCAATTGTGACTGGCCCACTGTTGGTGAAAACAATCCCACTTCTATTTTTCCACCAAGATCTTGTCCAGGGACTGATCTAATCCTTTTGGGGTAGTGGTTTAATGTTTTGACTATATTTTTTTCAGTTCTGAAATAGTTTGATTCAATTTCTGGAATCCTAACCTGCAATTAAATTCTACTTTCTCCACTTCTTTGATAATGGAAGACTTGGATTCCTCCAACTTCAGGACTTTTTTGGTCAAGTGTGATTATTTAGAGGAGGTGAAATCTTTATTATTTTTTTTCTTAAAAGGGAGTCCTTTTCTTCTATGCTTAATTTTTATGGTTGAGGGTAGGTTTTTCCTTCCATGGTTATGTGCTGGTACATTTTTATTAGCTTTAGACCTGGTATTAAAGGCTGGTTAATCACTTATATTGTATTGTGGAGCACATATGATGCCTGGAATAACTATTAAATATGCCTAAAAAAGGGAAAATCTGTATGGTAATTAATAGACAAAAAATATAACTAATTTTAATACTAATAAAAGCAATGGAGCTCATCCTTTATTTATATTTCATTTATTTAAATAAAATATAATAAAAAAATTTGAAAAAAACTGTCAAAACTTATATAATAAGTTTAAATAGACCTTTAAAATTTTGATTAATTAGCTTACCAAGCTTTAGCTAAAAACCAATTAAATTGGCTGTTATATTGGCAACCAAATAACAATTAAAAATTGGATTTATTTTGGGTTCAGTTATTACTTTGAATACCTAATTTTTATTAAATAAAAATTAGTAAAATTATTATATGAGTTTTTTTCCACAATAACTGAGCTATAATTACCCAATAATGCTCTGAAATTTCAAATATCTAGTTAATATGTGCTATAATCACTGCAAAAAATTAAGTGGCACCTGCTAGCATGTTTCTATCCCTATATTCAGTTTTGATTTAAGAGTAAATTTGATTTGATGTTGCATGAGCTAGTGTGCTCATTGGTCAGTGTGCAGTCTTTCCAGAAGAATTACAGCTGAGCTGATTTTGAGTTAAGACAAAGGTAGGGATTGGAACCTGCAATCAGGTGCCTATGTTTTTTTTGGTGAATAGAATAAAAATTATGTCTAAGGTTATACTAAAATTATTATTAGTAAATTAGTAAAGATCCCCATATGTCAGTGTATGCTAGTCAATAAGTATGATTTAATTGTAAATATTAATGGTTGGACTATTTAATAATAAATTATTTTTTGATTAAACCTCAGGAAAAGACTAATAAAACTGTTATACTCAATTTTTAACTCACAATATTTGGATTGGTACATGCTAGTGGTGGAAATTAGACTATTAAAATAAAGTTATAGCTAGTATAAAAATGAAATCAAATTATAAGGGCTTTAAAATATATTTTTATAGGATGATAATTTTTTTAATTAATTTATTGATGTGTAGTAAGTAATTGATGTGCAATAACTGGTCAAATCCACCTTTACTTATACCAAAATCCACTGGAGTGCACAGACCCTCATTCAAAATGATTCCACTGCTATCCCTGGCAATTAAACAACTGTGAGGGCTCATCACCTCCCCATGACCTTCACTTCAAACAGAATTATCACAAAGACCTCCATTTTGGGCCCTCTAGCACAATTGATGATATCATACAACTATACCATAAATAGAAGAAACAGATAAAAGCATGTACCATAAAGGGAACAAATAAAATGACTCATGAAAAGATAATAATATGAGACCCAAAAAATATAAATAGAAAAAAAAGTTTCCAAGCACCCAGTAACATTTCCAAGCCCCCACATTGACCCAGTAATCATATTCCAACCTATAAATCTGTGAAAATCCATTGAAGGAAGCAGAGTAAGTTCTCTAAACTGGATATATGCATATGTAAAAGGAGTGTATGCTGTTGAAGGGATGGTGAATCCATTTAATACTTGAAAATGACCTATAATAAGTGAAAAAATAATGCATATAGACTATTTAGAGGGTTAAAAATGGATATAGTCCTATATATGCATAGTATTACTGCATATTTCACTGAATATGTAGTTTATACATACATATTAAAACAACCTGAGTTTCTTTATAATAAATTAATGCAGTCTTGTAAATAAAAAAAACTGCCCTTAGAAGTGGTCTTGTGCCACTTTTATCTTTATAATAAAATAATGCATTCATTTCAATAAAACAAACTGCCTTTAGAAGTGGTCTTGTGTGGCTGTTACCTATTAAATAAAGAAATTAGTATTGAGCAAATAGAAAGAGACTGAAATAAGGTAACAAGACAGATACACAATTCTAACCTTTATAATAAAGTAATGCAGTCATTTCAATAAAAAAAACTGCCCTTAGAAGTGGTCTTGTTCTGCTGTTACCTAAATACAATAAATTAAGGCAGGTTATACATCCACAACCTATTTTTGATACAGATAAAACCTACAATACAATTTTTTGATGCACTCTTACACCACCAAATGAAATAATGTACTTAATACTAATCACATATTATATTGTATGTTATAATACATACACTTTTTCAAACCCTGTGCAAGGTATCAATCTTCCCTCACTCTCACTGTTGCTCTTGCTCTTTCTCTCACTCTTACTCTCACTTTTGCTCTAGTTTTTGACATTTTTTTTCTTAGACTGATCATTTCTTTTTGAGTATCTATACTTTACAAGCTAAAATGAATGTATAGATTTTTTATGCTTAGTTTGTAATTTAATTTAGCTGATTAATTTTATCTCTTTTAAAGAAATAATCACTCTATTGTAATTAAATTTCCATGAGATTTTCAGCAGCAGTATCAGCTGCACCTTCTACAGGAAACCAGAATCTCTGAAAACCACCTAAAACATTACTTCAAGAATTAGTAGAAGAACATAAAGTCATAAATCAGAAAGGTTAAAAGGGGTCACCTTTCAGCAATATCCCCTGACAAACGTGATTAGATTGGTGGTCTTTTGTATTTGACTTTCTCTGCTAATAAAAGGCCTTTTGACTTGAGTTTTTCCTGAGCTAAAACAAGTAAGCCAGATGTGCTCAGCCTGACCATTAGAGTCCTTTTTGGAAAGTTTTCAAGGGATACTTGCTTCTTGTCTGGAAGCAAAGATTTTAGAAGCTTCTTTTGCTTCATCTAAGGTGGGATAAATTGTGGGCTTGAGTATCATCACTAACATTGAGGAAGTCAAAGAGTGGCAATTTTTTTTCTCATGGAAGAGGTAAACAAGTGTATGTATTTTGCATACAATATAATATGTGATTAGTAGTAAGTAAATGATTTCATTTGGTGATGTAAGAGTGCATCAAACAAAAAAAAATTGTATTTTAGGTTTTATACATATCAAAAATAGGTTGTGGATGTATAAACTTCCTAAATTAAAGATAAGAGACAAATAAGGAGAACTAAAATGACTAAATATGACCTACTAAATAAATGAAAATTGTATTGAGCAAATAGAAAGAGACAGGAAAAAACAAAGAATGAAGCCCAGTATTTATAATAGTGTTTTGCTCAATACAGAAAGGTATGAATAGATAGCACAGAAAGAACTCCACAAAAACATACCTGTGTAACATCTACTTATAATATATATAAAAATAGAATATAAAAATAAAATAAAAATAACCCCATAATCATTCATTCTCACACATATAAGCTTATGTATGTGTCAAGTTACTTAATATTGCTTAAGATAAGTATATTATGACTGCACTAGCACCTTAATAAGTATTATGGGGCTGAAGATAAGCTACTTATACTAATATAAGTCCATATAATAGTATAATAAACATATATACAAGTATAATAGCCGTATATTTAACTTATAAGCTTAATGCAATTAGGGTTATCTTACTTTAAACATATGAGTTACTCAGTCCTGGGGATACTTAGGCTGACAAATTTAGATACTTCTTATTCTTGTGCCGTTCTCACAACAAAAATTAAGCCCACAAATGCACACATCCCCCAATCCACTGCACATCAGATCTCTTTTCCCCCAACCCAAAATCATCCTGTTTTTTTTCTTCATTAAGATTTCCCACTCAAACCTATATACAGCCATGTCAATAAAGGCTTGGTGATTTTTTCAAAAAAAAAAATGGAGATTTTTTACACTTCTGCTACTTTTCTTTGAATTGAAAATTCCAAGCTCCCAAGGCTTAGCCCAGCTAAAACTGTCAGACATGAAAGATTTCTTTTCTTGTATTTTTCTTCTTTCTCCCTCATTTTCTGTTTCTTTAATAAGTGTCACAACCAAGCTGGCTGATTTGGTTCTCCCCCCCATTTCCTCCTTTCCATTCTTGCTTGTCAATCATGTTCCTATTTTTCAGTTTTTCAACCTCCCTTACTCCCACTTGGTCATTCTCCATCCAATAAAAAGCCGGTTCTAAATCTTTTATTTTCTTATTCTTGCAATTATGTTGACAAAGAGAAAAAAAAGAAAATACAATTATTGACATAATTTTAGATTAAAAATAAAATCATTAACTGTCAACCAAAAATAATTCTCTCATAGTTGTAACGGATATTTGCTCCAAAATGTCAAGGGAAGTTGAGTATAAAAAACATCAAAAGGAGAGAAAAATGGAAATGGGGAGCTTTCAAAAGATGAGAGTTATGAAATATTTCTAATTCAAGTTTAAAAACGATGTGATTAATGACTTTTCACATCTACCATTTAGTTTAAGGTTATAATTCTCACTTTAGACATTTCTTTGACAATTTTTCATTGAATAGGCTTAGCAATTTTAGCTTAAAATAAATCATGAAGCAAGATTGAACTGGTTTTCTCCATGCTAGCCTTACCATAGGGCTAAATGTTTTTTTTGAATTATATAAAACACTCCTGGTTAAACTATAACAACAATTACTCACTTTTTATATATGATAAAAGCATCACTGTCAGTGTATATAGTATTTAAGTATGATATAATAGTATTTATTTTTGGTCCTACTACTTATTGATAAATGATTTAGTGATTAAACCTCAGGGGAAGACTAATAAAATAGTTATACTTAAATAAGACTCACAATACTTGGATTTAGATGCATGCTAGTGGTGGAAAATAGATGAATATAATATAGTTATAGCTTATATAAAGATCATATCAATTTATAATGGCTTCATAATATATATCTAAATGCTAATAATTGTATTGTAGTGTTTTTTTGAATTTTAGTAAGTGAATGATGTCTAATAGCCATCAAAATCCTCCCTTACTTATACCAAAATCCACTGGAGTGCACAGACCTTCAATCCAGATGATGTCACTGCTATTCCTGGCAATTACAGAACTGTGAGGGCCCATCACCTCCCCATGGCGTCCACTTCAAGAATATTCAACACCCAGACCTCCAGTAAGGACCCTCCATCACAATTAATGATAACACAGACCCATACCATAAATAGAAAATCCAGATAAAAGCGGATACCATAAAGAAACAGGTAAAATAACTCATCCAAAGAGGACATAATGAAACCCAAAGCATATAACAGAAAAAAATGAAATGTCCAAGCCCCCAATAACATCCCCAAGCATCCATATTAACCCATAAATCTGTGAATATCCATCCAAGGAAGCAGATGAAGTTGTCTAGACTGAGTGTATGCGCCTGAAATAGATTTTTATGCTTCTGTAGGCGTTGTGAGTCCACTGGATACGTCCATATGACCTAAAATAAGCAGAAAAACAAAGGTTATAGGCAAATAAGGGGCTAAAACCCACTTATATACCTAAATATACATAATATACTGCATATTACACTGAATATGAGATTTATGTATACATAGAAGCTTATGTATGTAAATAATTACTTAGTATCACTTAAGATAAGTATATTATGACTCCATTAACACTTTTATAAGTATTATTAGGCTATGGATAAGCTATTTAAACTACTATAATTTATATAATAGAGTAATAATTATATATATATGTAATATAATCATATATATTATTATTTTAACCTTATTTTTAAGATATAAGCTTAATGTACTTAAGGTTATCTTATTTTAAGTATAAGAAATACTCAGTCCTAGGGATATCTAGGCTGAAAATCACAGTGAGCTATCTAGCTGAAAGGAGAAAATTCCAAGACAAAAAAAATAAAATTTGAAACAAAAGAACAAGTGAATAAAAATAAAAGCTTAACTTTCTTAAAAAGAGGACCCAGATGTTAATTTGATGGAGAAAAGTGGCCAGGTGGGAGTGAGGGAGGTAGAGAAACTGGAAACAATAGAATTAAGGCTCTAGTAAAAAGATCATGAGATTAGGAAGTGGGGAGGCCTTTAATATGTGTTGACCAAGTTTTTGTGTATTGAAGATGTGATTTGAAGTGTATGAAGCAGATTTTATGGAATATGGAGAGGAGATGTGAGAGAGAGATCTGTGAGGTTTATGAAAGGATGAGGAAGAAAATTTGTTGGAGGATTCTTTGCAACAATATTAAAGTGTGAGCCAATGTTTACCTTCCAGCTGCTTTTCAAGCTGGAGGTGACAGGAGTATAATGTTAGGGGGGCTTTAATACTTGATGTGCATTGTACTGTGTGTGTATAAATGAGGCCCTAAGGACTAGATGAAGAAAAAGGTTAAGTTATCAACAAGTGTTTACCTAATGCAGACTAATCAAGATGAGTGGAAGAAATTCTTGATAGGTTTGGATATACCCAACACATAGAATTTTATGGGTCAAACACACTGTTAAAGTATACCGCTAAATCACAGATGTACTTTGAATTAAAATGAACTACTTGGTACTTCTTTTGAGGTGAATTTGAATGGAATATTTTTGGCAATGTTTGACATCCCCTATTATTACACATTCCTCTACTTTGAGAAGTTGAAGAAATTTCAGTTGGTGGCTGCATGGAGGCTAGTGATCTGGATTTTAATCTTTATACAATTCATTTCCACTCATCTCTTTTAACTTTCAAATGATAAAGAATCATTCCCAAAAAAAAAGATTGATAGGTTGATATATTGAATTTTAAAATTTTTCACATAGTTGGGACCATCATTCTTGGAGTCTTGAAAGTCTTCTCTTTAGCATTTCAATAGCATTTTAAAGGCATACTCTTGATGGGCTAAATTATAATTGAGCATGTTCTTTCCAGGAATCTTCAATTTGGGGTAGCAAAATGTGGGAACATAAGCCAAAATGTACTAACTATCATAAAAAAAACAAGGTGAGATTGTTGAGAAATTCTCACATTTTTTAAGATGTGCAAGCAAGTCATAACTGGAACCTTGATAGTCAATATGGACAGCAATAATTTATTTATTTATTTTTGTTTACATCACAAGCAAGCTGTACATACAGTGACCTACCAAAAAGTCTCTGTACAAGAATGTTTATGCATTTTAGCATATTTTGCACAGAAGTTTCCTTTCATTTCACCATTCTATTCATCTTCTCATGACAATCCTTTACTGATCCTCATCCTTTTTCTCTTCAAGACTTTTTTTTATTCATCCATTACCTTCATCACAGGTTCAGAAATCAAACCTAAACCTTTTTTCTTTCATAGATAAATGACATGCAAAATCTTCAATACATTCAATTATTTAATTGAATGTAGGTGCAACAAGGGCGCAATGATTACCCAAATGTTAAGTCACAAGTATTTTTGGCACTTAAAGGTTTTAGGGGGGTCTTAAGTGCACTAAACAATTGTTTCACAACTTTTGCAAAACTGTTGTGCAATGGTTGCGCCCTATGGCGAAGCAAACATACTGTAGTGTATATGTTTGTCATCTGACTCACACTCCCCTAATCCTTATCTTACCTTTTATCTTCTTTCATATACTCACTGATATCTCCACTCCAATTTATTATTATTATTTATTTATTTATTTTTTTTGAAGGGGTGGTCATCTTAATTTTTTTTTATTTTTTTAAAAAAAAAAATTTAAAGACTAACTTTTGAATCAAAATATTTTGATTTTTTTTTTTTCACTTGACATGATGGAGAAATATGTGAAACCATGAGATAATTTTAAAGGGAATGGACCACCACCACCACCACCACCACTACCAAAAAAAAAAAAAAAAAAAAAGTTTTTTTTTTTTTTGCTTTTTGCTTTTTGCTTTTATAAACATATTCTGTGATAGGACACTATGTGCAAAAGGTCTGAGTTTTTTGCATTGAACCACCCTGTCGCATTCACTTCTCACTGTTAAAAATAAAAACTACAATAAAAACTCTGATGCTTTTGCATTACTACAGCTGAACTGTCTCTAAAACAATTGGTTGAGCATCAAAATTCTCAACCTCAGCAATACCTGTTCATTTTTTTTTTTTGCACAGAATTTCCCCTCAGCTGCCTTTAAGTGCCCTGTGCACCCATTTATCAAGCCCAATGATTCTTTCTTCATATTTTTCCTATGATATGTTATTTCATATTTTAGACTAATGTTAACACAATATCTGAAAAGGCAATTTGGCAAAAGAAACATTTAGGGCTTGAAAAACTAGTGCACAGGGCACTTCAAGGCAGCTGAGGGGAAAGTCTGTGTAAAAATAAAAAAATAAAAAAATGAACAGGTATTGCTGAGGTTGAGTGTTTTGATGCTCAACCGATTGTTTTAGAGACAGTTCTGCTGTAGTAATGCAAAGGCATTGGAGTTTTTATTGTTGTTTTTGTTTTTAACAGTGAGAAATGAATGCGACGGGGTGTTGCAATACAAAAAACTCAGACTTTGGCTCATAGTGTTATATCTGGGGGGTGTCAGCCGGGCTACTAGACTTACCTGGTAAAATAATTAATTATTTTACTGAGGTGAAGCCACGCCTTTTTTAAAATAATTATTAATATTTAATTATTTAACATTTACTTATATATTACTTACAACCAACTAAGCTAATTATATTAAGTAGTGTAAATAATTAATTTAAGTAAGTGTCTCATACATTTTTACTCCCTAACACCGTGCTCAATAATGCAGTTAATTGGGAATAAAAATTAATAATAAAATTATAATAAAAAAACCTTAAAATTATTATATTACTTCATTGAGAGATCTGGAATTCCGTGAAATTAATATAATTAACTAAAATATGATGTAATTAATTGTGACAGTCCAAGGGAACTCATACTTGATTACTAATAAAATTGATGCCCTTGTTGACGTACCAATTAATTTATTTTCTTATGTCATATATATACTCCTTTTTGTCATCTTCTTTCTCACATTCTTACAGTAGATGGTGTAAATTCTGTGTCTTTATTTCCCTCATGTTTTGCCTATAAAAGGCCCTCACTATTGTGCTTTTCAAAACATTTCTTACTTATTTTATTATAACTACATACAAGACTATTTATTATTATTTTAGTATTTACATTAAAGCCGTAATTCTAAACTTTTAAATAAAATAGAATTTATCCCTTTACTTCTTTATATTATTTGAGTAAAAATCTTTAAAAGATAAGAGAAATACGTACAAATTTTGAATCCCTTGAAATCCACTGTTGCCGTCCTTGGAAATCCTTAAAAAATCTTCTAGACTTAAAGGACCACCCGACAATTGGAGGCCTTTCCGAATTGTCGACGGCGCATTGTTACTTGAGGGCGGAGACCGTGGGGACCATCGCCATTTGAGGTACATATAAGTACAAGTAAACTACAAACGTCATATATCATGTGACAAAAATTTTTGCTGCGAATGGTGTAGACAATCCTATAGTACTAGCTATAGGCCTTGACCAAAGGAGTTGGAGAAAAGCCAGAGAGAAAATCCCCTGTCCCTTTAGAAAAATAGAGTGAGATTTACTTGCTAAAGTAAGTTGGTTCCTGTTTTGCTAAAGCTCCTTTTCAACACACTTGACTGCTTGATGAGCCAAAAAAGTAGTCCCCAGATAGACTACCAGACCAAAGAACTGAAATGTAGAACAAGGTCCACACCAGAGACAGCAAAGATACTTGATGTAGGCTGCAAATCCACACCAGAGACAGCAATAATACTTGCTATAGCTTGCAAGACTATAACAGAGAAAACAGTTGCCAAAGTTAAGTTAAATGAAGAACTTAATTGCAACAAACACAGCCAATTGTGGCCAGAAAACAGTGAAAACTGAGTGAGGAACAATGATATCACCTCCAGATGGTTGTATGATGATTAAGGTTGCCCCAAACTGTCTTATTCACTATGTACACACAGACCACTAACTAAGAGCCCATGCGCACCCACCAATCTGGCGCCTGTACCCGCCAAATTGCATAAAAAACCCTCCTGAAGCGCTCCCCAACCTCCTAAAACAGAGGCGGGTGGGCCACCCGACGTCGGAGATGCCGCCTGAAGCAGCCCGGCCTCCCTGAAGCCAGAAAACCAATATAAACCACTAATCTACTTAGAAAAATTAGCTACAACTACTAAAACCTTTAAAACATGAAATTTCACTATAACAACATTGAGACATGAAATATAGAGAAAAATTAGCTCTATCCAATGGTACTAAGCACTTAACCCTAAGACTTAAGGTTAGCCCGTAAAACACGAAAAACAAAATTAAACAGCAATCTTTTATAAATGAAAAATGAGGAAATGACCCCTTAAAACTCAGAATATGAAAAATGTCTTCAAGACATAAAATATAGAGAAAAACCAGGGCTATCCAATGATAGTACCCACATACCCGCAGACCCAATATCTACGGAATAAAACCAGAAAAAATACCCAATTCTTTATTAGATGTCAATTAAGACATGCACAAACCGCGCCAAATCACCCAACAAAGGCCCCTGCCAATGTTGGAAGACCACATCCTCCCTCCAATTGAGAATGTCCGCATTCTTTCTTCATCCAACCACCATGTTTAACCTTCTTCCCAAATCTGCCTCTGAAATGGGCCCCTGCCAATACTGCATCGACAATAATTTAATCTGCGCCATGACACCACCTGTCCATCCATACAGAACGTCCTGCGATGTCTGCCAATCCAGAAAGAAGACCTTCCACAGACCTGGTCCACTTTCTTCCGCAACAGATTCACCTCCACCTCAACATGGTCCTTCTTCTGCCAGCACCAAAAGATCTAGGCCATCCATCCTGATACCCAGATTAATCAAAAAGCTCCACCCTTCCCAGAAGAGTGCCAAAACCCATAAAAGAACTAGTTCCCCCATCCCTGGTCCATCTGATGGTAAAGAACATTCATTTCTTCCTTCAACTTTAAAACTGATAACTTCTCAGTTCCTCCCTCTTCTGATAGTGATGATAACAATGTAGGATCCATTGCACCACCAACACCAACGCACTTGCCCACTATCAAGGCCAAGTTCCAACAACACACATCTCAACAGAAACAACTTCTGCTTCACTACTTCCAATCCACTCCTTCTAGAGATCCACAGGATATTGAGAACAGAAGACACCTCATTCACCAGTTCAAGGCTAATTCTGAACACTTCATTTCATCTTTTGATTCCCTCTGTAATTTCACTAGTACTTGAGTTTGATTCAGAAAAGAAAAATTGACCACACCCTTTATAGGATGTAACCACAAACAACCCTCAGTTTTAAGTCTTGGGGGACCATCCTCATTTTATAGTCTTGGGGGACTCAAAAAACCTCAGTTTAAAGTCTTGGGGGACTCAAAAACCTAAATCATAAACCCAGAACCAGAGATCAACCACATTAAGACACAGAGAAAAAAACTAACATTCTGGGGTAATTGTGAATAGAGCAGCCAGCCCATCAATTACCCCCAAACTTGCCTTTGCTAAATTCGGAGGCTCCCCCTGTGGATACCCTTCCAACAACAAAAACTTTTTCCTCAGTTTATAGTCTTGGGGGACTTACAACCCTCAGTTTAAAGTCTTGGGGGACTAACACAGTGTTCAGTTTAAAGTCTTGACAGACTAGTATTGATAAAATCTTGAAACCAGCCAGTTTAAAGTCTTGGAGGACTAACAGAAACCAGATTTCAGTTTAAAGTCTTGATGGACTGCCTTGATACCATAGCTTTTTCAGTTTAGAGTCTTGATGGACTGACGGAATTTTGCATAAAATGGACGCAGCCAATTTTATGCAGCACACCTCTACAGCCAACCTACTGAGCTTTCACCTTCACTTCATCATCTACCCATCACTGACAACAATCTCCTCCTATCCCTTTTCATCATCTCTTCTCACCACAGATCATGGCTGGATCTCCTGATGTTAACCCTTCTACCCTCCCTTGCTTCACTGCTCCCAAGGACTATGCCTGCAAACAGTGCATCCACATGTGCAGACCTTGCACATTCACTCTTCCAAATCCTGAATCCAAATTCTACAACAGGGCTTGTGACTCTTGCTATTCCAAAAAGAAAAGATGTGATAGAGACGCCAACTACCCTATTCCTCTGCCTTCTCCTTCTCACGAATACATCTCCAGATCCCCTACCAGATCCCCAGAGCTTGGTCCTTCCTCTTCCTCTCTATCTTCTGCTCCTTCCAGAAGATCCAGAAGCTCAGCTTCCCGCACTCTTCCCAAAATACCAGACTTAGCCTCACAAGAAACTGCTTTTATCTCCTCCAAATTAGCTCCAAAAGCTTCAAAATCAACTCCCAGGCTTCTAGACCGCGTCCAGGCGGCCCGGCCAACGTCGGGCGGCCCTCCCGCCTCACCAAACAGTGAAAATCAGGGCCAAAACCTCCAAAAACTGCCAGAAAATAGCCAAATTCATCCAGACAACAACAACAACTCAATGCAACTAGCTCCTACTGCTCCCAGAGCAATGCAATTCACCCTTCCAAGGTCCAAAAGCACCAAAATTTACCAGGTTTCTAAGAGAACTGCCAGAGAACCCTAAGAAGAAACCAGAACAGCACACACTGCTCCACAACAACAACTTTGTCCCCAACTAAGACAAAGAAACTACACCTCTCCTCTGTCAGCCAACTACTCTTCTGAAAGTTCCATCTCTTCAAATTCTCCATCCAGAAGAGAGCAGTCTGCTTCCAAATCCCCCTCTCCTGCTCCATCCTTTAACAACCCTGGTACCCCATTGCCAGCACCTCCAGCTGAATCCAACAGAAATAACAACCACAACAACAACAACAATCTCACTGCTCCAACTAGGCCCCAGGAACATCAGCATCCCAGTTCACCTTCTCAGGATCCTTCAGAGGAAGACCATGAGAATCCATATCTTTCCCTAGTTGATCCACCCACTATGACCATTATAAAATCGTCAGAGATCCAAATCCCAGCTGCTTAAAGATTTGATGAGCTTCCAATCTGTAAGTACCAATTTAATTTATCCCATTTCTTCAACAAAAATAATTGCTGATCCAATTCTTCTTGTCTAGTTGGCAACCCTCCTCCTGAATCTATTATTGGAGTTGGCCAAACTCTTGAAACTTCTTTGACCCTGGATTATGGAGACATGAAGAAACACCTAAGCACCATGTGTTCCAACATGCTAAAAGCCTTTGCCCTCCATGGACCTTTGAATGACTTTGAAAAATCCCTGAGAAAGCGCCTACTGGACGACCACTGGAAAATGTCTAGGATCATTAAGCACACCCTCCAGCACTCCATTCCTGCCTCTTCTTCTTCCTCCTCTGAACTTCCCTCCAATCCAATTCCTGACCATTACAATCCCTATCATCTCTCCAGCAGGATGCACTTCAAAGAACACAGTGCTTCCCACAATCCCAACAAAAAACAAAAACGTCATCACAATCCAGACCAGCCTCCAGAAGCTTCATCATCCAGACAATGAGCTCCTGCAAAAGATTAGAAACATAATAATAATATAAAACAATTAATAAAAAATAATTTCAGAATTTTTTTTTTTTTTTTTTTTGATGAGATACTAATATATTAAAATTAAAAATTTATATATAAAATGAAATAAAATAAATGAAATGAAATAAAATAAAATATAAAAAATAATACAAATGGTATCCCCCAGCAAATTGATGAGCTGATCCCCTGATACCTTACCCACATCCAAGTGCACCTTGATGTGGATACAAAATTAATTCTTTTAAATGGTTAACAGAAAACAAAATTCAAAAAATTTAGAAATTCAGAAAATAATAAAAAATAATCAAACACAAAAACACATGAAATAAATAATAAATAAAAATAAAATAGCTTTGCCCAGCCAATTGATGAGACTTTCCCCACCAATGCTTGCCCACATCCAGGTGACCCTGATGTGGTAACACCCTATATTTTTGATTTTATAATTTTAAACAACCCCCATAAAAAAATTAAAAAAAAAAAGAGAAAAAAGAAAATAATCTAAAACTGCTATCTAGAAAAAACATAACTGCAAAATCAAAGAAATTCCAGCTCCATAAATGGTCCAATAAAAGAAATTCCGGTCCATAGAAATGATCACTGGGTGGGCTCCCTCCAATAAGTAAAAATGATGGTAGACCACCAGTGATCCACCACCAATCTGAAAGAACCAAAGATAAAGAAGCCAGTCCCAAACCAGTTTAAAGTCATAGCGGACTTGAAACCTGAATAATAAACAACAGAACTAGAATTCAACTAGGAAAAACAAAAGACTTGAGACAGACATTCTGGGGTAACTGTTCTACAGAGCAGCCAGATCATCAGTTACCCCCACACTTGCCAAAATAAAACACAACATCCAACACAATAAACGAAAACCAATAAGAGTGAAGAGTCCAGCACTTGAAAAGTAAAGGAAATTCCAGTTTAAAGTCATAGAGGACTAAAACCTGTGAAAAGAAACCAATACTAGGGCTCAACCAAACCAAATTAAGAGAAAGGGTTTCAAACAGACAATCTGGGTTAACTGTTCTACAGAGCAGCCAGCCCATCTGTTACCCCTACACTTTCCAAGATCAAATCTAGAAGCCCCACCCATGGGTACCTTCTAACAAAAAGTTTCCAACCCAAAATTTGCTCTGCAACACCAAAAATTACAAAATTTAAAGAATGTTCCATATTTTATCCTCATTGCAGAGTCAATCTTCTTTATTTCTAGTGCCTCTGGGATAAAACCTCTTCACCTGATCTGCAGCCACTCTCTTCTTTAAGACTGCACCATCCAACTCTTCCAAAACATAAGAACCTCCAGACACCTGAGATCTGACTCTGTAAGGTCCATTCCATCTGTCAGCAAACATTTTCCCCCACTGACTCTCCAAACTTCTATTATACACCAAAACCAAACAACCAGGTTTCAAAGGATTCCTGAGTCTATGAGCCAACTTCTTGTCCCAGTACCTGACTGATTGATTCCTAATCTTCATAATTCTAGAGTATGCCTTCTCTTGACATTCCTCTCTACATTCCAACTGTTTCATCCTGGCACAGATCAAATCTTCTGTTGAGCGCACGTCATCCCAATCAATTCCAAGATAAGAGACAGCTTCCAAGTCCACTGGTAGAACGGCTTTCTGACCAAACATTAACTCATAAGGAGAATAGCCAGTTGTCCTCTTCACAGTGACCCTATCAGCAAATAACACCAAGGGTAAATAATGCCTCCACTTTTCAGCACTATCTCTGCACATCTTCACCAAAGCATTCTTGATAACTTGATGGTCTCTTTCAACCATGCCTTCAGCTTCAGGATAATATGGTGTAGTCACTCTAACCCTAGAACCAACACTAGCCACAGCTTCTTTAAATTTGGCACCAAACTCTGGCCCACCATCAACAGTCACCAACTTCATCAACCCATACCTATAAATCCACTCCTTTTTCAAAACCTCTGCCACATTCTTGGCAGTCAAATTAACCAGAGGCACTGCCTCAACCCAACCAGACAAATCATCCCTGGCAACAAATAAGTATTAATACCTGCCCTCTTTAATATGGACAGCATCCAGACTGACTCTTCCAAAAACAGTTGTTTCACCAGTAGCACGACCGACCTCTTTAGGTTTCAAGTGACTTCTTCTTTGACATTTTTCACAAGATTGAACCCAACCCTACACAGCTAACTTCATACCTGGCCACCAAAATCTGTCAGCTACTCTTCTATAAGTCTCCCCAAAGCCTCTATGACCAAGGTTTTCATGAAAAGACTTCAACACAACTTCTTGACCCTTCTTCTGAGTCACCACAACATTAGGATTAGGATGTCTCCTCCTCATCAACCTTCTTCCTGACACATAAAATCCAGGACTCTTCTTCTTGATTGCCACCCAAGTATCATCATCACAAATATCTTGCCTCTCCAAGGTCAACAGATATTCCACCATAATAAAATAAAACCCAGACTGACCCCAGGTCTCATCTTCAAAATCCAACAAAACAACATCCAAGGGTACAATTCTGTCATCAAAATCACCAGCGTGAACATGAGTCAATTGAGCAGCCCAACCAGGACACCAATCCTTAAATTTTGGAACGTCCTTCTCTTTCCACTGAACCTTGTGAGAATCCAGTTCACTAACAAAAACACCCTTTTCCAATTTTGAGCTGTCCCAAACAACAACTCCATATTCATCAACAAAAAAATCCTGATCACCAGAATCAAGATCAGATCCAGCCAGTTTAGCCTCTTGGGGGAGGTCAGAACAATCATCCAGTTTAGCCTCATGGGGGAGGAGAGAAAAATCCTCAGCACACTTTGTGCTGGCCCTAACAACTGGAACATCTTCGTCAAACTCTTCAGAATCAGAATCCTCATCTGTAGGTGGCCTCCTTGATAATCCATCAGGCATAGTAAAAGTTTTACCTGGTTTGTGTACCAGGTCAAAAGAAAAATGTTGAATAAATGCCACCCACCTAGTCATTGGAGAATTTGGAAGACTAGGTGTATTGATCATCTGAACCAAAGATTTTGCATCCACCTTCAGCTCAAAATACTGCCCCCACAAAACCGTC
This sequence comes from Hemileia vastatrix, assembly GCA_030280995.1. Taxonomy (NCBI): domain Eukaryota; kingdom Fungi; phylum Basidiomycota; class Pucciniomycetes; order Pucciniales; family Zaghouaniaceae; genus Hemileia; species Hemileia vastatrix. The sequence continues at coordinate 7,504,319 of JASXTE010000015.1, forward strand.
TGTAGCTTCTTTATAATTTTAGCTACACCACACAATTCCAACTTAGGTTGAGAATACCTAGATTCCACCTCATTAAACACCACAGACTCATACCTTACTGGCCTGACCCTCCCAGTCTTATCCTCCTGAGACAAAACAGCACCAGCAGCAATATAACATGAGTCCACTGCCAGATAAATCTTTCCAGCACCAACACCATAATCCAACTTGTGAAGAACAATATCTTCACCAACAACCTTTTTCAACTTCCGAAAAGCCTCTTTCCACTCTTCAGTTCATTTCCAATCTGCATCTTTTCTGGTCAACCTCCTTAAAGGTGAAGCCAACAAAGAAAAATCCTTAATAAAAATCCTGACATATACACATACACCCTAAAGTCCCCTGACTTCAGTAGTATTTTTAGGCCTTGGCCATGACTGAATTTTATTAATCTTCTTCTTCGCCATAATCCTTCCCTCTTTACATACCACATGACCCAGGATTTCCAAAGCAGGAACACAACAACAGAATTTTGACCCTGAAATGGTCAAACCAGCCTCTTCAATCCTGAACAACACTCTATCTAGAGTTATTGCATATTCCCACACAAATCTCCTTATGCCAGAATTCTTCGCTAACACCTCATTACCATAATCAGTGGATGGTCTTTTAATTCCACCATCATCAATAAAAATACCAGCATGAGTAGGAATCTCATCCTGCAAAATCCAAGCCATCTGTGCTTGATAAACTGCCACTGAATTAGTTGCTCCTTGAGGCAACCTAGTGATCTGAAATCTTCCCAAAGGAGTCTCAAAAGTTGTGAGAGGCCTTGAATCCGTATGTAGTTCCCTCTCATCATAACCACCCATAATATCACCCAAACCATAACACACCCTTCCAGCAAAAGCTTCAACAAAATCCTCTGCACTTGGTGGCATACCAGCGTCCTTGATAGTGACTCTATTCAAGGCTCTAAGATCATGAACCACCCTCAACTTTCCATTCTGCTTCTTTACACAGAACACTGGACTTGAGTAACTGGATGTTGATTGTTCATATAACCCAGTCCTGACTCTTTCCCTAACAATCTCCACAAAGTCCTCTCTAATAGCGGCTGGAATTGGAATAGGTTTGATTTGCCAAGGTTCATGACAAACAACAGGAATCAAGTAAGGTTCCCCATAAGAGTGCTTCAATACACCCCTTTCCTCCTCAACAAATGCCACTGCTTTTTCCCTTAGCACAATAACATGCAACAACAACTTCTTTTCTTCCTCAGACAACCACCCATCACGACCAAAATTAACAACTTTCAATCTTTCCACGGTCACCCTAGCCATCTCTACAAATTCTGGAGGATTCTTCACCAGAGGAGTACAGTACGGATCTCTTGACAAAGGAGGTCTCTTCAAAGGCGGATTCAAACCCACAGGCATAGGCTCATTGACAGGCCTAATCTTCTGCGCTACCTTCTTATACTTTGCCGCTCCACCTTCAACTTGAGGGATCTTCAGGAACTCTCCACCACCAGACCTAGAACAAAAACCAAGGGTTTCCCCATTGCTCACATGTGTGGCCAAGGTAATGTTTTTGAAAGTTGTAGAAGAAACCCTAGCGGTGCACAATTGGGAGGACTTACTTTTACACCCCAATCTCACCACTCCAAAACTTTTCCGCAATTCCACATCTTCATCCTCACTACCAACTTCCAAATCTTCAAATCTTGATTCATCTTCTGAATCACATCTTCTAAAATTGTGCAGTTTATCCTCATGCTGGAGGTCCAAAAATCGATCTTGATGATCTTCTCTCTTCAAAATTTTCTGCAGTTTAACCTCATGCTTGAGGCCCAAAAATAGATCTTGACAATCTTCACAAAAATATTTTGCATCTTCTTTATTCATTATCTTCAGATTTTTTTCTTGATTTTCATGAATTATCTTGAAATTTTTATCTTCTTTTCTTGAGTTTTCTTCTGACCTACAAAAATAACCAGGGGTTTCCCCAATGCTCACAGGTGTGGCCCAGGTAATGTTTTTGAAAGGTGTAGAAGAAACCCTAGCGGTGCACAATTGGGAGGACTTACTTTTAGACCCCAATCTCACCGCCCCAAAACGTTTCCGCATATCTTTCAATAAAGATATATAACCAATCTTCTTCTTTAAACTTGAATTAAAAATAATTAAAAATCTTGAGAGAGAACAGAGACTTGATAAAAAACTTGATGAATACTTTCAGAGAAGAGAAACATTAAAAAGAGAAAGTTGAAAATCCACTTGGTATATCTCCAAGGGAGCTGACCTACTACAACCTGGAATTTCCTCATCTCGGGGAGAGGTTGTAGCACTAGGGTGATCAGCCCTCATTACTCTATAAAAGACAGAATCTCAATAGAGCCTGAGCCGCACTCCAAAAAATCAGAGGCAGCACCCACTTCCTTCCTTCTCCTGCAGCAGTCCATGCACTGGCACATTGAAGATAAACCAGGCCTAGTCTCCCAACCATCCTCTCCAGGGGATGATAACCTCATGTGAAGCCTCCTTTTGTCTTCACCAGTCAACTCCAAACTGATTCCCAAATCAAATTGATAACCAATTCTTGCCTGAAAATCCATCAAGAATGGCCCACCCAAAACTGCCTTTACATTACCTTTAGCAATGTAAAAATGAACCTTCCCTGAGGCTCCTCCAACATCTAACTTCACAAACTCTGAAGTTCCAACCAATTCAGTGACATGGCCACCAATCCCTCTCAAATTACCCACCAATACCAGTTTTGATGGGGAGGCCCATATGAGTTGCCTCAAACAAAGAAATCAGGTTTATCTGAGAACCTGAATCCACCAATGCCCTTGCCTCCCTGCCATTCAGAGTGACATTGACATATCCCAGAGGTGCAGAAAAATGAGTTTCCAACCCCTCACCAAACTTTTCAGCAGAATCACAAATGTATTCTACCTCACCAGAAGAAACCCTTCTCCTGGTCAACAACTTCTTCTGCCTATCAGCCAACCCTGGACTGATAGCATACAATTCCCCATAAGATAGGGAAACCTGACCCTGATTCATCTTTTCCAGGACAGAGTCCATAACATTAACTTGACCAGGCACTACTGGCCTCTCAAAGTGAGCTCTTTGCTTCACCACCTTGGTCCTAGAAGCTTCTTGAGGACCAGCACCACCAACAGATTTACAATTAACAGGAACCAAACCAGATCCCTCACCAGAACCTCTGACTCCAACAGGCTTTGGCAATGAAGCCAAAGGGACATCCTCCTCAGAGTCAGAATCCACCTCCATTGGCATTGGCTCACCATTCAGGTCCAATGCGCCAAAACTAGGGGGGCCCATATCAGCCATACCCTTCTGCATCTTGTACAGCTCCTCTTTGCTGTACCTCTTCCTAGCTGCACTCAGCTTAGGATCCCCCTTTGAAGCATTTGGCTTTGGTTGGGCCTGAGAGCTGCTCTTAGGCCTTCCCACCTTTCCTGCTTCCACATCATAAACACCAGCCAAGCATTCACCACTTGACTGTCCACCACAAGAATACAACTCCAAATCACCAAAGGAAGTAGAAAAAGAGACCTTATTGACCTCCTTCCCCTTTCCCTTGACGTCCTCATCTACCTTAACAGAAGACTTCCCCTGATCAGGAATCTCCTCAAACCTTGGCCTCCTTTGATTGAGACCACCCCTTCTCCTGACCAAATCCACAGGAGTCTTCCCCTCACTGGGCTTCACAAAAGAACCATCAGGGAACTTAAAAACCCTGCCATCAAACTCCACTTTTCCTTCAGACACATCTCTGTTCAATGCCCAACAATCATTGGATCTGTGCCCCCTCCTACTGCAATAAGAGCAAACCCAAGGATCACTCCTACCAGCCCTCCTTTCAAAATATCTGGGCTGAGAAGGTGCCTTATTAACCTTCTTAGCCTCCTGCACAAAAATGTGAAGCTGTTTTGTCAGATCAGCCAACTGCTCCACCATTGGGTCCCTCTCCTGTTTGGGAACCTGCACCAAATTTTTCTCCTCCTTCTTCTCCCTAACTTCCTCTTCAGCCAAAGCCTCATTGACTTTGCTGACATATTTAGCACACCCCTCCTGATAGGTGTCCACAGCCAATAACTTCAAATGGGCCTCAACAGCCTCCTTCACCTTATCCAAGGCAGGCAGCTTCTGGTCCCCATTAGAAAGAGTCTTCATCAATTCCTTTCTTGACAACTCCTTCAACACATCCATCCTGACATCTCTAGCCAGGGCAGACCAAAAAACATCCTTGGCAGCATTTTCATGAGCCAGCTCCTCCACTTCCACAAAATATTCCACCACAGGATCAAACTGTAGCAGAAACTTCCTGTAACTATGTAAGTTACCAACACCACCATAAGATTTCCATTCACTGACAACCTTGTTCAGATCCACCATAGTGAACCTGACACCCCATCTATCCACCATTTCCCTACACAACAATTTCCAATCCCTCTTCTTGTAGCCAGACATGGCCACAATCTCCTTCTCCACTGACCTATCACCAATGAAGAAGATAATCTGCTTTACCATGTCCAGGTAGGAAGCACCATCCACTCCAGAAGCAGTTTCATACTTCTCTAGAAACCACTTGACATCCTCCCCATTAAACTTGGTACCATCTCAAGTTTTAATCCTCACACACTCCCTAACCATCACAGAAGGAGGACCATCCCCCCCACTGACAGTCACCACAGGAATAGCAGAACCAGAAGCCATTCCTCCTGACAAAAACACCAAAAAGAGCCAACCAAAGAAAACAGAGATTCCAAAGAACTAGCAAGTTCGGACCCCACGTTGGGCGCCAGAAATGTAGACAATCCTATAGTACTAGCTATAGGCCTTGACCAAGGGAGCTGGAGAAAAACCAGAGAGAAAATCCCCTGTCCCTTTAGAAAAATAGAGTGAGATTTACTTGCTAAAGTAAGTTGGTTCCTGTTTTGCTAAAGCTCCTTTTCAACACACTTGACTGCTTGATGAGCCAAAAAAGTAGTCCCCAGATAGACTACCAGACCAAAGAACTGAAATGTAGAACAAGGTCCACACCAGAGACAGCAAAGATACTTCATGTAGGCTGCAAATCCACACCAGAGACAGCAATAATACTTGCTATAGCTTGCAAGACTAAAACAGAGAAAACAGTTGCCAAAGTTAAGTTAAATGAAGAACTTACTTGCAACAAACACAGCCAATTGTGGCCAGAAAACAGTGAAAACTGAGTGAGGAACAATGATATCACCTCCAGATGGTTGTATGATGATTAAGGTTGCCCCAAACTGTCTTATTCACTATGTACACACAGACCACTAACTAAGAGCCCATGCGCACCCACCAATCTGGCGCCTGTACCCACCAAATTGCATAAAAAACCCTCCTGAAGTGCTCCCCAACCTCCTAAAACAGAGGCGGGCGGGCCACCCGACGTCGGAGATGCCGCCTGAAGCAGCCCGGCCTCCCTGAAGCCAGAAAACCAATATAAACCACTAATCTACTTAGAAAAATTAGCTACAACTACTAAAACCTTTAAAACACGGAATTTCACTATAACAACATTGAGACATGAAATATAGAGAAAAATTAGCTCTATCCAATGGTACTAAGCACTTAACCCTAAGACTTAAGGTTAGCCCGTAAAACACGAAAAACAAAATTAAACAGCAATCTTTTATAAATGAAAAATGAGGAAATGACCCCTTAAAACTCAGAATATGAAAAATGTCTTCAAGACATAAAATATAGAGAAAAACCAGGGCTATCCAATGATAGTACCCACATACCCGCAGACCCAATATCCACGGAATAAGACCAGAAAAAATACCCAATTCTTTAGCAGATGTCAATTAAGACATGCACAAACCGCGCCAAATCACCCAACAAAGGCCCCTGCCAATGTTGGAAGTTCACAATGGGAGTCGAACTGTGCTCCAAAACTTAGGTTCATATATTGACTAAACTTCTTATATTTTGTGGTAATTATTGAAATTACTATTTGTGGGTCACTTTGCACTTTTCATTCTCTACGTATTTCCTTTTACTCAGCACTCTGTAAGTGGCAAAAGTTGCTCATTTTACAGGGGGAGGTGTCTAGTAAATTGGAATTAAATTTTTTATTATTTATTTTATTTTTCCTAGTTGACAAAGATAGAGCAATTGTGTTCTTACTCCTAGAAGTAATAAATTATATTTTAAAAATTATTCATTATAATTTTCAGTTGACCTTTGTCCTGATAAATTAAAATTTTATTTGTTCTAGTTGAAAAATTTTCCTAACAATAAAATTTCTTAAATTCATATTTAATTATTTCAGTAGACATTAAGTCCTGGTAATTATTTATTTTTTCAGTTGATTTAAAATCCTGATAATAATTATCATAAAATTGTTAATAAAAAATTTAAATTTAATTCTTCAGTTGATTATTTTATAATCCTTGTTTTAAATTTTTTTGAATTAATAAATTGATTATTATTTTAGTTGATTTTATCCTGAAGAATTTTATTTTTATTATTATTTTTCTTTTAAATAAAAAGTAAAAATACAAATTAATCCATATTATTGTCTCCCTCCCTCATTTCAGTTAAATTTAAAAAAATGACTGGTCAAGGTGTTTCTTCTGCACGTGAAGAGGAATTGGATTTAATTTATTATGATGAGGCTACTTCTGTGAGTTCTCTTATAACTAGAAAATTATCTCAAATTAATTAATCATTGCCCCAATCAGGATGTAGAGATGGAGGAAGTGGAAATTCTGGTTGAAACAACTCAGGAACAGAAACCTGTAATAAACCCCCCAGAAGAACTTCCAAAAGGCTTTAAAATAAAAAAGATGCCACTACCTCAACAATTAAAGAACCTTTCAACACACATAAAAGAATTAAGGACAGAAAACTTGAGATTGAGGTAAAGAGTAGATGCTCTAGAGGAAAAGGTAAGAAAGATAGATTCTTTTCTTCAAGAGAAGAGAAGACCTCCTCCCCCCAGGGATCTTCATCAATTGGCTCCCCAGCAGCCAGAGAAAGTGGAAGTGGGATTGGCTGAAAACTCAGTGGGATTACCTGTCTCAAAATCAACAGACTCAATTGCCCCAAGCAGGTCCATCAAGACTCAGCCAAGTCAACCCCACACCTCCTCATCCCTATCAAGGAGGAAGAAGAAGAAAAAACAATATGATCTTGCCCAGCAAACCTTGGTTAGCCCCTCTATTGACTCTCAAGTACCATTTCTTGTAACTGATTAAGTTCCTTCAGGTAATTCTGGAAGAGGAGATGAGACTGTGAGACCTGTAGAGGCTGAGAACAGTAGACAAATTTCTCAAATTTCAAATGTATCTAATCCTTTTGTTCTAATTGCTACTTCAATGATAAATCCAGATATGGCTATTATTGATGAAGCACTTGAACCTGAGTTTTATGAGAATCTGGAAAGTTACTCTGTTTCCTTATTGATAGACACTCCAGATGTAGCTAACATTAATGATGAATATTTGAGGGATATTATTGCTAAACAAAATCATACAATGAACAACATGCAACTGACTCAGAGAAATAATAGTTTTTTAACTGAAGAGGGTTATCAAGCATTGAGGAGTGAATCACAGAGAGTTTCTGATGAATTGTTTCATTACAAGGCAAACCATGAAAAGAAAATTTCTTTATGGCAAAATATCAAAAATAATTGGTCTAAAATGAAAGATACTGTATCTGACTGTTGCAAGGAGGTGGAAATAGATAAGATGAATCTGAAAAGATTGAATGACCATTTTTCATCTTTTCAAAATAAAAATCAGTTATCTTTTTCAACAATCAATGAGAGTTTATCTAGTCTTCCAAGAGTGAAAACCAGACTAACAACCATTGAATAGAAATTGAACTCATTGTTTAATGATTAAAAAATATTCTGAGATTTCTTTATAGGAACATATAGTACAGGATGCTCCAAGGTTACCTGTGGCTAGTTCATCTAAAGGAAAATTAGTTCCAGAAATACATGTTGATACCCCTGAGTTTCCATCAAAAATTGATGATGCACCAGGATCTTCAACAGAGGGATCAAACAATGAGATTACTGCACAATTAGAGAAGTTTCAGCTGCTCCATACTCAGAAAAAAGCTGGTAGTAAGAAGACTCCTTCAAATCAAAAGAATTTGCCAAAACTTGACCAGTACCCAACATTTGATGGTGATTCTTCTTCTGATTGGCAGCAATTTATTTGCAGAATTGATAACTTAAAAAATTCTTACAAACTCCCAGATAAGGAAATTGTGTCTAAGTTAATTTCTTTGTTTACCAATGTTGCCCTAATGTGGTATGAATCTGTTCTCCTGGACAGGAATGACTACTCATGGGAAGATTGGAAAAAATTGATTAAAGCACAATTTGGTGGCTCCAAGTTCAGAATGGCTCAACAAAGGCAGTATGAGGAAACTAGATATAGCTCTTCCACAGATAAAACTATTGAGTTCTTAATGAAACTTGTAAAAATCTTGAGGGCAATGGACCCAAATATGGAGTTTGAGTTATGGACGGACAGGATCCTTTATAAATTGCCAATGTCTCTAAGAGACTTAATAGTGGCTAGGACTGAGTTCGCCAGAGAACCTTCTTCTTTCATTAATACTTGCAATGAGATCCTTCTAAACAACAAGTATTATGCTAGAAGATTCATTCCTAGGACCCCTTTGGAGAAACCCTCCACTTACCAACAGAAACCTCTGGAAAAGTTTGGTAAACCTTCTGCCCCTGTTGCACCAAAAAAGTATTCAACAAACACTTGCTTCAAGTGCAACAAAAACTTGCTTCAAGTGCAACAAGCCTAGGCCAAAAGGCCATGTTTTTGAAAAGAGGATAAATCTTGTTTAACAAACTGAGGAGAAGGCTGATGACACAATAGAACTGGATGATACTTCAGGTGATTGTGCCAGCAATATTTCATATGAACCTCAACAAGAAATATTGATGCTGCAAGAAGATATTCATTATTTAAATACTATTGATATTAATGATAATGATTTATCTACAGTTGAGGATGCTGAGATCATAAGGAACATTGAGGATAGTTCAATTGTAATTGCCCCTCTCAAAGCACCAGTCTTGATCAATGGAACCAGCATGGAAGTTGTTCTGGATTCTGGAGCTGGAGGAAGTGTAGTATCTGAAAAAGCACTTGCTTCGTTGGATCAAGACTTTAAATCAAAACTGATTCCTATCACCTCTGAAAATTGGAGAGGTTATGGCTCTGTTTTGTCCCCCATTGGTAAATACAAGGCCATAGTATTTTTTAAATATAACCATGGTTTTGTAAGAGCTATTTGTGATTCTGTTGTCATGAAAAATGATAATTTAAGCAGTTAGTTTATCATAGGAAATTACATTTTAACCAAATATGGCATAAAATTAGATCCTTCAAACTAATGCTTCACAATGAGGATAAATGGGAAGAGAAAATTTAAGATTTCCTCCCCCAAAAAATTATTAAAACCAGAATTGAACACGTGTAATTCTGTGGTTCAATATAAAGGAAGATCTACAAAATAAATGCTTTCCCTTATGTCTGAAATTGACAATGCTTCTTTTGGAGAACAACTTTCTGGTGAGGATAAAGATTTCATCATTAAATTGATAAAATCTTTTCCTATGGCCTTTGCTCATGGGTCACATGAACTAGGATTAGTTAAAGAAGAAATGAAACTTTCATTATCTTGTCCATTAACTGACATACCACGTAGATTAAAGAAGAAGCCTTATCCTGCTTCTCCCACAAAGAGAAAAGATATTGAGGATAATATCTCTACCCTTTTAAAAATGAATATTATTGAAAAGGTAGTTGAGACACCTAAATATTGTGTTATCTCACCTGTCCTAATTTCTTATGAGAAAGATAAAGCCAGGTTATGTGGTGATTATAGAGCACTAAATACTTATACTGTTGATGATATCTATCCTTTACCTAGAATTAGCTCTATACATGCTACCTTACAGGGTGCTAAATATATCAGCTGTTTGGATGGTAATAAGGGATATCACCAGGTACCTGTTGAGAAAAATTCTCAGAATTTTCTGATGATTTCTACTCATATGGGTATTTATAAGTATTTTAGGATGCCATTTGTCCCTAAAAATTCCCCTTCAGTTTTTCAAAAAGTCATGGATAACACATTCCATCAGGAGATAATTGAAGGATGGCTGATGGTTTATATTGATGATATCATTATATTCTCAAAAACATTTGAGGACCATCTCAACCACCTGTGTAAAGTGTTCCAAAAAATGGATGAGATAAATATGACACTTGCTTTGAAGAATTTTAAATTTGGTTTCCATTCTTTAAAAGTTCTTTGTCATGTTGTTTCAGGCTTACAGATATGTGTTGACCAAAAAAAAGTGGCAGCCATACAACAGGTGAAAGACTTTTATATAAAATAATAGTGTTCTATTAGTAACGCCCTTAAGTCCCTTTAGTGAAATCTCTGCCTGATGTACCTTTTATATAAAATAATAGCCTTCTATTAGTAATGCCCTTAAGTCCCTTTAGTGAAATCTCTGCCTGATGTACCTATAAAGGTAATGAAAATAATCTTTGAGCGAGAAAACAGAGATCTTTACATTTCATAATCAATAACAAACCTTTTATATAAAATAATAGTGTTCTATTAGTAACGCCCTTAAGTCCCTTTAGTGAAATCTCTGCCTGATGTACCTACAATAATAGTACAAGATAATAGCGAGAAACTATTAGTAAAATCAACTAAACAATCAACATATAAGTCTTTACCTATAAAGGTAATGAAAATAATCTTTGAGCGAGAAAACAGAGATAAGGAAAAACAACAGCATCAAGCTACTCTATTTAAATAAACATCTCGCTCAAAGAATTAATGGATATGATTGAATAGTACAGCATCAATTTCAATAGGAACTAAAAATAAATAAATAAAATGATGTGATCATACAAAGTAATCACATAATACTAACTTAATCACACAAATGAGAAAAGAATATAAAAGAATATATAGGAGAAAGCAACCAACAACTACGTATTTTCACACTCCCCCTTGCTATCAATCTTATCCAGCAGACCAATTTTTTTAATAAATCCAGTGAATTTTTCTTTGCTAAGTGATTTTGTAAAGATGTCTGCAACCATGTCTGTAGTTGGAATGTATCAAAGATCTATTTTTCCAGACATTACTTGCTCCCTGATCCAGTGAAATTGTATTTCAATGTGTTTTGTTCTTGCATGAAAAACTGGATTTTTACATAGAGCAATACTACCTTGATTGTCAGAGAAAAGCATAGAAGAAGTTTTGCGATCATATCCAAGATCTACAAGTAAATTCTTCATCCAGATTGCCTCTTGACTGGCATCAACTGTTGCTTTACTTTCAGCTTCCGTTGTGCTTAATGTGACAGTTGGTTGTTTTTTACAGCGCCAGCTAACAGCTGTCCCATTGATTGTAAAAACATAGTCAGTAGTTGATCGACGTGTTTTGCGGAAACCTGCCCAATTGACATCAGCAAATCCTTCAGGCAAAGAATTACTAAAATTTCCAGTGTTTGAAAAAGAGTCATAATTTTTAAAATTAAGTGAAACATTTATTGTTCCTTTTAGATAGCAAAGAACTCTTTTGAAAGCAGTCCAATGTTTAATTCCAGGTTAGTTAAGATGTTGAGCAAGTTGGCTATTAGCGAATGCAATATCTTGTCGAGTACACTGTGAAATATAGTTTAATCGTCCTACAGCCCGTAGATAGTTGATGTTTAATTTTGAGAAGATTTCAATTTCATCATCTGTAGCTTTTTCAAGTTGAGTATTGATCATCATAGGCGTGGAAATTGGCTTGCATTCTTGCATATCATATGAAAATAAAAGATCTTTTATTTCTTGATCTTGACATAAAGACAGAGTTTTAGCATTACAATCTCTAATGACCCTCATACCCAGAATAAACTTTGCTTCTCCTAAGTCTTCCATTTCAAAATGTGATTTAATTGCATCCTTGAACCAGTTTACATTCTTTCCAAAGATAGAGAGATCATCAACATGAAAATGCACAAAACAAGGATTTGTATCACTTTCATGAATAAAAAGACATGGATCTGCAGAGGATGGGTAAAAATTGACTGAATAAAAGAATTTTAATAATTCAGCATACCAACAACAAGAAGCTTGTTTGAGTCCATAAAGAGAACGTTTAAGTAATAAAACTGGATCTTTAACATTTCCAGGCTTCTTCATTCCCAAAGGAAAATTCATGAAGACTTCTTCATCTGGTTTTCCATGAAGAAACGTCCCTTTAAAAACCATCTGAATAAAATCCCAATCTTCACTATAAGAAATACTCATGAGAACACGTAATGTCATTAATCTACCTGTTGGAGCAAAAGTCTCGCAGTAATTGATGCCAGCTTTTTGAGAACAACCTCTGGCAGAAAGGCGAGCTTTATATTTGTTGATATTGCCATCTGCGTCTCTTTTGATTTTAAAAACCCAAACCAATCCAATCGCTGATGTTCCATTTGGTCTTTCAATAATATCCCAAACTTTTTTCTCTTGAATCATAGTGAGTTCTTTATCAATGGCATCAAACCAATGATCACCATCAGGACGATTAATTGCCTCATAATAAGTCAATGGATCTGAAAATACTGAATAAGATGTATAATCATGTTCTGAATGTGACAAAAGTGAAGTTGTGTAACATAAATATTCTTCAATTAAAGCGGCTGAATTTAAATTTTGCTGATTACATGTCCTTTTTCCTTCGATAATATTTTCAGTATTAATAGTTGAATTTATATCCTTAGGTGCTGTATTAGGAACTGTTTTGTATTCCCAATATTTTGAATAATTGGAAGGAGAAATATCGTTAATTTCTTGAGAATAAATTTCTGTTTCTAAAGACGGTGGAGATTTATCCTGATTGGGATTTGAATCAAGGTCAGGTGAAGGTAAATCAAACTCTTCCGTGAATAAATCAACTAATTACGAATTATCTTTTTGTTTAGTGCTGAAAGGGAATTTTGATTCATCAAAAATGAAATTAGGGGGTGTCAGTTCTGGCAAATCCGCACTTACAAATCCGCACTTACAAATCCGCACTTAAATAAGTGCGGATTTCCAAAACACACTAGCCCCAATACTGGTGGATTTCAAAATGAAATAAGTCACTTATTTCACTCAAATCCCCACTTTCTCAACCAAAAGTGCTGATTTCACCATCAAGTCCCATTTAACTGATTTGTCAGCATCATCCCATTCATATGCAGCACTGCACAGCATAACACTTCATAACTCAAAACATCATACATCATTTACATTTTCATATCATATCATATAAGAGTCATGCCTTCCTCACTTTCAAATCGTGATAAATTACATAAAGCAATGACTTTCATGGCTCTTGAACTGCTCTTGGACTCTGATTGAGATTCTGATTCTGATCTAGAAGAAGATTTTGTCTTTTTATCAAAAATGGCCACAAAACGTTACCTTCTTCCCAGAAAGCCTCAAGTACTTCATACCCCCAAGTACACCATCCAAACACTTCTTAAACTATCTACACCCAGTTTTAGACAGCTTTTCAGGACTTCTCAGGAATTTTTCCTTAAATTGCATGAGCTTATTCAGGATCATCCCATATTTCACAATAATTCTCAAAAAGAACAACAACATCCTTCAATTCAATTGGCCATCACACTATGTCATAAGGTTCAAATGGTAATGGAGCCGCTTTGAAATGTTTAGAAAATGTCTTTGATTTAGGGTATGGTTCAGTTAACACTTATACCAAACAATGTATCACTGCCATCAACTCCTTGTAATCTCAACTTCTCACCTGGCCAACAAAAGAAGAGCGACTTGAATCATCTCAGGTTATGCAAGCAGAGGGCTTCCCAGGATGTATTGGTTTTGTTGATGGTACTGCTATTCCTTTGAGCCAGAAACCTGCTCAAGGTGGAAACAATTACTTTCACATTCTCGTCAAAAATTTTCACCAAAATATTTACAAGTCAAAAAAATTCTATATCTGTTTTAAAAAATTGGTAATACTCTCCCCTGCATTTTATTGAAGAAAGGGGTGGATATCACCAAAATTTTTCTAACTCATCAATTTCACATGTCAGATTTGAAAATTTGGCAATACACCCCCCCTGCATTTTATTGAAGTAAGTGGTGGAAGTCATCTAAATTTAATATAATTACGTAAATTATTAAATAAATATCTAATATATATCAATTTCCCTAGTTTAAAGTAATGACAATCCCTCAAGCGAAAATGCAGACCAAGTCTAGAAACAAAAGTTTGGGACTTTCCACAGGTATAGGCTAGAGGAACCCCATGAAACAAATAAATGTTATCATGATTACCATTTATTAAACACAAGGTCGTTGGCCCATTACTTTTGTTGAGGAAATTGATACATAAAAAATATTTATTAAAAATTTACAAAAAAATATAAAATTTTCGATGACAACTCTAATCCCCATACTTTTTGGATATAAATAAAGTTTTTTTAAATCGATTAACTTTACCTTCTTTCATTACCTTATTGATTCTTTGAATCAACTTATGACTGATTTGAAATGAGCAACAAAAATGTGTTAAATCTTGACAGGATTCCAAACCAGGAGGAGCTTTGGTCGTTTGATGATTATCCTTAGAAGAATTCCAAATAGTTTCGATGATACCATTTCCCAAACCAAAACCAATAATGCACCGGTGGTCTGGAAAATATAAACCATGTCATTTGATTTTAGCTGCAGATGGTATTGGTTGGCCAGTAATTGGTTTGATATATGAGAATATACCAAAAGTAAGAAAATTGGTGTCATTGGTATTGGTGTGAATTTTATTGTGAAATCCAGAATGAGTGATAATAACATTAGAAAATAAAAGATATTTGTGGCTGATATCTTCCCATTTGGAGTCACACCAATTCGGTATTCCAACTTTGGTTGCAAGTTCATGATTTTTTTCAAATGCTTTATTACAGTGCTTTTTGAGTCAAAGAGCAAGAAAAGAGTTAAAGGAAGGTAGAGTGTCCCATAAGCAAAAATCTTCATCTTTTTGAGCTTTAGTGATATTCTTGAGCAACAAATATACACCTAGATAATAATCATATAAGAGTTTCAGATTCCTTATTCTCTAAATATGCAATATAAAAATGTGAAATATGACAAGTGAAATTTGGAAAAAAGGCTCAACTTCAAAGGTCAAAATCTCAGCAACCACTGAACCTAATTCAAACCTGTTTGAGGGAAATGAAAGATATGCTTTAGTAGAATCTTCAGTTAAAGGACATGTGATTTAAATAAACCTAACCCTAATTTGTTACATAAAAAAATGAAATAAAAATTTAAATTGGGAAAAAAAAGGCTTAACTTTAACGGTCAATATCTCAGCAACCACTGAATCAAATTCAAATCTGTTTGTAGGAAATGAAAGGTAGCCTTTAGGAAAATCTTCAGTAAAAAGAACATTAGATTTGAATAAACCTAACCCTAATTCCGAGTCTGATTTTTAAAATTGTACAAAAACTTGAAAAGTGGTAATGAAGATGATATCAAAAGGAGTTTTATAAGTTCACTGTTATCCAGATAAGAGTCATACATATATTTAAGTATGAACTTTTCATAAAAGGAATGAGATATCATATAGGCATGAAAAAAAGGAGATGAAACTTACCTTGATTGAAAAGTAGGAAAAATAGAGTGAGAAAGATTGATGTTGGAATTGTGGGGAAATTGAATATGGAGTAAGTGAAATGCATAAAGAATGTGCAATGTATGTGTTTCAATGAAATGGAGCCAAAAAAAAGTGAAATAAGGGAAAGGGGGGATAATGACCATGCCAAGGAGGGATGAAGAGTAGGGTGATGGAGCTAAAAAACAAAGTAAAGAGGGAGAGAAAAAAAGGTTAATTATACCATTGAAATCCAAAATAACCACTTACAAAAAAAATTTAGATAAAAAAAATAAAATAAACAGAAAAAAACAAAAAAAATTATAATTAGTAATCAAAAAATCAAAAAAAAGAATAAAGTGACTTACCTGGAGAGATGAGATGACAAAATGAATGAAACCAAATTGTTTGAGGGATGTTGGAGGAGAATAGGAAAAGGATATGAGGGATGAATGAAAAAAAATCACTGACAAAACATGTGATTTCAGAAAATATGCAATTTCATGTTGAGCTGGTGAAAGAAAACCAATGAGCCATCCAAAAAAAAAATTTCCTGTAAATTCCAAAAAAAAATGAATATGCAACAAACCAAAATACCAACCCAAGTGAATGAAGTACACAAAGAGACATTTGGAGAGTACAAAATGGTATGGGAAAGAAAGGGATGATGTGGCCAACATGTGGTTTTGAAAAAAAAATCACCAAAAAAGTGCTGATTTGAGGTCAGAACTGACATCCATTTTTGAAATAAGTGACTTTTTTGCAAAATTTAAGTGCTGATTTGTAAGTGCTGATTTGGTTTGAAATCCGCACTTAAGTTAAGTGCTGATTTGCCAGAACTGACACCCCCTATTATGTGAATACAAAATTTGATGATTGTCCAATCTGAGAAGTCGATACAAAGTAGTATCCTCAGCATATGCAAGAAAACAACATCTTATTGAATTAGGACTAAATTTTCCTTTTTGTAGATTTTTATCAATCAATGTATAAGCAGCACAACCAAAAACATGTAAATGATCTAACTTTGGTGCCTTTTTGAATCTCATTTTGTAAGGACTGTTAAAATTTATTGAGGAGGATGGTAAATGATTCTCAATATAAATGGCCGTGTTAACAGCTTCTCCCCAAAAGGTGAGTGGCATTTTTGAGTGAAAAAGGAAAAATTTTGCCATTTCAGCAGTAATTCGATTACCTCTTTCAGCAATTGAATTCTGCTGTGAAGTATAAGGTGAGGTGGTAATGATTTTGAAACCCTCTTCATCACTTAGATTTTTAAAATTTTTATTGATGAATTCAGTTCCATTATTGCAAACAATGTTGGCAATTTTATAAGAAGATGAGTTTTCAATTTGCCTCTTAAATTTGATAAAAACTTCAAAAACATCTGATTTTTGACTAAGAATAAATACAAATCGATAAGATGTGAATGCATCTGTAAGTTTGAAATAATAAGGAGCTCCTCCTTCTGATGGTGGATTGATTTTTCCACTCAAATCAAGTTGTAAGTATTCAAGAAATCTGCTACCTCTAGGTACAGTGCCATAAAAAGGAAGACGATGATGTTTGGCATCTATACAAGATTCACAACAACCTAGATCATTTAAAAATTTAACACCAATAATGTCCTCCATTTTATTTAAATAAATTTCTTTTGAATGCCCAAGTCTGTGATGCCAGAGAGTTTTAGAACAGTTAGAGAGAAAGGATTTGATGGGCACTGTGAGAGCCTCACCAGGTACAGCATCAAGAAAAACTAGTCCTTCATTGGCGTTTCACTGTCCATTAAGAATGATGTCATCATCTTTAGAAATTAAGACTGTGCCATCGGGATTTGTCGATTGACTACATCCTTGAGCAATAAATGGACCAAGTCCAACCAGGTTTTGATTAATGGAAGGAACATGTAAGCAATTAGTGAGAGTAATTTCCTCTCTCGGAGTTACTAAATTGACAGAACCAGAACCTTGACTATAGATGATTGAACCATTGCCAAGTTTAATAGGTTTTCAACTGAATCGATAATTTTTAAAATGTTTACAATTTCTAAACATATGGACAGTAGCTCCACTATCAAAAATAACAAGATTGCCAGTAGAGGCATTGCTATGATTTGCTTTAAAAATTTTTGCCGGACCATAACTCACATTGGCATGGATCTTGGGTTCTGTTGTTGATGTATTTTGTGAAATCGCATGACTTTTTCTTTTTTCAGGATGAAGCTCGAAGCAATTTTCTTCACTATGTTTTGTCTTAGGATTGTGTTTTCCATTGCGACATACTGGCCATTTTGGCTTATCAACACTTTTGACATTATTTACTAATGCTGAATTTTCAACAACATCAGACTCCACTTCAATAGCAGATCAGGCAAGTCAAGATAATAAATTATGAACGGAAAGATTTTGATGAAACACTTCAGAAGAGTGTAGAATAAGAGCTTTATGCGTTTGATAAGAATCAGGTAGAAGTCGTAATATACGGTGAGCTTCAAGTTCACTTTCAACAGATACACTAACAGCACCCAGTTCATTAATCCTCGTTCGTAATTCATTGACAAAAGCTTTAAGACCTTTATCATGGCACTTGACACTGTGATATCGAGAAAATATAGATGCTCTATTAGATGCATCATCAGAAGCATATTGAGTGCTCAGCTTTGACCATATTAACCAGGGACTCTCCATATCCAATTCAGTAACAAAAGTGGTAAGATTACCAGCATCAATTTTTAAGATGATTATGTCGGTAGCTTTATCCACTCTTGTTTGAAATTCATCTTTTAGTGTTTGTGACGCATCATCAGTAGGACGAGTTTCTTTTCCAAGTACAAGGGACTTTAATTTATGACGGGTCAAATGAGCGATCATTCTGATTCTCCATTTGTGAAAATTGTCAGAGGATAGAATGGGAATATTACAGGACAAATCATTGGAGTTTTCAGAATTTTCCATTGTAGAAATGGGAATAGGTCAAACAGTGTCTGTAGAATGTGAAGAATCAGCTGGTGATGGGATATCGAAAGTATCGTTTGATGACATTCAATAATGGCCTGGGCCCATAACCTGAAAGACTTTTATATAAAATAATAGCGTTCTATTAGTAACGCCCTTAAGTCCCTTTAGTTAAATCTCTGCCTGATTTACCTTTTATATAAAATAATAGTGTTCTATTAGTAATGCCCTCAAATCCCTTTAGTGAAATCTCTGCCTGATGTACCTATAAAGGTAATGAAAATAATCTTTGAGAAAGAAAACAGAGATCTTTACATTTCATAATCAATAACAAACCTTTTATATAAAATAATAGCGTTCTATTAGTAACGCCCTTAAGTCCCTTTAGTGAAATCTCTGCCTGATGTACCTACAATAATAGTACAAGATAATAGCGAGAAACTATTAGTAAAATCAACTAAACAATCAACATATAAGTCTTTACCTATAAAGGTAATGAAAATAATCTTTGAGCGAGAAAACAGAGATAAGGAAAAACAACAGCATCAAGCTACTCTATTTAAATAAACATCTCGCTCAAAGAATTAATGGATATGATTGAATAGTACAGCATCAATTTCAATAGGAACTAAAAATAAATAAATAAAATGATGTGATCATACAAAGTAATCACATAATACTAACTTAATCACACAAATGAGAAAAGAATATAAAAGAATATATAGGAGAAAGCAACCAGCAACTACGTATTTTCACAACAAGTGAAGACTCCTACTACAGTTAGAGAGCTACAGAGTTTTTGGGGAATGTGTGGATACTATAGACAGTATATTAAAAATTACCAAGTCATAGCTTTACCCCTTACCCAATTAACTAGGAAGGATGTTGCTTTTGTCTGTAATAGTGAAAGACAAAGAGCCTTTGACAATATGAAACACTGTTTAATGTCAGCACCTATTCTTGCTTTACCTGACTTTAATCAACCATTTGTTTTATATACTGATGCCAGTTTTATTGGTCTGGGTGCTGCCCTCCATCAAAAACAAGTGATGAATGATAAAGTATATGAAGTAGTAATTTGTTATATTTCAAGAACCTTGAGAAATAGTGAATTGAAATATGGTGCTACTCAATTGGAATGTTTAGCTGTAGTGTGGGCTCTAGAAAAGCTACATTATTACCTAGATGACCAGAAATTTGAACTTGTCACTGACTGCAGTGCAGTTAAATCCCTTTTAAACTTGAAAACACCTAACAGACATATGTTCAGATGGCAGTCAGCTGTTCAAGAATACAGAGGGAGAATGACAATTATTCATAGGGCTGGTATTGTTCACTCAAATGTGGATATGTTATCAAGGTTACCTTTACCAAATGATGACTCTAATCCTGCTTATGATCCTGAGGATGAAATTATTTATATTCACGGGATATATGTGGTTGATATGGAGGAAGAGCTATTACAGCTTATTGTGGATTCATATGATAAGGACACTGACTTAAAAAAGTTATGCACCATATTAAATGATCCAAAGAATGCTTCAATACAAGCAGTAATTAAAACCCTTCCACCAAAGTACCAAAAAGCTTTGGAAAAAGGTAAATTTTCAATTGATGAAAGATATCTATATTATAGAAGAAAGTTGATTAATGTCATTGTTATTCCTCCTTCTATGAAAGAAATCATCTTGAAAATTTGTCATGATGACATATTAGCTGGACATTTTGATCTTGAAAAAACAATGATCAGAATTAAAAACACTGCTTGGTAGGTTAATATGTCTGAAGACACCAAATTATATGTTTAATCTTGTGATTCTTGCCAAAAATCAAAAAGATTGACTGGTAAGAGAGCTGGATTAATGCAAAATACTGAACCTCCTGATGCACCATGGCAGATAATAAACATGGATTTTGTAACAGGATTACCTATTGCTGGAAAAGACAGTTATAACTCTTGCTGGGTTATTGTGGAAAGATTCACTAAAATGTGTAAATTTATCCCTACACACAAGGATGTTTCCACTAAAGAATTATCTTTCTTATGGTGGTCTCATATGTTTATCACTGCTGGCTTTCCTAAAGCTATAATCTCTGACAGAGACCCTAAATTTACTTCTGAATTTTGGATGTCTCTGATTGATGTTTGTGGTTGTGATCTGAAACTATCTACTGCCCATCACCCTCAGACTGATGGATTAGCTGAAAGAATGATTCAGACTCTAGAGGACATGATAAGAAGGTACTGTGCCTTTGGCCTTGAGTATAAAGATAATGAAAGAATCACTCATGATTGGGTTACCTTACTTCCTGGGTTAGAATTTGCCTATAATAGCACTGTTCATTCTGTTACTCAAAGAATGCCTTTTGAGCTCTGGCTTGGATATGTTCCAAATACTCCTGCCTAAATTCTCAATAACAAAATACCTAAATTGGATATACATCCTGGTGTAAAATCTTTTCTTAAAATGCAACAACTTTGCAGAAATCATGCTCAAAAATGTATTGAAAAATCATTTGAGTATGAGAAGAAGATATGAGACCAATCCCATAAGGAATACACTTTTAAAAAGGGTGATGAAGTGTTGATCTCTACATTCCACTTCAATTTACAAGGAAATAAAAAATTAAAAGACCCATTTGTTGGTCCATTTGTTGTCAGAAGAATGATTGGAGACAATGCAGTTGAGGTTATTTTTTATTCTCCATATGACAGAAAACATCCTGTTTTTCCAATATATCTTCTGAAACCTTACACATCCAATAGTGATTTATTTCCAAAAAGGAGGGGAAGACCAAAGAAAACCCCAAATGAAATCACTGAAACAGCAGAAATTGAAAAAATTCTGAATGACAGAATAGTCACTGCTGAAAAAGGTACAGAATAATTATTGAGATTCAAGAATAAATCATCTGAATATGATTCTTGAAAACCTGGGAAGGAGATATCTAATCTTCCTACTCTACTAAAAAAGTATAAAAAGAAAAAATCATAGCATTTTTTTATTGTTTTTTTAGAGTGAGGGAGTGTCAGCCAGGCTACTAGACTTACCTAGTAAAATAATTAATTATTTTACTGAGGTGAAGCCATGCCTTTTTTAAAATACTTATTAATATTTAATTATTTAACATTTACTTATATATTACTTACAACCAACTAAGCTAATTATATTAAGTAGTGTAAATAATTAATTTAAGTAAGTGTCCCATACATTTTTACTCTCTAACACCGTGCTCAATAATGCAGTTGATTGGGAATAAAAATTAATAATAAAATTATAATAAAAAAACCTTAAAATTATTATATTACTTCATTGAGAGATCTGGAATTCCGTGAAATTAATATAATTAACTTAAATGTGATGTAATTAATTGTGATAGTCCATGGGAACTCATACTTGATTACTAATAAAATTGATGCCCTTGTTGACGTACCAATTAATTTATTTTCTTATGTGTCGGCTGGTCGTCTAGAAGAAGGAGAAAAATAGAAGAAGGAATGAGAGGAGGAGAAGGAGGAAAGGAGTATGGGTAATAAAAGAAATAAAATTTAATAAAATTATTTAATTTATTGAGATAAGACAACGATGAGTGAGCTGAGAAGAGACAACAAATTGGTTTTATAAATATTATTATTATTTAAGTAAGAGTTCTGCGCGGCAAACAATATAGTTACTATCAGACTTAAGGCAACCTTTAATTTGTTATATAGACTTTTAATTAGAATTGTATTACTAATAAAAAAAAAATATAAACGTAGTAAAATAGTTTTTAATTTGTTGAGTGTATAATAAGTGATAAGGCTACAGGGGATTATCCAAGGCCCTTTTATAGGCAATGGGTCCTCTGAAGCGCTACTATATCAGTAAATACAATGATTAGAAAGGAATAAAACAAACATATCAAAAGAGTAAATGAAACATAACAATATAGAGAAAAACATGAAACAAATAATTAAAAGCCCAATTAAGAATCCAATTTCCCCGCCATTAATCCCCAAATCAGTAAGTGACAATAGTAAATAACTAAACAAGATTGGAAACATAGGAACTATGAGAAATATAATTCCCAACAGATGGTACATTCTGATTAGAGGACATTTTAAGTGAAACAAAAAATAATTTGACGCAACAAAACAAGCAATTAATCTCAATTTAGTCCAAATTAATTTATTTGTTTTTTCTAACACAATTAAGGGTCAAAAGAAGCGTCCTTAATAATTGTTTAGTATCATATGAGAGGTATTAGTTAATATATAAATTTAAGTAATTAATTTAAATATATTATAAATCAAATTTACACTTGTAATTATAATATATGTTTTTTAATTAATTAAATATAAATTTATAATTATTAAATACATAAAAATGCGCCATTATTTGTAGAATATATTATATTATGCTCAATTTAATTGTATATAAAAATATATATAACCAATAAATTTAATGTAACATTTGTATATAATAAAATTCTTATATAATTTCATTATGCAATAAAATATTAAGTTATATTCATTAAATACAATTCTTACCCACTCTTTAAGGTTTTATAATTTATATATCATTTACTGGACTCCTGGAATAGCCTGGCTGACACTCCCTCACTCTAAAAAAAAAAAAAAAAAAAAAAAAAAAAAAATGCTAAGATTTTTTCTTTTTGTATTTTTTCAACAGAGCAGGCAGATTTGAAATTTCTTTGCCAGGTATCCATGCATCATGTTCAGATGATTTGTTCTTATATCTCAATAAATATTCAGTACCTCTTTCAGAAGTGATAATTCTATCATTGAGAATTTTATCAATTTCTGCTGTTTCTGTGACTTCCTGAGGGTTCTTCTTAGGTCTTCCTCTTCTTTTTGGAAATAAGTCACTGTTGGAAGTATAAGGTTTAAGCAAAGAAATGGGAAAGACAGGATGTTTCCTATCATATGGAGAATACAATACAACTTCTACTGCATTATCACCAACCATTCTTTTAACAACAAATGGTCCTACAAAAGGATCTTTTAATTTGTGGTTACCTTGTAAATTGAAATGGACAGTAGAGATCAACACTTCATCACCCTTGTTAAATGTGTATTCTTTATGGGATTTATCCCATCTTTTTTTTTCATATTCAAATGCTTTATCAATACAACTCTGAGCATGTTTTCTGCATAGCTGTTGCATTTGCATAAAAGATTTTACACCAGGGTGTAGTTCCAACTTAGGTAATTTATTATTGAGAATGTGAGCAGGAGTGTTTGGGACATAACCTAACCAAAGCTCAAAAGGCTTTTTCTCAGTGACAGAATGAACAGTGCTATTATATGCAAATTCAAGACCAGGCAAAAGAGTGACCCAATCATGAGTAAATCTGTCATTATCTTTATATTCTAAACCAAAGGCACAATACCTTCTAATCATATCTTCCAGAGTTTGAATCATTCTTTCAGCTAGACCATCAGTCTGAGGATGATGAGCTGTAGACAATTTTAACTCACAGCCACAAATATCCATCAAAGAGGTCCAAAACTCAGAAGTGAATTTTGGATCTCTATCAGAGATAATGGCTTTTGGAAAAACAATAATATTAAACATGTAAGACCACCATAAGAAAGCTAATTCCTTGGTGGATACATCTTTGTGGGTTGGAATAAATTTGCACATTTTTGTGAATCTATCAACTATTACCCAACAAGAGTTAAAGCTGTCTTTACCTGCAACAGGAAGACCAGTGACAAAATCCATATTAATGATTTGCCAGGGAGCACTAGGTGCTTCAATATGTTGTAATAACCCTGCTCTCTTACCTGTTAACCTTTTAGATTTTTGGCAGGAATCACAAGATTCAACATATAATTTTGTGTCTTCAGACATATTAGCCCACCATGCAGTGTTTTTGATTCTAATCAATGTTTTTTAAAGATCAAAATGACCAGCTAATATGTCATCATGACAAAGTTTGAGGATAGTTTCTTTCATTGAAGGAGGAATAACAATTACATTGGTAAGCTTCCTTCTATAATAAATATAACCATCTTCAATAGAAAACTTTCCTTTATTTAAAGCATTTTGGTATTTTGCAGGAAGAGTTTTTATTAATGCTTTAATTGAAGTATTCTTAGGATCATTCAAAATAGTAACTAATTTATTTAAGTCAGAATCTTTATCATATGAATCCAGTATTAACTGTAATAACTCTTCTTCCATATCAACTATAAATATACCATGTATATGAACAGTGTCATCCTCAGGTACATAAGCAGGATTGGAGTCATTATTTGGCAGAGGCAATCTGGAGAGCATATCAACATTAGAGTGAACATTTCCAGCTCTGTGGATAATAGTCATCCTTCCTCTGTATTCCTGAACAGCAAGTTGCCACCTGAACATATGTCTGTTAGGTGTTTTGAGGTTTAAGAGAGATTTCACAGCACTACAGTCAGTTACCAACTCAAATTTTTGGTCATCCAAGTAGTAATGAAGTTTCTCAAGAGCCCAAACAACTGCTAAGCACTCCAATTGAGTGGCACCATATTTCAATTCACTATTTCTTAAGGTTCTTGAAATATAACAAATTACAACCTCTGAGGATTTATCATTAATAATTTGCTTTTGGTGAAGGGCAGCACCCAGACCAATAAAGCTAGCATCTGTATAAAGTACAAATGGCTTGTTAAAATCTGGGAGAGCCAATATAGGGGCTGTCATTAAGCAATTTTTCAATGTATTAAAAGCTTTCTGACAGTCATCATTCCAGAGAAAAGCAACATCTTTTCTGGTTAGTTTTGTAAGAGGCAAGGCTATGACCTGATAATTTTTAATATATTGTCTATAATAGCCACACATACCTAAAAAACTTTGGATTTCTCTTACAGAAGTTGGTGCTTTCACATTTTGAATGGCAGCAACTTTATTATGGTCTACACAAATTTGTAAGCCTGACACAACATGGCCAAGGACTTTCAAAGATTGAAAACCAAATTTACACTTTTTTAAAGATAAACAGGTGCCTTTAAAGGGGATATAGGAATAGAATTGTTAGTAATATCTTTAATTATCTCAGCATTTTCTACTGAAGATAAATTCAATACACAATCTTCAGATATATTATTTAAATAATGGACATCATGTTCCAACATTAAAACATCTTTAAAAGATTCATTGTCATAGGAGATATTACTTTCACAGTCACTGTAAGAATTATTGACATCAAGTTCAACTTCATCAGTGTCTTCATTTTGTTCAACAAGATGAATTTTCTTGTCACAAACATGACCCTTCTGCCATGGTTTGTTACATTTATAACAAGTATTTGTTGCATATTTTTTAGGTGCAACTGGGGAAGAGGGTTTACCAGATTTTTCTGGGAGTTTTATAGAAGGTTTATTCTGATCATTATAAGATTTACTAAGGTAATTCTTTGGTTCATATCTATGGTTGAGCAGTACTTCATTACAGATATTAATGAAAGAAGAATTTTCCCTTACATGCTCAGTACTAGCAACAATCAAATCCCTAAGAGAATTTGGTAATTTATACAAGATTTTATCTCTCCAAATATCATAATCCATCTTTGGATCAATTGCTCTAAGGATTTTAGTTATTTTCATCAGAAAAACAATGGGCTTTTCAACAGAGGAGGATACATATCTAGTATTCTCATACAGTCTTTGCTGAGCTAACCTGAATTTTGAACCACCAAACTGATTCTCAATCAAGGATTTCCAATCATTCCATGTATAATGATTGTTATCTAAGAGGACAGATTCATACCACATCAAGGCTACATTGGAAAATAAAGAAATTAGCTTAGAAACAATTTCCTCATCAGGTAGTTTATAAGATCTCTTTAAATTATCAATTCTTTGGATAAAGTGTTGCCAATCAGAGGAAGAATCACCATCAAAGGTAGGATATTGGTCTAACTTGGGCCAATTTTTCTGACTACTGGGATGGTCCACTTTTTGGTTTGAATTATTCATTAGTAATAATTCCTGAAGTTTAGCCAGGTGTTCAGAAATTTCATTATTTACAGAAACAGCTGGTGCATGACCATCACAAGATTTTTTGCTAGTAGCAAAAGATTTTACAGACTCATTGTCAGTTTGTTTAATGGTTGAAATATGAGGAAGAAAGGATGAACTTTGTTCAGGTTTTTTCCCTTTATTTTTATGCAGCTTACTGGCAGAAATCTCATTTAATTCATTATTGATGGTTAAGGTTGAGAACTTTTCCTGTAGGTCAGACACATAGTTTCTTATTCTTGGAATTTCAGACATCTGGTCATTCACTTTTGCAAGAGATAGAACATTTCTGTCCTCAGAAACTGAGTGTTTGGTACTTAGTGCATGGAAGTCATTTTTTAGTTTCTTCAACTCATTTTGTAGAGATTTTATTTCATTTTTGAATGAATAATTTTCCTCAATAATGGGTTTCAATTCACTCAATGTCTTATGCAGACTGATATTTCTATCTGAGATAGCTCTATGGTCACTTCTTATTTGTTTTTGTTGACTAAGAACAATATTCAAGGTTTCTTTGATTTTTAAATAAGCTGTATCTTGTACAGAAGAACTCACTTTACATTGCAAGTGTAAATTATTTAATCTATCATTTTCATGGATTAACACATCTCTCACATGTTTGTCTTTCACAATATTAAAATCAAGGGTATCTTTCAATATTTCCTCAGAAGTTTTTTCAATTAAGTTATAGATTTCAGGGGGAACAGAATCATTTTTAATTGCAAGAGAAGGATTAATTAAAGATGTAGAAGTTAAATGTAAAGGTTCATCAAATGACAATTTGCTAATTAAATCAATAGGGCTACTAGTTACAGGAAGCTGTCTTTTAACAGGTTTAACTGTTCTTTTGCCATGTTCAATAATATTACCTGCAGAAGAAGATTTATTAGAAAACATACCCAAGTGACTATCAACCAAATTAATTACCATGGCAGAGGAGGAAACTTCCCCTGGGACTGGGTTTGGGATTGTGCTTGGGCCTTCTTTCTCCTGCTTTGTTGGTAGGGATGAGGAGGTGGATGGAAATTGGGTGTTCTGGATGGGCCAGGCTGATGATGAGGAGGGTGTTGCACATTCTGTTGGTAGTGACTCATTAGATAATCCCATTTCCATTGCTCTACTTCCATAGTATTTGGATTTTGGATGGTTGAGCTGGGTGGCTGTGAAGGTTGAGCCTGAAATTGAAGCTGATTGGGAGGCAATTGAGGAGGGGCCTGGGCCTGAATCTGGTTCCTGAGTTCTTGGACCTGATCCCACAATGTGTCTACCTTTGCTTTGTACGTCATATTTTCTGTCTTCAACTCTTTTATATGACTGGATAGGTTGCTGATTTGTTGTGGCAGAGGAAGCTTTTTTATTTTGAAGCCTTTTGGAAGACCTTCTTGAGGCACTAGAGGCTTTACTTCCTTCTGTGGTACTGGGGGAAGGGGGTTTGGTTTTTTTGCATTTCCTGTCATTTCCACATCCTGCAGTATGTGAATTCTTTGTGTTAGCATAAGATTTTTTATGACCAACTTTAGAAGAACTTACAGTGTCAGCATCATAGTCAATTTCTATTTCATCCACTTGCATGTTATCCATTTTTTCTGTCAAATTGTTGGACATACTAGTGGGAAGATTAATATTTTACTTTGTACTTTATAAAAAAAATAATCAAAGTTAGTCAATAATTGCTCCAAATAATATAAAAAAATTTTTTAATTAATTAAATTATAGAAAAAATAACTTTCAATATAAAGTAATAATTAAAAAATTAATTTTTTAAAAAAATGGATTGCAAGTTTAAATTGGGAATAACAAGTTAGTTAATTCAACCAATTAATTACCAATATTAAATATGGCAATATATTGGGACTAAGCACAATGTACTTTTAAGTCAACCAAAAATTAACAATAATTAATAATAATAAAAAAAAATTAAATTAATAATTCAATTTGTATTAATAATAATGTCAATTCTTCTAGGACTAAGAGGATTTAACACTCTATAATGGTCAACTAGGAAAAAAAAATTTTAAAAATTGAACACTTACACTCAGTGAATCAGCAATTAAGCCACAATCACTGTTATCGCAATAAAAATATAGTAATATGAGTGAGAGGCGCAAAGGTGAACTTACTATAGTGATCGAAAAATCACTTCAAAATAATATAAAAATTAATATTATATAAACCTAAGATGTCGAACCCAAGTTCGAAACACAGTCGCGGCAAAAGTTTCGTTTTGCTAGGTGGTCCGTGCGTTTTGTCGTTCGTCGCCAGGCTTCGATCGTTGTCGTCGTTTGGAAAGGCCCTCAGTTGTCGGCCGGTCGTCTAGAAGAAGGAGAAAAATAGAAGAAGGAATGAGAGGAGGAGAAGGAGGAAAGGAGTATGGGTAATAAAAGAAATAAAATTTAATAAAATTATTTAATTTATTGAGATAAGACAACGATGAGTGAGCTGAGAAGAGACAACAAATTGGTTTTATAAATATTATTATTATTTAAGTAAGAGTTCTGCGCGGCAAACAATATAGTTACTATCAGACTTAAGGCAACCTTTAATTTGTTATATAGACTTTTAATTAGAATTGTATTACTAATAAAAAAAAAATATAAACGTAGTAAAATAGTTTTTAATTTGTTGAGTGTATAATAAGTGATAAGGCTACAGGGGATTATCCAAGGCCCTTTTATAGGCAATGGGTCCTCTGAAGCGCTACTATATCAGTAAATACAATGATTAGAAAGGAATAAAACAAACATATCAAAAGAGTAAATGAAACATAACAATATAGAGAAAAACATGAAACAAATAATTAAAAGCCCAATTAAGAATCCAATTTCCCCGCCATTAATCCCCAAATCAGTAAGTGACAATAGTAAATAACTAAACAAGATTGGAAACATAGGAACTATGAGAAATATAATTCCCAACAGATGGTACATTCTGATTAGAGGACATTTTAAGTGAAACAAAAAATAATTTGACGCAACAAAACAAGCAATTAATCTCAATTTAGTCCAAATTAATTTATTTGTTTTTTCTAACACAATTAAGGGTCAAAAGAAGCGTCCTTAATAATTGTTTAGTATCATATGAGAGGTATTAGTTAATATATAAATTTAAGTAATTAATTTAAATATATTATAAATCAAATTTACACTTGTAATTATAATATATGTTTTTTAATTAATTAAATATAAATTTATAATTATTAAATACATAAAAATGCGCCATTATTTGTAGAATATATTATATTATGCTCAATTTAATTGTATATAAAAATATATATAACCAATAAATTTAATGTAACATTTGTATATAATAAAATTCTTATATAATTTCATTATGCAATAAAATATTAAGTTATATTCATTAAATACAAGTCTTACCCACTCTTTAAGGTTTTATAATTTATATATCATTTACTGGACTCCTGGAATAGCCTGGCTGACATTATGTCATATATATACTCCTTTTAGTAATCTTCTTTCTCACATTCATACAGTAGATGGTGTAAATTCTGTGTCTTTATTTCCCTCATGTTTTGCCTATAAAAGGCCCTCACTTTTGTGCTTTTCAAAACATTCCTTACTTACTTACTTATTTTATTATAACTACATACAAGACTATTTATTATTATTTTAGTATTTACATTAAAGCCGTAATTCTAAACTTTTAAATAAAATAGAATTTATCCCTTTACCTCTTTATATTATTTGAGTAAAAATCTTTAAAAGATAAAAGAAATACATACAAATTTTGAATCCTTGTAAATCCACTGTTGTGTCATGCGTAATATGACACTCGAGGCAAAAGTAGCTCATTAAATCAATACTAAAGGGCTCAAATCCATACTCGAAGCGCAGAAAGCAACTCTCCATAGCAACTGCGACTTTCCTTTGTGTACTCGCTATTCAATCGAGCTAGTCTAAACTCTAAATCTAAATTATTCAATTTCTCAATAGTGTGGCTTAGTCTTTTTCTCAATAAGCGACGCACAGCGCAATAACCAATATAATAGTACATTAAAAGGTTCATGAAATGTCTGTGGGTTATTAAGGGGTAGTGAGCATGGATGGAATGGTTAGTGAAGGATTAAGGGGTTAACAGATGTTAGTGAGGAGGGTCCAGGTGTAACGGATCTATTTTAAATGGTTTGTGGTGTGTGGAATAGTGGATGAGTATGAGGTCAATGTGAGGAGGAGTAAAGGATATAAAAAGGGTTGGGTTTTTGGTTTGAGATTCCTTAGAATTAAATTATAAAATGTATTTATAGTTAATAGTGATAAAACTCTAAAGTGAAAATCATTATTATTGTATCTTTCTTTATTTTCTCAATAATCATTTCTAAATCCTAGATCTTTGATTGTTGAGTTTCCAACCCTTTGTGAGATCTTAAGAATTTTAATATTACCTTTCAATTATATTAGAATCCTTCTCAAACATAACTTGAAGCAGTAGTTCTTCCTTCAAGTCATCTTTGAATCACTTCCTCGAACCATCCCTCTGTGCTTCGAAGAAGTATCTGAACCTTTCATCTCACTTGCAGGAACATCCTCGACCTTGTGCGTAGGTCTTTCGGTGGCAATATAATTTAATTCTCCGTAGTTCTCATTCTTTGCACTACTACGTCCCTTTTCAGGTGTTTTCTCTAAATTCTTAAAAATGGCACCTGTTCAACGCACTCCTCCTACAGGCACTACTACTAGAGCTCGCGCCAGAGGCAGGCCAACATCCACTAGGCCTGTTTCCCGCACTCACTCCTTGGAGCCACTCGACCTTAGGGAACGGCCACATTCAGTCCAATCTGTAGAAGACATCCCACAAGATTTCAATGATTCTAGTGATGATGAAGAAGGAGAGGATACAGTGCACGAGGCACCATCCGCCCCTGCGAATCACCCTTCTGGTCAACCTTCAGAACCTGGACCATCCAATTCTCTGGAAGATTTCATGATACTTTTCATGAAGACCCTTTCAAATTCAACGTCTTCAGAGGGATCTAAATTCAAAACTCCTTCTATGAAATCTCCTGATAAATTCGATGGAGAACATCCAGACAGATTGTGATCCTTCTTGCAAACCTGCAAGCTCCTGTTCCATAATGAACCTCCAACCTTCAATAACGACCGATCGAAGGTTGTTTATGCTTCTTCATTCCTGGCCATAAAAGCAGCAAGATGGTTTGAACCTTATCTTCTCATGCTCTCTTCAACCGAAACCCCCTTACTTATTAATAATTGGGAAAAGTTAGAAGACCAACTCTTCACGTTGTTTGGTTACCCTAATGAAACTGACAATGCAGAAATTGAACTTGATTTCCTTTGCATGAGTGATAATGGGAAAGCCTCTGAATATATCTTGAACTTCAGAGCGCTTCAAACTCGAGTAGGTTGGAAGGATGCTGCCCTTAAGTATCATTTCAAAAAAGGACTTCCTTTGAGGATTCTGGATCAGTTAAATCTTCACGGTCAGAAGATGACTACTTTAACAGATTTAATGGATCAAACCTTCAAACTTGACGGCGTTTACCAAGGACGACTTCAACATCCTCGATATGCCAACAAATCTCAAGGCTTAAATTTCAAATCGGGACCTTCTTCACACCCACAAACAACTCAATCCTCCTTAACTCAATCCAAACCTATTAAGGGAAATGACAAACCTCAACCGAAAAGCTCGACCCCAGGTGATATCAGTAAAGTACTGGATCCTAAAGGGGCACTTAAAGAAGCTGAGAGGAAGAGGCGAACAGATAATGGGTTATGTATGTATTGTGGGGGTAAGCACAAGCTGGAAGATAGTGTAAAATTGAAGGAAAGAGAAGGTACTAGTTCAAAGTCAAAAAACTAGTAGATAGTTTACTTGTGTGCAAAGCAAACTATCTTATCTCTCCCAGTGCACAGAACCTCCATGTCTTAAGGACTGGAGTTGCCTTAAACCGCTTGAGATTCATTCTTTTTAAGGAGGATATCCCCTTCAGTTGTCTTATAGACTCTGGAGCTTCAATTTCTTTTGTCAGTTTATCTTTTGCCGAGAAATTACAGCTGACATTTACAGATATCGATCGAACTCCAATTTACTTGGTTGAATCAGAGGAACCCAAATATTGGGTCAGTAAGAAAGTTTAATGGGTTTTCAACTTTCCAAATTTTCCACCCTTTGAGTGGGAACTATCAGTCTTGGACGCCCCAAGGATGGACGATACCATTCTTGGCCATGACTTTTTAACACATTGGAATCCTGAAATTGATTGGACACGGGGATTGATAACCCCATGGACTAAGTATATTTCTAATTATTCAATGCATGTCAATAGGGAATTAAACAACCCGCCTGACAATGTCCTGCTAGAGGAAAAATCTCTGCCAGATGACTTGCAAGCATCTGATCTTTCTTTAAATGAGCAATTAGCTAAGCCTTCTAGCTCGATGACTTCACTTGAAGAGGATTTAAATTGCCTCAAAGTAATCAAATTATGCTCACTCAATTCTGGTCTTCCCTCAACAGATTCTCTCAAAGATGATGAGGACGACCAAATTGACGTTGAAGCCATTAAATCGACTCTACCAGAAATCTATCATGATTTCCTTGATTTTTTTTCAATCCGCAAGGCGGATAAGTTACCACCTCATTGACCCTACGACCATCAGATAGAGTTAATAGGTCCTGTCTATTCCTTGTCGAAGGACGAATCTCAAGTTCTTCAAGACTACATTTCAGAGAATGTAGCAAAAGGTTTCATCAGAGCCAGTAAATCTCCAACCGGCTCCCCTGTCCTCTTTGTAAAAAAGAAGGATGGTAGTCTTAGGCTGTGTGTTGACTATAGAAAGCTCAACACAGTCACTAAGAAGAATGCATATCCTGTTCCTCCTATTTCATTGCTTCTTACCCTTTTTAATGGTGCTAATTACTTTTCTAAAATTGACCTTAGAGGCGCTTACAATCTTATTCGCATTGCAGAAGGTCATGAACCACTGACTGCAATGCACACTAGATTTGGTAGTTTTGAATATTTAGTTATGCCTTTTGGATTGTGTAACGCACCATCAACTTTTCAAAACTTTGTCAATGACATCTTTCAAGATGTTGTTGAACAATTTTTTGTCGTCCACTTAGATGATATTTGTATTTTCTCCAAGACACTGGATGAAAATATTCATCATGTTTGACAAGTTCTAAATTGACTTCAAGATCATGGTCTCTATGCCAAGCACAATAAATCAGAATTCCACCTTAAATCAATCAATTTTTTGGGTTTTACCTTATAGACTGAGGGTTTATTCATGGACAACAAAAAGGTCTAAAAAGTCCTGGAATGGCCTGAGCCCAAAACCGTTAAATCACTCCAAGGATTTTTGGGTTTTGCAAATTTCTATAGAAGATTTATTAAAGATTAATCTAAAACTATTTCCAATCTTACTTCTCTTCTTAGAAAAGATATTCCTTTTGTTTTTACTGCTACAGCACAAAAGGAATTCGAAGCATTGAAGACGGCGTTCACCACAGCTCCAATTCTTTGACACTTTGATCCTTCTGCATTGATAATAGTTGAGACGGATGTGAGCGATTATGCTATTGCAGGGGTCATTTCTCAATTGAATCCGGAAACAAAACTGTTTCATCCTGTTGCTTTTGAGTCACGCAAACTCATTGCAGCAGAATTAAATTATGAAATTCATGACAAAGAGCTTTTAGCTATTATTCATTGTCTTAAAAAATGGCACTCTTTTCTTCTCAGCTTAGATAGTCCTTTTCAAATTTTAACAGACCATAATGCTTTGAAATACTTTATGTCTTCCAAAGTGTTAACCAGACGTCAAGCCAGGTGGGCTGAATTTCTGTCTGAATTTCCCTTTTCTATTTCCTATCCCCCAGGTAAGAACTGCATTGTCCCAGATATCTTGTCATGTTGGGACGACATTTACCCACAGCGGAGGGACACATTTGCTGACAAAAATCCAGCAAATGTGAAATCAATTTCAACGAATCAATGTTAACGACTCATCAACTTAATTTGATGACAATTCAATTGTTTCAAAATCCACTATCCAACATCCTCGAAGCTCAGTCAAAGGACGATTATTGTTTAGGGTTAAAAGACAAAATACTCTCGAAGCAAGGGGCCAAAAGATTTAGTATTGAATCAGGTCTATTAGTCTTCGAAGGTAGAGTAGTCATACCTGACAACAATGAGATAAAATTATGTATTTTCAATAGTCGAAATGATTCTCCATTAGCTGGTCATTTTGGGGTTGATAAAACCTACCTGTTAATAGCGAGGGATTTTTTCTGGCCAGGTATGACCAAGGAAATCAAGGCCTATATAAAAGCTTGTTACGAATGTAATAGGAATAAGACTCCCCGTCACCGGAAGTATGGGTTGCTTCAACCATTTCCTATTCCCTCTAAACCTTGGGAATCTTTATCAATGGATTTTATTTCTCAACTTCCTCTTTCTAATAATTTTGATGCTATATTTGTAATAGTAGATAGATTTTCAAAAATGTCTATTTTCATTAAAACCACTACTACTGCTACTGCAGAAGATTTGTCAAAATTGTTTCTATAATATGTATTTTCCAAACATGGCTTAACTAATGATATTATTTCAGATAGAGGCTCATTGTTTGTATCCACATTCTGGACTCAACTGTGTCGACAACTCAATATCACGAGGAACCTCTCAACAGCCTATCATCCCAAAACCAATGGGCAAACAGAAAGGGTCAACCAAATCCTCGAACAATACCTTCGAATGTATGTCAGTTACCAACAAGACGATTGGACCACATGGTTACCACTGGCCGAATTTGCTTATAATAACTCGACTCATTCTTCGACACAACAATCTCCTTTTGAAACTGTTTATGGAAGACATCCTCTATTCAATTCAATCCATGTAGGAACTAATCATCCTGTGGAACATTATCTTCAAACCATATCACGACTCCAAGAGGAACTTAAATCAAATTTAGAATTAGCGGTTCAAAGGTACAAGGAACAAGCTGACAAACATCGACTAACTGCTCCTTCTTTTAAACCAGGCAACAAGGTATGGCTCGACGCACGGAACATTTGAACAACTCGACCATCAAAGAAACTAGCTGAAAAACGCTTGGGGCCATTTGAAATCGACTCTGAAGTCTCTAAAACTGCATTTCAACTCAAGCTACCTCCTAAATGGCAGGCTATTCACCCTGTTTTTCACGTATCTCTCCTGGAACTGGCTTGAGAAACATACCCGGGCAAGAACCAACCTCCTCCAGAACCAGTCGAAGTAGAAGACCATCTAGAAAGGGAAGTAAGCTGTATGCTTGATTCAAGAATGCGCAAAATGAAACTTCAATACCTCGTGGAATGGGAAGGCTTCCTTGATGACTCAGACAAAACATCCTGGAAACCAGCCATCAATGTTTCTAATGCCCCTGAACTCCTAAAATCTTTTCATCTTAAATATCCTTTAAAACCAAAACCTTAAAACTCTCTTTTTTCTTTTCTCTGTTTTTTTTTCTTTTAAAATCTAAAACATCTTTACTTCTAAACAATTCTTTTTGTTTTCTTCTTTATTCTTTCTCTTTTCAAAATTTTTCAACCTTTTTTTTTTAAAAAAAAAATAATAATAATAAATAAAATAAAAATAAAAAATTAAATTAAATTAAAATTAAATTAAAATAAAATAAAAATAAAAATAAAATAAAATAAAATAAAAACTAAATTAAAATAAAATAAAATAAAACAAATAAAAATAAAAAAAAATTTCTCTTCTCAATTTTCTATATACATTCTTCTTTAAAATTTTATTTTCCTCGAACTATCAAAATTCTTCACAAACATTACACGACCATCTTTCTCGAACTTCACTTTGACTTCTAAATCACTCTTTTAAATTCTTCGAAACAAATTACTTCTTTCTTCAAAATCCTCTTAAAATTTTTCATTTCATCTTTTCTTTTCTTTCTTTTCTATTTTCAAATAACTAAAATCCCTCAAATCTTCAATTAACAAACTTAAATAACAAATTTTTTTCTTTTCATTAAATTTTCTTTACAACAAATTTTTTTCAATCAACTTTTTGTTTTTTTTCTTTTTTTCTCTTCTTCTTTTTTCTTCTCTCATTCAGACATCTTCTTTCAAAATTTAAAAAATAATTTCTTTTTAATTTTTTTGTTTTTTTTCTCTGTCTTTTCTTTGTTCGTATTTCTCTCAAAATCTTATAAAAATAAATATTAAAATTCTAAATAAAATAACAAAATAAAATAATTAAATACAAATTATTTCTGCATTCCTTTTTTTTTCTTCTTTTCTCTTTTATCTTCTCCCAAACCAATCCCTTCATCTTCTCCAAAATTTCCCTT
This sequence comes from Hemileia vastatrix, assembly GCA_030280995.1. Lineage (NCBI taxonomy): Eukaryota > Fungi > Basidiomycota > Pucciniomycetes > Pucciniales > Zaghouaniaceae > Hemileia > Hemileia vastatrix. The sequence goes on from JASXTE010000015.1 coordinate 7,541,316, forward strand.
ATCTCCTTTCTACATTTTTCAAAGTTCTCCCCCTCTCCTACCAGAATCAATTCCCCAAGTTCAAGTAGCTCCTCGGCTACGTCGAAGGAAGCGGCATCGACAATTTTATCAATCTCGCCGCTCAAGTCTTCAATATATTTTGCTCGTCGAACCTGACGAGGTTTCTTTGACCATACTTGATCGAGGGTTTCTTTGTTTTCCTCCCTGGAGGTAACAGTCGGTAACCTATCCTCCACCGACACTGCCACTTCCACAGCAGTGGGTCCCACAAGGGTCGCTTCCACATTTGAAGCTTCTGCCGTAGGGACTTCAATGATGACGTCTGAATTCTAAAACAGGATCATCAGTAATTAAATTTATGAATTATAAAAAAGTGAACTTACTTCGAAGATTGGGTCAGCCTCCAAAAATAATCTAGGAGTGACCTTCTCTGCCACCTACCTTTCCTCTTCGTCATCTTTGATGACCACCCATTGTTTTTTCGGGGTTTTTCTCGAGATGGGAATTTCTTCTTCCTCCTCGACGACCCCCCTCTTGTTCGCAGCCCTAGCCACCCAGATGTTCACATCATCCTCAACTTCTTCCTCATTTCCCCCACCGATTGATTGTCCTCAACTACTTCCTTTGTTTTGGGGATCACCCAATACTTCGTCTTAGTAAACTGACTCTCAATGTCGGCATTCTTCGCTAAGGCGTCACACGCCACCCTTCTCCATTGGCAAAACTCGCACTTCTGGCAAGGCCCTTGTGTTGCCGTGCTCTCCACGCAAAAATACTCCATCGACTCACAAGCCGTGCAAGTCTTTGAAAATTGCCGTGTAACAACACCCCCATCCGCTTTAGGGTGTGGAGGCGTGGGAGTCGGTGTAGGGAAATCCATCATAGTGAGTTAAAGTAATAATAATAATAATTAAATAAAAGAGGAAGGAAAATTAGTGTGGGAAATATGTCTTACGCTCAACGGATCTCACCTTCTTATACCCGGGCATCTGTCACGCGCCACGTGACACTCAAGGCAAAAGTAGCTCATTAAATCAATACTAAAGGGCTCAAATCCATACTCGAAACGCAGAAAGCAACTCTCCATAGCAACTGTGACTTTCCTTTGTGTACTCGCTATTCAATCGCGCTAGTCTAAACTCTAAATCTAAATTAGTCAATTTCTCAATAGTGTGTCTTAGTCTTTTTCTCAATAAGCGACGCACAGCGCAATAACCAATATAATAGTACATTAAAAGGTTCATGAAATGTCTGTGGGTTATTAAAGGGTAGTGAGCATGGACGGAATGGTTAGTGAAGGATTAAGGGGTTAACGGATGTTAGTGAGGAGGGTCCAGGTGTAACGGATCTATTTTAAATGGTTTGTGGTGTGCGAAATAGTGGATGAGTATGAGTTCAATGCGAGGAGGAGTAAAGGATATAAAAAGGGTTGGGTTTTTGGTTTGAGATTCCTTAGAATTAAATTATATAATGTATTTATAGTTAATAGTGATAAAACTCTAAAGTGAAAATCATTATTATTGTATCTTTCTTTATTTTCTCAATAATCATTTTTAAATCCTAGATCTTTGATTGTTGAGTTTCCAACCCTTTGTGAGATCTTAAGAATTTTAATATTACCTTTCAATTATATTAGAATCCTTCTCGAACATAACTCGAAGCAGTAGTTCTTCCTTCGAGTCATCTTTGAATCACTTCCTCGAACCATCCCTCTGTGCTTCAAAGAAGTATCTGAACCTTTCATCTCACTTGCAGGAACATCCTCAACCTTGTGCGTAGGTCGTCCGGTGACATGTTGCCGTCCTTGGAAATCCTTGAAAAATCTTCTAGACTTGAAGGACCACCTGACAAGGGGGGTATATGTTCAGTTAAGTATTTGAGCTAACTTTTTTGTTTATATATTTATTTAAAAAATAAAAAATAAATTAAAAGAAAAATTAAAATGAAAATGAAAGAAAAATAAAAGAATTTGAATTTGAATTTTTTTTTTTTTTTTTTTTTTTTTTTTTTTTTTTGTTATGGATGTTATTCCAGTTTTTTTTTATTTTATTATTTTTTTTACTGTGTTAAAAATTGATTACAAACAAACTTTTGTGCAAGGATACAAAACTAGAAGTTGTTTATATTGATATGGATAGAGTAGAATGAAAAAAAATAAAAATAAATAAATAAATAAGGATAGCCATAGTATAACAGCCAGTTGTACAAAAGGATCATATTAAATATTTTTGAGAATGATTTTTTATTTTATTATTATTATTATTATTATTATTTTTTGAAATAGGGGGTGATACCCCTAAGGGAAGCAGGACGAGTTTTATGAAACAAAGAAAGGGGGTAGTCTAATAAATCAGTTGGAATGATGAAGCTGAAAGGTTGTGGAACATTTAAAAGTTATTTTTTCATTTCAATTTAATTTAATTTTGATATATGATTAAACACAGGACATGTTGATACCCTATAGCGATGTTGAAACAAGTAGGTCAGATAAAGAGTAAAACGATTTTCAGAGCTCACAGCGATGGAAAAGAGGCATAGGATTCAAATGCTTTACAAAGTAGAGTCAGGAAAGAAGATGTTTTGATTGAAGATGAGGAGAAAAGGAGTAACAACAGGGTATGTGTGTGTTTAGTGAAATGTAAAGCTGTGTCAGGGTATAAAACCAGCAAGAATCCCTGGGGCTAGTGAATTTTTCCAAGATCCTTTTTTGTTTGGGTGAGAGATTTATGGAATATCGATCTGCCTGTCACTCAAATTCGACTCAACTCAACCAAATCAAATTCAGATCCCTTTCTTCTCTTCTCACTCAATCCATCCATCAACTCTCTTAGTCAATCTCTCTTTCTCTCTCTTTTTTTTTTGTTTTTGCTTCTTCGCTGCTAATCGGTTCACCTTGCTTATTTCTGATTTTTTTTTCTTTTTTTTTTTTTCTTTTTTTCTTTTCTTTTCTTTTTTTTAAAAAATTTTTGTGTGTGTGTCTTTCTTATCAGGTTTTTCTGTTTTAATTCTTCTTTTAGGCTTACTACGGTTTTTTTTATCAAGTTTTTTATTTATTTATTTATTTTTTCTTATTATTATCTTCTAATTATCGTTAACTGACATCTGGGTAGGTTATTAAAATCCTTCATTACCGATCTCGAGCTTAAATCCAACTGTTTTTGATCCATTTTTATCTTTCTATCGATCCATCCATATATCTATATTTTCACCATTCTATTGCAACGATCTAATAAACCTCTTTCTCCTTTTATATTAATGAAAATCTTAAGTAACAAATAATCACATCAAACCAAACCCGATCACTTCAAATTTTTTTTTTTTTCCTCTTTAACACCTAGATTTCCGGTCTTGAATCAAAAAAGAAAGGAGAACAAAAAAAAAAAAGGAAAAAAAAAAAAAAAAAAAAAAAGGCCGTCAATCATATAACGTTGCTCAACATGAATATCGAAAAGCTAAAACAGCTTCAGGCTCAAACGAAAGTAGGCAAGTTAATGAATTTCTTGATTGAGTGAAAAAGTTGTAGGATAGTGACGATGAAGGAGCGTCTTAACTAAATCCAAAAATATGATTTTGATTGGGATTTGATATAAAAAATCATATCAAATGTGTAGGTGGCAAAGGCCAACCTAGACGAAAAGAGATTAAACGACCCAAGGGACTGGTTGGAGGAACTATCGGATTAGGAGATGACAAAAAACTCCAGGCCGCTTTAAAGAAACTGAATGTTCAAAGCATGACTGGAATAGAAGAAGTCAACATGTTTAAAGACGAAGGAAGCAAGATTTTGCATTTTTCTAATCCTAGAGGTGAGAGATTTGAACAAACAAATAGTAATTCAGACATATAATAGGAATGATGAAGGTTGATTTATATAAATATATATATATATATGATGTTCAGTTCACGGTGCAGCGAATGCCAACACCTTTGCGGTGTATGGAAACGCCCAAGAAAAAGATTTAACCGAACTGGTACCAGGGATTTTACCTCAACTTGGAGCAGAGTCTATCGCCAACTTGCGCCGATTAGCATCATCGCTGGGTGAGATTCAGAATGCCAATGCGGGTGGCCTTGGCAATAAAGTGATTGAAGACGAAGATGTACCGGATTTGGTCGAAAGTTTTGAAGTAGAAGAGGACGAAGAGAATGGTGATGAGGAGGGAGATCAAGATGGAGGAAAGGAGAATAAGAGGAAAAACAAGACTGAGAGTAAGAAAGTGAATGAAGAAGTGAAATTTGAAGCATTAGATTAAAGATTGACTAATTGTTAGAAGGTGATGAAAAGAAAGATTATTTTGAGGGATCCCACTGGTAGTAGAAATACAGATTAAAAGTGAAAATGCAAATCAATCTTCAATCCAAAATCATTTTAATATTTTCTTCATTTGACAGTCATGGGAGCCAAAGATAGAGAGATTGTTGGGGTGAATGAAGTGAAGAAATGATGTTGGATATTGGATCTGATTGGAACAAGAAATGCCTTCATACCTCCATATCTAAATAATCATGTCTCATTCTCTTCCCAGTCGAGCAACCTGGGCTGTCAACACACTCACCACCCACACCGCAGATTCACAGCCAAGTTGGATAATCCATTTCGAAAATGTTCATAATCATAATAATAACCAAAGTAGCTTGACCCACTCTTGTTCTTATCTGATTGACTGTCCTGATAATCTTGTTAGAGTCTTTGCCCAACAGCAGTCACAAGAGTTGTCTTCTTCCATCAATTTAAACAGGGTAGCAGCTGTCATTCTTACGGCAGCGAATTCTGAATGTGCGGCTGGTCTTTCTGCTCTTCTTCATTCGATCACTCAACTTTCTCATTCTCCATCTCAACAGAATCAACAGAATCAACAGAATCAACAGAATCAACAGAATCAAAAGAATCAACAGAATCAACAGAATCAACAGAATCAACAGAATCAACAGAATCAAAAGAATCAAAAGAATCAAAAGAATCAACAGAATCAACAGAATCAACAGAATCAACAGAATCAACAGAATCAAAAGAATCAACAGAATCAAAAGAATCAACAGAATCAACAGAATCAACAGAATCAACAGAATCAACAGAATCAAAAGAATCAACAGAATCAACAGAATCAACAGAATCAACAGAATCAACAGAATCAACAGAATCAACAGAATCAACAGAATCAACAGAATCAAAAGAATCAAAAGAATCAACATCCTTCACTCTCCATCATCGGTCCTTCTCCTCTTTCTCATTTCTTGGCTTCTTCTCGTTTCTTCACTCGTCGCCATTCAACGAATATCAATCTTCTCGAGTTCTCTCCCACTTCTTCCAGTCATTCGCTTGTCTTTCAAGACCAGAACATCAAAATCTATGCCTTTCAACATTCTCTTCACACTTCCTCTGTCTCTTCTTCTCAGTCATGTCTTCCTTCTCCTCTCACTTCAAAACGTCGTCTTTCACCTTCACTTTCTTCTTCTCTTGACCCCATCCACACTCATCCTCAGGGCATCAAACGTACCAAATCACTTCATCTCTCCTCAAGTGCTTCTTCTGATATGACCCCAGATCCTTCTCTCTTTACCGGCTCTCAAGCTGCTCATTGGCGTCAATGTGTGATTGACGACATGTTCAGGTCACACAAACTTCCTCTCCATCTTCCTCAACCTGATTCTCCAACACCTGCTTGGCTTCTCAAACCCTTACCCAAAATCCATTCTTCCGCATCTCATCAGTCTCAACTTTCACTTCTGGAATCTTCTCCAAACCCTGTCTCTTATCTCGTGGTGGGTCCAAAATGGCGTGGTCAATTTCTTCCCCTGCGTGCGCGGGAACTTGGAATCAGTCCAGGTCCTGATTTTGCCCGTTTGGTGGCGGGTGAACAAGTATGGTCACCTGAGCTTGGGCGGTCGATCAATCCTGGTGAATGTCTCAGTGAAGGCTGCAGTCCGTCGGTGGGTATGGTCTATAGATGGCGTGGTTTTTCTGTATTGAGGAGTGGTGGACTTCTTTCTAACATGTTGTCTTTCTTCATCATCATATATGGTGGTCTCCATTTTGTAGGCTTTATTCATCTCACGGATTTCATCGATAGTCCACTTGGAACAGCAATGCATCGACTTGTGGGAAATTGACGAAATTAAAAATGAAAACATTGATCTCAGTGTGGTCTATCATCACGTGCCAATTCATGTGTTCACACACCCAGTTTATCAGTCTTGGATAGAAAAATTCCCTGTTACCACACAGGTAATGTCTTTTATTACCTTCTTTTAAATCTTCTGAATCGAAATTTCACTCATGTATGTTGCTTTGCAATCTAATCAATTCGACATCACCCTACTTATCATATCACCACAACCAGCATCATGTCGCATGTCCTGAGTATTCTCCTAATCTAATCACTTTTACCCCTTCAACCTTGCTTAATTTCAAGCTCAATCTCCTTTCCTCTACCATATTCCCCGTCCCTCATTACGCTCTCAACGCCCCTCTATCTATACCAGAAAACTCCAAATATCAACCTCTCTCATCCAAAACTTCAAATGTTTTATTTTCTGCCACCGGCTCTTCAAAAAATCAACGTAAAAATCAACCTGCTCCCATCATACCACTTGTAATTGATTATCTTTTCCCTAGTCAAGAAGGTAACCTTAAATTATCAAATACTAAAGGATGGGACACTTTTGTATCTCAAGCTTTGATTGCCAAGGAATCTGTTGAGAAAATCCAAAAATCTATGGATTCTCCATCCCATCCAGCTGACCAAATCTTGTTTACCACACTGGGTACAAGCTGTGCCGCACCTTCAAGATATCGCAATTGTTAGCCTTGATTGCTCTCAATTATTTCTTTATCCCTGACGCTCATTTTATCATTTTGCATCTATTTTCTGCTTTTTTTTTTTTTTTTCTTCTTCTTCTTTTAGTAAGTGCCACACTTTTACATTTCCCAGTGGGCGACCACCATGGTAAATGTTCGCTCAATCAAAGGAATGATGATTATATTCTCTTAGACTGCGGTGAAGGTACTCTGGGACAGCTCAATCGTCTTTTTGGTTTGGATCTCATTGAATCCGTTTTAAAAAAAATAAAAGTCATCTTTATTTCTCATTTGCATGCGGATCATCATTCAGGTCTATGTGCCCTTTTAATCAAAAGAAGTCAAGTTTGTTTTTTTTTATTTCTTTCTTTATAAAATGATTTGATTGATTTATCGTACTTGAAGATTTCCAGCTGTGAACCTATCTATTTGATTAGTCCTTACGCAGTTTATTTATACCTGCAAGATAGAGATCAAGTTGATGATTTGGGATTCAAACAAAATTTAATCAACTGGGTTGATTGTGAAACGGTTTACAAAGAACCAACCAACATCTTGAAGTGGACTATACAAACTGTTCCCGTCATACATTCTGGTCGATGTTTTGGTGTAGTGATATGTGATGTTTACAAAAATTGGAAGATCGTGTTAGATTTAATTTACATTTATATCTATTTATCTTTTTTCGTTCTAATGTTGGTTTCTTACCTTGAAAAAAAAAAAAAAAAAAAAAAAAATCTCTTCAATAATAGATATTCGGGTGACACTATGCCATGTGAAAATTTAATCAAAGTTGGTCAATGTGCTGATTTATTGATTCATGAAGCCACATTTGCAGACGATAAACAAGATTTAGCTAGAATTAAACGGCATACAACAGTCTCTCAAGCTGTTGATGTGGCAACAAGGTTTGTTGAGTTTTTTTTTTTTTTTTTTTGTGATATTTTTTTGAATAAGTAATGATCATTAATAACTAAAAAATAAATAAAGGTTATAATATTTTCTAATGACTACTTTTTTTTTTTTTTCTCGCTATCAATTCAATCTACCCTTGATCGAAAAGAATGCAAGCACGAAACTGTGTTTTAACTCATTTTTCTTCTCGGTATCCTAAGATCACTAAACTATTTCCCGTTAATAATGAACGTATTCTTACTCAAGATGATCAAAATGATGATGTTCAAAATAATGTTGGTGAAAATAATGAAGATGATGTGATGTTGAGTTCAAAAGGTTTAGAAAATGATGGAGTGATGATGGAGTATGGGATTGAGAAACCAAACAAATTAGATGAAGAACAATTATTAACGACTTTTGATAACCCGCCCATTCAAAATCCATCCCATCATCATCATCATCATCATCATCATCAAGTACAAACCCAACAAAACCAAGAATTATCACTTAATCCTCCTCTTTCATCATCATCATCATCATCGTCATCACCTAAGATCATCATCTCATTCGATTTCATGACTTGTTCAATTAAAGACGTATGGAAAATCGAGTTATTTGTTTCATTAGCAATTGAACGTTTATTTTTAGCTGAAGAAGATGAAAAAGGGAAGGAAAAGAGGGAGAGGAAAGAGCGGAAGCAGTATCAGGAGGAGGTACAAGAGGTACAAGAGGAGAGAAAGGAGGAACAAGAGGAGGGAAAGGAGGAACAAGAGGAGGGAAAGGAGGAACAAGAGGAAAAGAATGGAGGGGATAAGGATAGGGAAAGGGTGGAAGGGGTAGAAGGATTAGAGAAGGAGAAGAATAAGAATAAGAAAATAAAAATGAAGAAAATGAAGATGGAGATGGAGAAGGAGATAATCATAGTGAGTGAAGAAGTCAAGAAAGAAAGATGAAAAAGGAGATGATGAAAATGATTGTATCCAATGTAAAAATGATCTTTTACATATAAGATGAAAAAAAGGATAAATTTAGATGTGAGTTGTCCTTTGTTAGAGCCAATATATATATATATCTATATATATAAAGATAAAATAAAAGGGTGAATAAAGATGTAAATATGTATACATCAGTATAAAGATATGTAAATACATAAATATATACCATATACCATATTCATATACATATACAGTGCCTGGTAATCTATTCTTGACACCTCTCCCCTCTCCCCTCCCTAATCTTTTTATCACTCTCAAATAAGCATGTAAATTGTATTTCAAATATATAAGTAACTTAACAGAATTGTATGGAATGTATCAGCCAAGATCAAGATTGTTAGGACCTAAGAAGGCAGACTACTACTAGTGCTGACACTAGCCTGGGATGGGGCTGACTATGCTACTAAGCAGTGAGACTAACTAGACTGACTATGTTGGGGTTACCAACAGTGAGACAGGACTGACTATGCTGATACAGCAGTGAGACTAAGAAGTAACTGGATTACTATATAAGTTGTCTGATGAAGAGCGCTCCACAGCACTTGCACCATATAACTTCATTATACAATACCTCCTCTTCTGCCTCTCACAATGCATAGTGCCCATAGTGCTCCTCCTCCTCCTCCTCCTCCTCCTCCTCCTCCTCCTCCTCACCTCTCCACTGAATCCTAACATTACCCCCTCTTTTACCCTTCCTGTCCCCTGCGCTCCTTCTCAAACTCCTTCCTTCAACTTTTCCTTTGCATTCACCAAATTTTCCATGGGTTCCCAAGACCTATCTCCAACCCCATATCCTTTCCAATGCACTAAATACTGAACCTTTCCCCTGTACACCCTCTTAGAAATAAACTTTCTCCACTTCAAAAACTCCACTTCATTTTTCTACCTGGATTGAAGCTGGTGGCTCCTCTGGACATGCTGGGATTGTATTGTCTTTATGCTTTGTGAGCAATGAAATGTTGAAAACTGGATGTACTTGCCTCATTGTTAGGATTTGGTTGAGAGGTGGGGAGGAGGAGCACTATGGGCGCTATGCATTGTAAAGAGAAGGAAGAGTGGATATTGCACAAGGGGGTTATATGAGGAAAGCGCTGTGGAGTGCTCCTTATTCAAAAACTTATCTAGTAATCCAGTTATTCTCTAGTCTCACTGCCAATTGGCATAGTCCGTCCTGTCTTCTCTCACTTGTTGGAAGTCCCAACATAGTCAGTCTTAGTTAGTCTCACTACTGCATCCAGCATATTCAGTCCCCTCTTAGGCTAGTGGTAGTCTGCCTTCTTAGGTCTTAACACTCATTGAGATTGGTAGTTCCAGTTCATAAACTGAGTCAGATACCTTGCATTTGACTTTGAATGACCCCACTTTCTTGTGATCTAATTTAGCGCTGGAGTGCAATGTGGAAAGGAAATGTGAGCTTAACTAAACCTTGTTGTCTACCTGTAGCGCATGATGCTGGGTCCTTCCTTGATCATGATGATGCTTCATTGACTGTTGAGATAACTTGAGAGCTGCTTCTAGTTCTTGATGTATAATCAATATTCTTTGGATCCGCTCTTCCACTTTTTGGGACTTGTAAAATGGATGAGGTACCAATTGAGAATGTTGGGTAATATCCATAGTTGGCATAAAAGGGTTACATGCCTGTTGCAGCATGTGTCTGGTTATTGTATGAGTATTCAGCCAGTGGTAACATCTGCACCCAGTCATCTTGCTTATAGTTAATAAAATGGCACAAAGATTGTTCAATTGCCTTATTCACAATCTCAAATTTCCTGTCAGTCTATGGATGCCATGCTGTTGACAAGATGGGCTTAATGTTCAGTTGCTCATACATTGCATTTAACAGCTTAGAGTTAAAATTACTTCCCCTATCTGATACTACACTTTCATAAAATCCATGTAACTTTCAGACATGTGCAACCATTAAGTCTGAAATACCCTCTGATGTAGCCTTAGTAGTGGTGGGGATGAAGTTTTCTATCTTGGTGCAGCAGTCAACTAGTGTCAGGGCAGCATTCTTTCCATGAGACTTGGATAATTCCACTATAAGATTGTAAGAGGGCTCCCTGCATGGCTGTTTGAAAATTTTTAGTGTTGTCTGTGTTGTTGTTGTTGTTGTTGTTGTTGTTGAACTAGCCTTGTTCCTCTGGCAAGAGTTGCACACTGCTACATAGCCCTGGATGTATGCTTTCATGGACTTCCAGTAAAAGTTACAATTTACCAGCTCCAAATTCTTCAGTGTTACTGGGTGTCCTGCCATTAGTAAATCATGCCTTGATTTGACCACCCTTCTTTTGAGCCCTTCATCATTTGGAACCACTATCCTTCCATTCCAATACAGTGCTCCCCCTTCCAGGTGATACTCCTTCAATCCTTTCCTTACCAATACCATCTTTGATAAAAATGCCTTCAACAGCTCCTTCACTCCCTCATCTTTTTCCTTCCCCCCTGTTACCCATTCCATCAAATAATCCTCCACCAATTCCACTTTGTCTAGGATTACTCCCTCTTTAAGGTCCCCCTTCAACAGCATTGCCCCAACCGTGTGCAGTTGGCTCGGTGCTGGGGGTAAGTCAGGGTGTCATGATAGTGCATCAGGTTTTCCACTTTTCTTCCCAGGTACAAATTTTACAACAAAGTTAATGCTACTTAGAAGTTCTTCCCAGCATGCCTGCCAGCAAGTGAGATTTTTAGTGGTCAGAAAGGTTTCCAGGTTTTTATGATCCGTGTAAATAATAACTTGTAACCTGTGAGGCCGTCCTTCCAAATAATGGCTCCAGGTGTGTACCACTTCTATTAGTGCTAATAACTCCTTAAAATATATTTAATAGTTTAATTTTTCACCTAGCAGTATTTGTGAAAAATAAGCTTTTGGGGGCAAGACATTTTCAGTGTCATATTGAGATAATACTGCACCTAGTCTGAAATCTGAGCAGTCACATTCCAGAACAAATGGCTTTAATAAGTCAGGGATTGCAAGAATAGGGGCTGTCACAATTTTTTTTTTCAGGTAGTCAAACACACATCTTGTTGAATAATCATCCAGATAAATTTGGCTTCTTTCTTTATGAGGTCATGCAATGGTTGGCCAATGTGGGAGTCATTTTCAATAAAACAGTGGTAAAAGAATTTCAAAGCCTAGGAATGACTGGGGCTCCTTTACTGATGCTGGTATTGGCCATTATGTCACTGCCTTTACTTCCTCCTGGTCCATTTGAACCTTATTTTTTGAAATGATCATACCAAAGTAGGAAATTTCACTCACTGAGAAGACACATTTTCCTGGCTTTAACCATACCTGGGCCTCCCTTCAAGCACTGAAAAAAAGTCCTTTACACATATCTAATGTTTGTCCATTTATCTGGAGTAAATCAAGATTTTGTCCATGTATACTGAAACATCTATCCCTATTCTCTCTCTGAAGATGCTGTTGGTGAGGTGTTGGAAAGTGGTAGGAGCATTACATGGACCAAATGGCATTAAAAACCATTCAAAATGACCAAACTTAGTGCAGAATGCCAGTTTGTGCTCATTGCCTTCTTTTACACGTATGTTGTGGTAACCTGCCCTAAGATCTAGAGATGTAAAGATCTCTGAAACTTGAAGACTATTAATTAGCTCATTAGTCAAAGGAAGGGGATATCTGTTCTTTACTGTCTTTCAGCTGCTAGAATAAAACATCTGACAAACAAGAGATAAAGTGAAGAGCATGGATATAACCAAACTAGATAGATGATAATAGAAAAGAAGATAAAGGAGAACAAAGGGAGAAAGATTGATATAAAGAAATACACAGCAGACAATTGAATAGAGATAAGAAAGAAGAAACAGATAAAACAAGGAAGTAGTTGTGTAAATAAAAGAAGAACAAATATACAAATAAATACAACTATAACAATAGTAGAGATAAGATAGGGAATAAATATAGTAAGATAAAAGAAACCTTGGTACAAATAGGGTCAAGGGAAAAACAGGAATAGTAAAGAGAAGTACAAAGGGAGAGAATATGTAAATAGAGGTAAACAGAATACATGAAATAAAATATAAAAAGGTGATCATCCTTGGAAATCACCATCTATTTTACACAACACAATTTATATAACCCTAGTTTGAGTTGCTACTACTGTAGTCCTTAAATCAAGACAAGTTCAAAATAATTATTATAGTTTCCCTGCTATATTGAGTGATACACTGCATAGAAAATACTGTTTAATTATTATTCCCCTTATCAAATAATATTAAATATTATATTACTTCATATTGTATCTTAAATTGGTGAGCTCTTTTACTTTATAATATTCTTTATATATCTTATTACTGATACCTCCTAAGAGTAGCTTAAGTGAATATTGCAGAAAAATAAGATAAATAGAAAGTGTTATATATTTGACAACTTACTGGTCCTGGTAAATTACTTAGATATATTAGTATAGGTACCTGTTCTATATCTACTATAGAAATTGTGGGAATTAGTAATTTATATTTATTTACTGTTACAACATTAACTTCATCAGAATATAGTACTATACAAAAAGTACCTGATCTAAAGTATATAATCAAAACTATAGATAGGTGAGATTTAATACTATTTTACTATATTAATACTCACATCAATAGCTCTCAGACCTCAGTGCTGCTGTTAAGCTTGAAGATACTACTCTTTAAGTGACTTAGGACTGACACTTTCAGCACATTTAACCTTCTGAAATACATGCAAGGTCTTAGTGAACCATCCCTTTTCCTACAAAGATAACAGGGGCAGCCCAGGGAGATTTGGATTCCATAATAAAACCATTCTTTAAATTTTTATCAATCATCTCTTTTAGTGCTTTTGACTCTAGGGTTAATAATGGGATTGTGCAGCTGAATTGAGGGGTTGCAAGTGACATCAGATCAATTGCAAAGTTGTACAGTCAATGAGGTGGTAGGGTCTTGACTTCTCCCTCTCTAAACAGCAGTAAGAGTTTTCAATAAGCTTCAAGGACCATATCCTTGAGGCTTTTTATTAGCTTTGATGAACGGACCTTGGCTGAATTCTTGGCAGATATGTTCCAAACTGTTGTTTCACATTCCAGTCCCTCTTCTTCCTGCAGTGCCCCCTCCAAGTCCTGAAACTTAGCATCAAGAGAAAGTCTCAGTTCTTATGGAAATTCCACTGATGATATTGAAACACCAGAAGAGTCTCTGGGAGGGGCCCTTGGCCCTTTCAGAGGCTAGGAAACAAATTCTTTCTCTGTGCCATCCACATTTCCTTTTCTTTGTTGCACCTTCTCTTTTTCTTGGTGCACTTTACCCCCTTTCTGCTCCTCCCCTGTTCTTCCTGTTGGAAGCCCATCTCCTGCCTGCTGCTTCAAATCAAGAGGAAGAATCAGTTCTGGTGGCAAGTCAACTGATGATAACAAAACATCAGAAGACTTTCCAGGATGGGCCCCTGACCCCTGAGGGGGCCAGGGGCCAATACGTTAGTGCCAGCATCCTCTTTCCTTCCAATCAATTTGTGGGCTATATAAGTGTAGCCATGTCATCCCCAGTACCATGTCATACTGGCCTTTAAAGTTTGTTGCATATTCCCTGAACTGCAACTCCCTCCCATCACACCAAAACCTGATAAAAACCTTTCCTCTTACTTCTCCTCCCCCACCTGGGGATCTGTCAAACATAATTAAATGTCTAGGGTGGCCAAATTTTTCTTTTTTCTTTTTATTTCTCTGTAAAAACTTTTTAGAAATAAAACAGTCTGTGGCTCCACAGTCTAGTAGGGCTTCTACACTTGTTGTGGCATCAAGGGCCATTAAAGGCAAGTTAAGTACAATGCAATTATCATTTACTTCAAGTGGTTTACACACTGATAATTCTTCTACTACGTCCCCCCTTATCCATTCCCTCTAGTCTGCTTCTGGAGGGCACAACCTTCATTCCTGAGCACTTTCTTTTACCTGCCACTTTCTTGTGCTATCCTCCACCTCACTAACCCTTATTTTTCCTCTACACTCTCTTTCCAGATGACCACAACTCCCACATTGGAAGCACATCCCTCTATTCATAAACCTCTGGTATTCCTCATCAGATAAATTTTTTTCCAATAGCACCACATGTATTTACTGCATCAATTTCCATGGCTTTTGGGTCCCTTGCACTAGCCCCACTTAATGAGGAATAGTTGTGCCACTGACAAGCACCACTCCAACCATCCATCCACTAATGCCTGAACTCTTTATCAGTTTAGATGGTAAGCTCCATGAGCTCTTGGAGGGATTTTGTATGAGGGTGACTGATTAGGGCATTCCTTATTTTTTGCAAGAGCCCATTTTTGAAGTGAAACATGATTTATTCTTCTCTCAATGTTGTAACATA
Organism: Hemileia vastatrix; assembly: GCA_030280995.1. Classification (NCBI taxonomy): domain Eukaryota; kingdom Fungi; phylum Basidiomycota; class Pucciniomycetes; order Pucciniales; family Zaghouaniaceae; genus Hemileia; species Hemileia vastatrix. The sequence goes on from JASXTE010000015.1 coordinate 7,556,361, forward strand.
GCTGGCATGGCCCCAGAATTCTGACACATACTTTGAAGTAGAGTGTTTCTGTTGCAACTGGTTGAGAGAATTCTCCAAGGTTGTGGCCACATCAGGGTCACCAAAGTCCAGTTCAAAAGCTGCTATGAGCTGATGGAAATTTTTTTACAACTCACCATTTCCAAGGAGTTCCTTTGTATTTGGCCTTGCCCAGCATGTCACCTCATCTGTGGTGCAAGAGATTTCAAACCCAATTTTTGATTTCTCATCTTTGAACTGAAGACTGTTGAGAAGGACATAAAGGTTTAACTGAGATGCATATTGATTCACCCAGGGGCCTTGCTTTCCATAAAAAATTGCTGAGACTGCAATCTTTGGGCCTTTAACAAGCAGTTCTGGTGTTGTAGGCTGTGCCTGTGCCTTAGCTTTAGTGGCATCAAGCTCTGCTTTAGTGAAGCTGCAATATGAGGGCCATTCTTCTGCTAGACAATCCATGAGTCTGGTATTTTGCTCTTAAAAGTGTACCATTTGCTCTTGCATTTCAGTGAGGTTGACTTCATCAGGTTAACTTGAGGGATTCATTTTTCTTCAGTGGTTCACCAATTAAGATTGGACAAAATGTTAAGACCTAAGAAGGCAAATTACTACTAGCTCTGACACCAGCCTGGGACAGGACTGACTATGCTACTAAACAGTGAGACTAACTAGACTGACTATGTTGGGGTTACCAACAGTGAGGCACGACTGACTATGCTGATACAGCAGTGAGACTATAAAGTAACTTGATTACTATATAAGTTTTCTGATGAGGAGCTCTCAACAGTACTCTCCCCATATAACCCTCTTATGCAATATCCCCTCTTCCACCTCTCACAATGCATAGTGACCATAGCTCTCCTCCTCCTCACCTCTCACCAAATCTTAACACTAGCCCCAGGGCTAGTGGATAAAGATTGCAAAATAATGCATTATGCCACATCTTATACCCTAATTGCCATTCCTAATTCCTGATCCCAAACTCATCACATCCATGATTAATTTTTCAGAAAATCACATGACATATAATTGCAGATGCCATCCTTATGTCTCTCTTCACTCTATGCTACTTAATTTTTGTGGCAAACACATAAAATTTTTTTATATCTGCACACCCCACCTGCTCATTTGGTGGAAAATTCCCACTTCCCACTCATCAAATGAATCTTCTACCAACAACCTTTTCTAAAAACAACAATGAAGCACCTCTCTACTAGGAATGAAATTCACTCAGCTATTAATACTATCACTTTAAATTGAGCTGCTAACTCTGAGTCTTACTTGGGTTTGGAAGACACTTCAGCTTATATGTCTTTTCAATGATCTTTATGAAGAAGAGGATCCTAAACCTTCACCAGCTCTCCCCTCCCTTGAATCACAAAACATTATTTTCACCAGCATACGCTCTGTCATTATACCAATCACCCTCCAAAATTTGGAAACACAACCCTTTAAATTTTTTTATACTCTCCAAATGTTCAACTTGTGTGCTTTATTCACTTGGTTTTCTGTTTTTTTTTTACATATTCATTTTTATTTTGAATTTACAGTGAATGTCTCTTCTTGGGATGTCTCATTTGTTTTCATTCACCAGCTCAAAATGAAATTGTATATTTTCTGCAATCACATAACTTTTCACTGTTTCTTTTTTTCATTCCTCCCTCATATCCTTTTCCTCCTCTCCTTAAACATTCCTCAAACAATTTAATTCCATTTATATTCTCAGCTCATTTCTCCAGGTAAGTCATTTTATTCATTTTTGTTTTTTGATTTTTTTTTGGTAAATATAATTTTTTTCTTTTTTATATCTAAAATTTTTTTAAGTGGTTATTTTTGATTTCAATGGTAAAACTAACCTTTTTTTCTCCCCCTCTTTTCTTTCTTTTTTAGCTTTATCACCCTACTCTTCATCCCTCCTTGGCATGGTCATTATAACACCTTTTCCCTATTTTGATTTTTTTTGGTTCCATTTCTTTTAAAAACATAAACTTCACATTCTTTATACATTTCACATACTCCATATTCAATTTCCCCCAAATTCCAACATCACTCTTTCTCACTCTATTTTTCCTACTTTTCAATCAAGGTAAGTTTCATCTTGTTTTTTTTCATACTTATATGATATATCTTACTTTATATGAGAATATCATACTAAAATATATGTATTACTCTTATCTGAATAACAGTGGAATTATTAAACTCATCTTGTTCTCATCTCTGTTACCACTTTTCATGTTTTTGTAAAATTTTAAAAATTAGAGTTGAAATTAGGGTTAGGTTTATTTTAATAAAAATTTATTTTAAATAATAATTCTCCTGAAGGATACCTTAAATTTCCCACAAACAGATTTGAAATTGGTTCAGTGGTTGCTGAGATATTGACCTTTAAAGTTGAGCCTTTTTTTACCAATTTGAATTTTGTTCATTTCATGTATTTATGTAAAAAATTAGGGTTAAATTTATTTAAATCAAATTTAATTTAACTAAAGATTCTCGTAAAGCCTATCTTTCATTTCCCGCAAACAGTTTTGAATTTGTTTCAGTGGTTGCTAAGATTTTGACCTTTAAAGTTGGGCCTTTTTTTCCTAATTTCAGTTAATTTATTTTATGTTTTTATATTGCATAATTAGATAATAAGGCTTCTGAAACTCTTATCTGATGATTATCTAGGCTTTTATCTCCCAAATCTTAGGCTCAAACAATTATTTTTTTTGGCAAATTGCTTGAAAAAATTATATATTCATGTATTTTAATCTAATGATAAACTGGCCAAAAAAGCTGGACTTACTAATTGGACAGATATGGAATGGGTTGAACTTAGTAACAATTGTGTCTTTTATTCTGATGTTCTCATCAACTATGGAGAGTTTCATATCCAGAGCCATATTGAAAAAACCAATTCCAATATGCTTAATTTTTGGATTTTCTGTTATATTGATCCTATTACTGGAAGATCAATACCTTCAACTGCTAAAGTCAGAGGCCATAGACTATACTTTCCAGACCATAAATGTATCATAGACTTGGTTTAGGAAATGGGGTTATTGAAGTAATTTTGAATTCTTCAAGAGATAATAATCAAAATTCAAAGGCACCTCCTGTATTGGAATCTTGCAAAAAGTTTACTCATTTTGGATGTTCTTTTAAGATCAATCAAAATTTGAAAAATTGGGCAAGTAAAGTAAGGGGTGAAGGCTAAATGGCTACTAAAACATTAGGGAGGGGCTCTAAATACAGTAATCAAAGGATTTCTAAAATTTTATTTTTATTTCTTAAATTTTTAATTATCAGTTATTAAATATAATCAATAAAATTTAAGTATTGTACCATTGAGCCCCTTTGCTGTATAAAGGTGTTCACTCAATTGTATTCTATGAATTAGTTCATAATACCATTTTTGTCATATGTTTTCTTTGACTTTTCTCATGTAATCACTGGCAGATAGTATTTGGGACTTCTTTACTTGGTTAATTATCTTTTATTATTGATTTACTTAATTATTTATTTATGAAATTTTTTTTGATAATCCTTAACCCCTTCCAGAGTAAATTTCAGGGGGGGGTATTACCAAATTTTCAAAAAAGATGTGTAAATATTTGGACTTGAAACAAATTTAAAATGAAATATGAATGAAATAAAAAACTATTCATCAAAATTTTTTAATTAAGTGGCCAATTTTCTTAACAGACTTATTAACTTTAACACATTCTATTGAGAAAACTTTCTAAAAATTTTTTGAATGAAGTATGTAAAAAATAAAAAAAACTTGTCATCAAACATTTTTATTAAGCATTCAATTTCCTCAACATATTTATTAGCTTTAACACATTCTATCAAGAAAACTTGCTTTTTTGAACCATCTTCAAGTTGATACTTGAATTTCATCTTATCCAATAGGAAATTGTACTTGAGAGCCTTCTCCTCTTTCTTTATCTTGAATTTCTTCTCCTCCAAGTCATGTGACCTCTCATTCCCCTTTAAAGGAAGCTTGAATTTCTTCTCCTCCAATTCATGTGCACTTTCTTCCTTGTGCAAAGAGAGATCAAATTTTATTTTCCTCCAATTCATGTGCACTTTCTTCCCTGTGCAAAGAGAGATCAAATTTTCTTCTCCTCCAAGTCTTGTGTCCTATTATCACTGCGTAAAAAGAGATTGTATTATTGCTTTAGAAAGTTAAGAGTATCTCTTGAAACTTCAACTTTACCTTGAGTGAAAAGGAATATTAACAAAGGAAAAGAAAATCTTACTAAATTATTAAGATATAGGCTATCACTTACCAGCATCATGTTTCTCCAAAAAGTCATCAATGGAAGAAAAAGGGGTTTAAGAAAAACTATCTTTGTTATGTTTTCTTTAGCTGTTGAAATTCAGAGTAGTTTATGGTCTTAAATTTTTTTGGAGGTAAAATTTTCCTCTTCATCATTGATGCTAGTTTCAGTCTTTCTTGCTAGAGGATCCTAGGCTCATTCATTAGCCTAGGTAGAAATACAAAAAAAGAGATTTAAATAAAAAATAAAACAACTAGATAAGAAATAAAAGGTAATTGTAGTTAGATTGGATTAGTTTATATTGTCATAAGGATCTATTGAAAAGATATCTTGATTGGTGGAATTCAAATGAGAGGCTTGAGTAGAAGAGGAAGGAAAAAGATTTCTTTCAACATCATGTCTGGAGATATCATCTTCTCCATCCAAAATGTGTGAAGGATTAACATTGGCTTGACTCCAAATATGGGATCCATCTCTTTATAGTAAGGACATAAAGAAAAAAGTTTATTGTTAATAGATTTGATGCCTTTACTGATATCAATATCAGTAATAACAAAGCCAGTGGAAGATAAAAGAGTCTTAGCCTACTTGTATTTGGCTCGATTGTTCTTGAAGTGTTCAGACATCTGTTTAGGCAAAAGATAAATCCTTCCCTTTGTCTTATTTTGTAATTCATTGGCCATTTAAGATATCCATTGACTTTTGATGCAGTGGGAAATCCTACTTTAGTTACATTCTCAGTACCAAAACATGAATCATAATTAATTTTAGTTTTCAGCCAGTTGATAATTATGAGGTGATAATCTTTTTTTAGTTGAACAGTCTTTGATTTCTCAGCTGAGTGGGGGTGGAGGGATTATTGGGATTAGAAAAACAAGTAGATGAAGGCTGCGTTTGAGAATATCTATGATGACAAAGCACATGAAGATATTTGAAGATGAAAAGGAGAGGAAACAAATAGCTGAGATGGGTGGGGTTTATGAGCAGATAGAATGAATAGACAAGATGGGAGTGTGCAGCAAGGTAGGGAGGCTGGCACATCCAGAATGTTGTCCAAGATGTGGTTATGAAAAATTGAGGATAAAAATTTTAGATAGAGGTGAACATTGACACACAAACGGTTTAATAACCCAATTTATAGAAAAAATAATTTCAGAAGATAATTGGGGTAGAATGATTTTTATCTGAAATTAATTTAATTGAAGATTGGTCAACATTGATACCCCCTATTATTGTTATTATGATTATGATTATGATTAATATTAATATTATTATTCTCTATATTCTCCACATCATGTGTCATTCCTTTATTTTGTTTTTTTTGAAGAAAAAATTCTGCTGAAGAATGTGAAAGATAGATATGAACTCTTCTATAGCCTTCAAATGGACAACTATTTCTCTCCCACTTGGAGTCATCTTGCTGATTCCAGACCTTCACACCAAGAATATATATATATATATATATATATATATATTTCAACCTTGATTTTCAAAGGACTGAATAAAATAAGCATAAAAATATGGTAAACACATATATGACACATTAGAACAATAAGTAAAGGTGTCAGTATAGTCTAGTATATAAGTATGATATAATAGTGTTTATTTATGGTCCTACTACTTATTGATAAATGATTTAGTGATTAAACCTCAGGGGAAGACTAATAAAATAGTTATACTCAAATAAAACTCACAATACGTGGATTTAAATGCGTGCTAGTGGTGGAAAATAGATAAATATAATATAGTTATAGCTTATATAAAGATAATATCAATTTATAATGGCTTTATAATATATATATCTAAATGTTAATAATTGTATAGTAGTCTTCGTTGGAGTTGTAGTAATTGAATGATGATAAATAACCGTCAAAATCCCTTCTTACTTATACCCAAATCCACTGGAGTGCACAGACCTTCAATCCAGATGATGTCACTGCTATCCCCGGCAATTACAGCACTGTGAGGGCCCATCACCTCCCCATGGCGTCCACTTCAAGCAGTTTAAACACCCAGACCTCCAGTAAGGACCCTCCATCACTATTAATAATAACACAGATCCATACCATAAATAGAAAATCCAGATAAAATTGGATACCATAAAGAAACAGGTAAAACAAACAATCAAAAAGAGATTTAATGAAACCAAAAGCATATAAAGGAAAAAAATAAAATTTCCAAGCCCCCAATAACATCCCCAAGCATCCACATTAACCCAGAAACATCCTTCCAACCCATAAATCCGTGAATAACCATCCAAGGAAGTAATTTTAGTTGTCCAAACTGGGTGTATGCGCCTGATATAGGTGTCTATGCTTCTGTAGGCGTTGTGAGTCCACTGACTTTGTCCATATGACCTAAAATAAGCAGAAAAACAAAGGTTATAGGCTATTAAGGGGCTAAAACCCACTTATATACCTAAATATACATAATATACTGCATATTTCACTGAATATGAGATTTATGTATACATATAAGCTTATGTATGTCAATAATTACTTCATATCACTTAAGATAAGTATATTATGACTCCATTAACACCTTAATAAGTATTATTAGGCCATGGATAAGCTATTTAAACTATTATAAGTTATATAATAGAATAATAATTATATATATATATAATATAATAATATATATTATTATTTTAACCTTATTTTTAAGATATAAGCTTAATTTACTTAAGGTTATCTTATTTTAGGCATAAGAAATACTCAGTCCTAAGGATATTTAGGCTGACAAAAGGTATACAATATATATACATAAGTTAAATAAGTCATTTAATACAATATATGCCATAAGAATACCTTAAATACATGCATATACCCACCTTTTATAGGTCTTATAAACTTAATATTAGGTTTTGGTATGTTAGGGTAATATTAAGAGCCTTAGAAATAAGGTTACATACTTTTTAAGTGGTCTTAAAGCTGTTTTTTCATTATTTTAGTGAAATAATTGATAAATGCACTATAAATGTAACAATATTAAAATTGATCTTTGACAGATAAATTTGCCTTATTTATTGCAATTGATTTGGCTACTCAAATTTCTAAAAATAATACTTCTAAAATTTGATTTTTTTTATGATAGAAATGGCTTATGTGTACTGGCCTTATGCTGCCTGCATTTATTTATATCATGTGCATAGCTTCATTAATAAAAAAGAGTTAGTAATTTCAGGCTTTCAGGATGAGGTCAAGTACAAAGACATGAACTAGCTTAAATGGTCAGTTTTCTAGAAGAATTTAATTGACCTATATGAAAACTGTAGTACAAATCTAATAAGTATTAAAATACAATTCAAAATATAGGTCTCAGTAATATAATTCTCACTAATTTTATATATGGTTTACAATCTTCTTAGTTGGTAGAAAAATAGATTTTAATGATTAAAATACTACTCAAAAGACTTTATAAGTACTAATTGATATGTATTGTAATTGGTTTGGTTATATGGTTTAAATTGTAATGATAAAGAATGTAGAAAACAACACCCAAAACCTCCTCCTTTTATACACATTGAGTTCCCCAATGAATCCTTTGAATTACCAGTCCAATACACAGTTAATGACGCCTCCATCCAACTAATAGAATTTCCATCAACATCCCTAGTGACCCATAACATAATTAGAAGAGTAACTACCGCCAAAATCCTGGAATAATAGGGAAAATCCATCAAAATTAAAGAATAAGTAAAAAAGAGAGTATATGTGTGTTATACATCAATATAAAAGACTAAAGAGGAAAAATTAAGGTTAATAAGAGCTTAATAATAAGGGGGATTCACTGAAGAAATGATGGGGCTAATCCTGACATTATACTACGTGAAATTCCCATTTAAAAATGACCAAAATTGACTGAGAAACCACCTAGAAACCCAAAAAAGCGTGTGAGATGTGGGGTAGATACATGCAATCCTTGGCAGGAGCTTGAACGGGTAAATCCTTGACAAATTTTAGGCAAATTTAAGCGTGGTAGTGAAATAAGGTGCCAAGAGTGAGGTTATTAATGAAATTAGTGCATATAAAGAGGGTCAATGCATTATTAATTAAGCTAGGACAATAAATAAGTGCCTGATGCCTATTTTAGTGTGTTTCGCCACAGTGGGCATAGAATGTGGGGTAATTATAGTGTTAAAAAGCTAACTTTGCTAAAAATGAAGCTATTCACAAGGGAAAAATGCAGGCAGTATGTGGCCAGTACACAGAAGCCATTTCTGGCATAAAAAACACCAAATTTGAAAAGTGTTATTTTTATGCATTTAAGTTGCCAAATTAATACTCCCAAATGAGACAAATTAAACTGTCAAAGCACATTTTTAATATTCTTAAATTTATAGCGCATATAATCAACTTTTAAGTGAAATAAAGCACATTTCTTGTTTTTTTCATAAAACAATGAAAATAACAGCTTTAAGTATACTTGAAAATTATGTAGACTTATAATTAAGGTTCTTAAGGCTACCCTAAAATATTCCAAGTTAATTTTAAGTACATAAGACTTATAAAAGGTGGATATAAGCATGTATATAAGGTATTATAATGGCATTTTTTGTGAATTATCATAATTTTACTTATGTATACTGTTTGTGTAATCTCATTTATTGTTCCCATGTATAGTTCATGTGTTTAAAATAACTTATAAGTACTTTTTACTCAGTCCTGAAGATATACAGGCTGACACCTGCCCACCCAAAAAAACAATAAAAAAATTATAAGTTATACATTTTCTTTATTTATTTGTAATCTTTCAGGTATTCAGATTAATTCTGTAGAATTAAAGATTATTCTTTAAAGAAATAAAACATAATAAAATATTATGAGTACTGGTTTTTTAACCCCTCAGCTGGTTGAACAGAAATTTATTTCTGTTTAAATTTTTTAAGAAGAGAGGATAAATTTGAAATTTCTTTTTCAGGTATCCATTCATCAAATTCATTTGATTTCCCCTTAAATCTTAATAAATACTCAGTTTCTTTTTCCTTAGTAAGGATTCTTTTCTTGAGTATTTTTTCAATCTCTTCTTTTTGCACAATTTCTTCAGGTTGCTTTTTAGGCCTTCCCCTTCTTTTTGGAAATAAGTCATGATCATTTGCATGGTAAGGTTTCAATAATGAGATAGGGAAAACTGGATGTTTCCTATCATATGTGGCATATAATATGACTTCCACTGCATTATTAGCAACCATTTTGCTTACTACAAAAGGTCCTACAAAGGGATCCTTTAATTTAACATTACCTTGTAAGTTAAAATGTAGTGTTGAAATTAGGACTTCATCTCCTTTTTCAAATTCAAATTCATTATGAGATTTATCCCACCTTTTCTTTTCATATTCAAAAGCTTTTTTAATGCATTCTTCTGCATGTTTTATACACATTTGTTGCATATGAATAAAGGATTTAGTACCAGGGTGTATATCTAACCTTGGTAATTTATTTAAATGATTTACTGGGGTATTTGGTAGGTATCCCAGCCAGAGTTCAAATGGTTTCTTCTCTGTTACAGAATGAGTTGTGGTGTTATAAGCAAATTCAAGTCCAGGAATTAATGTTACCCAGTCATGTGTGAATTTCTCATTGTCTTTGTATTCTAATCGAAAGGCACAATATCTTCTGATCATGTCTTCAAGAGTTTGTATCATTCTTTCAGCTAAGCCATCAGTTTGTGGATGATGTGCTGTAGACAATTTCAATTGAAAACATGATACTTCCATCAAAGATTTCCAGAACTCTAAAGTAAATTTAGGGTCTATGTCAGAGATTATGGCTTTGGGGAACCCAGCAGTATTCATCATTTGAGTCCAAAATAGTAATTCCAAGTCTTTTTCAGATACCTCTTTATGGGTAGGAATAAATTTACACATTTTGGTTAATATATCCACAATTACCCAGCAAGAATTGAAACTTTCTTTTCCTGCTAATGGCAAGCCAGTGACAAAATCCATGTTTATAATTTCCCATGGAGCTTTTGGATGCTCTATTTGTTGTAAAAACCCAGCTCTCTTCCCAGTTAATCTTTTAGATTTATGACAAGAATCACATGTTTCAATGTATTTTTGTACATCTTCTTTCATGTTTATCCACCAGGCTGTATTTTTAACTCTGGTTATTGTTTTGTTAAAATAAAAATGACCAGCTAAGATATCATCATGACAAGTACTCAACATTAACTCTTTCATAAAAGGTGGTATTACTATTACATTACTTAGCTTTTCCCTGTAATATATATATCCATCTTCAATTGATAGTTTACCTTTTTCCAACGCATTTCTATTCTTTGGATGTAAGGTTTTAATTAATGCACTCATGGAGGCATTATTTTGATCATTTAGAATGGTAGATAGTTTAGTCAAATCTTTATCAGATAAATAATTTTCCAATATAGTTTGCATAAACTACTCCTCTAAATCCACTATATAAATCCCAAATATATGTATAACCTCATTTTCAGGTACATAAGCTGGGTTGTCAGTATCATTTGGAAAAGGACTTCTGGATAATAAATCCACATTAGAATGCAATGTTCCTGCTCTATGAGTGATTTTCATTCTTCCTCTGTACTCTTGTACAGCTAGTTGCCATCTAAACATGTGCCTGTTAGGTGTTTTCATATTTAGCAATGATTTCACTGCACTGCAATCTGTTATTAGTTAAAACTTCTGGTCTTCCAGATAGTAATGAAGTTTCTCCAAGGCTCACACCATGGCTAAACATTCCAGGTGTGTAGCACCATACCTTAATTCTGTCTTTCTTAAGGTTCTGGATATATAACAGATAACTATTTCAGATAATTTTCCATTTATTACCTATTTTTGCTGTAAAGAAGCACCTAACCCTGTGAAGCTTGCATCAGTGTACAAGATAAAAGGTAGGGTGAAATCTGGAAGTCCCAATATTGGAGCTGACATTAAACATTCCTTTAATTTATTAAAGGCGTGTTGTCTTTCATTATTCCAAATAAAAGCCTCATTTTTCCTGATTAATGTTGTTAAAGGTGCTGAAACAGATTGGTAGTTTTTAATGTACTGTCTATAATATCCACACATACCCAAAAAAAATTTGAAAATCTTTTACATTCTTAGGTATACCAATGTTTTTAATTGCTGCCACCTTATTCTGGTCAACACAAATTTGTAATCCAGATACAACATGTCCAAGTACTTTCAAGGATTGAAATCCAAACTTACATTTTTTTAATGCAATTGTCATATTAATTTCATCCATCTTTTGGAATACTCTCTTCAGGTGATTTAAATGTTCATCATATGTTTTTGAAAACACTTTGGAACTACTAACTTTATTTGATGATTGTAGTGTCAATGAGGTGGTAGCTTGTTGGCCTTACGGACTTAAAATACATCAAGGAAGTCATGATAAACTTCTGTTAGAGTTGATTTAATGGCTTCAATATTGATTTGGTTGTACTCTTCATTGTTGAAGAAGTCTATCAAGGGTAGACCTGAATTTGGGGAGCAAGAATTGCTTGCCTAGAGGTTGTTGAAAGCCTCTTTGAGTGAAGTAACTGAGCTGGAAAGGTTAGCAAAGTGCTCATTTAGAGAAGAATCAGATGGCTACAAATCATCTGGAAGAGATATTTCCTCTAGCAGGACTAGTTCAGACGGGTTGTTTAACTCCCTATTGACCTGCATTGAAAAATCAGAAATATACTTAGAAAAAGGGGTGATCAATCCCTCTGACCAATCAATGTCAGGAATCCAATGTGTTAAAAAGTCATGGCCAAGAATGGTATTGTCCATCCTTGGGGCATCCAAGAATGTTAATTCCCACTCAAAGGAGGGAAAATTTGGAAAGTTTAAAACCCATTAAACTGTCTTACTAACCCAATACTTGGGCTCCTCTGATTCAAAAAAATAAATTGGAATTTGATAAGTATCTAAAAACGTCAGCTTAAATTTTTTGGCAAAAGATAAACTGATAAATGAAATTGAAGCTCCAGAATCAATGAGACAACTGAAGGGTATATCCTCCTTAAAAAGAATAAATCTTAACCAGTTAAATTGAAACTCCAGTCCTTAAGACATGGAGGGTCCGTGCACTGGGAGAAATAAAATAGTTTGCTTTGCACACAAGTAAACTATCCTCTAGTTTTTTGACTTAGAAATTTTACCTTCCCTCACCACACAATATTTGGAGCGTATTTACGTCACCGGACAATCTATGCACAAGGTCAAGGGTGTTCCTGGAAGTGAGATGGAGAGAGGAGTTTAGAAACTTCGTCAAGGCACTGAGGAAATGTTCAAGGAAGCGATTTGAAGATGACTCGAAGGAGGAGCTACTGCTTCGAGATATGTTTGAGGAGAATTCTAATATAATTTAAAGGTAATATTAAAATTCTTAAGAATCTCACAAAGGGTTGGAAACTCAATAATCAAAGATTTTAGGATTTAGAAATGATTACTGAGAAAATAAGGAAAGATACAATAATAATGATTTAACCTAAAGCTTTACCACTATTAACTATATATACGTTTTATAATTTAATTCTAAAGAATGTCAAACCAAAAACCCAATCCCTTTTATATCCTTTACTCCTCCTTGCATTGACCTCATACCCATCCACTATTCCGCACACCACAGACCATTAAAATACACCCCTTACACCTGGACCCTCCTCACTAACATCCGTTAACCCCTTAATCCTCCACTAACCATTCTGTCCATTCTCACTACCCCTTTTTTATAATTCACAGGCATTTAATAAACCTTTTAATGTATTATTAAATTGACTATTGCGCTGTGTGTCGCTTATTGAGGAAAGAACTGAGACACACTATTGAGAGATTGACTAATTTAGATTTAGAGTTTTAGGCTAGCATGGTTGAATAGTGAGTACACAAAGGAAAGTCGCAGTTGCTATGGAGAATTGCTTTCTGTGCTTCGAGTATGGATTTAGACCTCTGTATTATTGATTTAATGAGCTGCTTTTACCTCGAGTGTCACGTGGCGCATGACAATTTGCTAGCAAGTCCTCAACTTGAACTCAGATTGAACTCAGCTGGAACTCAGACTGAAGTGATACTGAACTTTTACTTGAAATGAGCTTGAGACCTAAAAAATAAGAATGAATCTTTATTGAAAAAATGGTGAAACTTTCATGATAAATGAATGGAAACCATAAAAACTTATTCAAAGAGTCTACCCAATTCACTGTATTTCTTGATGAATCTTATATGAATAACACTTTATTAATTTAAGTTGATCAATGAAAAGACATAAAATCATATTATTTCCTTCTGTAGTATCACATTTGTTAAATATAGTAATGTTGAAAAAACTTTCAAGTAACATTTAAAAAACAATCAGTGAATTTTTGTACTATATAAAACTATGATTCCAGAATTGAAACATTGTAATCTTTTAATTAATACAATATAAACTGGACTATTATATTTTGTATTTTTTGAATTTACATATTTCTCAATGATATATCACAATCTATTGAATTATTTTAATAAAACATGTAATCAACAGAAACCTTAAATTTATTTATTATAGCATACAGTGAAAAACATGGAACACTTAAACTTAAAGTATAGTAATATTTTTGAAGCTTTTTAGCTAAATGAAGCACTTTCACAACTTTGTTACACTAATTACTTGTAATTAAAAAATATTTTATTATATATTAAAAATGACATATTTCTTTAGGTTTTAGACTTCAATGCATTTTTGGGGAAAAGTAAATGCAAGAAAGGGAAAAAAATCAATGAAATATTTTTCTCTTTTCAAAATTATATCATCTCCTCAGCTACTAAGGCAATATATATAATATATCACGAGTAAATAAAATATCTATCTAGACTCTATAGTATCTCTTTTATTGGTTTCATAAATATTCTTTTGGCATACTTTCAGTTGGTGAAGTGATCTAGAAAGCTCATGAAAAATACCAATCAGTGAAATATTTTTGTAAAAATACAGATAAAATCTGCCTCAAGTTATGAAAATATATTTAAAGTAAATAAATGGATATATATGGAAACATTAAGCTGAATAGTATGTTGTAGTTAATGTTTATATTTGAGATAAAAATACTGTTTCCCTGGAGATTCACTTCAAAATTTTAACTTTGTTCCCATGTAAGAATAGGTGCTCAAGATGAAGTTTTAGGTGTTTTTTAACATTCAATTACTCTATCAAAGAAGTAGAACAGATATTTTTCATCATTCTATCATTTTATTCTTAGAATAACCTCTATATAGCATTTTTTAAGAAGGATACAATAGATAATTTAGTCATGAAATAATTAAACCTTACCATTATATTAATCAATTTTTGATTAGTATAATTTTACTAAAATACTTTAAAATATGTGGCAAATATTATAGTTTTTTCTATTCAACTTTTATAAAATAAAGTTTCAGTGGCTCATATTCTTGGTTGGTGAGATAAAAAATTCAGAAGATAAATTTAAATCTCTAAGTTTGATCATTATTCTCAATTTAGATATATAAGTTAATGGGTTTTAAATACTTTATTTGAAATACAATAATAAAAAATATGGGTAAAAATAAATTATGTTAGACATTAAATGAGTCAATATATTTTCTATTTTTATTAAAAAGAAATAATATATCTATCCTCTTATATATTCCAAGTATCAAAATTTATTACATGAATAAAGAATTTTTTTATTTAAATTAATTTAAACTGATAATATTATGAGTTTCCGGTGAATAATTAACAATAAAAACAACTTCATAAGTTAAATTTAATTTGAATTGAAATTTTTGAAAAATATTTTTTGCTTCTATTTTAAATATTTAAATTTTTATTCATTGGTGTTATTTGAACTTAAACATATAAATATATATAGAAGAATGTGTTACCAAGAAGTACATGAATTATTTTTATTTAAAAGAGATATTTTCTTTCATTAAAATATATTGAATGTAAATAGGAGCTCTGGAACCTTTTTATATATTTTATAGGACTATTGTCGGTCAGTCGTCTAGAAGAGATAAGAAAAGAGGGAAGAAATGAGAGGAGGAGAAGGAGAAAAGGAGTATGGGTAATAAAAGAAATAAAATTTAATAAAATTATTTAATTTATTGAGAGGAATCAACGACGGTTTTCTTGAGAGGTGACAAAAGTGAGGTTATTATTAATTAATAATATTATTAGGATGTAAGGACTATGCGCAGCAGACACTATGATCACTATCAGACTTAAAGCAACCTTTAAATTGTTATATAGAATTTTAATTAGAATTTTATTACTAATAAAAAGAATATAAACGTAATATAAAAAGTGTATTTAATTTGTTGAGTGTATAATAAGTGATGGGGCTACAGGGGATTAACCAAGGCCTTTTTATAGGAAATGGGCCCTCTGAAGCGCTACTATATTTGTAAATACAAGAAAAATAATAGAATAAAACAAGAATTTAAAAAGAATAAGTGAAACATAACAATGTAGAGAAAAATATGAAACAAATAATTAAAAACCCCAATTAAGAATCCAATTTTCCCGCCATTAATTCCCAAATCAGTAAGTAAAAATAGTGAATAACTAAACAAGACTGGAACATAGGAACTATGAGAAAAATAATTCCAAACAGATGCTACAGTCTGATTTAAGGATATTTTACGTGAAACAAAAAATACATTGACGCAACAAAACCTGTAATTAATCTCAATTTAGTATAAATTAATTAATTGGTTTTTCCTGACACAATTAAGGGTCAAAAGAAGCGTCATTAATTATTGTTTAGTATTATATGAAAGGTGTTATTTAATATATAAATTTAAATAATTAATTTAATTATATTATAAGTCAATTTTACACTTATAATTATAATATATGTTTTTCAATTAATTAAATATAAATTTATAATTATTAAATACATAAAAATGCGCCATTATTTGTAGAATATAATATGTATTATGTTTAATTTTTATGTATAAAAAATTTATATAAACAATAAAATTTATATAACACTTATATGTAATAAGATACTTATATAATTTTATTATGCAGTAAAATATTAATTTATATACATTAAATACAATTCTTACGCCCTCTTTCAGGTCTTCTAAGATAAAATATCATTTACTGGACTCCTGGAATAGCCTGGCAGACAACTATATACATAACTGTAGGATTTTTTCAGTCTATCATTTTGAAGCAAAATCATACTATAATAATTGAAGATAAAATGGCATCTATTGAATTTTTTTTGAAAAAAGACTTTACAAAGTTTTCTATTTATTCACATGACTCCATATCATATAATAAAAATATTTTTGATAAAAAAAATATACTTAAATTTAAATTATAATATCTACTTTTAAATTTCAAGAATTCTAGAGGACTTCTCACAGATTAAATAAGCTTCAACCAAAGTCAGAAATGGGTTTTCATTGAGAGTTCAATCTATGTTCTATCAAAGCTAAGATATTTAATTTTATAAAATTGTATGTATTTATTTCCATAAAAGATTTTTTGAAAGTAAGAGAGTTCATAAAGTTTTTTCTTTTATTGAATAAATAATAATATGCATACTAATAAATATTATAAGTGTAATTTATATGAGTGTTTATTTATTATATGTATTTATTAATGTATATACAGTAATCAGAAATTAAGATATTAAGATAAAATTTTAGTTATATTGATAGATCTTGAGTTAAATTTTCATGTGAAGCTCATGATTCATGAAAAAGTTTTTTTCACCTCACCAGCAGTGCTCACATGTAAATTCAAAACTATGTAAGTTTACCTGATGAGGACTATGAAAATGGGTAAAGCATTAATCAAGTTTTTTTGTTTCAGATTATTTTCTAAAATACATTTTTTTTCTATATATATATAATTATAAACCACATTACATAAAATTGTTTTAAAGAAGAATAATACTACTGTTATATGGGTTTTTCTTATATTCAATTGCTTCTAATTCTTTATATTTTAATATAAATATAAATAATAATCAATAAATCTTTATGTTGAATAAGTGAGCATTGATAAAAATTCATACAACATAATTTGAAAATTCTTTACATGATAGGATAAATAAAGAGCTGTTGTATTCTATTTAAAAATATGATATATGTCTAAAGCTACCTCAGATTTAATTTTGGTACCTTAGAGATTTTATGTTTTAAGTAACATTTTATGTCAGTGTACTCTGTTCTTCACCCAAAGAACAGAGTCCATCTTCTTTTTTTCAAACATAGTTTGTACCGTTCCCCACCCCTTTCAATGAAATAAACACATTCTTTTATGCCCTCCCCACCCATTTTGCTACCCTCCCAACCCCATTGTATGCCCTCTCCTTTTTTCTCCCCATTCACCCCTTCCAACCCCTCCCAAACCCTGTTTTCCACTAAAAAAATTTCCAAAACTCTTCATCTGCCCTTAAAAATCTTGCCTAACCTTCTTACTACACCATATAAGCTTCCTCACCCCTCTCTCTAGCCTCCCAAACCCTTCTAGGCCTATTAATTTAACACCCCATTTCTCCCATTTCCCTCACTTCCCCAACCTTTGAACCCCATCTCACTCCCTTCCAATCCAGCCCCTATTTCTATCTATACAAATACAGTGCTAGAGAGGAGTGGGCAGATAAGCAAACTGGATGAAGAGAAGTGGAGAGGGGTATAGAGCAAGAGAAGAAGGTGCAAAGGGATGGAAACCAATGGAGTGGGGAGTGTAAAGGGTGGGGAGAAAGATGAGAGGAGAGGAAAAAGGAAGCTATTGAAGGGGAATTATTGTGGTACTCTTGAGAGGGAGTTCACAAAGATGGTCAAAGAAGATAGTGATACAAAATAAATATACAAAATATTTTACAAAGAAAGGAACAGTAATTACCTGATTCCTATAAACCCACAAGTCATATACTTACTTTTTCTTCATTTACTTAAATCAAATAAAAATCTACATTTTGATCTTTTGAAATTTAGAAGATGAAGGGACATAAATTTCAATAAATATTAGTATGAAAATGGTTCTTTATTTACTAGTAAAATATGGTATGTATATTAATTTTGAAAATTATATGTCTAAGTAAAGTCTTTTTACCATCATATTTATTATTTTTGAGCCTTGTTTAAATATTTTAATGATTTATAAGATTCAATACTATCTAATCACACAATTAGTATATAATTTTTTCAATTATTGAAAAGATTACAATAAATAATATCAATGCAAATAATATTTTTGATGAACAAGTTCATATATTATATATTATAATTTCTCCATGTATTTTTGGCCAAAGAAACTTATATAATTAACTCAGATGGTTTATTATTGACTCAATACTTTGGTGTTTTTTTGAAACTGTGCAAATAAACTCCTTAAGTATTTTAAAAAATATGTCTTTCTCAGCATAATTTGGGTGTGGTCTGCACTTAATTCACATTTCTATACAAAATATCATTCTTCATATTCCAGGATTTTTTCAAAGTATGACTAACTATGCTTCATTAAATGTTCAATTTTGATTCAGATTGAGTTCACCAAAATGTTAATCTTTTTTCTTGGTGGTTTCATCACTACCTCAATGTGGGTTAATATTTGATATGAATTAGGGTTCAAGGTTGCAGACTTACTAGCAAGTCCACCCCCCATATTGCATGGTGCCTTTTCTTCAATTTTGCACAATTTTCTAACTTGTGTTTACCCCCACAATACATATATCACCCATTATCCACCCATCTTTTCCTTTCAGCTTCATTTAATTCTCCTTTTGGATCCAGTAACTTACTGACATTTACAGGGGTCAAGATTTTGGGTTTACACTTATCCTTTCCCTTATGACTGGGTTTAGATTGGGTCAATTGGGCTGGTCAGGAGTGATTGTTTGAAGGAGGCCAAGATTTGAAATTGAAACCATGAGATTCTTGTGTGTGACACCATTTTTGAAGTTGTCCTTGATGTGCACCATCCAGTTTGAGAGTCCTATCCATTAAGTCCATCAAACTTGCCATTTTATGCCCATGAAGATTCAATTGATCCAAAATCCTTAAAGAAAGTCCCTTTTTGAAATGATATTTAAGAGCAGAATCATTCCAACTAACTCAGTTTTCAAACCCCTGAAATTTGAGATCTACTTGGAAGATTTACCATTATTGTTCATGCAAAGGAAATCAAGTTTGATCTCCCCATTGTCAGTTTCATTAGGGTCATCAAACAATGTAAAAAGTTGGTCTTTAAATTTTTCCCAATTATTAATAAGTAAATGAGATTTGTTCAAGGAAGTCATGAGCAGATAAGGTTTGAACCACCGTGACGCCTTTCCCAATAAATAAGAAGAAGAATAATTGACCTTGTAACAAACTGTACTAAAAGTTTGAGGATTATTGTGGAAAAGTAGCTTGCATATTTGCAAGAAGGGACACAATCTGTCAGGGTGTTCTCCATTAAATTTATCTGGAGATTTCATTGAAGGAGTTTTAAATTTTGATCCTTCAGATGGGGAAGGATTAGAAATGGTTTTAACCAAGAGTGACATAAATTCCTCCAATGAAGCAGTTGGGCCAGGATTTGAAGGTTGGCCTGAAGGTCCAGCAGCTGGGGCTGATGGTACCTTGTTCATGGTATCCTCTACTTCATCTTCTTCACTAAAATCCTCAAAATCCTGGGGAATATCCTCTACAGATTGAATTGAATGTTTGTGCCCCCTTAACTCAAGCAGTTGAAGAGAGTGAGTGCGAGAAACAAGACAAAATGAGGTTAGCCTATCCCTAGAGCAAGCTCTAGTAGTAGCGCCCATGGGAGGAGGAGTGCTTTGAACAGGCTCCATATTTAGATTTAGAACCTGAAAATTGTAGTAGTAGAAATTTAGAGAACTACACAGAATTAAATTATACTGTCACCGGACAACCTATGCACAAAGTTGAGGGTGATCCCAAAATAAGTGAGATAATAAGGGAGATAGAATTTACAACTTCAAAGCGCAAAGGACTACTTTAACGAAGAGATTTGAAGATATATCATAGTAGCTAATACTGTTTTGAGATAATCTTTGAGGAATAATTAATGTATAGGGTAAGGACACTAATTATTGTGGTAAATCTCACAAAGGGTTGAAACTTAATAATCAAGGGAAAGATTGAAGTATTTTAGGATTTAATGAAATTGATTATTAAGAAAGAAAAGGACAAATATAACAATAGCCTAATAAGAGTTTGACTACTATCACAAATATATTTTATAATTTAATTTTAGGGAATGTCAAACCAAAGTAAACCCCTTTAAATGTCCTATTCCTCCTCACACTGACCCATTAATCTACCAGCCATCATATACCCACAGACCCATTTAATCCACCAGAGTTCCCATTTATGAATCATCTAACCTTATATCCCTTCTGCCTTGTTCCTACTTCACAGACCTCCTAATTTACCCTCAGATCCACAGTTACCCCCTGTTTGAATATTGCCTCAATCTTAGCCCTAGATTGCACGTACATTACTTTTGCTTGGCTTGAAAAGTATAAACATCTTTACTTTTAGTATACTTAAAAGTTAGAATAGTGCAGCTAATTTGAGAACACAATAGAATGTAATTGTCTCAAGGTTGCTTTTTGCATGTTGCTAGTGGAGTTAGAGCTTGAATAGTGGGGTAATTGAGGTACTTATGCTTTGAGTGTCACATGGCGCGTGACAGTGGTCATCCATGTGCTGTTCTTCTTCCTCTGGGTGCAGCACTAGTTGCTCATGGTGCTGACATTTTTATGCTTTATTTATTTAATTTTTTTTTTAAAAAAAAAACTATATAAAGGAAGGTCTGGACGTCTCTGTCAAACCAAGGTAGGTCCTAGTATGAGGACAAACCCGGGGGTATCCTATGGAAAGATAAAAAAAAAAAAAAAAAAAAAAAAAAAAAGACAAAGACAAAGACAAAGTAAAAGTAAAAGTAAAAGTAAAAGTAAAAGTAAAAGTAAAAGAAAAAGAAAAAGAAAAAGAAAAAGAAAAAGAAAAAGAAAAAGAAAAAGAAAAAGAAAAAGAAAAAGAAAAAGAAAAAGAAAAAGAAAAAGAAAAAGAAAAAGAAAAAGAAAAAGAAAAAGAAAAAGAAAAAGAAAAAGAAAAAGAAAAAGAAAAAGAAAAAGAAAAAGAAAAAGAAAAAGAAAAAGAAAAAGAAAAAGAAAAAGAAAAAGAAAAAAAAAAAAAAAAAAAAAAAAAAAAAGAAAAAGAAAAAGAAAAAGAAAAAGAAAAAGAAAAAGAAAAAGAAAGAAACAGAAAGGAAAGGAAGAGATAAAAAGTAGCCAAAGGAAACTGACTGTTTCTTTAAATGAAAAAGAGATCAGAGAATTGAAGAGAAGAAAGAAAACACAGGAAACACCAAAGTAAACTGGATAGTGCATAGCTGGTAGTGCTTAAAGGCCCATAATCTGTTGTACCAGGGGGCAAGGAAAAGTGTTTGTTTTGATTAGAAATTATTGTTTACTATTTCATGCAGGAGAATATACTATATACATGTGTATGCAGCGCAGTTGAGTACTTAACAATCCTATCACCTCCCTATTATTTTATTGAATCAATTGACAAAAAAAGAAAAAAAAAGGAACTACATTAAATTAATTTTTTTAAAAAAAAACCACACACACAACTGTTAGATACCAATCAATTTCATGATCATCTTTTATTAACAATAATCATCAATCAATAACTTTTGCTCTCTGGCACTTTTTTTTTTTTTAAAAAAAAAAAATCCTCACCTTGTCCATTAAATGAAAATAGTTTTCAACCCCTCTCATCACTCACTTGCAACTTCTTTTTGTTTCATTAATGTAAAACCAAAAGCTGATGAGATAGATCTCAAACGTATTAGAGATTACTCAAGGTTGAAACAAATTAATCAAATTTATTATTCTATAAGACAGATAATGGAAACCAACAAGAAAGAAAGAAAATCAAGTCATAAATCAATGTTTTAATGTTCATTTTATGGAAAGACTGTATATAAGACAGGCTTAGAAGTTCATGAGCTCAATATGTATGGCATATACTTATTTTACTCCCCCCTCCCCCCCCCCCCCCCCCCCCCCCCCAAAAAAAAAAAAAAAAAAAAAAAAAATCTAACTCCTATAATAATCTCATCTTACTGCTATGCGCTGCATACTTTGCTACTTCTTGTCGGGTCGAACGACTTAACAATTGAGTTCGTGGTTGAAATGATCATGACAATCAGTCCAAATAGTACAGTGGCTAAGGCCGGAATGTTACGCTTATCATTAACAGGCCTGGCCGAAAGTTTGATCTGACAAGCAGCTGGAAAGACAAAAGCTAATGCTGATGCGGCGAAGCCACCAGTAAGCTCGAGAACAATACCCAAGTCACAGGTCCACAAAGCAACTATTTCCGTTAATTTGTTTTTTGGTGAGATAACACATAAGAAAAGAAGAATTACATTAATTAAACTTTAAAATAAATGTGAACAAAAAGTGAAAACCTCTTATTTGCGTACTTGCCATAGATGAGCCAACTAATAAGGAAGTATAAATCACGTGCCATTTGGTACTGAGATCAGATTCCGAATGGAAAAACGCCGCGATGGTCTGACGGATGAAAACCATTTTGCCCAAAGTCAATAAATAAAATCAACAGAAGAAAAACACCTTGCCCAATATGATCAAAACGCAGCATACTTCTCGGCAAACAAAACATTCTAGAGGCAATGTTGTAAACATGTTTAATCCGAAACAAACCCGAGCGATATTGATGATAAAATCATCTGTTGGAAAGTTATTTAACACGTTGCTATAAAGTATCTTGTGAATTAATATAACAAAGCAGTCACCGATCGAAGGGGAAATTAAACCGACGCTTGTGTTTTATTTGTAAAGGTAAGATAGCCAGATATTGACATAATCAAGCAAGCAGAAACAGATATGATGGTAGAGACATGAATCACTTTTTCAAATCGATCTAGAGTGGGGGTCTTGAGGGAGCCATATATTAAAACTGCGCAAGTGGAATGTCTATAAGTTCGCCAAGGAAAACGCCAAACGTTTCTAAAAAAAAACATGAATCTACTTACGAGAATTATGATGGCAAACAAAAGCGAAGCCTAGGAGCACCCACACACATACAAAGGAAAAAAAAAAAAAAGTTAGTATGGTTGGAAAAAAAAAGAAAAAAAAATCAACTTGAAGTTTTCCAAAGACGGACTAATTACACCGATTGCTTCGAATAAATCAGATTCAACAAAGGTGAAGCGTTTGTTAGGATCACCCTTTAGTTGAGGATCAACCACGGGGCCCTTTACGGCTACAGCAGTGACAATGATCAACATACTGAAGATAAAATGGATAAAGTCAACCTGAAATGGCCAAGCTGCAGGCTACATAAACGGACTTGCCTGACAAGAGCCAAAGCGCTCGCTTTGCTTAATTTTGAAATATCCCGATAGAGAGAGAGAGGATACGAAACTGTTGTTGTAAAGAAGCATATCACGAATGCTCTTGAAAACAAAAAAGATCCAATGGATGATTTGGAAATGGATGGGAAAAGGGCAGCGAGGACATGTGGGACAGTGTCACCTGGGTTGAAGGATGAGTCAAAGGAAGAGACCAAAGATATTGATAAATCAGACAAAAGAAATATAAATAAATAACTAAAATATAACCGACCGACAATGACACAAAAGGCACACATTCCGCCAAAAGCAAAGCTAGATGTTGGATGTGGACGAGGGTGAATGGGGGGGGGGGGGGGGGGGGAGTGGATATGACTTCCAGATGTCGAAGAGAAGCCAAATCACACATACATAAACTGAAAGATCGATACCGCCGCCTTTCCAGGCAAACCAAAGCAAGCATCCAGGATTCCAATGTACGTTTTCTGAGCGGTTATTTTGCTGTTGAGAGCAAGAAGACAAATCGACCAGTCGGTGACGAATCCAAGGATGATGACGAGTAGCGTTCCGACGACAAGACCGGCGTCCCGGAGCGCATACGGAAGACCGATGATTCCGGCGCCAAGGATGCTGTTGGCCATATTTGCTGTCGCCGACCAGACGCCAGCTCCCGAGCGCAAAAGACGGAGCTGGGGGTGAGCATGCAGCAGCGGCGCCCTGTCGACGTCATCTGTGTCGTCGTCAGGGTCATCGTTGTCGTCAGATGACGCATGCAAAGTGTGTTGGAGCGGGGACTGTTGGGGTTGGAGGGGGACAGATGAATATGACTGGTGGGGTGTGAGCTGGGGTGAAGAAAGGGGATGCAGGCCAATTGGCGACAGCGACGGAGCATTTTGATCGATCGACAGCGAGTCGGAATCTGCATCGTATGCATACTCGCGGCTTTCGATCGTGCTTGCCAGGCGCGGGGGATGCAAAGCGTCTGGCGAATGCATATCGCTCCCTGGCAAGCAACTGTCGACATGACGAGCGAGTCGCCATATGCATATCCCACTATGCACAATCCCGCTCAGCCAAGCCTTAACTCGTCTGCGCAGAGAAATCCTTGTTGACCCCACCACGCACACTTCCATCTGCTCAGAAACAATAATATATCAATGTGCTCAGCTCTCTCAGTGTCCAGTATGCAACACCGATACTTCAGATCTTTGTACATCAAATCCCCTTTCAATTCTCACAATCGTGCTGGCTTTTCAAAACAGCTCTTAAACAATGAAAAAAAAAAAAAGAAAAAAAAAGTTACCATGAAAGTTTGATTCAAATAAATAGAGCCCAGCTCCATGTAAATTTCTCATCCATAGATTTGATAATATCTTCAAAATTGTTCTTAACTTGACTGCGAAGTAATAATAGTAATATTTATTTATTTATTTTTTTCTGAGAGAATTCAGGTCAGTAAATCAATTCAAAATCTCTCTTGTATTTGATAATTTATTAAAGTGGTTTACTCGGGGGGTTTTATATATATATATATATATATATAAGTGGCATAGACCGTGAAAAAGAAAAAGAGAGAAAACCATGAGTGAAGCAACACGAACACAGACCGTCAAAACTTGGGTAGCAGGCTTGATCACTTGTTATTCACCTGCAGGAAACGAAGCCGTTAAGACCGCTTTACTGACCGGAAGTGCTATGGGCACCGAAGACAATCCCATCATCATTTATTCAATCAACCCATCCTTTTACCTCATCGGTTGTCAATCTTCAAGTAAAATCTCGGCTTTCTTTTTGGTGATCCGAGCTACAAAGAGAATAATGGAAAGTCTGAGACAAAGTCAAGGCAATGTTAGGTTAAATATGATAACTAGTACGTTTTATGAATGTCAAGCGCTTCGACATTTGGTCCGTCGTCCTTTGACTAGACAATCCACAACAGAGCCTTCTGATGATGAAGACCCAGTAAATGTCGAGGAATCATCTTTCTAAAAATGTAAAATATTCTCAGGGCATTGGTTTTTGATTTAACTGGTTAGAGATATTATAGCTATAGAACTTGATTTAGGGCTATATCACCAATTATAACTTTTCTAGAGAAAAATCTGTGTTGCCTTATATAATTTTTTAAAGTTGCTTCAACCTATTGGATAGGGTTAGAATTGTTTAGATCATGTAGTAAGTAATTAAATATATCAATCTTGGGGTTAAATGATGATAATAAGGGACATTTGGAACGTGCCATAAACATCAAAAGTTAATAAGATAGGGAAGAAGGTGTGGTTAAGATGATTGATCAGTTGCAAGGATGAATTGGTGAAAAACTTGCACATACGTAGGAGAATGAGCCAACTATGAGTTTTGCATAACTTGTCGTCAAAATCTACACTTTAATGGAAAAAATTAAAAATGTTCAATGATCATGAGTGGGGCCAAATTCAGTAAAGTATCCCATACTGGACCACTTGACTGACACGCCTGCGGATGTTCTTTGCGTTCTTCCTGATTGAAATCAACCCATATTCTTTCTTTGAGATCAGTGGTAAGAGTTAAAGAAATGGGTAAGACAATAGTAAAAAGAGAGAAAAAATGCTTTTAATAGGGGGTATCAACCTTAGCGGATCCACAATTTAACTAAATGCAGATGAAAATCCAGACTTTCCTTACCTCCTCCAGTAAATAAAGATGATGACAACCTCCACCATGAGGATAAACTTGATGATTGTAAAAAGGTGGTAAATTATGTGCTTGGGGAGATTGATGTTGGCGTAGATAAATTTGGTGAAAAAGATGGATTGTAAAGAGGTGGTATATTAGGGGGTATCAATGTTCAGGGATCCGCAATTACATTAATTGCGGATAAAAATCCTTATACCCCAATTATCTTCTGCAATTATTTTTGCTAATAATTGGGTTATTAGACATTTTACGTGTCAAAGGTGGCCTCTTATCCGACATTTTTCTACTCAACTTTTCATAACCAAAACTTGGACAACTTTCTGTCATAACCACATCTTGGCCTACTTTCATTCATAACCATGTCTTTGACTACTCTCTGGATATGCCTTCTACCTTGCTGCGCACTCCCATTCTCATCCCATCCTGTTCATTCTATCTGTTCAGAATTTCTCCCCATTTCATCTAATTGATTCTGCTCCTTTTCATCTCACTCTCTCATCTGCTTGTTTCTGCTCCTTTTCATCTTGCTATCTCATCTGCTTGTTTCTGCTCCTTTTCATCTTGCTATCTCATCTGCTTGTTTCTGCTCCTTTTCATCTTTAATTATCTTAACATGCCTCATTGTCATAGATCATCTCAAAGGCAGCCATCACCCAGGTGTTCTTCAAATCCCACTACTCCCTCTTTCCCCCGCTCTGCTGAGAAATTCAAAATCATTCAACTAAAAAAAGATGATCATCTCATTCTTATCATTTGGCTAAAAACAAAAACTAATTATGATTCTTGTTTTGGTACTGAGAATGCAACTAAAGTAGGATGGCCCCCTGCATCAAAAGTCAATGGCTATCTTCTAATGGCCAATGAATTACAAAATAAGACAAAGGGAAGGATTGATCTTTTGCCTAAACAGATGTTTGAACGTTTCAAGCATCACCAAGCCAAATAAAAAAAAGCAAAGACTCATTCATTTTCTACTGGTTTTGGTATTACCAACAATGATATCAGTAAGGGCATAAAATCCATAGATGATAAACTTGAATCTCTATGTCCATACTTTAAAGAGATGGATGATATTTATGGAGAGCAAGCTGATGTTAATCCTGCCAACATGTTGGATGGTGAAGATGCTATCTCCAAACATGATGTTGAAAGAAATCTTTTCCCATCCTCTTCCTCCACTCAAGCCTCCCCTGTTCTAAATTCAATGAATCTAGATAGCTTTCAAATAGATACTTGTGGTGATATAAACCAATGTGATCACACTCCAGTAAGTTTATATTTCTTGTCTAGTTGTTTTATTTTTTCATTTTTAAAAAGGCTAATGAACAAACCCAGGATCCTCAAGCAAGTGAGTCTGAAGCTAGCATCAATGATGAAGAGGAGAATGTTACCTCCAAAAAAAGCAAAGACCATCAACTACTTTGAATTTCAACAGTCATTGAAAGCAAAACAGAGATAGTTTTTCCCAAACCACTTTTTCTTCCATTGATGATTTTCTGGAGAAACATGAACCTGGTAAGTGATAGAATACCTCTTAATAGTTAAGTGATCTATTCTTTTTTTTTTAATATTACTTTTCACTCTAGGTAAAGTTGAAGTTGCAAGAGATACTCTCAACCTTCAAAAGAAACTATACAAGATCTCTTTACAAAGGGATGATAGGGCACAAGACTTGGAGGAGAAGAAATTTGAGCTTTCTTTACAGAGGGATAAGAGGGCACATGACTTGGAGGAGAAGAAATTTGAGCTTTCTTTAAAGAGGCATGAGAGGTTGCATGACTTGGAGGAGAGGAAATTTGTGCTTTCTTTAAAGAGGGATGATAGGGCACAAGACTTGGAGAATAAAAAATTTGAGCTTTCTTTACAAAGGGATGATAGGGCACAAGACTTGGAAGAGAAGAAATTTGAGCTTTCTTTACAGAGGAATGAGAGGGCACATGATTTGAAGGAGAAGAAATTCAAGATAAAGAAAGAGGAGAAGGCTCTTGAGTAAAATTTCCTATTGGATCAAATGAAACTCAAGTATCAACTTGAAGAAGGTTCAAAAAAGAAAGATTTCTTTAGAGATTGTGTTAAAGCTAATAAATCTATTCAGGAAATTGAACGCTTAATGAAAATGTTTGATAACTAGTCTTTTTAATTTCATTTACAAAGTTTTCTTAATAGAATGCATTAAACCTAACAATCAATCCTTGGGAAACACTCCTCACTGAGATTTAAAACATTTTTTTGCAACATTTTAGATAATTTTTTTGTTTGGTTAAATTAATTTTGTTTTATTCCTTTTTGGTGATACTTTCATATGCAATGACTTTTTAAAGGTCTTGATTCTAGATGATTTTTTTTTGCAAAGATTTGAAAAACTAATACATTTTTTCTTGTTTACATTCAAATCATTAAATTTACTTTTCTAAATACAGCTAAGTCAACAAAACTCTATATCTGTTTTAAAAATTTGGGGATACCCTCCCCTCCTTTTTATTGAAGTAAGGGGTGAAAATCACCAAAATTTAATATAATTACATAAATTAATATATAAAAAACTAATATATATCAATATCCCTTTTTTTAAATTAATGAAAATTCATCCCTCCAAGCTGTGGACCAAGTCTAGAAACTAATTTTGGGACTTTCCACAGGTATAGGCAAGATGAACCCCATGAAACAATTCAATGTTATCATGATTACCGTTTATACAACACAGGGTCATTGGCCCATTACTTTATTTTAGGAATTTGAAATATAAGAGTTATTTATAAAAAATTTATGAAAAAATAAAAAATATTTGATGCTCTACTAATCCCCATACTTCTTTGATCTACATAAAGTTTTTTTATATCTGTTTAACTTACCTTCTTTTTTTACCTTTTTTATTTGGTGGAGTAAGGTTTGACTGATTTGAAAAGAACATTGGAAATGTGTGAGCTTTTGACAAGATTCCAAGCCAGGTGGAGCTTTGGTTGTTTGGTGATGATCCTGAGATGAGTTTCAAATTGTTTCAATCAAGCCATTTCCAAAACCAAAATCAATAATGCACTGATGGTCTGGAAAATATAAGCCATGTCCTTTGTTTTTAGCTGGAGATGGTATTGGTTGGCCAGTTATTGGATTGACATATGAGAAAATTCCAAAAGTAAGAGAATTGGCATCATTCCTATTGATATGAATCTTATTATGGAATCCTGAATGAGTAATAATAACATTTGAAAATAAAAGATATTTGTTGCTAATTTCTTCCCATTTGGAGTCACACCAATTTGGTATTCCAACTTTGGTAGCAAGTTGATGATTCTTTTCAAAAGCTTTATTGCAGAGTTTTTTGAGGCAAAGAGCAACAAAAGTATTTAAAGAAGGTAAGGTGTCCCATAAGCAAAAATTTTCTTTTTTTTCAGCTTTAGATAAATTTGTAAGTAAAGAATAGATGCCTATGGAAATAAAATTAGTGACATGATTTTAAGAATGAAACATATATTATCAGACATACCAAGAGAATAGCCTTTATCAAATCCTGGTCTCCAACCATATCCAATCATAATACCACACAAAAAATTTGGATTACTTATTGTTAAGCAAACCAAAGCTATTTGATATAGTGTTATTATGAGATCGGACAGTTGATTAAACTTTTCATCTTTTGAACAATTGAAATAATAATTTTCAAAAATAAATTGAGGTTTAAAAGAATTACTGATAACTGCTTTAATTTCATCCTCTCCTGATTTGGTTAAATACATTAAATCTTCTGGTAACTTTTTTGGATATGAAATTTTTTGATCCACTCTAGTTATAGAGTGCTTCATATTTGATATATGGCCAAAAAAGCAATTCAAATGAATTTTATTTTACTCTTCTTACTTCAATCATCATTTTTTTTGCAACTTTAACAGTCAATATCTCAGCAACCACTGAACCAAATTCAAATTTGTTTGTGGGAAATAAAAGGTAGACTTCAGGAAAATCTTCTGTAAAAGAACATTAGATTTGAATAAAACTAACCCTAATTCCAAGTCTTATTTTCAAAACTTTAAAAAAATTTGAAGGTAGTAATGGAGATGAGAAAAAAAGTAGTTTAATAAGTTCACTGTTATACAGATAAGAGTTTTACATTTATTTAAGTATGAAGTTTTCACAAGAGGAATGAGATATCATATAGGAATGAAGAAAAGAAGATGAAACTTACCTTGTGTCAGCCAGGCTATACCAGGAGCCCAGTAAATTGTATGTTAATCTATTGGAGCTTAATGAGGGAAAAAAATTATGCATTTTATGTATATGAATTAATATTATTTTGCATAATAAAATTATATAACAATTGTATTATAATATAACTAAAATAAGGGTTATATTAAATTTATTATTAAATAAATTATAGATACAACTAAAACTCATTAAATACTTTATATTCTATAAAATGTTGGCACATTTTTCATGTATTTAATACTTATAAATTATTAATTAATTTATTAATTATATTATAGTTAAAAAATCAAAATATTAACTTATAATACACCACGGGAAATCTGGGGGTGAACTGCTAGCAGTTCCCTCTATTTGAAACTATCAGGAATTTGTCAGGAAACTGTTGGGAAACCATCCTGAAACTGTCAGAAATATGTTTTTAAATCTGATGAAAAAACATTGAAAAAATAAACTGTCACAGATTGAATCCAGAACAATCCCTCCTTGAGCAGAGCTTAGGAACCACATTGAACATCAGTTAATCTCAGGTTTGGCAAAAGGTTGAACAACATCACTTAGCATACCTTAATATTCAAATATTAAACTTGAATATATGTTGCGTGTATGATATAGATGCATATGCATTTGAATTTGCATGGTGGATACTTATTGCATGTTAAAAATTGATGTGAAATGCCTATCCAAAGTGTATGCATAATGACTATGAAGAATAAATATGCATAAAAATATGCATAAAAAACATGCATAAAAATATGCATAAAATATGCATAGTGATTATGCATAAAAAATATGCATATCAAATATGCATAAAAAATATGCATATTGAATATGCAAAAAAAAGGTGCATATATGTATATAAATAAAATATATTAATATGCATATAAATCTGTATAATGAATACGCATATGCATATCCATAAATATGCATAATGATTGAAAAATGCAAAAAAAATGATGCTTAACGAGTATATTTTATGCATAAATAGAAGTATGCAATATGCATTCATATTGCATACAGATAACACTGGCAAACCAACTTGACCAAAACTCATACTAAATTTTCATTCTGGACTAAAGGTGTGAGGGAAGGAAGAAAAACAGTCCGACGTTAGAAAAATGCTACATGCACTCATTTTGTAGCAGAGCAAATGAGAAGTGCTGAATTATGGTTGGTGCCCATAATTTAGTATGATATCATAATTTTATTTAATTGTTTTCAATATTGAAAAGACTTTAGGTCGGTTGGTATGGATCTAGCTGTGCCAGGGTCTAATCTAATTATTTTAACAATTTCTTAATAATTAATGGGTTTTAATACAAAAACAGGTTGTATTTTTTGTGGGATATTGGATATGATAAGGTTTTTTGTAAAAAAAACTTATATTGTTCAAAAATATTCCTAAATCAGATGTGGGATAATCACTACAAAAAATTGTAGTACTGTGGGCAATAAAATATATGCACAAGCAGTAAAGAAAGGACTGAGTGAACCCTTTTTGTGCAGTGGGAATCATTAGAGTGGAATTGTGGATGAAAAATATAATTCATTATTACCATTTTATTTAATCAAAAAATTTATAATATTAAAAAGAACTATTGATTAATTGGTATTTGACCTTTGTGCCTCACTCATATTTATCATTTGATTGATTTTTTGTCACCATTATGTTATTAATATTATAAGTATAGCAAAAACTCGTGTGCCCAACGCATACCAGGTGATGTTACACCTTTTATAATATTATTAAATAAAGGTAAAAAAATATGAAAATGATTTGTTTTACAAAAAATAAATTGATATCCAAAAGCAATATGAGGGATAAAAAGGTAAAATTAAAGGGATCAAATATGAAATAAAAAATTAAAGTAAAATTCATGCCATCAAGAGCAAGTAGACATGATGGGGTGAACGCCCACCAGTGGCACTAAACTTGGACTATAATTTCTTTTTTGTAAAAATAAAAAAAAATCCACTTGAGCTTTACCAAAACTTCAGGATGACAATTTTGGCATATCAAACAACTTCTAGTGCAATTATTGAAGAAAAATCCATTTTCATTGCAATAGAGAGAATTGATCACATCAGACTGCATGTGACAAAAAGTGTCCAGCACAAGTTCGGCCAAACTTGTGCTGGACACTTTTTATGATGGAGAGTAGCTAGGGTGGAATTTTTCTTCAGTTCATCTGGTATTTCTTATAAACATGTCCACTGGTATTTGATCTTTGTGCCTCACTAATATGTATCATTTGATTGATTTTTTGTCACCATTATGTTATTAATATTATAAGTATAGCAAAAACTTGTGTGCCCAATGCATACCGGGTGATGTTACACCTTTTATAATATTATTAAATAAAGGTAAAAAAATATGAAAATGATTTGTTTTACAAAAAATAAATTGATATTCAAAAGCAATATGAGGGATAAAAAGGTAAAATTAAAGGAAGAAAATATGAAATAAAAATTTAAAATAAAATTACTGCCATCAAGAGCAAGTAGACATGTTGGGGTGAACGCTCACCAGTGGCACTAAACTTGGACTATAATTGCTTTTTTGAAAAACAAAAAAATGCCAATCTGAAGTTTAACAAAACTTCAGCAGAACCATTTAGCCATATCAAACAACTACTAGTGCAATGATTGAGAGAGAATCGATCACACCAGACTGCATGTGACGAAAAGTGTCCAGCACAAGTTTGGCCGAACTTGTGCTGGACACATTTATGACGGAGAGTAGCTAGGGTAGAATTTTTCTTCAGTTAATCTGGTATTTCTCATAAACATGTCCATTGGTACTTGATCTTTGTGCCTCACTCATATATATCATTTGATTAATTTATTGTCACCATTATATTATTAATATTATAAGTATAGAAAAAACTCATGTGCCAAATGCATACCAGGTGATGTTACACCTTTTATAATATTATGAAATAATAGTAAATAAATATGAAAATGATTAGCTTTACAATAATTTAAATAGATATTAAAAAAAAAGAGAAATAAAAAAGTAAAATTAATCTCAAAGAGATCAATTATGAAAAACAAAATACTAGTAAAATTCTTGCTCTCAAGAGCCAGTAGAAGTGTTGAAACAAATGGGAGCCATCAGGGCTAAATTTTAATAAGTGACCTTTTTTTATAAAAATAAAAATTATACACCTAAGGCTGGGAAGAACAACAGGTGGATGATTCAGCTAAACAAAACTACTTGTAGTGAAGTTTAATAAAAAAATGTTTTTTTGTTTCCATAGAGAGAATTGATTCCATCTGACTGCACGTGACCAAAAGTGTCCAGCACAAGTTCAGCCAAACTTGTGCTGGACACTTTTATGATGAAGAGTAGCTTGGGTGGAAATTTTCTTCAGTTCCTTCATCTTGTATTTCTCATAGACATGTCTACTGGTATTTGATCAGTCTGTATCTTTCATATTTATCATCCGATTAATATTTTATCACCATTATATTATTAATGTTATTAGTATAGCAAAAACTTGTGTGGCAAATACATACAATGTGAAGTTATAACTTCAATAATTTTTTAAAATAGACGTAAATGAATATGGAAAGGACTAGTTTTACAAAAATTAAATAGAAATTTAAAAGTAAAAAGAGGAATAAAGGAGTAAAATAAAAGTCAAAGAGTTCAAATATGAAAAAAATACTAGTAAAATTCCTGCTATCAAGAGCCAGTAGAGGTGTTAAAGCAAATGGGAGCCATCAGGGCTTAATTGTAATAAGTGAACTTTTCTTTAAAGATAAAAAATTATACACCTGATATTGGGCAGAACAGCAGGTGGATGATTCACCTAAACCAAACTACTTCTAGTGAAATTTGATAAAAAAATTTTTTTGTTGCCATACAGAGAATTGATCCCATCTGACTGCACATGACCAAAAGTGTCCAGCACAAGTTTGGCCGAGCTTGTGCTGGACACTTTTATGATGGAGAGTAGCTAGGGTGCAGGTCTTCTTCAGTGCAACTGTTATTTTTTTAAAACATGTCAACTGGTATTTGATCTTTCTGTGTTATTCATATTTTATTATCTGATTAATTTTTTGTCATTAGAATATTATTAATTTTATTAGTATAGAAAAAACTTGTGCGCCAAATGCATGCCATGTTATATTACACCTTTTATAATATTACTAAAAAATGTTAAAAAAATATGAAAATGATTTCTTTTCCAAAATTAAAAATTAATATCCAAATGTAACATGAGTGATAAAAAAGTAAAGTAAAAGAGAACAAATATGAAAAAGAAAAATTCAAGAAAAATTCCTGCCTTCAAGAGCAAGTAGAGATATTGAAACAAATGGGTGCCATCAGGGCTAAATTTGATAAAATTTAATTTTTTTTAAAGATAAAAAATTTTTCACCTGAGGTTTGGAAAAACTCAAGGTGGATAATTCAGCCATACCAAACTACTTCTAATGTAATTATTTAGCATTTTTTTAAATTTAATTTCCACAGAGAGAGTTGATCCCATCTGACTGCACCTGAACAAAAGTGTCCAGCACAAGTTCGGCCAAACTTGTGCTGGACACTTTTATGATGGGGAGTAGCTAGGGTGGAAGTGTTTCTCAGTACATCAGTTTTTTGTTTTTCACATTTCTATTGGTTTTTTAACTTTTTTTTATCATTCATATTTATCTTATAATTAATTTTTTGTCACCATATATATTATTAATGTTTCTAGTATAGCAAAAACCTGCATGCCAAATGTAAAATTGGTGATGTTACACCTTTAATAATATTATTATATAAAGTTAAAAAAATATGAATATGTTTAGTTTTTAAAAAAATAAATTGATATTTAAAATTAAAAAGAGTAATAGAAAAGTAAAATGAAAATAAATGGGAT
The DNA here is from genome assembly GCA_030280995.1 of Hemileia vastatrix. Classification (NCBI taxonomy): domain Eukaryota; kingdom Fungi; phylum Basidiomycota; class Pucciniomycetes; order Pucciniales; family Zaghouaniaceae; genus Hemileia; species Hemileia vastatrix. Next base: position 7,591,716 of record JASXTE010000015.1, read on the forward strand.
CAAATATGAAATAAAAAATACAAGTAAAATTTTACTATCAAGAGCCAGAAGTGGTGTTGGGACAGTTGGGGACCCCTAGGTCAAGACTTGGTCTAAACTTACTTTTATGTATAGCTAACTAATTTTGACCTGAGGTTTGGACAGACTTCCAGGGGACAATTTTAGTATACATATAAGCTTATGTATGTCAATAATTACTTCATATCACTTAAGACAAGTATATTATGACTCCATTAACACCTTAATAAATATTATTAGGCCATGTATAAGCTATTTAAACTATTATAAGTTATATAATAGAATAATAATTATATATATATATCATAAAATAATATATATTATTATTTTAACTTTATTTTTAAGATATAAGCTTAATCTACTTAAGGTTATCTTATTTTAAGTATAAGAAATACTCAGTCCTAAGGATATTTAGGCTGACACTCCCTCACCCCAAAAAAAACAATGAAGAAAAAATGTTAAGACATTTTAATTAAAACTAAGGAGTGAAATAATAAAATAAAAATAAAAAATAATTTTTATAATACATATACTGAATGAACAGTATTATTTAGATTTAAATTTTTTCAAGAGATTTTTAAGATCAGAGATTTCATTTTCTGGAATCCACTGGTCATATTAACTTGATTTATTTTTAAATCTTAATAGATACTCAACTCCCTTTTCTTTAGTAAGGTGTCTCTTTTTAAGTATCTTATCAATTTCTGCCTTTTCCACTATTTCTTCAGGTTGCTGTTTATGCCTTTCTGATCCTCTTGGAAATAGAGCAGTATCATTAGAATGGTATGGTTTTATAAGAGAAATAAGAAATACTGGATGTTTTCTATCATATGGTGCATATAGAATAACCTAAACAGCATTATTACCAACCATCATTTTAACTACAAATGGTCCAATGAATGGATCCTTCAATTTAACATTACCATTTAAATTGAAATGTAGCGTTGAAATAAGGACTTCATCACCCTCTTTGAACATTTGTTCTTTATGGGCTTTATCCCATCTTTTCTTTTCATACTCAAAAGCCTTATTTATACATTCTTGAGCATGTTTTCTGCATAATTCCTGCATCTGAAGAAAAGATTTAGTACCTGGATGGATATCCAATCTAGGTAACTAATTAAGAGTTTTAGCAGGGGTATTAGGTACATAACCCAATCATAACTCAAATGGCTTTTTGCCAGTGACAGAATGTACTGTACAATTCTAAACCTGGGATAAGGGTTACCCAATCATGTGTGAATTTGTCATTGTCTTTAAAATTAAGACCAAAAGCACAGTATCTTCTTATCATATCTTCTAAGGTTTGTATCATCCTTTCTGCTAGCCCATCAGTTTGTGGATGGTGTGCTGTAGAAAGTTTTAATTGACACCCTGAAACATCCATAAGTGACGTCCAGAACTCAGAAGTAAATTTAGGATCTCTGTCAGAAACTATTGCTTTGGGGAAACCTGCTGTATTTAACATTTGTGTCCACCATAAAAAAGCTAAGTCCTTTGCAGAAACCTCTTTGTGGGTAGGAATAAATTTACACATCTTTGTAAATCTATCTACAATTACCCAGCAGGAGTTATAACTCTTATGCCCTGCTATTGGAAAACCTGTTACAAAGTCCATGTTAATGATTTCCCATGGAGCTTTTGGTTGCTCAATTTGTTGTAATAAACCAGCTCTTTTTCCTGTTAATCTTTTAGATTTTTGACAAGAATCACATGTTTCAACATATTTCTGAACATCCTCAGACATGTTAATCCACCAAGCTGTGTTTTTTACTCTGGTTAATGTTTTATGGTAGTCAAAATGACCTGCTAATATATCATCATGACATATACTTAACATTAACTCCTTCATTGAAGGGGGAATTACAATTACATTACTTAATTTTTTCCTGTAATATATAAAACCATCCTCAATGGAAAATTTTCCTTTTTCTAATGCCTCTTTATACTTAATTGGTAATGTTTTTATTAAAACATTCATTGAAGCATTAGATGGATCATTTAATATTGTAGTTAATTTACTTAAGTCAGGTTCTGAATTATAATTATCAAGGATTGATTGCATAAATTCATCCTCAAGATCTACAATATAAATGCCATAAATTTTAATAATCTCTGACTCAGGAACATAAGCAGGATTATCATCATTATTAGGCAGAGGTACTCTAGATAACAGATCTACATTAGAGTGCAAGGTTCCTGCTCTATGTGTAATAGTCAACTGGCCTCTGTATTCTTGTACAGCTAATTGCCATCTAAACATGTGTCTATTAGGAGTTTTCATGTTTAAGAGTGACTTAACTGCACTACAGTCAGTTATTAACTCAAATTTTTGGTCTTCAAGGTAATAATGTAGCTTTTCAAGAGCCCATACTACTGCCAAACATTCAAGTTGAGTAGCACCATATTTCAATTCACCACTTCTCAGAGTACGTCAAATATAGCAGATTACTACTTCTTACATTTTTCCTTCAATAAGTTGTTTTTGATGCAAAGCAGCACCCAGTCCAATAAAACTTGCATCTGTATATAATACAAAAGGTAATTGGAAATCTGGTAATCCCAAGATAGGAGCTGTCATTAAACATTCTTTCAACTTATCAAAAGCTTGTTGTCTTTCATTATTCCAAATGAAAGCTTCAGATTTCTTTATCAGTGTGGTCAGTGGTGCAGCAATTGATTGGTAGTTTTTTATATATTGTCTATAATAACCACACATTCCAAGAAAAGATTGTACATCCTTCACATTTTGAGGAATGCCAATATTCTTTATTGCAGCCACTTTATTTTGGTCTACACATATTTGTAAGCCAGATACAATATGACCAAGCACTTTTAAAGATTCAAACCCAAATTTACATTTTTTCAATGCAAGGTTCATTTTTATTTCATCCATTTTCTGAAATACTTTTCTTAAATGGATTAAGTGTTCATCAAAAGTTTTAGAGAACACTATGATGTCATCAATATATACCATTAACCATCCCTCAATCATTTCATTACGGAATGTTATATCCATTAACTTCTGAAATACTGATGGAGCATTTTTTGGTCCAAATGGCATTCTGACATACTTATAAATTCCCATGTGTGTTGTTATCAACAAAAAGTTCTGTGAATTCTTTTCAACAGGAATTTGATGGTACCCTTTATTTCCATCTAGGCAACTTATATATTTAGCACCTTTAAGGGTAGCATGTATAGAGACAATCCTTGGCAAGGGATAAATATCATCTACTGTAAATGTATTTAATGCTCTATAATCACCACACAGTCTTGCTTTATCTTGTTCATAAGAAATCAGCACTGGTGATATTACACAATATTTTGGTGTAGTTTCAACCTTCTCAAGAATTTTCATTTTTAATAACATCTTAATATTATCCTCTATGTCTTTCCTCTTCATTGGTGAAGCAGGGTATGGTTCCTTTTTAAGACTAGCAGGAATATAATCCATATCACAGGTTAAACTAATCTTCATTTCATGATCTTTTAAAAGGCCAAGTTCATTTGTACCATGTGCAAAAGCCATTGGAAAAGCTTTAATTAATTCCAAAATATTATCTTTCTCAGTTTTACTTATCTGAGTGCCAAATGATGCTTTTGAAATTTCTGTTTCCAGAAGTTCCATCTCATTGGATTCTCTTCCTTTAGACGGGGAATTTGTTACTGACTCAATGTGTAAGACTGTGTTAAAAGAATTTATTTTAAATTTCCTCTTACCATTCATGCCAATTGTAAAATTGTTATTAGCAGGGTCTAATTTTACACCAAATTTAGTCAGAATATCATTTCCAATGATAAAACAGTTACTACAATTAGTATTATCCATTACTACAAAGTCACAAGTTACCCTTACATAACCATGTTGGTGTTTAAAGAAAACAGCAGCTTTGTATTTACCAATGGGGTGTAGTACTGATCCAAAACCTCTCCAATTTTTATTTTGAAGTGGTTCAAGCTTAAACTTAAATTCACTATCAATCTTCTGTAATTTATTAGTGGAAACAACTGAACCAGCAGCACCTGTGTCCAGCACTATATTAACATTTTCACCAGAAATGATAGCTGGAACCGTAATAGGTGTCATTCTAAAGTTATCAGCTTGTATATCCTTAATGATTTCAGCATCCTCAAAATTCATTAAAGATTCATTTGAGTCCATATTTAATATTGGATTTTCAAAGATGGACAAATCATCTTCCAACATACAGACTTCATTTTCATCAATATATGAGATATTGCTGTCATAATCACTTGATTCTTTACTTTTTTCAGTTTCAGTTTCAGATTCACGTTGATTTTCAACAATATTTATGTTTTTCTCACATTTGTGACCTTTGACCCAAGTTTTGTTACACTTATAACAAGTATTTGTTTCATACTTTTTAGGTACTACAGGTGCAGTAGGTTTTTTTGCTTCTCCTGAAGTGTTTTTGAATTCTGAGTTTTTACAGGTTCAACATTTTGCTTATAAGTGGAATACCTTGATTCATACTTATGGTTTAATAATATTTCATTAGAAATATTAATAAAGTCAGAATATTCAGTAACATTTAATGTTCTAGCTACAACAATGTCTCTGACAGATATAGGTAATTTATATACTATCTTATCTTTCCATAAGTTAAAATCCATATGAGGCTCAATGGCTTTTAATATTTTGTTTAAATTCATTAAAAATACCATAGGTTTGTCACCATTCAACGGATTATACCTAGTCTTCTCATACAGTCTCTGCTGAGTAAGCCTGAATTTAGAACCTCCAAATTGTTTTTCAATAAGTTGTTTCCATTCAGCCCAAGAGTAGTCTCTACCCTCACTTAAGACAGCTTCAAACCATAATAAAGCAACATCCTTAAATAAAGAAATTTATTTTGATGTTAACTCTTCATCTGGTAACTTATATGAGAATTTCAAGTTGTCAATTCTTTGAATAAAATTTTGCCAATCAGAGCTGGCTTCCCCATCATAAGTTGAGTACTGATCTATCTTAGGCCAGTTTTTCTGATTGGATTTTATCTCACTAATCTTAGGTAAATTCAACAACTCATTCACTTTTGATAAATGGTCTTGTATTTCTTCCTGCACGGATTTGTGACTTACATTTTCAGATTTGACACTACCACCAGATGGTTTTAATTGTGGTGGTACTGGAAAGGAATGAGATTCACTTTTGCCAATGAAAGGATTATTATTATATTGATTATACTTATGATTATCCTGGTTCATTAGTAGATTGGCAGTTTCAATCTCAACTTTAGTTAACCTTTGTAGCAACTCAGAGACACTTTGATTTGTCTGGGCAAAAGATAACTTTGTTCTTGATTCAGTTTTTAATAAATGTGTTTCATATAACTTTTCTAACTCACAAAATTTGTTTGAAAGGTCATTATATTTATTACTCAATGAATCATATTTAAGAGTTAGAGACAAATGTTCTTTCTCTAATTCTTTATTACGTGTTGCTAATTGAGAAATGTTTAATGTCAAGGATGAAATTGTATCACTAGTGAGCTTAACTGTCTGTTCCTCACAATCAGTCATTCTATTCCACAATGCTGAAACAATTCTATGGACAGTTGGATTATTGTTAAAATATTCCATGTCCTCCTTTTCAATTCTCTCACTCTCCTGTGAACTTCTCATCTCATTAGTAGGTGGTTGCAACTGAGGATTAACTGTATTATCATTGTATATAGTACTGTTATTGTGGACAAAAGACAAGTCAGGTGTATCTACTCTAAAACCTAAATTTCTTAAATCCTCCTCTATTTTTTGTACAGATTTAACATCAATATAATTACCTATATTGTAATTATCAGTATTATGTTTAATCTGAGAGGGTAATTTACTTACCAAGGGATGGTTTCCAGTCCTGGTTTTTGGCGCTTTTTTCCCTTGTAAGGTTGAGCTGAGGAAGTCAGATGAGGGGGTGGATCCCTGTTGCAACTGTGGCTTGTCCACTGTTGGTGAAACCAGTCCCATTTCCATTTGTCTACCAGGATTTTCTCCTGGGAGTGAGTGGACCCTCCTTGTGTAGGGGGTTGCTGATTTGATTGACTGGGCTGGCCTCCCTTTAATTCTGCCATTGCCTGATTCATCTGCTGAAACCCTACCTTGCAAGTGTTTTGCAACTGCTCTACTTCTTTGAACATGAGAGATTTTGATTCCTCCAACTTCAGAACCTGTTTGGCCAGGTGGGACAGTTGATCCTGAAGAGGAGGAGACGTCTTTTTTATAGTTATCTTTTTTAAGAGGGCGTCCTTTTCCTCTATACTCATGCTTTCTGGCTGGGGGTACTGTTGGCCCTCCATGGTGATGTCCTGGAAAGTTTTTGATAGCTTTAGACCTGGTATTATAAGAAGGCTTTTCACTTACACTGTCCTGGGGAGCACTCATATTGTTCAGGATGACAATAATTTACGTCTACAAAAGGAAAAAACTCTATGGAATTAGTAGACAAAAGATATTAGCAATTATATTACTAATAAAAAGCAATGGAGCTTACCCTGAATTTATATCTTTATTTATTTAAATAAAATGTAAGAAAAATTTGAAAAAATCTGTTAAAAATATAATAATAAGTTTAACTAGACCTCTATAAGGGTGAATAATTAGCTTACCAAGCTTTAGCCAAATACCAATTTAATTGGGTGTTATATTGGAGTCCAAATACCAAGTGAAATCGGGTTTATATTGGGTACAGTTACTACTGTAAATATCTAATTTTTATGATAAAAAATTAGTACAATTATTTTAAGGGTTCTTTTCCGCAATCAATGAGTTATGATGACCCACTAATATGCAGAAGACCCAAATATTTGGTTAATTTTGAGCTGTACTAAGGTAAAAATCACGTCCCAAGGCTTACACTAAATAATAAGTAAAATATAAGGAAAGACCCCCAATTGTCAGTATAGTCTAGTATATAAGTATGATATAATAGTGTTATTTTATGGTCCTACTACTTATTAATAAATTATTTAGTGATTAAACCTCAGGGGAAGACTAATAGAATAGTTATACTCAAATAAAACTCACAATACTTGGATTTAAATGCGTGCTAGTGGTGGAAAATAGAAGAATAAAATATAGTTATAGCTTATATAAAGATAATATCAATTTATAATGGCTTTATAATATAATTCTGAATACTAATAATTGTAATGTAGTGGTTGTTTGAATTATAGTAATTGAATGATGATAATAAACCGTCAAAATCCCTCCTTACTTATACCCAAATCCACTGGAGTGCACAGACCTTCAATCCAGATGATGTCACTGCTATCCCCGGCAATTACAGCACTGTGAGGGCCCATCACCTCCCCATGGCGTCCACTTCAAGCAGTTTCAACACCCAGACCTCCAGTAAGGACCCTCCATCACTATTAATAATAACACTGATCCAAACCATAAATAGAAAACCCAGATAAAAGCGGATACCATGAAGAAACAGGTAAAATAAATAATCAAAAAGAGATTTAATGAAACTAAAAGCATATAAAGGAAACAAATGCGATGTCCAAGCCCCCAATAACATCCCCAAGCATCCATATTAACCCAGAAACATCCTTCTGACCCATAAATCCGTGAATAACCATCCAAGGAAGTAATTTTAGTTGTCCAAACTGGGTGAATGCGCCTGATATAGGTGTCTATGCTTCTGTAGGCGTTGTGAGTCCACTGATTTCGTCCATATGACCTAAAATAAGCAGAAAAACAAAGGTTATAGGCTATTAAGGGGCTAAAACCCACTTATATACCTAAATATACATAATATACTGCATATTTCACTGAATATGAGATTTATGTATACATATAAGCTTATGTATGTCAATAATTACTTCATATCACTTAAGACAAGTATATTATGACTCCATTAACACCTTAATAAATATTATTAGGCCATGTATAAGCTATTTAAACTATTATAAGTTATATAATAGAATAATAATTATATATATATATCATAAAATAATATATATTATTATTTTAACCTTATTTTTAAGATATAAGCTTAATATACTTAAGGTTATCTTATTTTAAGCATAAGAAATACTCATTCCTAAGGATATTTAGGCTGAAATAAACCCTCTGCCCCAGTTGCACCTAAAAAATATGCAAAAAATACTTTTTATAAATGTAAAAAACCATGGCAAGAGGGTCATGTTTGTGACAAGAAAATTCATCTTGTGGAACAAAATGAAGACACTGATGAAGCAGAAATTGATGTCAATAATTCTTCTAGTGACTGTGAAAGTAATATCTCCTATGACAATGACTCTGTTAAAGATTTTTTAATGTTAGAACAGGATGTCCATTATTTAGATAATATATCTGAAGAATGTGTATTGGATTTGTCTTCAGTAGAAAATGCTGAAATAATTAAAGATATTACTAACAATCCTATAGCCATATCCCCTTTGAAAGCACCTGTTATCATTAATGGTTAAAATGTTGATGTAGTTCTTGACTCTGGTGCTGGAGGAAGTGTAGTCTCTGAAAGAGCTTTAGCTTCAGTAGATAAGGATTATTTGAGTAAATTATTACCTATAACTTCTGAAAAATGGAGAGGGTATGGTTCTACCTTAATTCCTATTGGAAAATACAAAACCTCTGTATTCTTCAAATATAATGGTGGTTTTGTCAGAGCTATTTGTGAATTTTTTGTCATGAAAAATGATAATTTAAGCAATTGGTTTATTATGGGTAATGATATTTTGACCATGTTTGGTGTGAATTTGGACCCAGCAAATAATTGCTTTGCCTTGGGATTGAATGGCAAAAGAAAATTCAAAATTTACTCCCCTAGAAAACCTTCTGGGCATCTTTTAAAGTCTTGTAACTCACTGATCCAGTGTAAAGGCAGACCAAAAATTGAAATGAATGAATTATTAAATGAAATAAATACTGCTTCTTTTGGTGATCAGTTAAATAGTGAACAAAAGGATTCTATAATTGCCTCAATTACCTCTTTCCCTATGGCTTTTGCTCATAGTTCTCATGTCTTAGCAAGTGTTCAGGAAGAAATTAAAATTAACTTATTCTGTAACTTGAGTGATATTCCTCCTAGTCTTAAGAAAAAACAATATCCTGCTTCTCCAACAAAAAGAAAGTATATTGAAGATAATATTGCCACATTATTAAAAATGAATATCATTGAGAAAGTGGATATCACCCCCAAATATTGTGTCATCTCACCAGTCTTTATTTCTTATGAAAAAGATAAGGCTAGATTATGTGGAGATTACAGAGCATTAAACACTTATACTGTTGATTATATTTATCCTTTACACAGAATTAATTCAATACATGCTACCTTGCAAGGTGCAAAATTTATTAGTTGTCTGGATGGAAATAAAGGGTATCATCAAGTTCCTGTTGAGAAAAATTCTCAAAATATTTTGCTTATTGCTACTCATATGGGAATATATAAGTATGTTAGAATGCCATTTGGACCTAAAAATGCCCCTTCAGTTTTTCAAAAAGTCATGGATAACACTTTCCATCAGGAAATCATTGAGGGATGGCTCATGGTGTATATTGATGATATCATAGTTTTTTCTAAAACTTTTGATGAACATATGGTTAATTTAAATAGGGTTTTCCAAAAAATGGATGAAATCAATACGACCATGTCCTTGAAAAAGTGTAAATTTGGTTTTCAATCTATGAAAGTCCTTGGCCATGTTGTGTCAGGCCTACAAATTTGTGTAGACCACAACAAAGTTTCTGTGATTCAAAATGTGAAGGCACCAACTTCTGTAAGAGAAATTCAAAGTTTTTTGGGTATGTGTGGCTATTATAGACAATATATTAAAAATTATCAAGTCATAGCCTTGCCTCTTACCAAACTAACTAGGAAAGATGTTGCATTCATCTGGAATATTGACTGTCAAAAAGCTTTTGATACATTAAAATGTTGCTTAATGACAGCCCCTATCTTAGCTCTTCCAGATTTTAACTAACCATTTGACCTGTATACAGATGCTAGCTTTGTTGGTCTGGGTGCTTCCCTTCACCAGAAACAAATTATTAATGATAAATCCTCAGAGGTTGTAATTTGTTATATTTAAAGAACCTTGAGAAATATTGAATTAAAATATGGTTCCACTCAATTAGAGTGCTTAGCAGTTGTTTGGGCTCTTGAGAAGCTTCATTACTATCTAGATGACCAAAAGTTTTAATTGGTAACTGACTGTAGTGCTATGAAGTCCCGCTTAAATCTGAAAACACCAAATAGACATATGTTCAGGTGGCAACTTGCTGTTCAAGAATACAGAGGACGCATGACAATTATCCATAGGGCTGGAAATGTTTACTCCAATTTTGATATGCTGTCCAGATTGCCTCTGCCAAATAATGACTCAAATCCTGCTTATGTACCTGAAGATGATACTTTTCATATCAATGGTATATTTATAGTTGATATGGAAGAAGAGTTATTTCAATTAATACTGGATTCATATGATAAGGATTCTGATTTAAATAAATTAGTTACTATCTTAAATTATCCTAAGAATGCTTCAATTCAAGCATTGATTAAAACTCTTCCTGCAAAGTATCAAAATGCTTTAATTAAAGGAAAGTTTTCTAATGAAGATGGTTATATATATTATAGAAGAAAGCTTACTAATGTAATTGTAATTCCTCCTTCTATGAAAGAAACTATCTTCAAACTTTGTCATGATGACATATTAGCTGGTCATTTTGATCTTGAAAAACATTGATTAGAATCAAAAACACTGCTTGGTGGGCTAATATGTCTAAAGACACAAAACTATATGTTGAATCATGTGATTCCTGCCAGAAATCTAAAAGGTTGACAGGTAAAAGAGAAGGGTTATTACAACATATTGAAGCACCTAATGCTCCTTGGAAAATAATTAACATGGATTTTGTCACTGGTCTTCCTGTTGCAGGTAAAGACAGCTTTAACTCTTGTTGGGTAATAGTAGATAGATTCACAAAAATGTGCAAATTTATTCCCACCCACGATGATGTATCCACAAAAGAAATATCTTTCTTATGGTGGTCTTCCATGTTTAATATTATTGGTTTTCCAAGAGCCATTATCTCTGATAGAGATCCAAAATTTACTTCTGAGTTTTGGACCTCTTTGACGGATATTTGTGGCTGTGAGTTAAAGTTGTCTACAGCTCACCATCCTCAGACTGATGGTCTAGCTGAGAGAATGATTCAAACTCTGGAAGAAATGATTAGAAGGTATTGTGCCTTTGTTTTAGAATATAAAGACAATGTCAGATTTACTCATGACTGGGTCACTCTATTGCCTGGTCTTGAATTTGCATATATAGCACTGTTCATTCTGTCACTGAGAAAAAAGCCTTTTGAGCTTTGGTTAGTTTATGTCCCAAATACTCCTGCTCAGATTCTAAATAATAAATTACCTAAGTTGGAACTACACCCTGGTGTAAAATCTTTTATGCAAATGCAACAGCTATGCAGAAAACAAGCTCAAAGCTGTATTGATAAAGCATTTGAATATGAAAAGAAAAGATAGGATAAATCCCATAAGGAATACACATTTAACAAGGGTGATGAAGTGTTGATATCTACTTTCCATTTCAATTTACAAGGTAACAACAAATTAAAAGATCCTTTTGTAGGACCATTTGTTGTTAAAAGAATGGTTGGAGATAATGCAGTAGAAGTTGTATTGTATTCTCCATATGATAGGAAACATCCTGTTTTTTCCATTTCTTTGATTAAGCCTTATACTTACAACAGTGACTTATTTCCCAAAAGAAGGGGAAGACCTAAGAAAAACCCTCAGGAAGTCACAGAAACTGCAGAAATTGATAAAATTCTCAATGATAGAATTATCACTTCTGAAAGAGGTACTGAATATTTATTGAGATATAAGAACAAATCATCTGAACATGATGCATGGATACCTGGCAAGGAGATTACAAATCTTCCTACTCTGTTAAAGAAGTACAAAAAGAAAAAAACTTAGCATTTTTTTTATTGTTTTTTTTTAGAGTGAGGGAGTATCAGCCAGGCTATACCAGGAGCTCAGTAAATTGTATGTTAATCTATTGGAGCTCAATGAGGGCAAAAAATTATGCATTTTATGTATATGAATTAATATTATTTTGCATAATAAAATTATATAACAATTGTATTATAATATAACTAAAATAAGGGTTATATTAAATTTATTATTAAATAAATTATAGATACAACTAAAACTCATTAAATACTTTATATTCTATAAAATTTTGGCACATTTTTTATGTATTTAATACTTATAAATTATTAATTAATTTATTAATTATATTATAGTTAAAAAATCAAAATATTAACTTATAATATAATTAAATAAATAAATTAAATTAAAGTATTAAAATAAAACTTTTATATCATATGAATTATGAATATTGAACGCTTTTTTGACTTATAATTATGTCATTAAGGTATTAAATTAGTCAAAACATTTTATATAATTAATTACTAATTTTTTATTCTAAAATTTAGTAGTAATATTAAATTAAAAATTGTTTTAACCTAATTTAATTCTTACACTAATAAAATGAGTTATATTAATTAATTTCTTACGTTCCAGACTTAATTAATTAATTACAATAATTATTTTATTAAAATATTTTAATTTTTATGTCTCACTTAAAATGGGCTATTATCAAATGTGTTATAAATTGAATTAGTTAATACTTCAAGTGTTTCAATCTAATTTAATTACTCACTTATTTTAAAGATTTGTTGGGGGTTAAATTGGTGGATTTTTTAGGCTCTTACTTATTTTTTTAATTAATTGTTTTATATTTTTCCCTTACAGATGTGTTACACTTACTTTTAACTAATTAATTATTTCTTATCTTTTATTTTATAGGATATATTTTCTTGTGGCGCTTCAGAGGGCCCCTTGCCTATATAAGGGCCTTGGAAACCCCCTGTAGCTCTATCAATTATTACACTCACATTTTTATTACATATTTTAATATTATACAAATTATTATTATTGTTATTAGTTTCATAGTTCTAATATAAATTTTAATAAATTTCTATGGTTACTCTAAGTCTAATAATACATATAAGTGTTTCTGCGCATTGAAAACAACTATTAGTAAAATAATTATATTATAACTTAAAAAAACCTTACTATTTTGCCAAAGTTCTCAAGCAAGTGTTGTCGCCTTCTCTTTTAAAATACATATATTTATTATTATTATTTTACCTTTCCATTTTGTCTTGCCTTCCTCCTTTCTATTTTCCTTCTCCTTCTCCTCCTTCTAGACTACCGGCCGATACCTTGATTGAAAAGTAGGAAAAATAGAGTGAGAAAGATTGATATTGGAATTGTGGGGAAATTGAATATGGAGTAAGTGAAATGCATAAAGAATGTGCAATGTATGTGTTTTAATGACATGGAGCCAAAAAAAGTGAAATAGGGGAAAGGGGGGATAATGAACATGCCAAGGAGGGATGAAGAGTAGGGTGATGGAGCTTAAAAAGAATGTAAAGAGTGAGAGAAAAAAAGGTTAATTTTACCATTGAAATTTAAAGAAAACACTTACAAAAAATAAAAATAACAAAAAAAAACAAAAAAAAATTATAATTAGTAATAAAAAAATCAAAAAAAATGAATAAAATGACTTACCTGGAGAGATGAGATGAGAAAATAAATGAAACCAAATTGTTTGAGGGATGTTGGAGGAGAAGAGGAAAAGAATATGAGGGATGAATAAAAAAAAGAAACAGTGAAAAATTATGCAAAAATATGCAATGTCATATTGAGCTGGTGAAAGAAAATTAATGAGCCATTCAAAAAAGAGATATTCACCATAAATTCCAAAAAAAATAATAAATATGCAACAAACAAAAATACCAAGCCAAGTGAATAAATTATACAAAGTGGACATTTGGAGAGTATGAAAACAAAAAATTAAAAGGGTTGTGTTCTAAAATTGTGGAGGGTGATTGGCATAATGACAGAGTGTATGCCAGTTGAATGAATGTTTTGTGATTCAAGGGACGTGAGAGCCGGCGTTGGTTCAGGATCCTCTTCTTCATAAAGATCATTCAACTCATCCTTAAAATAAGCTAGGATATTGTGGAGTATAACACAAGTCATTATCCAATGATTTGAAGTTTTAATTTCCATTTTTTTTTTGAAATCGGATTCTGAGTTACTGGAGACTAGAAAATCTACCCTTTAAAATACAAATAGCATGTTTAATCTGTACTCTTGCTTGGTTAATGTGATAATTAAAGGTGGTTTGGGGGTAATTTTCTAAGGTTGCATCATGGAGAGCAGGTATAATGTACTTTCCATTTGCATATTCTGAGTCTGAAAGGAGGTACTGAGATTTGTCAAAGTATGAGTCAGGACTTTAATAAATCCCTATTCTTTGGAAGATGGAAGAGTCATGAAATGAGCTGAGATAGCCACCATGGATAGAAATAAACTTTTTTTTGATGTCACAGAAAAGTTGAACAGCAATAGAGTATCTGCAAAGAAGATAAAAAGTTAGTTTATGAAAGATTAGAAATTAGAGAACATTTTGAAGAAACCGTTTTTTGCAATCAAAATAATGGTTGCCATCATGAGCAGGCTTTTGAATCAAAGGTATAGTTGTACCATCAAAAAAACCTACACATACAGGGAAACCTTCATCTTACAATACTTGAGTAGATTAAAGTCTCTTTTGTGGAGTTGGCCAAGCAAGTGTTTGAGACTTGAGAGAAAGGATAGAAATCATGCAGCGCTTGGTGTATAATAGGACGGCACCATATCCGATGGTAAAGAGATTATCTAAATGACTTAAAGCAGCATTATTTCCATTTGAACCAAAGCAAAATAGTGTGACAGAATGTTGAAAGGCAGGATCTCGCCGTTTGTTATGGGAATTATTATGGAAGATAGGATGATTGGAGAGTTTAGTTGAGGAATGTTGAGAATGGATTGGAGATCAAATTGGGGATAATGATAAAGATTTGGCCCCCTGGAAATGAGGTAACACTTTTTGAAAAGAAAACACAAATAGGCTAAAGCATCTTCCAAATCAGAGTCAGATTTATAGTAGAGAACTAAAAGTAAAGTGAAGGCATTCATAGTGGAGTGAAGTAGCTGTATAGAAGAGAGGTGCTTCATTGTTGTCGGTAGTATAGTTTGTTGGTAGAAGGTTTAGGTGATGAGTGGGAAGTGGGAAGTGGAAATTCACCGCCAAATGTGCAGTTGGGTGTGTAGATGGAAAAAAAAATTATCTGTTTCCCACCAAAATCAAGTAGCATAGAGTGAGGAGAGAATTAAGGATGGAATCAGAAATTATAGGTCATGTGACTTTCTTAAAAATCCATCATGGATGTGATGAGTTTGGGATCAGGAATTAGGAACAGATATTGGGGTATAAGAGGCAGGATAATGCATTATTGTGGATTCCTTATCCACTAGCCCTGGGGATAGTTGATAAAAATACTTTGAAATTAATAATGTCTGATCCCGGGAAAAAAATTTCCTGATCCCTAATTGAAGATTCCTAAAAATTGATAGCCCCTAATGTTTAGGGATCAACAATTAGGGATCAGCAATTTTTTTTCTGGGATCAGCCATTATTAATTATGGAAGATCCTTACCAACTAGCCCCAGGGCTGGTAGATAATTCATTATCCCACCTCTTATACCCCAATTTCTATCTCTGATTCATGATTCCAAACTCATCACATTCATGATTGATTTGTCAGTAAGTCAAATGACATATAATTGCAGATTCCATCCTTATGTCTCTCTTCACTCTGTGCTACTTTATTTTGGTGGCAAACACATACCAAATTTTTTTCTATCTACAAACCTTACCTGCTCATTTGTTGGTGAATTCCTACTTCATATTCATCACCTAAACCTTCTAACAAAAATAATGAAGCACCTCTCTACTAGGAAGAAACTTCACTCAGATATTAATGCTATCAATTTAAATTTAGCTTCTAACTCTGATTGTAACTTGGATTTGAAAGTGTTTTATGGGGTAAACACTTTGAACTATAAATATGTGCTAATTACCCAAGTTTACCCAATGCAACCATGACAAGATGGGTAGCTTTTATCCAAAAATTTTTAATTTGATTTAGTTCATAAGCCTGGCATAACTTTTAATATTCCAGATTGTTTATCAAGAAGATCACCCACTGAAGAGGATTCTAACTCAGAGGAATTAAATGAAGATATACCTATTATTAAGGCCCGCACAAAAGGTGCTGAAGACTTTCCTTACCTCCCCCATGAGGTTAAACTGGCTGGATTGATATGTGTAAATAAAGATGATTACAACATCCACAATGAGGATAAACTGGATGATTGTAAAATAGTGGTAAATTATGTGCTAGGGGAGATTGATGTTGGTGTAGATAAATTTGGTGGAGAAATGGATTGTAAAGAGGTGGTATATTATGATGAGGACAGTGAAGTAGTGTGGGATAGTTGTAAATTGGTAAATGTTGTATATGTTGGATTATTAGAAAATTTGGTTAAAGAGAGGTTGGGTGATAGAGGAAATTCGGTAGGAATGAGGATAGAAAAAGAAAAAGTGCTTGAGGCTGTAAGGGGAGTTAAAATGTTTAAAAGAAAATTTGGTTAATAAGAGTTTGGAAAGTTCTGAGGAGGAAAATTCAAGATCTAGTATTTAAAGCAGGAAAAGTCAAGGTTTAAAATTAATGGCTCATTCATGTGCAGGTGATTTAGGTGATAGGGAAGTGCCCATTGTTATAGTTTTCCAAGAATTTCAAGATAAAGTCCGGGGACAGACAAGATTTTACTTTAAAATGATTAGATTTTTATTAACTTTGGAAAATCCAGATAATTGTGATAATGATGAATTGGTGGCTATCAAAAGGATGTCACTGGAATTTTATCTAGCTGGTAGAATATTGATGAAAAGGAGGTATCCAAATCTACATATAGTATTTACTCAAAAGAAAGGGTAACAGTTCGTTATTAAATCAATGCATGAAGATCTTGGGAATAAAGGTGTTGGAGAGACATATAGACAAATAGCTGATAGATTTTGGTGGCCTGGAATGAAGCCGGCTGTTAAATGATGGGCTCAGTCATGTAAAAAATTTCAATGAAGGAGTTGTCTAAGGCCAAAAGAGCCTGGACTTGAAACTGAAGAAAACACCCTTTTTTTTAGGGTTATCTTGGATTCTGTGAATTTTAAAGAGGGACAATATAAATATTTAATAGTAGCCAGAAATAATTTATTTGCTTGGGTTAAAGCAGCACCTCTTATTAATTTAAATGCCAAAAATGTGGCAGAATTTTTAATGAACGATTGGGTGTATAGATATGGTTTGATGAAGTTAGTAACTGTAGATGGATGTCCTGAATTTGGGACAGAGTTAAGAGAAGCTATATCAAGAGTTGGATCAAAGGTTAGGGTAGCAACCCCATATTATCCTGAAGCTGAAGGAATGGTAGAAAGAGGGCATCAAGTTATAAAGGATGCTTCAGTTAAAATGTGTGCAACAAGTGCTAAAAAGTAGAGACACTATTTACTATTAGAATTGTTTGCTGATAGAATCACTTCCAAAAGGCCAAATTGATATTCACCATATGAACTTGTTTTTTGACAAAAAGAAGTTTTACCAGTTTATTTAGTGGCTGAATCAAATCTTGGAGTAGACTGATATATAGTCAAATCTACTGAACAACTATAATGTGCAAGAATAGTTCAGTTAGAAAAGAAGGAAGAAAATTTAGAGAAGGCATATTCTTAAAATGATGAACATTTAAAATCAGTCAGTAAGATATTGGAGTAATTGGTTGGCTCATAGGCTCAAATAAACTTTGAAAGCTGGAGTTATGGTTTTGGTGTATAATAGGGGTTTGGAAATTCAGTGGGGGAAGATGTTTTCTAATAGGTGGAATGGACCATTGTAGAAAGACTCTTAATGTTTCCTTGCTGTAAGAAGAATCAAAGGGAGTTGGATAAACCAAAGAAAACACTGTCCCTTTTAGTAAATAAAGAGTTCACAATTATCTAAGCTATAACCTCTAATTGATAAGAAATAACAAACAAACTGTTTGTAATTAATGGTGTTGAGATGTGAAATCAGTGTTCTTTATAATGATGTTGAAAAGCACAAGAGTGAAGTTGTATTTAGAAAATTTATTTAAAGGATTGAATAATATATTTTTATAAAGATTTTATATTTATAAGATTTAGCTGTTAAAGTCAGATCCCTAGTGATGAGAACTTTAAAATGGTACCCTATAAGTTAATATTAATGATGATGAGTGAATTTAATAAATTTTTATTCAATAGTGTTGAGAGGGTCTTTTGGTCTAGAAGATTTTGCTGGAGGTTCAACAG
Organism: Hemileia vastatrix; assembly: GCA_030280995.1. Taxonomy (NCBI): domain Eukaryota; kingdom Fungi; phylum Basidiomycota; class Pucciniomycetes; order Pucciniales; family Zaghouaniaceae; genus Hemileia; species Hemileia vastatrix. The sequence goes on from JASXTE010000015.1 coordinate 7,610,087, forward strand.
CAATGATAGGTGGATTTTTGAAGATTTCAAAGTCAAGGTACGTATGAAAGAATCTTTTATTAATTACTCAATATAAAAGCTAGAATTTATAATTATTATTATAACTAATGGATTAGAAAATACGCAGTTGTAAATACTAAACAGTAGGTAATAGTAATAAGTATGTTACTGGTTTGTAAGTGTAATAAAATAGTATGTAAGTAAAGGATGATCTAAAACAACCAAAAGGGGAGGCCTTATATAGGCAAAATAGAGATAAAGCATGGAGTTAACATACTATATACAGGAGTATGAGAGAAGAAAAAGAAAATTCCATAATAAAGTATTTCAAATATTAAGAATTTTCTATAAAGAATGTATTGAAAGAATGTATAAACTGTATATCTCAAAATTAATTGATTTATTTAAAATTTTTTGTAAATGTCTCTATTAAATAAGTAATTTGAATTTTTTGTATATATTTATTTTATTTTCTTTAACCTGTCATTGAGCACAGTTTTAGGAAATAAAAAATATAAGGGACTTTTAATATTAATTATAAATATTTAATAAATTTACTTTTTGTAACTAGTTAATTTATTAGGGGGTGTCAGTTCTGGAAAATCCGCACTTAACTTAAGTGTGGATTTCAAACCAAATCAGCACTTAAATTTTGCAAAAAAGTCACTTATTTCAAAAATGGGTGTCAGTTCTGACCTCAAATCAGCACTTTTTTCGTGATTTTTTTTTTCAAAACCACATGTTGGCCACATCATCCCTTTCTTTCCCATACCATTTTGTACTCTCCAAATGTCCTATTTGTGTACTTCATTCACTCGGGTTGGTATTTTGGTTTGTTGCATATTCATTTTTTTTTGGAATTTATGTTGAAAATCTTTTTTTTGGATGGCTCATTGGTTTTCTTTCACCAGCTCAACATGAAATCACATATTAGGGGGTGTCAGTTCTGGCAAATCCGCACTTAAATTTGACCAAATCCGCACTTAAATAAGTGCGGATTTCCAAAACACACTAGCCCAAATACTGGTGGATTTCAAAATGAAATAAGTCACTTATTTCACTCAAATCCGCACTTTCTCAACCAAAAGTGCTGATTTCACCATCAAGTCCCATTTCACTGATTTGTCAGCATCATCCCATTCATACGCAGCACTCCGCAGCATAACACTTCATAACTCAAAACATCGTACATCACTTACATCTTCATATCATATCATATAAGAGTTATGCCTTCCTCACTTTCAAATTGTGATAAATTACATAAAGCAATGACTTTCATGGCTCTTGAACTGCTCTTGGACTCTGATTGCGATTCTGATTCTGATCTAGAAGAAGATTTTGTCTTTTTATCAAAAATGGCCACGAAACGTTACCTTCTTCCCAGAAAGCCTCAAGTACTTCATACCCCCAATTACACCATCCAAACACTTCTTAAACTATCTACACCCAGTTTTAGAGAGCTGTTCAGGACTTCTCAGGAAAGTTTCCTTAAATTGCTTGAGCTTATTCAGGATCATCCCATATTTCACAATAATTCTCAAAAAGAACAACAACATCCTTCAATTCAATTGGCCATCACACTATGTGATTTGGGTTCAAATGGTAATGGAGCCGCTTTGAAACGTTTAGAAAATGTCTTTGATTTAGGGTATGGTTCAGTTAACACTTATACCAAACAATGTATCACTGCCATCAACTCCTTGTAATCTTAACTTCTCACCTGGCCAACAAAAGAAGAGCGACTTGAATCATCTCAGGTTATGCAAGCAGAGGGCTTCCCAGGATGTATTGGTTTTGTTGATGGTACTGCTATTCCTTTGAGCCAGAAACCTGCTCAAGGTTGAAACAATTACTTTCACATTCTTGTCAAAAATTTTCACCAAAATATTTACAAGTCAAAAAAATTCTATATCTGTTTTAAAAAATTGGCAATACTCTCCCCTGCATTTTATTGAAGCAAGGGGTGGATATCACCAAAATTTTTCTAAGTCATCAATTTCACATGTCAGATTTGAAAATTTGGCAATACCCCCCCCCCTGCATTTTATTGAAGTAAGTGGTGGAAGTCATCTAAATTTAGTATAATTATATAAATTATTAAATATATATCTAATATATATCACTTTCCCTATTTTAAAGTAATGACAATCCCCCAAGCCAAAATGCAGACCAAGTCTAGAAACAAAAGTTTGGGAATTTCCACAGGTATAGGCTAGAGGAACACCATGAAACAAATAAATTTTATCATGATTACCATTTATACAACACAAGGTCGTGGGCCCATTACTTTAGTTGAGGAAATTGATACATAAAAAATATTTATTAAAAATTTACGAAAAAATATAAAATTTTCGATGACAACTCTAATCCCCATACTTTTTGGATCTAAATAAAGTTTTTTTAAATCGATTAACTTTACCTTCTTTCATTAACTTATTGATTCTTTGAATCAACTTATGACTGATTTGAAATGAGCAACCAAAATGTGTTAAATGTTGACAGGATTCCAAACCAGGAGGAGCTTTGGTTGTTTGATGATTATCCTTAGAAGAATTCCAAATAGTTTTGATGATACCATTTCCCAAACCAAAATCAATGATGCACCGGTGGTCTGGAAAATATAAACCATGTCATTTGATTTTAGCTGGAGATGGTATTGGTTGGCCAGTAATCGGTTTGATATATGAGAATATACCAAAAGTAAGAAAATTGGTGTCCTTGGTATCAGTGTGAATTTTATTGTGAAATCCAGAATGAGTGATAATAACATTAGAAAATAAAAGATATTTGTGGCTGATATCTTCCCATTTGGAGTCACACCAATTCGGTATTCCAACTTTGGTTGCAAGTTCATGATTTTTTTCAAATGCTTTATTACAGTGCTTTTTGAGTCAAAGAGCAAGAAAGGAGTTAAAGGAAGGTAGAGTGTCCCATAAGCAAAAATCTTCATCTTTTTGAGCTTTAGTGATATTCTTGAGCAAAGAATACATGCCTAGATAATAATCATATAAGAGTTTCAGAATCCTTATCCTCTAAATATGCAATATAAAAATGTGAAATAAGACAAGTGAAATTCGGAAAAAAGGCTCAACTTCAAAGGTCAAAATCTCAGCAACCACTGAACCTAATTCAAACCTGCTTGAGGGAAATGAAAGATATGCTTTAGTAGAATCTTCAGTTAAAGGACATGTGATTTAAATAAACCTAACCCTAATTTGTTACATAAAAAAATGAAATAAAAATTTAAATTGGGAAAAAAAAGGCTCAACTTTAATGGTCAATTTCTCAGCAACCACTGAATCAAATTCAAATCTGTTTGTGGGAAACAAAAGGTAGCCTTCAGGAGAATATTCAGTAAAAAGAACATTAGATTTGAATAAACCTAACCCTAATTCCGAGTCTGATTTTCAAAATTTTACAAAAACTTGAAAAGTGGTAATGAAGATGGGATCAAAAGGAGTTTTATAAGTTCACTGTTATCCAGATAAGAGTCATACATATATTTAAGTATGAACTTTTCATAAAAGGAATGAGATATCATATAGGCATGAAAAAAAGGAGATGAAACTTACCTTGATTGAAAAGTAGGAAAAATAGAGTGAGAAAGATTGATGTTGGAATTGTGGGGAAATTGAATATGGAGTAAGTGAAATGCATAAAGAATGTGCAATGTATGTGTTTCAATGAAATGGAGCCAAAAAAAAGTGAAATAAGGGAAAGGGGGGATAATGACAATGCCAAGGAGGGATGAAGAGTAGGGTGATGGAGCTAAAAAATAAAGTAAAGAGGGAGAGAAAAAAAAGGTTAATTATACCATTGAAATCCAAAATAACCACTTACAAAAAAAATTTAGATAAAAAAAATAAAATAAACAGAAAAAAACAAAAAAAATTATAATTAGTAATCAAAAAATCAAAAAAAAAGAATAAAATGACTTACCTGGAGAGATGAGATGACAAAATGAATGAAACCAAATTGTTTGAGGGATGTTGGAGGAGAATAGGAAAAGGATATGAGGGATGAATGAAAAAAAAATCACTGACAAAATATGCAATTTCAGAAAATATGCGATTTCATGTTGAGCTGGTGAAAGAAAACCAATGAGCCATCCAAAAAAAAGATATTCACCGTAAATTCAAAAAAAAATGAATATGCAACAAACCAAAATACCAACCCAAGTGAAGGAAGTACACAAAGAGGACATTTGGAGAGTACAAAATGGTATGGGAAAGAAAGGGATGATGTGGCCAACATGTGGTTTTGAAAAAAAAATCACGAAAAAAGTGCTGATTTGAGGTCAGAACTGACACCCATAGAAAAAAGATTAAGAAGTAGAAGAAATAAGTAAAAAAGAATGTAAACATGCCTGGTCAAAATATTAGGGGGTATCAATGTTCAGGTATCCGCAATTAGGGATCAGGAATTTTTTTTCCCGGGATCAGACATTATTAATTGCGGAAGATTCTTATCCACTAGCCCCAGGGCTAGTGGATAAGAAATCCACGATAATGCATTATCCCGCCTCTTATACCCCAATTTCCATTCCTAATTCCTGATCCCAAACTCATCTCATCCATGATGGATTTTTAAGAAAGTCACATGACTTATAATTGCTGATGCCATCCTTAAGTATTTCCTCACTCTATGCTACTTAATTTTGGTGGCGAACACTTAAGTTTTTTTTCTATCTACACACCCCAACTGCACATTTGGCGGTGAATTCCCACTTCCCTCATCACATAACCCTTCCACCAGCAACAATGAAACACCCCTCTACTAGGAAGCTACTTCACTCAACAATGAATGCTATCACTTTTCTTTTAGTTCTTTACTATAAATCTGACTCTGATTTGGAAGATGCTTTAGCTTATATGTGTTTTCTTTCCAAAAAGTGTTACATCATCACCAGGGGGCCAAATCTTTATCATGATCCCCGATATGATCTGGCCTCCATTCTCAACATTCCTCATTTAAACTTCACACAACTTTTAAGAACTTCTCCTGATTCTTTCTTCAAACTTTATCAACTCATCTCCGATCATCCTATCTTCCATAACAATTCTCATAATAAACAGCGTAATCCTGCCATCCAACTTGCTGTTGCTCTATGTCGCTTTGGATCAAATGGAAATGGTGCTGCCGTAAGACGTTTGGATAATCTCTTTAACATAGGATATGGTACCCTGATATTATACACCAAGCGCTGTATGATTGCTATCCTTTCCCTCAAGTCTCAAACTCTTGCTTGGCCAACTCCAGAACAGCGACTTGAATCCTCTCAAGTAATGCAAGCTGAAGGTTTCCCTGGCTGTGTAGGTTTTGTTGATGGCACAACCATCCCTTTGAGTCAAAAGCCTGCAATTACTCTCCAACATTTCTCTTCACCCTTTTAATTTTTAATTTTTATGTTTTCATACTTTCCAAATGTCCTCTTTGTGTACTTTAATCACTTGGTTTTGTATTTTGGTTTGTTGCATATTCATTTTTTTTTTTGAATTTACGGTGAATATCTTTTTTTTGGATGGCTCATTGGTTTTCTTTCACCAGCTCAACATGAAATCGCATATTTTCTGAAATTGCATATTTTGTCAGTGATTTTTTTTTCATTCATCCCTCATATCCTTTTCCTATTCTCCTCCAACATCCCTCAAACAATTTGGTTTCATTCATTTTGTCATCTCATCTCTCCAGGTAAGTCATTTTATTCTTTTTTTTGATTTTTTGATTACTATTTATAATTTTTTTTTGTTTTTTTCTGTTTATTTTATTTTTTTTATCTAAATTTTTTTTGTAAGTGGTTATTTTGGATTTCAATGGTATAATTAACCTTTTTTTTCTCTCCCTCTTTACTTTATTTTTTAGCTCCATCACCCTACTCTTCATCCCTCCTTGGCATTGTCATTATCCCCCCTTTCCCTTATTTCACTTTTTTATATCTCATTCCTTTTATGAAAACTTCATACTTAAATATATGTATGACTCTTATCTGGATAACAGTGAACTTATATAACTCCTTTTGATCTCATCTTCATTACCACTTTTCAAGTTTTTGTAAAATTTTGAAAATCAGACTCGGAATTAGGGTTAGGTTTATTCAAATCTAATGTTCTTTTTACTGAAGATTCTCCTGAAGGCTACCTTTCATTTCCTGCAAACAGATTTGAATTTGATTCAGTGGTTGCTGAGATATTGACCGTTAAAGTTGAGCCTTTTTTTTCCCAATTTAAATTTTTATTTCATTTTTTTATGTAACAAATTAGGGTTAGGTTTATTTAAATCGCATGTCCTTTAACTGAAGATTCTACTAAAGCATATCTTTCATTTTCCACAAACAGGTTTGAATTAGGTTCAGTGGTTGCTGAGATTTTGACCTTTGAAGTTGAGCCTTTTTTCCAAATTTCACTTGTCTTATTTCACATTTTTATATTGCATATTTAGAGGATAAGGATTCTGAAACTCTTATATGATTATTATCTAGGCATATATTCGTTGGTCAAGAATATCACTAAAGCTCAAAAAGATGAAGATTTTCGCTTATGGGACATTCTACCTTCCTTTGACTCTTTTCTTGCTTTTCAACTCAACAAGCTCTGTAATAAAGCATTTGAAAAAAATCATGAACTTGCAACCAAAGTTGGAATACCGAATTGGTGTGACTCCGAATTGGAAGATATCAGCCATGAATATCTTTTTTTTTCTAATGTTATTATCACTCATTCTGGATTCCACAATAGGATTCATATCGATAGGAATGATGCCAATTTTCTTACTTTTGGAATATTCTCATATATCAATCTGATAACTGGCCACACAATACCATCTCCAGCTAAAATCAAAGGACATGGTTTATATTTTCCAGACCACCGGTGCATCATTGATTTTGGTTTGGGAAATGGTATCATCAAAACTATTTGGAATTCTTCTAAGGATAATCATCAAACGACCAAAGCTACTCCTGGTTTGAAATCCTGTCAAGATTTCACTCATTTCGGTTGCTCATTTCAAATCAGTAATAAGTTGATACAAAGAATCAATAAGGTAAAGAAAGAAGGTAAAGTTATTCGATTTAAAAAAACTTTATCTAGATCCAAAAAGTATGGGGATTAGAGTTGTCATCGAAAATTTTATATTTTTTCATAAATTTTTAATAAATATTTTTTATATATCAATTTTCTCAAATAATGTGATGAGCCATCGACCTTGTGTTGTATAACAGGTAATCATGATAACATTTATTTGTTTCATGGGGTTCCTCTTTCCTATACCTGTAGAAAGTCCCAAACTTATGTTTCTCGACTTGGTCTGCATTTTGGCTTGAGGGATTGTCATTACTTTAAACTAGGGAAATTGATATATATTAGATATTTATTTAATAATTTATGTAATTATATTAAATTTAGATGACTTCCACCCCTTAATTCAATAAAATGCAGGGGGGGGGTATTGCCAAATTTTCAAATCTGACATGTGAAATTGATGACTTAGAAAAATTTTGGTGATACCCACCCCTTGCTTCAATAAAATGCAGGGGAGAGTATTGCCAATTTTTTTAAACAGATATAGAATTTTTTTGACTTGTAAATATTTTTGTGATACCCGTCCCTTACTTCAATAAAATCCATGGGGGGTTGTGCCAAAATGTTTTATAAGACTTGTGAAATTCTTGACATGTAAGAATTTTTAGGATACTGGTAAAATGCAGGGGGTAGTAAAGCCAAATTTTCATATAAAACTTTCAAGATTCATGACATGAAAGAATTTTTGTGATACCCACCCCTTACTTCAAAAAAATCCAGGGGTGGGGGATTGTCAAATTTTCAAAGGAGACTTGAAAATTTTATTTAAAAAAAGAATATTTAACATTAAAATACGATATTTCAAGAAATACAGAAAATAATTGTAAAATTTATGTACAAATAAATATGAACACATGAAGTGTGAAAGAAATAAAAGAAACTAGTCAACAAAAAATTTCATTAAATGTTCTATTTCTTCAACAGATTTGTTTGCTTTAATGCATTCGATCAAGAAATCTTTCTTTTTAGAACTTTCTTGGAGATCATGCTTATACTTCATCTGTTCCATTAAGTTTTGATGCTCGAGTGTTTTTTCCTTATTTTTGGATTTTTCAATACTAAGAGTTAACTCAAACTTCTTCTCCTCCAAATCTTGGGCCCTACCATCCTTCTGTAAAGAGAGCTCAAACTTCTTCTCCTCCAAATCTTGGATCCGATCATCCTTCCGTAAGGAGAGCTCATACTTCCTCTCTTCCAAATCTTGTACTCTGTCATCCCTCCTTAAAGAGAGCTCGTATTTATTCTTTTCAAAGCTCAGAGTCTCTTTAGCAATTTCCACTTGTTCTAGAGTGAGAATAAAAATTAACATAAAGTAGAAGAAAAGCAGAGTAAAGTAATAAGAGGTATGATATCACTTACCAGAATCACGTTTCTCTAAAAACTGTTCCATCGAAGAAAAAGGTGTTTGTGATGAAGTATCACTTTTTCGTCTTCTTTGGGAGAGGAAATTTAGACTAGTTGAAGCCCTTCTCTTTTTGTTCAACGTAGCATTTTCCTCCTCATCATTGTCACTAGCTTCAGACTCAGTTGATTGAGGATCCTGGGTTTGTTCATCAGCCTTTTAAGAAATAAGAAAAAGATAAGTAAATAAAAAAATAGAATTGATAAGATAAAAGAAACAGACCTGAGTTAGATTGGGTTGGGTTAAATCGCCAATAGGATCAATAGCAAAGCTATCTAGATTTGTAGAATTTAGAAGAGGGGAGGCTTGAGTGGAGGAAGAGGATGGGAAAAGATTTGCTTCGGCATCATGTTCGGAGATAGGATCTTCTCCATCCAACATGTTTACAGGATTAACATTGGCTCGCTCTCCAAAAATTGCATCCATCTCTTTAAAGTAAGGACATAAAGAATCAAGTTTATTGTCTATGGATTTTATACCCTTAGTTATATCAATGTCAGTAACCCCAAAACCAGTGGAAGATGAAAGAGCCTTTGCCTTCTTGTATTTTGCTCGATAATGCTTGAAGCTTTCAGACATCTGTTTAGGCAAAAGATCAATCCTTCCCTTGGTCTTATTGCGTAATTCATTTGCCATTAGAAGATAGCCATTAAATTTTGATGTGGGGGGCCGTCCTACTTTAGTGGCATACTCAGTACCAAAACAAGAATCATAGTTAGATTTGGTTTTCAGCCAGTTGATAAGAATGAGATGTTCATCTTTTTTTAATTGAACAGTCTTTGATTTCTTGGCTGAGCGGGGGAAAGAGGAAGTAGTGGGAATTGAAGAACAACTGGGTGATGGCTGCCTTTGAGAAGATCTAGGATGACAAGGCATGTTTTTATAAATGAAGATGAAAAGGAGCAGAAACAAGCAGATGAGATAGCGAGATGAAAAGGAGAAGAATCAAATAGATGAAATGGGGAGAAATTCTGAGCGGATAGAATGAACAGGATGGGATGAGAATGGAAGTGTGCAGCAAGGTAGAAGGCTGGGATATCCAGAAAGTTGTCCAAGATGTGGTTATCAAATATTGAGGATAAAAATGTCAGATAAGAGGTGAACATTGACACGTAAAGTGTCTAATAACCCAATTATTAGCAAAAATAATTGCGGAAGATAATTGGGGTATGCAGATTATTTTCCGCAATTAATTTAATTGCGGATCGGTCAACATTGATACCCCCTATTGAAAATGTCAGGAAGGGGTGTGTGCCAAGGATTGATGGGTAGGTAGCGAGGAAGGTCAGTGTGTCACATGTGACAGGGATGGGGTAAGAAAGGAAGGGATGTTTTGTGGCCAAAATGTGGTTGTGAAAAAAAACGGGAAAAAAGTGCTGATTTGAGGTCATAACTGACACCCTTTTTTGAAATAAGTGACTTTTTTGCAAAATTAAAGTGCTGATTTGGTTTGAAATCCGCACTTAAGTTAAGTGCGGATTTGCCAGAACTGACACCCCCTATTTTCTGAAATCACATATTTTGTCAGTGATTTTTTTTTTCATTCATCCCTCATATCCTTTTCCTATTCTCCTCCAACATCCCTCAATCAATTTGGTTTCATTAATTTTGTCATCTCATCTCTCCAGGTAAGTCACTTTATTCTTTTTTTTGATTTTTTGATTACTAATTATAATTTTTTTGTTTTTTTCTGTTTATTTTATTTTTTTATCTAAATTTTTTTTGTAAGTGGTTATTTTGGATTTCAATGGTATAATTAAACTTTTTTTTTCTCTCCCTCTTTACTTTCTTTTTTAGCTCCATCACCCTACTCTTCATCCCTCCTTGGCATGGTCATTATCCCCCCTTTCCCTTATTTCACTTTTTTTTGGCTCCATTTCATTGAAACACATACATTGCACATTATTTATGCATTTCACTTACTCCATATTCAATTACCCCACAATTCCAACATCAATCTTTCTCACTCTATTTTTCCTACTTTTCAATCAAGGTAAGTTTCATCTCCTTTTTTTCATGCCTATATGATATCTCATTATATTTATGAAAAGTTCATACTTAAATATATGTATGACTCTTATCTGGATAACAGTGAACTTATAAAACTCCTTTTGATCTCATCTTCATTACCACTTTTCAAGTTTTTGTAAAATTTTGAAAATCAGACTCGGAATTAGGGTTAGGTTTATTCAAATCTAATGTTCTTTTTACTGAAGATTCTCCTAAAGGCTACCTTTAATTTCCCACAAACAGATTTGAATTTGATTCAGTGGTTGCTGAGAAATTGACCATTAAAGTTGAGCCTTTTTTTTCCCAATTTAAATTTTTATTTCATTTTTTTATGTAACAAATTAGGGTTAGGTTTATTTAAATCACATGTCCTTTAACTGAAGATTCTACTAAAGCATATCTTTCATTTCCCTCAAACAGGTTTGAATTAGGTTCAGTGGTTGCTGAGATTTTGACCTTTGAAGTTGAGCCTTTTTTCCAAATTTTACTTGTCTTATTTCACATTTTTATATTGCATATTTAGAGGATAAGGATTCTGAAACTCTTATATGATTATTATCTAGGCATTTCAATTATATAGGCATATATTCATTGCTCAAGAATATCACTAAAGCTCCAAAAGATGAAGATTTTTGCTTATGGGACACTCTACCTTCCTTTAACTCTTTTCTTGCTCTTTGACTCAAAAAGCACTGTAATAAAGCATTTGAAAAAAATCATGAACTTGCAACCAAAGTTGGAATACCAAATGGGTGTGACTCTGAATGGGAAGATATCAGACATGAATATCTTTTATTTTCTAATGTTATTATCACTCATTCTGGATTTCACAATAAAATTCACACCAATACCAAGGACACCAATTTTCTTACTTTTGGTATATTCTCATATATCAAACCGATTACTGGCCAACCATTACCATCTCCAGCTAAAATCAAATGACATGGATTATATTTTCCAGACCACCTGTGCATCATTGATTTTGGTTTGGGAAATGGTATAATCAAAACTATTTGGAATTCTTCTAAGGATAATCATCAAACAACCAAAGCTCCTCCTGGTTTGGAATCCTGTCAAGATTTAACACATTTTGGTTGCTCATTTCAAATCAGTAATAATTTGATTCAAAGAATCAATAAGGTAATGAAAGAAGGTAAAGTTAATCAATTTAAAAAAACTTTATTTAGATCCAAAAAGTATGGAGATTAGAGTTGTCATCGAAAATTTTATATTTTTTCGTAAATTTTTAATAAATATTTTTTATGTATCAATTTCCTCAACTAAAGTAATGGGCCCACGACCTTGTGTTGTATAAATGGTAATCATGATAAAATTTATTTGTTTCATGGTGTTCCTCTAGCCTATACCTGTGGAAATTCCCAAACTTTTGTTTCTAGACTTGGTCTGCATTTTGGCTTGAGGGATTGTCATTACTTTAAAATAGGGAAAGTGATATATATTAGATATATATTTAATAATTTATATAATTATACTAAATTTAGATGACTTCCACCACTTACTTCAATAAAATGCAGGGGGGGGGTATTGCCAAATTTTCAAATCTGACATGTGAAATTGATGACTTAGAAAAATTTTGGTGATATCCACCCCTTGCTTCAATAAAATGCAGGGGAGAGTATTGCCAATTTTTTAAAACAGATATAGAATTTTTTTGACTTGTAAATATTTTGGTGAAAATTTTTGACAAGAATGTGAAAGTAATTGTTTCAACCTTGAGCAGGTTTCTGGCTCAAAGGAATAGCAGTACCATCAACAAAACCAATACATCCTGGGAAGCCCTCTGCTTGCATAACCTGAGATGATTCAAGTCGCTCTTCTTTTGTTGGCCAGGTTAGAAGTTGAGATTACAAGGAGTTGATGGCAGTGATACATTGTTTGGTATAAGTGTTAACTGAACCATACCCTAAATCAAAGACATTTTCTAAACTTTTCAAAGCGGCTCCATTACCATTTGAACCCAAATGACATAGTGTGATGGCCAATTGAATTGAAGGATGTTGTTGTTCTTTTTGAGAGTTATTGTGAAATATGGGATGATCCTGAATAAGCTCAAGCAATTTAAGGAAACATTCCTGAGAAGTCTTTAACAGCTGTCTAAAACTGGGTGTAGATAGTTTAAGAAGTGTTTGGATGGTGTAATTGGGGGTATGAAGTACTTGAGGCTTTCTGGGAAGAAGGTAACGTTTCGTGGCCATTTTTGATAAATAGACAAAATCTTCTTCTAGATCAGAATTAGAATTGCAATCAGAGTCCAAGAGCAGTTCAAGAGCCATGAAAGTCATTGCTTTGTGTAATTTATCACGATTTGAAAGTGAGGAAGGCATAACTCTTATATGATATGATATGAAGATGTAAGTGATGTACGATGTTTTGAGTTATGAAGTGTTATGCTGTGGAGTGCTGCCTATGAATGGGATGATGCTGACAAATCAGTGAAATGGGACTTGATGGTGAAATCAGCACTTTTGGTTGAGAAAGTGCAGATTTGAGTGAAATAAGTGACTTATTTCATTTTGAAATCCACCAGTATTGGGGCTAGTGTGTTTTGGAAATCCACACTTATTTAAGTGCAGATTTGGTCAAATTTAAGTGCGGATTTGTAAGTGCGGATTTGCCAGAAGTGACACCCCCTATTAAAAGTAATTTTCAAGTAAATATATTATAATTAATAATAATATAAGAAATAAAAAAGGCATGGCTTCATCCCAGTAAATAATTAATTATTTTACTGGGTAAGTCTAGCAGCCTGGCTGACAAATAGTGTCATTTTTGTAAGGGTATTACAATTTTATAATTTGTTGTGAAAAAAAATTATTGATTATTAAATATGTGTTGTTGGTTGTTGGTTGTATGACTCACTGATTCCTAATTTTGAGTATACAGGCTTTATATGCATAGTAAGTCATGTGCCCTACTTTCCCTAACTGGAGCATTCTGGAGATCATCTGCGAAATTCCAGAGCTTGTACAGACTTCTGGACTCAATTAGAACCTTCAAAATACTAATAAAAATTCTAGAAAGATAAAAAAAGATAGAGTTACTTCTCTTTTATACTAAATTCAAATTTTTGTAGCCTGCGCAGCCCTATTCACCTAGTAAAAATTATTTAAGTTAAAAAATTATGAAAAATTAAAATTATCTAAAATAATTTATAAAATTATTAAAAATAGTTGAAAAATAGTAAAAATTCCAAAACATTCACAAAAGTTCTTGAGACTCCTGTATTTAATTTCCATGAACATTTAGACCTATACTTGCATTTCATGTCCAGTAATTATTTGTTAATTCTTGACCTGTAAAATCAACCCTTTTTGAACCACTTTTAATACTTAATTTATTTAATATAAACATTTTAAAATTAGATTGGCCTTTCCAATATCAACAATCATTTCCCAAAAATTCATCTTTTGCAAAATTAAGTGCCATACTAAGCTTTAGACTACCACATCCTTCCTCCAATAAAGAATGTCCCCATTCTTTAAGTTTGCATAATTTATTGAAAAAATATTTATCCTCTCTTCATCCTTTTCAACCACTTGCCTTAACTAGTCCTGAACTATTTCAAATTTTATTTTAAAATCAATATCATCATCAATATGTCATCAAAAGACTGCCCTGTCTCATTTGAATTTCACGCCAAATACCAGGTTCCTTGTTTGATTTTTAACCTGGTTTTCCTGGAAGAACTACCTGTGATCTTTGCAGCCTTAATAAAATCAAGTGTAATTTTCCAATTATACCTTCCAGAGCTAATGTCTATACTGGACCAGCGGCACTTCCTGATCCTACTATTCCCAAATATAGATTATCAAAAATTCCAACTATCTTTCATAATACAAAGGCTAAAACAGGTTTTTCTTCTAAAAATCCCAATTCTGAGCTTCCTCCTCCTTCTCAAGATCCCAATCCTATTATGCCAGTTTCTCCATTCAGTTTTTCTAAAACATTATTTCCTAGCTCAAAAACTTAGTCTTTTAATTTAATTTATTAATTCTCCTACAAATTCTGAATCCAAATACTATCTCTTCCAACTTCTAAGATATCAAAATCACCAATACAGATGACATTGGCTAGGTGCAAAATGATTACACAAATCATTATCCTAAATTTTATAGATATCTCTTTCTTGACTTTTATGATGATATGAAGCGTAAATATTTAACTTATTTTCAGGAAACTCCTGCTAATTATACTGAAGATTTAATGAAGAGAAGAATTTTAAAACAAAGCATTAATAATGATTTTGAAATATTCTAAAAGGATTATTTATTTTGAATGTCTTCTCTTCTTTAAGATTTTAATACTATGATTCTTTTAATTCTTTGAGTGCTGATGATCAATTTTTTCTGGTTGATGCTAATTCTTTTAAATTGTCATATAATTTTCTTAATTTTAAACAAAATTTTAATAATCTGTATTTGCCTTATGATGATTCTACTACTGAGAGAAAAGTGTGAATCCCTTCAGACTCTCCTCTACCAGCCCTCATTTTTCTTCACAACATGAGAGAGAGGGCCTCGCTAATAAGCCAAATAGTTTTGATTCAATTCCCATTGGGCTTCCCCCTGAGCCAAATACTCTGATTATATTCTAGCCATAAGGTCCTCCTAGCTACAACTAAAATAGTCTACCAAAAAGACCCACTAAATCCAAATCCTACCCTTCTTCTATGATTCAGCATCACAACATTCAAATAAATTTCCAACCCTTTAAAATCACTCCTATTTTTTTATCTTAAATAATAACTTTCCAGAAATTCTTAGCACCTATTTTTGAGAATTTTAACAATCTCCATCTTTATTTAATCCTTAATAACTTTATTTAACAACATCTCCACTTCCTAAAGCTATTTGCAATGTTTTCATTAATGAATGAGTTGTCCAAAAGAGTGAGTAATAGTTTGAGTACTGATGAACAAGTGATAAATTAAAAATTACTGAATTGAATATCCCTCTTGATTAAAATCTCTACCTAATATCCTAGAGATCCAACCAACCTTTAATTTATTACAAGTCTATAGTCTTGGTTGACCAAGTGAAAGTAATTTACCAGTTTAAGGCCATAGGGGACCAATGATTGAAATTTTGATGTTTGTTTTCCAGTTTATACTCATAGTGAACCAATTCCTATAGTTAATTTCCAGTTTGAGTTCATAGTGACCAAATATTTTGTCAATTCCAACTGCCTACTACTATCCTTGAGCCCATTTTCACCACATTTTTTTCCCTTTCATATTTTCCTATTTTCCTATCCAGGTTATCCTTTTTCATCTTAATTTTCAAATTTTGAAGATGACTCCTTCCAAATTCACTGATTATAGTGACCAAGCCTGTGATTACTGCTCCTATACCCATCAAGAGTGTACCTTCACCTATAAACAGAAAAGATATACCTACAACAGGGCCTGTTTAAACTGCTTTGAGAAGAAGAGAGAATTTTATGACCTCAAATATGGCTCATTCCCCCTTCATGATACCAGCTTTTCCTCTCATTTCAAGCCTTATAATCCTTCTCCAAAATCCTCCTCCTCTAAAAAACCTACTACTTTCACACCATCAGCCTTTTTAAATATTACTTGTGACTCTGAGTCTCTGGGCCCACCTCCTTCTGCTCTGTATACTTCTCCTTGTCTCCAATAAATACTATCTTCTATCATCCCTAGAACTACTACTTCTCCAAAAGAGATTTCAAATCCACCTAAATCTATTCAGGATGTATCTCCTTCTCCTTCTTCTTTCTCTTTACCTCTTATAACAGAGCCTACTCCTCCTCAACCTAAATTTAGCAGCCCTCATCATACTTCTTCATCATTAAAAAGACCCAGATCTCCTAGTCCTCCAATAGTTTGCCATAAGAAAAAAAATATTCCTTCAGTCAATGGATCTCCAATTCCTGCTCCTTCCAGAGACATCCTAACTTTCCTTAAACTGCCTTCATATCACAACATCCAAAATCCATACTCATACCTTCTCAAAGAAAAATTTCTACCAAGCCTGCCTTTAAATCTTGAGATTGACACAGATGACTCTAGTAAGCTATTAATATTCTCATTCTTGATTTAAAATCTTTCTCTTGATTTTTTACTGATGATCTGATCTAGATTCTTCTGGATCCTATTATTCTCCATCTGCTTATTTTATCCCTGATCCAGAACCCACTTCAACTATGGTGAAACGTAATGAGGTTGCTCAACAAGTATATTCCATTTTCAACATTAACCTGGCCCATTATAAAGATTATCCACCAAAGGATTGGGCAGAAGTATTTGCCAGAGAGAAAGGTTTAAGATTTCACTTCAAATTAGCCACTTGGCTGGACCATAAAAAACATTGTGAATTTGAAGAAATTGAAAGATTTCATAGAGCCTCTCCTGTAACATTCACTGTGCCATCTTCATTAAAAGAGAAACTCCCTTAATTCTTCAGGCTCATAATAGAAATTTAAAAAAAACTAAAAAAAACTATATATATATAAAATCCTAAAACTACATACTACTAATTTTATTATTTTATTTATTATTATTATTATTTTGTTATTATTATTATATTTTATTTTTATTTATTTTTATTTATTTATAGTTATTTTTATTACTATAATTTTTATTATATTTATTTTTTTATTCAATTTAATTTAATTTTTTGTGTGGTTATTTGTAATTTAAAATCAAACAATTTCATAAAAATTAAATTGAAATATATTTAAAAGATGCCCCCAGCCATTTGATGAGCCATACCCCTGACATCATAACTACATCCAAGTAAACCTTGATTCTGGATACACAAGAGAAGAAACTGAAAATAAACATAAATAAATTTTGAAAGATTTGAAAACATAATAACAAAAAAAAAGAAATTATCACTGGGTGGGCTCCCTCCAATTTGTAAAAATAATTAGAGACCACCAGCAATTACTATCACAGAACAGCTAAATTTCAATAATTTAAAAATGAAAATAAAATAAAATTCTAACATAAAAGAAGTTAAAAATTAATTTCATAAATCAAAAGTAAAATATAAAAAAATCCTTAAATCTGGCTTCAAATGAGCATTATTGTTTAATGTCATGTTGATCCAGTTTAGAGTCTTAGTGGACTTCTTATATAACAAAAACAAAGACAGAATTAAACTGGAAACAGGGAAGCTATGGTAACAAAAATTGTGGTGTAATTGTGTATAGAGCATCCAGCCCATCAATTACCCCCAAACTTGCCAATATTAAATTGAGAAGGTTCTTCTGTGAACACTCCTACCATAAAAAAATACAATCCAACATAATTCTTCACCACAAACTTTTAACCTTAAAGTTAAATGATTTATAAATTTAACAGTAGTTTTAGTTTATACTCTCTTGCGGAGTAAATCTTCTTTAAGCATTAGTAAAGTAGTTTATCCTTATTTTGGATGAAATCTTCATAAATGATGGTAGGTAGTTTATCCTAATTTTGGAGTTATTCCTCATAAAATTAGTAGATAGCTTATCCTCATTTCAGAGTTATTCTTCAGCACACCTAGTGCTCTTAGGATAGAACCGCCTAACTTGATCAGCAGCTACCCTCTTTTTTAAAACCACTCCATCCAAATATTCTAATACATATAAGCCTCCAGATACTTGTTCTCTTACTTGGTAGGGTCCATTCCACCTATCTGCAAACATTCTACTACACTGACTATCAAAAATCCTATTATACACCAAAAAAATATCTCCAGTTTTCAAAGCATTTCATAACCTATGAGCCAACCTCATATCCCAATATCTAACAGACTAATTTGTAATATTTATCATTTTTGAATATGCCTTTTCTAGAGTTTCTTCTTTCTTTTCTAATTGAACCATTCTTGCACATAATAATTCTTCAGTTGTTATGACCATGTCACAATCTACTCCAAGATATGATTCAGCCTCTAAATCAACTGGTAAAACCACTTTCTGTCCAAAAACTATTTTTTATGGTGAATATCCAGTTTCTCTTTAGGCAGCAATTCTATCAGGAAATAAAACTAATAGTAAATAGTGCCTCCACTTTTCAGAATTTGATTGGCACATTTTAACCAAAGCATCCTTAATAACTTGATGCCCTCTTTCTACCATTCCTTCAGCCTTGGGATAATATGGGGCTGCTACTCTAACCTTTAATCCAAATTTCAATATAGCCTCTTTAAACTCTGTCCCAAATTTAGGACATTCATCAGCAGTCACCAAATTCATCACTCCATACCTATATACACAATTTTTCATCAAAAAATCTACCACATTCCTGGCTTTCAAATTAATAAGAGGCTCTGCCTATACCAAACCAGATAAATCATCTCTGGCTACAATCAAATATTTATATCTACTCATCTTAATATGAACAGCATCCAAAATAGCCCTACAAAAAAGAGTATTTTCACCAGTTGCATGCCCAGGTTCTTTTGGCCTTAAATAACTTATTCTTTGACATTCTTTGCATGACAGAACCCATTTTTTAACAGTAAGCTTCATACCAGGCCACCAGAATCTATCAGAAATTTGTCTATATGTTTCACTACTTCCCACCATGCAATATGGGGGGCAGACTTTCTAGCAAGTCCACAACTTGAACCCTAATTCATATCTTTTTCAGCACACATTGAGGTGGTGATAAAAAAATCATGAAGAAATATTGAATTTACTTTGAAAACACCTTTAAACTGATTTGAACCTTCATTGAACCTTATTTAATTAATAGTTCAAAAAATATTAACAGCAGGAAAAAAGTGTGCATTAGACATCTAGTCACCACAGAAAATTTGGGGGGGTATTGCTAGCAATACCCCTCATTTAAAAATGTTGGGAAGTGGTTGGAAAGCTGTTGGAAGGCTGTTGGGAGTTCATTGTGAAACCAGATTTAAATTAATTGGACAAAGATTTGGTAATCAGTTAGACCTAGGTTCAACCAAACTCAATCACAGGTTTCTTGGAGCTTGGTGATTACTTTGATTTTGAGCTGAGCACAGATTGAGCAAAGCTTGAACATATCACTTAACATATCATAATATTCACTTTCCCATCTTGTGGAAAGCAAAATTTGATATTCGTTCTAAGAATATCTACATATATTTTCTTGCCAAGTTGGTAACAGAAGGTTAAACTGTAGTATCTCAATTATTACACTAGACTACATAGATATTTGATAAAACATACAATTCAAATCAATTTTAATATTATTGAGATCACCATAAGTGTCTTTCCAAAGACTTACAAAAAGTATGTTAGTATCAAGATATCGTTCTAGGTAGTAGTTTCAATTTGGATTTTGAACTGACATCTAAAGCATTTTACTATTAGACAGAAACATAAATAAGTGTAATAAGAGTGAAATTATTCTATTTTGTGATTATAATGTAACAATAATGCACATTTTTATTGAGAAAATTTTTCTTCCTCCACAAACCAAAATTTACTCTATAGGCTCAAGATTTAATTTTAAGACATATTATTCATTTCAGTTATCATTGATTTACTTCCAATATTTATTAAAAAGATAATAATAATACATGTGAAAGAATTATGAGCTTAGCATAGCATATGCTAAAAAGTTATTTTGTCGTTTTATTCAAAACTGATTCTTCATTTTTTGCTTCAATTCATCTTTTAACAACCACTATCTTCAGATACTATTCTTACTTAATATGTCAAGTCTCAGATGTGTTGGACAGTTCTCAATAACAATCGATCAAATTTATATGAATGTAATTTCAAGATTTCAAAACTCACCGACCCCCACGATTTTACAGCGAGGCCATTCGAATGTTCATATTTTTGGACTATTTGAAGAAAGAAAACCAACCCTTGTTGGTAATCTTTCTCAAGTGCAGAGTCAGCACATTGGACCACTATTGGGTGACATTGGCTCTGGATCTCACCATTTAAACCAAAGAAGTGCCTTGAATCCTATGAAGCCTTTCTATTTTCATGCTTACTTGGTTCCAGTTTTTGGTAATCAGTATCAACTTTGGGGATGCCTCTTTTCTTCAAGTACACTAATCAGTCTTGCTAAAGAAGCATTTTCTTCTGCACAAATCGATTTATGTCCAATCCTGAACTACGACTCCACTATCTTTTTTAATATCCCGCATGTAATTTTTGAAGGCTCTTTCCAAATATCTCAGAGTACTCAAGATTGGAAAGCTGATCAACTTATCCGAGGAATCAAAACAGTTCTCAAAACACATCAACTTCAAGCAATAAATTTTATGATTGACAATGAACGAATGTTAAAGGAAAAGTTGGATATCATGTGGAGGCACCAGGACAACCATTGGCTTAGAACTGGATTCGATGACTATAAAGATCAGTTTCCTAACAATCAATTGCCGCCTGAAGGAAACGGGTCAATACTTGCTGATGATATGGGTTTGGGAAAGACACTTTCAACTCTTTCTCTTATAAGTGCAACTCAAGGTGAAGCAAGACAATTCCAGGTATCAGAAAATCAAGAAGGTATTAATCGGAGTTCAGCCACACTGATTATATGCCCCCTGGCAACACTATCGAATTGGATCAATGAAATAAGTGTGCACTTTGAAGATAATGCACTTCCTTTCAAGGTTCTTTATGGGAAGGATTGTCAAAATACTAATGTCAATGAGCTACAGGACACTGCTATTGTTTTAACGACCTATGAAATAGCTAGCCCAACGATGTCAAAAAATCAAAGCCAAAAAAAGATACCGGTGACTCAAATGCTCTTTTGGTATAGAGTTGTTTTAGATGAAGCTCAGTTAGTGCCCATTTCTATATCTAAAACTTAAAACTTAATTTTTATTATCAATTTTTATAAATATTCTTTTAGTTACATTAAAAATCCTTACTCGCAGAGGGCTCAAACAATATTTGACTTGGAATCCCAACACCGACTATGCTTGACTGGAACTCCACTTCAGAACAGGCCCACTGACCTTCAAAGTCTCATATTTTTTCTTAGAATCGAAAAGTGGCAAGAAGACTGGTTATGGAAGAATTTCCTTTTTCCAGGTTTGCAAAAAGGAAAGGCTAATTCTATTAAATCAATCAATCACTTAATGAAAGTCATAAGCCTACGTAGAACAAAGGATGCAATTTTGTCTCTTCCAAAAAAGATTCAAAGGGGGATATCGGTTCAATTAGCAGATCCATGGAGGTCTAAACTTGATGTGCTTCAAGAAGGATTCACTGAGCGATATGGGCCCTCCAGAAGCACTGACTTCCCTTGGGACTCATCTGAGTTTCTAAGAGAGCTGATGATTTTAAGAAAATTCTGCAACCATCCAATCTACGAAAATCTGGATGAAACTCCAACTTTTGATTTCACCTGGCAGCATTCCGCAAAGATTTGTCATCTTATAGGCCACTTAAAAAACTTTTTGTCTGGTGAAAGGGATATAAATTTTCCAAAAGCTGTTATATTCTCCAACTTTGCAGACTTTTTGCAGATGTAAGTGATTCTATAATGAATTTTTTTACAAAATTGTGTTGGCTTATTAAAAACAATTTTCTAATATTTCAAAATAGAATAAAAATGGCTTTAGATGACCACAATATTAGGTATACCCAGCTTACGGGTGAACTCAGCCGGACAAAGCGAGACAAAGATATGCATGAATTCCATTTTAATAAAAATTGCCAAGTTTTGGTTGGAACGATTCAGGCTGCAGGAGTGGGTATAGATCTCAGGTGTGCTCAAAATGTATATATAATGGTGAGCTCAATGTCTTTTATTTCATATTAAGAACAAAAATATTAAATTTTTTATATGTTCAATGTTGAAATAGGAGCCAAATTGGAATCCAGCAGTTGAGCAACAGGCTGTTGATCGGCTGTATAGAATGGGGCAGCAAAATGAAGTAAATGTTTTGAATTATTTTGTACAAGGAAGTATAGAATTCAGCATGTATAAGATTCAAAGGAAAAAAATGGAGCTAACAATGTAAGCCAAATTTCATTTCTATAAATTTTAATGATAATAGTAATCATTAAAATTATGTTTTTGTTTTCAAGGCTAAGTGTCCCAAACAGTGGAAATGAGGAGTATGAGTGTGCAAACCTATTATTAAGGGAGTTTGTCAATCACTCACATTAGAGGAACAAAGAATTTCAAGGAGAGCAGGTAAATTTATGGGATTTTGAGGATTTAAAAGTCTGAGTTGTTGAGGATTTAGAGATGCAAGATATAAGGGAGAATAACAGTCATTCGGCAAACCCCGGGGGACATGAGAAGGATTAAGGTTAGGGGATAATGTTGAAACCAAACTGATTCTTTTGTACAAGGCCAAGTCCTTTAGCACACTGCCAGAGTAGGTTGAATTATCTCGAATATCAAAGTGTTGTTGGTCAAGATATTGTGCAACTTTAGAAAAATCTTCAGACCTCCATTGCATTAAGATACGTCTTAACGATCCATCATTATCAATTTCGGTGTCTGAACAACATTTGATGTTTGTGAAAAGGTTGTGATAAGTTTCACAATGTGGAAGTTGTTTAAGAAGTTTAGTTCGGTTAACTGAATTCTAAGAATCTTTGTTATTTGAAATAAAGGTCATAAATAAAAACGGTTGAAAAAAAAGGGATTTTCATTGTCGGCCGGTCGTCTAGAAGAAGGAGAAAATAGAAGAAGGAATGAGAGGAGGAGAAGGAGGAAAGGAGTATAGGTAATAAAAAAAATAAAATTTAATAAAATTATTTAATTTATTGAGAGAAAAACAACGATAAGTGAGCTGGGAGGTGACAACAACTTGGTTTTATTAATATTAATATTATTTAGGTAAGAGTTCTGCGCGGCAACCAAAATAATTACTATCAGACTTAAAGCAACCTTTAAATTGTTATATAAAATTTTAATTAGAATTTTATTACTAATAAAAAGAATATAAACGTAATATAAAA
Organism: Hemileia vastatrix; assembly: GCA_030280995.1. NCBI lineage: Eukaryota > Fungi > Basidiomycota > Pucciniomycetes > Pucciniales > Zaghouaniaceae > Hemileia > Hemileia vastatrix. The sequence goes on from JASXTE010000015.1 coordinate 7,633,478, forward strand.
TTGTATTTAAATTGTTGAGTGTATAATAAGTGATAAGGCTACAGGGGATTATCCAAGGCCCTTTTATAGGCAATGGGTCCTCTGAAGCGCTACTATATCAGTAAATACAATGATTAGAAAGGAATAAAACAAATATATCAAAAAGAGTAAATGAAACATAACAATATAGAGAAAAACATGAAACAATTAATTAAAAGCCCAATTAAGAATCCAATTTCCCCGCCATTAATCCCCAAATCAGTAAGTGACAATAGTAAATAACTAAACAAGAGTGGAAACATAGGAACTATGAGAAATATAATTCCCAACAGATGGTCCATCCTGATTAGAGGACATTTTAAGTGAAACAAAAAATAATTTGACGCAACAAAACAATCAATTAATCTCAATTTAGTTCAAATTAATTTATTTGTTTTTTCTAACACAATTAAGGGTCAAAAGAAGCGTCCTTAATAATTGTTTAGTGTCATATGAGAGGTATTAGTTAATATATAAATTTAAGTAATTAATTTAAATATATTATAAATCAAATTTACACTTGTAATTATAATATATGTTTTTTAATTAATTAAATATAAATTTATAATTATTAAATATATAAAAATGCGCCATTATTTGTAGAATATATTATATTATGCTCAATTTAATTGTATATAAAAATATATATAACCAATAAATTTAATGTAACATTTGTATATAATAAAATTCTTATATAATTTCATTATGTAATAAAATATTAAGTTATATTCATTAAATACAAGTTTTACCAACTCTTTAAGGTTTTATAATTTATATATTATTTACTGGACTCCTGGAATAGCCTGGCTGACACTCCCTCACTCTAAAAAAACAATAAAAAAAAATGCTAAGATTTTTTCTTTTTGTATTTTTTCAACAGAGCAGGCAGATTTGAAATTTCTTTGCCAGGTATCCATGCATCATGTTCAGATGATTTGTTCTTATATCTCAATAAATATTCAGTACCTCTTTCAGAAGTGATAATTCTATCATTGAGAATTTTATCAATTTCTGCTGTTTCTGTGACTTCCTGAGGGTTCTTCTTAGGTCTTCCTCTTCTTTTTGGAAATAAGTCACTGTTGGAAGTATAAGGTTTAAGCAAAGAAATGGGAAAGACAGGATGTTTCCTATCATATGGAGAATACAATACAACTTCTACTGCATTATCACCAACCATTCTTTTAACAACAAATGGTCCTACAAAAGGATCTTTTAATTTGTGGTTACCTTGTAAATTGAAATGGACAGTAGAGATCAACACTTCATCACCCTTGTTAAATGTGTATTCTTTATGGGATTTATCCCATCTTTTCTTTTCATATTCAAATGCTTTATCAATACAACTCTGAGCATGTTTTCTGCATAGCTGTTGCATTTGCATAAAAGATTTTACACCAGGATGTAGCTCCAACTTAGGTAATTTATTATTGAGAATCTGAGCAGGAGTGTTTGGGACATAACCTAACCAAAGCTCAAAAGGCTTTTTCTCAGTGACAGAATGAACAGTGCTATTATATGCAAATTCAAGACCAGGCAAAAGAGTGACCCAATCATGAGTAAATCTGTCATTATCTTTATATTCTAAACCAAAGGCACAATACCTTCTAATCATATCTTCCAGAGTTTGAATCATTCTTTCAGCTAGACCATCAGTCTGAGGATGGTGAGCTGTAGATAATTTTAACTCACAGCCACAAATATCCATCAAAGAGGTCCAAAACTCAGAAGTGAATTTTGGATCCCTATCAGAGATAATGGCTTTTGGAAAACCAATAATATTAAACATGTAAGACCACCATAAGAAAGCTAATTCTTTGGTGGATACATCTTTGTGGGTTGGAATAAATTTGCACATTTTTGTGAATCTATCAACTATTACCCAACAAGAGTTAAAGCTGTCTTTACCTGCAACAGGAAGACCAGTGACAAAATCCATATTAATGATTTGCCAGGGAGCACTAGGTGCTTCAATATGTTGTAATAACCCAGCTCTCTTGCCTGTTAACTTTTTAGATTTTTGGCAGGAATCACAAGATTCAACATATAATTTTGTGTCTTCAGACATATTAGCCCACCATGCAGTGTTTTTGATTCTAATCAATGTTTTTTCAAGATCAAAATGACCAGCTAATATGTCATCATGACAAAGTTTGAGGATAGTTTCTTTCATTGAAGGAGGAATAACAATTACATTGGTAAGCTTCCTTCTATAATAAATATAACCATCTTCAATAGAAAACTTTCCTTTATTTAAAGCATTTTGGTATTTTGCAGGAAGAGTTTTTATTAATGCTTGAATTGAAGCATTCTTAGGATCATTCAAAATAGTAACTAATTTATTTAAGTCAGAATCTTTATCATATGAATCCAGTATTAACTGTAATAACTCTTCTTCCATATCAACTATAAATATACCATGTATATGAACAGTGTCATCCTCAGGTACATAAGCAGGATTGGAGTCATTATTTGGCAGAGGCAATCTGGAGAGCATATCAACATTAGAGTGAACATTTCCAGCTCTGTGGATAATAGTCATCCTTCCTCTGTATTCCTGAACAGCAAGTTGCCACCTGAACATATGTCTGTTAGGTGTTTTGAGGTTTAAGAGAGATTTCACAGCACTACAGTCAGTTACCAACTCAAATTTTTGGTCATCCAAGTAGTAATGAAGTTTCTCAAGAGCCCAAACAACTGCTAAGCACTCCAATTGAGTGGCACCATATTTCAATTCACTATTTCTTAAGGTTCTTGAAATATAACAAATTACAACCTCTGAGGATTTATCATTAATAATTTGCTTTTGGTGAAGGGCAGCACCCAGACCAATAAAGCTAGCATCTGTATAAAGTACAAATGGCTTGTTAAAATCTGGGAGAGCCAATATAGGGGCTGTCATTAAGCAATTTTTTAATGTATTAAAAGCTTTCTGACAGTCATCATTCCAGAGAAAAGCAACATCTTTTCTGGTTAGTTTTGTAAGAGGCAAGGCTATGACCTGATAATTTTTAATATATTGTCTATAATAGCCACACATACCTAAAAAACTTTGGATTTCTCTTACAGAAGTTGGTGCTTTCACATTTTGAATGGCAGCAACTTTATTATGGTCTACACAAATTTGTAAGCCTGACACAACATGGCCAAGGACTTTCAAAGATTGAAAACCAAATTTACACTTTTTTAAAGATAAGGTCATATTGATTTCATCCATTTTTTGGAAAACTCTATTTAAATGAATCATATGTTCATCAAAAGTTTTAGAAAAAACAATAATATCATCAATATAAACCATGAGCCAACCTTCAATAATTTCTTGATGGAAAGTGTTATCCATGACTTTCTGGAAAACTGAAGGAGCATTTTTAGGGCCAAATGGCATCCTAACATACTTATATATTCCCATATGAGTAGCAATAAGCAAAAAATTTTGAGAATTTTTCTCAACTGGAACTTGATGATACCCTTTATTACCATCCAGACAACTAATAAATTTTGCACCTTGCAAGGTAGCATGTATTGAATTAATTCCGGGTAAAGGATAAATATCATCAACAGTATAAGTATTTAAAGCTCTGTAATCTCCACATAATCTAGCTTTATCTTTTTCATAAGAAATTAAGACTGGGGAGATGACACAATATTTGGGGGTGACATCCACTTTTTCAATGATATTCATTTTCAATAATGTTTCAATATTATCTTCAATATCTTTTCTTTTTGATGGAGAAGCAGGATATGGTTTTTTCTTAAGGGAAGGAGGAATATCACTCAAATTACAGGATAAGGTAATTTTCATCTCTTCCAGAACAATTCCCAAGACATGAGAACCATGAGCAAAAGCCATAGGGAAAGAGGTAATAGAGGCAACAATAGAATCCTTTTGTTCATTAGTTAAATGATCACCAAAAGAAGCGGTATTTATTTCATGTAATAAATCATCCATTTCAGTTGTTGTTCTACCTTTACATTGGGTGAGTGAGTTACAAGATTTCAACAAATGCCCAGAAGGTTTAGGAGAAGAAATTTTGAATTTTCTTTTCCCATTCATTCCTAATGTAAAGCAATTATTTGCTGGGTCCAGTTTCACACCAAACATTGTTAAAATATCATTTCCCATAATAAACCAATTGCTCAAATTATCATTTTTCATGACAACAAACTCACAAATAGCTCTGACAAAACCACCATTATATTTGAAGAATACAGAGGTTTTGTATTTGCCAATAGGAAATAAGGTAGAACCATACCCTCTCCATTTTTCAGAAGTTATAGGCAATAATTTACTCAAATAATCCTTATCCACTGAAGCCAAAGCTTTTTCAGATACTACACTTCCTCCAGCACCAGAATCAAGAACTACATCAACATTTTTACCATTAATGATAACAGGTGCCTTTAAAGGGGATATAGGAATAGAATTGTTAGTAATATCTTTAATTATCTCAGCATTTTCTACTGAAGATAAATTCAATACACAATCTTCAGATATATTATTTAAATAATGGACATCATGTTCCAACATTAAAACATCTTTAACAGATTCATTTTCATAGGAGATATTACTTTCACAGTCACTGGAAGAATTATTGACATCAAGTTCAACTTCATCAGTGTCTTCATTTTGTTCAACAAGATGAATTTTCTTGTCACAAACATGACCCTTCTGCCACGGTTTGTTACATTTATAACAAGTATTTGTTGCATATTTTCTAGGTGCAACTGGGGCAGAGGGTTTACCAGATTTTTCTGGGAGCTTTATAGAAGGTTTATTCTGATCATTATAAGATTTACTTAGGTAATTCTTTGGTTCATATCTATGGTTGAGTAGTACTTCATTACAGATATTAATGAAAGAAGAATTTTCCCTTACATGCTCAGTTCTAGCAACAATCAAATCCCTAAGAGAATTTGGTAATTTATACAAGATTTTATCTCTCCAAATATCATAATCCATCTTTGGATCAATTGCTCTAAGGATTTTAGTTATTTTCATCAGAAAAAAAATGGGCTTTTCAACAGAGGAGGATACATATCTAGTATTCTCATACAGTCTTTGCTGAGCTAACCTGAATTTTGAACCACCAAATTGATTCTCAATCAAGGATTTCCAATCATTCCATGTATAATGATTGTTATCTAAGAGGACAGATTCATACCACATCAAGGCTACATTGGAAAATAAAGAAATTAACTTAGAAACAATTTCCTCATCAGTTAGTTTATAAGATCTCTTTAAATTATCAATTCTCTGGATAAAGTGTTGCCAATCAGAGGAAGAATCACCATCAAAGGTAGGATATTGGTCTAATTTAGGCCAATTTTTCTGACTACTGGGGTGGTCCACTTTTTGGTTTGAATTATTCATTAGTAATAATTCCTGAAGTTTAGCCAGGTGTTCAGAAATTTCATTATTTACAGAAACAGCTGGTGCATGACTATCACAAGATTTTTTGCTAGTAGCAAAAGATTTTACAGACTCATTGTCAGTTTGTTTAATGGTTGAAATATGAGGAAGAAAGGATGAACTTTGTTCAGGTTTTTTCCCTTTATTTTTATGCAGTTTACTGGCAGAAATCTCATTTAATTCATTATTGATGGTTAAGGTTGAGAACTTTTCCTGTAGGTCAGACACATAGTTTCTTATTCTTGGAATTTCAGACATCTGGTCATTCACTTTTGCAAGAGATAGAACATTTCTGTCCTCAGAAACTGAGTGTTTTGTACTTAGTGCATGGAAGTCATTTTTTAGTTTCTTCAACTCATTTTGTAGAGATTTTATTTCATTTTTGAATGAATAATTTTCCTCAATAAGGGGTTTCAATTCACTCAATGTCTTATGCAGACTGATATTTCTATCTGAGATAGCTCTATGGTCACTTCTTATTTGTTTTTGTTGACTAAGAACAATATTCAAGGTTTCTTTGATTTTTAAATAAGCTGTATCTTGTACAGAAGAACTCACTCTACATTGCAAGTGTAAATTATTTAATCTATCATTTTCATGGATTAACACATCTCTCACATGTTTGTCTTTCACAATATTAAAATCAAGGGTATCTTTCAAAATTTCCTCTGAAGTTTTTTCAATTAAGTTATAGATTTCAGGGGGAACAGAATCATTTTTAATTGCAAGAGAAGGATTAATTAAAGATGTAGAAGTTAAATGTAAAGGTTCATCAAATGACAATTTGCTAATTACATCAATAGGGCTACTAGTTACAGGAAGCTGTCTTTTAACAGGTTTAACTGTTCTTTCACCATGTTCAATAATATTACCTGCAGAAGAAGATTTATTAGAAAACATACCCAAGTGACTATCAACCAAATTACTTACCATGGCAGAGGAGGAAACTTCCCCTGGGACTGGGTTTGGGATTGTGCTTGGGCCTTCTTTCTCCTGCTTTGTTGGTAGGGATGAGGAGGTGGATGGAAATTGGGTGTTCTGGATGGGCCAGGCTGATGATGAGGAGGGTGTTGCACATTCTGTTGGTAGTGACTCATTAGATAATCCCATTTCCATTGCTCTACTTCCATAGTATTTGGATTTTGGATGGTTGAGCTGGGTGGCTGTGAAGGTTGAGCCTGAAATTGAAGCTGATTGGGAGGCAATTGAGGAGGGGCCTGGGCCTGAATCTGGTTCCTGAGTTCTTGGACCTGATCCCACAATGTGTCTACCTTTGCTTTGTACGTCATATTTTCTGTCTTCAACTCTTTTATATGACGGGAGAGGTTGCTGATTTGTTGTGGCAGAGGAAGCTTTTTTATTTTGAAGCCTTTTGGAAGACCTTCTTGAGGCACTAGAGGCTTTACTTCCTTCTGTGGTACTGGGGGAAGGGGGTTTGGTTTGTTTGCATTTCCTGTCATTTCCACATCCTGCAGTATGAGAATTCTTTGTGTTAGCATAAGATTTTTTATGACCAACTTTAGAAGAACTTACAGTGTCAGCATCATAGTCAATTTCTATCTCATCCACTTGCATGTTATCCATTTTTTCTGTCAAATTGTTGGACATACTAGTGGGAAGATTAATATTTTACTTTGTACTTTACAAAAAATAATCAAAGTTAGTCAATAATTTGCTCCAAATAATATAAAAAAAAAAATTTTTTTAATTAATTAAATTATAGAAAAATTAACTTTCAATATAAAGTAATAATTAAAAAATTAATTTTTTTTTTTTTAAAAAAAAATGGATTGCAAGTTTAAATTGGGAATAACAAGTTAGTTAATTCAACCAATTAATTACCAATATTAAATATGGCAATATATTGGGACTAAGCACAATGTACTTTTAAGTCAACCAAAAATTAACAATAATTAATAATAAAAAAAAAATTAAATTAATAATTCAATTTGTATTAATAATAATGTCAATTCTTCTAGGACTAAGAGGATTTAACACTCTATAATGGTCAACTAGGAAAAAAAAATTTTTTTTAAAAATTGAACACTTACACTCAGTGAATCAGCAATTAAGCCACAATCACTGTTATTGCAATAAAAATATAGTAATATGAGTGAGAGGCGCAAAGGTGAACTTACTATAGTGATCGAAAAATCACTTCAAAATAATATAAAAATTAATATTATATAAACCTAATATGTCGAACCCAAGTTCGAAACACAGTCGCGGCAAAAGTTTCGTTTTGCTAGGTGGTCCGTGCGTTTTGTCGTTCGTCGCCAGGCTTCGATCGTCGTCGTCGTATGGAAAGGCCCCCAGTTGTCGGCCGGTCGTCTAGAAGAAGGAGAAAATAGAAGAAGGAATGAGAGGAGGAGAAGGAGGAAAGGAGTATAGGTAATAAAAAAAATAAAATTTAATAAAATTATTTAATTTATTGAGAGAAAAACAACGATAAGTGAGCTGGGAGGTGACAACAACTTGGTTTTATTAATATTAATATTATTTAGGTAAGAGTTCTGCGCGGCAACCAAAATAATTACTATCAGACTTAAAGCAACCTTTAAATTGTTATATAAAATTTTAATTAGAATTTTATTACTAATAAAAAGAATATAAACGTAATATAAAATTGTATTTAAATTGTTGAGTGTATAATAAGTGATAAGGCTACAGGGGATTATCCAAGGCCCTTTTATAGGCAATGGGTCCTCTGAAGCGCTACTATATCAGTAAATACAATGATTAGAAAGGAATAAAACAAATATATCAAAAAGAGTAAATGAAACATAACAATATAGAGAAAAACATGAAACAATTAATTAAAAGCCCAATTAAGAATCCAATTTCCCCGCCATTAATCCCCAAATCAGTAAGTGACAATAGTAAATAACTAAACAAGAGTGGAAACATAGGAACTATGAGAAATATAATTCCCAACAGATGGTCCATCCTGATTAGAGGACATTTTAAGTGAAACAAAAAATAATTTGACGCAACAAAACAATCAATTAATCTCAATTTAGTTCAAATTAATTTATTTGTTTTTTCTAACACAATTAAGGGTCAAAAGAAGCGTCCTTAATAATTGTTTAGTGTCATATGAGAGGTATTAGTTAATATATAAATTTAAGTAATTAATTTAAATATATTATAAATCAAATTTACACTTGTAATTATAATATATGTTTTTTAATTAATTAAATATAAATTTATAATTATTAAATATATAAAAATGCGCCATTATTTGTAGAATATATTATATTATGCTCAATTTAATTGTATATAAAAATATATATAACCAATAAATTTAATGTAACATTTGTATATAATAAAATTCTTATATAATTTCATTATGTAATAAAATATTAAGTTATATTCATTAAATACAAGTTTTACCCACTCTTTAAGGTTTTATAATTTATATATTATTTACTGGACTCCTGGAATAGCCTGGCTGACATTCATACTTTTTTTTTTATTCTATATTTATGCTTTCTCACTTTGATTATTTCTTGAGAGCTATGAGAATCCTTCCCAAGTCTTAATCTATCAGCATGACCTAAAAACCAACGGTGAAGAACTCCTATTTGATTTGAGAAGCTAATTTGAGTTGAGTCAATTGGATATGCAATCAAATTATTGGTTTTTAAGGCATTGTCCCAGTGTTTAATGAGAATATTTGCCAAGACCTGGTTCCATTTGTCAAACCAATCTAGGTTCCAAGCGAAAGTTGATCCTGGGAAACCACACATGCAAAGGTGCTCAATAAAAGATTCACGGAAAATTGGTGGAAACTTTTCTGAAACCGCTGAATTTGATTCTGGATGAGGTAGTTCAAAGGCAATGTTGCAAGAATTCATGTCGAATGATGAAAATCTGTATAATTGCTCTTCAGTAGGGTTTTGTTTCCATCCATTTGATTCTGGTGACATATCCAAAAGTGAACGACAAAAATTGTGTATAGATCTACAAAAGTGAGAATTGAATGGAGGCAAAGTCTCATTAAAAATTCTATTAAGTGTTCTTGTGTTTGTGGGCAGGTTTCCATGAGGAAAGTAAGAGCTACTAGGGTTCATAAATAATTAGATTAAGAAAGTGTTCAATTAAATTAAACAAAGAGGAAGGATAAATTGTTGAGCTCCAAAACTTTATGATCAAAGTTGATTTAAGGAGAAATATCACAAAAATTAAGAATAAGAAATATTCCGACTTTATGGAATTATAATATGCATAAATTATATTTTTATATGCAACTTGAACTCAAAAGGAATGGTATAAAATAAAGAGAATGATTATGTGATAAAAGCAGACTCATTTAAGAAACGGATTTTTTTTTCTTTTCAAAAAATTCTTCCACAAAAATAATTTGTTAAATGTGAGGCTATGTTCATTTTTTGATTACCAAAAAATTATTTTTGGTCCAATATGATAGTAATACATATTCTTTTGAGTAATTTTTTTCAACCTGAATAAATAGACTAGAGTGTCACTTCATCGCATTTATGTATGAAAAGTTATACAAGGTTTCAGCTTTTATGTAATTCTTTAAGGTTTACACTTTTGTAGCATCTATTATTTGAGTATTTTTGATTTTTTCTTTATAGAAAATTCTACCTAGTACAGACCAATTTTCAAGTTGAAAGAAATATGTTTGTGATTGTTTTTTACAAAATATTAAACTTATTTTTGGGTTTAACTTTGATTTTTGGGGTAATTTTTTAAATAATTATGTTAAAAATATGGATTACTTTTCTTATAGTCCATAACTAAGAATTTTTATCAAAATCAAATAATTATAGGGTAGTTAGATATAACTCTGAAGGCATTTGATAGAAAAATAATTAAGATGCTTGTGCGTACAACAGAATTTTTTCTATGATAGAAAATATTCTGATAAACATGCATGCATTGTTGTACAAATGCAGAGAGTATACAGAATACAAATAAAGTAGACTGCATAACTTTAAATTAATATATAATTTATCTGATTAAAAATTAAACATTTAAACTTAAATAATTTCAACACATATTCCATCATATTCTTTTGATAAAAAAATGTAGCTTATATTAGCTAGTGCCTTTCAAAAAAAGGAATACCTTCAATCGGTAACTTCGAATAGCTAACTTATTCCTACAATTATCACAATTACAATGCCTCCATTTTTTCATGTAGGTCAATGTCAATATCTTGGATGTGTCAATAGAAAGTATCAAACTTCTTCTGGGTCCTTTGAAGTTGGTATGGCTTTCAAAAGCTCTAATTCTTATGCAAAACATCAAGAGGAAAGAAATAGGAAGGCCCAGATGGTTATTTCTTCCAACAATCCACTTAAAATTGGAAGTTCCCGCTCCCCAGAAACAGTAAGCTGTATATCTATAGTTCAATGTGAGAATTAAAGTCTTTATGATGTTTCAATGATTTATTACATAGGGGCAGTTGCTATTGGGGGCAGAAGTATCTTCAACAGTCTCTAGAAACTCAAATCTTGGGGAACGGTATAGCCAAATAATTATGTGGCAGGCAGCAAAGCTTTCTCTGATTCAACATTTGAGCAAAGAAGGTTGTACTCAATTTTTGGATGAAGAAATTAAGAAGCTCAAACTTCTAGGTGATAGTGGAATACTGGATTCTGATAGCATTGTCCGCCTGGTCCCACGCTCGATAGATACAGTTTTTAGTCGATTAAAGCTCAATCAATCATTTTTCACTAAAACATGCTGTCCTAAATGCTTTGCTCTTTATGAGTATAACTCTGAATCTCAACCATCTATACTATGTTGCAATCAACCGTTTCTTTCATCATCAAAGCGCTATTTAAAAATGTTTGGAGCAGGACAAATTGCAGTTAAATGTGATGAAAGGCTGTATTTGATGGAGGAACATCAAGAACATGTAAAATACTTATCTCTTAAAACATTTCATCACCATTCTTTTATCGACTGGCTTAAGGAAAAGATCAAACTGTTCAAATTTGAGCTTCTGATTGAGAAGAAAACCCCTGTGGCAGAACGTGTAGAGTGTGATTTGATGAAGGATGTTTGTGATGGTTCAATTTGGAAAAACTTTCCCATAACCACTCCAGCTCTGGATAGCAATGATGATGAATATACGATAACTTCAGGCAACTTAATGTTTACTTTATATGTCGACTGGTTTAGGCCTGGTGGCAATAGGATTGGAGGTCATCAGAAGTCTGTAGGCAATATAATGATGGTGTGTATGAACCTACCTCAAGAAGATAGATACAAAATGGAAAATCTTTTTTTGTATTCTATTATACCCGGACCAACAGAACCCACAAGTGAACAGCTTAATCACCTTCTAAAACCACTGGTTAATGATCTACAAACTCTATGGGATGGTATATTGATTGAAAAGACACATCTTTATCCACGAGGCCGGAAATTAAGAGTTGCATTGTTCTCTTTGATAGGTGACATTCCTGCAATACGAAAATTGGCTGGCTTTTCGAGTCACTCTGCAAAAATGTTCTGCTCTTTCTGTAATATCTCTAAAGATGAAATTAGTGAAAAGAATGTGGGAAATTTTTCATTAAGGAATCATGAGGATCATATGTGCTGGGCAACAAAGTGGAAAAATTCTAAGTCACATTGGGAGCGTGTATCAATTGTTCAAAATCATGGGGTACGATGGAGTGAGCTGAATAACCTTGAATATTGGCGTCCAACTGAATATTGCTCAATTGATGTTATGCATTCACATATGCTTGGCAACCTAAAAGATCACAGTCTAAGCTATTTTCAAATCTAAAATGCAGCAAAAGATCTAGAAAGAAAGCTGGAAAAGGATAAAAATTGGCATGTAAGAGAAGAAGATGATGATTTCTTTTCTGATACTTCACTGCACAAACATTCGAAAAAACGTAGAAGTAGCTTAAGCACCACGAATAATGATGATGATGATACAGGACACACGAGACAGCACAAGCGGCAAAGACGTACGAGTTCAAGACAGTCATCAAGTCATCATGGACTAGATAATGAAGGATTGGGAACAAATCGATCAAGAAGCCAGAGTAGGTCATCCAGCTCCAAATTTATTCCTCTATATAGCGATGTGGCCTCAGTACAGTCTCAAAGCAGTGACAGTAGGAATTCATTGTATAACTTAAGGCAAAGAAGCATTAGCATATCACAGAGTGAAGGATCTCACTCATCAAATGAGACAGCTAGAGATGAAGAAAATAAAAGGAAAGGTAAGGAGAAAGAAAATGAAGGTAGTAGTAATCCACGAATCACAGCAGCAGAGCTACAGGTTGTATGGAAGATGATTGATCAAGTAAGAAGACCTTCCTGGCTAACACGAGTTCCAAAATCAGTAGGATCTAAAAAGGCAGGATCCCTCAAGGCAGCAGAATGGCACATGCTGTATACTCTCTACTTCCCTTTGTCACTTATACCCCTTTGGTTTGAAAAATTTAAAGAATCTGAATCTTCAGCTTCCTCAGCTGATAAACCAAGAGAATATTATCTTCTCAAGTCACTTGTAACATTATGCTCGATCACCAATTTTTTGACATTAAAAAATATACAGACTAATGAGCTTAAAGATCTAGATCAATTTCTTTTAGAGTATCGTGAGTGCCTTGAAGAGGGTTGGAAGAATATTAATGCAAAGCCAAATCTGCATATCACTCAACATTATCCTGAAATGATAAAGCGTCTTGGTCCACCATCAGGTACAGCTACTTGGTCTGGAGAGCGGGTGAATCATATATTATCTGAAATTCCAAACAATCACCATCCACGTATGTAATGTTTGTAAGAAATGATTTAAAAACTCAGCTGTGCTAATTTATTAATATTTACCACAGGAGAGATACCGCTAACAATGCTCAAACATTGGTATCGGAAGTCTAGGGTATTAGATCTTGGTGAAGCTGAAGATAATGATCAATGTGAGACTAAAAAAATCCATATTGATCTCAATAAACAAAACAAATGGATCCATCTAAGTATGGCATTATTTACTAAATGGGTAAGGGCACGAATGGGAAAAGAAACTTCAAGACGGGCTTTGACACCATCGGAGAAAAGTGGGGATCGGGTAGTTGAAAATGTAGCAAGCATATTGATACATGGAAAGAGGTTTACTAGTTACCATCGACACATTGCTAATTCAACAATTGAATTCTACTATGGAAAAGATAGCCAGTTTGGGCAAATTGATGATCTTTTCAGATCAAAGGAAGAGATTGATCAAATATATTTAATAGTAAGTCCTTCCAAAGAGCTCCGTCCAGAAGAAACATCAAAGGATCCCTATGAGCTTTTCCCACAAGTGCATTGTCGGTTAGTAAGAGTAGCCAAAGCAACTCAAATTGTGATTAAGAAAGATGCAATAATTGGACATGCAGCTACTGTCGAGCACAAAAAAGGAATGTTTGGAATCAAAGACGAGGTTGTCACTGCCATTGGACTGCAGACAGTAGTGAGTGAAAAAATTAATGAAATTTATTTTCTGTTGACTAACATCTTTGTGTTAATTTGGGATTGGGGAAATTTGTAGGATTGGTGATATTTGTAAATGGTGAAAGAAATAATTCAATGCTCGATTAAAAAATGCAATGCATCCAACTTACCTTATCATAAACCAGTGAACAATTACTTTGGTTGCTTTTATTGCGAGAGAACCCATGCTTTCAATGAGTCATTTTTATCTTAAATGTAAGAATGAAAGAAATAAAATCATGATAATGAGAAATATGATAAAATTTTTACTTAATGAATGATCTTCTTGCTCATTCATCTACTATAAATAGTTTGACCTTCCAACTTTAGCTGATAGCTATATATTATTCACTTTATTTTTCGACAAGAGAACATACACGTTTACAAGACTATATACATAGTATCTTTTTTTACTTTAGCTTTGATAGGTATAAATTTTAACAACTGATTATTTTTATTTTATTTTATTTTATTACAGTTCATTATGGATGATAATTTTGAAGGGATGTCTGTTGACCCAACCGATTCTGATTGTTTTCCGCCTCAACATACTAATACTGGAAATACTCCTCCACCACCCTCTGCTGATCCACCTCCAGATGCATCTCAATCTGTACCACCTAATCCTAACCCACCACCTAATCCCAATCCAGGCCAAGAGTCTCATTCAGAACCGAGAAATTTTAATCCCAATCATCCTTCTGCTTCTGAAAGTGCTGATCAGCAAGCTGATCAGCTAGGAAGAGATTGGGCTAGTGAAGTATTGAGGGAATTTTTCGGAGACCAATCATCATCTGCTCAGCCTAACCAAGGAGCAAGCACAAGTGGAGCAGGTAAGTAAAATTTGTAGTGTATTCTTTTATTGAAAAATAACCAATTTAATTAACTTATTTGAATTGTTAGTGAATCCCTCAATCATTATGGGTATCAGTGATTACCACAGACTCAATTCAGCAGAGTCTCATGAGCGAGAACGGGGGTTAAGGGCTGTAAGAGGCTTAGTTAGAAGGAATGATGTTCCCAGGAGCTCGGACAGTCTAAATAGAAATATTTACCACTTTCTGAAGTATTGTCTTGGGGGACCAACACAAATATCAAAATATCCTGCGAGCCCAACACCTTTGGAGATTGAAAATTGGAAAGATTGGAGCCAATTCAAACTAAAAACCATTTAAACTGTCCTAACCCAAGTCCAATCTTCTAACCGTGCCAATTCTGCAGCTGATCGACAATTTCTGATAACCAATTCTATAGCCTTCTTGCGATCCAAAATTTGACTACCCGAATTTTTTCCAGCACCTGAGCCTCGAGGGCTAAAAGGAGGAGCACCGATCCCACTTTCTGTCAAAAGAAACTTAGAGCGTGAATTGCAAGAAAAAGGTTTTCGGAAATTCGCGTTTGATTGGACTTGCCGTGATTTTTCAGAATCAACTTGGAATCAAGTCATGGGAAGCATAGTATGCGACCACTGTACCAGATGGCTCACCACCTTGAATACAATCGATCAGTCAAAGCTTCAGTTCACTCAATGTGTTATTGAGAAATGGGTAGTTAATAAGGGGAAGGAGATGATAAGGTTGTTTGGGCAAGAAGAGGAAAGGGTAGCAAGAGAAAAGATTGAAAAGAGGGCAAGGGCACAAGTAAAACGTTATTGGACCAAGGTAAGTTTTTAATTTTACTTTGCTTTTTGTTATTATGAAGCTGATTTAGTTGGAATTCAGATTGCTAGTGCACGCTACAAGTTAGCAAGAGATCTCTGCAGTGATGTGCCAGGTTTTGTTGTGCTTTTTCATGATACTAGGTGCATCTCTGATATCGAGGAAGGCCCAGCACCAGCCCCAACTGCACCTATCTGAGCTATTCCTGGATGGCGAAATCCTGAACTCAATGATTTGTTTAAAAAAATGGATAAGATGACAAAGGACTTAGCCCATACACCAGCTCAAAAAAAATCAGCATTAAAAACATATTCACGGTCATCAGAAAGGACAGTTGCACAAAATGGTATATTCAATGTTCCCAAATACCTCCCCAAGAATTGCTATTCAGCAACATTTTTGCAAGGATTATCTGTGAATGAACGTGAGTCACTTGGGGTTGGAGCTGATATTGATCTGGTAAAGATTCGGGAATCAATTAATAGAGCATCAACATCATCATAACTTAGGTATAACAGGGATCTTCTGTGTAATATAGCTATCTTATATTGAATTTTATGTATTCTGTTTTTTTTCAAAGCAGCTTGGTAAATGTTATAAAGTGATATGAGAGAGAGTAACATTTTATTTAAGAAAAACAAATAATGTCACCACGCAATATAGGGGGAGGACTTGCTAGCAAGTCCGCAACTTGAAGTCAGATGGAAATCAGATGGAACTCAGACTGAAGTAATACTGAACTTTCACTTGAAGTATCACACAAATAACAATGGATCTATATTGAAAACATAGTGAAAGTGTGAGGATAACTGAATGGAAGCCAGAAAAAATCATTCCATGAGTCTACTCAATGAAAAGTATTTTTTGAAGATCAGTGACTTTTTCTATTACCTACAACTGTTTTTACAGAATTGAAAACTATGTTTCAGCTACTATTTTATGGAAGTGAACTCTGTTCTTCGCCCGAAGAACAGAGTTCATCCTCCTATTTTCACACTCTGTTTTGTTTCAGCTAATATTTTATGGAAGTGAACTCTGTTCTTCGCCCGAAGAACAGAGTTCATCCTCCTATTTTCACACTCTGTTTGCACCAATCTCCATCCCTTTCAATTCTATCAACACATGCTTGTCTTCCCTTCCCATGCCTTTCGCTATCCTCCCAGCCCCATTGTATGCCATCCTCTTTTGATCCCCATTTCACCCCTCTCAACCTCTCCCAGACCCTTTTCTTCATTTAAAATGCCTCGGAACCCTTAATCATCCCTTCCAACTCTTTCCCAACCTTTTCGCTACCCCATACACCCTTCCTCACCCCTCTCTCCAGCCTTTCCAGCCCTTGTAGCCCCATTTGTGTTCAAAGTAAATTCAATACTTCTTCATGATGGTTTCATCACTTCCTCAATGTGTGCTCAAAAAGATATGAATTAGGGTTCAAGGTTGCGGACTTGCTAGCAAGTCCGCCCCCCATATTGCGTGGTGTGTATGAGATATAAAAATGTATTTTCAACAAATTGATGGTCCATACCTCTTTATGTCACATTTATGTATCCATATTAATTTCAATCGAATTTAATGTTGACCAATACATAGTGAATACATGCTATGCCACTTATACTTGCCAGGCATTGCTACCATTAAATATGCCAGTATCAAAAATTAATTTCGATCGAAATTAATGAGCATGATAATCATGAATTTCTGGAGTCAACTGCTTATTTTTATGCATGGTGCCTTGCCAACATTAATTTCGATCGAAATTACTTTTGATACTGGCATATTGCATGGTGTCTATTCCTGGAAAGTGTAAGTGGCATAGTGTGTATTCATTACGTATTGGTCAACATTAATTTCAATAGAATTTAATATTGACA
The DNA here is from genome assembly GCA_030280995.1 of Hemileia vastatrix. Classification (NCBI taxonomy): domain Eukaryota; kingdom Fungi; phylum Basidiomycota; class Pucciniomycetes; order Pucciniales; family Zaghouaniaceae; genus Hemileia; species Hemileia vastatrix. The sequence continues at coordinate 7,650,901 of JASXTE010000015.1, forward strand.
TTTTCATATTGAACCCAAACCAGCAAACGACCCAAAAAATTCTTCATAAAACTGCTCATTAATTTCGATCGAAATTAGTGAGCACCATATACATATTGAATGGTAGTTATATCTGGTGTGTGTAAGTTGTAAAGCTTGTGTTCAATGTTTATTGGTCAACATTAATTTTGATTGAAATTAATATTAATGTGTAAATGATATTTACATGCTCAATATGCATTGTAATGTGTTTACTTAACAATAGAGTGCCCTACTTTTCATCTTACATAAAAATGCTTGGTAGCATGTCAAATTCAATTTTTATTAAAATTAATGTTGACATGTTACCATGCATAACAGTAAGCAACTGACTGAATAAATTGATGATAATCATGAACCTTAATTTCGATCGAAATTAATGTTGCCAAGTGCAGATTGAAAAAAAGCTATGCCACTTACACTAGCCAGGCATATTTACTATTTATTATGTATTGGTCAACATTAATTTTTATAGAAATTAATATGGATATGTAAATTTTATATTTACCCTCAACATGTATAGTAAATTTCAATACTTAAAAATACTTGCCGTCCTTTACATGTCATGCAAAAAAGCATTATATCATTTCAACATTAATTTTGATCAAAATTAATGTTGGAATGCCATTATGCATTGAAACAACTAACTGACTGAAAAAGTTCATGATCAAAATGCTCATTAATTTTGATCAAAATTAATGTTGACCAATACATATTGAATATAAGTAATCTCCACTTACTCAGACCAGATATAACTACCATTCAATATGTATATGGTCAGCCTTAATTTCGATCAAAATTAATGGGAAGTTTTATGAAGAATCTTCTGGGTTGTTTTCTGGCTTGGGTTCAATATGCAAATGTCAACATTAAATTCGATCAAAATTAATGTTGACCAATACATAATGAATACACACTATGCCACTTACACTTTCCAGGCATATATACATGCAATATGCCAGTATCAAAAGTAATTTCGATCGAAATTAATGTTGGCAAGGCACCATGCATAAAAATAAGCAGTTGACTCCAGAAATTCATGATTATCATGCTCATTAATTTCGATCGAAATTAATTTTTGATACTGGCATATTTAATGGTAGCTATGCCTGGAAAGTGTAAGTGGCATAGCATGTATTCATTATGTATTAGTCAACATTAATTTCGATTGAAATTAATATGGACATGGACTATGCATAAAATTCCTATAAGTATAGGTAAGCTAAGCAGTTAGATAAACTGGTTTGATCAAGTACACCATATAAAAATTGATGTTTTAATGCCTTGGTTAATTTCGATCAAAATTAATATTAAGCCATGCATGTTGAATTTTATCTATGTCTGTGTAGTCCATGTGAAAAGGCTTGTATTCAATATGCAGGGGTCTATATTAATTTCGATCGAAATTATGAGGTTCATTGCCTCATAAATTTGATGGTTTCTGTCAGTGTTTCATGCATGGTGCCATCTGATACTTGTTGATTCCTATCAAAATTAATTTCAACACCAATATATTGAATACAAACCATGGCACTTACAGTACTTGGTCATAGCTAAAATTCAATATGCTAGTCTCAAAATTAATTTCGATAGAAATTAATCAGGATCCATGAAGTTTATCAATAGTGTATGAGTTAAGTTTCAAGTCATATGTTTCATCATTTTCTTGCACCCATTTCTAGGTTATCTCAACAATTTTTTTCAAGTTTTATTATATTAATCAAAACTGTGGTAAGTTGTGAAAAATTAGCTAATCCAAATCTCAAATTGAATATTAATATTTTAATAATTTTGAATGTTGCTTAAGGTATTTCATTGGGTGATTCATAATAATATTTTATCAACTTAGTAGTCCTATAACTTTTGAAAAGTAACAATTTTGGTATAGTTAGGGACAACAATGCAATATCTTGTGAAGACTAAGATATATTGCAAAATAAAACTATTCAATTTTTTTTTTCCCTTAGTTGTATCCAAGTTTATCAAAGGTTTGGTCACGGTGCCCACACCCTAGCCTGACACTCCTCCTGTCACTTAAAAAACAAATTCTTATCTTAAATTCTAATGTTACCAATTTTATATTTATAATTCATTTCTTGTTTGATGAGGCATATCAGTATATATGTGAATCTTGCATTGTCATCTGAAATTAAATTTAACAAATATTCATAAAGGATTATCCTTTTTTTTCATATAATATACTAATTAAGTGTATCTCCATTGTTTAGGAGTAAATTGTAATTTAAAAAATTTTGTATTTACCCGTGGCAATTTGAATATGGGATATAAATTTTTTATTATTTGTTTTTCACACTAAAAGTCCCCAAAGAATTACTAGTATTTTCTGTTAGCTACATCAAATTTCGCTTCAATATAAACAGATTGTGATTTAGCATGTTACTCAGTTTACCCCACTATGAATAATACATGTTAAAAAAAGCTCAAATAATATAAAATCCCCCTCTTTATGTTTTCTGTTTCTTTCATCCTCACTTTAATTTTAATCTTATTCAATTTTTTATCCTATTAAAATATCAACTTCAATTTTCTAGAATAGAGTTTCTTATAATTATTCATCATATTACATCATAATTTTTTGATATCGAATACTTTTTTTTAATATTCATTAATCAATATGTCTAGTATACAAAATCCTACACCTCCACTTTGTATGTATATCATGTTCCTCTCTCTTAATTTATATATTTCACTTATGTTCTATATCTTTTTTTTTCAAAAATTTGATTTTCCAGCACCTAAATGTGTTTCATCCCACTCTCTGATTGATACTCGCTTTGAAGCTTTTGAGCTTGCACCATGTCTGCCACATGGCATGGCACCTAACCCTCCTGTACTTAGCAATGAGAGGCAGGAAATAACAAGAGTTCAGTATTGCAATTTACTTGAATTGGCTAGAGATAAAACAGAAGAGCTTGTCAAGATCCTTAACAATAATCCTTCTCCTTCATATTTATCTAACCCTTGTAATGAATTACTCCAATATGTGAAAAGCCTTGAAAAATGTATGTTCATCACCTTTTTTGTCTCCTTTTAAATTAGTAGATAAGATTATTAATATTTTTTTTTCTTCATATATATTTGTAGCTTATGAGGAGGGTATGATTCCTCCTGATGAAGTCATTGTCATTAGGGATGATGATGAGACAGATGAACCATCAGCTTCAACTCATGCTTCAACTTCTAAGGAAAATCTTGAAACACCTTTTATCTGCTCCAAGAAAAAGAGATTATCCCAAGACTCCTCTTTTGTTCGAAGTATTAAACTGGCTTCTGCTAATGAATTTTCTGATGTATCAAATAATAAATCTCAAAAAAAAAGCAAAGGTTTTGATAATGAGTATATTCTTGTTTCCTTTTTTTTTATTGTTATTCTTTTATCTTTAAAATTCAATCATATATCTCTTTTATTGCTTACATATTGTACTTTTTATCTTTCTTTTGATATTTTGTACCAGAAACTCACCTGCTGTAGATTGTTCCATCCATAAACGCCCTCTCCCTGATGAAGATGATGAAAAGAGCAATGAAAATAGCGATGATCAACTATCAGAATATGAAGCTATGCTTGTTCATCAAAAAAAGCAAAGTTTAAAATCTTCTTCAAGACATGTTGATATGTTTGATAAAGATGATGATTCAAACAGCTCATCACCAAATTCCTTCATTTCTAAGAAGCAATACCCATCACCTCCTAAATTACCTACTTTGACCATTCTGAAAGCTTCTCTACCAATGAAATCAACTCCAATCAAGATATTGAAAAAACCTCTAACTTATTCACCCTCAGTTCTAAAAGAATCTGATTTGCAGGAGGAATTCTGTAAAATTCATAATTTTTATAAAGGTAGAATCAGCACGGCAAAGGTCCTCAGGTCGTGGTTGGAAATTGTTACTCTCCTCGAATTACGCTCTTCTACTTATTCCCAAGAACCCATGTCAAATATTCCAATGTTTACTTTTCATTGGGAAAAATCTTGTGGAGAAGATTGGCTTTCAAAACTTACTGAGTTATGTAAGTTACCATAATTTTTAGTCTTGACTTTTGTTCTTTTACTTATTTTTTTTTTCCTTTTGTAGCAAATATTTTTTTAGAGATTGATAGCTCACAGCTATGGGTACTCGATAATATTGATTTCAAAAAAATGGAAGATTTATGTGATCGTGATGGTTTAAATACTGAAATTCTTTCCTCAACAAAGAAAACGGATCACCCTGAATCCAATCTTATCCGAATGCTCATGAGATTAATGATCCCAAGTGACCACTGCCGTTCTTCATGGGTATCTCTTATATCATCTTCACTTTATCTGACCGCACATGAATTCAGCCAGCTTCCATCACATCAAAACATTAACTCAGATTGTCCAATTGAACGTGGTCTTCAGCTTCTAGCTCACCTTTCAAATCTGAAGAGTCCGATTTCTGATGGCTTAGAAGTTGGTCCCACTGCACTTCAAACCCGTGATATATCAATGTCAACTCTTCTTCAAATCAGCAATATTATCATTGATATAATTATGTCAATTATCATTCTTAAATCAAAATATTGTGCTGAAACAATATCAAGTGGCAAGACTAGTGAAGCTCAACAATCAAGTGAGAAAAACGAAAATACTGAACTGACTATAATGAGAGAGAAACAAAAGGCTGCACTAAACAAAATAAATTCTGAATACTCCCACCACCGATATCAATCTTTCACATTCTATATAATTGATAGTGTCCGTGGTTTATTTCTGAGCTCTCAAGATCATAGATTGGCTTCAGCAGCTGATTGCTTGGAGGTAATATCAGAAGTTAAGTTTCTTAATTTACATGAAAAAAAAATCATTTGATGGAAGAAATAATTTGGAAAAATTTAAATAACTATATTTTAACATTAATAAAACCTTTTATAGGCAAGTGTGATCCATTTCCTTTAAAATTTGATACCCCAAGTCCTCCGGGAATTGCTAGGGCTATTTCTGCAGATTTTCTTAATCACTGGAGCTCCATTCAGCCAGTATCACCTTTTTTTGCTAAACATAGCCTTTCAATAAATTAATATTCCAACATGTAAATAGATAAACTTCTGTCTATATGATATATTTTGTATAATTCAAGTTATTTTCCTTCAAATACGTCAAAAATGTGACCATCTTTGAAATTTATTAAGTAACCTTTGACATGATTTTCTAAATTAATTATTAAAAAAAATTATTGTAAGTCCAGCAATAACAAAGATTTTAAAATCTACTTATATGATTTCAAATACTTGTATTAAATTCTTAAATATTTTATTGTTTATATAAAAATATGATAACTGCTCTAGTTTTGTTACTTTACCTTTAATATTATATAATCTATTATTTACTACAAATATTTTCGTTGATTGTAACATTTTTAATCAGAAGTAGAACAATATAAATAATTAAATGAGTACATTCTTAAAAAAATACAATTTAATCTATTATTGATTCAAAATTCTTTCTTCAACTCTTTATTATTACCTTTTTTATTAATAAGCCTGTTTGACCTAAAATACTATACAGTTAATTTGGTAGCATTAAAAGCACATTTTTATGGCTAATATATTTCAAATTCTTTATTATAGTTTTTTTTATTTTAGAACCTTTGCTACCAATTTAATAAAAATGACATTTAAAGATTTCACAACTTATATATTTCCTCAAAAGTAAATCAAATTTTCTTATAATATTATGAAAAAAATTATTTTATTTCACAAATAAAAAAAATAGATAATACTATAATTATCAAAACTGAAAATGTTACAGCTACTCCCAGTATTTATCATGTTTAAATTTGCATTAAGTTGTGTATATATAATATAAATTTTTAATATTTATATATCTAGATTTTTTAGATTTGTCTTAACATTAGATAAATAATACTTTGCTGATTCTATTTCTTCCTCTATTAAGTCATCTCTTTTCAAAAAAACTCTCAAAGCACTAATCAAATATTCTAACCTAAATTTTTCTTTTTTAATTTCTAAGTATTCTGAAATATCAATATCAAAAACATTAAGCTTTTCTATAGCATGAAAAAGTCTAGTGCTGATTTGAATAGAAGAACCTATCCTAGTGAAGCCAGGAATTTCATGACATCTTGAGGTAAAATGCCTTAGTTGATTGGCAGGCCATAATGTCACTGTTATTCCATTAGTTGCTTCAAAGTTGATTTTACTTCGAATTTCGGGAAACATAAGTTCTCCACCTATTTGTCGTGGTTGGGTCTTATCATACTTCATATGAATGGTGTTTTTTTCTGTATCTTTAGGAAAAAATATTCCTAAAGTATACTCACTTGCATCCTTATCGAGATGAACCTCATTAGAGAACCCATTACCATTCCCTCCAGATGTCCAAGTTAAATTACTAGCAAACGGTACACCCTCTTCTTCACTAGAAACTTTTGAAAATCCAGGAATACCAAGTTTTGCGCAAAGATTAGTTGCCTCATTGTACTTTACATATGATATTTTTTTAAAAAAATATTCAAAGTACATTGCAATCCTCTTCATTCGTTTTTTATATTCATCCGTTTTTACAATATCATCAGTGTATTCATCTGCAAGGAAAAGCATTCAAAAATTCAGTATTTAAATTAAAAAAAGTGATACTTACGAATATGTAAAGATTTCTTTCTATCTAAAATAAAGCCACCACCAAACATTTTTCCAAAACCACCAGCTCTTTGATGATAACCATTATTTTTAATTTCATGTTTGCAGTAAGAAAGATCCTTAATGCATCGCACCGTAGCTTCTAACATATCTAGTTCTTTGAGCTCATGAATTTCAAAAGTCTGCACAAGAACATTAGGTATTAAGACACCTTTTGGTTTATAAATACTACATCCAGGAAAAAAATTGTAATAATTATTGCAATCTGTCATATTATTTGCATAAGATCGTGCATAGAAATGTGGCTTCTTCCCGTTTGTATCCATTCCAAGAGCGTTTACAAGTTTCATTCCAGTAGCAATGTCTTTCGCCCACCTATTGTTAGAGTTCTTCCCTGGCCGTTTTTTTTTCAAATTGTTACTCATTGATGGTTCAATCCTAAGAGAATTCAATTTTGATTTAAAATAGAAAAAAATCAAAAATTAGAAAATAGTAACATAATTTCAATTATCAGTCAATGATACCTTTAACTTTATCATATCTTCAATATTAGAAATACAAAAGTTAGCATATCTACATATTAGTAAATTTATATACTTTTTCTTTATTTCAAATATTAAGAAAGCGTTTCAAAGGTATACTTTATTAAATTATACATATAAAGAGTATAGCTTTATCCTGTATGCATTCAGCAAGTACGAGATTTGGCTCTACACTTAATATTAATAATATAATGAAAGTATAACTCCAATACACTAGTAATATTAAAAAATTTACGGAATTATGATATCCACATATATAAAATGAAAAATCTTGCTCTGATCAATATATTGACTTAGAAAGTTATACTTCAATAAATTATTAATTTTTAAATTGTAGCATTGTCCTGTATGCTTTCAGCAAGTACGAGACTTTGAAACAACTTAAAAATCAATAAATTAAAGGTAAAGTACAAACAATCTAATTATTATTATGAAAAGCAAAACATTATCCTGTATGCTTTCAGCAAGTACGAGATGATGTTTTACTTTTCATATTAATAATATAATGGTTGAGAAAGTATTAAAGAAATATAGAAAAATGATAAGCAAAACATGAACTTACATGTCTATAAAATCTTCTTCCATTTGTAGCTGATTGATCAAAATTAATTATAAAGTTTATTTTATAATCACTGTTTTAAAAAATAAATGGTTAGATAAATAAATTGAACATTTTTGATAAGGAATAAAGAAAAGTAAATTGACAAACAAATAAAAAAACTTTAAGTTAACTGAAAAAGAATTATTTTATAATGAATCGAAAGGGTACAGTAAAAGATACCATAAAAATAAATTCAGAATTAGAATCATTAGATTAACTTGTCAAAAGTGTAAAAAAGTGTAACAAACCAAAATGATATGAAATGCAATAGCAAGAAAAATTTGCTTACCGGTAATCAGATAAGGTCAAGAAAATAGTACCAATAATTCAAAATGATAAAGCAAAAATATGATTGATAATTTTTGAAAAAGGTAAGTGAGAAAGAGAAAGGAAAAATAAATTGGGTGGCAAACAGATGTATATATCATGAATTTTCACTGATCACATTTTCAAAAAAATGCAGCTCACCAAGTCATATGATAAACTTCATCTAAATTCCAAGAATGATGTTGCCAAGGCACTGTACACAGCATGATCATTTTTTCCCATGCATATACTAATTCCAGCTAGAATTTACTTGGCTGCATGTTGTACAGATGCACATTTGTGGAACACTGAATTTCACATCTAAAAAAAATTGATGCCACATAATTCTAGCTACCATGTTTCACGTAGCTAAAAAACATACACTCATCACATTTAAATTTACATTGCGCCAAAATTAATTCATTTTTGAATTTTTTTAAAGGAAACTATAATGTGCACCACCTATTTCTAAAATATGAACCTCCGCACCATATTAAATTGGGAGACTTTTAATTATGCAATTTTTTTGCCGTGACCTTTTTCCTGATCTTACTTGGTTCAAAATATTGAAACATGGCCAATGTTGATGAAAGAAACATTTGATTTTGTTTCTATGTGTAACAATGGAAGGCTGTTTCTTACTGGCGAAAGAGTGTTGTATATTTTATTTGAACAAATTTTTATTTTTTTATGTATTTTATTTAAAAAATTTACTTTTTATTGCAGCCAGATTTATACTGGCTGCTTTTTAGAAACCTTAATTTATGACCCAAGCCTTTGAAATTGGCTTGGGTCCCTTACATTGCAATTTAGTACTTCCAGCCAGGTTTCCCCTGGCTGGAAGTGTCTCTTTCAAGCAATCGAAGTCGCTAAAAGCGACTTCGATTGCTTGCTGTAATGTTTGCCACCCTCCCAGCTAATTTACTAGGCTGGGAGGTGGCCAAAGCAGTGTGCAACGCGCATTGCTGCTGCAAGTAACGCGCGTTGCACAATCGCTACCATATTTCATGCAGCTGATATCAAGTCAGCTGCATGAGATATGCGCAGCATGTGCAATGCGCGCTGCATGCAGCAGAAACGCGCGTTGCATGCAATGCGCATTACTTGCAGCAGCGATGCGTGTTGCATGTGCTGCATGCAGTGCATTGCACAGCCAGTTTTTTTCTGGCTGTGCAATGCACACAGAGAAACCAAAGTCCCTGCAAGGGACTTTGGTCTCTAAAATGGAAGCGACTTTCCCTACCAGGTGCAATCTGGTGGGAAAGTGAGAGAAACGTTAGACCGAAGTTGTTTGAAAGCAACTTCGGTCTTAAAAAGATTAAAAATCATAAAAAAAAAAATGAGAAATGTAGAAAAAAAAAAAAATTAAAAATTAAAATGTGAGTATAAGAAAAAAAATAAGTTCTAGTGATACCAAAAATCCAAGCCAATTTCATTTGGCTTGGTTATTTAATAATTAATTTTTAATACATTAAATTTAAAATTCAAACACCATAAAATATATGAATTTTTTTTATATGAATATTATAAATTTAATCTACCTCTTTCTCATAATTATATTTATAATTTTGTTTTTTTAATTTTTGACATTTAAGTTTATTTTTTGGAAATACAAAATTAAATTTTCAACTAAATTTTTTAGTAAGGTAAAATAAATTATAAATTTGAAATTTTGTAATTGAATAATGAAAAAAATTTTAAATTTATTTAAAAAATATTTTTGTTAGAAGAATACAAATATTTTAAGGGTAGAAATATGGTGCAAATTGTAAGTAAAAAAAATTATATTTTTTTTGTGAGGGGTTATTTCTATTTTTAAAAATATTTTTCAAAAACATTCATTAAATACTGAATTAAATTACTTTGAAACTCAAATTTTTTGTAAAATAATTAAAAATGAAATAATAATATTGTTGTATTTGATATAAAATTTGAATTGGTAATATTAATGTCTCTTTAAGTAAATTTGAAAATCATTTAAAAAGACCATGTTGATAAGTACTTCATTTTTGATATACAATGGTTATATATATATCTTATATATATTTCTTGAGTGTTATTTTTATATACATTCAATAAAATTTGTAATATAAAATGCCATTTAATAATCAATTAATGTTCAACTTAGTTATAACAACTTCATATTTAATACCAGCCACTAGTATTTACTTTTTAATTTAAAACTCCAATATAATATGAGAGTATCCTTATTTTGTCTGTATGTAATGAACAACAATAACAGACCATAAATGAGTGGGTAGTTAATTACAATAAATAGTTGAAGAATAACCTATAAGAAATGATAAGTTTATCAAAAAGAGTACATTAAAAAAATATACTTTTGAATTTTTTTTGATATAATTTGGGTAGTTGAATGAAAATTTAAATTATCAGACATCAAAATGGATAAAATCTAAAAGTAGTGTTTATGTAATAAGCCTCATAAAAAAAAAGGATAAAAAATCTACTATGTAACTAAATTATTAAATATTAAGGTATTATTAAAATTATTGAAAAACTTATTTAACAGTTATAATGAAATCTAAATGTGAAAATAATGGTGGGATAATAGTAAGACTATGTGGAAACACTTTAATTTATACATACTTTCAACTATGTTCAGATAAAAAAATTGTTAAAATTGTATAATAACATCTAGTTAATAGTGATGCAATTTTATTTAGATCAAGAATAAATTTTTCTGAGGAAAAACTAATTAAATTGAGATATGGCCATCTCCTTTCAAGAGATAGAATAATAATAAAAATTTAAAAAATTATAATAAGTATTCTTAATCACCATTTTTGAAAAGTCTCTAGTAAAATTCATTATAATATATCATTCATTGATTACATTATATGGAGTTTCATCTTGAAGTAGTGATGTGCAGCTTTGAACTTACACCACGCAATATAGGGGGAGGACTTGCTAGCAAGTCCACAACTTGAAGTCAGATGGAAATCAGATGGAACTCAGACTGAAGTAATACTGAACTTTCACTTGAAGTATCACACAAATAACAATGGATCTATATTGAAAACATAGTGAAAGTGTGAGGATAACTGAATGGAAGCCAGAAAAAATCATTCCATGAGTCTACTCAATGCAAAGTATTTTTTGAAGATCAGTGACTTTTTCTATTACCTACAACTGTTTTTACAGAATTGAAAACTATGTTTCAGCTAATATTTTATGGAAGTGAACTCTGTTCTTCGCCCGAAGAACAGAGTTCATCCTCCTATTTTCACACTCTGTTTTGTTTCAGCTAATATTTTATGGAAGTGAACTCTGTTCTTCGCCCGAAGAACAGAGTTCATCCTCCTATTTTCACACTCTGTTTGCACCAATCTCCATCCCTTTCAATTCTATCAACACATGCTTGTCTTCCCTTCCCATGCCTTTCGCTATCCTCCCAGCCCCATTGTATGCCATCCTCTTTTGATCCCCATTTCACCCCTCTCAACCTCTCCCAGACCCTTTTCTTCATTTAAAATGCCTCGGAACCCTTAATCTTCCCTTCCAACTCTTTCCCAACCTTTTCGCTACCCCATACACCCTTCCTCACCCCTCTCTCCAGCCTTTCCAGCCCTTGTAGCCCCATTTGTGTTCAAAGTAAATTCAATACTTCTTCATGATGGTTTCATCACTTCCTCAATGTGTGCTCAAAAAGATATGAATTAGGGTTCAAGGTTGCGGACTTTCTAGCAAGTCCGCCCCCCTTATTGCGTGGTGTTATGTTATGAAAAACAAAAAAGTTAAAAAATATATAGTTATACTAATGAAAAAGCCAAAAATAAAAATACTATTATAAATGAAAAAAATAAAACTACATAAATTTTATTCTGCTCTAATGATGGAAGGGTACTATGTATGAATTTCCACATGTTAAATCCAAACCTGCTTTAAGGCTAGTTTACAGGTAGAGCTATTAAGTTTCCTTAAATTCCAAAAATAACTTATGCATTTTACTAATTATTTTTTTCTTGTTTCTTTCCAAAGTTGTTAGAGTTGCTTAATTAATACTGTTATCTTGATTGTAAGATATATAATTTTTTTTGAATACATGATTTATTGTTTCAAAAATTATATTATAAATTTAAATCATTTATTTCATTTTCTAAAGCTTCATTGTCAAAGACACAACTCCATTTTCTATTACTTAACAAATATATAAAATGTGATAGTAAAATTTGAGGAATTTTCTTTTTGAGAGGGTCAAACTATATTGTGAAGATTTTTATCTAGAAATTCTTGTACTCTAAAACCAAATAATTTTCTCCCTTAAGTAAGCCATTTCAAAAATATGAGAATATAAACAAGAATATTAACTTATCTTATTTTTATTTTCGTTACTGAAAGTTTTAGTTCAATCCCTTTTTTTATATGACATTAGTATAAAAACATGGTTAAATGCTACTATATAATTAATTTTTATTATATATATATATATATATATATATATATGAAATATTTAGAACGTCATCCTTTTTTATTTACTTGAATAAATGGCTCAATTATAATACCCAACACTTATTAATGTTTCCCAAACTCAATAACAAATTTCTCATATGAAATATTAGCTTCTAATATAAGAAGTTTATCTATAGATGATATTCAACATGTGATTTTACTTTTTAGATTCAGCTAAAATTAAACAAAAGGAGAAATCATGCATATGTGTATAAATGGTAACCATATGTTACTTAGAGGATTGTGAAATTCACTCATCAGAATGGTTTAAGTATTAAAATAAATTGAGGTCATTATTTTCTAGTATTTGAAACTAATTAGGAAATTATTCTAAAAATATATTTTAATGTGTATCATGTTTAAAAAGTTGGAAATATGATTTTTGAAAATTGTGAGTTTCTTATGAGATACCAAGCTTTAGTTTACATTGTTTCAAGTAGAATAGAATTTTAGTATTAGAAATTGAAAGCAATGTACCATTATCAGATTTTAACTGTGTTCTACTTATAGAATGATTACATAACATTAAACATTATTTAAATCAAAAAGGTTTAAAAGATATTTAGAATTTTACCAAATTTCACCATTTATTAATCTTTGATTTGAAAACAAACTATGATGTACACTCACTAGAAATAAGCAATCCCAATTTTAACATAATTTATCAATCCAAAAATCATGAGTCAATTAACATGAAAATATATATTATTTCAAAACCAATTCTCTAGATTTAAAATATGATGCTTTAATGAAAAATTATTACAAAACTTTAATGCAATGAAGTCTATTAAAAAATTCAAAAATAGAATATCAAAACAAGTAATTTCTGCAAAAAAAACTACTAACTATTGTAGATAAAGCATAAAAATAAGTCATATTTTTTAAAAAAATGATCTAACAATATTTATTTTTGTTAAAAAAATCAAAACATTGTTAAGTTTGCTTGTTATAATAATGTTAAAATCCACTAAACATTATCTAAAGGTGGTAAAATATGTTAAAAATAAGTTGAATTTTATGAGATAAAAATAAACAATTTTGTATCATTTCCTGTTGTGCTATGACTTTATTCCACCCTTTTTATCTGATTCTTCCAGTATTACTTTGCTATGATCACTAGTTTTCAAGTTAAAATTTACAAATGTTCATTATACTTGATAATATGAAAAATAACTCAAACTTTTATAACTACAAAATAAGATTTTGTAACTCCTTCTTTCAATCAATATTTGAAGAAATTTTAGTTTATTTGAGTAATGATTTTAAGAATAACAAAAAATTTGAAATTCACAAGGAATTATTTCCAGAGACTATAATTATTTACTTGTGTAATGCATGAGCTACTTATCAATGATGTAAAACATCAGAAAAGTAAGTTATAGTTATAAATCTACAGATTATACTGTTTCTGGTATATATATCTTCAATAAATCTTTTAAACTTATCTTAGCCTACATACCACACAATAGAAAATCATTATATTAAAAAAGGAAAAAATTCTATGATAATATCATAAAGAATGATAACCATGGATTAATATTCCATAAAAATGGTTAATAATATTTTAAGAGAACCTAAATCAGTATTCTTTCATCAAAATATATCCTTTTTGTCTTTGTAATTTATTCCAAACAAATTTTTTGAAAGTTGAATCTATATATCTAATGCCAAAACCACTATTAAGTTCCCTCTTAGACTTTTTAAGAAATTATATATATATATATATGTATATATATATATTATTTATCAAAAATTGAAATAAAGAATAAAAACATAATTTTATTTACCTTTAATTATTTAAATATAGAGTATTTTCAGAATGCATTGTGGTTACTTGTGAAGGTTAGAAGATTTGAAGTTGGATTTATGAGTTTTTAGAAGGGCAAATATTGTAAAATTCTTTCATAAATATTTATTTCATAGTTTCAAATGTTGAAATCTACAAACTAATGGGATTTAAAATTATATTGAGATTTAAAATCTGTTTTCTACTCAAGTAAAATAAAATAAAATGATGATATCAAAATTGAAATTAAGTTTAAACTTTTGATATGCTCTATCTTCAATTTTATTGATAGTGCATCAAAAATTTAATAATATTTTTTTCCTTCATCACTTTTTACATAAAAGATAGTTTTATCATTTTATGAATTAAAGATTGCTTATATAAATTTAACATCTATGTCAACTGTTTATAACTATTAATCTATATAATAAATTTTTTAGAAGAAAAAATAACATCAGTATATACTGACTTTGAAATTATTCAATTTAAAATAGTTTACAGGTAGATAATGAAGGGTGATTTCATTTTTGAATATGAACTATAGAAGTCTTATTTTATCAATTTTAATTCTTTTTGAGCTCAAATGTATCCACCGCAACTTAAGTAAGAATAAAAATTATTTTTATTGAAATTTACATGAGAAAGTATGCCTATTATTCAAAATCAAACTTACTCTAATGGTGTTTTTCAATCATTATTTCCATTCATAACAATAAAAAACATTTCAATTTGCTGATGTTTTAGTTTTTGATATCCCCAAGTTTATATCTCAGGTGTACTATTCACAAAATTATTAAAAATATAATTTTCGAAATACATGATAAACTTGAAAGTGAGGGGGCATTAAATTTTTAAAAATGAATTCTAAATTCAGGATGGATAGTATTTTTTCTATTTTCACAAATGAACAATTTTTTGTTTCAATTAATCCAGAAAGAAAATTTTGTTGTAAGCATATTATATTATATTTATTATGATTTTAAATACTATATTTTCAAGATTTGTGTTTAATATTTCCTGTGAAAGTTAATGTTAATGTGAATTTAAAGTAAGCTTGAAGAAATTTAATCAATAGGCATATTGGATATTTAAAATAATATTTTGCTCCAATCTTGAATCATCCTGGGCTAAAAAATATCCCAAATAAGGTTTTTGTGGGTCAATTTGGATTTAAGTAGGATTAAGTGAGGTTTAATAAAGGACAGATAAAAGGCTAAATTCATTACTAGTGACTTTTTTCTCAAAATAGTTATAAAATATGTATCATTCTGGACTCAAGCTTCAATAAAGTTGAATTGAAACAGAGATAATTTCTAGCAGCACAACACCATATTTACAAAGGTGTAAAATACCTCAAATATTACTCATAATATAGGAAGGCAAGGAATCTACAAAATTCACATTTCAAACGAGGATTTATATTTTGAATTTGAAATTGAGAAATGGAATATTATTTTCCAATTTAAATATCTATTAGTCATTTTTAGAAAAGTTTTCAGTAATCAGATTGAATTTTGATGGTATTTTGTTGTAGATTAATCATTTTGATGAGACATTTACTCAAAATTACTGGTTTCGTTTCTAATATTCCATGTGAAATTCATTATGAATCTTTTTGAAAGTGAATAGTTGACATATTGGATATGCAAAAGCTTATGTTAGATCAAAGTGAGATCAAAGGGAGCTTAAATGATGATCAAATTAGGATTTTACAAGATCAAACGGTGATCAATGTAGGTTCATCTTGAGCTCAATCTGTGACAAATCTCTGACTAAATGTAAGGCCAAACAATTTCCTACATGGTGATGATGTGTGCATAATTCAAGCATAGATTTGTGGCTCAACGGAGCTCAAGCAAGGGGTATTGCTAGCAATACCCCCCCATTTTCTCTGTGGTGAGTGCTTTCTTTGCTTCCTGAAATAGTTCCTGGTAGAATTCCAAGTAGGACTTCTATCTAATACCTCCCTCCCCTAATTTTCCCTTATCTTCAATCTACCTTCCTATCCTACCCCCCTTATCTTGTTGCTAACCTTGCCATCTACTTACCCTTTCTACCCTACCCCTTCCCTTCACAGTGAGAAAACAACTCTCCTATCCTCCCACCCCTCTCCCTTCTCATCACTTTATTTCTCACACCTCCCCCAGAACCTCACTCACCTTTCCCAGCCCACTGTCATTATTTAGTTTTATTTTAATTTGTATTTTTTTTTCTTTTTTCATGTTTCTTCCCTACAAATATCTTCCTTTCTCAACACTTGGCCACATATTTTTGGTAATCACAAGCAACTCAAATTCTGAAATATGTACTTAGTTACATTATTTAACACTTGAAATGGGTTATAATTCCTTAATATTTTATTCCTGGTTATTTCTAATTTTTAAATATTAATTATTCTCAAGTTTATCAAAAGTTGGCTACTTCCCAAGCCCTTGCATGACTCCCCAGCACTTTTTTCACCTCTCCCATCTCATTTCTCAACTCTCCCAGAAAAATAAAGGGACTGGGGAAGGTTGGGGAAGGTGAGAGAGGGGCTATACAGGGCTGGGACAGTTTATAAATGCCCCTAATCCACTTTGGAAAGGCTCCCAAATGTAAGCAAGGGTTTTTAAAGGGCTAGGAGAGGTGATAAAAGCCTCTCACCTACTACTCCCAGCCCTAATTAGTATTTAAAGCACCTCACTCACATCTCTAGCCAAATTAAGGGACTGGGAAAGCTGGGGGAGGTAAGAGAGGGGCTTTAAAAGTCTGGAGGAGGTGATATAAGCCTCTAACTCACTTCTACCATCCCTCTTTAGTCTTTACAGCACCTCGCTCACATCTCCAGCCAAAGTAAGGGACTGGAGGAGGTTGGGGGAGGTGAATGAAGGGCTGGAAAAGGCTTAGGAAGGTGAGAAAGGGCTAGGGGAGGTAAGAAAAATATGGGGGATGTGGACAATAGACTGGGGAGGTGAGTAAAAGTTTGAGAACCTGAGACAAAGGCTGGTGAGGGCTAATGGTGGAGAGTGAAAAAAGGGGGTTGAAAGCAAAAGCATTGTAATTAGGTGTAAAAGGAGTAGGGTGGAGTTGAGGTAAAAATAGATAGGGTGAGGTTGAAAGGGGTGGGGTAGGGTAGGGAGAGGCAAGAAAGGAGTTGTGAGGGATGAGGATGTTAGAAAAAGGGATGAAATTGTGTTAAAATGAAAATAGAGTGGAGGGAAGTGGTGGGGAGGACTTAAACTTGGATTTTGAAGCTTAGAGGGTGTAGAAAATGTATCAGGAGGGAAATAAAAGGGTGGGGGGTGGTAATATAATTAACAGAATTGACAAGGCAGAAAAATTTGTGTGGAGAGATTGAGAGGTTGTCCATTGAGGTAGTGAAAAATGGAGAGTGAACTTTTTTCTTCGGGAAAATATCAGAGTTCACCCCCTCAATATACAGCTCTATTCTGACAATATGGAAAATGATTGATAATTATTTTTTATTGATATTTTTGAGCTTAAACCTATTGTCAGGCTAAGATCAACTAAAAGGAAGTGAAACTAGCTTAATAAGTCTTTGTATAGAAGATTTAAATGTTCCTATATGAATACTGTAGTATAAATCCAACAAGCAGTAAAATATAATTCAGAATAAAAGTTTCAGTAATATAATTCTCACTATTTTTATATGTGGCTAACAATCTTTTTAGTTGGTAGAAAAATAGATTTTAATAATTCAGATACTGTTCAAAAGTCTTAGAAAAGTACTAATTGATATGTATTGTAATTTATTTGGTCATATTGGTTAAATTGTAATGATAAAGAATGTAGAAACAAGACCAAAAAACCTCCTCCTTTTATACACACTGAGTTCCCCAATAATTCCCTTGATGTACCATCAAATACTCAGTAAATGACTCCTCAAAACAACTTATAGACATTCCTATCAGCATCCCCAGTAACCAATGACATAATTAGAAGAGTAATACCCATCAAAATCCTGTAATAATAAGGGAAATTCATCAAAATTAAAGAAAAAGACAAAAAGAGAGTATATGCGTATAAAACAATAATATAAATGACTAAAGGAGACTTTTTAAGATTAATAATAGCTTAATAATAAGGGGGACTTACTTTAGAAATGGAGGGGCTAATCCTAAAATTATACTACGTGAAATTCCCATCCAAAAATAACCAATATTGACTGAGAAACCACCCAAAAACTCAAAAAAGAGCGTGAGATGTGGGGTAACTACATGCAGTCCTTGGAAGGCACTTGCACAGGTAAATCCTTGACTAAAATTAGTCAAATTTAAGTGTGGTGATGAAATAAGACACCAAGAGTGAGGTTATTAATGAAATTAGTGCATATAAACAAGGTCAATGCATTATTAATTAAGTTAAGACACTAAATAAGCGCCTGTTGCCTATTTTAGCATGTTTCCCCATAGTGGGTGTAGAATGTGGGGTAATTATAGTGTGAAAAATCTAAATTTTCTAAAAATGAAGCTATTCATACAGGAAAAAAGGAGGCAGTATGTGGCCAGTACACAGAAGCCATTTCTGGCATAAAAAACACCAATTTTGAAAATTGTTATTTTTATGCATTTAAATAGCCAAATCAATAGTCCTAAATGAGCCCAATTGATCTTTCAAAGCGCAAGTTTGATATTCTCAATTTTATAGTGCATATATTCAACTTTTAAGTGAAAGAAAGAGCATTTCTTGTTTTTTGAGTAAAACAATGAATATAACAGCTTTATATGTACTTAAAAATTATGTAGCCTTATACTTAAGGTTCTTAATATTACCCTAAAATATTCCAAATTAACATGAAGTACATAAGACCTATAAAAGGTGGATATATGCATGTATATAAGGTGTTATAATGGCATCTTTTGTATATTATCATAAATTTACTTATGTATACTGTTTGTGTACTCCCAATTATTTTTCCCTTGTATAGTTCATGTGGTTAAAATAAATTATAAGCACTTTTCACTCAGTCCTGGGAATATACAGGCTGACACCTATAATTTTTATTTCTTTTTTTTATACTTTTAATTTATAATGCACTTTAAGACTAAGAAAGTAATTAAGTAAAATAATTGTTAATTAAATACTATTTTCATTTTTTACACAAGAACTCACAGAATGCTTCTGATAAATATACATGATATAAATAAATAATATAAAAGGAAAATTTTAGGAAAAATTTGAAAAATAGAACAAAACATTTAAATAAATTTTAAACTATTGAACTTTTGTATCTTATGAGGTTATTGTATTTATTTTTAAATGTAATAGTAAAATATGTTGGTTAGATTAGATATAGCTTTGAATTAAATTAAATAATTCAAGTAAAGGTTGAATATAATATTTATCTACATATATTACCATTTAGGTTGATTTCTTGTTTTTGTGATTGCTATATATAACTGAATAATTGACTGTAATAACCGCAAATTTAAAAAATTTCAATAAGTTATCTACCTCAGTAAATTTATGATAATCTATTCAGTAACAGAAAAATTTTTCTGAGTCCTTTCTTTTACTAATTTTTTCATTTCAATGACTATATACATTTGTCACCGGACGACCTACGCACAAGGTCGAGGATGTTCCTGTAAGTGAGATGAGGGATTTTAGAAACTTCTTTGAAGCACAGAGGAATGATTCGAGGAAATGATTCGAAGGTCACTCGAAGTAATAGCTATAGGTTCGAGGTTCGATTCGAGAAGAATTATAAACTAGTTTCAAGGTAATAATAATTCTTAAAATCTCACGAAGGGTTGGAAACTCAATAATCAAAGATTTAGGATTTAGAAATGAATATTGAGAAGGTAAAAGAAAGATACAATAACAATGATTTAACTTTTAAGGATTTACCACTATTAATGTAAATACGATATTATAATTTAATTCTAAGGAATATCGAACCTAATACCCAACTCCTTTTATATCCTTTGTTCCTCCTCGCATTGACCTCCCTTCCATCACAGCATTCCCGTTCCATTGACCATTACTAACATACACTTAGACCCTCTCTACTAAATATCCGTTCATGCTCATTTTGTCCCTTTTTAATTAATTAACAAAACTTTAATGAAAAAAACTACTACTATACTATTTCGTTGATCCTAGCACTGTGCGTCACTTATTGAAAAGGACTAAGGTACCCTATTGGGAGATTGACTAATTTAGATTTAAAGTTTAGGCTAGCGCAGTTAAATAGCAGTACACAAAGGAAAATCGCAGTTGCTATGGAGAATTTCTTTCTGCGCTTCGAGTATAGATTTAGGACTTGATATTATTGATTTGTTGAGTTAATTTCACTTCAAGTGTCACGTGGTGCATGTCAGATGCCCGGGTATAAAAAATGCGAACTCCGTTGAGCGTGAACCATCTTCCCACACTAATTTCCCTTGTCTAATACTTTTTCCCTCATCTCTCAATTATTTATTTTATAATGAACTGCCCTACCCCCACACCCACGCCTCCACACCCTAAAGCGGATGGGGGAATAATCACACGACAGTTTTCACAGACTTGCACAGCTTGTGAAAGCATGGAATACTTCTGTGTCAAAAGTATGGCGACTCGAGGCCCTCACCAGAAATGCGAGTTTTGCCGTTGGCGGCGAGTGGCGTGCGATGCGTTGACGAAGAACGCAGAAATCGAAAAACGATTTACAAAAACAAAATTTTGGGTAGTTCCAAAGACCAAAGAGGTGGTCGCAGACATTTGGGATGTCTCGATTGAAGATGAACAATCGGTGGGGGAAAATGATAAGGAGATGAACAACGAGATCTCAACCTGGGTAACCCAGGCCACGAGTTCAAAGCGAGGTGTCGAGGAAGAGGTCGACGAATTGGTGGAGGAGGATGAAGATGAAGTCCCTGTTCCAGGGCGGGCACCCAAGAAACGTCGGGTGGTCATCGAGGACGATGAGGAAGAGAGAGAGGTAGAAGTCAAAGTGGTGCCCAGGTTATTTATGGAGCCTGATCCCATCTTCGAGGTAAGTTTTAATTGTTTTATTTCAAGGATGAAGTTACTGATGAGTCTTGTTTTAGACATCGAATAACCTGGAAGAGCCGATTGCGGAGCCTGCGCCGGTTATACCAACTGAGGCAAACCCTCCAGCCACAGAAGTAGTTGAAGAGCCCGAAGACACCCTGGACCAGGTGTGGTCGAAGAAACCTCGTCAAGGTTGACGAGTAAGGTTCTCGGAAGAACTATGTGGGGAGGTCGACGCTATTATTGACGCTGCTTCCTTCGACGTGGCGGAGGAGCTCTTGGAGATTGGAGAGGTGGTTCCGGTAGGAGAGGAGGAGGTATTTGATAAATTCAGGAAGGAGATAAGGGTAGTTTTGGAGAAAATGAAAAGATTGGTTCGAGAAAAATTAAAAGAAAAAATTTGAAATGAAAAGGAGATGGAAAGAAGTAGAGAAAAAAAAATTGTATTTTAGTTTTATTTTATTTTTATTTTATTTTATTATTAGTATTATTATTTTTTTATTGTAGGTGAATGTTGTTAATTTTACAAGATTTGAGAGAGAGAAAAAAGAAGAGAAAAAAAAAGAAAGAAGAAGTTTTAAATAAAAAATTTTAGAATTTAAAAGAAGAATTTTAAAGAAAGAAAAAAGGTTGTTTTAATTGAAGGAAGTTTTAGTGTTTTTAAAAGGAAAATTTTTATGTAAGAAAAGAGAGAGAAAAAGAAACGGTTTTGTGATTGAGATGAGTTTGTTAAATTGAGGATTTTAATTTTTTTTTTTTTTTTTTTTTTTAAGAAATTTTAGTTTGAAAAAGAGGAGAAAGAAAAAAAAAAAAACAAAGTGTAGAATTTAAGAGAGTTTGAAAAGAAGATTTATTTGTTTCAAAGAATTATTATAGGGAGATTCAGGGGTTGAAGTTAAGTTCAAGGAAATGGTCGTGCCATACAGGATTTGATGATTTGAAGGAAAGAAAGTCTTTAAAAGAGAGAATAAATTTTTTGAAAGAGAAATTTTTGAAGAGAATTTTAAATTTAAGAAAAGAATGTATTTAAAGAATTGAAGAAGAAAAGAAAGAAAATATTTAGAGAGATTTATGAGTTTTTTATTTTATTTTATTATTTATGTTTATTCTATTTTATTTTATTTTATTTTATTTAATTTAATTTTATTTAATTTTATTTAATTTTAATTTTAATTTTAATTTTATTTTATTTTATTTTATTGTATTTAATTTTAATTTTGATTTAATTTTATTTTTTTTTATTTTATTGTATTTAATTTTAATTTTGATTTAATTTTATTTTTTTTATTTTATTGTATTTAATTTTAATTTTGATTTTATTTTTAGTTGGTTTTGGAGGAAATTTATAGAAGGAGAAGAAAGAAGAAGAAGAGAGAAAAAAGAAAACAAGGCTAAGAAATTTAAGAGGTGTTTTATATTTTAAAGAAAGAAAGAAAAAGAAAAAAAAATTTAAGTAAAGAAATTTTAAGGTTTTGGTTTTAAAGGATATTTCGCATGAAAAGATTTTAGGAGTTCAGGAGCGTTAGAAACATTGATGGCTGGTTCCCAGGATGTTTTGTCTGAGTCATTGAGGAAGCCTTCCCATTCCACGAGGTATTGAAGTTTCCCCTTGCGTATTCTTGAATCAAGGATACGACTTACTTCCCACTCTAGATGATCTTCTACTTTGACCGGTTCCGGAGGGGGTTGGTTCTTGCCCGGGTATATTTCTTGAGCCAGTTCCAGGAGAGATACATGGAAAACAGGGTGAATTGCCTGCCATTTAGGAGGTAACTTGAGTCGAAATGCAGTTTTAGAGACTTCAGAGTCGATTTCAAACGGTCCCAAGCGCTTTTCAGCCAGTTTCTTTGATGGTCTTGTTGTTCGGTGTGGTAGCCTAAAGTTTAGTACGGCACCTAAATATGTAAATGGAGTTATTACGGCGTGCAAGATTGGCGTTATTATTTTTTTATAAAAGGGTTTTATTTAATTTATTGGAGTTTAAAATATGAAGAAATTGGTCACGAGCGAATGCCTACACAAATACAATTTATTTTGCGGAGAAAACTTATTTTTTACGGTCTGAAAAATTTATAAGTATCAAGTCAAGTCACTCAAGAACCTTGGGAAATTTTCCCAGAATTTTTACTATTTTTCTTATATTTTTAAATGAATTTTAAAGTTTTATAGAAATATTTACGTTTTCAAAAATTACTTAACTTTGATGAATTTTCACAGGGTAATTAGAGCTGCGCAGACTACGAAAATTAGTTTGGTATGTAAAGGGGAAGTAGCTCTATTATGTGTAATTTTCTAGATTTTTATTAAAGTTTTAAGGTTCTAATTGAGTCCGGAAGTCCGGACGGACTCCGTTTCGACTCCGTACGGGCTCCGGATTGACTCTGGAAGAGCTCTGGAGGGAAAAACTTAGGCACGTGACTAGGAATACTTAAGCGCTTCTCAAACTCGAAATTGAGAGGGGGGACACATCATACAGCTTAATCATTGACCACCACGGTCTCATTTTTTATTACTCAACAAATTAAATAAATTTGTAATACCCTTATAACTTTATATTTTATATATAACATTTTAGAAATACTACACAACAATTTAATTCACACTTCAAACAGGGTATCTTTAGAAAGGTCTTTGTCACTGGGACTTGATTATTGCTGTCTCATAAAAACTCAAATTATAATAAAAACATAAAAGTCAATCTTTACAGATCTTTCACTGGCACACCTTAATTGTTGTTATCAGTATTTCTTTTCTCAACAGCCACTTTTATTTAAATCTCAATAAGCGTTAATTATTTTAGAGTTTCATTATTTTATAAATCAGATCCAAGTAGATTGGTTAGCTTAGTGATTTAGAACACCTACTTTGTTATTTTTATTGGAAGGACAGGGTTTTCAGCTAAATCCACATATCTCCTCCGTATTCTGCTTACAGCAAGGCGACTGTAAGAGTTTACCTTACCATAGTTGGCGCCCAACGTGGGGTTCAAAATCTCTAGCTTTTTCTAGGACTTACTTGGATCTAGGACTTTCTTAGCCTGCAAGAGGCTTATTCTCTGGAACTCTAATTGGATTTTGTTATTGGCCTGCAAGAGGCTTGTTATTTTAACGGTTGTTAACACTTTTCTTATGTTTTGGGATGTCTTCTACTAGTGGAACTGCTGTGTTGGCTGCTGGTGTACCTGTTAGGGCATCAGTAAGGATTGTATCTTGGGTTGGGCCCAAGTTTTCTGGAGATGATTTAGAAGGATTTTTACATAGGTATGAAACTGCAGCTGCGATTGATGGTGCTTTACCTTTGGATATGGTGAAGCAGATTAGGTTCTTTATTTTGGACAGAGAGGTGGAAAAGGAGGTTATTTCTATGGATGGTTATAAAGATCAAGATTGGAGAAAGCTCAAGATGGAAATGGGAAAAAGGTGGCCAAAAGTTTATTCATTGGAGGATCTAAAGGATATAGCTAGGAAATGGGAATCAAAAGGTGGTGTAACATCTCTGAATCAGTATCATCAGTTTATGGTTGAATTTCAGGTGGTTCTGGATTATTTGTTGGAGTATGAAATTTTATTTCATGATAATGCATCAAAGTATATTTTTTGGGATTCTATGGGGGAAAAGGTTAAGAAAGATGTTTTGATGGTGCTTATTAATGCGAATTTAATGAAGGATCTTCCCGATGGAGAAACTAGGATTCCTGGTATGGAGGTGCTAAAGAAGGTTATTTTGGAACATCTGGATACTCATAACTCTGTTGATTTGGACTCTGGAGAAGAAACTGAGGTCGCTCAAGAGATAGAAGAGGATGGTTTAAAAGAACTAGTTTCTGATGAAATTTTGGATTCAGCCATTCCTGAAGATTTCGTCCAGCCTGAAGATATTATTTTTGTTGACTCTTCTGTTTGGAAAGAAGAGATTTTTGAAGGTGAAGATATTGTTGTCATTAATGACAAAATTTTGGATGATGGGGATAATTTTGTGTTGAATGATTTGGAATCGGATTTAGAGGATTTGTCGCCTCAGTTTTTGTCTTCAGAAGCAGAGACTGTCTGCAATGAAGATATGGATATGGTAGATTTGTTACAATCTCAGGGAGAGATTGTTAAGGAGGATATGGTTTTCCCTGCACTAATAAAGAGTGTAGTGGTATTTGATAATAGAGTGCATAAATTGGATGCACTCATATTTTGGAAAAGGGTTGTTTATTTTTTATGTCCAATGGTAGGACAAATTATGAGGGTTTATTTTTGGGTTTTATGGAATCAGTGGATAAGCCCTTGGGGCAAAATTATGGATTATCTCCAGGGGATATCAAGAATTTAATTCCTCTGAAATGAGGATAAACTACCTAAACTCGGCTGAAATTTTTTTTATCGTTATGTCTTCAATTTATTCAGGATTCAAATTATTATGAAAGCCCTCATTTTTTGGGGTAGCAGGGGCTGATCACTCTAATGTTGTAATCTCTCCTCAGGATGAGATCCCGGATTGCAATAGGTCAGCTCACTTGGAGATAATTCAAGTGGATTCTCAATTATTTTCTGTTAATATTACTTTGGAGTGCAAATACGTTATGGACTTTTCTATATGTTTATTGGATTTACCCTGTTTTTCTATAAAATTTAAAAATGGTGAAAAAGGCAAAATGGGCCAAATTAGGTTGGATAAAAATTGGAAGGGTATGTTTTCGGACCTCCAGCAAGAGGGTAAACTGCGAAAATCTCATCAAAACCAAATTAAAAATCTCAGTATAAGTAAATCACAAAAAAATAATTTATGTGAAAAGGTTATTCCAGGCCTCCAGCAAGAGGTTAAACTGCAATTATCTCCTTCTATTTTGGGCCTCCAGAAAGAGTGTAAACTGCAAATATCACATCAAAATCCGATTAAAAATCTTGGTATAATTAAAACACAAAAAAATAATTTTTGTGAAAATTCAATTCTGGTCCTCCAGCAAGAGGTTAAACTGCCAACTTTCTTTACGGGTGATTTACTGTTGGATAAGGGAAGCAAAGGTGTTGGAAAATCTGTTTATAAATTAGACGAGGGAAAGGAGAAAAGGGTAAAATTTAAAAATGAAATAAAATATTTTTCTAATTTTTCTTATTCTGATTCTGGCGATGAAGAAGATTCATTTGATGAAAGTTTTAATGGCGATGTTTTACCTCAAGTTTATTTAGATGTGGACGCAGCCAAATATAAGAAAGTAGCAAATAAAGTTCGACCTATTAATGAACCGCTACCTGCTGAATTAAATCCACCTTTGAGAAGACCAAGGTTATCAAGAGATCCTTATGAAACTCCCTTGGTAAAGAATCTGCCTGAATTTTCTGAGACGTCAAGAATCACTTTTGAGAGACTGGGTGTTGTTAATTTTGGACCTGATGGTTGGTTGTCTGGAGAAGAGAAGAAGTTGTTGTTGGATGTGATGGTCAAGCGAGAGAAGGCCATTGCTTTTGTAGAAGAGGAGAGGGGTGTGTTGAAGCATTCCTATGGGGAGCCTTACAAGATTCCTGTGGTATGTCATGAACCGTGGCAGCAGAAACCGATTCCTATTCCGGCTGCATTAAAAGAAGCCTATATTGAAGTTGTCAGAGAATGGATACGCACTGGACTGTATGAGCAATCAACATCAAGTTATTCTAGTCCGGTATTTTGTATCAAGAAACCAAATGGCAAGCTTAGAGTTGTTCATGATCTTAGGGAATTAAATAGGGTTACAATAAAGGATGCTGGGATACCGCCTAGTGCTGAGGAGTTTGTTGAAGCGTTTTCAGGGAGAGTGTGTTATGGATTGGGAGATATTATGGGTGGATATGATGAGAGAGAGTTACATCCGGACTCAAGACCTCTCACTACATTCGATACACCACTAGGACGTTTACAGTTAACAAGATTACCTCAAGGAGCAACAAATTTGGTTGCAGTTTATCAAGCTCAGATGGCTTGGATCCTTCAAGAAGAAATTCCACAATATGCTGGAATCTTTATAGATGATGGAGGAATTAAGGGACCAACGACCGACTATGATAACCAGGTGTTGGAAGAGAATCCCGGGATACGCAAATTCATTTGGGAGTTTGCAATTACATTAGAAAGAATCTTGTTTCGAATTGAAGAGGCTGGTTTAACTATTTCAGGTTCAAAATTTTCATGTTGTGTGCCAGCCTTAGAAATATTAGGCCATGTGGTATGTAGAGAGGGTAGGATTATGTCCAAGAAGAAAGTTAACAAAATTCAGTCCTGGCCAAGACCCAAGAATACGACCGAAGTTAGAGGGTTTTTAGGCGTTTGTGTATATGTTAGAATGTTTATCAAGGACTTTTCTTCATTGGCAGCTCCATTGAGATGGTTAACGAGAAAGGATGCAGACTGGGAGTGGGATGAAGAGTGTGAGAAGGCGTTTGTGAAGTTGAAGGAGGTTGTAGGGAAGGATTTAGTCCTGCACAAGTTGGATTATGGAAAAGATGCTGGTAGAATTTATTTAGCAGTTGATTCAAGTCAGGTTGCAGCTGGGGCGGTTTTGTCTCAGATGGATAAAGCTGGTTACATCAGGCCAGTTAGGTATGAATCTGTAGTATTTACTGAGGTCAAATCAAGATATTCTCAACCAAAATTGGAATTATGTGGTGTGGCGAAAATACTGAAGAAACTTCAGCATATTTTGTGGGGGCAACATTTTGAGTTGCAAGTGGATGCGAAATCGTTAATCCAGATGATTAATTCCCCAAGTTTACCGAACGCACCCATGACGAGATGGGTAGCTTTTATTCAACATTTTTCGTTTGATTTAGTTCATAAGCCTGGCAAAACTTTTACTATGCCAGATGGTTTATCAAGGAGACCACCCACTGAAGAAGATTCAGACTCAGAAGAGTTCGATGAAGATATACCTATTATCAAAGCCAGCACTAAAGGAGCTGAAGACTTTCCATACCTCCCCCATGAGG
Source organism: Hemileia vastatrix (assembly GCA_030280995.1). Classification (NCBI taxonomy): domain Eukaryota; kingdom Fungi; phylum Basidiomycota; class Pucciniomycetes; order Pucciniales; family Zaghouaniaceae; genus Hemileia; species Hemileia vastatrix. The sequence goes on from JASXTE010000015.1 coordinate 7,679,195, forward strand.
TTAAACTGGCAGGACTATTGTGTTTAGATTATGATGATGATGACCTCCACCAAGAGGATAAACTGGAAAATAGTTTTTATGTTAATAAAGGTGTTGGAAAAGGTGTAGATAAATTCGGTAGAAAGGAGGTAGAAGAAGATGTGGTGTATGTAGAGGAAAATGGATTGGTAGTGTGGGATAGTAGTAAATTAAGGAATGGTGTATATGTTGGAGAATTAGAGAATTTAAATAAAAGGGTGGATAAAGAGAAAGAGGTATTTTCAAATACGGTTTTTGAAGGATCCAAAGGTTCAGAAGAAAAACGTCGACATAGCTCAATTAAAGATTTATTTAGGGGTCAACAATTATTGGCTCATTCATGTGCAGGTGATATTGGTGATAGAGAAGTCCCTATTGATGTTATATTAATCGATTTTCAAGATGAAGTCTGGGGTCAGACTGGTTTTTATTTTTTGTTAGTCAAATATTTGTTGACTTTAGAGAGGCCAGAAGATTGTGAAGACGATGAATGGGTGGCTATCAAGAGGAAGTCATCTACGTTTTACCTATCTGGTCGATGTTTAATGAGGAGAAGGTATCCAAATCCTCAAGTAGTTATAACTCAACAGAAGGGGCAAGAATTAGTTTTGAAATCACTGCATGAAGATCTTGGGCATAGAGGCGTTGGAGAAACGTTTAGAAGAATTTCTGATCGATTTTGGTGGCCTGGCATGAAGATGGCTGTTAAACAGTGGGTTCAGTCATGCGAAGAATGTCAAAGACGAAGTTATTTAAGGCCAAAAGAACCTGGACGCGCGACCGGTGAATATACGCTCTTTGGAAGAGTTAGTTTAGATGCCATTCATATAAAAGAGGGACGGTATAAATATTTAATTGTGGCCAGAGATGATTTATCTGGTTGGGTAGAGGCAGCGCCTCTTATTAATTTAACTGCCAAAAATGTGGCAGAATTTTTTTTGAATAATTGGGTATATAGGTATGGGGTGATGAAGTTGGTGACGGTAGATGGAGGTCCTGAATTTGGGACAGAGTTTAAAGAGGCCGTATTGAAAGTTGGATCAAAGGTTAGGGTAGCAACCCCGTATTATCCTGAAGCTGAAGGCATGGTTGAAAGAGGGCATCAAGTTATTAAGGATGCTTTAGTTAAAATGTGTGGGACAAGTGCCGAAAAGTGGAGGCACTATTTACCTTTAGTTTTATTTGCTGATCGAATCACTGCCAAAAGGACGACCAGATTTTCACCTTATGAACTTGTTTTTGGACAGAAAGCAGTTTTACCGGTTGATTTAGAAGCTGAATCATATCTTGGAGTTGACTGGGACACAGTCAAAACTACTGAAGAATTATTGTGTGCAAGAATGATGCAGCTAGAAAAGAAAGAAGAATATTTAGAAAAGGCATTTTCGCGGATGATGAAGATCCGAAATCAATCAGTCAGATATTGGGATGAGCGGTTGGCACATCAATTAAGGAAACCTTTGAACCCAGGAGATATGGTCCTGGTGTATAATAGAAGTTTGGAAAGTCAATGGGGAAAGATGTTTGCAGATAGGTGGAATGGACCGTATAAAATCAAGGAGCAAGTTTCCGGCGGCTCATATGTGCTAGAAGAGTTGGATGGAGTAGCAGCCGATCAAGTGAAACGGTTCTATCCTAGAGGCACCAGGAGTGCCGAAGTCTTCCTCCGCAATGAGGATAAACTATGATATCAATGAAACTTTATGGATTCCTCCGCAATGAGGATAAACTATGACATTTATGAAATTATATGGACGAACTCCAAAATGAGGATAAACTACAATTTTAATGACATTTGTCAAATTTTATACCTCTGCAATGAGGATAAACTATGATATCGACAAAATTTTATGAATACCTCCGCAACGAGGATAAACTATCTTTTTTTTTATCAAAAATACTTTACTATCGTTACACTGTATATGGGCGAAGAAACTATGATGAAACTTAACGAAATTCAAGAAGCCATTCTTTGAAATTTTCAAAAAAACTTAAAATTCTTAAAATATGGGTGAAGATAGTGTTGGAAAATTTTAAAAATTTATTGGAAGAAGTGTTCACAGGGGAACCTTCTTAATTTAATATTGGCAAGTGTGGGGGTATTTGATGGGCTGGCTGCTCTATACACAATTACCCCATAATGTTCGTTTCCAAAATTTTCCCTTTTTCTAGTTGAATCCTGGCTTTGTCTTTTAATTATAGGAAGTCCACTAAGACTATAAACTGGAACAAATCAAGAGACACCGCTCTCAACGCCGGATTCAAGATTTTTTTATTTTGTTTTTGATTTTTTATGTTAGATTGTGATTTCTTTTCTTTAATATATATTATGAATTAATGTAAAGGTGATGCTCACTGGTGGTCTCTAATCATTTTTATAAATTGGAGGGAGCCCACCCAGTGATCATCATTATAAAAATTATCTTCTAAAAACTTTCATTTATTTTCTTTTCTTTTCAATTTCTCAAAATTGTGTAACCACATCAAGTTGCACTTGGATGTGGGTATGATATCGAGTGTACGGCTCATCAAATGGCCGGGGGCATCTTTTAAAAATTTTATTTTGAAATTTTTTTATTATTACTTTTTTTATCTTTCTTTTAACATTTGTTTATCTTTCTTTAAAAATTAAATTTTAACTTTTATTTCAAAACTATCTTTTCTAAAATCTTTTATTTTAAATTAAAAACAAAATTAATAAAAAAAAAAAAAAAATTAAAGTTTAAAAAAAACAAAAAAAAAAAAAATAAATAAAATAATTATAAAAAAATTAAAATAAAATAATAATATAAAATAAAAAAATTAATTAATTAATTAAATCAAAAATATTATTATATTTCTTAGTTTTTTTTTCAGTCTTCATTCTATTTTTTTTTAGTTTTATTCATTTAGTTTAGACAGGAAACAGGGTCTAGGGGAACTCAATACCTATGGGATTTTACTTCAAGACATCTGTTAGTCCTCCAAGACTTTAAATTGGCTACTGTTCAAGACTTTCCTTAAGGGTTTTATACGAATTATGGAGCTGTTAGTCCTCCAAGACTTTAAACTGGCTAATTTTCAAGACTATCGTTAAAAATTTTTTTATTGGATTTGTTAGGTCCACCAAGACCTTAAACTGGAGTGTTATCAAATGTTAGGTCCACCAAGACCTTAAACTGGACTATTATCAAGCTGTTGGGTCCACCATGACCTTAAACTGGATTTCTTATCGATTAAATGTTTGGTCCACCATGACTTTAAACTGGTAGCTCATTCATTGTTTAGTCCACTATGACTTTAAACTAGAAAATTAATATCTGCAGGATAATTCAACATTCATTGGACCACTATGGCCTTATACTGGATTACTTGCCGATCAAATGTTTGGTCCACTATGACATTAAACTGGATTATCAAATTTATTCAATCTTTGGTCAAGCCTAGGCCTTACTTAGGAATATATCAAGATATTTATGCACTTAAACGATCTTTGGTCCACCAAGACCATAAACTGGAAATCGAATATATGTTTGGTCCACCAAGACTTTAAACTGGAATGTCAATCTTGTTTGGATAACTCAATTCAATCTTTTAATTTATCACTGTCCACTAAGACTCTAAACTGGTTATTCAATTATTTCTGGAATTGGGTGCTGATAGCTTTAGGAGGTTAAAATTTTAGGTGGTAATGATGCTAAAGAAAGCATAATGGTTAATTAGGTGAAATTTGTGGCGCTTTAACATGTTCTAAAGTTAATATTATTATTGGAAGCCTGGCAAAAGTATTTTATGGGTTTGCTGTATAGCAAAGTTTGAAAATTGTGATGAAGGAATCAGAAGTTAGGATGGTAGTTGGATTTTAGGGAATGATTTTTTTTAGTGCCTCAGTGTTAGGCCATTTTTGGTGTGAAGCTTGGAGGACCTTATGGCGAGATTGGAATCATAGAATTCGGCTCAGTGGGGGGCCCTATGAGGTTGGAATCAGGAGTATTCGGCTCATAGGAAGATCCACTCTCTCAATGCTGTGACAAGAAGGAAGACTGGTATATGGGAGTCTGAAGGGATTCAAACCTTGCTCTCAGTAGTGGAATCATCACAAGATTTATATTATTTTATTTTATGTTATATCAAGCCAGAGAAGAAGAAACAACGTTTTTATTATAAAGAATTAAAAGAAGACCAGCTAAAACAAATTTATCAAATTATTTTATTAGAAAAGATAATTCTTTTGGAATTGCTCAACCACTTATGCAAAGTTATAAGAATGGGGACATTCTCGATTGGAGGGAGGATGTGGTAGCTTAAAGTTTAGTACGGCACCTAAATATTTAAATGGAGTTATTACGGCGTGCAAGATTGGCGTTATTATTTTTTTATAAAAGGGTTTTATTTAATTTATTGGAGTTTAAAATATGAAGAAATTGGTCACGAGCGAATGCCTACACAAATACAATTTATTTTGCGGAGAAAACTTATTTTTTACGGTCTGAAATATTTATAAGTATCAAGTCAAGTCACTCAAGAACCTTGGGAAATTTTCCCAGAATTTTTACTATTTTTCTTATATTTTTAAATGAATTTTAAAGTTTTATAGAAATATTTACGTTTTCAAAAATTACTTAACTTTCATGAATTTTCACGGGGTAATTAGAGCTGTGCAGACTACAAAAATTAGTTTGGTATGTAAAGGGGAAGTAGCTATATTATGTGTAATTTTTCTAGATTTTTTATTATAGTTTTAAGGTTCTAATTGAGTCCGGAAGTCCGGACGGACTCCATTTCGACTCCGTACAGACTCCGTACGGACTCCGTACGGGCTCCGGATTGACTCTGGAAGAGCTCTGGAGGGGAAAACTTAGGCACGTGACTAGGAATACTTAAGCGCTTCTCAAACTCGAAATTGAGAGGGGGGACACATCATACAGCTTAATCATTGACCACCACGGTCTCATTTTTTATTACTCAACAAATTAAATAAATTTGTAATACCCTTATAACTTTATATTTTATATATAACATTTTAGAAATACTACACAACAATTTAATTCACACTTCAAACAGGGTATCTTTAGAAAGGTCTTCGTCACTGGGACTTGATTATTGCTGTCTCATAAAAACTCAAATTATAATAAAAACATAAAAGTCAATCTTTACAGATCTTTCACTGGTACACCTTAATTGTTGTTATCAGTATTTCTTTTCTCAACAGCCACTTTTATTTAAATCTCAATAAGCGTTAATTATTTTAGAGTTTCATTATTTTATAAATCAGATCCAAGTAGATTGGTTAGCTTAGTGATTTAGAACACCTACTTTGTTATTTTTATTGGAAGGACGGGGTTTTCAGCTAAATCCACATATCTCCTCCGGATTCTGCTTACAGCAAGGCGACTGTAAGAGTTTACCTTACCATATCGGATGTTTCGTGCATCGAGCCATACTTTGTCGCCTGGTTTAAAGGAAGGAGCAGATTGTCGATGTTTGTCGGCCTGTTCCTTGTATCTTTGAATCGCTGATTCCAAATTTGTTTTAAGTTCTTCTTGGAGTCGTGATATAGTTCGAAGATAATGTTCCGCAGGATGATTAGTTCCTACATGAATTGAGTTGAATCAAGGATGTCGTCCATAAATGGTTTCGAAGGGAGATTGTCGTGTCGAAGAATGAGTTGAGTTATTATAAGCAAATTTGGCCAATGGTAGCCATGTGGTCCAATCGTCTTGTTGGTAACTAACATACATTCGAAGATATTGTTCGAGGATTTGGTTAACTCTTTCTGTTTGACCATCGGTTTCAGGGTGATAGGCCGTGGAGAGATTCCTCGTGATACTGAGTTGTCGACACAGTTGGGTCCAGAATGTGGATACAAACAATGAGCCTCTATCTGAAATAATATCATTTGGTAAGCCGTGTTTAGAAAATACATATTCTAAAAAAATATTTGACAAATCTTCTGCTGTAGCAGTAGTAGTGGTTTTAATAAAAATAGACATTTTTGAAAATCTATCTACTATTACTAATATAGCATCAAAATCATTAGAAATAGGAAGTTGAGAAATGAAATCCATTGATAAAGATTCCCAAGGTTTAGAGGGAATAGGAAGTGGTTGAAGCAACCCATGCTTCCAGTGACGGGGAGCCTTATTCCTATTACATTCGTAACAAGATCTTATATAGGCCTTGATTTCCTTGGTCATACCTGGCCAGAAGAAATCCCTCGCTATTAACTGGTAGGTTTTATCAACCCCAAAATGACCAGCTAACAGAGAATCATGTCGACTATTGAAAATCCATAATTTTATCTCATTGTTGTCGGGTATGACTACTCTACCTTCGAAGACTAATAGACCTGATTCAATACTAAATCTTTTGGCCCCTTGCTTCGAGAGTATTTTGTCTTTTAACCCTAAACAATAATCGTCCTTAGACTGAGCTTCCAGGATGTTGGATAGTGCATTTCGAAAAGATTGAATTGTCATCAAATTAAGTTGATGAATCGTTAACATTGATTCGTTGAAGATTGATTGCACATTTGCTGGGTTCTTGTCAGCAAATGCGTCCCCCCGCTGTGGGTAAACGTCGTCCCGACGTGACAAGATATCTGGGACAATGCAGTTTTTTCCTGGGCGATAGGAAATAGAGAAAGAAAATTCAGACAAAAATTCAGCCCACCTGGCTTGACGCCTGGTTAACACTTTAGAAGACATGAAGTATTTCAAAGCATTGTGATCTGTTAAAATTTGAAAAGGACTATCTAGGCTGAGAAGAAAAGAACACCATTTTTTAAGACAATGGATAATAGCTAAAAGCTCTTTGTCATGAATTTCATAATTTGATTCCGCGGCTATGAGTTTGCGTGACTCAAAAGCAACAGGATGAAACAAATTTGTTTCAGGATTTAATTGGGAGATGACCCCTGCAATAGCATAATCGCTCGCATCTGTCTCAACTATTGTCGAGGCAGAAGGATCAAAATGCCAAAGAATTGGGGCTGTGGTGAACTCCGTTTTTAGTGCTTCGAATTCCTTTTGTGCTGTAGAAGTAAAAACAAAAGGAATATCTTTTCTAAGAAGAGAAGTAAGATTGGAAATAGTTTTAGAGTAATCTTTAATAAATCTTCTATAGAAGTTTGCAAAACCCAAAAATACTTGGAGTGATTTAATGTTTTTGGGCTCAGGCCATTCCAGGATTTTCTGGACTTTTTTGTCATCCATGACTAAACCGTCAGTGGACAAGGTAAAACCCAAAAAATCAATTGATTTGAGGTGGAATTCGCATTTATTATGCTTGGCGTAGAGACCATGATCTCGAAGACGATTTAGGACCTGTTGAACATGATGAATATGTTCATCCAGTGTTTTCGAGAATATTAAAATATCATCTAAATAGACGACTACAAATTGTTCAACAACATCTTGAAAGATATCATTAACAAAAGTTTGAAAAGTTGAAGGTGCGTTACATAATCCAAAAGGCATAACTAAATATTCAAAACTACCAAATCTAGTGCGCATTGCAGTCAGTGGTTCATGACCTTCCGCAATGCGAATAAGATTGTAAGCGCCTCTAAGATCAATTTTAGAAAAGAAATTAGCACCATTGAAAAGGGTAAGAAGTAATGACATAGGAGGAACAGGATATGCATTCTTTCTTGTGACTGTGTTGAGCTTTCTATAGTCAACACACAACCTAAGACTACCGTCCTTCTTTTTTACAAAGACGACAGGGGAGCCGGTTGGAGATTTACTGGCTCTGATGAAACCTTTGGCTACATTCTCTGCAATGTAGTCTCGAAGAACTTAAGATTCGTCCTTCGATAAAGAATAGACAGGACCTGCCGGAGGTACTGGGCCTATTAACTCTATTTGATGGTCGTAGGGTCAATGAGGTGGTAACTTATCGGCCTTGCGGATTGAGAAAACATCGAGGAAATCGTGTTAGATTTCCGGTAGAGTTGATTTGATGGCTTCAACGTTTATTTGGTTGTCCTCTTCATCTTCGAGAGAATCTGTCGAGGGGATACCTGTATTGAGAGAGCATAATTCAATTACTTCGAGGCAATTTAAATCCTCTTCGAGTGAAGTCATCGAGCTAGAAGGGTTAGCCAATTGCTCATTTAAAGAAGGTACAGATGCTTGCAAGTCATCTGGCAGAGATTTGTCCTCTAGCAGGACATTGTCAGGCGGGTTGTTTAACTCCCTATTGACCTGCATTGAAGAATCAGAAATATACTTAGAGCGTGGGGTGATCAATCCCTTAGTCCAATCAATTTCGGGATTCCAATGCATTAAAAAGTCATGGCCAAGAATGGTATCGTCCATCCTTGGGGCGTCCAAGACTGATAATTCCCACTCGAAGGGGGGAAAATTTGGAAAGTTGAAAACCCATAAAACTTTCTTACTTACCCAATATTTGGGTTCCTCTGATTCGACCAAATAGATGGGAGTTTTATCGATATCTGTAAATGTTAGTTGAAGCTTTTCGGCAAAAGATAAACTAACAAAAGAAATTGAAGCTCCAGAGTCTATAAGACAACTGAAGGGGATATCCTCCTTAAAAAGAATGAATCTCAAGCGGTTTAAGGCAACTCCAGTCCTTAAGACATGGAGGTTCTGTGCACTGGGAGAGATAAGATAGTTTGCTTTGCACAAAAGTAAACTATCTACTAGTTTTTTGACTTCGAACTAGTACCTTCTCTTTCCTTCAATTTTACACTATCTTCCAGCTTGTGCTTACCCCCACAATACATACATAACCCATTATCTGCTCTTCTCTTCCTCTCAGCTTCTTTAAGTTCCCCTTTAGGATCCAGTACTTTGCTGATATTGCCTGGGGTCGAGCCTTTTGGTCGAGGTTTTTCCTTTCCCTTATTGGGTTTGGATTGAGTCGAGGAGGATTGATTTGGTCGTGGGTGTGAAGAAGGTCCCGATTTAAAATTTAGGCCTTGAGATTTGTTGGCATATCGACGATGTTGAAGTCGTCCTTGATAAACGCCATCAAGTTCGAGGGTTCGATCCATTAAATCCGTTAAAGTAGTCATCTTCTGACCATGAAGATTTAATTGATCCAGAATCCTCGAAGGAAGTCCTTTCCTGAAATGATACTTAAGGGCAGCATCATTCCAACCTACTCGAGTTTGAAGTGCTCTGAAGTTCGAGATATATTCAGAGGCTTTACCATTATCACTCATGCAAAGAAAATCAAGTTCAATTTCTGCATTGTCCGTTTCATTAGGGTCCCCAAACAACGTAAAAAGTTGGTCTTCAAACTTTTCCCAATTATTGATCAGTAAGTGGGTTTCTGTCGAAGAAAGCATGAGTAGATAAGGTTCGAACCATCTTGCTGCTTTCCCGGCTAGGAATGAAGAAGCATAAACAACCTTTGATCGGTTGCTGTTAAAGGTTCGAGGGTCATTATGGAACAGTAGCTTGCAGGTTTGCAAGAAGGGTCGCAGTCTGTCGGGGTGATCTCCGTCGAATTTTTCAGGAGATTTCATAGAAGGAGTTTTGAACTTAGATCCCGTTGAAGACGTTGGATTTGAAAAGGTTTTCATAAAAAGTCTCATGAAATCTTCCAGAGAGTTAGATGGTCCCGGTTCTGAGGATTGGCCAGAAGGGTGATTGGCAGGGGCGGATGGTGCCTCATGCATTGTATCCTCTCCTTCTTCTTCATCACTAGAATCCTCAAAATCTTGTGGAATGTCTTCTACAGATTGAACTGAATGTTGCCGTTCCCTAAGGTCAAGTGGTTCCAAAGAGTGAGTGTGAGAAACAGACCTTGTGGCTGTTGGCCTGCCTCTAGCGAGCTCTAGTAGTAGTGCCCGTAGGAGGAGTGCGTTGAACAGGTGCCATTTAAAATTTTAGAAGCACCTAAAAAGACGTAGTAGTGCAAAGAATGAGAACTACGGAGAATTAAATTATACTGCCACCAGACGACCTACGCACAAGGTCGAGGATGTTCCTGTAAGTGAGATGAGGGATTTTAGAAACTTCTTCGAAGCACAGAGGAATGATTCGAGGAAATGATTTGAAGGTCACTCGAAGTAATAGCTATAGGTTCGAGGTTCGATTCGAGAAGAATTATAAACTAGTTTCAAGGTAATAATAATTCTTAAAATCTCACGAAGGGTTGGAAACTCAATAATCAAAGATTTAGGATTTAGAAATGAATATTTGAGAAGGTAAAAGAAAGATACAATAACAATGATTTAACTTTTAAGGATTTACCACTATTAATGTAAATACGATATTATAATTTAATTCTAAGGAATATCGAACCAAATACCCAACTCCTCTTATATCCTTTGTTCCTCCTCGCATTGACCTCCCTTCCATCACAGCATTCCCGTTCCATTCACCATTACTAACATACACTTAGACCCTCTCTACTAAATATCCGTTCATGCTCATTTTGTCCCTTTTTAATTAATTAACAAAACTTTAATGAAAAAAACTACTACTATACTATTTCGTTGATCCTAGCACTGTGCGTCACTTATTGAAAAGGACTAAGGTACCCTATTGGGAGATTGACTAATTTAGATTTAGAGTTTAGGCTAGCGCAGTTAAATAGCAGTACACAAAGGAAAATCGCAGTTGCTATGGAGAATTGCTTTCTGCGCTTCGAGTATAGATTTAGGACTCGATATTATTGATTTGTTGAGTTAATTTCGCTTCGAGTGTCACGTGGCGCGTGACAACATTTTCAAAAAGATTATTTATCATGCTTTTAATGGAAATTAGTTTGAACTCTCAAGGCAATCTTGTTTTCAGTATGGTTCAAGCTAAATTAAGCCATGAAAAAATATAAACTTTTTTAGAAGTTTTATTAAATAGTTTTAAATATAAAAATAATTATATTTTTATATCAAAATATTTATATTAAATACTTTGAAGTTTTAAAAATAAGTTCAAATTGAGAATAATTTTTAGATAATATTATATTAAAAATAATTTTAAGTTGATTATATATTATTATGATATTATTTCTTTCCATATAACAGACTATGAAACTAACTAAAAATCAATTTTATACAACTATATTATATCAAAAAATTATCCGTTCTTCTTCTTAGATTTGAAGTACTCTAAAAAAACATTATTTTTGCCTTAGGTACACTTTTATAGAGTATTCAGAGAATAATATTAGTTTTTTATACTTATACTTGTAAGTTGAAGAGAAGCCTCACAAGATAAAATTGGTCATTTTGTAAAAAAAATAAGTAAATATCCTTTAAATCAATATATATTTTTATAAAAAGTCAAATTTTAATAATTATGTTTAGTTTTACATCTGTTTTAAAAATTAAAAATTTTGCTATTTAAATTTATTTTTATAAAAATATACTCATTCCATTATTGCTTTGTGATAAGGCCAATTTCAAGAAAACTTTTAAATTCTTCTGTTTAAATAAAATATCAAAGGGATTGTTTTTCATACACCTAGAAATTGAATAGAAACATCATATAAGATCTAACAATCAGCATAAATACCATAATTCCAATAAATCATTGATAAATGTTGAACCCATATATTTTATTTTAAAATTGTTTGTAAGTGTTCATTTGTGAATTACTCCTATCAAAACTTTAATTCTAATGACTAAAAAAGCATACCTGCAATGTTTCATTTACTTTATTTTTCAACACCATAGAATTGAAAAAAAATTTCTTTTCATTTAAAACATGGAATAATATTATTTTTAATCAAAATATGATTGCCTTTAAAGCTTATTTTTTACATGGGTATAATCCAAAGTACCTATTGTGTCTTTTTAAAAAAATAAATATCATACAATGGTTTTTCAATTTGTAACTGATAGATTTATGAAAAAGTACCACTTTTACCTAATTAATTCAGTTCTTGAACAATAATAGAATCAAAATATTTACCTGATGCACATTTTTAGCATGAGAGCACTTTGCAAATTATATAGTGCTTATTCCCAGGTTGACCCTGAAATTATCCTACAATGCAGCATTAAGGTAAATACAAGCACTAAAATTAAAGTTTAAATAAATTTATACTACTTTGTTTTTATAATCCTTAAATTTTTTACATCTAGCTTGAATTTCGGTCTTTCATATGGAAAATTCACTAAGTAGTAATTAATTATTTCAACTCATGAGATTACTCTACCAAATAACCATATTTACAAGGAATTTTGATGAAATACATCATGAAGAGTTCCAGAATATCATATATGTATTAAATTGAAGAAATTTATATTGCAAAAATTCTTAGTAGTTGAATATTCAATAGAAGAAAAAAAGAGCAAAAAGATATTTCCTCTTGAATTTAATCAAATTCTTGCATACAAAAATGTAAAAAACTGGATTAAAATTTACTGGTATAAGAGTTATACTTCTTTCTAGACATATAATTAAGCAATTTATCAAAAATTAGTGCTTATTGTAAAGAAGCTATTAAAGGACTTCATTGAAACAGAAATTAGGAAAACATATTTCTATTTTTTATTTTTTTAATTAAAAGTCTTTTCACAGTATTCTAGAATAAAATAATTGAAAATTTTGATGGTTCAATATGCTTTTTAAATATATCCATTTAATTGAAAATAATTATATTGCATAATCAGAAATAATAAAAATACAAAAAAATCAGGTAATATGGTTTAAATTAAAAAATAAAAGCTTCAAATTCTTGGTTAAAAGTAGTTATCAATAAAAAGAACCACTGATCTTATTTTATATATTTTCAAAAAATAAATAGAAAAAAATTATTAGAGAGGTTAAAAGTTTTTTTTTGAAATAAATATTATAATTTTCAGTCTTTTTAGTGATCAAGTGAAATTAAAAATGAAAATGAAAATGAGTTTTATGAAAAAATTTTTGTGAATGGATCAGATTATTAATCTTCCCTTGTTATTATTTCTATAAATTATTCATTAAACTTTCACTATTATTCCAGCACAGACTCATCCATTTTTGGTTAAGAGCTCAAGTTGAGTTCAAATTAAAGTTCAGTCTGAGTCAAGTCTGAGTACAGTCTGAGTCCTGTCTGAGTTCCATCTGACTTAAAGTTGAGGACTTGCTAGCAAGTCCCCTCCAAATATTGTGTGGTGTCCTCTATGCCCAAGATCTTCATGCAGTGATGTCATAACAAATTCTTGCCTTTTCTTTTGAGTAATAACTACTTGAGAATTTGGATACCTCCTCCTCATTAATCTTCTACATGATAGATAAAATTCCGGAGACTTACTTTTGATAGCCACCCATTCATAATTATCATAATTATCCAGAATTTCAAATGTTAATAAAAGTTAACCATTTTATAATAAAATCTGATCTGTCCCCAGACATCATCTTGAAAATCCATTAATATTATTTCAACAGGAACTTCCCTATCTCCTAAATTACCTGCACCTGAATGAGCCAATAACTTTAAACCTTGACTTTGCTTTTATCATAAAAGAATTTTAAAATTTCCAACTTTGAACCTTCCAACCTTTTAGCAACCATATTTTCTTCTTTCCCTTTATTACCCTTTCCAACATCAAAATCTTTATCTTCATCCAACCTTCTTTTAACCAAATTTTAAACACCCATCCTCTCTTTAACAAAATTTTCTAAAAACCCAACATATACACCATTCACAAAATTTTTACTATCCCACACTATTTCACCATCCTCATCCATATACTCAACATCTCCAACCTCTTCTTTACCAAATTTATCTACACCATCATCAATCTCCCCAAGCACATAATTTAGCATATTTTTATTATTTTCCAGGTTATCCTCATGGTGGAGATATTCATAATAGCTATTCATTGATATTAATAATGCCAGTTTAACCTCTTGGGAGAGGTAAGGAAATACTTCAGCACCTTTGTACTGGCTTTAATCACAGGTATATCTTCATCAAATCCCTCTGAGTCAGAATCCTCTTCAGTAGGTGGTCTTCTTGATAAGTCATCAGGCATAGTAAACATCTTTCCAGGCTTGTGAACTAAATCAAAAGAAAGATTCTAAATTAAAGCTACCCATATAGTCATTTGTGAATTTGGTAAACTAAGGGAATTGATCATCTTAATCAAAGATTTTAAATTCCCACTGTCAATTTGAAATGTTGTCTCCATAAAATATTTTTATGTTTCCTTAAGATTTTTGCCACACCGCAAAGTTCTAATTTTGGTTGAGAATATCTTGATTCCACCTCAGTAAAGACCACAGATTCATATCCAACTGGTCTAATATGTATACCTTTATCCATTTGAGACAGACCAGCCCCAGCAGCAATTTTACTTGAATCCACTGCTAAATAAATCTGGCCTGAAACTTTCCCATAATCTAACTTGTGCAAGATAATATCTTCCCCAACTACCTTTTTTAACCTATTAAATGCCTTTTCGCACTCTTCATCCAACTCCCTGTCAGTATTCTTCCTAGTCAACCATCTCAAAGGAACATACAATGAATAAAAACTCCTTGATAAACATTCTAACATAAACACATATGCCTATAAAACCTCTGACTTTGGTCATATTCCTGGGTCTTGGCCAGGACTAAAATTTATTTACCTTCTTCTTTGACATAATCCTACCCTATCTCTCTAAGCAACATAGGTGGTGGACTTGCTAGCAAGACCTCAACCTGAACTCAGATGGAACTCAGACTGAACTCATACTGAACCCATACTGAAATCTACTTGAACACCCACCTAAAACTGTTTTGCTGAGTGTTTTTCATCCCTGATTGTATGGTTCCTTTATCAATAGCTCAATGTGTGTCCAATCTGTGGTAAGTTTGGGTCCAAGGTTGCGGACTTGCTAGCAAGTCGGCCCCCATATTTTATGGTGTCTAAATACCACATAACCTAAACTTTTAAAAGCTGGTGCACAACAAGAAAATTTGGAGCCTGAAATTGTTAAACCAGATTATTCTATTCTAAAAAAATCCTCTCTGGAATTACAGCATATTACCAGAAAAATTTTCATATTTGTAGATTCTCCTTCAATACTTTGTTAAAATAATCCATTTAAGGTCCTTTTATTTCACAATCATCAATAAATATACCAGCATATTGTTGAATTTTATCTTTTAGAATCCATGCCATCTGAGCTTGATAAAAAACAACTGAATTTGTTACTCCTTGAGGTAATCTTGTTATCTTCAATCGTCCAAGTGATGTATCAAAATTTGTTAGTGATTAGAGTCTGGATGCAACTCTCTTTCATCATATCCCCCCATTATATCTCCTAAACCATAACACACTCTCCCTGAAAACATCTCTACAAAATTCTCTGCACTAGGTTGTATTCCTGCATCTTTTATTGTAAACCTATTAAGTTCTCTTAAATCATGAACTACCCTAAGATTTCCATTAGGGTTTTTAATATAGAATACTAGAATTGAATAAATTGATGATTATTGTTTGTATAATCCAGTTTGAATTTCTTCTCTAATGACTTTTATATAAATTTATTTTTAAGTGGCAGGTATAGGAATTGGTTTCTGTTGCCATGGTTCATGAAAGACAATTGGAATATTGTAGGGCTCCTCATAAGAATACTTTAGCACAACTCTATCCTCTTCTACAAATGTAATGGCCTTCTCCTTTTTAACCATTACATCCAACAGCAACATTTTTACTTCACCTGAAAGCCATCCTTCAGCCCCAAAATTAACAACCTCTAATCCCTTGACAGTTATCCTAGAAGTTTTAGAAAATTCATGTGGGTTCTTGACTAAAGGACAGTCATATGGATATCTTGATAGAATTGGTCTTCTCAAAAGAAGATTAAATTCATCTGGAAAAGGTTTGTTAATTGGCATAATTTTATTTGCTACCTCTTTTTTTGACATTCCAATGTGCACTTTTACTTGAGATACTTTATCCATTATATTTTTTCCATCATATAATTTTTCATAAACATTTTCTTCATCTTCAGAACCAGAATCAGAAATAGAGTAAATTTAAACATATTTTTTATTTTAAAAATATTTATTTTTATCACTACCACCCCCTTTTCCTCTGTATAATTTATAATATAATTTTCCAACACCTTTTTTCCTTCAATCTTCCACCATAAAATCATCAGTAAATAAAGTTGGCAGTTTGACCTCTTTCTGGAGGAAATAAATAGAATCATCACAAATATTTTTTTTGTGAATGAATTATAATAATAATTTTTCGTTGATTTTGATGTAAAAATTGCAGTTTATCCTCTTGCTGGAGGCCCTTATTATGCAGTTTATCCTCATGCTGGATGCCATAAAATAATCCACCACTAACATCACCATAATTAACCAAACTCCCTTTCCAACTTTTATCCAAAATAATACATCCCATCTTTCCTTTTGAAACATTCTTAAATTTTATTGAATAATTTTATAAAGATAATAAACATATATAAAAATACAACACATAATGACATTCCAATGAAATATAAACCAAAAATAATTGAGAATCAGCTTGAATTATCTCCAGTTGAGCTGACCTATATCAATCCGGGATCTCTTCTTGAGGAGAGATTGAAACATTAGAGCAATAAGCCCTTTCTACCCTAAAAAATTAGAGTACTTATACCTATCTTTTTCAATTAATTCACCAGAAGCTAACCTTTTTATTTGCCTCTTCTTGGTTCAAGAACAACACTGACACATAGTGGTAAGACAAAGTCTTTTTTCTTAGCCATTATCTCCTGGAGTTTCCAATCATAAATGAATCCTTCTCATATCTTCACCAGCTATCTCTAAACTAATTACCATACCACTCTGATAACCTATCCTTGCTTCAAAATCCATCAAAACAGGCCCACAAAGAACCCTTCTTACTGATTCCTGGCCACATACAAGTGAATTCTTCCATCAGATCCACCAATACATAACTTGACATACTCTGCTATAAACATAATTTCAGTAGCATTCCCAACTTTACCTCTTAAATTGCGGCCAGTACCAGTTTTAATTGAAAGCCTATAATTTTTTATTTCTCTAAAAAAAGAAATTAATTTGTGACCCAGAATCCACCATGGCCTTCACATCTTTACCAATTAACATCACCATTAAATACCCTAAAGAGAAGAAAAATGAGTTTTTCTTCCTCTTCAAACTTTTCAACATTTTCACATATATACTCATCCTCTCCAACTGATACCCTTCTCCTTCTCAGATGCTTCTTTTGCTTCTCTTCATGGGCAGAAATAATTGTAAATAATTCACTTAAATATAAAGGAATCTGGAGTTGATTCACTATACCGAAAACCCCGTCTCCATAGCATTTTCTTGACCAGATACTACTGCCCTTTCATATTTAACTTTAGATTTAACAAACTTGTCCCTGGGAGCCTCATGAGGAGCCACATTGCCATCCTCACCCCCCATTATAACATCTTCATTTTACATAACCCTAGATCCATCACCAGCTTCTTTCACCAATCCAGATCCATCACTGGTTCTCCTTACCCCTTTGATAAGAGTAGGACCAGAAAAACTTAGTCTGGGAAGAGATGCTATTGGTACATCTTACTCAGAATTAGATTCTTCATCCATAGGCATCAGATCTCCATTTAAATCAAATTTTCCATAACTGGGAGGCCCCATCTCCGCCATTCCCTTCTGCATTTTATAAATTTCATCCTTGGTGTAATTTTTCTTCTTAATTTCATCCTTTCCTGGCCTAGCCCTAAGTTGGCTCTGAATTCTACTTTTAGCTTTAGTAGCAGCTGCTCTCCTAGAAGCATTAACATCCTATTCACCAATCATACAGTTGTCATCAACCCTAACAACCATTCCCAACCCTAATCCACCATATGAAGTTGTAAAAGTGGACTTACTGACCTCCTTTTCTTTACCCTTACCTAATTTTCCACCATCATTACCACCATTTGTTTTTCCACCTTTAGCATTGTGTAAAATTTATAGTTCTTTCATATTCTTGTGTCTTCTGTACACTTTTGACATGACGTGCTCATTGCGTTACATGTACTATCTATGTATCACATATTTTTCTATTTTCTATTTGTGCTTATTGTTTTAAGAATCTTCTACATGTTGGTGCTATTCAATCATATCCAACTTATTGATGAGTGTGTTTACTGATATATATAGAGATTTTGCGTATTCCTTTTTCCTGATCTCTGACTATTTCGCTCATCAAGTTGTTTTTACCTTTATAGGTATTTGTTGGCAGAGATTGTTTTTATTTGAGAGGTTGGAACATTTATTGATAAAACATTTATTATATTTATAAAAGATACCAGGAATCTTTCACATTTTCATTATCATCACCATTTAATTCTTCAAATCTGGCTCTCATTTCAGCCATTTGATTCCTCCTAGCTAAATCCAAAGGTGGTTGCCTGTCACTGGGTTTGATGAAAGATCCATATAGAAATTTATAAGCCTTTCCATAAAATTTTACTATACCAGCCTGCAAGTCCATGTCCAAAAAATAACAATCTGCTGCTTTGTGCCCCCTCCTATTACAATAATAGCACACCTTAGGTTTTCCATATCCACCTCTATAACCATTTCCATTTCCATTACAACAGTTGCCATTGCCATTAAAGCCATAGTTTCTCCACTCATAACCCTTATATTGATAAGAAGAAGCCACAGGCGCTCTGTTGGCCTTCTGGGTTTCTTGAATAAATATTTTGATCTGCTTAATTAAGTCAGCTAAATGATCTACCATTTTACTATCAACATCCCTCTAAACCTTAGCAGCAGGCTAACCCTAACTGAGTCTTATTTTCCTCTTGAGCCTTGAACATAAAATCATTATTTTTGGCCAAAAATTCACTAACCTTGCTAAAATAATGAGTACAAGATTCTTGATACTTGTCCAAAGCCAGAATGCTTTCCTTAATGAACTCTAAAGCTGGAAGTTTGTGTTCTCCATTGGAATGTTCTTTATCTTGTCTTTCATAGACAGTTCCCTCAAACCCTCCATTCTGATCTCCCTAAAAAATTCTGACCAAAACAAATCCTTTGCCTTATTTTCATGTCCAATCCCCTCCATCAGAATCAGATAATCCACCACTTCAGTAACCTGCCTACATAGCTTCTTGAAGTTCACCATATTGGAAACACAACCTTTAGCTTTCCATTCACTGACAATTTTATTGAGGTCCACCATAGTATACAGGACTCCCCATATATCAATCGTATCATTTGAAAATTTCAACCAGCCCCACCTTTTATAACCTTCCATCATAATAACCTCCAATTCCACCTCTCTATCAACAATAAAGAACCTAACCTGCTTCACCATGTCAAAATGTAAAGCCACATCAACAGAAGCAGAAGCTTCATATTGATTTAAAAACCAATTAACTTTTTCCCCATTAAACTTGGGCCCATCCCAAGAAACAATCCTGACTGAAGCACCAACAGGAAGAGGAAAGCCAGATAAAGAAGTAGAAGAGATCCCAAAAGTATAAGATTAAACTTTTAAAAGAATATAAGTTTCCTTTAAATAAGCCTCTTTCAGGCTACAATAGTCCAGATATCAAGTAAGATTTATTAAAAAACAGAAAATTTAAATTCCATGTTGGGCACAAAAGGTGTAGAAAGACTATTACAGTTGCCTTTCTGAAAGCCGAATCCAAGGGAGATGGATAAAATGAAGAAAACCCTGTCCCTTTAAGTAAGTAAAGACTTCCCAATTATCTAAGCTATAACCTCAACTTGATAAGAAATACCGGATAAAATATTTGTAATTAAAGGTGTTGAGATGTAGAATCAGTGTTCTTTATAATTAAGTTGAAAAACATTACAGTGAAGTTGCATTTAGAAAATTTAGTTAAAAGATTGAATAATATATTTTTATAAAGCTTTTATATTTATAAGATTTAGTTGTTAAAATCAGATCCCCAGTGACTATAACTTTAAAATGTTACCATATAAGTTAATATTAATGATGATGAGTGAATTTAATAAATTTTTATTTAATATTGTTATATTTATAAGGGTTCTACAATATTATAATTTTTTATGAAAAAAATTAATGATTTTAAAAATGTGTTGTTGGTTTTTGATTGTATGATTCACTGATTCCTAATTTCTAGTCTACAGGATTTATATGCATAGTAAGTCACATTGTAGAAAATCCTATAGTACTTACTATAGGCCTTGACCAAGGGAGTTGGAGTAAAACTGGAGAGAACAACCCCTGTACCTTTGAGAAATACCAGGTGAGATTTATTTGCTACAGAAAATTAGAGACTGTTACTATAACCCTTCCAAAACACTTCTTGACTGCTTAACAAGTCAAGACATTAGTCAATGGCAGACCACTTAGAACAAAAGAACCAGAAACCCAAAATGCAGAAAGATCCACACCAGAAAACCAAAACACTGTGCACTTGTTGCAACAAAAAAAGCAATAATACTTGATGCAGGTTGCAAAGCTACACCAAAGAGACCAGTTGAAAAAGTTGAGTAAAGTGAAGAATTAACCTTGCAACAAACACAGCCAATTGTGGCCAAAAAACAGTGAAAACAGAGTAAGAAACAATGATATAACTATCAGATGGTTTTATGATAACTAGGGTTCCCCAAACTGTCTTATTCCACTGTATATACACACAGACCACCCCTCTAAACATCTATGCACAGCAACTAATTTTGGTGATTTTGACAGCCAAATTGAATAAAACCCTCTAGAAACGCTCCCCAGCCTTCTATAACCAAGTCCGGCAGACCTCCCTGAAGCCCAAAATGCTTAGAAAAATACATCATGACTACTAAAACCCTTAAAACACAAAATTAAGCTATGAAAACATTCTGACATAAAATATAGAGCCAAATAAGCTCTACTTAATAGTACTAAGCACTTAACCCTAAGACTTAAGGTTATCCTGCAAAACACTAAAAGAAATTAAACAGCTATCTTTTAGAAATGAAAAATGGGGAAATGATACCTTAAAAAATGGAATATGAAAAATTTGATCAAGACATAAAATATAGAGAAAACCAGGGCTATCCAATGGTAGTACCCACATACCCATAGTCCCAATATTCACTGAATAAAACTAGAAGAACACCCAATTCTTCAACCAATGTCAATTAAGACATGCACAAACAGTGCCAAACAGCCCAACAAAGGCCTCTTCTAATTCTGGAAGACCAAATCCTCCCTCTAATTGATAATTTTTTCTTTCTCCTTCACCAGAACCACCATGTTCACACATTTTTCAAAATCAATCTCTGAAATGGGTCCCTGTCAATACTGTATTGACCACAACCTCATCTGTACCATAACACCACCAACTCATACATCCAGATCTGCTTGTGATGCCTGCTATTATAGAAAGAAATCTTTCTCCAGACCTGGTCCATTATCATCTGCAACAGATTCAGCTCCCCCTCAACCTGGTCCATCTTCTAGAAAAACCAAAAGATCTAGGCCTTCTATCTTGATACATAGATTAATCAACAAGTAACAACCTCCCAAAAAGAGATCCAAAACCACTACATCCACCAGCTCTACCATACCTGGTCCTTCTGATGGTAAAACCAATGGTTCTCCATACTGAAATTTAAACTGATGACTTCCATATAATTCCAATCCAGACAGTGATGATGACAATGTGGGAACCATTGAAACACCAGCACCCCATCAGTATCTCACCATTAAGGAGAAATTTCAACAATTATCTTCTCAACAAAAACATCTCATTCTAAGCTACTTCTAATCCACTCCTGCCAAAGATCCACAGGACATTGAGAAAAGAAGACACCCCATCCACGAGTTCAAAGCTAATGCTGAACACTTTGTTTCATCTCTTGATTCTCTTCTGCAATTAATTATTTCTTGCAATTCTTGACTTAGAAATAAAGAAATTTACCAGTTTCCAGACTTTCTGAATGTAGACAACCATAAAAAATTCCTCAGCTTAAAGTTTTGGGGGACTCATCCTCAGTTTTAAGTCTTGGGGGACTAACAGCCCTCATTTTATAGTCTTTGGGGACTCAAAACCCTCAGTTTATAGTCTTGGGGGACTCAAAAATTAAATCATAAAGACAGAACCAGAGATCAAACCATTAAAGACCAAATAAATAATCTAAAATGGTGGGTTAACTTTTCTACAGAGCATCCAGCTCATTATTCACCCCCACATTTGCTTTAACTAAATTCAGAGACTCCCCCTTTGGATGCCCTCTTCCAGAATTGCACCAACACCACATTATCAGTATATAGTCCTGAAGGGCTCAACCATCAAACCATCCTCAGTTTACAGTCTTGGATAACTATACCATCTTTCAGTAAAAAGTCTTGATGGACTGTCAACAGTGTTTAGTTTAAAGTCTTGACAGACTTTACACACTTTGCATAAAAGACAAAACCAATTTCACGCACCAGACTCCACAACCAACATACTGAACTTCCACTTTCACTTCATCATCTACCCATCACTGATAAAAATTTTTATCTTATCTTATTTATATTCAATATTGTGTCATCACAGATCATGGCTGAATCCCCTGATTTTGACTCATAAGAAATTCTTTGCTTCACTGCTCTCAAAGAATTTGCTTGCAAAAAGTGAATCCACATGTGCAAACCTTGCACTTTCACTCTTTCAGCCCCTGAGGCCAAACTCTACAACAAAGCCTAATGATTCTTGCAATTCCAAAATGATAAGATGAGAAAGATGCCCCAATTCTCCTATACCATCACCATCACCTTCACATATATACATCTCCAGATCTCCTACTAGATCCGCAGAGCTTTGTCCTTCTTCTTCCTCTTTATATTCAGCTCCATTGAGAAGATCCTGACAATCAGTTCCCATAAAACTCTCCAAAAGACCTTCTTTATCCTCTCAAGAAACAGCTTTTATTTCTGCAAATTAAGCTCAAACAGCTTCAAAATAAGCTCCCAGGCTGCTAGAAGACCTCCAGGCAGCCAGATTGCCTTTCTAGAAAGCAAAAATCAGCCTCAAAACCTTCAAATTCAGCCAGAAAACAGCCAACTTCAGCCAACAAACACCAATACCTCATTGCAAAAATTTCCAGGTTCTCCAAGAGCAATGAACTCAAAATTTCCTACGTTTAAAAATGCCAAAAATTCTAAAACTTCTAGAAGACCTGAAAGAGGTCCCCAAGAAGATACCAGAGCACCAGACACAGCTCCCAGACAAAAATATCTCTCTCAACCAAGAAGGAACAACTATACCTCTCCTCTGCCAGCCAATTATTTATCTGACAGTTCAATTTCTCCCAGAAGAGACCAATCAGCTTTAAAGCCACCTTCTCCTGCTCCATCCTTCAACAACCCTGGTACTCCACCACCAGTACCCAACTAAAATGAACCAAGCAACAATATCAACAACAGCAACAACAGCCCTGCTGCTCCAACTAGGCCACAGAAATGTCCTCATCCTAGTTCATATTCTTAACACCATTTAGAGGATTACCAAGAGAATCATACCTCCACCTTGTTGATCCTTTTACTATCTCCATTCAGAACCCTTCAACAGTCTAAATTCCAGCTGCTTACAAATTTTATGAGCTTCCAATCTGTAAGTAGCAAATTAAGTAATCTAATTTCTTCAACAGAAAAAAATTACTGATCCAATTTGTCTGTTTAGTTGGAAACCTCCTAAATCTACTATTGGGATTTTCCAAACTTTGGAAACCACACTGACACTGGATTTTTTTTATATGAAGCAACACCTAAGTATTATGTTTTCAAACATGCCTAAGGCCTTTTCTCTTCATAGGCCATTTAATGAATTTGAGAAGAACCTGAGAAAACAACTTCTTGACAACTACTAGAATATTTCCAGGATAATTAAGCACACCTTCCAACACTCCATACCAGCCTCTTCTTCTTCAACCAAAAATTACCTTCAAATCCAGTTCCTGACCATTACAATCCCTACACTCTCTCCAGCAGAATACACTACAAGGAACACAGCACCTCCTCCAATCCCAACAAGAACAAAAATGCCCGCATAATCCAGACCAAATGTCAGAAGCTTCTCCTTCCAGACATTAATTATAAAAATAAGAAATAATATAAATTAATAGATAGAGAAAACAATAATTATTAGCAAATATATAGAAAATTTATTTTTATTTTTATTTTTTAATTTTAATTTTAATTTTAATATTATTTTAATTTTAATTTAATTTAATTATTTTAATTATTTATTATTATTATTATTTTTACTATTTTTTATTTTTAACTACACAGATTACAACTTAAACTACTAACATACTAATGAAAACTTGAAAAGAATTAAAAAAATTTCCCAAAAAAAATAAGGGCTGAGAATATAAAATGAAATGAATAACAATAAGATAAAATAAATAAAAACTACAAGTGGTATCCCCCAGCCAATTGATAAGCTTATCCCTAGATACCTTCCCACATCCAAGTGTAACTCATTGTGGATACAACTTTAAATAATTTTTAAATAGTTTGAGATAAAAAATAAATTAAGAATAATAATATAAAGATAAAAATGAAATTAAATAGAAATTGAATTAAATAATAAAAAATGAAATAAAGATAAATCCATATGAAACTCCTTTAAGAAAGAATATGCCTAAATTTTCTGAAACGTCAAGAATTACTTTTGATAGGATTGGTGTTGTAAACTTTGGGACAGAGGATTGGTTATCTGGTGAGGAGATGAACTTGTTGTTGGATGTGATGGTGTTTAGGGAGAAGGCTATTGCATTTGTGGAAGAAAAGAGGGGTGTTTTAAAGCATTCTTATGGTGAGCCTTACAAGATTCCAGTTGTTTGTCATGAACCTTGGCAACTCAAGCCAATTCCAATTCCTGCTGCCCTTAAAGATGATTATATTGCAGTTGTTAGGGAATGGATTAGGACTGGACTTTATGAACAATCATAATCAAGTTATTCAAGTCCAGTTTTTTGTATCAAGAAGCCTAATGGAAAGCTTAAAGTGGTTCATGATCTTAGGGAATTGAATAGGGTGACTATAAAAGATGCTGGTATTCCTCCAAGTGCCGAAGAATTTGTTGACGCTTTTTCTGGAAGGGTATGTTATGGTTTGGGTGATATTATGGGGGGCTATGATGAAAGAGAATTACATCCGGATTCAAGACCTCTGAAAACTTTTGATACTCCTCTTGGACGGTTACAGCTGACTAGATTACCTCAAGGTGCTACTAATTTTGTTGTTGGTTATCAAGAACAAATGGCTTGGATTCTTCAAGATGAAATTCCACAGTATGCTGGTATATTTATTGATTATGGTGGAATTAAAGGTCCTTAAACTGATTATGATTATGAAGTGTTGGAGGAGAATCCAGGTATTGGGAGGTTTATTTGGGAGTATGCAGTAACTTTGGAAAGGATGTTGTTTAGGATTGAAGAACCTGGTTTAACTATTTATGGTTCTAAATTTTCATTTTGTGTTCCAGCTTTAGAGATTCTTGGTCATGTGGTGTGTAGGGAAGGCCAAATTATGTCAAAGAAGAAATTCAACAAAATTCAATCTTGGTCGAGACCTAGAAACACTACTGAAGTTAGAGGATTTTTGGGAGTATGTGTTTATGTTAGGATGTTTATTAAGGATTTCTCATTATTGGCTGCTCCATTGAGAGGGTAAACTAGGAAGGATGCTGATTGAGATTGGGATGAAGCTTGTGAAGAAGCTTTTGTTAAGTTGAAGAAGGTGGTTGGTGAAGATATTATTCTTCATAATTTGGATTATGGTGAAGGAGCTGGTAAGATTTATTTAGCTGTTGATTCTAGTCAGCTGGCTGCTGGTGCAGTGCTTTCTCAGATGGATAAGAGTGGTTATATTTGACAAGTTAGGTATGAATCTAGAATTTTTACTGAGGTGGAATCAAGATATTCAAAACCAAAGTTGGAACTCTGTGGTGTGGCAAAAATTTTAAAGAAACTTCAAAATATCTTATGGGGTCAACATTTTGAACTTCAAGTGGATGCTAAATCTTTAATTCAGATGATTAATTCACCTAGTTTACCTAATGCTCCAATGACTAGGTGGGTAGCTTTTATTCAACATTTTTCATTTGATATAGTGCACAGGCCTGGAAAATCTTTCACTATGCCTGATGGATTGTCAAGAAGACCAACTACAGTAGATGATTCCGATTCAGAAGAGTTTGATGAATATATACCTATAATCAAGGCCAGTACCAAGGGTTCTGAGGACCTTCCATACCTCCCCCATGAGGTTAAACTGGCTGGTTCTATTTTTGTTGAATTTGATGAAGTTGATGATCTAGTTGATCATGAGGTTTTTGTAGATGAGGATAGTGTGGTTGTTTGGGATAATTGGAAGTTTGTTAATGGTGTTTATGTTTGGGATCTGAAGGAGGATAGTGGTAGCATGGAAAAATGTTTGAATGAGGTGGATTATGTGAATTTCAGCAAACAGCAAAATGCTCAGAGAATGATTGCTCATTCACAAGTGGGAGATATTGGGGACAGGGAGGTTCCTTTGGATGTTATATTATTGGAATTTTCTGATGAAATTTGGGGCCAGACTGGGTTTTATTTTTTAATGGTGAAATATTTGTTGTCTCTGGGAAAACCAGAAGAATGTGATGAAGCTGAATGGGTGGCTATCAAAAAGAAGTCACCTGGTTTTTATTTTTCTGGTAGAAGGTTGATGAAAAGAAGACATCCAAATCCTCAAGTTGTTGTATCTCAAAGAAAAGGTCAAGAATTGGTGATGAAATCTCTTCATGAAGATTTAGGGCATAGGGGCTTTGGAGAAACTTATAAGTGGATTGCTGATAGATTTTGGTGGCCTGGAATGAAGATGGCTGTTAGATCTAGGGTTCAGTCATGTGAAGAATGTCAGAGAAGAAGTTATTTAAGGCCAAAAGAACCTGGAAATGCTACTGGTGAAAATACTATCTTTGGATGGGTTAGTTTGGATGCTGTTCACATCAAGGAAGGTAAATATAAGTACTTGATTGTGGAAAGGGATGATTTGTCTGGTTTTGTTG
Organism: Hemileia vastatrix; assembly: GCA_030280995.1. Taxonomy (NCBI): domain Eukaryota; kingdom Fungi; phylum Basidiomycota; class Pucciniomycetes; order Pucciniales; family Zaghouaniaceae; genus Hemileia; species Hemileia vastatrix. The sequence continues at coordinate 7,706,124 of JASXTE010000015.1, forward strand.
AGGCTGTCCCTCTTATTAGTTTATCTGCTAAAAATGTAGCAGAATATTTGATAAAGGAATGGGTGTATAGGTATGTTGTTATGATGTTGGTAACTGTTGATGGCGGCTCCAAGTTTGGTGCAGACTTCAAGGAAGCTGTTTCAAAAATTGGCTCAAAGGTTAGGGTGGAGACCCCATATTATCTGAAGCAGAAGGAATGGTTGAAAAGTGGCATCAAGTTATTAAGGATGCTTTGGTTAAAATGTGTGGAAAAAGTGCTGAAAAGTGGAGGCATTATTTTTCCCTTGTTTTATTTGCTGACAGGATTACCACCAAGAGAACAACTGGTTATTCTCCTTATGAATTAGTTTTTTGGTCAGAAAGCTGTTTTACTGGTTGATCTTGAAGCTGAATCTTATCTTGGTGTTGATTGGGATGTAGTCAAAACTACTGAAGATTTGCTCTGTGCTAGAATGCAACAGTTAGAAAAGAAGGAGGAATATTTGAAGAAGGCATACAATAGGATGATCAAGATCAGGGATCAGTCTGTCAGGTATTGGGATAAAAGGTTGGCTCATAGACTCAGGAAGCCTTTGAGGCCTGGTGATATGGTGTTGGTGTATAATAGGAGTTTGGAAAGTCAGTGGGGGAAAATGCTTGCTGATAGATGGAATGGACCATATAGGATTAGAGAACAGGTTTCTGGTGGTTCATATTTTTTGGAAGAACTGAATGGTGTTGTCTTAAAGAAGAGGGTAGCTGCTCAAAACTTACAACACCAATCCTATCAAAAGTAATTCTTGAGGTTTCAGAAAATTCAGGCAGATTCTTTCTTAAAGGAGTTTCATATGGATCTCTTGACAAAAGTGGTCTCTTCAACGGCGGATTCAATCCAGTTGGCAGCACTTCATTGATTGGCTTAACTTTCACAGAAACCTTCTTATATCTTGCAGCTTCCACTTCCACATGTACTTGAGGAATTGAGCTCCTTTCATCAACAGAATCTTCATCTTCATCAGAATTACGAGTAACAGAATTTTTACAAAAAGAATTATTAGAATCAGATAAAGAAATTTTATCAGTTTTATTTTTATTTTTATTTTTTGAAAAAGAATTATTAAAGTTTTTAGAAACAGAATTATTGGAATTTTCAAAAATATTGTTATCTATTTTTTCATTATGCAGACAATTTTTAATTTGATTTTTGATTTTATAAATAAGAAAAGAATAATCAAAAGTATTAAAAGTTGGCAGTCTATCCTCATGCAGGAGGTTACCAGCATTCCAAGTAGGCTCAGCCCTATTGACAATATCTTTACATAAATAATTTTTTTTTTGATTTTCATTTATCTTGAGATTTTTTTCTTGATTTTCGTCAAATTGTTTCTTGCTATTCTTAGAAAAACAACCAGGGGTGTCCCCAATGCTCACATGTGTGGCCATGGTAATGTTTTTGAAAGGTGTAGAAGAAACCCTAGCGGTGCACAATTGGGAGGACTTAATTTTAGACCCATTTTCCACCACTTCAAAACTTTTCCACTCCAAAAATTTTTTCCCTAAAACATATTCAGAACTTGAAATAAACTTGAGAGAAAAACTTGAAGAAAAACTGAAACCAGACAAATAATTTGACAAAAATTGACATAATAAAGTAATATTATCTACAAAAAGTTGAGATTCCACTTGATATATCTTGACTTGAGCTGACCTACTGCAATCCGGGATTTCTTCTTGAGGAGAGATTACAGCACTAGACTGATCAGCCCTATCTACCCTAAAAAAGAAGGGTCACCAACAAAATGTTCACCACTATCCTCAAATACACCAGAAAAGGACTTCAAATCTTTTCTCTTTCTAATGAAAGTGCAACACTGACAAGATGCAGAAACACCAGGCCTAGTTTCCCAACCTTCATCACCTAAGGGTGCCAACCTCATATGTAACCGCCTCATATCCTCCCCAGTAATCTCCAAACTAATCCCAACACCAGACTGATAACGAATCTTGGCCTCAAAATCCATCAAAAATGGCCCTCCTAAAACTGTCTTCACAGCTCCTCTCACCACAGGAAATATAGGGGTAAATTGCTAGCAATCCCCTCTCTTGAAATTTAGAGTGTCCCTTAAATATGCCAGGTTTATGAATACTTTATAAACATAAGTAAATTAGAGTTAGATTTACATTTATTCTCAGATTGATTATAGACAGAATATCAACTGATTTCAAATTATGCACAAGTTGATCCTCCAGAACTTGATTTTGGTCCTCTGATGAGAACAAATTGAGCACAAATTGATCTAACCTAAGCTTATGCATATATAATAATTCAGGATACTTGCTCTATTAAATTTGATAATAAAATAAAATATTGATGAATTTATATAAAAAAAATTATTATGTAAGATATTAAATTATAAATTTAGGCATCATAGGAGGGCACATAATAGAACTTAATTATACTATGTTACACCTTAATACTACATCACGCAGTTTGAAACATTTAAAACAAAATGTGTCATGATGGGCAATGAAATTGCTTGGACAGACATTTTCAAAATTAATACTGACCATAATACACAAGTATGAAACCTTGGCATCTATCCAATAAAAGATTTTCCTTCTGATAAATGGATTTTTCTCAGTTACTCCCTGCTAGAAAGTGTCCTTGTGAGGTTTTTCTGACCTTCAGGGGGGGTAATTTGGCCACATCAAACTACTTCTATTTCCATGATTGACCAAAACATCATCCTCATTTCCATCTAAAGAGTTGATCTCATCTGACTGTGGCTGATCAAAGGGGTTTACCACAAGTTTAGCCAAAAATTTGGTGAACACTTTTTTGATGGATAGTGACTAACTGGTGCTTTCCAAAATTGTCCACCTGAATTTAGGCTAAACTTCAGGAGGATAAATTTATTATGAATACCAAATTAACTGAAGAATATTTTTTCCCTAAGTACTCTGCATCATAAAAGTGTCCAACTGAGGTTTAGCCATAATTCAGGTTGACACTTTTGGAAAGGCACAGTCTGATGGGTTTAATATCTATATATGGCAATAAGTATCAGTTTTTTATCAACATGGAACTAGAATTAATTTAATATGGCCAAAGTGTCCACCTGAAGTTTGGCCAAAATACAGGTGGAAATTTTTATGAGGATTACTTGATGAAATGAAGAAGACTTGCAATTACTTTCCATCATAAAATTTTCAAATATAAGTTTATCAAAAATTGTGGTGACACTTTTTCCAGATCCAGTCATATGGGATCAACTCTCTATATGGCAATGAGAATCAATTTTTAGTCAATCATGGCATTAGAAGTAATTCTATATGGAAAAACTTTCCACCTGATTTTTGGCCAAAAATAAGTTGGAAATGTTTATGAGGAATACTAGATTAACTAAAGAAGACTTGCACCCTACTACTTTCCATCATAAAAGTGTCCACCAGAAGAATTCTCAAACATGTGGTTGACACCTTTGGCCTGGTCCAGCCATATGGGATCAATTCTGCATATGGAAATGAGGATTTAATTTGGTCAATCATGGTACTAGAAGTAATTTGATATAGACAAAGTGTCCAACTAAATATTGGATAAAAATCAGTTGAAAACTTCATTTAGTTTTTCAAAAATCAAATTAAGTACAATTTTATTCCTGATGATGCCCATTTTATCCAACACCTCTTCTGAGCCTTGAAAGTAGGCATTTAGCTTGAATTTTTTATTTCATATAAAATCCCTTTTATTCAACCTATTTCTTTTTATCCCTTTTTTTTCTTTTAGATATCAATTAATTTTATGTAAAACAAATCATTTTCATAATATTTTACCTGTATTTAATAAAATTATTAAAGGTTTAAAATCACCCTGTAAGCATTTGGCACATGTTTTTTTGCTATACTAATAAAAATAATAATATACTGGTGACAAAAAATTGATCAAATGACAAAATATTAATAAAACAGAAAGATCAAATACCAGTGGATATGTTTTAAAAAAATACCAGTTGCACTGAAGAAGAGCTGTACCCTAGATACTCACCATCAAAAAAGTGTCCAGCACAAGTTTGGCCGAACTTGTGCTGGACACCTTTGGTCAGGTGCAGTCATATGAAATCAATTCTTGCTATGTCAATGAAAAAAATTATTTGATACAAAACTTCACTAGAAGTAGTTTTACATAGCCAAATTTTCTACCTAGAGTTCATCCAAACCACAGGTGCACAATTTTTTATCTTTGAAAAAAAGTTAATTTAGTACAATTTATCCCTGATAGCTCTCATTTGCTTCAACACCTCTACTGGCCTTTGATAGTAGGAATATTACTTGGAATTCTTTTTTCATATTTGATCCCTTTAACTTAATTTTTTATTCCTCATATTGCTTTTGGATATCAATTAATAATTTTTAAAATAAACTATTTTCATATTTTTATACATTTATTTAATAATATTATAAATGGAATAACATCACCTGGTATGCATTTGGCACAGGAGTTTTTTCTATACTTATAAAATTAATAATATAATGGCAACCAAAAATTAATCAAATGATATTTATGAGTGAGGAACAATGATAAAATACCAGTAGACATGTTTGTAAGAAATACTAGATGAACTGAAGAAAAATCCTACCCTAGCTACTCTCCATCATAAAAGTGTCCAGCACAAGTTTGGCCACACTTGTGCTGGACACTTATGGTCAGGTGCAGTCAGATGAGAGCAATTCTATCTATGGAAATGAAGATAAATTTTTGATAAAAAATTACACTAGAAGTAGTTTGATATGGCAAAATTTTCATGGTGAAGTTTTGGTAAAGCTCAAGTGGATTTTCATTTTATTTTTACAAAAAAGAAAATTATGTGCAAGTTTAGCCCTGATTGTGCTAATTTGATTCAACATCTCTTTTTTCTGTTTATGGCAGGAATTTAACTTGGATTTTAATTTTCATCTTTGATTTCTTTTATTTTACTTTATTCCTCTCATATTGTTTTTGGATAGAAGTTTATTTTTGTAAAATAAATCATTTTCATATTTTTTACCTTTATTTAATAATATTATAAAAGGTGAAACATTACCCAGCATTCATTTGGCACATGAGTTTTTTCTATACTGATAATATTAATAATATAATGGTGACAAAAAATTAATCAATTGATAAATATGAGTGAGGCACAAAGATTTAATAACAGTGGACATGTTTATAAGAAATTCCAGATGATTTAAAATGACTTGCACCCTGTCTACTCTATATGATAAACGTGTACAGCAAAAGTTTAGACAAACTTGTGCTGGACACTTTTGGTTGCATTCCGTCAGATGCAATCAAATCTTTTTATGGAAATGAGACTGAATGATCACTCCATCATTGCACTGAAAGTAGTTTTATATAGACAAATTGTCCCCCAGAAGTTTGTCCAAACCTAAGGTAGACAATTTTTTACTTTGGTAAAAAGTAAATTTGATCCATGTTAATCTATGATGTTGCCCATTTTTTCTGAAGCCTCTACTGGCTCATGATAGCAGAAATTATACTTAATATCTTTATTTCATGTTTAATCTCTTTAATTTTAATTTTACCCTTTTATTTATCCTTTAGCTTTTAAATATCAATTTTATTTTGGTAAAACTGATAACTTTCACATTTTTTTACATTTATTATATAATATTATTAAATTTGTAAAATCACACAGTGTATATTCAGTACACATGTTTTTTCTATACTAAAAACATTAATAATATAATGGTGACTAAAAAATAATCAAATAATAAATATGGATGACACAGAAAGATCTAATACCCATAGACATTTTTAAAATGAATATAAGATTAACTGAAGAAGACTTTCACCCTAGCTACTCTCCATCATAAAAGTGTCCAGCACAAGCTCAGCTGAGCTTGTGCTGGACACTTTTGGTTGCATGCAGTCAGATGGGATAAATTTACTCAATGGAAGTTAAAATGAGTTTTTGCTCAATCATTGCACAAGAAGTAGTTTTATACTGCTATACTATCCTCCTGATTTTTTTGAAAACCTCAGGTGGACACTTTTATTAATTTAAAAAAAATGAAAATATATTCCAAATCTAGAACTGGTGGTGCAATTTTGGTCTGAAAACTCAAATTTTTTTTGATGGCAGAAATTTTTTTTGAATGTTTAATTTCATATTTAATAACTTTTATTTTACTTTTTTATTCCTCTTTTTGCTTTCAAATATCAATTTATTTATTGCAAAACTAATACTTTTCATATTTTTTTAACTTTTATTTAATAAGATTATTAAAGATGTAGCATCTCCCAGTATGCATTTGGCTTATAATTTTTTTCAATACTGATAACATTAATAGTATAATGGTGAAAAACAATGAATCAAATGATAAGTATGAATGACATAGAAAGATTATATACAAGTGGATTTGGTTATAAGGAATACCTGATGAACTGAAGAAGACCTGCAACCTAGATACTCACCATCATAAAAGTGTCCAGCATAAGTTCGGCCGAACTTGGGCTGGACACTTTTGGTTGCATGCAGTCAGATGGGATAAATTTACTCTATGGAAATGAAAATGACATTTTTCTCAATAAATGCACAATGAGTAGTTTGATATTGCCAAAATGTCCTCCTGATGATTTTTCAAAACTCATCAGGACACTTTCTTTGGTTTAACAAAAAAGAAAATATAGTCCAATTTTAGCCCTGGTGGTGCACATTTGATCTAACACCTCTACTTGTTATTGATAGTGGGAATTTTCCTTAGATTTTTTTTCTTATTTTATTTCTTTTATTTTACTTTTTTATTGCTCATATTGCTTTGTATATCAATTTTTAATTTTTAAAATAAATAATTTTCATACTCTAATACCTTTATTTAATAATATATGATTAAAGGTGGAACACCACCTGGTATGCATTTTTCACACAAGTTATTACTATAGTAATAACGTTAATAATATAATGATGACAAAAAATTAATCAAATGGTAAATTTAAATGACACAGAAAGATCAAATACCAGTGGAAATGTTTATAAGAAATCCCTTTTGAGTATAAGAAGATTTGCTGTATGCCTAATCTCAATTATAAAAGTGTCCAGCACAAGTTTGGCAGAACTTGTGCTGGACACTTTTGGTTGCATGAAGTCATATGAGATAAATTCTCTCTATGGCAATGAAAATGATATTTCACTCAATTATTGAAGTAAAGAATGTTTAATATTGTAAAATTGTCCCCTGGAAGTCTGTCCAAACCTCAGGTAAAAATTAGTTAGCTATACATAAAAGTAATTTTAGACCAAGTCTTGACCTAGGAATCCCCAACTGTCCCAACACCACTTCTGGCTCTTGATAGTAAAATTTTACTTGTATTTTTTATTTCATATTTGATCCCATTTATTTTCATTTTACTTTTCTATTACTCTTTTTAATTTTAAATATAAATTAATTTTTTTAAAAACTAAACATATTCATATTTTTTTAACTTTATATAATAATATTATTAAAGGTGTAACATCACCAATTTTACATTTGGCATGCAGGTTTTTGATATACTAGAAACATTAATAATATATATGGTGACAAAAAATTAATTATAAGATAAATATGAATGATAAAAAAAAGTTAAAAAACCAATAGAAATGTGAAAAACAGAAAACTGATGTACTGAGAAACACTTCCACCCTAGCTACTCCCCATCATAAAAGTGTCCAGCACAAGTTTGGCCGAACTTGTGCTGGACACTTTTGTTCAGGTGCAGTCAGATGGGATCAAATCTCTCTGTGGAAATTAAATTTAAAAAAATGCTAAATAATTACATTAGAAGTAGTTTGGTATGTCTGAATTATCCACCTTGAGTTTTTCCAAACCTCAGGTGAAAAATTTTTTATCTTTAAAAAAAATTAAATTTTATCAAATTTAGCCCATTTGTTTCAATATCTCTACTTGCTCTTGAAGGAAGGAATTTTTCTTGAATTTTTCTTTTTCATATTTGTTCTCTTTTACTTTACTTTTTTATCACTCATGTTACATTTGGATATTAATTTTTAATTTTGGAAAAGAAATCATTTTCATATTTTTTTAACATTTTTTAGTAATATTATAAAAGGTGTAATATAACATGGCATGCATTTGGCGCACAAGTTTTTTCTATACTAATAAAATTAATAATATTCTAATGACAAAAAATTAATCAGATAATAAAATATGAATAACACAGAAAGATCAAATACCAGTTGACATGTTTTAAAAAAATAACAGTTGCACTGAAGAAGACCTGCACCCTAGCTACTCTCCATCATAAAAGTGTCCAGCACAAGCTCGGCCGAACTTGTGCTGGACACTTTTGGTCATGTGCAGTCAGATGGGATCAATTCTCTTTATGGCAACAAAAAAAATTTTTTTATCAAATTTCACTAGAAGTAGTTTGGTTTTGCTGAATCATCCACCTGCTGTTCTGCCCAATATCAGGTTTATAATTTTTTATCTTTAAAGAAAAGGGCACTTATTACAATTAAGCCCTGATGGCTCTCATTTGCTTTAACACCTCTACTGGCTCTTGATAGCAGGAATTTTACCAGTATTTTTTTCATATTTAAACTCTTTGACTTTTATTTTACTCTTTTATTCCTCTTTTTACTTTTAAATTTCTATTTAATTTTTGTAAAACTAATCCTTTCCATATTCATTTACGTCTATTTTAAAAAATTATTGAAGGTATAACTTCACATGGTATGCATTTGGCACACAAGTTTTTGCTATACTAATAACATTCATAATATAATGGTGATACAATATTAATTGGATGATAAATATGAAAGATACAGACTGATCAAATACCAGTAGACATGTTTATGAGAAATACAAGATGAAGGAACTGAAGAAAATTTCCACCCAAGCTACTTTCCATTATAAAAGTGTCCAGCACAAGTTCGGCCAGACTTTTGCTGGACACTTTTAGTCACGTGCAGTCAGATGGGATCAATTCTCTATATGGCAACAAAAAACATTTTTTTATTAAACTTCACTACAAACAGTTTTGTTTAGCTGAATGATCCACCTGTTGTTCTTCCCAACCTCAGGTGTATAATTTTTTATCTTTAAAAAAAAGGTCACTTATTACAATTTAGCCCTGATGGCTCCCATTTTTTTCAACACTTCTACTGGCTCTTGAGAGCAAGAATTTTACTAGTATTTTGTTTTTCATAATTGATCTCTTTGAGATTAATTTTACATTTTTATCCCTCATATTGCTTTTGTATATCAATTTATTTTTTGTAAAAAAAATCATTTTCATATTTTTTTACCTTTATTTAATAATATTATAAAAGGTGTAACATCACCCGGTATGCGTTGGGCACACAAGTTTTTGCTATACTTATAATATTAATAATATAATGGTGACAATAAATTAATCAAATGATATATATGAGTGAGGCACAAAGATCAAGTACCAATGGACATGTTTATAAGAAATCCTAGATTAACTGAAGAAAAATTCTACCCTAGCTACTCTCCTTCATAAATGTGTCCAGCACAAGTTCGGCCGAACTTGTGCTGGACACTTTTTGTCACATGCAGTCTGGTGTGATCATTTCTCTCTCAATCATTGAACTAGAAGTTTTTTGATATGGCTAAATGGTTATGCAGAAGTTTTTTTAAACCTTAGATTGGCACTTTTTTGTTTTTCAAAAAAGCAATTATAGTCCAAGTTTAGCCTCACTGGTGGACATTTGCCCCAACATGTCTACTTGCTCTTGATGGCAGTAATTTTATTTTAATTTTTTATTTCATATTTGATTCCTTTAATTTTACCTTTTTATCCCTCATATTGCTTTTGTATATCAATTTATTTCTTGTAAAACAAATCATTTTCATATTTTTTTACCTTTATTTAATAATATTATAAAAGGTGTAACATCACCCAGTATGCATTTGGCACACGAGTTTTCGCTATACTTATAATATTAAAACATAATGGTGACAAAAAATCAATCAAATGATAAATATGAGTGAGGCACAAAGATCAAATACCTGTGGACATGTTTATAAGAAATACCAGATGAACTGAAGAAAAATTCCACCCTAGCTAACCTCCATCATAAAAGTGTCCAGCACAAGTTCGGCTGAACTTGTGCTGGACACTTTTGGTCACATGCAGTCTGATGTGATCAATTCTCTCTATTGCAATGAAAATGAATTTTTCTTCAATAATTGCACTAGAAGTTGTTTGATATGGCAAAATTGTCATCCTGAAGTTTTGGTAAAGCTCCAGTGGATTTTTTTTTATTTTTACAAAAAAGAAATAATAGTCCAAGTTTAGTGCCACTGGTGGGTGTTCACCCCATCATGTCTACTTGCTCTAGATAGGAGGAATTTCACTTTAATTTTTTATTTCATATTTGATCCCTTTAATTTTACCTTTTTATCCCTCATATTGCTTTTGGATATCAATTTATTTTTTGTAAAACAAATCATTTTCATATTTTTTTACCTTTATTTAATAATATTATAAAAGGTGTAACATCACCCGGTATGCATTTGGCACACGAGTTTTTGTTATACTTATAATATTAATAACATAATGGTGACAAAAAATCAATCAAATGATAAATATGAGTGAGGCACAAAGGTCAAATACCAATTAATCAATAGTTCTTTTTAATATTATAAATTTTTTATATTAAATAAAATGGTAATAATGAATTATATTTTTCATCCACAATTCCACTCTAATGATTCCCACTGCACAAAAAGGGTTCACTTGGTCCTTTCTTTACTGCTTGTGCATATATTTTATTGCCCACAGTACTACAATTTTTTGTAGTGATTATCCCACATCTGATTCAGGAATATTTTTAAACAATATAAGTTTTTTTTACAAAAGAACTTATCATATCCAATATCCCACAAAAAATACAACCTGTTTTTGTATTAATGCCTGTTAATTATTAAGAAATTGTTAAAATACTTAGATTAGACCCTGGCACAGCTAGATCCATACCAACCGACCTAAAGTCTTTTCAATATTGAAAACATTTAAATAAAATTATGATATCATACTAAATTATGGGCACCAACCATAATTCAGCACTTCTCATTTGCTCTGCTACAAAATGAGTGCATGTAGCATTTTTCTAACGTTGGACTGTTTTTCTTCCTCCCCTCACACCTTTAGTCCAGAATGAAAATTTAGTATGAGTTTTGGTCAAGTTGTTTTGCCAGTGTTATCTGTATGCAATATGAATTCATATTGCATATTTCTATTTATGCATAAAATATACTTGTTAAGCATCATTTTTTTTGCATTTTTCAATCATTATGCATATTTATGCATATTCATATGCATATTCATTATACAGATTGATATGCATATTAATATATTTTATTCATATACGTATATGCACCTTTTTTTTGCATATTCAATATGCATATATTTATGCATATATTTATGCATATTTTTATGCATAATCACTATGCATATTTTTTATGCATATTTTTATGCATATTTTTTATGCATATTTATTCTTCATAGTCATTATGCATACACTTTGGATAGGCAATTCACATCAATTTTTAGCATGCAATAAGTATCCACCATGCAAATTCAAATGCATATGCATCTATATCATACAGGCAACATATATTCAAGTTTAATATTTGAATATTAAGGTATGCTAAGTGATGTTGTTCAACCTTTTGCCAAACCTGAGATTAACTGATGTTCAATGTGGTTCTTAAGCTCTGCTCAAGGAGGGATTGTTCTGGATTCAATCTGTGACAGTTTAGTTTTTCAATGTTTTTTCATCAGATTTAAAAACATCTTTCTGACAGTTTCAGGATGGTTTCCCAACAGTTTCCTGACAAATTCCTAATAGTTTCAAAAAGAGGGAACTGCTAGCAGTTCACCCCCAGATTTCCCGTGGTGTCTAGCCACATAAAAATGAACTTTTCCAACAGCTCCACCTACACCTAACTTTACATGCTCTGCTGTACCAATCAACTCAGTAGCATGCCCACCTATCCCTTTGAGATTTCCTCCAACACCAGCTTTAATTGGCGAATCCAGAATAGTTGCTTGATCCAATGAAGTTAAATTTATTTGTGAGCCTGAATCAACCAATGCCTTCACATCTTTGCCATTTAAAGAAACCACCAAATATCCCAAAGGAGCAGAAAAATGAGTCTCCACCTCATTACCAAACTTCTCCACATTTTCACACATATACTCCACCTCACCAGTAGCCACTCATCTCCTAGTCAAATGCTTTTTCTGCTTTTCAGCAAGGGCTGGACTAATAGTGAACAATTCACCCAAAGATACTGGAATCTGAAGCTGATTCACCCTTCCAAAAACAACATCCATAGCATTCTCTTGACCAGAAACCACTGGCCTCTCATAATGAGCCTTACTCCTAGCAACCTTTGCCCTAGAAGACTCCTGAGGTCCCACATTACCAACAACATCACACATCTCCACGTCAGAATTATCCCCATGAACCTTTCCATCCACAGAGACCAGAGCAGAACCATCAACAGTAGTTCTAACTCCCTCCATTGGCCCACTAGAACTTGGCCTAGGCAAAGAAGCCAAAGGCAAATCCTCCTCTGTATCTGAACCATCATCCAAAGGCATAGGATCACCATTAAGATCAAAAGCACCAAAACTAGGGGGACCCATATCAGCTATCCCCATCTGCATCTGACAAATCTCTTCAGGTGTATAAATCTTCTTGGGATCTTCAGCCTTCTTAGAATCCGCCTTTCCATCTCTTGACCTTAACTGATAAGAAATACTGCTTCTAGCTTTAGAAGCAGCCGCCCTCCTAGCAGCCTCAACATCATATACACCAGCCATACACTCACCATCCGCCTTAACAACCTTTACTATTTCCAAATTACCATATGAAGTAGATAAAGTAGCCTTAATAACCTCTTTTTCCTTCCCCTTATCTCCAGAATTATTTCCAGTACCAGAAGAAGCCTAAGTAGGCAATTCCTTAAACCTAGCTCTCTTTTCACTCATACTATTCCACCTCACCTAATCCAAAGGAGCCTGAACTTCACTGGGCTTAATAAAAGATCCATTAGGAAACCTTAATACCTTCCCATCAAGTTTCACTCTACCAGAAGCCTGATCTCTATTCAAAGTCCAAAAATCATTAGACTTATGTCGCTTCCAGTTACGGTAGGAACAAATACAAACATCAACAGTACCACCATTCCTCCTATCATAACCTCTACTTGAATAAGATGATGAAGAAGAAGCTGAAACCCTGCTGGCCTTCTGAGTTTCTTGAACAAAAATTTTCAATTTCTTTTTTAAGTCAGCCAATTGATCCACCATCTCCTTATCCACATTCTTATCCACCTTAGGAACCGGTTTCCCCAACTGAGCTTTTCTTGCCTCCTGAGCCTTCTTCATAATATTGTTATTATCAGCCAAAACTTCATTAATCTTGCTGACATACTGTGTACAGGTTTCTTGATAACTGTCCACAGCCAAAAGCTTGAGGTGAGACTCCACCAATTCTTTAACCACATTAATAGCAGGCAACTTCTGCTCCCCATTAGGTAAGGTTTTCATCAAACCCTTCCTAGACAACTCCTTTAACACATCCATCCTAACATCACTCCCAAAAGCAGACCAAAATAAATCTTTGACTGCATTTTCATGAGCCAATTCCTCTACCTCCACCAGATATTCCACCACAGTTTCAAAACTACCAACAAATTTCCTATAACTCACCAAAGAAGTTATTCCACCCTGCAATTTCCATTCTCCAACAACCTTATTTAAATCCACCATTGAATATCTGACTCCCCATCTGTCCACCATTTCCCTACTAAACCTTTTCCAATCCCCAGTCTTATAACCCTCCATACCAGTAATCTCCTTCTCAACTTCCCTATCACCAATGAAAAAGATTACCTGCTTCACCATATCTAAATGAGAAGACCATCAATTCCAGCAGCAGCCTCATATCTGCCTAAAAACCACTTTACATCATTACTGACAAACTCGGGCCCATCCCAAGTTTTAATCCTTACTAAAGGCCTGACACCGTCAGCAGCAGCAGCAATAACACCAGCACCATATGGAGAAGACATCCCAAATAGCACCAGAAACCAATAAAATCTGAAAGGGTTCAGCCCATTACCAGACAACTGACAATATCCTAAAAGGGTTCAGCCCTTTACTAGGATAAAACAACAGATCTAGAAAGGGTTCAGCCCTATACCTAGATCCCTACTACCACAGATCCTGTACTGGTTCAGCCAGTTACCAGAATCACCAAATAACCAACCAATCAAAATCCAACAACCAGAAAACCAAAATCCAGAAGTCCGACAAGTAAGTTTCTTCAGAATCTAGAGAATTCAAAACCCATGTTGGGCGCCAAAAATGTAGAGTAGACTCCTACAGTCACCTTTCTGCAGGCAGAATTGGAGGGAGTTGGAAAAACAAAAAGAAATCCCTGTCCCTCTAAGTAAACGTAAGATTCAATTAACTAAGCTTGAAGATCTTCTTGAAGAGTTGGATAAGTTGAAAATCTGAGAGAAAGACTTTGAAAGTGTTGGAAAACTAATACCAGATTACAATGATACTAGTCACAGCAAATACTTAGAAAAAGCCGCAACACTTGCCCCAGAGACTGAAAAGTACAGTAAAGTACCCCAGAAACTACCCTTGGGATGATCTGTTCAAAGCTGCCTTATTAAAGGTCTGCCCCAGATTTACCCAGTTTCCCACCAAAATTAAAGAGTGTTCTTTATTATATTTTTATTTTATAAATTTTATAACAAAAGAAATAAATTTGAGTCACCAAGGATGAGAGCTATCCAATGGTACCCTATATGTTGATATTTTTTATTATAATTGTTGTTATATGTTAAATATTGTTAATTATCAAAAAGACCCTTGTTATCTAAACTAAAAGACAAAAAACATGTAGAAGACTAAGATTCCCTCTCATCTATCTGATTCTCCTCCTCCAGAACTTTCCAAAAATACCGTACATGCATAGGATCTACAATAAACTATTGATCTAACAAGTATGATAAATTCTAACCAAATTTTGCCACAATAGCCAAACTTTCTGCAGTGACCAAACTTTGCACTGGTGATCAGACTTTTCTACAATGACCAAACTTTAACACAGTTACCAGACTTTTCTGCAGTGACCAAACTTTGCACTGGTGATCAGACTTTCCTACATTGACCAAACTTTACCACAGTGCCCAGACTTTTCTGAAGTGACCAAACTTTGCACTGGTGATCAGACTTTCCCATTGTGAGCAAATTTTGCCACAATGAGCTCTTTTTGCCATAATGAGCTAATTTGGCCAGAGTAAGCTAATCTTTTCACCATAACCAAACTTTTCCACAATGACAGAATTTTTCCAGTACACATCGCTTTTGCACCGGAAAATCACCCGAGCTCACCGGAGCTCACCGGAGTGCACCAGAAAAAAATGGCTACTCCATGAGCACACTGCATCCACCAAAAATACCAAGAGAGCCCTAGAAAATCCAGTAAAACCAATACCCAATCCATGAAATCATCAAATAACAATAGGAATACCAACATATGTCCATTCCAAAACACCATAAATCCTCCAAAAATCACCATAAATCCACCCAAAAAAAACTCCAGTTAACTCCCTTCAACCAAATTAACACCTGCTAACACCATGATTTTCTTCCAACCAAGGTCCAATCAAATTTTCACCTAAGTAGCCTACCCAGATTTGGAATGCCACACCGGCCAATTAATGAGCCTTTCCCCACCAATGCTTGCCCTCATCCAGGTGACCTGATGTGGTAACACCCTATATTTTTGATCTTATAATTTTAACAACCCCCATAAAAAATTAAAAGAAAAAAAGGGAAAAAAGAAAAAAATCTGAAACTACTATCTAGCAAAATCATAACTAAAAAATCAAATAAAGTCCAGCTCCATGGATGGTCCAGATTAAGAGAATTTCCAGTAAGAGAAAGTCCAGACCATAGAAATGATCACTGGGTGGGCTCCCTCCAATATGTAGAAATGATGGGAGACCACCGGTGATCCACCACCAACCCAAAAAAAACCAAAGACAAAGAAGCCAGTCACAAACCAGTTTAAAGTCATAGTGGACTTGAAACCTGAATAATAAACAACAGAACTAGAATTCAACTAGGAAAAACAAAAGACTTGAGACAGAAATTCTGGGGTAACTGTTCTAAAGAGAAGCCAGCTCATCAGTTACCCCCACACTTTCCAAAATAAAATCTAGAAGCCCCCCTGGGTTTCTTCTAACAAAAACACAACATCCAACACAATAAGCCAAAACCAATAAGAGTGAAGAGTCCAGCACTTGAAAACCAAAGGAAATTCCAGTTTAAAGTCATAGAGGACTAAAACCTGTGAAAAGAAACCAATACTAGGGTTCAACCAAATTAAGAGAAAGGGTTGGAAACAAACAATCTGGGGTAACTGTTGTTAGAGCAGCCAGCCCATCAGTTACCCCTACACTTGCCAAGATCAAATCTAGAAGCCCCACCCATGTGTACCTTCTAACAAAAAGTTTCCAACACAAAAGTTGCTCTACAACACCAAAAATTCCAAAATTTAAAGAACGTTCCATAGTTTATCCTCATTGCGGAGTCAATCTTCTTCATGTCTAGTGCCTCTGGGATAGAGCCTCTTCACCTGGTCTGCAGACACTCTCTTCTTTAGGACTGCACCATCCAACTCTTCCAAAACATAAGAGCCTCTAGATGCCTGAGATCTGACTCTGTAAGGTCCATTCCATCTGTCAGCAAACATTTTTCCCCACTGACTCTCCAAACTTCTATTATACACCAAAACCAAACAATCAGGTTTCAAGGGATTCCTGAGTCTACGAGCCAACTTCTTGTCCCAGTATCTGACTGATTGATTCCTAATCTTCATCATTCTAGAGTATGCCTTCTCTTGAAATTCTTCTCTACATTCCAACTGTTGCATCCTGGCACAGAGCAATTCTTCTGTTGAGCACACATCATCCCAATCAATTCTAAGATAAGAGACAGCTTCTAAGTCCACTGGTAGAACCGCTTTTTGACCAAACATTAACTCATAAGGAGAATAGCCAGTTGTCCTCTTCACAGTGACCATATCAGCAAATAACACCAAGGGTAAATAATGCCTCCACTTTTCAGCACTATCCCCACACATATTTACCAAAGAATTCTTGATAACTTGATGGTCTCTTTCAACCATTCCTTCAGCTTCAGGATAATAAGGTGTAGCCACTCTAACTTTAGAACCAACACTAGCCACAGCTTCTTTAAATTTGGCACCAAACTCTGGCCCACCATCAACAGTCACCAACTTCATTAACCCATACCTATAAATCCACTCCTTTTTTCAAAAACTCTGCCACATTCTTGGCAGTCAAATTAACCAGAGGCACTGCCTCAACCCAAACAGACAAATCATACCTGGAAACAATTTATTATTTATACCTTCCCTCTTTAATATGGACAGCATCCAGACTGACTCTTCCAAAAACTGTTGCTTCACCAGAAGCACGGCCGACCTCTTTAGGTTTCCAGTGACTTCTTCTTTGACATTCTTCACAAGATTGAACCCAACCCTGCACAGCCAACTTCATACCTGTCCACCAAAATCTGTCCACTACTCTTCTATAAGTCTCCCCAACGCCTCTATGACCAAGGTCTTCATGCAAAGACTTCAACACAACTTCTTGACCCTTCTTCTGAGTCACCACAACTTGAGGATTAGGATTCCTCCTCCTCATCAACCTTCTTCCTGACACATAAAATCCAGGACTCTTCTTCTTGATTTCCAACTAAGTATCATCATCACAACTATCTGGCATCTCCAAGGTCAACAGATATTCTACCGAAATAAAATAAAACCCAGACTGACCCCAGGTCTCATCTTCAAAATCCAACAAAACAGCATCCAAGGGTACGATTCTGTCATCAAAATAACCAGTGTGAACATTAGCCAATTGAGCAGCCCAACCAGGACACCAATACTTAAATTTTTGCACATCCTTCTCTTTCCACTGTACCTTGTGAGAATCCAGTTCACTAACAAAAACACCCTTTTCCAAATTTAAGCTTTCCCAAACAACAAATACATCTTAATCAACAAAAACATCCCCATAACCAGAGTCAAGATGAGATCCAGCTAGTTTAGCCTCTTGGGGGAGGTCAGAAAAATCATCAGCACCCTTTGCTCTGACCCTAACCACTGGAACATCTTCATCAAACTCTTCAGCCTCAGAATCTTCATCTGTAGGTGGCCTCCTTGATAATCTATCAGGCATTGTAAAAGTTTTGCCTGGTTTGTGTACCAGGTGAAAAGTAAAATGTTGAATAAATGCCACCCACCTAGTCATTGGAGCATTTGGAAGACTAGGCGTATTGATCATCTGAACCAAAGATTTTGCATCCACCTGCAGCTCAAAATGCATCCCCCACAAAACCATCTGTAGCTTCTTTAAAATTTTTGCTACACCACAAAATTCCAACTTAGGTTGAGAATACCTAGATTTCACCTCATTAGAAACCACAGACTCATATCCTAATGGCCTGACCCTCCCAGTTTTATCCTCCTGAGACAAAACAGCACCAGGAGAAATATAGCTTGAGTCCACTGCCAGATAAATTTTTCCAGCACCAACACCATAATCCAACTTGTGAAGGACAATATCTTCCCAAAAAACCTTTTTCAACTTCTGAAAAGCCTCTTCATACTCTTCAGTCCATTCCCAATCTGCATCTTTCCTGGCCAACCTCCTTAAAGGTGAATCCAACAAAGAAAAATCCTTAATAAAAATCCTGAAATATACACTGTCAGCCTAAATATCCTTAGGACTGAGTATTTCTTATGCTGAAAATAAGATAACCTTAACCAGATTAAGCTTATATCTTAAAAATAAGGTTAAAATAATAATATATATTATTTTACTATATATATATATAATTATTATTCTATTATATAATTTATAATAGTTTAAATAGCTTATCCATAGCCTAACAATACTTATTAAGGTGTTAATGGAGTCATAATATACTTATCTTAAGTGATATGAAGTAATTATTGACATACATAAGCTTATATGTATACATAAATCTCATATTCAGTGAAATATGCAGTATATTATGTATATTTAGGTATATAAATGGGTTTTAGCCCCTTAATAGCCTATAACCTTTGTTTTTCTGCTTATTTTAGGTCATATGGACGAAATCAGTGGACTCACAACGCCTACAGAAGCATAGACACCTATATCAGGCGCATACACCCAGTTTGGACAACTAAAATTACTTCCTTGGATGGTTATTCACGGATTTATGGGTTGGAAGGATGTTTCTGGGTTAATGTGGATGCTTGGGGATGTTATTGGGGGCTTGGACAGTTTATTTTTTTCCTTTATATGCTTTTAGTTTCATTAAATCTCTTTTTGATTATTTATTTTACCTGTTTCTTTATGGTATCCGCTTTTATCTGGGTTTTCTATTTATGGTATGACTCTGTGTTATTATTAATAGTGATGGAGGGTCCTTAATGGAGGTCAGGGTGTTGAAACTACTTGACTTGGACGCCATGGGGAGGTGATGGGCCCTCACAGTGCTGTAATTGCGGGGGATAGCAGTGACATCATCTGGATTGAAGGTCTGTGCACTCCAGTGGATTTGGGTATAAGTAAGGGGGGCTTTTGATGGTTTATTATCATTATTCAATTACTACACTTCAAAAAAACACTAAAATACAATTATTAGTATTCATAAATATATTATAAAGCCCTTATAAATTGATATTATCTTTATATAAGCTATAACTATATTTTATTCTTCTATTTTCCACCACTAGCACGCATTTAAATCCAAGTATTGTGAGTTTTATTTGAGTATAACTATTCTATTAGTCTTCCCCTGAGGTTTAATCACTAAATCATTTATTAATAAGTAGTAGGAACATAGAATAACACTATTATATCATACTTAAATACTAGACTATACTGACAATTGGGGGTCTTTCCTTATATTTTACTTATTATTTAGTATAAGCCTTGGGACGTGATTTTTACCTTAGTACAACTCAAAATTAACCAAATATCTGGGTCTGCTGCATATTAGTGGGTCATCATAACTCATTGATTGCGGCAAAGAACACTTATAATAATTGTACTAATTTTTTAACATAAAAATTAGATATTTACAGTAGTAACTGTACCCAATATAAACCCAATTTCACTTGGTATGTGGACACCAATATAACACCCAATTAAATTGGTATTTGGCTAAAGCTTGGTAAGCTAATTATTCACCCTTATAAAGGTCTAGTTAAACTTATTATTATATTTTTAACATATTTTTTCGAATTTTTCTTACATTTTATTTAAATAAATAAAGATATAAATTCAGGGTAAGCTCCATTGCTTTTTTATTAGTAATATAATTGCTTATATCTTTTGTCTACTAATTCCATAGAGTTTTTTACTTTTGTAGACGTAAAATATTGTCATTCTGAACAATATGAGTGCTCCCCAGGACAGTGTAAGTGAACAGCCTGCTTATAATACCAGGTCTAAAGCTAACAAAAACTTTCCAGGACATCACCATGGAGGGACAACAGTACCCCCAGCCAGAAAGCATGAGTATAGAGGAAAAGGACACCCTCTTAAAAAAGATAACTATAAAAAAGACGTCTCCTCCTC
The DNA here is from genome assembly GCA_030280995.1 of Hemileia vastatrix. Classification (NCBI taxonomy): domain Eukaryota; kingdom Fungi; phylum Basidiomycota; class Pucciniomycetes; order Pucciniales; family Zaghouaniaceae; genus Hemileia; species Hemileia vastatrix. The sequence goes on from JASXTE010000015.1 coordinate 7,726,824, forward strand.
TTCAGGATCAACTGTCCCACCTGGCCAAACAGGTTCTGAAGTTGGAGGAATCAAAATCTCTCATGTTCAAAGAAGTAGAGAAGTTGCAAAACAATTGCAAGGTAGGGTTTCAGCAGATGAATCAGGCAATGGCAGAATTAAAGGGAGGCCAGCCCAGTCAATCAAATCAGCAACCCCCTACCCAAGGAGGGTCCACTCACTCCCAGGAGAAAGTCCTGGTAGACAAATGGAAATGGGACTGGTTTCACCAACAGTGGACAAGCCACAGTTGCAACAGGGATCCACCCCCTCATCTGACTTCCTCAGCTCACCCTTACAAGGGAAAAAAGCGCCAAAAATCAGGACTGTCAACCATCCCTTGGTAAGTAAATTACCTTCTCAGATTGGACATAATACTGATAATTACAATATAGGTAATTCTATTGATGTTAAATCTGTACAAAAAATAGAGGAGGATTTAAGAAATTTAGGTTTTAGAGTAGATACACCTGACTTGTCTTTTGTCCATAATAACAGTACTATTTACAATGATAATACAGTTAATCCTCAGTTGCAACCACCTACTAGTGAGATGAGAAGTTCACGGGAGAGTGAGAGAATTGAAAAGGAGGACATGGAATATTTTAACAATAATCCAACTGTCCATAGAATTGTTTCAGCATTGTGGAATAGAATGACTGATTGTGAGGAAGAGACAGTTAAGCTCACTAGTGATACAATTTCAACCTTGACATTAAAAATTTCTCAATTAGCAACACGCAACAAAGAATTAGAGAAAGAAAATTTGTCTCTAACTATTAAATATGATTCATTGAGTAATAAATATAATGACCTTTCAAACAAATTTTGTGAGTTAGAAAAATTATATGAAACACATTTATTAAAAACTGAATCAAGAACAAAGTTATCTTTTGCCCAGACAAATCAAAGTGTCTCTGAGTTGCTACAAAGATTAACTAAAGTTGAGATTGAAACAGCCAATCTACTGATGAACCAGGATAATCATAAGTATAATCAATATAATAATAATCCTTTCATTGGCAAAAGTGAATCTCATTCCTTCCCTGTACCACCACAATTAAAACCATCTGGTGGTAGTGTCAAATCTGAAAATGTAAGTCACAAATCCGTGCAGGAAGAAATACAAGACCATTTATCAAAAGTGAATGAGTTGTTGAATTTACCTAAGATTAGTGAGATAAAATCCAATCAGAAGAACTGGCCTAAGATAGATCAGTACCCAACTTATGATGGAGAAGCCAGCTCTGATTGGCAACATTTTATTCAAAGAATTGACAACTTGAAATTCTCATATAAGTTACCAGATGAAGAGATAACATCAAAATTAATTTCTTTATTTAAGGATGTTGCTTTATTATGGTTTGAAGCTGTCTTAAGTGAGGGTAGAGACTACTCTTGGGCTGAATGGAAACAACTTATTGAAAAACAATTTGGAGGTTCTAAATTCAGGCTTACTCAGCAGAGACTGTATGAGAAGACTAGGTATAATCCGTTGAATGGTGACAAACCTATGGTATTTTTAAAGAATTTAAACAAAATATTAAAAGCCATTGAGCCTCATATGGATTTTAACTTATGGAAAGATAAGATAATATACAAATTACCTATATCTGTCAGAGACATTGTTGTAGCTAGAACATTAAATGTTACTGAATATTCTGACTTTATTAATATTTACAATGAAATATTATTAAACCATAAGTATGAATCAAGGTATTCCACTTATAAGCAAAATGTTGAACCTGTAAAAACTCAGAATTCAAAAACACTTCAGGAGAAGCAGAAAAAACCTACTGCACCTGTAGTACCTAAAAAGTATGAAACAAATACTTGTTATAAGTGTAACAAACCTTGGGTTAAAGGTCACAAATGTGAGAAAAACATAAATATTGTTGAAAATCAACATGAATCTGAAACTGAAACTGAAAAAAGTAAAGAATCAAGTGATTATGACAGCAATATCTCATATAGTGATGAAAATGAAGTCTGTATGTTGGAAGATGATTTGTACATCTTTGAAAATCCAATATTAAATATGGACTCAAATGAATCTTTAATGAATTTTGAGGATGCTGAAATCATTAAGGATATACAAGCTGATAACTTTAGAATGACACCTATCACGGTTCCAGCTATCATTTCTGGTGAAAATGTTAATATAGTATTGGACACAGGAGCTGCTGGTTCAGTTGTATCCACTAATACATTACAGAAAATTGATAGTGAATATAAGTTTAAGCTTGAACCACTTCAAAATAAAAATTGGAGAGGTTTTGGATCAGTACTACACCCCATTGGTAAATACAAAGCTGCTGTTTTCTTTAAACACCAACATGGTTATGTAAGGGTAACTTGTGACTTTGTAGTAATGGATAATACTAATTGTAGTAACTGTTTAATCATTGGAAATGATATTCTGACTAAATTTGGTGTAAAATTAGACCCTGCTAATAACAATTTTACAATTGGCATGAATAGTAAAAGGAAATTTAAAATAAATTCTTTTAACACAGTCTTACACATTGAGTCAGTAACAAATTCCCCGTCTAAAGGAAGAGAATCCAATGAGATGGAACTTCTGGAAACAGAAATTTCAAAAGCATCATTTGGCACTCAGATAAGTGAAACTGAGAAAGTTAATATTTTGGAATTTATTAAAGCTTTTCCAATGGCTTTTGCACATGGTACAAATGAACTTGGCCTTGTAAAAGATCATGAAATGAAGATTAGTTTAACCTGTGATATGGATAATATTCCTGCTAGTCTTAAAAAGAAACCATACCCTATTTCACCAATGAAGAGGAAAGACATAGAGGATAATATTAAGATGTTATTAAAAATGAACATTCTTGAGAAGGTTGAAACTACACCAAAATATTGTGTAATATCACCAGTGCTAATTTCTTATGAACAAGATAAAGCAAGACTGTGCGGTGATTATAGAGCATTAAATACATTTACAGTAGATGATATTTATCCCTTTCCAAGGATTGCCTCTATACATGCTACCCTTAAAGGTGCTAAATATATAAGTTGCCTGGATGGAAAAAAAGGGTACCATCAAATTCCTGTTGAAAAGAATTCACAGAACTTTTTGTTGATAACAACACACATGGGAATTTATAAGTATGTCAGAATGCCATTTGGACCAAAAAATGCTCCATCAGTATTTCAGAAGTTAATGGATATAACATTCCATAATGAAATGATTGAGGGATGGTTAATGGTATACATTGATGACATCATAGTGTTCTCTAAAACTTTTGATGAACACTTAATCCATTTAAGGAAAGTATTTCAGAAAATGGATGAAATAAGAATGACCCTTGCATTGAAAAAATTTAAATTTGGGTTTGAATCTTTAAAAGTGCTTGGTCATATTGTATCTGGCTTACAAATATGTGTAGACCAAAATAAAGTGGCTGCAATAAAGAATATTGGCATTCCTCAAAATGTGAAGGATGTACAATCTTTTCTTGGAATGTGTGGTTATTATAGACAATATATAAAAAACTACCAATCAATTGCTGCACCACTGACCACACTGATAAAGAAATCTGAAGCTTTCATTTGGAATAATGAAAGACAACAAGCTTTTAATAAGTTGAAAGAATGTTTAATGACAGCTCCTATCTTGGGATTACCAGATTTCCAATTACCTTTTGTATTATATACAGATGCAAGTTTTATTGGACTGGGTGCTGCTTTACATCAAAAACAACTTATTGAAGGTAAAATGTCAGAAGTAGTAATCTGCTATATTTCACGTACTCTGAGAAGTGGTGAATTGAAATATGTTGCTACTCAACTTGAATGTTTGGCAGTAGTATGGGCTCTTGAAAAGCTACATTACTACCTTGAGGACCAAAAATTTGAGTTAATCACTGACTGTAGTGCAGTTAAGTCACTCTTAAACATGAAAACTCCTAATAGACACATTTTTAGATGGCAATTAGCTGTACAAGAATACAGAGGACGGATGACTATTACATATAGAGCAGGAACCTTGCACTCTAATGTAGATCTGTTATCTAGAGTACCTCTGCCTAATAATGATGATAATCCTGCTTATGTTCCTGAGTCAGAGATTATTAACATTTATGGCATTTATATTGTAGATCTTGAGGATGAATTTATGCAATCAATTCTTGATAATTATAATTCAGATCCTGACTTAAGTAAATTAACTACAATATTAAATGATCCATCTAATGCTTCAATGAATGTTTTAATAAAAACATTACCAATTAAGTATAAAGAGGCATTAGAAAAAGGAAAATTTTCCATTGAGGATGGTTTTATATATTACAGAAAAAACTAAGTAATGTAATTGTAATTCACCCTTCAATGAAGGAGTTAATGTTAAGTATATGTCATGATGATATATTAGCAGGTCATTTTGACTACCATAAAACATTAACCAGAGTAAAAAACACAGCTTGGTGGATTAACATGTCTGAGGATGTTCAGAAAAATGTTGAAACATGTGATTCTTGTCAAAAATCTAAAAGATTAACAGGAAAAAGAGCTGGTTTATTACAACAAATTGAGCAACCAAAAGCTCCATGGGAAATCATTAACATGGACTTTGTAACAGGTTTGCCAATAGCAGGGCATAAGAGTTATAACTCCTGCTGGGTAATTGTAGATAGATTTACAAAGATGTGTAAATTTATTCCTACCCACAAAGAGGTTTCTGCAAAGGACTTAGCTTTTTTATGGTGGACACAAATGTTAAATACAGCAGGTTTCCCCAAAGCAATAGTTTCTGACAGAGATCCTAAATTTACTTCTGAGTTCTGGACGTCACTTATGGATGTTTCAGGGTGTCAATTAAAACTTTCTACAGCACACCATCCAAAAACTGATGGGCTAGCTGAAAGAATGATACAAACCTTAGAAGATATGATAAGAAGATACTGTGCTTTTGGTCTTAATTTTAAAGATAATGACAAATTCACGCATGATTGGGTAACCCTTATCCCAGGTTTAGAATTTGCATATAATAGTACAGTACATTCTGTCACTGGCAAAAAGCCATTTGAGTTATGGTTGGGTTATGTACCTAATAGCCCTACTAAAACTCTTACTAAGTTACCTAGATTGGATATTCATCCAGGTACTAAATCTTTTCTTCAGATGCAGGAATTATGCAGAAAACATGCTCAAGAATATATAAATAAGGCTTTTGAGTATAAAAAGAAAAGATGGGATAAAGCCCATAAAGAACAAATGTTCAAAGAGGGTGATGAAGTCCTTATTTCAACGCTACATTTCAATTTAAATGGTAATGTTAAATTGAAGGATCCATTCATTGGACCATTTGTAGTTAAAAAGATGGTTAGTAATAATGCTGTTGAGGTTATTCTATATGCACCTTATGATAGAAAACATCCAGTATTTCTTATTTCTCTTATAAAACCATACCATTCTAATGATACTGCTCTATTTCCAAGAAGATCAGGAAGGCATAAACAGCAACATGAAGAAATAGTGGAAAAGGCAGAAATTGAAAAGATACTTAAAAAGAGACACCTTACTAAAGAAAAGGGAGTTGAGTATCTATTAAGATTTAAAAATAAATCAAGTGAATATGACCAGTGGATTCCAGAAAATGAAATCTCTGATCTTAAAAATCTCTCGAAAAGATTTAAATCTAAATAATACTGTTCATTCAGTATATGTATTATAAAAATTATTTTTTTTATTATTTCACTCCTTAGTTTTAATTAAAATGTCTTTACATTTTTTTTATTGTTTTTTTGGGGTGAGGGAGTGTCAGCCTAAATATCCTTAGGACTGAGTATTTCTTATGCTGAAAATAAGATAACCTTAACCAGATTAAGCTTATATCTTAAAAATAAGGTTAAATTAATAATATATATTATTTTACTATATATATATATAATTATTATTCTATTATATAATTTATAATAGTTTAAATAGCTTATCCATAGCCTAATAATACTTATTAAGGTGTTAATGGAGTCATAATATACTTATCTTAAGTGATATGAAGTAATTATTGACATACATAAGCTTATATGTATACATAAATCTCATATTCAGTGAAATATGCAGTATATTATGTATATTTAGGTATATAAATGGGTTTTAGCCCCTTAATAGCCTATAAAATTTGTTTTTCTGCTTATTTTAGGTCATATGGACGAAATCAGTGGACTCACAACGCCTACAGAAGCATAGACACCTATATCAGGCGCATACACCCAGTTTGGACAACTAAAATTACTTCCTTGGATGGTTATTCACGGATTTATGGGTTGGAAGGATGTTTCTGGGTTAATGTGGATGCTTGGGGATGTTATTGGGGGCTTGGACAGTTTATTTGTTTCCTTTATATGCTTTTAGTTTCATTAAATCTCTTTTTGATTATTTATTTTACCTGTTTCTTTATGGTATCCGCTTTTATCTGGGTTTTCTATTTATGGTATGACTCTGTGTTATTATTAATAGTGATGGAGGGTCCTTACTGGAGGTCTGTATGTTGAAACTGCTTGAAGTGGACGCCATGGGGAGGTGATGGGCCCTCACAGTGCTGTAATTGCGGGGGATAGCAGTGACATCATCTGGATTGAAGGTCTTTGCACTCCAGTGGATTTGGGTATAAGTAAGGGGGGATTTTTACGGTTTATTATCATTATTCAATTACTAAACTTCAAAAAAAAACTACAATACAATTTTTAGTATTCATAAATATATTATAAAGCCCTTATAAATTGATATTATCTTTATATAAGCTATAACTATATTTTATTCTTCTATTTTCCACCACTAGCACGCATTTAAATCCAAGTATTGTGAGTTTTATTTGAGTATAACTATTCTATTGGTCTTCCCCTGAGGTTTAATCACTAAATCATTTATTAATAAGTAGTAGGACCATAAAATAACACTATTATATCATACTTAAATACTAGACTATACTGACATACACACACACCCAAAAATCCCCTGACTTCAGTATTTTTTTTAGGCCTTGGCCATGACTAGATTTTATTAATCTTTTTCTTCACCATAATCCTTCCATCTTTACATACCACATGACCCAGAATTTCCAAAGCAGGAACACAAAAACAGAATTTTGACCCTGAAATGGTCAAACAAGCCTCTTCAATCCAAACAACACTCTCTCTTGAGTTATTGCATATTCCCAAACAAACCTCCTTATACCAGGGTTCTCCGTTAACACCTAATTACCATAATCTGTAGATGGTTCATTAATTCCACCATCATCAATATAAATACCAGCATGAGTAGGAACATCATCCTGAAAAATCCAAGCCATCTGTGCTTGATATACTGCCACTGAATTAGTTGCTACTTGAGGCAACCTAGTGAGCTGAAATCTTCCCAAAGGAGCCTCAAAAGTTGTGAGAGGCCTTGAGTCCGTATGAAGTTCCCTCTCATCATAACCACCCATAATATCACCCAAACCATAACACACCCTTCCAGAAAAAGCTTCAACAAAATCCTCTGCACTTGGTGGCATACCAGCATCCTTGATAGTGACACTATTCAAAGCTCTAAGATCATGAACCACCATCAACTTTCCTTTCTGCTTCTTTAGACAGAAAACTGGACTTGAGTAACTGGATGTCGATTGTTTGTATAACCCAGTCCTGACTCTTTCACTAACAATCTCCACAAAATCCTCTCTGATAGCAGCTGGAATTGGAATAGGTTTTATTTGCCAAGGTTCATGACAAACCACAGGAATCAAGTAAGGTTCCCCATAAGAGTGCTTCAACACACCCCTTTCCTCCTCAACAAAAGCCACAGCTTTTTCCCTTAGCACAATAATGTGCAACAACAACTTCTTTTCTTCTTCAGTCAGCCACCCATCAGGACCAAAATAAACAACTTTCAACCTTTCCACAGTCATCGTAGCCATCTCTACAAATTCTGGAGGATTCTTCACCAAAGGAGTGAAGTACAGATCTCTTGACAAAGGAGGTCTCTTCAAGGGAAGATTGAAAACCACAGGCATAGGCTCATTGACAGGCCTAATCTTCTGTGCTACCTTCTTATACTTTGCTGCTCCACCTTAAGCTTGAGGGATCTTCAGGAAATCTTCACCACCAGACCTGGAACAAAAACCAAGGATTTCCCCATTGCTCACATGTGTGGCCAAGGTAATGTTTTTGAAAGGTGTAGAAGAAACCCTAGCGGTGCACAATTGGGAGGACTTACTTTTAGACCCCAATCTCACCAATCCAAAACCTTTCCACAATTCCAAATCTTCATCCTCACTTCCGTCTTCCAAATCTTCAAATCTTGATTCATCTTCAGAATCAACTCTTTTAATATTGTGCAGTTTATCCTCATGCTTGAGGCCCAAAAATTGATCTTGACAATCTTCAAAAAGAATTTTTAATCTTCTTTCTTCATTATCTTCAGATTTTTTTCTTGATTTTCTTGAATTATCTTGAAATATTTATCTTCTTTTCTTGAGTTTTTTTCTGACCAACAAAAATAATCAGGGGTTTCCCCAATGCTCACAGGTGTGGCCCAGGTAATGTTTTTGAAAGGTGTAGAAGAGACCCTAGTGGTGCACAATTGGGAGGACTTACTTTTAGACCCCAATCTCACCACTTCAAAAGTATTCCATATATCTTTCAATAAAGATATATAGCCAATCTTCTTCCTTGAGCTTGAATTAAAAATAATTGACAATCTTGAGATAGAACAGAGACTTGATAAAAAAGTTGATGAATACTTGCACAGAAAAGAAACATTAAAAAGAGAAAGTTTAAAATCCCCTTGGTATATCTCCAAGGGAGCTGAACTACTACAACCTGGAATTTCCTCATCTTGGGGAGAGGTTGTAGCACTAGGGTGATCAGCCCTCATTACTCTAAAAAAGACAGACTCTCAAAAGAGCCTGAGCCACACTCCAAAAAACCAGAGGCGGAACCCACTTCCTTCCTTCTCCTGCAGCAATCCATGCACTGGCACATTGAAGATAAAACAGGCCTGGTCTCCCAACCATCCTCTCCAGGGTATGATAAACTCATGTGAAGTCTCTTTCATCTTCTCCAAAAATCAAATTGATAACCAATTATTGCCTGAAAATCCATCAATAATAACCCACCCAAAACAGATTTAACTGTTCCCTTAGCAATATAAAAATGAACCTTCCCTGGGGCTCCACCAACATCTAACTTCACAAACTCAGAAGCTCCAACCAATCCAGTGACATGGCCACTGATCCCTCTCCAATTCCCACCAATACCAGTTTTGATGGGGAGGCTCAAATGAGTTTCCTCAAACAAAGAAATCAGGTTTATCTGAGAACCTGAATCCACCAATGCCCTTGCCTCCCTGCACTTCAGAGTGACATTGACATATCCCAGAGGAGCAGAAAAATGAGTTTCCAACCCCTCACCAAACAATTCTGCAGAATCACAGATGTATTCCACCTCCCCAGAAGAAACTCTTCTCCTGGTCAACAACTTTTTCTGTCTATCAGCCAACCCTGGACTGATAGCATACAATTCCCCATAAGAAAGGGAAACCTGACGCTGATTCATCCTTTCCAGGACAGAGTCCATAACATTAACTTGACCAGAAACTACTGGCCTCTCAAAGTGAGCTCTTTGCTTCACTACCTTGGTCCTAGAAGCTTCTTGAGGACCAGCACCACCAACAGATTTATTATTAACAGGAACCAAACCAGATCCCTCACCAGAACCTCTAACTCCAGCAGGCTTTGGCAATGAAGCCAAAGGGACATCCTCCTCAGAGTCAGAATCAACCTCCATTGGCATTGGATCACCATTCATGTCCAATGCACCAAAACTAGGGGGGCCATGTCAGCCATACCCTTCTGCATCTTGTACAGCTCCTCTTTTCTGTACCACTTCCTAGCTGCACTCAGCTTAGGATCCGCCTTTGAAGCATTTGGCTTTGTTTGGGCCTGAGAACTGCTCTTAGGACTTCCCACCTTCCCTGCTTCCACATCATAAACACCAGCCAAGCATTCCCCACTTGACTTTCCACCACAGGAATACAACTCCAAACCACCAAAGGAAGTAGAAAAAGAGACCTTATTGACCTCCTTTCACTTTCGCTTGACGTCATCATTCTCCTTACTAGAAGACTTCCCCTGATCAGGAATCTCCTCAAACCTTGGTCTACTTTGATTGAGACCACCCCTTCTCCTGAATAAATCAACAGGAGCCTGCCCCTCACTGGGCTTCACAAATGATCCATCAGGGAACTTGAGAACCCAGCCATCAAATTCCAGCTTTCCTTCAGACACATCCCTTTTCAATGCCCAACAATCATTGCACCTTTCCCCCCCTCTTCTGCAATAAGAGCAGACCCAAGGATCACTCCTACCAGCCCTCCTATCAAAATCTATAGGCTGAGAAGGTGCCTTATTGACCTTCTTAGCCTCCTGAACAAAAATATGCAGCTGCTTTGTGAGATCAGCCAACTGCTCCACCACTGGGTCCATCTCCTTTTTGGGAACCTGAACCATATTCTTCTCCTCCTTCTTCACCCTAAGTTCATCTTCAGCCAAAGCCTCACTAACTTTGCTGACATATTTGGCACACCCCTCCTGATAGGTGTCCACAGCCAATAGCTTCAAATGGGCTTCAAAAGCCTCCTTCACCTTATCCAAGGCAGGAAACTTCTGGTCCCCATTAGAAAGAGTCTTCATCAAGTCCTTCCTTGACAGCTCCTTCAACGCATACATCCTGACATCTCTAGCCGGAGCAGACCAAAAAACATCCTTGGCAGAATTTTTATGTGCCAGCTCTTCCACTTCCACCAAGTATTCCACCACAGGATCAAACTGTAGCAGAAACTTTCTGTAACTATGTAAGTTACCGACACCACCATAAGATTTCCATTCACTGACAACCTTGTTCAGATCTATTATAGTGAACCTGACACCCCATCTATCCACCATCTCCCTACACAATAACTTCCAATCCCTCTTCTTGTAGCCAGACATGACCACAATCTCGTTCTTCACTGCCCTATCACCAATGAAGAAGATAATCTGCTTCACCATGTCCAGGTAAGAATCACCATCCACTCCAGCAGCAATTTCATACTTCTCCAGAAACCACTTGACATCCTCCCTATTAAACTTGGTACCATCCCAAGTTTTAATCCTTACACACTCCTTGATCATCACAGCAGGAGGACCATCTCCCCCACTCACAGTCACCACAGAAATAGAGGAACCAGAAGCCATTCCTCCAGACCAAAAGACCAAAAAGAGCCAACCAAAGAAAACAGAGATTCCAAAGAACTAGCAAGATCTACCCCACGTTGGGCGCCAGAAATATAGAAAATCCTATAGTAATAGCTATAGGCCTTGACCAAGGGAGTTGGAGAAAAACCAGAGAGAAAATCCCCTGTCCCTTTAGAAAAATAGAGTGAGATTTACTGGCTAAAGTAAGTTGGTTCCTGTTTTGCTAAACCCCTTTTTCAACACACTTGACTGCTTGAGGAGCCAAGAAAGTAGTCCCCAGAGAGACTAACAGACAAAAGAACTGAAATGTAGACCAATTTCCACACCAGAGAAAGCAAAGATACTTGATGTAGGCTGCAAATCCACACCAGAGACAGAAATAATACTTGATATAGCTTGCAAGACTATACCAGAGAACCTGTTGCTAAAGTTGAGTTAAATGAAAAACTAACCTTGCAACAAACACAGCCAATTGTGGCCAAAAACAGTGAAAACTGAGTGAGGAACAAGGATATCACCTCCGGATGGTTGTATGATAATTAAAGTTGCCCCAAACTGTCTTATTCACTATGTACACACAGACAACTATCTAAGAGCCAATGCACACCAACAAATTTGGCACCTGTACCAGCCAAATTGAATAAAAACCCTCCAGAAGTGCTCCCCAACCTTCCAAAACAGAAGCGGGCGGGCCGCCCAACGTTGGAGGTGCCGTCTGAAGCCAGAAAACCTATAAAAACACCTAATCTACTTAGAAAAATTAGCTACAACTACTAAAACCCTTAAAACATGGAGTTACACTATAACAACATTGTGACATGAAATATAGAGCTAAATTAGCCCTATCCAATAGTACTAGGACTTAAACCTTAGACTTAAGGTTAGCCTGTAAAACACAAAAAACAAAATTAAACAGCTATCTTTTGAAACTGAAAAATGAGGAATTGACCCCTTAAACTTAGAAAATGAAAAATATTATCACAACATGAAATGTAAAGAAAAACTGGGGCTATCCAATGATAGTACCCACATACCCGCAGTCCCAATATCCACAGAATAAAACCAGGAAAATACCCAATCCTTCAACAGATGTCAATTAAGACATGCACAAACAGCGCCAAAACACACAACAAAGGCCCCTGCCAATGTTGGAAGACCACAACTTCTCTGCTGCAAGCAATGCCCATTGCTGCTTCATGCAATGTGCATTGCATGTGCTGCAAATATCTCATGCAGCTGATTTCAAGTCAGCTGCATGAAATATAGAAACGAGTGTGCAATTCATGTTGCTTGCAGCAGCAACGTGTGTTGCATACAGATATAGCCACCTCCCATTCTAGTAAATTGGCTGGGAGGGTGTCGAATGTAAAAGCAAGCAAGCAAAGTTGCTTTTAGCAACTTTGGTTGCCTGAAAGCAAAACTTCCAGCCAGGTTTCCCCTTACTGGAAGTACTAAATTGAAATGTAAGGGACGCAAGCCAATTTCACAGGCTTGGGTCATAAATTAAGGCTTCCAAAAAGCAGCCAGTAGAAATTTGGCTACAATAAAAAGTAAATTTTTTAATTAAAATACTTAAATAAATAAACATGTGTTCAAATAGGATATACAACGCTCTGAAGATGGTTAGAAACAGCCTTCCATTGTTACACATAGAAACAAAATCAAAGTTGCTTCCAGCAACATTGGTCATGTTTTGATATTTCAAGCCAAGTAAGATCAGGAAAAAGGGTAAGGCAAAAAAATTTCACAATAAAAAATCTACCAATTTAATATGGTGGGGAGGTTCATATTTTAGAAATTGGTGGTGCACATTATAGTTCCCTTTAAAAAATTTGAAAATGAAATAATTTTGACTCAATTTAAATTTAAATGTGATGAGTGTATGTTTTTTAGCTACATGAATCATGGTAGCTAGATTTATGTGGTGTCAATTTTTTTTAGATGTGAAATTCAGCGTTTCACAAATCTTCATCTATACAACATGCAGCCAAGTAAATTCTATCTGGAATTATTATATGCATTGGAAAAAATTATCATGCTGTGGACAGTGCCTTGGCAACATTATTCTTGGAATTTAGGTGAAGTTTATCATATGACTGGGAGAGCTGAATTTTTTTGAAAAAGAGATCAGTGAAAATTCATGATATCCACATCTTTTTGCCACCAAATTTATTTTTCCTTTCTCTTTTTCACTTACCTTTTTCAAAAAATATTGATCATATTTTTGCTTTATCATTTTGAATATTTGGTACTATTTTCTTGACCTTATCCGATTACCAGTAAGAAATTTTTTCTTGCTATTGCATTTCATATCATTTTGGTTTGTTAATCTTTTTTACACTTTTCACAAGTTAATATAATGATTCTATTTCTGAATTTATTTTTAAGGTATCTTTTATTGTACCCTTTCAAATCATTAGCAAAAATTCTTTTTCAGTTAACTTAATTGTTTGTCAATTTACTTGTCTTTATTCCGTATCAAAAATGTTCAATTTATTTATCTAACTATTTAGTTTTTAAAACAGTGATTATAAAATGAACTTTATAATTAATTTTGATCAATCATCTACAAACGAAGAAGATTTTATAAACACATAAGTTCATGTTTTGCTTATCATTTTTCTATATTTCTTTAATACTATCTCAACCACTAATTTATTTATATGAAAAGTAAAACATCATCTTGTACTTGCTGAAAGCATACAGGATAATGTTTTTCTTTTTATAATAATAATTAGAATGTTTGTATTTTACCTTTAATTTATTGATTTTTAAGTTTTTTCAAAGTCTCATACTTGCTGAAAGCATACAGGAAAATGCTATAATTTAAAAATTAATAATTTATTGAAGTATAAATTTCTAAGTCAATATATTGGTCAGAGCAAGATTTTTCATTTTATATATTTGGATATGATAATTCTGTAAATTTTTTAATATTACTAGTGTATTGGAGTTATACTTTCATTATATTATTAATATTAAGTGAAGAGCCAAATCTCGTACTTGCTGAATGCATACAGGATAAAGCTATACTCTTTATATGTATAATTTAATAAATTATACCTTTGAAACACTTTCTTATTATTTGAAAAAAGGAAAAAGTATATAAATTTACTAATATGTAGATATGGTAATTTTAAATTTCTAATATTGAAGATATGATAAAGATAAAGGTATCATTGAATGATAGTTGAAATTCTGTTACTATTTTCTAATTTTTAATTTTTTTCTATTTTAAATCAAAATTGAATTCTCTTAGGATCAAACCATCAATGAGTAAAAATTTGAAAAAAAAAACGGCCAGGGAAGAGCTCTAACAATAGGTGGGCGAAAGACATTGCTACCGGAATGAAACTTGTAAACGCTCTTGAAATGGATACAAACAGGAAGAAGCCACATTTCTATGCACAATCTTATGCAAATAATATTACAGATTGCAATAATTATTACAATTTTCTTCTTGGTTGTAGTATTTATAAACCAAAAGGTGTCTTAATACCTAATGTTCTTGTGCAGACTTTTGAAATTTATGAGCTCAAAGAACTAGATATGTTAGAAGTTACAGTGCAACACATTAAGGATCTTTCTTACTGTAAACATGAAATTACAAACAATTGTTATCATAAAAGAGCTGGTGGTTTTGGAAAAATTTTTGGTGGTGAATTTATTTTAGATAGAAAGAGATATTTACATATTCGTAAGTATCACTTTTTTTAATTAAATACTGAATTTTTCAATGCTTTCCTTTCAGATGAATACACTGATGATATTTTACACACAGATGAATATAAAAAACAAATGAAGAGGATTGCTATATACTTTGAATATTTTTTTAAAAAAATATCATATGTAAAGTACCACAAGGCAACTAATCTTTGTGAAAAACTTGGTATTCCTGGATTTTCAAAAGTTTATAGTGAAGAAGAGGGTGTACCGTTTGCTAGTAATTTAACTTGGACATCTAGAGCAAATAGTAATGGGTTCTCCAATGAGGTTCATCTTGATAAGGATGCAAGTGAGTATACTTTAGGAATATTTTTTCCTAAAGATACAGAAAACAATACCATTCATATGAAGTACAATAAGACCCAACCACGACAAACATGTGGAGAACTTATGTTTCCCAAAATTTGAAGTAAAATCAATATTGAAGCAAATGATGGAATAACAGTGATATTATGGCCTACCAATCAACTGAGGCATCTTACCTCAAGATGTCATAAAATTCCTGTCTTCACAAGGATAGGTTCTTCTATTTGAATCAGCACTAGACTTTTTCATGCTATAGAAAAGCTTAATGTTTTGATATTGATATTTCAGAATACTTGGAAATTAAAGAAGAAAAATATAGGTTTTTATATTTGGTTAGTGCTTTGAGAGATTTTTTGAAAAGAGATAACTTAATAGAGGAAGAAAAAGAATCAGAAAAGTATTATTTATCTAATGTTAAGAAAAATCTAAAAAAATTAGATATTTAAATATTAAAAATTCATATAATATATGCACAACTTAATGTGAAATTAAACATGATGAATACTGGGAGTAGCTGTAAAACTTTTAGTTGTGATGATTATAGTATTATCTATTTTTTTTATTTGTGAAATAGAATAATTTTTTTTTCATAATATTGTAAGAAAATTTGATTTACTTTTGAGGAAATATATAAGTTGTCAAATCTTTAAATTTCATTTTTATTAAATTGGTAGCAAATTTTCTAAAATAAAAACTATAATAAAGAATTTGAAATATATTAGCCATAAAAATGTGCTATTAATGCTACCAAATTAACTGTATAGTATTTAAGGTCAAACAGGCTTATTAATAAAAAAGTTAATAATAAAGAGTTGATGAAAGAATTTTGAATCAATAATTGATTAAATTGTATGTTTTTAAGAATACACTCATTTGATTATTTAAGTTTTTCTACTTCTGATTAATAATGCTACAATCAATGAAAAAATTTGTAAAAATTAATAGATAATTCAATATTAAAGGTAAAGTGACAAAAATAGAGCAGTTATCATATTTTTATATAAACAATAAAATATTTAAGAATTTAATACAAGTATTTGAAATCATATAAGTAGATTTTAAAATCTTTGTTATTTCTGGACTGACAATAATTTTTTTTAATAATTAATTTAGAAAATCATGTCAAAGGTTTCTTAATAAATTTCAAAAATGGTCACATGTTTGACATATTTGAAGGAAAATAACTTGAGTTATACAAGAAAAATCATATACACAGAACTTTATCTATTTTCATGTTGGAATATTAATTTATTGAAAGGCTAAGTTTAGCAAAAAAAGGTTATACTGGCTGAATGGAGCTCCAGTGATTAAGAAATTCTGCAGAAATAGCCCTAACAACTCCCAGAGGACTTGGAGTATCAAATTATAAAGGAAATGGATCACACTTGCCTATAAAAGTTTTTATTAATGTTAAAATATATTTATTTAAATTTTTCCAAATTATTTATTCCATCAAATAATTTTTTTTCATTTAAATCAAGAAACTTAATTTCTGATATCACCTCCAAGCAATCAGCTACTGTAGCCAATCTATGATCTTGAGAGCTCAGAAATAAACCACGGACACCATAAATTATATAGAATGTGAAAGATTGATATCGGTGGTAAGAATATTCAGAATTTTTTGTGTTTTTGGCAGCCTATTGTTTCTGTTTCATTACATTCAGTCTAGTAATTTTGTTTTTCTGACTTGATTGTGGAGCTTTGCTATTATTTTCCCTTGATATTGTCGTAGCAAAATATTTTGATTTAAGAAGGATAATTGACATAATTATATTAATGATAATATTGTTGATTTGAAGAAGAGTTGACATTGATATATCACAGGTTTGAAGTGCAGTGGGACCAACTTCTAAACCATCAGGAATTGGACTCTACAGATTTGAAAGGTGAGCTAGAAGCTGAAGACCACTTTCAAATAGACAAATTGAGTTAATGTTGTGATGTGATGGAAGCTGGCTGAACTCATGTGTGGTCAGATAAAGTGAAAATGATATAAGAGCTACCCATGAAGAACGGCAGTGATCACTTGGGATTATTAATCTCATGAGCATCCAGATAAGATTGGATTTGGGGTGATCCGTTTTCTTTGTTGAGGAAAGAATTTCGGTATTTAAACCATCAGGATCACATAAATTTTCTATATTTTTGAAATCAATATTATCAAGTACCCATAGATGTGAGGTATCAATCTCTAAAAAAATATTTTCTACAAAAGGAAAAAAAATAAGCAAATGAAAAAAGTTAAGACTAAAAATTATGGTAGCTTACATAACTAAGTAAGTTTTGAAAGCCAATTTTCTCCACAAGATTTTTTCCAATGAAAAGTAAACATTGAAATATTTAACATGGGCTCTTGGGAATAAGTAGAGGAGCGTAATTCTAGGAGAGCAAAAATTTCCAACCACAACCTAAGGACATTTGCTGCGCTGATTCTACCATTATAAAATTTATGAATTTTACAGAATTTCTCCTGAAAATCAGAGTCTTTTAGAACTGAGAGTGAATAAATTAAAGGTTTGTTTGATATCTTGATTGGAGTTGTTTTCATTGGTAGAGAAGCTTTCAAAAAGGTCAAAGTAAGTAATTTAGGAGGTGATGGGTATTGTTTCTTCGAAATGAAGGAATTTGGTAATGAGCTGTTTGAATCATCATCTTTATCAAACATATCGTCATGTCTTGAAAAATATTTTAAAATTTTCTTGTTTTGATGAGAAATAATAGTTTCATATTCTGATATTTCATCATCCCTATTTTCATTGCTCTTTTCATCAACTTCATCAAGGAGAGGGCTTTTCTGGATGGAAAAATCTACAGTAGGTGAGTTTCTGGTACAAAATATCAAAAGCAAGATAAGAAGTACAATATTTAAGCAATGAAAGAGATATATGATAGAATTTTAAAGATAAAAGAATAACAATAAAAAAAAGGAAGCAAGAATATACTCATTACTAAAGCCTTTGCTTTTTTTTTGAGATTTATTATTTGATACATCAAAAAAATTATTAGCAGAAGCCGGTTTAATACGTCAAACAAAAGAGGAGCCTTGGGATAATTTCTTTTTCTTTGAGCGGATAACAGGTGTTTGAAGATTTTTGTTAGAAGTTGAAGCATGAGTTGAAGCTGATGGTTCATCTGTCTCATCATCATCCCTAATGACAATAACTTCATCAGGGGGAATCATACCCTGCTTGTTATCTACAAATATATATGAAGAAGAAAAATATCAATAATCTTATCTATTAATTTAAAAGGAGACAAAAAGGTGAAGAACATACATTTTTCAAGGCTTTTCACATATTGGAGTAAGTCGTAACAAGGGTTAGATAAATATGAAAGAGAAGGATTATTGTTAAGGAATTTGACAAGTTCTTCCATTTTATATCTAGCCAATTCAAGTAAATTGTGATACTGAACTCTCATTATTTCCTGCCTCTCATTGCTAATTACATGAGGGTTAGGTGCCATGCCATGTGGCAGACATGGTGCAAGCACAAAAGCTTCAAAGCAAGTATCAATCAGAGATTGGGATGTAAAACATCCAGGCACTGGAAAGTCAATTTTTTTTAAAAAAGAGATATAGAACATAAGTGAAATATATAAATTAAGAGAGAGGAACATGATACACATACAAAGTGGAGGTGTAGGATTTTGAATACTAGAAATATTGATTTATGAAGATTAAAAAAAGTATTCGAAATCAAAAAATTATGAGGTAATATTATGAATAATTATAAGAAACTCTATTATAGAAAATTGAAGTTGATAATTTAATAGGATAAAAAATTGAATAAGATTAAAATTAAAGTGAGGATGAAAGAAACAGAAAACATAAAGAGAGGGATTATATATTATTTGAGCTTTTTTTAACATATATTATTCATAGTGTTGCGAACTGAGTAACATGCTA
Source organism: Hemileia vastatrix (assembly GCA_030280995.1). NCBI lineage: Eukaryota > Fungi > Basidiomycota > Pucciniomycetes > Pucciniales > Zaghouaniaceae > Hemileia > Hemileia vastatrix. The sequence goes on from JASXTE010000015.1 coordinate 7,746,020, forward strand.
AATCACAATCTGTTTATATTGAAGCAAAATTTGATGTAGCTAACAGAAAATACTAGGAATTCTTTAAAGAATTTTAGTTTGAAAAACAAATAATAACAAAGGTATGTCCCATATGCAAATTGCTACAGGTAAATACAAATTTTTTTAAATTAGAATTTACTCCTAAACAATGGAGATACACTTAATTAGTATATTATATGAAAAAAGATGCTTTATAACTATTTTTAAAATTTACTTTCAGATGACAATGAGAGATTCACGAATATACTGATATGCCTCACCAAAAAAGAATTTAATTATAAATATAAAATTGGTAACATTAGAATTCAAGACAAGAATTTGTTTTTTAAGTGACAGGAGAAGTGTCAGGCTAGGGTGTGGGCCCAGTGACCAAACCGTTGATAAACTTGGATACAACTAAGAGAAAAAAAATTGAATAGTTTTATTTTACAATATATCTTAGTCTGAAAAATATATTGCATTTTTGTCTCTAACTATACCAATATTGTTACTTTTCAAAAGTTATAGGATTATTAAGTTGATAAAATATTATTATGAATCACCCAATTAAATACCTTAAGAAAAATTCAAAATTATTGAAACATTAATATTCAAATTGAGATTTGGATTAGATAATTTTTCACAACTTACCACAGTTTTGATTAATATAATAAAACTTGAAAAAAAATATTGAGATAACCTAGAAATGGGTGCAAGAAAATGATGAAACATATGACTTGAAATTAACTCATACACTATTGATAAACTTCATGGATCCTGATTAATTTCTATTGAAATCAATTTCGAGACTGGCATATTGAATTTTAGCCATGACCAAGTACTGTAAGTTACATGGTTTGTATTCAATATATTGGTGTTGAAAATAATTTTGATAGGAATTAACAAGTATCATATGGAGCCATGCATGGAACCCTGAGAGAAACCACAAAATTAATGAGGCAATGAACCTCATAATTTTGATTGAAATCAATGTAGACCCCTGCATATTGAATACAAGTCATGTCACATGGACTAAAAGACATAGATAAAATTCAACATGAATGGCTTAAAATTAATTTCAATCAAAATTAACCAAGGCATTAACACATAAATTTTTATATGGTGTACTTGATTAAACCAGTTAATACAACTGCTTAGCTTACCTATACTTATTGTAATTTTATGCATAGTCCATGTCCATATCAATTTTGATTGAAATTAATGTTAACTAATACATAGTGATTAAATGCTATGCCACTTACACTTCCAGGCATAGCTACCATTAAATATGCCAGTATCAAAAATTAAATTTGATCAAAATTAATGAGCATGATAATCATGAATTTCTGGAGTCAACTGCTTATATTTATGCATTGTGCCTTTCCAACATTAATTTTGATCGAAATTACTTTTTATACTGGCATATTTCATGTAGCTATGTCTGGAAAGTGTAAGTGGCATAGTGTGCATTCATTATGTACTGGTTAACATTAATTCCAATCAAATTTAATATTGACATTTGCATATTGAACTTAAGCCAGCAAACAACCCAAAAGATTCTTCATAAAACTGCCCATTAATTTCAATTGAAATTAAGGCTGACCATATACATATTGAATGGTAGTTATATCTGTTCTGAGTAAGTGGAGATAGCTCATATTCAATATGTATTGGTCAACATTAATTTTGATCAAAATTAATGAGCATTTTGACCATGAAATTTTTCAGTCAGTTAGTTGTTTCAATGCATAATGGCATGTCAACATTAATTTTGATCAAAATTAATGTTGAAATGATATAATGCTTTTTTGCATGACATGTAAAGGACAACAAGTATTATTAAGTATTGAAATTTACTAAAAATGTTGAGGGTAAATATAATATTTACATATCCATATTAATTTCTATAAAAATTGATGTTAAACAATACATAATAAATAGAAAATATTCCTGGCTTGTGTAAGTGGCATAGATTTTATTCAATCTGCATTTGGCAACATAAATTTTGATCGAAATTAAGGTTCATTATTATCATAAATTTATGCAGTCAGTTGCTTACTGTTATGCATGGTAACATGTCAACATTAATTTTAATTAAAATTGAATTTGACATGACACCAAGCATTTTTCTGTAAGATGAAAAGTAGGGCCCTCTATTCTTAAGTAAACACATTACAATGCATATTGAGCATGTATATATCATTTACACATTAATATTAATTTCAATCAAAATTAATGATGCCCAATACACATTTAACATAAGCTTTACAACTTACACACACCAGATATAATTACAATTCAATATGTATATAGTCAACCCTAATTTTGATTGAAATTAATGAGAAGTTTTATGAAAAAAATTTTGGGTTGTTTTCTGGTTTGGATTCAATATGCAAATGTCAATATTAAGTTCTATTGAAATTAATGTTGACCAATACATAATGATTACACACTATGCCACTTACACTTTCCAGGAATAGACACCATTCAATATGCCAGTATCAGTATTAATTTTGATTGAAATTAATGTTGGAAAATCACCATGCATAAAAATATTCAGTTGACTCCAGAAATTCATGATTAAGATTCTCATTGATTTTAATGCTGGCATATTTAATGGTAGCTATTCCTGGCAAGTGTAAGTGGCATAGCATGTATTCACTATGTATTGGTCAACATAAAATTCAATTGAAATTAATATGGATACATAAATGTGACATAAAGAGGTATGGACCATCAGTTTGTTGAAAATACATTTTTATATCTCATACTTTATTTATTTTTCTTAAATAAAATATTACTCTCTCTCAATATCAACTTATAAAATTAACCAAGTTACTTTAAAAAAACAGAATACATAAAATTCAATATAAGATATCTATATTACACAGAAGATCACCATTATACCTAAGTTATGATGATGTTGATTCTGTATTAATTGATTCTGAATTTTTACCAGATCAATATCAGCTCCAACCCCAAGTGACTCATGTTCATTCACAGATAATCCTTCCAAAAATGTTGCTGAATAGCAATTCTGGGGGAGGTATTTGGGAACATTGAATATACCATCTTGTGCAAGTGTCTTTTCTGATGACCGTGAATATGTTTTTAATGCCAATTATCTTTGAGCTGGTGTGTGGGCTAAGTCCTGGACCATATTATCCATTTTTTAAACACATCATTGAGTACAGGAATTCTCCATCCAGAAATAGCTTGGATGTGTGCATTTTAGGCTGGTGGTGGGCCTTCCTCGATTTCAGAGATGCACCTACTATCATGAAAAAGCACAACAAAACCTGGCACATCACTGCAGAGATCTCTTGCTAACTTGTAGCATGCACTAGAAATCTGAATTCCAACTAAATCAGCTTTATAATAACAAAAAGCAAAGTAAAAAAAAAACTTACCTTGGTCTGATAACATTTTACTTGCGCCCTTGCCCTCTTTTCCATCTTTTCTCTTTCAACCATTTCCTCATCTTTCCAAAACAACCGTATCATCTCCTTCCCCTTATTAACTACCGATTTCTCAATAAAACATTGAGTGAACAGAAGCTTTGGCTGATCAACTTTATTCAAGGTGGTGAGCCACCTGGTACAGTGGTTGCATACTATGCTTCCCATGACTTGATTCCAAGTTGATTCCAAAAAAATAGGGCAAGTCCAATCAAAGGCAAATTACTGATAAACTTTTTTTTGCAACTTATGCTCTAAGTTTCTTTTGACAGAATGTAAAATTGGTGCTCCTCCTTTTAGTCCTTGAGGCTCAGGTGGTGGAAAAAAATTGGGTAGTTGAATTTTAGACGTAAGAAGGCTATAGAATTGGTTATCAGAAATTGTTGATCAGCTGCAGAATTGGAAAAGTTAGAATATTTGACTTGGGTTATGACAGTTTGAATGGTTTTCAGTTTGAATTGGTTCCAAGATTTCCAATTTTCAATCTCCAAAGGTGTTGGGCTTACAGGATATTTTGCTATTTGTGTTGGTCCCCCAAGACAAACTTTAGTAAGTGGTAAATATTTCTATTTAGACTGTCCGAGATTCTGGGAAAATCATTCCTTCTAACTAAGCCTCTTACAGCCCTTAACCCCTGTTCTCATTCATGAGACTCTGCTGAATTGAGTCTGTGGTAATCACTGATACCCATAATAATTGATGAATTCACTAAAAATTTAAATAAATTAATTAAATTGGTTGTTTTTAAATAAAAGAATACACTACAAATTTGACTTACCAGCTCCACTTGTGCTTGCTAGTTGGTTAGGCTGAGCAGATGATGATTGGTCTCCAAAAATTTCCCTCAATACTTCACTAGCCCAATCTCTTCCTAGCTGATCTGCTTGCTAACCAGCACTTTCAGGAGCAGAAGGATGATTGGGATTAAAATTTCTCAGTTCTGCATGATACTCTTGGCTTGGATAAGGATTAGGCTGCACAGATTGAGATTCATCTGGAGGTGGATCAGCAGCAGGTGGTGGTGGAATATTTCCAGTATTAGTATATTGAGGTGGAAAAAAATTGGAATTGGTTGGGTCAGAAGACATCCCTTCAAAATCATCATCCATAATGAGCTTTAATAAAATAAAATAAAGTAAAAATAATCATTTGTTAAAATTTATACCTATCAAAGTTAAAGTAAAACAGGATACTATGTTTATAGTCTTTTTAACATGTATGTTCTCTTGGGGAAAAATAAAGTGAATAATTTATAGTTATCAGATAAAGTGGGAAGGTCAAACTATTAATAGTACATGAATGAGAAAGAAGATCATTTATTAAGCAACAATTTTATCATATTTCTCATTATCTTGATTTTCTTTCTTTCATTGTTACATTTAAGATAAAAATGACTCATTGAAAGCATGGCTTCTCTCACAACAAAAGCAGCCAATGTAATTGCTCGCTGATTTAAGATAAGGTAAGTTGGATGTATTGTATTTTTAATTGAGCATTGAAATATTTCTTTTACCATTTAAAAACATCACCAATCCCAAATTAACACAAAGATGTTAGTCAACAGAAAATAAATTTGATTAATTTTTTCACTCACTACTCTCTGCAGTCCAATGGCAGTGACAACCTCGTCTTTGATTCAAAACATTCCTTTTTTGTGCTTGACAGTAGCTGCATGTCCAACTATTGCATCTTTCTTAATCACAATTTGAGTTGCTTTGGCAACTTTTACTAACCAACAATGCACTTGTGGGAAAAGATCATAGGGATCCTTTTATGTTTCTTCTGGACGGAGCTTCTTTAAAGGACTTACTATTAAATAGATTTGATCATTCTCTTCCTTTGACCTGAAAAGATCATCAATTTTCCCAAACTGGCTATCTTTTCCATAGTAGAATTCAATTGTTGAATTATCAATGCGTCGATGGTAACTAGTAAACCTCTTTCCATGTATCAATATGATTGCTACTTTTTCAATTACCCAATCCCCACTTTTCTCCGATGGTGTCAAAGCCCATATTGAAGTTTCTTTTCCCATTAGTGCCCTTACCCATTTAGTAAATAATTCCATACTTAGATGGATCCATTTGTTTTGTTTATTGAGATCAATATGAATTTTTTTAGTCTCACATTGATTATTATCTTCAGATTCACCAAGATCTAATACCCTAGACTTCTGATACAAATTTTTGAGCATTGTTAGCAGTATCTCACCTGTGGTCAATATTAATAAATTAGCACAGCTGAGTTTTTAAATCATTGCTTACAAACATTGCATATGTGGATGGTGATTGTTTGGAATTTCAGATAATATATGATTCACCCGCTCTCCAGACCAAGTAGCTGTACCTGATGGTGGACCAAGATGCTTTATCATTTAAGGATAAGGTTGAGTGATATGCAGATTTGGCTTTGATTTAATATTCTTCCAAACCTCTTCCAGGCACTCACAATAATCTAACAGAAATTGATCTAGATCCTTAAGCTCATTAGTCTGTATATTTTTTAATGTCAAAAAATTGGTGATCAAGCATAATTTTACAAGTGACTTGATAAGATAATATTCTCTTGGTTTTTTAGCTGAGGAAGCTGAAGATTCAGATTCTTTAAATTTTTCAAACCAAAGGGGTATAAGTGACAAAGGGAAGTGGAGAGTATACAGCATGTGCCATTCTGATGCCTTGAGGGATCCTTCCTTTTTAGATCCTACTGATTTTGGAACTCAGGTTAGCCAGGAAGGTCTTCTTACTTGATCAATCATCTTCCATACAACATGTATCTCTGCTTCTGGGATTTGTGGATTACTACTACCTTCATTGTCTTTCTCCATACCTTTTCTTTTATTTTAATCATCTCTAGCTTTCTCATTTGATGAGTGAGATCCTTCACTCTGTGGTATGCTAATGCTCCGTTTCTTTAAGTTTTACAATGAATTCCTACTGCTACTGATGTGAGACTGTAATGAGGCCAAATTGCTATATGGAGGAATAAATTTGGATCTGGATGAACTACTCTGGCTTCTTGATCAATTTGTTCCCAATCCTTCACTTTTTAGTCCATGATGATTTGATGACTATCTTGAACTTGTAAGTCTTTGCCGCTTGTGCTGTCACGTGTTTACTGTGTCATCATCATCATTACTTGTGGTACTTAAGCTACTTCTACGTTTTTTAGAATGTTTTTGCAGTGAAGTATCAAAAAATAATTCGTCATCTTCTTCTCTTACATGCCAATTTTTATACTTTACCAGCTTTCTTTCTAGATCTTTTGCTGCATTTTGGATTTGAAAATAGCTTAGACTGTGATCTTTTAGGATTTCAAAGCATATGTGAATGCATAACATCAATTGAGCAATATTCAGTTGGACACCAAAATTCAAGTTTATTCAGCTCACTCCATCATACCCCATGATTCTGAACAATTTATACATGCTCCCAATGTGACTTAGAATTCTTCCACTTTGTTGCCAAGCACATATGATCCTCATGATTCCGTAATGAAAAATTTCCAATATTCTTTTCACTAATTTCATCTTTAGAGATATTACAGAAAGAGAAGAACATTCTCACAGAGTGACTCAAAAAGCCAGCCAATTTTTGTATTGCAGGAATGTCACCTGTCAAAGAGAACAATGCAACTCTTAATTTCCAGCCTTGTGGATAAAGATGCGTCTTTTCAATCAATATACCATCTTATAGAGTTTGTAGATCATTAACCATCAATTTAAGAAGGTTATTAAGCTGTTCACTTGTGGGTTCTTGTCAGCCTGTATATCTCTAGGACTGAGTAAAAAGTGATTATAAGTTATGTTAAACACATGAACTATACATGGGACTAATAAATAAGAGTACACAAATAGTATACATAAGTAAAATTATGATAATACACAAAAAATGCCATTATAACACCTTATATACACGCATATATCCACCTTTTATAGGTCTTATGTACTTAATATTAAGTTGGAATATGTTAGGGTAATCTTAAGAACCTTAAGTATAAGGCTGCATAACTTTTAAGTACACTTAAAGCTGTTATATTCATTGTTTTATGCAAAAAACAAGAAATGCGCTTTATTTCACTTAAAAGTTGACTATATGCGCTATAAAATTGAGAATATCAAAATTGCGCTTTGACAGATCAATTGGGCTCATTTAGAACTATTGATTTGGCTATTTAAATGCATAAAAATAACACTTTTCAAATTTGGTGTTTTTTATGCCAGAAATGGCTTCTGTGTACTGGCCACATACTGCCTGCTTTTTTCCCGTGTGAATAGCTTCATTTTTAGCAAAGTTAGCTTTTTCACACTATAATTACCCCACATTCTACGCCCACTGTGGGGAAACACACTAAAATAGGCGACAGGCGCTTATTTAGTGTCCTAGCTTAATTAATAATGCATTGACCCTGTTTATATGCACTAATTTCATTAATAACCTCACTCTTGGCACTTTATTTCATCACCACGCTTAAATTCGCCTAATTTTAGTCAAGGATTTACCCGTGCAAGCGCCTGCCAAGAACTGCATGTAGTTACCCCACATCTCACGCTCTTTTTTAAGTTTTTGGGTGGTTTCTCAGTCAATTTTGGTTATTTTTGAATGGGAATTTCACGTAGTATAATGTCAGGATTAGCCCCATTATTTCTACAGTCAATCCCCCTTATTATTAAGCTATTATTAACCTTAAAAAAGTCTCCTTTAGTCTTTAATATTATTTTTTTATATGCATATACTCTCTTTTTGTCTTTTTCTTTAATTTTGATGGATTTCCCTTATTATTACAGGATTTTTGCCGTTGTTACTCTTCTAATTATGTCATGGGTTACTAGGAATGTTTATGGGCATGTCTATTAGTTGTTTAGAGGCGTCATTAACTGTGTATTGGGTGGTACATCAAGGGAATCATTGGGGAACTCAGTGTGTATAAAAGGAGGAGGTTTTTGGGTTGTATTTCTTCATTCTTTATCATTACAATTTAACCAATATAACCAAACCAATTACAATACATATCAATTAGTACTTTTATAGGACTTTTGAATAGTATCTGAATTTATATAATCTATTTTTCTACCAACTATAAAGATTGTAAGCCATATATAAGAATAGTAAGAATTATATTACTGAGACCTTTATATTTGATTATATTTTACAACTTAGTGGATTAGAACTACAGTATTCATATAGGAACATTAAAATCTTCTAGACAACTGACTATTCAAGCTAGTTCACGTCCTTGTACTTGACCTTAGCCTGACAATTGGGGACCTTTCCTCAAGAATTCTGTTATAATCCTGTAAGTGAAATTTTCAAAAGAAGGTGCACGTAAATAATATCCCTATAGAAATATTTGGATAATTACAACAGGTTGGGGTCACTTATATAGTGATTTCAGAAAAAGAAGCCCTGTTATATTATAAAATTGTGATATTGAATCAACAATTTTACCACTAATTTAACTTATAATTGTTATTAGTGGGTCTGTCAATAGACCAATTAAATTTGAGATCTTTGCAGATAAAATTTTTACCACTAATTTAACATATAATTGTTCTTAGTGGGAGTCTGTCAATAGACCAATTAAATTTGTGATCTTTGCAGATAATAAACCAATTAAACTGATTAATTGTTTTCTTTTAACAGGACTCTTAATCTTTTCTTTTATTGGTTTGTAAAATTCATTAAATATTGAGAAAGAATCATACTGACAGTTGTTTTCTTTTGAATATAAAAACACGGCTACATATTGTAGACCAGTTAAATCAAGTGACCACATAAAAGCATATTTGACTTTTGGCACTTAAATATTCACTTCATACCAATAAGTAAGCAATAAAATTGTCTTCAGTGGTATTGGTTAATACTGATAAAACTCCTTTTTGAAGTTTTCATATCTAAACTTTCAATTCTTTAAATTCCACGTAAAAATGTGTGACAACAATGACATTGTAAGTAATAAGGTAAAACCTTATAACTTAAGACCTAGAGCTGAATGACCTGTTACAGGACATTCAAATGGAGGGCCAGGACTCTCCCATAATCAACAACACTCCGTCAATGTCTCTGGAGGAAAGGGAAAAGCTTTTAAAGCAGGTTTCAATAAAGAAAACAAAAAATACTTTACAAGAACAAGTTCACTCCCTATCCACCCTACTGAACACCTTGACAATAAGAGTCAACAATATAGTGGACCAGATCAACAATCTGGAAAAAAGAGCAGCTCAAGGTTTCATAGAAGTCAACCAAGCTCTAGTTGACATAAAGACTCAACCACCAACAGTGGCACCCAACAATTCCATAGCAACACCTCCAGCCCAAGAGGAGGACCAAAAAATTACTGTAAGCAAATGGAAATGGGATTGGTACGCCAAAACTACAACAATCCTCAACTGCAGGGCTCCAGCAGTCACCCTTACAGGGGAAAGGCAAGGAGAGGCAGGGGAAGTGGGATAAGACCTTGGTAAGTCATCCAACTTCTTATGATCAATTATATCAACATGAGAATAAATTACTTATAGGTAATGAGATTGATAAGGAAATATTGGATATTATTGATAAGGATTTAAAGGATTATTCATTTGAACAGAATATGTTAAACTTGTCTTTACATGAGGACAATGTAAATAGTTTTATTGATCACCAGGAAAATACTATTAATATAAAAATGGAATCAAATGAATTAAATCTTGACCCTGATAATGAGTCTTCTGAATTGGAAACGGAAAAAATAGAATATTTTTTAAAAGTGAATCCAATGGAATCAAAAATAATAAGTAAATTATTATTGAGAATTGAAAAATTGGAAGAGTTCTCAAAAGAGTCAAACATTAATACAGAAAATGTATTATTACAACTAACACTACGGAATATAGGGGGTGGGCTTGCTAGCAAGTCCTCAACCTGAACTCAGATGGAACTCAGATGGAACTCAGACTGAACTCATACTGAACCCATACTGAACTCTACTTGAACACCCACCTAAAACTGTTCTTCTGAGTGGTGTTCATTCCTGATTGTATGGCTCCTTTATCAATAGCTCAATGTGTGTTCAATCTATGGTGAGTTTGGGTCCAAGGTTGCGGACTTGCTAGCAAGTCCACCCCCCATATTGTGTGGTGTAACACAGTCATTGAGTACCACAGCCAATAAATTAAAAATTATTGAAAATTAAAATAATGAATTGATCAATGAGAATAAAAGATTAAACTCTGAGATTAGAAATTTAGAAAGTAAATTAGAACACTCTCAGAATATTATGGCTACCATAGAGGGACGTGTAAAATTGTCTTTTTCAAATGTAAATGATACCTTAAATCATGTACCTGTGATAACAGATAGGTTACAAAGAGTAGAAATTGAAGTAGCTAACATTTTGAAAAATACTGAAACAATAAAAGATAATACCTCTTATGTAGAAAGAGTACCAGTTTTTATGAAACACTCTGATGATAAACCAATGATTGAACATGAACATAGTGTTATGGGCTCTGAGAATATAAAATCAGTAAAAGATGAGATAAATGATCATCTTTCTAAAGTAAGTGAATTACTCAATATTCCTCAGGTTAGGGAAGCAAAAACTAGCCAAAAGAACTGGCCTAAGTTAGATCAGTACCCTTCTTTTGACGGGGATTCAAAATCTGATTGGCAACAATTCATACAAAGAATTGATAACTTAAAATTTTCATATAAATTACCTGATGAAGAAATTACTTCAAAGTTAATATCTTTATTTACAGATGTGGCCTTATTATGGTTTGAATCTGTATTGAGTGAGGGAATTAATTACTCCTGGAATGAATGGAAGGCACTAATTGAAAGGCAATTTGGTGGCCCAAAATTTAGAATCACTCAACAAAGACTGTATGAAAGGGCCAGATATAATCCAAATGCTGGAGATAAACCCATGGTCTTCTTAATGAATTTAATAAAAATCATGAAAGCTATGGATCCAAAAATGGATTATGAAGAGTGGAAAGAAAAAATAATATACAAATTGCCTATATCAGTTAGAGACATTATTGTTGCTAGAACTGAAACTGTCAGAGACACCTCTGGATTCATTAATATATGCAATGAGATATTATTAAACCACAAATATGAAACCAAGTATAGTAATTACAGACAAAGTGTTGACGTGGTAAAACCTACTACAAGTAAGTTACCAGTGGAAAAGAAAAAACCTTCAGCTCCCCTTGTCCCTAAGAGACAAGAAAATAACACTTGTTACAAATGTAATGAACCTTGGGTTAAAGGTCACACGTGTAAGAAAAGAATAAATGTTATTGAAACCTCACAGAATTCTGAACCTAGTAATCATGAAGATGAGAATGTGGAATCCAGTGAGGATTGCAAGAGTAACATATCTTACAGTGATGATGAAAATGAGATATTTGTATTAGAACAGGATATAATGTTCCTGAATGATGCTATACCTCATACAGACACATCTTTAACTTCTATAGAGGAAGCTGAAATAATTAAAGATGTATCTCATGATACTTACAAAATAACACCTATCAGAGCACCTATTATCATATGTGGAAAAGAAATGAATTCCATTCTTGACACTGGGGCTGCAGGTAGTGTAGTTTCACTTAATGCATTAATGAAACTTGATAGTAAGTACCAGGAAAAACTAGAACCTGTTCAGACAAAGAACTGGAGGGGTTTTGGTTCAGTATTAAATCCAATTGGCAAATACAAAACTGCTGTATTCTTTAAATATAATAATGGATATGTTAGAGAAGTTTGTGAATTTGTAGTAATGGATAATAATAATTGTAGTGATTGGTTTATTATTGGCAATGATTTATTGACAAAATTTGGCATTAAACTAGATCCTGCAAACAGTTGTTTCACCATAGGCGTGAATGGTAAAAGAAAATTCAAAATATGTTCTGAAAATTCAGTATATGCCATTTCTCCTAGAGAAGAACAACTGCAAGGTGGAAGAACCACCAATGAAGTGGGTGAATTGGAAAATGAAATCCAAAAGGCCTCTTTCAGTCCTCAACTCTCAAAAATTGAACAAGAAGATATTTTGAGATTGATTAAATCATATCCTATGGCATTTGCTCATGGCTCAAATGAACTAGGATTGGTCAAAGACCATGAGATGAAAATCTCTTTAAGCTGTGATCTGGATAATATTCCTGGCAGTTTAAAAAAGAAACCTTACCCAGCATCTCCTGAAAAAAGGAAAGATATTGAAGACAATATAAAATTGTTGTTGGAAATGGGTATTGTTGAAAAAGTGGACACAAAACCTAAGTATTGTGTCATTTCACCAGTATTAATCTCTTATGAAAAAGATAAGGCAAGATTATGCGGTGATTATAGAGCTCTGAATACATATACAGTAGATGATATTTACCCTCTACCAAGGATAGCTTCTATCCATGCTACCTTACAAGGAGCAAAATATATTTCCTGTCTGGATGGGAACAAGGGTTACCACCAGATTCCTGTGGAAAGAAATTCTCAAAATTACTTATTAATAACCACACATATGGGTATATATAAGTATGTGAGAATGCCATTTGGCCCAAAGAATGCCCCTTCAGTCTTCCAAAAATTGATGGATAGTGTTTTTCATCAGGAAATGGTTGAAGAATGGTTATTGGTCTATATTGATGACATCATAGTGTTTTCAAAGACATATGATGAACATTTAAATCACCTGAAAAGAGTCTTTCAAAAAATGGATGAAATTAATATGACTATTGCATTAAAGAAATTTAAGTTTGGATTTCAATCCTTGAAAGTACTTGGACATGTTGTATCTGGATTACAAATTTGTGTTGACCAGAATAAAGTGGCAGCAATTAAAAACATTGGGATACCTAAAAATGTAAAAGAGGTTCAAAGTTTTTTGGGTATGTGTGGATATTATAGACAATATATTAAAAATTACCAATCCATTGCAGCCCCTTTAACAACATTAATCAGGAAGAATGAAGCTTTCATTTGGAATAATGAAAGACAACACCCCTTTAATAAATTAAAGGAATGTTTAATGTCAGCTCCAATATTAGGACTGCCAGATTTCACCCTACCTTTTATCTTGTACACTGATGCAAGTTTCATAGGTTTGGGTGCTGCTTTACAGCAGAAACAGATAATAAATGGAAAATTATCTGAAGTAGTTATCTGTTATATATCCAGAACCTTAAGAAAAACAGAATTAAGGTATGGTGCCACACAGCTAGAATGTTTAGCCGTGGTGTGGGCTTTGGAGAAACTTCATTACTATCTGGAAGACCAGAAGTTTGAGCTTATAACAGATTGCAGTGCAGTAAAATCATTACTAAACATGAAAACACCTAATAGGCACATGTTTAGATGGCAACTAGCTGTACAAGAGTACAGAGGAAGAATGACAATCACTCACAGAGCAGGAACATTGCATTCAAATGTGGATTTATTATCCAGAAGTCCTTTGCCAAATGATGCTGACAACCCAGCTTATGTACCTGAAAATGAGGTTATACATATATTTGGGATTTATATAGTGGATTTAGAAGAAGAGTTTATGCAAACTATATTGGAAAATTATTCATCTGATAAAGATTTGTCTAAACTATCTACCATTCTTAATGATCCAACAAATGCCTCCATGAGTGCATTAATTAAAACCTTGCCTCCAAAGTATAAAAATGAGTTGGAAAAAGGTAAACTATCAATTGAAGATGGATATATATATTACAGGAAAAAGTTAAGCAATGTAATAGTAATACCACCTTCTATGAAAGAGTTAATGTTGAGTACTTGTCATGATGACATCTTAGCTGGTCATTTTGACTTTAACAAAACATTAACCAGAGTTAAAAATACAGCCTGGTGGATAAACATGAAAGAGGATGTACAAAAATACATTGAAACATGTGACTCTTGTCAGAAATCTAAAAGATTAACTGGGAAGAGAGCTGGGTTGTTACAACAAATAGAGCAGCCAAAAGCTCCATGGGAAATTATAAACATGGATTTTGTAACTGGCTTGCCATTAGCAGGAAAAGAAAGTTTCAATTCTTGCTGGGTAATAGTGGATAGATTAACAAAAATGTGTAAGTTTATCCCTACCCATAAAGAGGTATCTGCTAAAGACTTGGCGTTACTATGGTGGACTCAAATGATGAATACTGCTGGGTTCCCCAAAGCCATAATCTCTGACAGAGATCCTAAATTTACTTCAGAGTTCTGGACATCTTTGATGGAAGTATCAGGTTGTCAATTAAAATTGTCTACAGCAAACCATCCACAAACTGATGGGCTGGCTGAGAGGATGATACAAACTCTAGAAGACATGATCAGAAGATATTGTGCCTTTGGATTAGAATACAAAGACAATGAGAAATTCACACATGACTGGGTAACATTAATTCCTGGCCTTGAATTTGCTTATAACAGCACAACTCATTCTGTAACAGAGAAGAAACCATTTGAACTCTGGCTGGGATATGTACCAAATACCCCAGTAAATCTTTTAAATAAACTACCAAGGTTGGATATACACCCTGGCACTAAATCCTTTATTCATATGCAACAAATGTGTAGAAAGCATGCAGAAGAATGCATCCAAAAAGCATTTGAATATGAAAAGAAAAGGTGGGACAAATCTCATAAAGAATTTGAATTTAAAAAGGGAGATGAAGTCCTCATATCAACACTACATTTTAACTTACAAGGTAATGTTAAATTAAAGGATCCCTTTTTAGGACCTTTTGTAGTAAATAAAATGGTTGGGAATAATGCAGTGGAAGTCATATTATATGCTCCATATGATAGGAAACATCCAGTTTTCCCTATCTCATTATTGAAACCTTACCATGCAAATGATCCTGACTTATTTCCAAAAAGAAGGGGAAGGCCTAAAAAGCAACCTAAAGAAATTGTGGAAAAAGCAGAGATTGAAAAAATACTCAAGAAAAGAATCCTTACTAAAGAAAAAGGAACTGAGTATTTACTAAGATTTAAAGGGAAATCAAATGAATTTGATAAATGGATACCTGAAAAAGAAATTTCTAATTTATCCACCCTTCTTAAAAAATTTAAACAGAAATAAATTTCTGTTCAACCAGCTGAGGGGTTAAAAAACCAGTACTCATAATATTTTATTATGTTTTATTTCTTTAAAGTTGAATCTTTAATGCTACAGATTTATTCTGAATACCTGAAAATTACAAATTAAATAAAATAAAATGTATAACTTATCATTTTTTTTATTGTTTTTTTTGGGTGGGCAAGTGTCAGCCTGTATATCTCCAGGACTTAGTAAAAAGTGATTATAAGTTATGTTAAACACATGAACTATACATGGGACTAATAAATAAGAGTACACAAAAAGTATACATAAGTAAAATTATGATAATACACAAAAAATGCCATTATAACACCTTATATACACGCATATATCCACCTTTTATAGGTCTTATGTACTTAATATTAAGTTGGAATATGTTAGGGTAATCTTAAGAACCTTAAGTATAAGGCTGCATAACTTTTAAGTACACTTAAAGCTGTTATATTCATTGTTTTATGCAAAAAACAAGAAATGCGCTTTATTTCACTTAAAAGTTGACTATATGCGCTATAAAATTGAGAATATCAAAATTGCGCTTTGACAGATCAATTGGGCTCATTTAAAACTATTGATTTGGCTATTTAAATGCATAAAAATAACACTTTTCAAATTTGGTGTTTTTTATGCCAGAAATGGCTTCTGTGTACTGGCCACATACTGCCTGCTTTTTTCCCGTGTGAATAGCTTCATTTTTAGCAAAGTTAGCTTTTTCACACTATAATTACCCCACATTCTACGCCCACTGTGGGGAAACACACTAAAATAGGCGACAGGCGCTTATTTAGTGTCCTAGCTTAATTAATAATGCATTGACCCTGTTTATATGCACTAATTTCATTAATAACCTCACTCTTGGCACTTTATTTCATCACCACGCTTAAATTCGCCTAATTTTAGTCAAGGACTTACCCGTGCAAGGGCCTGCCAAGAACTGCATGTAGTTACCCCACATCTCACGCTCTTTTTTAAGTTTTTGGGTGGTTTCTCAGTCAATTTTGGTTATTTTTGAATGGGAATTTCACGTAGTATAATGTCAGGATTAGCCCCATTATTTCTACAGTCAATCCCCCTTATTATTAAGCTATTATTAACCTTAAAAAGTCTCCTTTAGTCTTTAATATTATTGTTTTATATGCATATACTCTCTTTTTGTCTTTTTCTTTAATTTTGATGGATTTCCCTTATTATTACAGGATTTTTGCCGTTGTTACTCTTCTAATTATGTCATGGGTTACTAGGAATGTTGATGGGCATGTCTATTAGTTGTTTAGAGGCGTCATTAACTGTGCATTGGGTGGTACATCAAGGGAATCATTGGGGAACTCAGTGTGTATAAAAGGAGGAGGTTTTTGGGTTGTATTTCTTCATTCTTTATCATTACAATTTAACCAATATAACCAAACCAATTACAATACATATCAATTAGTACTTTTATAAGACTTTTGAATAGTATCTGAATTTATATAATCTATTTTTCTACCAACTATAAAGATTGTAAGCCATATATAAGAATAGTAAGAATTATATTACTGAGACCTTTATATTTGATTATATTTTACAACTTAGTGGATTAGAACTACAGTATTCATATAGGACCATTAAAATCTTATAGACAACTGACTATTCAAGCTAGTTCACGTCCTTGTACTTGACCTTAGCTTGACAGTTCTGTTGGTCCAGGTATAATAGCATACAAAAAAATATTTTCCATTTTGTATCTATCTTCTTGAGGTAGGTTCATACACACCATTGTAATATTGCCTAGAGACTTCTGATGACCTCCAATCCTGTTACCACAAGGCCTAAATCAGTTGACATATAAATTTAAAATTAAGTTTCCTGAAGTTATTGTATATTCATCATAATTGCCACCCAGAGCTGGAGTGGTAATGTGAAAGTTTTTCCAAATTGAACCATCACAAACATCCTTCATCAAATCACACTATAAATTGTCTGCCACAGGGGTTTTCTTCTCAATTAGAAGCTCAAATTTGAAAAGTTTAACCTTTTCCTTTATCCAGTTGATAAAAGAATGGTGATGAAATGTTTTAAGAGATAAGTATTTTACATTTTCTTGATGTTCCTCCATGAAATACACCCTAACATCACATTTAACTACAATTTGTCCTGCTCCAAACATTTTTAAATAGCGCTTTTATGATGAAAAAAACGGTTGATTGCAGCAAAGTATAGAGGGTTGAGATTCAGAGTTATACTCATAAAGAGAAAAGAATTTAGGACAGAATGTTTTAGTGAAAAATGATTGATTGACCTTTGATCAACTAAAAACTGCATCTATCAAGCGTGGGATCAGGCTGAAAATTCTATCAGATTCCATACATCCACTATCACCTATAAGTTTGAGCTTCTTAATCTCTTCATCCAAAAATTAAGTACAACTTTCTTTGTTCATAGGATGATTTAGAGAAAGCTTTGCTGCCTGCCACATAATTATTTATCTATACTCTTCCCAAAGATTTGATTTTCTAGAGACTGTTGAAGATACTTATGCCCCCAATAGCGACTTCCCCTATGTACTAAATCATTGAAAAATCATAAAGACTTTTATTCTCACTTTGAAGTATAGATATACAGCATACTATTTCTGTGTAGCTGGAACTTCTAAATTTAAGTGGATTGTTGGAATAAATAACCATCTGGGCCTTCCTATTTCTTTCTTCTTGATGTTTTACATAAGAATTAGAGCTTTTGAAAGCCATACCAACTTCAAAGGACCCAGAAGAAGATTGATACTTTCTATTGAAACATCCAAGCTCTTAAAATTAACATAAATGAAAAAAATGGAGGCATTGTAATTGTGATAAATGTAGGAATAAGTTAGCTGTTGGAAGTTACCGATTGAAGGTATTCCTTTTTTTGCAAGGCACTAGCTAATATAAGCTACATTTCTTTATCAAAAGAATATGATGGAATATGTGTTGAAATTAGTTAAGTTTAAATGTTTAATTTTTTATCAGATAAATTATATATTAATTAAAAGCTATGCAGTCTACTTTATTTGTATTCTGTATAATCTCTGAATTTGTACAACAATGCATGCATGTTTATCATAATATTTTCTATCATAGAAAAAATTCTATTGTACACACAAGCATCTCCACAGCAGGAAAAACAAGTAAACTAGACGTCTAATTGTTTTTATGACCTTGCTCAAGCCCTTGTTGTGACTCTTCTCGATACCTTTGAATGACTTTGATTTATCTCTTCCACCCTTTCACTGTCGATAAAAAGTCACTTTCTCACTAACCCACTTTCTCCCTTCTTCCCATTATCCCTTTATTACTTACCTGATCATTGTTTTCTTTTCCCTCCCTCATTTCTATTCCCCCTTTATCAAATTTTCTTCTCTCTTTTTCTCGCTCTATTCTCACTTCTTTCCATTTTCCATTTTTGCTTCTTATGTGGCACATGAAAACATGTTAAATACATATCTACTTACCTCTTTACAGTATACAACTTCATGTGATTCAAAGGTGCTTAAAGCACTTAATAAGAAAAATAAATTTTTCTCTTAATTCTGAAATTTATGACTAATAGTTTTGTCAGTGTATCTAGTATTTAAGTATGATTTAATAGTATTTATATATGGTCCTACTACTTTTTAATAAATGATTTAGTGATTAAACCTCAGGGGAAGACTAATAAATTATTTATACTCAAATAAAACTCACAATACTTGGATTTAAATGCGTACTAGTGGTGGAAAATAGATGAGTATAATATAGTTATAGCTTATATAAAGATAAAAGGGGGTATCAATGTTCAGGGATCCGCAATTAGGGATCAGGAATTTTTTTTGTACAACTTTCTTTGTTCATAGGATGATTTAGAGAAAGCTTTGCTGCCTGCCACATAATTATTTATCTATACTCTTCCCAAAGATTTGATTTTCTAGAGACTGTTGAAGATACTTATGCCCCCAATGGCGACTGCCCCTATGTACTAAATCATTGAAAAATCATAAAGACTTTTATTCTCACTTTGAAGTATAGATATACAGCATACTATTTCTGTGTAGCTGGAACTTCTAAATTTAAGTGGATTGTTGGAATAAATAACCATCTGGGCCTTCCTATTTCTTTCTTCTTGATGTTTTACATAAGAATTAGAGCTTTTGAAAGCCATACCAACTTCAAAGGACCCAGAAGAAGATTGATACTTTCTATTGAAACATCCAAGCTCTTAAAATTAACATAAATGAAAAAAATGGAGGCATTGTAATTGTGATAAATGTAGGAATAAGTTAGCTGTTGGAAGTTACCGATTGAAGGTATTCCTTTTTTTGCAAGGCACTAGCTAATATAAGCTACATTTCTTTATCAAAAGAATATGATGGAATATGTGTTGAAATTAGTTAAGTTTAAATGTTTAATTTTTTATCAGATAAATTATATATTAATTAAAAGCTATGCAGTCTACTTTATTTGTATTCTGTATAATCTCTGAATTTGTACAACAATGCATGCATGTTTATCATAATATTTTCTATCATAGAAAAAATTCTATTGTACACACAAGCATCTCCACAGCAGGAAAAACAAGTAAACTAGACGTCTAATTGTTTTTATGACCTTGCTCAAGCCCTTGTTGTGACTCTTCTCGATACCTTTGAATGACTTTGCTTTATCTCTTCCACCCTTTCACTGTCGATAAAAAGTCACTTTCTCACTAACCCACTTTCTCCCTTCTTCTCATTATCCCTTTATTACTTACCTGATCATTGTTTTCTTTTCCCTCCCTCATTTCTATTCCCCCTTTATCAAATTTTCTTCTCTCTTTTTCTCGCTCTATTCTCACTTCTTTCCATTTTCCATTTTTGCTTCTTATGTGGCACATGAAAACATGTTAAATACATATCTACTTACCTCTTTACAGTATACAACTTCATGTGATTCAAAGGTGCTTAAAGCACTTAATAAGAAAAATAAATTTTTCTCTTAATTCTGAAATTTATGACTAATAGTTTTGTCAGTGTATCTAGTATTTAAGTATGATTTAATAGTATTTATATATGGTCCTACTACTTTTTAATAAATGATTTAGTGATTAAACCTCAGGGGAAGACTAATAAATTATTTATACTCAAATAAAACTCACAATACTTGGATTTAAATGCGTACTAGTGGTGGAAAATAGATGAGTATAATATAGTTATAGCTTATATAAAGATAAAAGGGGGTATCAATGTTCAGGGATCCGCAATTAGGGATCAGGAATTTTTTTTTCAGGATCAGAAATTATTAATTGGAGAAGATTCTTATCCACTAGCCCCGGGGCTAGTGGATAAGGAATCCAAGATAATGCATTATCCCGCCTCTTATACCCCAATTTCCATTCCTAATTCCTGATCCCAAACTCATCTCATCCATGATGGATTTGCAAGAAATTCACATGACTCACAATTGCTGATGCCATTGTTAAGTCTTTCCTCACTCTATGCTACTTAATTTTGGTGGCGAACACTTAAGTTTTTATTCTATCTACACACCCCAACTGCACATTTGGTGGTGGATTCCCACTTCCCTCATCACATAACCCTTCCACCGGCAACAATGAAACACCTCTCTACTAGGAAGCTACTTCACTCAACAATGAATTCTATTACTTTTCTTTTAGTTCTTTACTATAAATCTGACTCTGATTTGTAAGATGCTTTAGCTTATATGTGTTTTCTTTCCAAAAAGGGTTACATCATAACCAGGGGGCTAATTCCTTATCATGATCCCCAATATGATCTGGCCTCCATTCTCAACATTCCTCATTTAAACTTCACCCAACTTTTTAGAGCTTCTCCCAATTCTTTCTTCAAACTTTATCAACTCATCTCCAATCATCCTATCTTTCAAAAAAATTCCCATAATAAACAGCGTAATCCTGCCGTCCAAATTGCTGTTGCACTATGTTTCTTTCGCTCAAATGGAAACAGTGCTGCTGTAAGATGTTTGGATAATCTCTTTAACATAGGATATGGTACCGTGATATTATACACCAAGCGCTGTATGATTTCTATCCTTTCCCTCAAGTCTCAAACTCTTGCTTGGCCAACTCCAGAACAGCGACTTGAATCCTCTCAAGTAATGCAAGCTGAAGGTTTCCCTGGCTGTATAGGCTTGTTGATGGCAAAACCATCCCTTTGAGTCAAAAGCCTGCTCATGATGGCAACCATTATTTTGATCGCAAAAAAAGGTTTCTTCAAAATCTTCTCCAATTTCTCATCCTTCATAAACTAACTTTTTATCTTCTTTCTAGATACTCTATTGCCGTTCAACTTGTATGCAATGTCAATAAAAAATTTATTGCTTTTCATAGTGGCTGCCCTGGCTCATGTCATGACTCTTCCGTCTTCCAAAGAATGAGGATTTCTCAAACCCCTGACTCATACTTTACCAATCTCAGTACCTCCTTGCAGACTCAGCATATGCAAGTGGAAAGTACATTATACCTGCTTTCTGTGGTGCAAGTTTAGAAAGTGACCCCAAAACTGCCTTTAATTATCATCTTTCCCAATCAAGAGTACAAATTAAACATGCTATAGGTATTTTAAAGGGACAATTTTTAAGTCTTCAGGAGCTCAGAATCCAATTTCAAAAAAAATTGGAGATCAAAACTGCAAATCATTGGATCATGACTTGCATTATACTCCACAATATCCTAGCTGATTCAAAGGATGAGTGGAATGATCTTTATGAAGAAGAGGATCCTGAACCATCACCGGCTCTTTCCTCCATTGAATCACAAAACATTCATTCAACCGGCATACGCTCTATCATTATGCCTATTACTCTCCAACATTTCTCTTCACCACCATTTTAAATTATTTTTTTTTGCTCTCCAAATGTCCTCTTTGTGTACTTCATTCACTTGGTTTGGTATTTTGGTTTGTTGCATATTCAATTTTTTTTTTGTAATTTACAGTGAAAATCTTTTTTTGGATGGCTCATTGGTTTTCTTTCACCAGCTCAACATGAAATCCAATATTTTCTGAAATCACATATTTTGTCAGTGATTTTTTTTCTTTCATCACTCATATCCTTTTCATCCTCTCCTCAAACATCACTCAAATATTTTTGTTACTATTATTTTCTCAACTCATCTCACCAGTTAAGTCTTTTTTTCTCTTTTTTCTTGTTTTTTATTTGCTAATCATGAATTTTTTTATTTTGTTTTTTTTTGTTTTTTGTTTTTTGTTTTTTGGGTTTTTTTTTGGTTTTTTTTGGTTTTTTTTTTGGTTTTTTTTAAGTCCTTTTTTTATTTTTAAGGTTAGACTAACTTTTTTTTATTTTTTATTTTTTAATTTTTTTTCTTTTTTTTCTCTCCTTTACCCTCTTTAGCTCCCTCATTTCGCCCATTTTCCTCTCTCTTTACCTGCCTCAATTCATTCCTTCTCCACTCTCTTTACCTTGCTCAATAGCCCCTTATTTAACCCTCCTTGCCTGTCCCAAATACCCCCTTTCCCCCCTCTTTAGGTGCCTCAAGACCCCCCCTTCCCCTCACTTTAAGCACCTCATCACCCCCCTTCCCCTCTCTTTACGCACCTCAGCTATCCCCCCTTCTCCTCTCTTTAGCCACTTCAACCCCACGTCCACTTCCCTTTACCCACCTCTACCCCCCCTCCTTCTTAACAAACAATCGTTAGTGATCGTTTGTTAAGGAGGAGGAGGCGCTAGAATTGGTTTAAGGGGAGTGTAAGGGGGGGTTGAAGCAGCTAAAGAGGGGGGGAAAGGAGAGGGGTTTTGGACATTTAAAGAGGGGTAAAAGGGGGGGTTTAAAGGTAACTAAGGGGGGGAGTTTGGGAGGGTTTTGTAGCAATTAATGAGGGGGTTTCAGGGGGATTTTGAGACAGGCAAGGAGGGGATTTTAGGATGGTTTTGAGGCAAGGAGGGAGTGAATTTAGAGGTGATTTCAGATAAAGAAAGGGAGGTAAATGGGACTGTGATGGGAGTTAAAGAGGGGTTACATATTTTTTTAAAAACATACTAAAAAGTAACTTTTTTTTTATTTTTTTGGCAGATTTTTAGAAAAAAAACTATTACATTCTGTTAAGGTCTTTCCCTGTAAATTACAAAACAAAAAAGGTTTAGATATTAACTTTTAATTTTTCTTACAAATAATTTTACTGATTTATTTTTTTTTAATTTTATTTGTTCTGATTTTTCTTTTACAGATTTTTTTATAATTATTTAGACAGGATTTTCTGTTAAGGTTTTTTATAAACAAACTTCAGGTTTTCTTTTGTAATTTTTTTTAAAATAATTTTTACTGAAAATTTATAAATTTTTTTTTGATTTAAATTTTCTTATTATTTTTTAAAAGGATATTGCTTTAAATTTTATTTTAAAAGATATTATTACGTGAGTTTTTTTTTTAAATATGTGTTAAATTTTTTTTTGACATTTAAATTTTTTTCAGATCAAATAAATGTCTTCTTCTTCAGATTAACCCCTTACTTCTCTATCATCTTCATCTCTATACTCTTTATCATCTTCATCTTTATCATCTCTATAATCTTTTTCAAAATCAACTTCAATACAATCATCTTCTAAATCATTCAAAAAAATTAAAGATAATCAGTCTGATCAGAATAAAAGATATCCAAAAAAAAAAAATTCTTCTTCTAAATCATTCATTAAAATTAAAGATAATCAGTCTCATCAGAAGAAAAGATATCTGAAAAAAAAATTCATCATCTAAATCTTCAAAAAAAATAAAAGATAATCAGTTTTATCAGAAGAAAAGATATCTGAAAAAAAAAATTCTCTGTGAAAGTTTTTTTTGTCATATCCCAAACATTTTTTTCATAAAACTGAAGTAGATAAAAAAATCAATATCCGGAAAGATTACCAGAAGATATCGAATATCTAACCAAATTCAGAGATGATTGAGTTGTTTCAGTTATCAGTATTTCTTATAAGTCTCAATTCATATTGGAAGTTCATTCATTTGATGGTTAAAAGATGAATCTTTTAATAAACTATCGGATCTTATCATAACTCTTTATCAAATGGCTTTGGTTTGATTACCTTTAAGGAATACGAATTTGTTGGGTGGTATCATGATTGAATTTGGTTGGAGACCAGGTTTTGTTGAAGGATATTCTCTTGGTATGTCTAATAATTTTTTTTCCATTCTTAATATCATTTCACTTATTTCATTTATATAGGCATATATTCATTGGTCAAGAATATCACTAAAGCTCAAAAAGATGAAGATTTTGGCTTATGGGACACTCTACCTTCCTTTAACTCTTTTCTTGCTTTTTGACTCAAAAAGCTCTGTAATAAAGCATTTGAAAAAAATCATGAACTTGCAACCAAAGTTGGAATACCGAATTGGTGTGACTCCAAATGGGAAGATATCAGCCACAAATATCTTTTATTTTCTAATGTTATTATCACTCATTCTGGATTCCACAATAGGTGTCAAGGTGAAATCTAATGTCTAGAAGAATTCCAAGGTGTTCCAAGGATGACAACAATGGATTTAAAGGACTCAAAATAATGTACATATTTCTTTATAGTTTTTAAGATTTATTAATCAATTTTTAGAGATAAGATGTTTAATTATTATTATAATTATCGATTCAGAATTACTAGATGTAAATACTAAGTCAGTAATAAATAGTAATAAATTGTTAATAGTAGTAATGGTTTGTAAAAATTGTAAGTAAAAAAGGAATGAATCCAAAAGCACAAAAAGGAAGGGCTTTTTATAGGCAAACTGTGAGAAAACAAAACACAGGATTAATATCTCCTAATACAATAGTATGAGAGGGAAAACTTAAATAAAAGAAAGTATGTGAAATAATAGAACCTGTACTAAATAGTGCTTAAATAAAAGTATTGATTTTATTTGAAATAAAAACTATGAACCCTTTAGTCCATCACATTTTAGTGTGAGAATCATTTGATTTAAAATATAGAATCAATAAAATCTAATACAAGGAATTCCAAAAAGTAGTTTTTCTTTTTATAATTTTATATATAATTTTAATACTAATTTTTATTCCCATCTCATCTGTATTATTGAACACGGTGTTTGGGAGTAAAAACATATGTGGGACAATTACTTATTTTTATTAATTATTTACTTAATGTAATTAGTTAGTTAATTTTAATTAATACATAAGTATTTAATAAATAATTAATTATTAATAAGGATCTAAAAGGCGTGGCTTCACCTCAGTAAGATAATTAATTATTTTACTGGTAAAGTCTAGTAGCCTGGCTGACAATAGGATTCATATCAATAGGAATGATGCCCATTTTCTTACTTTTGATATATTCTCATATATCAATCCAATAACTTGCCACCCAAAACCATCTCCAGCTAAAATCAAAGGACATGGTTTAAATTTTCCAGACCGCCGTTGCATCATTGATTTTGGTTTGGGAAATGGTATCAGCAAAACTAATTGGAACTCTTCTAAGGATAATCATCAAATGACCAAAGCTCCTCCTGGTTTGGAATCCTGTCAAGATTTAACACATTTTGGTTGCTCATTTCAAATCAGTCATAAGTTTATTCAAAGAATGAATAAGGTAAAGAAAGAAGGTAAAGTTATTCAATTTAAAAGAACTTTATCTAGATCCAAAAAGTATGGGGATTAGAGTTTTCATCGAAAATTTTATATTTTTTCATAAATTATTAATAAATATTTTATATTTATCAATTTTCTCAAGTTAAGTGATGAGCCAATGACCTGTGGTTGTATAATAGGTAATCATGATAACATTTATTTGTTTCATGGGGTTCCTCTTGCCTATACCTGTGGAAAGTCCCAAATTTTTTTTTCTAAACTTGGTCTGCATTTTGGCTTGAGGAATTTTCATTACTTTAAACTAGGGAAATCGATATATATTAGATATTTATTTAATAATTTATGTAATAATATTAAATTTAGATGACTTCCACCCCTTACTTCAATTAAATGCAGGGGGGGGGGTATTGCCAAATTTTAAAATCTGACATGTGAAATTGATGACTTAGAAAAATTTTGGTGATACCCACCCCTTGCTTCAATGAAATTCAGGGGAGAGTATTGCCAATTTTTTAAAACAGATTTAGAATTTTTTTGACTTGTATATATTTTGGTGAAATATTTTTGGTGACACCTGTCCCTTACTTCAATAAAATCCATGGGGGGTTTTACCGAAATTTCTTATAAGACTTGTGAAATTCTTGACATGTAAGAATTTTTGGGATACCGGTAAAATGCAGGGGGTAGTAAAGCCAAAGTTTCATATAAGAATTTCAAGATTCATGAAATGAAAGAATTTTGGTGATACCCACCCCTTAATTCAAAAAAATCCAGGGGTGAGGGATCATCAAATTTTCAAAGGAGACATGAAAATTTTAATTAAAAAAAAATATTTAACATTAAAATATCAAAATTCAAGTAATGATTGATAGAGTAATGAAATACAGGAAATTATTGTAAAATTTATGTACAAATAAATATGAACAGTTGAAGTGTGAGAGAAATAAAACAAACTAGTCATCCAAAAATTTCTTTAAATGTTCAATTTCCTCAAAAGATTTATTAGCTTTAACACATTCTATCAAGAAATCTTTCTTTTGGAACTTTCTTCATGATCAAACTTATATTTCATCTGCTCTAATAGGTTTTGATGTTCGAGTGTTTTCTCCTCTTTTTTTGATTTTTCAATACTTAGAGTTAACTCAAACTTCTTCTCCAAATCTTGGGCCCGACCATCCTTTCCTAAAGAGAGCTCGTACTTCCTCTCCTCCAAATCTTGGGCCCAATCATCCTTCCCTAAAGAGAGCTCATACTTCCTCTCTTCCAAATCTTGTAGCCTATCATCCCTCCTTAAAGAGAGCTCATATTTCTCCTTTTCAAAGCTTAGAGTCTCTTTAGCAATTTCTACTTGTTCTAGAGTGATAATAAAAATTAATATAAAGTGGAAGAAAAGTTGAGTAAATTAATAAGAGGTATGGTATCACTTACCAGCATCAAGTTTCACTAAAAATTGTTCCATAGACAAAAAAGGGTTTTGTGTTGAAGTATCACTTTTTTGTCTTCTTTGTGAGTGGAAATTTAGACTAATTGAGGCCCTACGCTACTTGTTCAAGGTCATATTTTCCTCCTCATCATTGTCACTACCTTCAGATTCAGTTGATTGAGGATCCTGGGTTTGTTCATCAGCCTTTTAAGAAATAAGAAAAAGATAAGTAAATAAAAAATAGAAATGATAAGATAAAAAAAAAAGAAACAGACCTGAGTTAGATTTGGTTGGGTTAAATCACCTATAGGATCTACAGAAAAGCTATCTAGATATGTCTCATTCAAATGAGGGGAGGCTTGAGTGGAGGAAGAGGATGGGAAAAGATTTGCTTCAACATCATGTTCGGAGATAGTATCTTTTCCATCCAACATGTTTACAGGATTAACATTGGCTCGCTCTCCAAAAATTGCATCCATATCTTTAAAGTGAGGACATAAAGAATCAAGTTTATCATCTATGGATTTGATACCCTTAGTTATATCAATTTTGGTAACCTTAAAACCAGTGGAAGATGAAAGAGCCTTTTCCTTCTTTTATTTGGCTTAGTAATGCTTGAAGGGTTCAGACATCTGATTAGGCAAAAGATTAATCCTTTCCTTGGTCTTATTCCGTAATTCATTTGCCATTAAAAGATAGCCATTAACTTTTGATGCTGGGGGCCGTAATACTTTAGTTGAATACGCAGTACCAAAACAAGAATCATAATTAGATTTGGTTTTCATCCAGTTGATAAGAATGAGAAGATCATATTTTTTTAATTGAACGGTCTTAGATTTCTCTGCTGAGCAGGGGAAAGAGGGAGTAGTGGGATTTGAAGAACAACTTGGTGATGGCTGCCTTTGAGAAGATCTAGGATGACGAGGCATGTTAAAATATAAATGAAGATGAAAAGGAGCAGAAAAAAGCAGATGAGATGGTAGGGGTTCTGAGTGGATAGAATGGACAGGATGGGACGAGAATGTGAGTGTGCAGCAAGGTAGAAGCCATATCCAGAGAGTAGTCCAAAATTTGGTTATGGCAGAAAGTAGGTCAAGATGTGGTTATGACAGAAAGTTGTCCAAGATGTGGTTATAAAAAATTGAGTAAAAAATGTCGGATAAGAAGTGAACATTTACACGTAAAGTGTATAATGTCCCAATTATTAGAAAAAATAATTGCAAAAGATAATTGGGGTATGCAGATTATTTCCTGCAATTCATTTAATTGCGGATTGGTCAACATTGATACCCCCTAATACCAATTTATAAAGGCTTTATAATATATTTATAAATGTTAATAATTGTTTTATAATGTTTATTTGAAGTGTAGTAAGTAAGTGATGTCCAATAACTGTCAAAATCCTCGCTTACTTATACCAAAATCTACTGGAGTACACAGACCTTCAATCCAGATGATGTCACATCTATCCCTGTCAATTACAGCACTTTGAGGGCCCATCGCATCCCCATGGAGTCCACTTAAAGCAGATTCAACACCCAGACCTCCAGTAAGGACCCTCCATCACAATTAATGATAACACAGACCCATACCATAAATAGAAAATCCAGATAAAAGCGGATACCATAAAGAAACAGGTAAAATAACACATCCAAAGAGGATATAATGAAACAAATAGAATTTCCAAGCCCCCAATAACATCCCCAAGCATCCATATTAAACCAGAAATGACCTCCCAACCCATAAATCTGTGAATATCCATCAAAGGAAGCAGATTAAGTTGTCCAAACTGAGTGTATGTGCCTGAAATAGATGTTTATGCTTCTGTAGGTGTTGTGAGTCCACTGGATATGTCCACATTACCTAAAATAAGCAGAAAAAACAAAAGTTATAGGCTATTAAGAGGCTAAAACCCACTGATATACCTAAATATACATAATATATTGCATATTTCACTGGATATGAGATTTATGTATACATATAAGCTTATGTATGTCAATAATTACTTAATATCACTTAAGATCACTATATTATGACTCCATTAACACCTTAATAAGTATTATTAGGCTATGGATAAGCTATTTAAACTACTATAATTTATATAATAGAGTAATAATTATATATATAGGTAATATAATCATAGATATTGTTTTAACCTTATTTTTAGATATAAGCTTAATTTACTTAAGGTTATCTTATTTTAAGTATAAGAAATACTCAGTCCTAGGGATATCTAGGCTGACAAGTTTGATGTACATATGTGGTGAGAAATAATAAAAACATAAAAATGAATGACTAAAAATTTAAACAATAAAAAAAAAGGAAGGCAGATTACCCCACAGGTATTTTTCATGTGTACTAGGGGAAAAGTTATGTCATGTTTGCATCACAAATTACAATTTCCTACAAAAAAATATAAAATAGTTTAGAATCCTCTGAAACATTTGATTATTAAATATAAATGCTTAAAACAATATGTAACCATTTACAGGACACCATGTCATGTTTATTTTTTGGCAATAAATCCCTACTCAATGCACAAAGGTGCAAATCCACTACCCCCTCCCCCATGTATGGAAGAATAGGACAAAATTACTAGATCAAAATGGCCCAGTAATCAGTGCAGTGACAGTTGCTTACCATTATGATGATGTAAGACAACTAAAGTTGAAGCTGGTGTAAAGGAGAATATGGCTTGAACAATCTCAGCTTCACTTGAGACTCTACTGTGTCAGCTAAGTGGTAGAAGCTATACACAGTATTTTTCTCACTACTTGTCCAAATTTTTTCTCCCCCAATACTATACTCAAAAGTGAAAATTTGTGAAGGAAAATGAACGATTTTGCTTTCCAGTCTTAATTACGCAATATGAATATCAATATTGAATATCCTCTTTTTTTGATCCTGTCAATATAATATTTTCAACAACAAATTAAGAATTAAGTAAGCACAATTTTGTCATTGAAAAATAAAGGTAAGTCAATATAATTGTTGAAAATCCACTGAGCTATTCAGATTTAGAATCTAAGTAAATTTGGCCAAGTTATAGCCCTTTCAACCTAACATGTGATTTTCACTAAGAAGTGCAATATCTCACTCAAATTTTTAGCTACAATAATAATTTCAAGATATGGAAAGGTTAAAATAATTATTTTGAATCTAATAACCTATTCAGATTTGTAATCTAAGTAAAATTGGCCAAGTTATAGCCATTTCTCCCTAACATGTGATTTTCACTAAGAAGTGCTATATCTTTCTAAAATTTTTAGCTACAATATTAATTATAAGATATATAAAGGTTAATATAACAATTCCAAATCTTATGAGCAATTCAGATTTAGAATCTAAGTAAAATTGGCCAATTCATAGCCATTTAAACATAACATGTGATTTTCACTAAATAGTGCTATATCTCACTGAAATTATTATCTACAATAAGACTTTCAAGTTATAGAAAGGTTAATATAATTATTCCAAATCCAAAGAGCTACACAGAGTTAGATCTAAGTAAAATTGGGCAGGCTATATCCATTTCAACCTAACATATGATTTTTACTAAGTGCCACATCTCATTTATTGTTATGACTTAGCCAACTAGACTTATATTCTAAACTGTGTAGCTCATTGGTTATCAAAAACTATATTAATCATTATATAACTTGAAATTATTATTTTAGCTTAAAATTTGAGTGAGATATAGCACTTCTTAGTTAAAATCACTTGTTAGGTTGAAATGGCTATAACTTGGCCAAATTTACTTAGATTCTAAATCTAAATAGCTCATTGCGTTTGTAAGAATTATATTAACCTTTCTATATCTTGAAATTATTGTTGTATGAAAAAATTTGAGTGAGATAAAGCACTTCTTAGTGAAAATCACATGCTAGGTTGAAAGGGCTATAACTTGGCCAAATTTACTTAGATTCTAAATCCAAATAGCTCAGTGGATTTTCAACAATTATATTGACTTACCTTTCTTTTCCAATGACAAAATTGTGCTTACTTAATTCTTAATTTGTTGTTGAAAATATTATATTGACAGGATCAAAAAAAGAGGATATTCAATATTGATATTCATATTGCGTAATTAAGACTGGAAAGCAAAATCGTTCATTTTCCTTCACAAATTTTCACTTTTGAGTATAGTATTGGGGGAAAAAAATTTGGACAAGTAGTGAGAAAAATACTGTGTATAGCTTCTACCACTTAGCTGACACAGTAGAGTCTCAAGTGAAGCTGAGATTGTTCAAGCCATATGCTCCTTTACACCAGCTTCATTTTTAGTTGTCTTACATTATCATAATGGTAAGCGACTGTCACTGCACTGATTACTGGGCTATTTTGATCTAGTAATTTTGTCCTATTCTTTCATACATGGGGGAGGGGGTGTTTGACTTTAACATTTGTGCATTGAGTAGGGATTTATTGCCAAAAAATGACAAAACATGACATGGTGTCCTGTAAATGGTTACATTTTGTTTTAAGCATTTATATTTAATAATCAAATGGTACAGAGGATACTAAACTATTTTACATTTTTTGTAGGACATTGTAATGTGATGCAAACATGACATAATTTTTTCCCTAGTACACATCAAATATACCTGTGAGGTATTCTGTCTTTCTTTCTTTTTTTTAATTGTATTGCTTTTTAATTTCTTATTTTTTCCCATTGTTCCTTATCCTTTATTTACATATATTCCAATGCAAATCAAGTTCCAAGAAGCATCAAATTTGTCAGTACAGTCTAGTATATAAGTATGATATAATAGTGTTATTTTATGGTCCTACTACTTATAGCTTACCAAGCTTTAGCCAAATACCAATTTAATTGGGTGTTATATTGGTGTCCAAATACCAAGTGAAATTGGGTTTATATTGGGTACAGTTACTACTGTAAATATCTAATTTTTATGATAAAAAATTAGTACAATTATTATAAGGATTCTTTTCCGCAATCAATGAGTTATGATGACCCACTAATATGCAGCAGACCCAAATATTTGGTTAATTTTGAGTTGTACTAAGGTAAAAATCACGTCCCAAGGCTTATACTAAATAATAAGTAAAATATAAGGAAAGACCCCCAATTGTCAGTACAGTCTAGTATATAAGTATGATATAATAGTGTTATTTTATGGTCCTACTACTTATTATTAAATGATTTAGTGATTAAACCTCAGGGGAAGATCAATAGAATAGTTATACTCAAATAAAACTCACAATACTTGGATTTAAATGCGTGCTAGTGGTGGAAAATAGAAGAATAAAATATAGTTATAGCTTTTATAAAGATAATATCAATTTATAAGGGCTTTATAATATATTTCTAAATGTTAATAATTGTAGTGTAATGTTTATTTGAAGTGTAGTAATTGAATGATCATACTAAACCGTCAAAATCCCTCCTTACTTATACCCAAATCCACTGGAGTGCACAGACCTTCAATCCAGATGATGTCACTGCTATCCCCGGCAATTACAGCACTGTGAGGGCCCATCACCTCCCCATGGCGTCCACTTCAAGCAGTTTCAACACCCAGACCTCCAGTAAGGACCCTCCATCACTATTAATAATAACACAGAGTCATACCATAAATAGAAAGCCCAGATAAAAGCGGATACCATAAAGAAACAGGTAAAATAAAAGATCAAAAAGAGATTTAATGAAACTAAAAGCATATAAAGGAAACAAATAAAATGTCCAAGCCCCCAATAACATCCCCAAGCATCCACATTAACCCAGAAACATCTTTCCAACCCATAAATCCGTGAATAACCATCCAAGGAAGTAATTTTAGTTGTCCAAACTGGGTGTATGCGCCTGATATAGGTGTCTATGCTTCTGTAGGCGTTGTGAGTCCACTGATTTCGTCCATATGACCTAAAATAAGCAGAAAAACAAAGGTTATAGGCTATTAAGGGGCTAAAACCCACTTATATACCTAAATATACATAATATACTGCATATTTCACTGAATATGAGATTTATGTATACATATAAGCTTGTGTATGTCAATAATTACTTCATATCACTTAAGATAAGTATATTATGACTCCATTAACACCTTAATAAGTATTATTAGGCCATGGATAAGCTATTTAAACTATTATAAATTATATAATAGAATAATAATTATATATATATATAATAAAATAATATATATTATTATTTTAACCTTATTTTTAAGATATAAGCTTAATCTAGTTAAGGTTATCTTATTTTAAGCATAAGAAATACTCAGTCCTAAGGATATTTAGGCTGACAAAATTAGTATCCAGTAAACAACAATATTCTTTGTGAATTTCAATTTTTTCTATTGATATCTTGGATGCTACAATAGGATTCAAAAAGGCATGTGTATTATAAAAAATTATGAAGCCTATAGAAAGTTAAACAATTGTAACAATAGAAAAACAAATAGATATAATTCTATTTTCTTATCTTTTATCAATTAACAGGGGATGGTAGGGAAGCTAAGAAGAGGTAAAATGATGGATACATCAGGAAGTGGAAAGAAATAGGTAGAAAAATACACATAGAAGAAAAATAATGTTAACAATTAAGATTTCTGGAAGGATTGGTGAGCATGCAGAACATGAAAGAAGCTTAACAAAGGGAGCAAGTAAGTTAATGGAATGGGAAAAAAAGTTAAGTATGAAGGTGTTTTAACAAAAAAGGGTTAAGAGATTTCTAGAAAAGTGTTTATACAGGGTCATTACCAGAATCATGCACAGGGTCACAAACAGAAACCAAAAAAACAACTAGATGTCTAGTTGATGCTTTTTTCCTCCTGTACTTAATTATTTTTCTATCAAATTCCTTCTGAGTTATACATGACTTCCCTATAATTATTCAATTTCAGTAAATATTCTTAGTTATGGACTATAAGAAATGTAATCCATATTTTTAACATAATTATTTAAAAAATTACCCCATAAATCAAAGTTAAACCCAAAACTAAGGTTAATATTTTGTAAAAAACAATCACAAACATATTTATTTCACTTTGAAAATTTGTCTGTACTAGGTAGAATTTTCCATAAAGAAATAATCAAAAATACTCAAATAATAGATGCTACAAAAGTGTAAATGCTAAAGCATTACAAAAAAGCTGAAACCTTGTATAAATTTTCATACATAAATTTGATGAAGTGGCACTCAAGTCTATTTATTCAGGTTGAACAAAAATTACTCAATGTAATATGTATTTCTATCATATTGGACCAAAAATAATTTTTTTGTTATCAAAAAATGAACATAGCCTCACATTTATCAAATTATTTTTGTGGAAAAATTTTTTGAAAAGAAAAAAGAATCTTTTTCTCAAATGAGTCCGCTTTCATTACATAATAATTCTCTTCCTTTTGTACCATTCCTTTTGAGTTCAAATTTCATATGAAAATATAATATATGCATATTATAATGCCATAAGTTAAATTATTTCTTATTCTTAATTTTTGTGATATTTCTCCTTAAATCAACTTTGATCATATAGTTTTGGAGCTCCACAATTCATCCTTGTTCTTTGTTTAATTTTATTGAAAAATTTCTTAATCTAATTGTTTATGAACCCTAGTAGATCTTATTTTCCTCATGTAAACCTTCCCAAAAACACACGAACACTTAATAAAATTTTTAATGAGACTTTGCCTCCATTCAATTCTCACTTTTGTAGATCTATACACAATTTTCGTTGTTCACTTTTGTATATGTCACCAGAATTGAATTGATGGAAACAAAACCCTACTGAAGAGCAATTAGACAGATTTTCATCATTTGACATGAATTCTTGCAACATCGCCTTTGAACTACCTCATCCAGAATCAAATTCAGCTGTTTCAGAAAAGTTTCCACCAATTTTACGTGAATCTTAAATTAATAACCTTTGAATGTGCAGTTTCCCAGGGTCAACTTTTTCTTGGAACCTAGATTGGTTTGACAAATTGAACCAGGTCTTGGAAAATATTCTCATTAAACACTGGGACAATGCCTTAAAAACCAATAATTTGATTACATATACAATTGACTCAAATCAAATGGGAGCTCTTCACCTTTGTTTTTTAGGTCATTATGATAAATTAAGACTTGGAAGGGATTCTGATAGCTCTCATGAAATAATCAAAGTGAGAAAGCATAAATATAGAATAAAAAAAAATATGAAAATCCCCTTTTTTTCAGCCATTTTTATTTTCAACCTTTATTACAAATAACAAAGATTCTTAGAATTTAGTTAACCAAACTAAAATTCTTAAACAATTCCACATTGTGAAACTTATCATAACCTTTTCACAAACATCAAGTGTTGTTCAGACACTGAAATCGATAATGATGGATTGTTAAGACTTATCTTAATGCAATGGAGGTCTGAAGATTTTTCTAAAGTTGCACAATATCTTGACCAACAACACTTTGATATTCAAGATAATTCAACCTACTCTGGAAGTGTGCTAAAGGACTTGGCTTTGTACAAAAGAACCATTTTGGTTTCAACATTATCACAAAACCTTAATCCTTCTCATGTCCCCTGGGGTTTGCTGAATGACTGTTATTCTCCCTTATATCTTGAATCTCTAAATCCTCAACAACTCAGACTTTTAAATCCTCAAAATCACATATATTTACCTTCTCTCTTTGAAATTCTTGCTTCTTCTAATGTGAGTGATTGACAAACTCCCTTAATAATAGGTTTTAACACCCATACTCCTCATTTCCACTGTTTGGGACACTTAGCCTTGAAAAGAAAAACATATTTTTAAAGATTACTATTATCTTTAAAATTTATAGAATTCAAATTTGGCTTACATTGTTAGCTCCATTTTTTTCCTTTGAATCTTATACATGCTGAATTCTATACTTCCATGCACAAAATAATTCAAAACATTTACTTCATTTCTCTACCCCATTCTATACAGCCAATAAACAGCCTGCTGCTCAACTGTTGGATTCCAATTCAGTTCCTATTTCAACATTGAACATAGAAAAAATTTAATATTTTTGTTCTTAATATGAAATATAACACATTGAGCTCACCATTATATATACATTTTGAGCACACCTGAGATCTATACCCACTCCTGCAGCCTGAATTGTTCAAACCAACACTTGGAAATTTTTATTAAAATGGAATTCATGCATATTTTTGTCTCGCTTTGTCCTGCTGAGTTCACACATAAGCTGAGTATACCTAATATTGTGGTCATCTAGAGCCCTTTGAACTGTTTTGATTCCTCAGATAAGTTGATCAGCTTTCCAATCTTGAGTACTCTGAGATATTTGGAAAGAGCCTTCAAAAATTACATGCAGGATATTAAAAAAGATGGTGGAGTCGTAGTTCAGGATCAGACATAAATTGATTTGAGCAGAAGAAGATTCTTCTTTAGAAAGACTGATTAGTGTACTTGAAGAAAAGTGACATCCCCAAATTTGATACTAATTATCAAATACTAGAACCAAGTAAGCATGAAAATACAATGGCTTCATAGGATTCAAGGCACTGCTTTGGTTTAAATGGTGAGATCCAGACCCAATGTCACCCAATAGTGGTCCAACGTGCTGACTCTGCACTTGAGAAATTATTCCGACAAGGGTTGGTTTTATTTCTTCAAATAGTCCAAAAATATGAACATTCAAATCACCTCGCTGTAAAATCGTGGGGGTTGGTGGGTTTTGAAATCTTGAAATTTCATTCATATAAATTTGATCAATTGTTATTTAGAACTGTCCTAAACATTTGAGACTTGACATATTAAGTAAGAATAGTATCTGAAGATAGTGGTTGTTAAAAGATGAATTGAAGCAAAAAATGAATAATCAGTTTTGAATAAAAGGACAAAATAACTTTTTAGCATATTCTACACTAAGCTCATAATTCTTTCACATGTATTATTATTATCTTTTTAAAAAAGATTAGAAGTAAATCAATGATAACTGAAATAAATAATATGGCTTAAAATAAATCTTGAGCCTATAGAGTAAATTTGGGTTTGTGGAAAAAGAAAAATTTTCTTAAAAAAAATGTGCTTTATTGTTACATTATAATCAAAAAGTAGAATAATTTCACTCTAATTACACTTATTTATGTTTCTGCCTAATAGTAAAATTCTTTAGATGGCAGTTAAAAATCTAAATTGAAACTACTACCTAGAACTATGTCTTGATACTAACATACTTTTTTTATGTCTTTTGACAGACACTTATGGTGATCTCAATAATATTAAAATTGATTTGAATTGTATGTTTTATCAAATATCTATGT
Organism: Hemileia vastatrix; assembly: GCA_030280995.1. Lineage (NCBI taxonomy): Eukaryota > Fungi > Basidiomycota > Pucciniomycetes > Pucciniales > Zaghouaniaceae > Hemileia > Hemileia vastatrix. The sequence goes on from JASXTE010000015.1 coordinate 7,783,799, forward strand.
AGTCTAGTGTAATAATTGAGATTCTAAAGTTTAACCTTCTGTTAGCAACTTGGCAAGAAATTATCTGTAGATTTTTTTAGACCAAATATCAAATTTTGCTTTCCACAAGATGGAAAAAGAATATTATGATATTTTAAGTGATATGCGCAAGCTTTTCTCAATTTGTGCTCAACTTAAGATCAAATTAATTACCAAGCTCCAAGTGACCTGTGATTGAGTTGGGTTGAACCTAGGTCTAACTGATTATCAAATCTTTGTCCAATTGATTTAAATCTGGTTTCACAATGAATTCCCAACAGCTTTCCAAGCACTTACCAACATTTTTAAATAAGGGGTATTGCTAGAAATACCCCCCAAAATTTTCTGTGGTGAGGTTTATTTGATTCAACTCTCCTTTTAGCTGAAGATACTTTAAGGTTATATAAACAAACTTAATTTTTTGAGTTTTATTTTTTTTACAATTTTTTTTGGTTTTTTACACAATTTTTTTTCTGAGAAGAAAATGTCTATTAAGTGGGAATCAAATCATACTTCTCTATCATCATTTTCAACTTCCACTTCATTTCAATTCATCCAAAATGTTAAAGATGAATGATGAATGAATTCAGCAGAATAAAAGAAAATTAAAAAAGAAAATTCATTTGAATTACTTATTCAGCCATATATCAAATATTGTGTACTATAAAACTAAGTTGGATCAAAAAAAATCTTAATTAAAAAGAGTTGCCAGAAGATTTAAAATACTTAACAAAATCAGGAGAAAATGAAATCAAAGCTGTTATCATTAATTCTTTTAAACCTCAATTTATTTCTGAAAATCATTCTTTCAATGGTTCAAAAGATGAATCTTTTAATCAACTATCTGATCTTATCATAACTCTACATCAAATGGCTTTGGTTCACTTACCAATAAGAAATAAGAATTTTTTGGGTGGTATTATGATTGGATTTAGTTGGAGACCAGGATTTTTTAAAGGCTATTCTCTTGGTATGTCTAATTATATATTTTCATTCTTAAAATTATTTCACTCATTTTATTTTCATAAGCATCTATTCTTTACTTAAAAATTTATCTAAAGCTAAAAAAGATGAAGATTTTTTCTTATAGGACTCCTTACCATCTTTTAATACTTTCCTTGCTCTCTGTCTTAAAAAACTCTGCAATAAAGCAATTGAAAATAATCATGAAGTTGCTACAAAAATTGGAATACTAAATTGGTGTGATGTCAAATGGGAAGAAATTAGCAATGCATATCTTTTATTTTCAAATGTTATTATTACTCATTCAGGATTCCACAATAAGATTCATATCAATAGGAATGACACCAATTTTCTTACCTTTGGAATATTCTCATATATCAATCTGATAACTGGCCAACCAATACCATTTTCAGAAAAAATCAAAGGACATGGTTTATATTTATCAGACCACAAGTGCATCATTGATTTTGGTTTGGGAAATGGTCTGATCAAAACTATTTGGAACTCTTCTCGGGATCATCACCAAACAACCAAAGCTCCACTTGGTTTGTAATCTTATCAAGATTTTACTCATTTTGGATGTTCTTTCCAAATTAGTCAAAAGTTGATTCAAAGAATCAACAAGGTAAAAAAGAAGGAAAAGTTAATAGATATATGGGGATTAGTGGTGTCATCAAAAATTTAATAATTTTTTATCAGTTTTTAATAAATAAAACTTATATTTTAATTTTTTCAAATAAAGTAATGGTCCAATGACCTTATGTTGTATAAACCGTAAATATGAAAAAAATTATTTGTTTCATAGTGCTCCTCTAGCCTACACCTGTGGAAGGTCGCAAACTTTTGTTTGTAGATTTGATCTGAATTTTGGATAGAGGAATTTTCATTACTTTAAAACTAGGGGAATTGATATATATTAGTTGTTTATATATTAATTTATTTAATTATATTAAATTTTTATGACTCCCACCCCTTACTTCAATAAAATGCAGGGGGATATTGCCAAATTTTAAAATCTGACATTCAAAATTTAAGACTTGTAAAAATTTAGGTGATACCGACCCCTTGCTTCAATAAAATGTAGGGGGGGGGGTATCGCCAAATTTTCAAATTTAACATTTAAAATTTTTGACTTGTAAATATTTTGGTGATTTAAAATTTTTTTGGTGATACCAAACCTTACTTCAGTAAAATGCAGGGGGGGTATTGCAAAATTTTCATATCAGATTTGCAAAATTTGTCTTGAAACTCAGGTGATACCCATCCCTCACTACAAGCAGGGGGGAGATTTTCCAAATTTTCATAAGACATTGAAAATTCTCAACTTGAAAGAATTTTGGTGATAAACAACCCTTACTTCAAAGAAAATCAGGGGGGGGGATGGAAAATTTTCAAATGAGACTTGAAAATTTTATTTAAAAAAGAATTTTTAACATTAAAATACAAAAATTCAACTAAAGATGAATAAAGTACAGAAATACAGGAAATTTTTGTGAAAGTTTATGCACAAATAAATATGAACAGTTGAAGTGTGAAGGAACTAAACCAAACTAGTTATCAAAAAAATTCATCAAATGTTAAATTTCATCAACAGTTTTAATGGCTTTTACACATTCTATCAAGAAATCATTCTTTTTAGAATTTTCTTTGAGATGATTCTTATACTTCACCTTTTCCGTTAAGTTTTGATGATCAAGTGTTTTTTTCCTCTTTTTTTGATTTTTCAATAGTTAGAGTTAATTTAAATTCTTCTCCTCCAAGTCTTGGGCCCAATCATCCTTCCATAAAGAGATCTTGTACTTCCTCTCTTCCAAATCATGTGCTCTGTCATTCCTCCTGAAAGAGAGCTGGTATTTTTTCTTTTAAAAGTTAAGAGTCTCTTTAGCAATTTAAACTTGTTTTATAGTGATAAGAAATATTAACATAAAGTAGAAGAAAAGCAGAGTAAATTATTAAGAGGTATGGTATCACTTACCAGCATCACGTTTCTCCAAAAATTATTTCATAGAAGAAAAGGGGGTTTGTGATGAAGTATCACTTTTTTGTCTTCTTTATGAGTGTAAATTGAGACTAGTTGAAGCCCTTTTCTTTTTTTTTGATGTAGTTGGTATATTAATGTCCACCTCCTCATTGTTGCTAGCTTCAGGGGGGGGTATTGCCAAATTTTCAAATTTAACATTTAAAATTTTTGACTTGTAAATATTTTGGTGATTTAAAATTTTTTTGGTGATACCAAACCTTACTTCAATAAAATGCAGGGGGGGTATTGCAAAATTTTCATATCAGATTTTCAAAATTTGTCTTGAAACTCAGGTGATACCCATCCCTCACTACAAGCAGGGGGGAGATTTTCCAAATTTTCATAAGACATTGAAAATTCTCAACTTGAAAGAATTTTGGTGATAACCAACCCTTACTTCAAAAAAAATAAGGGGGTGATTGGAAAATTTTCAAATGAGACTTGAAAATTTAATTGAAAAAAAAAATTTTAACATTAAAATAAGAAAATTAAACTAAAGATGGATAGACTACCAAAATACAGGAAATTCTTGTAACATTTTACATACAAATAAATATTAAAAGCTGAAGTGTAAAGGAACTAAACCAAACTAGTTATCAAAATATTTCTTCAAATGTTCAATTTTATCAACAGTTTTATTGCCTATATCACATTCTACCAAGAACTTTTTCTTTTTGAAATTTTCTTTGAGATGATGCTTATACTTCATCTGTTCAATTAAGTTTTGATGCTCAAGCATTTTTCCTCTTTTTTTGATTTTTCAATACTTAGAGTTAACTAGAACTTCTTCTCCTCCAAGTCTTGGACCAGATCATCCTTGTGTAAAGAGAGCTTTTACTTCCTCTCTTCCAAATCATGTTCTCTGTCATCCCTCCTTAAAGAGAGCTCAAATTTTTTCTTTTCAAAGTTTATATTCTCTTTAGCAATTTCATGTTGTTTTAGAGTGATAATAAATATTAACATAAAGTAGAAAAAAATTAAAAATAACCTATTAAGAGGTATGGTATCACTTACCAGAATTATGATTCTCCAAAAATTCTTCCATAAAAGAAAAAGGGGTTTGTGATGAATAATCACTTTTTTGTCTTCTTTGGGAGTGGAAATTGAGACTAATTGAAGCCCTTTACTTTTTTTTGGATGTAGTTGGTAAATCAATGTTCTCCTCATCATTGTTGCTAGCTTCAGACTCAGATGATAGTGGGTCCTGGCTTTGTTTGTCATCCTTTTAAGAAATAAGACAAGATAAGTAAATAAAAAAATAATTGGTAAGATAGAAGAAAAAAAACATACCTGAGTTAGATTGGGTTGGTTTATATCACCATAAGGATCTGTGGAAAGGATATCTATATCTTATGAATTTAAAACAGGGGAGGCTTGAGTGGAAGAAGAAGATGGGAAAAGATTTGTTTCTACATCATGTTTGGAGATGATATCTTCTCCATTCAACATGTTTGCAGGATTAACATTGGCTTGCTCCCCAAAAATAGCATCAATCTCTTTAAATTAAGGACATAAAGCATCAAGTTTATTGTCTATGGATTTGATGCCCTTTCTGATATCAAGGTCAGTAATACCAAAGCAAGTAGAAGATTAACCTCAAAAGAATCTTCCAGGTTGGGCCAAAGCTGGAGTAAAGGCAACTCAAACAAAATGGAGGTTTCGGCGTCCAGTCACTTTATTTTCATAAATCAGAAGGGAATTTAGTTGCACAGTGTTTGAAAACTACGGTTTCTGTTCCATTTGGGGTGCTGAGGGCAGTAGTGCCAGATGTAGCAAATGGAATTGTGGATAATTTCAGGAAGAAAAGGGTTGCTAATTGAACTGAGTTTGAATTTGGGGAACATTCTTTTCCACTAACTACGGGACTACCAAGGGTACCACATTATGCAAGTCCTTTAGGATATTTAACAATTACAATTAATGAGAAGCAGTTCAGAGAACTGGTAGATACTGGCTCTCAGATTAATGTAACTTCAGTGAAGGATTCTGTGGATTTCAATTTAACAGTAAAAGATGCAAAAGAGCTGTTTCAGGTATTGGAGGAGGTAGGTTATCAGTTATAAGGGTAGCTGAATAAGTTAAAACGCAGGTTTCAGGAGCATCTAGAGACCTGAATTTTTATTTTCCTATGGGTTTAGTAAAACCAGTTTTAGGAACACAATTTCTAATGTATTATTCAGAGACAATAGATTATTTCTTGAATAAAAATATAGGAATCAGGATTATGGGTGATGATGGAATTCAAGTAACAGTGATTTTGGTAGCACCTAAGGATGGTGGCTGGGTAACTAAATATGTTGGATTGGTGAGCTTAGAGAAGGAAAGGAGTTTTATGAGGGGGAGGAAAATGGATGTGCGCCAGGGTGGCACCAATCCTTTTGTTAGGGGCTGGAATTCTAGGTATTACTATCTCCCAGAGTAAGAGAAACCTGGATAGTGATCAGTCAATCAAAGAAGGGATACATAAATTTGGGCTTCATAGGTGTCATGGCAATACTACTATAGAGTGTATTATGCCTGGACTCTTTAATTTCTTTGATTATGCTTATTGTTATGCTTATATTAAAAAGAAAAGACAAAAATATAATGTAGGTACAGCTCAAAGTTATCTTAGGAAAGGTCTTATATTAGGTAGTGAAGGAAGCAGCTGAAGCTGTCTAGAATCTAAGTATAAATTAGTAAATGTACCAATTATGGATTTGAACCCTCCTTTTCTGAGGCTGGTGCTGTCAAGAAATACATATGACACACCCTTAACAAAGTTTACACCAGTATTTATGCCTGAAAAGAGGATTTATTTAGAGAGAATTCAGATGGTTAAATTTGGACCAGAGGATAGGTTGTCACAGGAAGAAAAGAATTTACTGTTACAGGTTATGGTACTTAGGGAAAAAGCTATTTTGTTTTCAGAGGAAGAAAGATGCTTATTGAATTACTCTTAGGTGAAACCTTATATTCTTACAGTAATACCTCATGTTCCATGGCAAAAGAAAGCATTTCCTATTCCAGCCGCAGTTAGAAAAGAATATGCAGAACTAATTAGGGAATGATCAAAGTCAGGCTTGTATGAAAAATAAATGTCTAGATACTCAATTCCTGTATTTTGTGTTGTCAAGCATAATGGCAAGTTAAGGGTTGTTCATGATTTAAGAGAGATGAAAAAGGTTACAGTTAAGGATGCAGGGTTACCACCAAAGCCAGAGGAATTTGTGGAATATTTTTCAGGGAGAGCTTGTTATAGATTAGGGGATATAATGGGAGGATACAATGAGAGAAAGTTGGATATGTCCTCAAGACCCATGACTACATTTGAAACTCCATTGGGGTGCTTTATGTTTACCAGGCTACTGCAGGGTGCTACAAAACCAGCGGCAGTATATCAGGTGCAGATGATTTAGATATTACAGGATAAAATTCCAGAACATGTAGGAATTTTTATCAATGATGGCGGCATAAAAGGGTCAGTAATTGAATATTTCCATGAGGTTCTAGAGGAGAACCCATACATTAGGAGGTTTATTTTGGAATATGCTGTTACTCTTGAAAGGGTACTATTTAGGATAGAAGAGGCTGGTTTGATGGTCTCATTGACAAAGTTTTCTTTCTGTGTACCAGCTCCAGATATTTTTGGTCATGTCATATGTTGGAAGGGAAGAATTATTGCAGAAAAAAAGGAAAATAAGGTTCTTGCATGGCCAAGACTAAGAAAAACTATTTAAGTTAGGGGATTTTAGGTATATGTACCTATGTAAGAATTTTTATTCATGATTTTGCCTTGTTATCTTTTCCATTAAGACATTTGACAAGGAAGGATTTTGCTTGGGATTGGACAGAGGAATGTGAAGAATCTTTTGAGTTGTTAAAAAAGATTGTAGGAAAAGATATTCTCTTGAAAAAACTAGGATATGGGCCAGGCACTGGAAATATTACTCTAGCAGTAGATTCAAGTGTGTCTGCATTAGGGGCAGTGTTGATGGAAGAAGATGAGGGTGGAAACAATAGACCTGTCCTTAATGATTCAAAGAAATTTACCAAGGAGGAGTAGTTGGAGTTGTGTAGGGCTGAAAAGAATTTTAAAAATTTGCAGTGGATGCTATGGGGGAAACATTTTGAGTTGCAGATTGATGCACTATCTTCAATGCAAATGATCAGTCTTCCAAGTTTACCAGATGTGTCAATGACTAGGTGGGTGGTGAAGATTAATTTATTTTCTTTTGATTTAGTCCATAATCCAGGAAAATCTTTCACAATGCCAGATTTTTTGTCAAGAAGGCCTTTGTAAGAAGAAGATTCTGAGGAAGAGGAATTTTATGAAGATTAAAAGTTTATAATTGTCATAGACTATTGTTATCAAAGGTTTATGAAAAAAGGCATCTGGGAAGACGTAAAACTAATGGTCAACATCCACAAAGACCTAAAGCTAATGAATAGCATACAAAAAGATGCTAAACTATCATCATTAACTAGGAGGGTTTGTATAACAATAAGCAGAAAAGGTTTTTGAATGATTTTCTTTATAGGAAAGATCATGAGGAAACAAATTTATGAGGGTTAGAAGTTAAATCTAACATATTAACAAGAGGAGCCCCAGATTTTGGGCTCAAGATTCTTATTAAAATGACTCAATCATCAGTCAAGAAGATGATTCTCTATCCAAAAAAAGAAGGATTAAATGAGCACTCAGCTGACCAAGTGGATTAGTTTAAAGATTATCTAAAAGGAAATATAAACTGGAAAATTGTGATTAAGACACATTTCCCAAAATAGGGAAGTGTGCTAAAGATTACTTTATTAAGGATGGAAGGGTATGAAAATAACCCTCTTCTACACTGAAATTGGTTATAATGGATAGAGGCAGGAAAGAAAATATTCTCAAAGAATTACATGAACATCTAGAAAAAAGTTGTCAGTGTATCTAGTATATAAGTATGATTTAATAGTATTTATTAATGGTCCCACTACTTATTAATAAATTATTTAGTGATTAAACCTCAGGAGAAGACTAATAAAATAGTTATACTCAAATAAAACTCACAATACTTGGAATTAAATGCGTGCTATTGGTGGAAAATAGATGAATATAATATAGTTATAGATTATATCAAGATAATATCAATTTATAATGTCTTTATAATATATCTTTGAATAAGAATAATTGTGTTATAATGTTTATTTGAATTTTAGTAAGTAAGTGATGTCTAATAACTGTCAAAATCCTCCCTTATACCAAAATCCACTGGAGTGCAGAGACCTTCAATCCAGATGATGTCACAGCTATCCCGGGAAATTACAGCATTTCAAGGGCCCATCACCTCCCCATGGCGTCCACTTCAAGCAGATTCAACACCCAGACCTCCAGTAAGGACCCTTCATCACAATTAATGATAACACAGACCCATACCATAAATAGAAAATCCAGATAAAAGCGGATACCATAAAGAAACAGGTAAAATAACTCATCCAAAGAGAGTATAATGAAACTCAAAGCATATATAGAAACAAATGAAATTTCAAAGCCCCCAATAACATCCCAAAGTATCCATATTAACCCATAAATGATCTCCCAACCCATAAATCTGTGAATATCCATCAAAGGAAGCAGATTAAGTTGTCCAAACTGAGTGTATGTGCCTGAAATAGATGTTTATGCTTCTGTAGGTGTTGTGAGTCCACTGGATATGTTTACATTACCTAAAATAAGCAGAAAAAACAAAAGTTATAGGCTATTAAGAGACTAAAACCCACTGATATACCTAAATATACATAATATATTGCATATATCACTGGATATGAGATTTATGTATACATATAAGCTTATTTATGTCAATAATTACTTAATATCACTTAAGATCACTATATTATGACTCAATTAACACCTTAATGCATATTATTAGTCTATCGATAAGCTATTTAAGCTACTATAATTTATATAATAGAGTAATAATTATATATATATATGTAATATAATCATATATATTATTGTTTTAACCTTATTTTTAAGATATAAGCTTATTTTACTTAAGTTTATCTTATTTTAAGTATAAGAAATACTCAGTCCTAGGGATATCTAGGCTGACACTCACTCACCAAAAAAAACAATAAAAAAATGTTAAGACATTTCAATTAGAGTGAATAGAATTTTTTTTTCAAATTCTCTATAATACATATACTGAATAAACAGTATTATTTTAATTTAAATTTTTTCAAGAGATTTTTAAGATCAGAGATTTCATTTTCTGGAATCCACTGGTCATATTCACTTGATTTATTTTTAAATCTTAATAGATACTCAACTCTCTTTTTTTAGTAAGGTGTCTCTCTTTAAGTATCTTTTAAATTTCTGCTTTTTCAACTATTTCTTCATGTTGCTGTTTATGCCTTCCTGATCTTCTTGGAAATAGGGAAGTATCATTAGAATGGTATGGTTTTATAAGAGAAATAGGAAATACTGAATGTTTTCTATCATATGGTGCATATAGAATAACCTCAACAGCATTGTTAGCAACCATCTTTTTAACTTCAAATGGTCCAATTAATGGATCATTCAATTTTACATTACCATTTAAATTGAAATGTAGTGTAAAAATAAGGACTTCATCACCCTCTTTGAACGTTTGTTCTTTATGGGCTTTATCCCATCTTTTCTTCTCATACTCAAACACCTTATTTATACATTCTTGAGCATGTTTTATGCATAATTCTTGCATCTGAAGAAAAGATTTAGTACCTGGATGGATATCCAATCTAGGTTATTTATTAAGAGTTTTAGTAGGGGTATTAGGTACATAACCCAACATTAAATCAAATGGCTTTTGCCAGTGACAGAATTTGCTGTACTATTGTATGTGAATTCTAAACCTGGGATAAAGGTTACCCAATCGTGCTTGAATTTGTCATTGTCTTTGAATTTAAGACCAAAAGTCCAATATCTTCTTATCATATCTTCCAAAGTTTGTATCATTCTTTCTTCTAGCCCACCAGTTTGTGGATGGCGTGCTGTAGAAAGTTTCAATTGACACCCTGAAACATCCATAAGTGATGTCCATAACTCGGAAGTAAATTTAGGATCTCTGTCAGAAACTATTTCTTTGGTGAAACCTGCTATATTTAATATTTGTGTCCACCAAAAAAAGCTAAGTCCATTGCATAAACCTCTTTGTGGGTAGGAATAAATTTACACATCTTTGTAAATCTATCTACAATTACCCAGCAGGAGTTATAACTCTTATGCCCTGCTATTGGCAAACCTGTTACAAAGTCCATGTTAATTATTTCCCATGGAGCTTTTGGTTGCTCAATTTGTTGTAATAAACCAGCTCTTTTGCCTGTTAATATTTTAGATTTTTGACAAGAATCACATGTCTCAACATTTTTTTGAACATCCTCAGCTATTTTTATCCACCAAGCTGTGTTTTTTACTCTGGTTAATGTTTTATGGTGGTCAAAATGACCTGCTAATATATCATCATGAAATATAATTAACATTAACTCCTTCATTGAAGGGGAAATTACAATTACATTACTTAATTTTTTCCTGTAATATATAAAACCATCCTCAATGGAAAATTTTCCTTTTTCTAATGCCTCTTTATACTTATTTGGTGATGTTTTTAATAAAATATTCATTGAAGCATTAGATGGATCATTTAATATTGTAGTGAGTTTACTCAAGTTATGATCTGAAGCATACATTTTAAGAATTGATTGCATAAATTCATCCTCAAGATCTAAAATAAAAATTCCATAAATGTTAATAATCTCTGACTCAGGAAGATAAGCAGGATTATCATCATTATTAGGCAGAGGTACTCTAGATAACAGATCTACATTAGAGTGCAAGGTTCCTGCTCTATGTGTATTAGTCATCCGTCCTCTGTATTCTTGTACAGCTAATTGCCATCTAAACATGTGTCTATTAGGAGTTTTCATGTTTAAGAGTAACTTAACTGCACTACATTCAGTTATTAACTAAAATTTTTGGTCTTCAGGGTAATAATGTAGCTTCTCAAGAGCTCATAATACTGTCAAAAATTCAAGTTTAGTAGCACCATATTTCAATTCACTACTTCTTAGAGTACTTGAAATATAGCAAATTACTACTTCTGAGATTTTTCCTTCAATAAGTTGTTTTTGATGCAAAGCAGCACCCAGACCAATATAACTTGCATCTTTATATAATAAAAAAGGTAATTGGAAATCTGGTAATCCCAAGATAGGAACTGTCATCAAACATCCTTTCAAATTATAAAAAGCCTGTTGTCTTTCATTATTCTAATTAAAAGCTTCTGATTTCTTTATCAGTGTGGTCAATGGTGCAGCAATTAACTGGTAGTTTTTTATATATTGTCTATAATAACCACACATACCAAGAAAAGATTGTAAATCCTTTACATTTTGAGGAATGCCAATATTCTTTATTGCAGCCACTTTATTTTGGTCTACACATATTTGTAAGCCAGATAAAATATGACCAAGCACTTTTAAAGACTCAAACCCAAATCTACATTTTTTCAATGCAAGGGTCATTTTTATTTCATCCATTTTCTGAAATACCTTCTTTAAATGTATTAAGTGTTCATCATATGTCTTAGAGAACACTATGATGTCATCAATGTATACCATTAACCATCCCTCAATCATTTTATTATGGAATGTTATATTCATTAACTTCTGAAATACTGATGGAGCATTTTTTGGTCCAAATGGCATCCTGACATATTTATAAATTACCATGTGTGTTGTTATCAACAAAAAGTTCTGTGAATTCTTTTCCACAGCAATTTTATGGTACCCTTTATTTCCATCTAAGCAACTTATATACTTAGCACATTTGTGGGTAGCATGTATAGAGGCAATCCTTGGAAAGGGATAAATATCATCTACTGTAAATGTATTTAATGCTCTATAATCACCGCACAGTCTTGCTTTATCTTGTTCATAAGAAATTAGCACTGGTGATATTGCACAATATTTTGGTGTAGTTTCAACCTTCTTAAGAATTTTCATTATTAATAACATCTTACTATTATCCTCTATGTCTTTCCTCTTCATTGGTGAAGAAGGGTATAGTTTCCTTTTAAGACTAGCAGGAATATTATCCATATCGCAGGTTAAACTAATTTTTATTTCATGATCTTTTACAAAACTAAGTTCATTAGTACCATGTGCAAAAGCCATTGGAAATGCTTTAATGAGGGGGGAACAATGTTAGAAATATGCCATTTCAAAATACCTCTTTTTTCTACCAAATCAGTAATTACTATTTCCTCATATATGTCATATCTATCCCCCAAAACACCATCATATGTATTATTAAACTCAAGTTTTTTAATTTATTTTTGTGCTTCAAAATAAATTTTAAATATTTTCAGTTTTTTAACATTGATACCCCTTATTAAGTCCAAAATATTGTTTTTCACAGCTTCACTTATCAGAGTTCCAAATGATGCTTTTGAAATTTCTGTTTTCAGAAGTTCCATCTCATTGGATTCCCTACCTTTTCACGGAATATTTGTTACTGACTCAATGTGTAAGACTGTGTTAAAAAAGTTTATTTTAGATTTCCTTTTACCATTTATGCCAATTGTAAAATTGTTATTAGAAGGGTCTAATTTCACACTAAACTTAGTAAGAATATCATTTCCAATGATAAAAAAGTTACTACAGCTAGTATTATCCATTACTACAAAGGCACAAGTGACTCTTACATAACCATGTTGATGTTTAAAGAAAACAGCAGCTTTGTATTTACCAATGGGATGTAGTACTGATACAAAACCTCTCCAATTTTTACTTTGAAGGGGTTCAAGCTTAGACTTATATTCACTATCAATTTTCTGTAATGTATTAGTAGAGACAACAAATCCAGCAGCTCCTGTTTCCAATACTATATTAAAATTTGCACCAGAAATGATAGCTGGAACCATGATAGGTGTCATTCTAAAGTTATCAGCTTGTATATCTTTAATGATTTCAGCATCCTCAAAATTCATTAAAGATTCATTTGAGTCGATCTTTAATATTGGATTTTCAAAGATAAACAAATCATCTTCTAACATACAGACTTCATTTTCATCACTATATGAGATATTACTATCATAATCCATTGAATATTTACTTCTCTCTGTTTCAATTTCAGATTCATCTTGATTTTCAACAATATTTATATTCTTCTCACATTTGTGACCTTTAATGTCAGCCAGGCTATTCCAGGAGTCCAGTAAATGATATGTAACTTATAAGACCTGAAAGAGGGGGTAAGAATTGTATTTAATGTATTTAAATTAATATTTTATTGCATATTAAAATTATATAAGTATTTTATTACATATAAGTGTTATATTAATTTTATTGGTTATATAAATTTTTTATACATTTAAATTTAACATAATATATTATATTCTACAAATAATGGGGCATTTTTTATGTATTTAATAATTATTAATTTATATTTAATTGATTAAAAACATATATTATAATTATAAGTGTAAAATTTACTTATAATATAATTAAATTAATTATTTATATTTATATATTAAATATCATTTTTTACAATATTGAACAATAAATAATGACGCTTCTTTTGACCTATAATTGTGTCAGGAAAAACAAATTAATACTGAATTGAAATAAATTACATATTTGTTGCGTCAGAATATTTTTGTTTCACTTAAAAATCCTTAAATCAGACTGTACCATCTGTTTTGAATGATTTTTCTCATAGTTCCTATGTTCCAGGCTTGTTTAGTTATTGACTATTTTTACTTACTGATTTGGGAATTAATGGCGGGAAAATTGGATTCTTAATTGGGGTTTTTAATTATTTGTTTCATATTTTTCTCTACATTGTTATGTTTCACTTACTCTTTGATATACTTGTTTTATCCTATTATAATTATTGTATTTACAAATATAGTGGCGCTTCAGAGGACCCATTGCCTATAAAAGGGCCTTGGATAATCCCCTGTAGCCTCATCACTTATTACACACTCAGCAATCTAAAGATAATTTTATTACGCTTATTATTATTTTTATTAGTATTAAATTCTAATCAAAAATTCTAAATAACAATTTAAAGGTTGCCTTAAGTCTGATAGTAATCATAGTGTTTGACGCGCAGAACTCTTACTTAAATAATATTAATATTAAATAAAACCTCAATTTGTTCATCTCTCAACTCACTGGTCGTTGCTTCATTTTAAATAAATTATTTCTTTTATTACTTTTATCTTTCTATTTACCTTTAGTACCTTTTCCTATTTGTTTCTCTTCTTTTTTGCCCCTTTTCTTTCCCTCTTCTAGACAACTGACCGACAACTGAGGGCCTTTCCAAATGACGAGGACAATCGAGCCTGGCAAAGAACAACAAACGCACAGACCACCTAGAAAAAATAAAACTTTTGCCGCGACCGTGTTTCGAACTTGGGTTCTATTTCTTAGGTTTATATTATATTAATTCATATATTATTTTGAAGCAATTTTTCAATCACTATAGTAAGTTCAACTTTGCACCTCTCACTCATATTACTATATTTTGCTGCAATAACAGTGATTGTGGCTTAATTGCTGATTCACTGAGTGTAAGTGTTCAATTATTAAAAAATTTTTTTTTCCTAGTTTACCATTATAGAGTGTTAAATCCTCTTAGTCCTAGAAGAATTGAAATTTTTATTATTACAAATTGAATTATTAAATTAATTTTTTTTTATTATTAATTATTGTTAATTTTGGTTGCCTTAAAAGTACTTTGTGCTTAGTCCCAAATATATTGCCATATTTAATATTGGTAATTAATTGGTTGAATTAACTTGATTGTTTATTCCCAATTTAAACTTTCAATCCGTTTTTTAATTAATTTTTTATAATTATTACTTTATATTAAAAAAAATTTTTTTTTTATAATTTAATTAATAAAATTTTTTTTAATCTTTGGAGAAATTATTAACTAGCTTTTATTATTTTTTTAAAAAAGTTAATTAATCTTCCCACTATTATGTCAAACAATTTGGCTGAAAAAATGGATAACATGCAAGTGGATGAAATTGAAATTGACTATGATGCTGATACTGTGAGTTCTTCTAAAGTTGGAGATAAAAAATCTTATTCTAACACAAAAAATTCACATAATTCAGGATGTGTAAATGAGAGGAAATGTAAACAAACCAAACCCCCTTCCCCCAGCACAACAGAAGGAAGTAAAGCCTCTAGTACCTCAAGAAGGTCTTCCAAAAGGATTCAAAATAAAAAAGCTTCCTCTGCCACAACAAATCAGCAACCTGTCCAGTCATATAAAAGAGTTGAAGACAGAAAATATGACGTACAAAGCAAAAGTAGACACCTTGTGGGATCAGGTTCAAGAACTCAGGAACCAGATTCAGGCCCAGGCCCCTCCTCAGTTGCCTCCCAATCAGCCTCAGTTTCAGGCTCAACCTTCACAGCCACCCAGCTCAACCATCCAAAATCCAAATACTATGGAAGTAGAGCAATGGAAATGGGATTATCTAATGAGTCACTACCAACAGAATGTGCAACACCCTCCTCATCATCAGCCTGGCCCATCCAGAACACCCAATTTCCATCCACCTCCTCATCCCTACCAACAAGGCAGGAGAAATAAGGCCCAAGCACAATCCCAAACCCAGTCTCAGGGGAAGTTTCCTCCTCTGCCATGGTAAGTAATTTGTTTGATAGTCACTTGGGTATTTTTTCTAATAAAACTTCTTCTGCAGGTAATATTATTGAACATGGTGAAAGAACAGTTAAACCTGTTAAAAGACAGATTCCTGTAACTAGTAGCCTTATTGATGTAATTAGCAAATTGTCATTTGATGAACCTTTACATTTAAATTCTACTTATCTAATTAATCCTTCTCTGGCAATTAAAAATGATTCTGTTCCCCCTGAAATCTATACCTTAATTGAAAGAACTTCTGAGGAAATATTGAAAGATACCCTTGATTTTAATGTTGTGAGAAACAAACATTTGAGAGATGTGTTAATCCATGAAAATGATAGATTAAATAATTTACACTTGCAATGTAAAGTGAGTTCTTCTGTACAAGATACAGCTTATTTAAAAATCAAAGAAACCTTGAATATTGTTCTTAGTCAACAAAAACATATAAGAAGTGACCATAGGCTATCTCAGTTAGAAATATCAGTCTACATAATACCTTGAGTGAATTGAAACCCCTTCTTGAAGAAAATTATTCATTCAAAAAAGAAAAAAAATCTCTGCAAAATGAGTTTAAAAAGCTAAGAAATGATTTCCATGCACTAAGTACCAAACACTCAGTTTCTGAGGAAAGAAATGTTCTATCTCTTGCAAAAGTAAATGACCAAATGTCTGAAATTCCAAGAATAAGAAACTATGTGTCTGACCTGCAGGAAAAGTTCTCAACCTTAACCATCAATAATGAATTAAATGAGATTGCTGTCAATAAGCTGCATAAAAATAAAGGAAAAAAACCTGAGCAAAGTTCATCCTTTCTTCCTCATATTTCAACCATTAAACAAACTGACAATGAGTCTGTAAAATCTTTTGCTACTAGCAAAAAATCTTGTGATGGTCATGCACCAGCTGTTTCTGTAAATAATGAAATTTCTGAACACCTGGCTAAACTTCAGGAATTATTAATAATGAATAATTCATACCAAAAAGTGGACCATCCCAGTAGTCAGAAAAATTGGCCTAAGTTAGACCAATATCCTACCTTTGATGGTGATTCTTCCTCTGATTGGCAACACTTTATACAAAGAATTGATAATTTAAAGAGATCTTATAAACTACCTGATGAGGAAATTGTTTCTAAGCTAATTTCTTTATTTTCCAATGTAGCCTTGATGTGGTATGAATATGTTCTTTTAGATAACAATCATTGTACATGGAATGATTGGAAATCCTTGATTGAGAATCAGTTTGGTGGTTCAAAATTCAGGTTAGCTCAACAGAGACTGTATGAAAATACTAGATATATATCCTCCTCTGTTGAAAAGCCCATTTTTTTTCTGATGAAAATAACAAACATCCTTAGAGCAATTGATCCAAAGATGGATTATGATATTTGGAGAGATAAAATCTTGTATAAATTACCAAATTCTCTTAGGGATTTGATTGTGGCTAGAACTGAGCATGTATGGGAAAATTCTTTTTTCATTAATATCTGTAATAAGGTTCTGCTCAACCATAGATATGAACCAAAGAATTACCTTGGTAAATCTTATAAAGATCAGAATGAACCTTCTACTAAGCTCCCAGAGAAATCTAGTAATCCCTCTGCCCCAGTTGCACCTAAAAAATATGCAACAAATACTTGTTATAAATGTAGCAAATCATGGCAGAAGGGTCATGTTTGTGACAAGAAAATTCATCTTGTTGAACAAAATGAAGACACTGATGAAGTTGAACTTGATGTCAATAATTCTTCCAGTGACTGTGAAAGTAATATCTCCTATGACAATGAATCTGTTAAAGATGTTTTAATGTTGGAACAAGATGTCCATTATTTAAATAATATATCTGAAGAATGTGTATTAGATTTATCTTCAGTAGAAAATTCTGAGATAATTAAAGATATTACTAAAAATTCTATTCCTATATCCCCATTGAAGGCACCTGTTATCATTAATGGTAAAAATGTTGATGTAGTTCTTGATTCTGGTGCTGGAGGAAGTGTAGTGTCTGAAAAAGTTTGGATTCAGTGGATAAGGAATAATTGAGTAAATTATTGCCTATAACTTCTGAAAAATGGAGAGGGTATGATTCTACCTTATTTCCTATTGGCAAATACAAAACCTCTGTATTCTTCAAATATAATGGTGGTTTTGTCAGAGCTATTTGTGAGTTTGTTGTCATGAAAAATGATAATTTGAGCAATTGGTTTATTATCGGAAATGATATTTTAACCATTTTTGGTGTGAAACTGGACCCAGCAAATAATTGCTTTACATTAGGAATGAATGGAAAAAGGAAATTAAAAATTTTCTCTCCTAAAAATTCTGGGCATTTGTTGAAATCTTGTCACTCACTGATCCAGTGTAAAGGTAGAACAACAACTGAAATGGATGATTTATTACATGAAATAAATACTGCTTCTTTTGGTGATCAGTTGACTAGTGAACAAAAAGATTCTATTGTTGCCTCTATTACCTCTTTCCCTATGGCTTTTTCTCATGGTTCTCATGTCTTGGAAATTGTTCAGGAAGAGATAAAAATTACCTTATCCTGTAACTTGAGTGATATTCCCCCTAGTCTTAAGAAAAAACCATATCCTTCTTCTCCAACAAAAAGAAAGGATATTGAAGATAATTTTTCCACATTATTTAAAATGAATATCATTGATAAAGTAGATGTCACCCCCAAATATTGTGTCATCTCCCCAGTCTTGATTTCTTATGAAAAAGATAAAGATAGATTATGTGGAGATTACAGAGCTTTAAACACTTAAACGGTTGATGATATTTATCCTTTACCCAGAATTAATTCAATACATGCTACCTTTCAAGGTGCAAAATTTATTAGTTGTCGGGATGGTAATAAAGGGTATCATCAAGTTCCAGTTGAGAAAAGTTCTAAAAATATTTTGCTTATTGCTACTCATATGGGAATATATAAGTATGTTAGAATGCCATTTGGCTTTAAAAATTCCCCTTCAGTTTTTAAAAAAGTCATGGATAACACTTTCCATCAGGAAATAATTGAGGGATGTCTCATGGTGTATATTGATGATATCATAGTTTTTTCTAAAACTTTTGATGAACATATGGTTCATTTAAATAGGGTTTTCCAAAAAATGGATGAAATCAATATGACCTTGTCCTTGAAAAAGTGTAAATTTGGTTTTAAATCATTAAAAGTCCTTGGCCATGTTGTGTCAGGCTTACAAATTTGTGTAGACCATAACAAAGTTGCTGCCATTCAAAATGTGAAAGCACCAACTTCGGTAAGAGAAATCAAAAGTTTTTTGGGTATGTGTGGCTATTATAGACAATATATTAAAAATTATCAGGTCATAGCCTTGCCTCTTACAAAACTGACCAGAAAAGATGATGTTTTTCTCTGGAATAATGACTGTCAAAAAGCTTTTGATACATTAAAAAGTTGCTTAATGAAAGCCCCTATATTGGCTCTTCCAGATTTTAACAAGCCATTTGTCCTATATACAGATGCTAGCTTTATTGGTCTGGGTGCTGCCCTTCACCAGAAGCAAATTATTAATGATAAATCCTCAGAGGTTGTAATTTGTTATATTTCAAGAACCTTAAGAAATAGTGAATTGAAATATGGTGCCACTCAATTGGAGTGCTTAGCAGTTGTTTGGGCTCTTGATAAGCTTCATTACTATTTGGATGACCAAAAATTTGAGTTGGTAACTGACTGTAGTGCTGTAAAGTCCCTCTTAAACCTAAAGACACCTAACAGACATATGTTTAGGTGGCAAATTGCTGTTCAAGAATACAGAGGACAGATGAAAATTATCCATAGAGCTGGAAATGTTCACTCCAATGTTGATATGCTCTCCAGATTGCTTCTGCCAAATAATGACTCAAATCCTGCTTATGTACCTGAAGATGATACTGTTCATATCCATGGTATATTTATAGTTGATATAGAAGAGGAGTTATTACAATTAATACTGGATTCATATGATAAGAATTCTGATTTAAATAAATTGGTTACTATCTTAAATGATCCTAAGAATGCTTCAATTCAAGCATTAATAAAAACTCTTCCTGCAAAGTATCAAAATGCTTTAAATAAAGGAAAGTTCTCTATTGAAGATGGTTATATATATTATAGAAGGAAGCTTACTAATGTAATTGTAATTCCTCCTGCAATGAAAGAAACTATCCTCAAACTTTGTCATGATGACATATTAGCTGGTCATTTTGATCTTGAAAAAACATTGATTAGAATCAAAAACACTGCATGGTGGGCTAATATGTCTGAAGACACAAAATTATATGTTGAATCTTGTGATTCCTGCCAAAAATCTAAAAAGTTAACAGGTAAGAGAGCAGGGTTATTACAACATATTGAAGCACCTAGTGCTCCCTGGAAAATCATTAATATGGATTTTGTCACTGGTCTTCCTGTTGCAGGTAAAGACAGCTTTAACTCTTGTTAGGTAATAGTGGATAGATTCACAAAAATGTGCAAACTTATTCCAACCCACAAGGATGTATCCACCAAAGAATTAGCTTTCTTATGGTGGTCTTACATGTTTAATATTATTGGTTTTCCAAAAGCCATTATCTCTGATAGGGATCCAAAATTCACTTCTGAGTTTTGGACCTCTTTGATGAATATTTGTGGCTGTGAGTTAAAATTGTCTACAGCTCACCATCCCCAGACTGATGGTCTAGCTGAAAGAATGATTCAAACTCTGGAAGATATGATTAGAAGGTATTGTGCCTTTGCTTTAGAATATAAAGAAAATGACAGATTTACACATGATTGGGTCACTCTTTTGCCTGGTCTTGAATTTGCATATAATAGCACTGTTCATTCTGTCACTGAGAAAAAGCCTTTTGAGCTTTGGTTAGGTTATGTCCCAAACACTCCTGCTCAGATTCTCAATAATAAATTACCTAAGTTGAAACTACACCCTTGTGTAAGGTCTTTCATGCAAATGCAACAGCTATGCAGAAAACATTCTCAGAGCTGTATTGATAAAGCATTTGAATATGAAAAGAAAAGATGGGATAAATCCCATAAAGAATACACATTTAACAAGGGTGATGAAGTGTTGATCTCTACTTTCCATTTCAATTTACAGGGTAACCACAAATTAAAAGATCATTTTGTAGGACCATTTGTTGTTGAAAGAATGGTTGGTGATAATGCAGTAGAAGTTGTATTGTATTCTCCATATGATAGGAAACATCCTGTTTTTTTCATTTCTTTGCTTAAGCCTTATACTTCCAACAGTGACTTATTTCCCAAAAGAAGGGGAAGACCTAAGAAAAACCCTCAGAAAGTCACAGAAACAGCAGAAATTGATAAAATTCTCAATGGTAGAATTATCACTTCTGAAAGAGGTACTGAATATTTATTGAGATATAAGAACAAATCATCTGAACATGATGCATGGATACCTGGCAAGGGGATTTCAAATCTGCCTACTCTGTTGAAAAAATACAAAAAGAAAAAATCTTAGCATTTTTTTTATTGTTTTTTTTTAGAGTGAGGGAGTGTCAGCCAGGCTATTCCAGGAGTCCAGTAAATGATATGTAACTTATAAGACCTGAAAGAGGGGGTAAGAATTGTATTTAATGTATTTAAATTAATATTTTATTGCATAATAAAATTATATAAGTATTTTATTACATATAAGTGTTATATTAATTTTATTGGTTATATAAATTTTTTATACATTTAAATTTAACATAATATATTATATTCTACAAATAATGGGGCATTTTTTATGTATTTAATAATTATAAATTTATATTTAATTAATTAAAAACATATATTATAATTATAAGTGTAAAATTTACTTATAATATAATTAAATTAATTATTTATATTTATATATTAAATATCATTTTTTATAATATTAAACAATAAATAATGACGCTTCTTTTGACCTATAATTGTGTCAGGAAAAACAAATTAATACTGAATTGAAATAAATTACATATTTGTTGCGTCAGAATATTTTTGTTTCACTTAAAAATCTTAAAATCAGACTGTACCATCTGTTTTGAATGATTTTTCTCATAGTTCCTATGTTCCAGGCTTGTTTACTTATTGACTATTTTTACTTACTTATTTGGGAATTAATGGCGGGAAAATTGGACTCTTAACTGGGGTTTTTAATTATTTGTTTCATATTTTTCTCTACATTGTTATGTTTCACTTACTCTTTGATATAATTGTTTTATCCTATTATAATTATTGTATTTACAAATATAGTGGCGCTTCAGAGGACCCATTGCCTATAAAAGGGCCTTGGATAATCCCCTTTAGCCTCATCACTTATTACACACTCAACAATCTAAAGATAATTCTATTACGCTTATTATTATTTTTATTAGTATTAAATTCTAATCAAAAATTCTAAATAACAATTTAAAGGTTGCCTTAAGTCTGATAGTAATCATAGTGTTTGCTGCGCAGAACTCTTACTTAAATAATATAAATATTAAATAAAACCTCAATTCGTTCATCTCTCAACTCACTCGTTGTTGCTTCATTTTAAATAAATTATTTCTTTTATTACTTTTATCTTTCTATTTACCTTTATTACCTTTTCCTATTTGTTTCTCTTCTTTTTTCCCCCTTTTCTTTCCCTCTTCTAAACAACTGACCAACATTTAACCCAAGGTTTGTTACACTTAAAACAATTATTTGTGTCAGCCAGGCTATACCAGGAGCCAATTAAATGATATGTTGATTTATTGGACCTGAAAGAGGGTATAAGAATTGCTTATTATGTATATAAATTAATCTTATATTGCATAATGAAATGATATAACTATTTTATTAAATATTTATAAATAATATATTAATTTTTTTATTATATAAATTATTTATACATTTAAATTAAGCATGGTATATATTCTATAAATTATGGCATATTTTTATGTACTTAATATATACAAATTTATATTTTATTAATTATAAATATATATTATAACTATGAGTGTAAATTTGACTTACAATGTAATTAAATTAATTAATTAAATGTATATATTTAATAAACCTTTGTCATACATTATTAAACAATAATATTGGGCACTCTTTTAATGCTTAATTGTGTCATTTAAATTATTAAATAAATTATAACATTTATTTAATAATATGGTATTGAAATTCTCACTTTAAATTCAGAATATCATTAAATTAATTATATGTTTCATTTAAACTAATTATTGAATTAATTACATAGTTAAAACAATTAATTAAAATTTCTTTATACTGTATTGAATTGATTACATGGATTTTTGCATGAAAATAATTCTTATTATTTTAATTAAATCCTTTACATCCTACTGTAATTTCTGTTTTGGATTCCTTTTCTCACAGTTCTTATGTTTCAGATTTACTTAGTTACTACTATTTTAATTAACTGGTTTGGGAACTTATGGTGGGAAAATTAGTTACTTATTCATGGGTTTAGTTAATTTTTTCATGTTTTTCTCTTTATATCTATGTTTCATTTCTATTTTTTTATATATTCATGTTTTAGCTTATTAATATTTTTTATATACTGATTTGTGGCGCTTCAGAGGTCCCCTGGTCTATAAAAGGGCCTTGGTTAATCTCCTTTAACCCATCACTTATTATACACTCAAACTTGAATATTTTTTTAATATAATACATTTATTATTATTTTTATTAGGATTAAAATTCTAATTTAAATTTTATATAAATAACTACAGGTTGAATTAAGTCTAATAGTAATAATAGTGTTTACCACTCATTTAAATAATTATTATTTAAATAAATATATTATAATTTAAATAAACCTCACTACTGTATTAAGTCCCAAGGAATCTCGTCGCCTCTCTCTATCTCAGAATAATTATTATTATTATTATTTTTTTATTTCTTTATCTTTCATAATCTTCTCCCCATATTTCCTCCTCTTCTTCTTTTCCTTCTGGACAACCGGCTGATAATTGGGCGCCTTTCCAAACAACAACGACAACTACAATACTTGCGACGAACGACATAGCGCATGGACCACCCAGCCAAAAAGTAAACTTTTGCCACAACTGTGTTTCAAACTTGGGTTCAATCATTTAGGTTTATATTAAATTTAATAATATAGTATTTTGAAGTGATCTTACAATCACTATAGTAAGTTAACTTTTGCACCTCTCACTCATATTATTATATTTTTACTGCAATAACAGTGTTTGTGGCTTAATTGCTGATTCACTGAGTGTAAGTGTTCATTATTTTTTAAATTTTTTTTCCTAGTTGACCATAATAGAGTAAAACTCTTAGTCATAGAAGACAATTAATTTTTAATAAATTAATAAATTAATTTTATTGTTATTTTTTTTTTATTGGTTGACCATAATAGTACTCATTCCTTAGTCCCAATATTACCATTATATTAATTTTTGGTATTAATTATTTTGGTTGAATTATAAAAAATTTGTTGGTTGGTCCCATTTTTATTATTGTTAATTCTTAATAAATAATTGTAATTAAATCTATTTGAGTTACATTTTTTGTTAATTAATTGATTTTTGATAAAATTTTAATTTTTTTTTGTTAAAAATTCAATAAATTATATTTTATTTTGAAATAAAAATTTGAATCAATAAATAATTATGATTCTATTTTGCCAGTTCAAATGTCCAGTAGTTTGGCTAACAGCATGGATAACTTACATGTGGATGAGATTGAAGTGGATGTTGACACTGAATCTGTAGGTTCTTCTCAATTAACTTAAAAAAATTATTCAGCTGACAAAAAACCTTCAGGACGTGGAAATGGCAGGAGAAGTGGCAAACCCCTCTCACCAAACACCTCTGAAAGAACTAAAACCTCTAATAAATCAGTACAATCAACTTAAAGGTATAAAAATAAAAAAGATACCACTAACCCAACAAGTAAACAGTCTGTCCAGTCACATCAAAGAACTGAAATCAGAAAGCATGAAGTACAAGGCAAGGGTAGAAACACTCTGGCAGCAGGTGCAGGAATTATTAAATCCCAAACAGGCTCAAACTCCTAATTTCCCAGCCTCCCAGCCTCAGCCTCAACCTCAACTTCAGCCCAATCAGGTACCCAGATCCTTCGTGCAAAATCAAAGCACTCTGCAGGTGGAGCAGTGGAAATTGGATTACTTGATGATCCATTACCAACAGCTCAACACCCTGGCCCATCCAGGACACCAACCTACCATCCATCTCCTTAGCCCCATTCTTATCAGGGAGGCAGAAAAAAGAATGCAAAGGGGAAGTTTCCTCCCTTGCCATGGTGAGTAATTTGTTTGATAAACATGTTGGTATGTATAATAACAAATCTTCTTCAGGTAATATTGTGGATCCTGGTGAAAGAACAGTTAAACCCTTAAAAAGACGACTTCCTTTAATGAGTAGCCCCAATGATGTAATTAGCAAATTATTATTTGATGAACCTTTACATTTGACTTCTACTTCTTTAATTAATCTTTCTCTTACAATTAAGAATGATTCTGTTTCCCCTGAAGTCTATACTTTAATTGAGAAAACTTCTGAAGAAATATTGAAAGATACCCTTGATCTTAATGTTGTGAAAGTCAAACATTTAAAAGATGTGTTAATACATGAGAGTAATAGATTAAATAATTTTCACTTGCATTGTAAATTAAGTTCTTCTGTACACGACACAGCTTATTTTAAAATCAAAGAAACCTTGAATATTGTTCTTAGCCAACAAAAACAAATAAGGAGTGACTACAGATCTTTATCAGATAAGAATATCAATCTACATAAAACCTTGAGTGAATTGAAACCCCTTATTGAGGAAAATTATTCATTAAAAAGTGAAATTAAATCTCTAAAAAATGAATTTAAAAAGCTAAAAAATGATTTCCATGCACTGAGTGCCAAACACACAGTTTCTGAGGACAGAAATGTTTTATCTCTTGCAAAATTGAATTACCAGATGTATAAAATTATAAAGATAAGAAACTATGTGTCTGACCTGAAGGAAAAATTTTCAACCTTAACCATCAATAATTATGGTATAAATGAGAATGCTGCCCATAAGCTGCATAAAAATAAAGGAAAAGAACCTGAACAGCATTCCTCCTTTCTTCCTCATATTTCAGCCATTAAAAAAACTGATAATGAGTCTGTAAAATATTTTGCTACTAGCAAAAAATCTTGTGATGTTCATGTACCAGCTGTTTCTGTAAATAATGAAACTTCTGAACACCTGGCTAAACTTCAGAAATTATTAATGATAAATAATTCAAACCAAAGGATGGACCACCCCTGTAGTCATGAAAATTGGCCTAAATTGGACCAATATCCTTCCTTTGTTAGTGATTCTTCATATAATTGGCAACACTTTATCCAAAGAATTGATAATTTAAAGAGATCTTATAAACTACCTGATGAGGAAATTGTTTCTAAGCTAATTTCTTTATTTTCCAATGTAGCCTTGATGTGGTATGAATCTGTTCTTTTAGATAACAATCATGATACATGGAATGGTTGGAAATCCTTGATTGGGAATCAGTTTGGTGGTTCAAAATTCAGGTTGGCTCAGCAAAGACTGTATGAGATTACTAGATATGTATCCTAATCTATTGAAAAACTCATTGTTTTTCTTATGAAAGTAACGAAAATTCTAAGATCAGTTGATCCAAAGATGGATTATGATATTTGGAGAGATAAAATCTTGTATAAATTGCCAAATTCTCTTAGAGATTTAATTGTAGCTAGAACTGAGCATGTGAGGGAACACTCTTCTTTCATTAACATCTGTAATGAGGTATTGCTCAACCATAGATATGAACCAAAGAATTACTTTGGTAAATCTTATCATGATCAAAATAAACCCTCTACAAAGCCCCCAGAAAAATCTGGTAAACCCTCTGCCCTAGTTGCACCTAAAAAATATGCAAAAAATACTTGTTATAAATGTAACAAACCCTGGAAAAAGGGTCATGTTTGTGACAAGAAAATTCATCTTGTTGAACAAAATGAAGACACTGATGAAGCTAAAATTGATGTCAATAATTCTTCTAGTGACTGTGAAAGTAATATCTCCTATGAAAATGAATCTGTTAATGATGTTTTAATGTTGGAACACGATGTCCATTATTAAGATAATATATCTGAAGAATGTGTATTGGATTTATCTTCAGTGGAAAACGGTGAGATAATTAAAGATATTACTAACAATTCTATAGCCATATCCACCTTGAATGCACCTATTATCATTAATGGTAAAAATGTTGATGTAGTTCTTGACTCTGGTGCTGGAGGAAGTGTAGTGTCTGAAAGAGCTTTATCTTCAGTAGATAAGGATTATTTGAGTAAATTTTAACCTATAACTTCTGAAAAATGGAGAGGATATGGTTCTACCTTAATTCCAATTGGCAAATACAAAACCTCTGTATTCAAATATAATTGTGGATTTGTCAGAGCCATTTGTGAATTTGTTGTCATGAAAAATGATAATTTAAGCAATTGGTTTATTATGGGTAATGATATTTTGACTATGTTTGGTGTGAAATTGGACCCAGAAAATAATTGCTTAGCCTTGGGATTGAATGGCAAAAATAAATTCAAAATTTCTTCCTCTAGAAAACCTTCTGGGCATCTGTTAAAGTCTTGTAACTCACTGATCCAGTGTAAAGGCAGAACAACAATTGAAATAGATGATTTATTAAATGAAATAAATACTGCTTCTTTTGGTGATCAGTTAACTAGTGAACAGAAGGATTCTATTATTGCCTCAATTACCTCTTTCCCTATGGCTTTTGCTCATGGTTCTCATGTCTTAGGAAGTGTTCAGGAAGAAATGAAAATTACCTTATCCTGTAACTTGAGTGATATTCCTCCTAGTCTTAAGAAAAAACCATATCCTTCTTCTCCAACAAAAAGAAAGGATATTGAAGATAATTTTTCCACATTATTTAAAATGAATATCATTGATAAAGTAGATGTCACCCCCAAATATTGTGTCATCTCCCCAGTCTTAATTTCTTAAAAAAAGGATAAGGCTAGATTATGTGGAGATTACAGAGCATTAAACACTTATACTTTTGATGATATTTATCCTTTACCCAGAATTAATTAAATACATGCTACCTTTCAAGGAGCAAAATTTATAAGTTGTCTGGATGGTAATAAAGGGTATCATCAAGTTCCAGTTGAGAAAAGTTCTCAAAATATTTTGCTTATTGCTACTCATATGGGAATATATCAGTATGTTAGAATGCCATTTGGCCCAAAAAATTCCCCTTCAGTTTTTCAAAAAGTCATGGATAACACTTTCCATCAGGAAATAATTGAGGGATGGCTCATGGTGTATATTGATGATATCATAGTTTTTTCTAAAACTTTTGATGAACATATGGTTCATTTAAATAGGGTTTTCCAAAAAATGGATGAAATCAACATGACCTTGTCCTTGAAAAAGTGTAAATTTGGTTTTAAATCATTAAAAGTCCTTGGCCATGTTGTGTCAGGCCTACAAATTTGTGTAGACCACAAAAAAGTTGCTGCAATTCAAAATGTGAAAGCACCAACTTCTGTGAGAGAAATCCAAAGTTTTTTGGGTATGTGTGGCTATTATAGACAATATATTAAAAATTATCAGGTCATAGCCTTGCCTCTTACTAATTTAACTAGGAAAGATATTGCATTCATCTGGAATATTGACTGTCAAAAAGCTTTTGATAAATTAAAATGTTGCTTAATGACAGACCCTATCTTAGCTCTTCCAGATTTTAACAAACCATTTGTCCTGTATACAAATGCTATTTCTGTTGGTCTGGGTGCTTTCCTCCACCAGAAACAAATTATTAATGATAAATCCTCAGAGGTTGTAATTTGTTATATTTCAAGAACCTTGAGAAATAGTGAATTGAAATATGGTGCCACTCGATTAGAGTGCTTAGCAGTTGTTTTGGCTCTTGAGAAGCTTCATTACTATCTAGATGACCAAAAGTTTGAATTGGTAACTGAATGTAGTGCTTTGAAGTCCCTCTTAAACCTGAAAACACCTAATAGACATATGTTCAGGTGGCAACTTGCTTTTCAAGAATACAGAGGACGGATGAAAATTATCCATAAGTCTTTAAATGTTCACTCAAATGTTTATATGCTGTCAAGATTGCCTCTGCCAAACCAATCCTGCTCATGTACCTGAATATGATACTGTTCATATCCATGGTATATTTATATTTGATATGGAAAAGAGTTATTACAATTAATACTGGATTCATATGATAAGGATTCTGATTTAAATAATTTAGTTACTATCTTAAATAATCGTAAGAATGCTTCAATTCAAGCATTGATTAAAACTCTTCCTACAAAGTATCAAAATGCTTTGATTAAAGGAAAGTTTTCTATTGAATATGGTTATATATATTATAGAAGAAAGCTTACTAATGTAATTGTAATTCCTCCTTCTATTAAAGAAATTATCCTCAAGCTTTGTCATGATGACATATTAGCTGCTCATTTTGATTTTTAAAAAACAATAATTAGAATCAAAAACACTGCTTGGTGGCCTAATATGTCTGAAGATACAAAATTATATGTTGAATCATGTGATTCCTGCCAGAAATCTAAAAGGTTGAGAGGTAAAAGAGCGGGGTTATTACAACATATTGAAGCACCTGATACTCCTTGGCAAATAATTAACATGTATTTTGTCACTGGTCTTCCTTTAGCAGGTAAAGACAGTTATAGCTCTTGTTGGATAATAGTAGATAGATTCACAAAGATGTGCAAGTTTATTCCTACCCACAAAGATGTATCTACCAAAGAATTAGCTTTCTAATGGTGGTCTTACATGTTTAATATTATTTGTTTTCCAAAATCCATTCTTTCTAATAGAGATCCAAAATTTACTTCTGAATTTTGGACCTCTTTGATGGATATTTGTGGCTGTGAGTTAAATTTGTCTACAGCTCATCATTCTCAGACTGATGGTCTAGCTGAAAGAATGATTCAAACTCTGGAAGATATGATTAGAAGGTATTGTGCCTTTGGATTAGAATGTAAAGACAATGAGAGATTTACTCATGACTGGGTCACTCTATTGCCTGGTATTGAATTTGCATATAATAGCACTGTTCATTCTGTCACTGAGAAAAAGCCTTTTGAGCTTTGGTTAGGTTATGTCCCAAACACTCCTGCTCAGATTCTCAATAATAAATTATCTAAGTTGGAACTACACCCTGGTGTAAAATCTTTTATGAAAATGCAACAGATATGCATAAAACATGCTCAAAGCTGTATTGATAAAGCATTTGAATATGAAAAGTAAAGATGGGATAAATCCCATAAGGAATACACATTTAAAAAGGGTGATGAAGTGTTGATATCTACTTTCCATTTCAATTCAAAAGGTAACAAAAAATTAAAAGATCCTTTTATAAGACCATTTGTTGTTAAAAGAATGGTTGGAGATAATGCAGTAGAAGTTGTATTGTATTCTCCATATGATAGAAAACATCCTGTTTTTCCCATTTCTTTGCGTAAGCCTTATACTTCCAACAGTGAATTATTTCCCAAAAGAAGGGGAAGACCTAAGAAAAACCCTCAGGAAGTCACAGAAACTGCAGAAATTGATAAAATTCTCAATGATAGGATTATCACTTCTGAAAGAGGTACTGAATATTTATTGAGATATAAGAACCAATCATCTGAACATGATTCATGGATACCTGGAAAGGAGGTTTCAAATCTTTCTACTCTGTTAAAAAAGTACAAAAAGAAAAATTCTTAGCATTTTTTTTATTCTTTTTTTAGAGTGAGGGAGTGTCAGCCAGGCTATACCAGGAGCCCAGTAAATAATATGTTGATTTATTGGACCTGAAAGAGGTCATAAGAATTGCTTATTATGTATATAAATTAATCTTATATTGCATAATGAAATGATATAATTATTTTATAAAATATATATAAATACTATATTATTTTTATTATTATATAAATTATTTATACATTTAAATTAAGCATGATATATATTCTATAAATTATGGTACATTTTTTATGTATTTAATAGGGGGTATCAAAGTTAGAAATTAATAATTATTTAAACGGCATTTCACAACACAAAAAGAAAGCCACAAACTTGACATTAACTCTCAATAAAAAGGTGTTTTGGGGGCACAATATGTCATATTTTAAAAAATAGTCATGGTCAATTTGATGGAAAAAAGAAGTATTTTGAAATGGAAGATTCATAACTTTGATACCTTCTAATATATACAAATTTATAATTAATTAATTATAAATATATATTATAACTATAAGTGTAAAATTGATTTTTAATGTAATTAAATTAATTAATTAAATTTATACATTAAATAAACATTTTTTATACATTATTAAACAATAATATTGGGCGCTTTTTTTACCCTTAATTGTGTCATTTAAATTATTAAATAAATTATAACATTTATTTAATAATATGGTATTAAAATTCTCACTTTAAATTTGAAATATCATTAAATTAATTATATGTTTCATTTAAAGTAATAATTGAATTAATTACATAGTTAAAACAATTAATTAAAATTGCTTTATAGTGGATTGAATTGATTACATAGATTTTTGTGTGAAAATAATTCTTCTTGTTTTAATTAATTCCTTTACATCCTACTGTAATGTCTGTTTGGATTCCTTTTCTCACAGTTCTTATGTTTCAGGCTTATTTAGTTACTACTATTTTAATTAACTGGTTTGGGAACTTATGGTGGGAAAATTAGTTACTTATTTATGGGTTTAGTTAATTATTTCATGTTTTTCTCTTTATATCTATGTTTCATTTCTATTTTTATATATTTTCATGTTTTATCTTATTAATATTTTGTATATACTGATTTGTGGCGCTTCAGA
The DNA here is from genome assembly GCA_030280995.1 of Hemileia vastatrix. NCBI lineage: Eukaryota > Fungi > Basidiomycota > Pucciniomycetes > Pucciniales > Zaghouaniaceae > Hemileia > Hemileia vastatrix. The sequence goes on from JASXTE010000015.1 coordinate 7,815,336, forward strand.
GGTCCCCTGGTCTATAAAAGGGCCTTGGGTAATCCCTTTTAACCCATCACTTATTATACACTCAAACTTGAATGTTTTTTAATATAAAACATTTATTATTATTCTTCTTAGTATTATAATTCTAATTTAAATTTTATATAAATAACTACAGGTTGCAATAAGTCTTATAGTAATAATAGTGTTTACCACACATTCAAAAAAATTCTTATTTAAATAAATATATTATAATTTAAATAACCCTCACTACTGTATCAAGTCCCAAGGAATCTCGTTGCCTCTCTCTATCTCAGATTAATTATTTTTATTATTTTTTTTTATTTCTTTATCTTTCATAATCTTCTCCCCATATTTCCTCCTCTTCTTCTTCTCCTTCTAGACAACCAGCCGATAATTTGTCTCATACTTTTTTGGTACTACAGGTGCAGTAGGTTTTTTCTGCTTCTCCTGAAGTGTTTTTGAATTCTGATTGTTCACAGGTTCAACATTTTGTTTATAAGTGGAATACCTTGCTTCATACTTATGATTTAGTAATATTTCATTTCAAATATTAATAAAGTCAGAAAATTCAGTAACATTAATTGTTCTAGCTACAACAATGTCTCTGACAGAGATAGGTAATTTATATATTATCTTATCTTTCCATAAGTTAAAATCCATGTTAGGATCAATGGCTTTTAATATTTTATTTAAATTCATTAAAACTACCATAGGTTTGTCACCATTCAACGGATTATACCTAGTTTTCTCATAAAGTCTCTGCTGAGTAAGCATGAATTTAGAACCTCCAAATTGTTTTTCAATTATTTTTTACCATTCAGCCCAAGAGTAATCTTTACCCCCATTCAAAACATCTTCAAACCATAATAAAGCAACATCCTTAAATAAAGAGGACAATTTTGATGTTATTTCTTCATCTGGTAAATAATATGAGAGTTTTAAGTTGTCAATTCTTTGGATAAAATGTTGCCAATCAGAGCTGGCTTCCCCAACATAAGTTGTGTACTGATCTATCTTAGGCCAGTTCTTCTGATTGGATTTTATTTCACTAATCTTAGGTAAATTCAACAACTCATTTACTCTTAATAAATGGTCTTGTATTTTCTCCTGTACGGATTTGTGACTTAAATTTTCATATTTGACACTACCACCAGATGGTTTTAGTTGTGGTGGTATAGGGAAGGAATGAGATTCACTTTTGCCAATGAAAGGATTATTATTATTCTGAGTATACTTATGATTATCCTGGTTCATTTGTAGATTGGAAGTTTCAATCTCAAATTTAGTCAATCTTTGTAGCAGCTCAGAGACACTTTGATTTTTCTGGGCAAAATATAACTTAGTTCATGATTCAGTTTTCAATAAATGTGTTTCATACAATTTTTCCAACTCACAGATTTTGTTTGAAAGTTCATTATATTTATTACTCAATGAATCATATTTAAGAGTTAGAGACAAATGTTCATTCTCTAATTCTTAATTATGTGTTTCCAGTTGAGAAATATTTAATGTTAAGGATGAAATTGTATCAATTGTGATCTTAACTGTCTGTTCCTCACAATCAGTAATTCTATTCCACAATGCTGAAAAAATTCTATGGACAGTTGGATTATTATTAAAATACTCCATGTCTTTCATCTCTATTCTCTCACTCTCTTGTGAACTTCTTATCTCACTAGTAAGTGGTGGCAACTGAGGATTAACTGTATGATAAATAATACTGTTGTTATTGACAAAAGAGAAGTCAGGTGTATCTACATGAAAACCTAATTTTCTTAAGTCCTCCTCTATTTTCTGCACAGATTTGACATCAATAATTTTACCTTAAATTTAATTATGAGTATTTTGTTCAATCTGAGAGGGTAATCTACTTACCACGTGATTCGTGTGAGCCCTGATTTTTGGCGCCTTTGTTTTCCCTTGTAGAGGTGAACTGAGGAAGTCTGATGAGGAGGAGGATCCTTGTTGCAGTTGTGACTGGACCATTGTTGATGGAACCAATCCCACTTCCATTTGTCTACCAGTATTTTCTCCTGGGAGTGATGTGACCCTTCTGGGGTAGGGGGTTGCTGAATTGGCTGGCCTCCCTTTATCTCTGCCAACTATTGGTTCATCTTCCAAAATCCTACCTTGCAATTTTTCTGTAATTGCTCTACCTCCTTGAGCATGAGGGACTTTGATTCCTCCAACTTCACACCTGCTTTTCCAGATGGGATAGTTGATCTTGAAGAGGAGGAGACCTCTTTTTTATGGTAATCTTTTTTAAGAGGGCATCTTTTTCCTCTATGCTCATTTGCTCTGCCTGGGGGTATGACTGACCCTCCATGGTTATGTCCTGGAGCAATGTTTTGTTATCTTTAGACCTGGTATCATAAGCAGGCTTTTCACTTACATTGTCCTGGGGAGCACTCATATTGATAAAAATAACGATATATCACGTCTGCAGAAAGGAAAACCTATTGGAATTAGTAGATTAAAAGTATTAGAAATGTTATTACTAATAAAAAGTACTGGAGCTTACCCTGAATTTAAATCTTTATTTATTTAAATAAAATGTTATAAAAATTTGAAATAATCTGTCAAAAATAAAACCATCATTTTAAATAGACCTTTATTAGAGTGAATTAATAGCTTACCAAGCTTTAACCAAATACCAATTTAATTGGGTGTTATATTGGTGACCAAATATCAAGTGAAATTGGGTTTATATTGGGTACAGTTACTACTGTAAATTCCTTATTTTTATTATAAAAAATTAGCACAATTATTATAAGGGTTCTTTTCCGCAATCACTGAGCTATGATGACCCAATAAAGTGCAGCATACCCAAATATTTGGTTTGTTTTGAGCTATACTAAAGTAAAAATCACATCCCAAGGCTTATACTAATTAATTAGTAAAAGCTAAGGAAAGACCCCCAATTGTCAGTGTATCTAGTATATAAGTATGATTTAATAGTATTTATTAATGTTCCTACTACTTATTAAAAAATATTATGTGATTAAACCTCAGGGGAAGACTAATAGAATATTTATACTCAAATAAATCTCACAATACTTGGATTTAAATGCGTGCTAGTGGTGGAAAATAGATGAAAATAATATAGTTATAGATTATATAAAGATAATATCAATTTATAATGGCTTTATAATATATCTTTGAATAATAAAAATTTGTTTTAAAATGTTTATTTGAATTGTAGTAAGTAAGTGATGTCCAATAACCGTCAAAATCCTCCCTTACTTATACCAAAATCCACTGGAGTGCAGAGACCTTCAATCCAGATGATGTCACAGCTATCCCCAGTAATTAAAGCACTTGAGGGCCCATCACATTCCCATGGCTTCCACTTCAAGCAGATTCAACACCCAGACCTCCAGTAAGAACCTTCCATCACAATTAATGATAACACAGACCCATACCATTAATAGAAAATCCAGATAAAAGCGGATACCATAAAGAAACAGGTAAAATAACACATCCAAAGAGGATATAATGAAACACAAAGCATAAAAACAAACCAAATGAAATTTCCAAGCCCCCAATAGCATCCCCAAGCATCCATATTAAACCAGAAATGACCTCCCAACCCATAAATCTGTGAATATCCATCCAAGGAAGCAGATGAAGTTGTCCAAACTGAGTGTATGAGCCTGAAATAGATGTTTATGCTTATTCAGGCTTTTTGAGTCCACTGGATACGGCCATATGACCTAAAATAAGCAGAAAAACAAAGGTTATAGGCTATTAAGAGGCTAAAACCCACTTTTATACCTAAATATACATAATATACTGCATATTTCACTGAATATGAGATTTATGTATACATATAAGCATATGTATGTCCATAATTACTTAATAACACTTAAGATAAGTATATTATGACTCAATTAACACCTTAATAAGTATTATTAGTCTATGGATAAGCTATTTAAACTACTATAATTTATATAATAGAGTAATAATTATATATATATATGTAATATAATCATATATATTGTTGTTTTAACCATATTTTTATGATATAAGCTTAATTTAATTAAGGTTATCTTATTTTAAGTATAAGAAATACTCAGTCCTAGGGATTTCTAGGCTGAAAATAGGGGTCATGATGAATCCTATAGAAGAGTTAAAAAAAGGTTCTGGTGGCCTAATACAAGAGCAGAAGTCAAGAATGGGGTTCAATCTTTCTCAGAATGTCAGTGTAGGAGTTACAGAAAGCCTAAAGAAAAGGGGAAAGCCACAGGTGAAGACACTATTTTTTGCAGAATTATCTTAGAATTGGTTCATATTAAAGAATGACACTTTAAGTACTTGGTAGTAGCCAGGGATGATCTGTCAAGATGGTTTGAGGAAGCACTATTAGTAAACCGTAAGGCAAGTAATGTAGCTGAATTTTTAAAGAAGGAATGGCTGTATAGATATGGCCTAATGAAAATTGTAACTGTGGATGGGGGAGCTGTATTTTCTGGTTAATTCCAACAAATTTTTAAAGGGATTGGTACTTAAATTTGAGTTGAAACACCATATTACCCAGAGGCAGAAGGAATGATTGAGAGAGGTCATCAAGTAAGTAATGATACAGTTGTTAATCTCTTTGGAACTAATGAGGCTAAATGGAAGATTATTTTGCCTTTAGTATCATTTTCAGATAGGATTTTATTAAAAAATACAAAAGGTTTTTCACCTTATGAGCTCATTTTTGGTCAAAGGGCAGTGTTACCTATTTATCTGGAAGCTGGATACTTTCTAGGATGTGATTTGGATCAAGTGCACTCAACTGAAGACTTTATTTTAGAAACAGTAGATCATTTTGAAAGGAAAGATGAGTTCTTGGAAAAATCATATGTAAGAATGATGCAGATTAGGAACAAATTAGTAAAATATTGGGATGAGTGCTTAACACAGATTAAGGGAGCCATTGAAACCAGCGGATTTGTTATTGATATACAATAGAATTCTTGAAATTAAATGGGAAAAGGTTTTTTCAGAAAGATGTAATGTTCCTTATAGGTTCAGAAAACAAATAACAGGAGGTTCTTACTTACTGGAATATTTAGATGATACTGAATGGAAACAATGTGTAGTGATTGATAAGATCAAATGATTCTAACCAAGAGGGATATAATTTACATAAGAAGTATCTCCAGAATAAGGCAAAACTACTGAATTTATGTTTTAAGCTTTGTAAAGAGTATAAAATATCAGAAGTATTTTCAGGAGGCTATCAAGCAAATGTGATGGATAGGGTTCTAGCAATGGCAAAGAAACTATGGCTGAATAAGCAGTTAGCATTAGCACTCCACATGATGTTTTGGTGTTAGAGGGGATATGAGGAAATGAGTCAAATTGATAGAGGAATGTCTGTCTGGGCAAGTAAGAAGGCTACAGTACGCTTAGCAAAAGGCCATCAACTTAGCTGAAGAAGATTAGAAGATGGAGTACCCAATTCAGAGACCTTGGTGTGAAAAAATCTCAGTAGTAACAATTGATTATTGTTTACAAAAATTATTTAAAGAAAGTAAAGGGGGCACAAGCAGTGCTCTCCTCTCCTTTTGTGTTATTTTTTTTAGTTATGATGTATGAAAATTGCAAAGGGCAAGCATAGTTGAAAGGATGATGTGTACAAGAAATAAGGGGCAAAACAATTGAGGTTAGAAGATAAGTCAGGACTAACTGGAGTCTGCTTCAAAACTACTGGGGAAGACTTTCAAATCTTCTGGAATAATAAAGTTATTGGGATCTGCAGGAAAAGCAGGAATAGAAGAAGAACTAATTTTATTCATTAAATGACTAATCATTTCTATATGATTATAGCAGATGTTCAATTTGTTATCAAAGAAAGCAGGAGAGCAATTAAAGGAGGATGACTTAGAATCATAAATAATGAAAAGGTGCAAGAAGATTTGCATTGAATGGACAACGAGAAGGGGTTGGGGAAGCCCTTGAAAAGAAATATATTTTTTAAAACCTTAGGATAGAGTAAAATCAGGTATAATCAAACAAAAGAAAAATATGATGATGAACTTACTTGCAAGTAAATTTGAAGGCAGAGCAGAAGACAAAAGCACTCTTACAGAGTTGGGCTTAAATGTAGAGCAAGATTGCATGGAAAATTCTTGTTTGGAGGAAGAAGGTGACTCAGCCTTGGGTTGAATGGAGCTTTCTTGTCAACAGTACATAGGAAGAGACATTCTATCAATGGGTAAGGTTTAATTAGATGGCAAAGTAGTACTAGTAGGTCTAGCTGGAACAGTAGGAGAATTAGAAGTATCTCCAGAAGGTAACTAGATATAGCTATTTTCAGAACCAAGACATTCATAGGAAAAAATGCAAGTCTTATTAAATTTAAAGCATTTATTGCAAGCCAGTCTAAAAGGGACATAACCACAAGGCTTAGATAAAGTACAGTTGAAGTTACAGCAGCAGAAAAAGCTTCAAGCTTGATCTTTAGGTAAGGTACAGTATTTGGTCATGTCTAATTATATTTGTGAAAGTTTTGGGTTTGGATGAGGGATAAGCAAGTAATAAAAGGCCTCTTTATAGTCACTATAATGATACAAGTGAAGAAAACTCTAGATGGTATACAAGTAGGGAAACTACTCATAAGAAGAATTAAAGTGTAACGAGGGTAATTGGGAGGAAGTTAGCGCTATGGAGTGCAAGATCTTGGAAAGATCTGAGTTTACTTCAACAATATTAGGTTGAAGAGGATTTGGCACTAAAAAATTAAAATACGTGGAAAAAATTTTAATGTATCAACATTATTTCAGAAGGAGTCAATCAATAAGATTCACAGAGGAGATCTTATTATTTTTAAGAATTTATATGATTCTCTTACTCTCACCAAATAATCATGGGCAATATTTGGCAACATTTTTTGGGAAAAAAAATAATTTTTCATTATTACAAGGAAAGAATAGTAAAATACACTAATTATATATGTCTACAGCAAGGAAGAACTTAGAATTAATAAGAAAATAGTTTTCTGAAGAAAGAAAGGAGAATTAGGTTTAAAATAGAGAATAAGAAAAAGTACTAAAACTTACTTTAACCTTTATCAAGGAAGGGGTACTCACAGTTATAAATGTTTTTATAAGTCAAATTTAGAGTTTTGACCAAGGTTACATGATTTTGAATATCTTGCTTGTGGAGGGCCAGAGTATTTTAGAGGTAAGTAAATGATGTGTTGAAAGAAGTATTGACACAGTCAACAGTGCGGTAATAGGGAGCTTTAATCACTCAATTTAGGACTTGCCAATCTTGAGGGAAAGGTAGGCTGATTTGAGGAGTTTCTTCCGGAAAAAAGTAAAACAATGTTTGAGGAGCCAAGAAATAATTTTTAGGGGTAAAACGTGGTGGAGTGGCCTCTTGCACTGGCCAGGTAACTTCAGTCTTTAAGGCAGGGGAAAATGGTGGGCAAGGTGTTACAGCCTAGAAGGGGTCTTCTTCTAGGCCTGGGATAGTAAAGTTGAGAAAATAGCTGGAAGGGTGGCGGCATAAGGAGTATTAGGAGCCACCTACATTAAAAAAAAGAGAGAAGAAGGGAATTTTTTCAATAAATTAAAGGAAAAAAAAATTGGAAAAGAAGAAGGACTTACTGTATGAATGCTCTCTTCAGAGAAGAGTGAGTGATGCATTGTATTTGACGCAGTGCTCATAATTCGCCAGAAATGATTTTTTTGGCATCTCTTAGGAGAAGGAGCCTTGGTGGCCAGCTTTCTAATTAGGTTTGATTCTGATGCATTTGGATTGACAATGGTAGTAACAGCAGCTGCAGCAATGGTAGGGGGGCCATTGAGGCTGCATTTATTTTTCTGAATTTTTCAGAAGTCACAAGACTATCAAAAGAAGGAGAAATAGAGGCCAGAAACAGATATTTAGGGTGGAAGAAAAATAAGAAGAACTTTCTGTGAAGAATCTGTTAACACAATAGGCTTTTGAGAAGCAAAATGGAGAAATGCCATTCTCAGTACAGTTTTGGAAAAACTTGGCTCCAGTGAGGACAGTTTTGACAGGAGGAACAGTAGCAAAGGCAGTTTTCTGCACATAGAAAAATTGACAGATTGCATTGGTAATTTTTTTATTGGCTTCCATAATAAAAAGAAGGTAGAGGAAGAAAGAGAAAACTATAATTAAAAGATAAAGTGAAACTAGAACTTAAGGGAAAAGAAGAAGAAGGAATAAGGAAAACATACAAGATATGTACCTGGTTTTATAGTGCCTGGGGACAGTTTTGAGTAGAGGGAGACTGTTGTACAAATATTGAAGTAATGCAGAAAGAATGCAGGAGCACAGAAAAAAGTCTCAATTCTCAAAGGTGCAACAAAGGGGGCTGTCAGGTAGGATGGTTACGGAAGCACAACTAAGGAATATTCAAAGCAAAGGGAAAGATAGACTCCCCATGCACACTTTTTTTAGGGGCAGAAAGGATACACAAGCAGCAGAAATTAAAGAATAGAGGCAAATAAGTATCTGGACTATAGGATTAAAGTGTATGGTATGTAATTTTTATAAACTATGGTTGACACCAGAGGCATACTAGGGAGTTAAGGAAAAGCAATGAGAAATGGCATGAAAAATCACTCCTAAGATAAGGATAATGCTTTTTAAGAAAAGCAGTGTTTATCAAAAGACATAAAAAACATTTCAAGGAAAGAAGGTAGCGCTCAAAAAAAGGATAGCAGGTAAGATCAAAAATAAGGGATTCAATTGCTTAGTGCAGATTGTTCCATTAATATCAGGGACTCATGTGAAAAGTGTGGGTTATACAATAGGTATGAATGTGGTACAGTACCAGTTATTGAAGTCAGCAATCTCAGGAAGAGTAGGGTATGTAAAGTAGAGTGGAGTTTCAGGAGCTATTATAACCAAGACTTATACAACAATTTTACATAGACTGATGAGATACTTAGATACCATTTGATAAGCTTGTATTATTGCTGAACTTGTGAATGAAAACCCAAAGGTAAGAAAAAATAGGAAAATGGTGCTGATCATATAAATGTATATAAGAAATCACTTGTAAATAGTGTGGAGATGAGTAGAAAAGTAAGTAAAAAATAACAATAGATATTTTCTTTTTATTAAAAGTTGAAATAGATATATTTCCTTTTTTTGTACATATTGGGTGTGCATACCAGAAGTAGCGCTGTAGAGTTATTTTATTGCTACAGTAAGGATAGTATTAGATAGAGTGCTTCAAGAGGGAGTGACTGAGAATACTAGAGCTTACTGAGAATAGATCTAGCTAACAGTTTGATTGCTTTTTTTAAAATATATTTCCCCTTTTTCTTTTAAAAGATCTCTACAAATATATCCTAATTTCTCCTGCATATAAAAAATATAGATAACCATACTTTCAATATGTGATTTCACTGCCTTTAAATATTAGAGTGGCAGACGCTTCTTTATAGAGTTAGATTTAGAAAGGAGAACCAATCCATCTCTGAATTGTGTCTATAGCTTAGTATTATAGAACATTTCTATTCTATGCCGGTTGCATGTCCAGGATCCTTTGGCCTTAAATAACTCCTATTTTGAAATTCTTTGAATGACTGAACCTATAATTTAACAGTAAGCTTCATACCAGGCAACCAAACTTCTATCAGATATTTTTCTATAAGTTTCCCCATCACCTATATGCCCAAGATCTCCATAAAGTGACTTCATAAGCAATTTTAGCCCTTTATTGTGAGTTATTACTACTTGAGGATTCAGATACCTTCTTTTCATAAGTTTTATTCTGGATAGATAAAATGCTGTTGAATTCCTTTTGATAGCCACACATTCATCATTATCACAATTATCCAGCTTTTCCAAAATCAAAAAATATTTAACCATTTTAAAATAAAAAACTTTCAGTCCTCAGAATTTGTCTTTAAATTCCCAAAATATAATATCAATGGGAACTTCCCTTCCACCTAAATCACCTTCGCATGAATGAGCCATCAATTTTAATCTTTGAGATTTCCTATTTAAAATAATAGGTTTTGTGTTCTACATCTCTAAAATTTCAAACCTCTTATTAAGCTTTTTTTTTAAAAATTTTATCACCTCTTTCAGCCTCAAACACTTCTTTTTCCAACCTACTTTTAAGCAAATGTGTGCAATCACCCAACCTCTCTTTAACCAAATTTTCTAACAATACAACATATACACCATTCACCAATTTTCTTCTATCCCACACTACTCAAAAATCCTCATCAAAATACACTAAATTGGCCTTGATAACAGGTATATCTTCATCAAATTATTCTGATTCAGAATCCTTTTCAATAGAGGGTCTTCATGATAAACCATCTGGCATAGTAAATGTTTTCCCAGGCTTGTGAAATAAATTGAAAGAAAAATTTTGTATAAAATCTACTCATCTGGTCATGTGTGCATTTGTTAAAATAAGAAATTAATCATTTGAATTAAAGATGAAGCTTAAAATTTTAGTTTGAAGTATTGGCCCTTAAAATATTTTAAAGTGTCTTAAGAATTTTTTCCACTCCACAGAGTTCTAATGAAGACTGTTCATATAATACAGTTTGATTTTTCTCTCTAATAACTTTGATATAATCTTCTTTAAAAGATGCGGATATTGAAATTGGTTTCTCTTGCCATGGTTCATGACAAACAACTGGAATCTTGTAAGGCTCCTTGTAAGAATTCTTTTAAACACCTTTCTCCTCATCTAAAAAAGTAATGGACTTTTCCTTTTTACCATAACATTCAACACTATGCAATAAAGGGGGTGGACTTGCTAGCAAGTCCTCAACCTGAACTCAGATGGAACTTTGGTGGAACTCAGACTGAACTCATACTGAACCCATACTGAACTCTACTTGAACACCCACGTAAAACTGTTCTGCTGAGTGGTGTTCATCCCTGATTTCATGGCTCCTTTATCAATAGCACAATGTGTGTTCAATCTGTGGTGAGTTTAGGTCCAAAGTTGTGGACTTTCTAGCAAGTCCACCCCCCATTTTGTGTGGTGCAAAAACATCTTTTTTTCTTCACCAGACATCCAAGATTTAGGTCCAAAATTTACAGAATCCAATCTCTTAAAAGTAATCCTTAAAGTTTCAGAATATTCAGGCAGATTCTTGACTCAATGACAGTCATATGAATATCTGGATGAAGTTGGCCTCTTCAAAGGCATATTAGATTTTTCTGGAAGTGGTTCATTGATTGGCCTAACTTTATTATCTATCTCTTTATGTCTTGCTGAATTGACATTTACTTTGACTTGAGGTATTTGATCCATCATAGATTCACTGTTTAACAATTTTTTATCAGAATTTTCTACATCTACAGAATCAGAATAATTTGATATATAATTTTTATTTTTAATATTATCATATCCACCACCTTTTAATTTGTATAATTTTTCATCTAATTTTTGAACACCTTTTTACCATTTTCCACCATAAAATCACCAGTAAATAAGTTTGGCAGTTTAATCTCTTGCTTGAGGGTAGAAACTGAATTATCACAAATATTATTTTTTGTGAATTAATTATACTAAGATTTTTTTGTTGATTTTGATGAGATAATTTCAGATTATTCTCTTTCTGGAGGCCATAAAATAATCCACCACATATATCACTGCTACCATCAAAATTCCCATTCAAATTTTTATCCAAAATAATAAATCTCATTTTTTTCTTAGAGCCATTTTTAAATTTTATAGAATATTTTATTAATTAATATAAAAATTTTGAAAATTCCATAACATAATGATATTCCTACAAAATATGAACAGAAAATAATTGAGAAACCACTTGAATTATCTCAGAGAGAGCTGAACTATTGCAATATGGTATCTATTGTTCAGGAGAGATTACAACATTAGAGCTATCAGCCCTTATTTCCCAAAAAATGGGGGTCTCCAAAAGAATTCTTTGAAGGAAATAAAATAATCTAAGATAATCCAAATAAAAGATAAAGAAAATACAGCCTTTGTTTAAGGTAGTTTATTATCACTTTAGAGGATTGAATTCTTGATTACCTTGGTAAACCCCAACGAATTTGCCCCAGGGGCATTTCTACATATTCCAATAACCACAAAAACAAATGACCAGAATTTTTTCTTACCAAAGGACATAAAAGCTAAACAGCTTTTCAAATTTTAGGTGACTCCCAGTCATTCACCCCATCAACTAATGCCTCTGCAACCTCAATTAGTGAAAAAACAACAAATTCCTACTTTAAAATCTTTTCCTGAGATTGAAAAAATCCTCCATACTTACACCAAGTATATCATCATAATCCACCTCTTCATTGCAGATAGTTTCTGCTTCTAATGGTAAAACCGATGAGGAATTATCCTCAAATTAATCCTCCAAATAATCCATCACAATATCTTCCCCAAAATCTAAACATTCTTCAATATTTACAGAAATATTTTCATCATATACAGACACTGCTGTAGAAAGACTCTTACAGTTGCCTTTCTGTAAGCAGAATCTAAGGGAGTTGGATAAACCAAAGAAAACCCTGTCACTTTAAGTTTATAAAGATTTCACAACTAGCTAAACTAAAAACTCTACTTGATATATAATTAAAGTTAAACTATCTTTTAATAAAAGTGTTGAGATGTAAAATAAGTTTTCTTAATTATGACGGAAAGAAATACAACAGTGAAGTTTTATTTGGAAAAGTTATTTAAATAATTCAATAATATGTTTTTATGAAGCTTTTTTTTATTTGATTTAGTTGTTCAATTTAGATACCTGGTGATGAGACCTTTACAATGGTACCCTATTAGTTATTATATGTGATGTTGAGTGAAATTTATTAAGTTTTATGAAAAAGAATTATATTTATAAGGGTATTAAAATTTTATAATTTGTTATGTAAATAATAATGAATGTCATTGTATGATGCTATGATGATTGATAAGATACTTTTAAGATAAAAAATTAAGATAGATTCATAGCTGTTAGATCATGATATCTAATTTTAAATCTACAGGCTTTATATGCATAGTATATCACATGCACTATTTTCCCTAGCCAGAGCATCCCAGAGCTTATCTGGAGATTGCCCAAGTTTGTATGGAGATTTTCTGGAACATTCCATAGCTTTTACAGACTTCCAGACTCAATTAGGACCTTAAAGTACCATTAAAAAATCTACAAAAATTACAGATGATAAAGCTATGTCTTCTTAAAAATATCTTCTAATTTTCATAGTATTCACAGCCCTATTCTTCTAGTAAAAATTATCAAAGTTAAGAAAATCATGGAAAAAGTAAAAATAATCACAAATACTTTATAAAATTATTAAAAATAGTAGAAAAAAAGTAAAAATTCAATAAAAATTTCCAAAGGTTATTAAGACTCCTGATTTTGATTTCCATACTATTTTTGACCTATTCTTTAATTTTTTGACTATTAATTATTTGTTTAACATTGACTTGTAAAATTACCCTTTAAAGCCTTTTATAGACTCACTTTCTTAAATATAAAACCTTATGAAATTTTATTGGCTTTCCTTATATCAATAATCATCTCCATAAATTCTATTTTAAAAAATTTTATTGCCATACTAAACTTTAGACTTTCACATCCTTCCTCCAATGAAGTATGTCCCCATTTTTAAATTTGCATAATTGATCAAACACATATTCATCCTCTTTTCAGCCTGGATATTCTTAGGAATGAGTAAAAATTACTTATAATTTATGATAAACACATGGACTATACATGGGAGAAACAAATTAGAGTACAGAAATAGTATACATAAGTAAAATTATGATAATATACAAAATATGCCATTATAACCCCTTATATACACACATATATCCACCTTTTATAAGTATTATATACTTAATATTAAGTTGGAATATGTTAAAGTAATCTTAAGAACCTTAAATATAAGGCTACATAATTTTTAAGTACACTTAAAGCTGTTGTTTTCATTGTCTTATGTAAAAAAACAAGAAATGTGCTTTAAATCACTTAAAAGTTGATTATATGCGCTATAAATTTAAGAATATTAAAAATGATCTTTGACAGATCAATTTTTCTTAATATGGACTATTGATTTGGCTACTCAAATGTATAAAAATAACACTTTTAAAATTTGGTGTTTTTTACGTAAGAGATGGCTTCTTGTACTGGCCACATACTGCCTGCATTTTTCCTGTGTGAATAGCTTCATTTTTATCAAATTTAGCTTTTTCACACTATAATTACCCCAAATTCTATTCCCACTGTGGGGAAACACACTAAAATAGGCAACAGGTGCTTATTTAGTGTCCTAGCTTAATTATAAATGCATTGACCCTCTTTATATGCACTAATTTAATCAATAACCTCATTTTTGGCGCTCTAATTCACTACCACGCTTAAATTTGCCTAAATTAGTCACAGATTTACCTGTGCAAGCGCCTGCCAAGGACGGCATGTAGTTACCCCATATCTCACGCCCTTTTTTGGGTTTTTTTGTGGTTTCTCAGTCAATTTCAGGTATTTTTGAATGGGGATTTCACGTAGTATAATGTCATTATTAGCCCCAAAATTTATACAGTAAATCCCCCTTATTATTAAGTAATAATTGGTCTTAATTTTCTATTTTTCGTCTTTTATATTAATGTATAATACACATACACTCTCTTTTTTGCTTATTCTTTATTTTTGATGGATTATCCCTACTACTACGGGATTTTGGAAGGTGATATCATTCTAATTATGTTACTGGTCACTCTTTTTATTTCTGGAAATGTCTATTAGATAGAATGAGGCATCATTAACTGTGCCTTGAGCTGGTAAATCAAGGGGGTCATTGGGGAAGTAAATGTGTATAAAAGGAGGGGGTTTTTGGTCTTGTTTTCTAAATTCTTTATCATTACAATTAAACATATAACCAATAAAATTACAATACATATCAATAGTACTTATAAAGTATTTTAATAGTATCTTAATTTATTAAATCTATTTTTCTACCAACTATAAGATTGTACAACATATATAATTAGTGAGATTTAAATTACTGAGACCCTTATATTGGGTTATATTTTAATACTTATTAGATTTTGTACTAAAGTATTCATATAGCACCATTAAAATATTTTAGACAACTTACCATTAAAGCTAGATCACATCTCTGTACTTAACCTCAGCCTGACACCTCTTGTCATCCTCTTCAACCACTACCTTAACTAGTTTTTTATAGTTTTACTTCATTTTATAATCAATATCATCAATAATATGTCATCAAAATACCTTGTTGTTCCATGTGAACTTTGAACCAAATACCAGGTTCCTTGTATAATTTATTACCCTGGTCTTCCTGGAAGAACTGCATGTGATATCTTCAGGCTTAATAAAATCAAGTGTAATTGTCCAATTATACTTTCCAGAAATAACATCTATACTGGACCATCTGTTCTTCCTGATTCAAATATTCCCAAAAAAACACTATTAAAATTTCCCACCTTCTTTTTTAATATTAAGGCCAAAACAGCTTATTCTTCTAAAAAGCTCAATCCTGAGCTTCCTCCTCCATCTCATGATCCTAATCCTAATATAACATGTTCCACATTAAGTTTTTCTGAATCATTATTTCCTGGCTTAAAAGGTTAGTCTTTTTATTTTAATTTAAAAATCCTCCTACTTATTCAAAATCCAACTACTATCTCTTCCAAATCCTAAGCTATCAAAATCACCAATAAAAATGATGTTGGCCAAGTGAATAATGATTACATTAATCATTATACTAAATTTAATTGATATCTCTTTCTTGATTTTTGTGATAATATGAAGCATAAATTTTAAACTAATTTTCAGGAAACCCCAGATAATCATACTGAAGATTTCATAAAAGAATTTATATTTGAAATTTTTTATAATGGTGTTAAAAGACTTCAAAGAGATTATTTATTTTGATTTTCTTCCTTTCTTTTTTTAAAATTTAATACTTTGATTCTTTTTGGTGTTGATAACTATTATTGTGTTGTTGATTTAATTATTTAAATTGTCTTTGTAATTGTCATATTTTAAATCAAACTTTCCATTAACTGTATTTTCCTTTTGATAATTACACTACTGAGAGAATGGTTTGAGTCACTTCAGACTCTGCTCTACCAATCCCCACCTTTTTTCACAGCATGAGAGAGTGGGCCTCCCTAATAAACCAAGTACTTTTTTTCATTCCCATTGGGCTAACCCCTGAGGCAAACACTATGATTCCATTCTTTCCATAAGTCCATAAAAATTCACCTAAAATAGTTTCAAAAGACACCACACAATATGGGGGGCGGACTTGCTAGCAAGTCCGCAACCTTGGACCCAAACTCACCATAGATTGAACACACATTGAGCTATTGATAAAGGAACCATACAATCAGGGATGAACACCACTCAGTAGAACAGTTTTAGGTGGGTGTTCAAGTAGAGTTCAGTATGGGTTCAGTATGAGTTCAGTCTGAGTTCCATCTGAGTTCCATCTGAGTTCAGGTTGAGAACTTGCTAGCAAGTCCACCCCCTATATTGCGTAGTGTGAGACCCAATAAATCCAGATCATATCCTTCATCTATGTTTCAGCATCACAACATTCAAAAAAATTTCCAACCATTTAAAATCACTCCTAAACTCCTCATAATACTTATTAAGGTGGTGATGGAGTCATAATATACTTATAATAAGCTATATTAAGTAATTATAGAAACACATAAGCTTATATGTATGCATTAACCTCATATTCAATGAAATATGTAGTTATATTATGTATATATAAGTCTATAAGAGGGTTTTTACCTGTAAATAGCCTAGAAGTACTATTTTTCTTCTTTTTTTAGGCCATATGAGCGTATTCAGTGGACTCAAAATGCCTACACAAGCATATACACCTTCTTCAGGCACATATATCCAGTTTGGACAACTTAATCTTCTTCCTTTGATGGATTTTCATAGATTTATGGGATATGATTACTGGGTTAATATGGATGCTTGGGGATTTTATTGGTGGCTTGGAAAACTAATTTGGTTCCTTTATATGCTTTGTGTTTCATTATATATTCTTTGGATGAGTTATTTTATATGTTTCTTTTTGGTATCTGCTTTAAATCTGTTTATTATATTTACGTAATGGGTCTGTGGAATCACCAATTATGATGGAGGGTCTTTACTGGAGGTCTAGGTGTTTCAATTACTTGAATTAGAGACCATAGGAAGGTTATGGGACCTCACAGTGCTGTAAATTCTGGGCAGAACAGTGACATCATCTGGATTGAAGGTCTGTGCACTCCAGTAGATTTTGGTAAAAGTAAGGGAGGATTTGATGGGTTTTTGGACATTACTTACTTAAAGACTTAAATAAAAATTATAACATAATATTTATCATATAAAATATAATTTAAAGAATTTATAAATTGATATTATCTTTATATAAGCTATAACTATATTTTATTTATCTACTTTCAACCACTAAGACTCATAAAAATCCAAGTATTGTGAGTTTATATTCAGAATAAATATTTAATTAGTCATCCCCTGAGGTTTAATCACTAAATAATTTATCAATAAGTAATTTTAACTTTAATCTTTTCTATAAAATCATATTTAGATACTAGAATAAACTGACATGAATCCACATGAAGTTCCCTTTCATCATAACCACCCATAATAACACCCAAAAAATAACACAGTCTTCCAGAAAATTTAAAAAAAAAATCCTCTGCACTATGTGGCATAACAGAATCTTTTATAGTGACTCTATTCAAAGCTCTAAGATCATGAACCACTCTTAACTTCCCATTTTACTTCTACACACACAAAAAAAGATTGAATAACTGGATTTTGAGTGTTCATATAAACCAGTCCTGAAAATTTGCCTGAAAATCTTTACAGAATCATC
Source organism: Hemileia vastatrix (assembly GCA_030280995.1). NCBI lineage: Eukaryota > Fungi > Basidiomycota > Pucciniomycetes > Pucciniales > Zaghouaniaceae > Hemileia > Hemileia vastatrix. The sequence goes on from JASXTE010000015.1 coordinate 7,833,183, forward strand.
TCTGATAGCAGCTTGAATTAGAATAGGTTTGATTTTCTTAAGTTTATTAAAAACCACAGGAATCAAGTAATAATCCCCATAAGAGTTGTTCAAAACCCCCTTTTCCTCCTCTACAAATTTTACAGCCTCCTCTCTCAGAACAATAATGTGCAAAAACAACTTCTTTTCCACTTCAGAAAACCACCCATCAGGACCAAAATTAACAACTTTCAATCTTTTCACAGTCACTCTAGTAGTTTCCACAAAATCAGGAGAATTCTTCACCAGAGAAGTAAAGTACAGATCTCTTGACAATGGATGTCTCTTCAAAGAAGGATTAAACCCACAGACGTAGGCTCATGCAAAAGCCTAATCTTCTGAGCTACCTTTTTATATTTTGCCACTCTACCTTCAACTTGAGGAATATTCAGGAATTCTTCTTCACCAGACCTAAAACAAAAACAAAGGGTTTCCCAATTGCTAACATGTGTGGCAAAGGTAATGTTTTTAAAAGGTGTAGAAGAAAACCTAGCAGTGCACAATTGGGAGGACTTACTTTTAGACTCCAATCTCACCACTCCAAAGCTTTTCATCACATATGCATCATCATCTTCACTCAAATCTTGATTCATTCCCAGGATCACATCTTCTAAACTTGTGCAGTTTAACCTCATTCTGGAGGCACAAACATTGATCTCACTGATCTTCAAAAAATAAAATTATTTTCTTACTTAATTATCTGCAAATTTTTTTGTTTATTATTTCTAATTATATTGAATTTTTTTTCTTCTTTTATTGAGTTTTCTTATTACCTACAAAAATAAGCAGGGGTTTCCCCAATGCTCACAGGTGGGGCCAGGGTTATGTTTTTGAAAGGTGAAGAAGAAACCATAGTGGTGCACAATTGGGAGGACTTACCTTTAGACCCCATTCTCAACACTTCAAGGCTTTATCTCATATCTTTCAATAAAGGTATAAAATAAATCTTCTTTCTTGAGCTTGAATAAAAAATTATTGAAAATCTTAAGAAAGAACAGAGACTTTATAAAAAACTTGAAGAATACTTTCAGAGAAAAAAAAATTAAAAAGAGAAAGTTGAAAATCTACTTGCTATTTCTCCAATGGAGCTGACCTACCACAAACTGGGATTTACTCACCTTGGGGAGAGTTTTTAGAACTAGGTTTATCAGCCCTTATTAATCTAAAAAAGACAGACTCCCAATAGAGCCTGAGCCACACTCCATAAAACCAGAGGCAGTACACACAACTCTTCTTCTCCTGTAACAATCCATACACTGGCATATTGATGACATACAAGGCCTGGTCTCCCAACCATCCTCTCCCGGGGATGATAACCTCATGTGAATCCTTCTTTATCATTCACCAGTCAACTCTAAACTGACTCCCACATCAAACTGATAAAAATTTTTTGCTTGAAAATCAATCAAGAATTTCCCACCCAAAACTGCTTTCACTTCCCCCTTTCAAATTTAAAAATGAACCTTCCCTGAGTCTCCACCAAAATCTAATTTAACAAGTTCAGATTTTCCCACCAATTCAGTGACATGGCCACCAATCTCTCTTAAATTTCAACCAATACCATTTTTTATGGGGAGGCCCAAATGAGTAAACTCATACAAAGAAATCAGGTTAATCTGAGAGCCTGAATCCACCAAAGTCTTAGCCTTCCCACCATTCAAGGTGACATTGAAGTAACCCAGAGGAGCATAAAAATGAGTCTTCAACTTTTTACCAAACCTTTCAGAAGAATCACAAATGTATTCTACATCCCCAAAAGAGACCCTTCTCCTGCTAAACAACTTATTTTGTCTATCAGCCAACCCAGGAATTATAGTATATAACTAGCCATAAGTAAGGGAAAGCTGACCCTGATTAATCCTATCCAACAAAAAATCCATATAATTAGCTTTACCAGAAAAAACTGAATTCTCAAAGTTAGCCCATGGCTTCACCACCTTGGTCCTAGAAGGTTCTTGAAGACCAGAACCACCAACAGATTTACCTTCAACAGGAATAAAACCAGATCACTCAACAGACCCTATAACTCCAGAAGGCTTTGTAAATGAGGTAAAGGGAAATACTCCTCAGAGTCAGAATCAACCTCCATAGGCATTAGCTCACCATTCATATCCAATTCTCCAAAACTAGGAGGGCCATATCAGCCATACCCTTCTGCATTTTATACAGATCTTCTTTGCTTTACTTTTTCATAGCTGCACTCTTCTTAGGATTCACTTTTGAAACCTTAGGCTTTGGTTGGGCCTGAGAACTTCTCTTAGGCCTTACCACCTTTCCTTCTTCCAAATCATACACATCAGCTAAGCATTTTACACTTGACTGTCCACCACAAGAATACAACTACAAACAACCGATTGAAGATGTAAATGAGACTCTATTAACCTCCTAACCTTCTCCCTTGCCATCATCTCCAACTTTAACAGAAGAGGAAGCCTCTTTAGGTAAATATTCAAACCTTGGCCTCCTTGAGTTGACATTATGTATCCTTCTCACCAAGTCCACTGCAGCCTGACCATCACTAGGCTAAAATAAAGAATCATCAGGGAACTGGAACAGGTTCCATCAAATCTCACCTTACCTTCAGACACATCTCTATTTGGTTCCCAACAATTATTGAACTTGTGTTCTTTCCTTTTACAGTAAGAGAAGACCAAAATATCACTTCTACCATCCCTCAATTTGAAATTCCTAGATTGAGAAAGAGCCTTATTGGTCTTCTGAAGCTCCATAAAAAATATGTAGCTATTTTTTCAGATAGGCCAACTGCTCTTATACTGGACCAACCCCTTTATTCTTCTCAGGAGCCTTCCCATTGTTCATACTCTCCTTCTTTGTTGAATCCTCCACATCTTCAGCAAAGGCTTCACTGAACTTGCTAAAATACTTGGTGCTAGCTTCTTGGAAAGAATGCAGTGCTAATATTTTGAGATGATCCTCCACAAAATGCTTTACCACAGGAAGAGAAGAAAACTTCTGATTCCCATAGGGAAGAGCCTTCATTTTTTCCTTCCTTTACAACTCCTTTAAAACATCTATTCTGACATCTCTTAACAGAGCAGACCAGAAAATATCCCTTTCAGAATCAGTGCTTTCCATCTCCTGAATATCTACCAAGTAATCAACCACTGGCTCTAACAAAGCCACAAACTTCTTATAGGAGTGAAGATTATCCTTCCCACCATAAAATTTCCAATTACTTGCATTATATGGAGATCCAAAATACAGTACCTGGATACCCACCTGTCTGTCATCTGCAGAAATTTTTTTTTCCAATCCTTTCTCCTATAGCCTTCCATAGCAGCAACCTCCTTCACCAGAGCCCTATCACCAATGTAGAAGATGACTTGCTACATCATGTCCGTTTGAGAAGCACCATCAAAATTTACAGAAGCTTCAAAAAGCTCCAAAAAAAACTTCACTTCTTCCCCCAAAAACATAGGCCCCTTACAAGACTTAATTCAGACAAAGGGATTAACCAAAATAGGAGGAACACTATCCTCAGAAGGACAAGCAGTGCCAATACCAGCACTAGAGAAAGATGATCATGAAGCCATCGTCCAAAAGATTCTATAAACACAATTTCCAACCAAAGAAGAGAAACCAACAGTAACAGAAAATACAAAAATCTAACAAATCCTCAACTCAATTTGGGAGCCAGATATATAGAAAATCCTATAGTACTAGCTATAGGCCTTGACCAAGGTAGTTTGAAAAAAACTGGAGGGAAAAACCCCTTTCCCTTTAAGAATTACCAGGTGAGAATTATTTGCTACGGAAAATTGAAGACTGTTACTATTCCCCTTATAACAACTTCTTAATTACTTAACAAGCCAAGACAGTGGCCCAGATTACTATAAACTAAGAAAACTGAAATTCAGAAAGATAAACACCAAAACACCAAAACACTGTGAACTTGTTGCACAGAAAACAGAAATAATACTTGATGCAGGTTGCAAAGCTACACCAAAGAAACCATTTGCAAAAGTTGAGTTAAATGAAGAACTAACATTTCAACAAGCTCAGCCAATTGTGGCCAAAAAACAGTTAAAACAGCGTAGAAAAAAATGATCTAATTACCAGATGGTTGGTTGAACATTAAAGTTGCCCCAAAACATCTTATTCAGTATGTACACACAAACCCCTATCTTCAAATCTATGCCACAGCAACTAGTTTGGCGCCTCTGCCAGCCAAATTTCATAAAAAGCCCTCTAGAAGCACTCCCCACCATTCTACAACCAGGGCAGGCAGGCCCCCTGAAGCCAGAAAACCACTAAAAACAATTAAAAAACCAGAAAACAACAGAAAACTCCATAAACCTTAAAATATGCTAAAAAATCATCAAGAAATCTAGTATTACTAAGCAATTAATCCTAAGACCTAATGTTAGCCCAAAAAACTTGAAATTTTTTTAAAAAGCTATAGGAAAAAGTGAATTCTGCCCATTTGAGCCCGTAAAACCCAAAAATACCAAAAAGACCCATAATAATAAAACATAAAGAAAACCAGGGCTATCCAATTATAATAACCTCATCCATGTAGCTTCAATATTCAGCATAGGAATGAAGAGAAACACCATAAACAAAAATTTATGTCTTTTAAGACATTACCAAACAGTACCAAACTATACAACAATGGCACCAGCCAATTTTGAATGACCATATTGTATATATAGCAGCCAGCTCATCAATTATACCCAAACTTTTCAATATTAGATTTATAAGGTTCCCCTGTTAAAACTTCTATGAGAAATAAGTACATTTAAACACAATCTTCACTGTAGACCTTTAGCATTAGAATTTAATGATTTATAATTCTAATGATAGTTTTATTTTATACTCTTTTGTGGAGTAAATATTCTTAAATAAAAATTAGCATAGTTTATCCTCATTTCAGAGTAATCTTTTTAAAATTATGGTGAGTAGTTTATCCTCATTTTGGAGTAAAACTTAGGCACAGTTAATGCCTCTAGGATGGAACCGCTTTACCTGGTCAGTAGCTACCCTCTTGTTTAGCACAACTTCATCCAACTCTTCTAATACATATTAGCTACCAGATAATTGATCTCTAACACTGTATGGCCCATTCTACCTATTTGAAAACATTCTTCCCCATTGAATCTCCATAATCCTATTATACACCAAGACCATATCTCCAGTTTTCAAAGGCTTCCTTAACCTATGGGCCAACCTCTTATTTCAATATCTAACTGACAGATTTCAAATATTCATCATTTTTGAATATGCCTTTTCTAGAGCTTCTTCTTTCCTTTATATCTGAACCATTCTTGCACATAGTGATTCTTCAGTAGTTTTGAGTGTGTCCCAATCTACTCCAAGATATGTTTTGGCCTTTAGATTAACTGGTAAAACTGATTTTTGTCCAACAATTAGCTTGTATGGTGAATATCCAGTTGTCCTTTGACAGTGTTTCTGTCAGAAAATAAAACTAATGGTAAATAGTGTCTCCACTTTTCAGAAATTGATCCACAAATATTAACTAAATCATCCCTTTTAACTTGATTCCCTCTTTCTACCATTCCTTCAACTATGGGATAATACTTCATTATCATAATCAGTTAAAGGACCTTTAATTCCACCATCATAAATAAATATACCAGCATACTGTGGAATTTCATCTTGAAGAATCCAATCCATTTGAGCTTTATAAACAGCAACAGAGTTAGTAGCACCTTGAGGTAATCTAGTCATCTGTAACCGTCCAATAGGAGTATCAAAAGTTGTCAGAGGTCTTGAATCCAGATGTAATTCTCTTTCATCATAGCCCCCCATAATATCACCCAAACCATAACATACCCTTCCAGAAAAAGCATCAACAAATTCCTTGGCACTTGGAGGAATACCAGCATCTATTATAGTCACCCTATTCAATTCCCTAAGATCATGAACCACTCTAAGCTTTCCATTAGGCTTCTTGATACAGAAAACTGGACTTGAATAACTTGATGACGATTGTTCATAAAGTCCAGTCCTAATCCTTTCCCTAACAACTTCAATATAATAATCTTTAAGAGCAGCAGGAATCGGAATTGGCTTGAGCTGCCAAGGTACATGACAAACAACTGGAATCTTGTAAGGTTCACCATTAATATGCTTTAAAACACCCCTCTCTTGTTCCACAAATGCAATAGCCTTCTCCCTCAACACCATCACATCCAACAACAAATTCATCTCCTCACCAGATAACAAACCCTCTGGCCCAAAATTTACAACACCAATCCTATCAAAAGTAATTCTTGATGTTTCAGAAAATTCATGCGTATTCTTTCTTAAAGGAGTTTCATATGGATCTCTTGACAAAAGTGGTCTCTTCAACGGAGGATTCAATCCAGTTGGCAGAGCTTCATTGATTGGTTTAACTTTCACAGCAACCTTCTTATATTTTGCTGCTTCCACTTCCACATCTACTTGAGGAATTGAGCTCCTTTAATCAATAGAATCTTCATCTTCATCAGAATGAAGAGTAACAGAAATTTTAAAAAAAGAATTTTTAGAATCAGATAAAGAAATTTTATCAGTTTTATTTTTATTTTTATTTTTTGAAAAAGATTTATTAAAGTTTTTAGAAACAGAATTATTGGAATTTTCAAAAATATTGTTATCTAGTTTTTCATTATGCAGACAATTTTTAATTTGATTTTTATTTTTAGAAATAAGAAAAGAATAATCAAAAGTATGAAAAGTTGGCAGTCTATCCTCATGCAGGAGGTTACAAGCATGCCAAGTAGGCTCAGCCCTATTGACAATATCTTTACATAAATAATGTTTTTGTTGATTTTCAATTATCTTGAGATTTTTTTCTTGATTTTCGTCAAATTGTTTCTTGCTATTCCTAGAAAAACAACCAGGGGTGTCCCCAATGCTCACATGTGTGGCCATGGTAATGTTTTTGAAAGGTGTAGAAGAAACCCTAGTGGTGTGCAATTGGGAGGACTTAATTTTAGACCCATTTTCCACAACTCCAAAACTTTTCCACTCCAACAAAAGTTTCCCTAAAACATATTCAGAACTTGAAATAAACTTGAGAGAAAAACTTGAAGAAAAACTGAAACCAGACAAATAATTTGAGGAAAATTGACATAATAAAGTAATATTATCTACAAAAAGTTGAGATTCCACTTGATATATCTCCACTTGAGCTGACCTACTGCAATCCGGGATTTCTTCTTGAGGAGAGATTACAGCACAAGACTGATCAGCCCTATCTACCCTAAAAAAGAAGGGTCACCAACAAAATGATCACCACTATCCTCAAATACACCAGAAGAGGACTTCAAATATTTTCTCTTCCTAATGCAAGTGAAACACTGACAAGATGCAGAAACACCAGGCCAAGTTTCCCAACCTTCATCACCTGGGGGTGCCAACCTCAAAAGTAACCATCTTATATCCTCCCCAGTAATCTCCAAAATAATCCCAACACCAGACTGATAACCAATCTTGGCCTCAAAATCCATCAAAAATGGCCCTCCTAAAACTGTCTTCACAGCTCCTCTAGCCACATAAAAATGGACTTTTTCAACAGCTACACCTACACCTAACTTTACACGCTTCGCTGTACCAGTAGCATGCCCAACTATCCCTCTGAGATTTCGTCCAACACCAGCTTTAATTGGCGAATCCAGACTAGTTGCTTGATCCAATGAAATTAAATTTATTTGTGAGCCTGAATCAACCAATGCCTTCACATCTTTGCCATTTAAAGAAACCAAAAAATATCCCAAAGGAGCAGAAAAATGAGTCTCCACCTCATTACCAAACTTCTCCACATTTTCACACATATACTTCACCTCACCAGTAGCCACTCTTCTCCTAGTCAAATGCTTCTTCTGCTTTTCAGCAAGGGCTGGACTAATAGTGAACAATTCACCCAAAGATAATGGAATATGAAGCTGATTTACCCTTCCCAAAACAACATCCATAGCATTCTCTTGATCAGAAACCACTGGCCTCTCATAATGAGCCTTACTCCTAGCAACCTTTGCCCTAGAAGACTCCTGAGGTCCCACATTACCAACAACATCACGCATCTCCACGTCAGAATAATCCCCATGAACCTTTCCATCCACAGAGACCAAAACAGAACCATCAACAGTAGTTCTAACTCCCTCCATTGGCCCACTAGAGCTTGGCCTAGGCAAAGAAGCCAAAGGCACATCCTCCTCTGTATCTGAACCATCATCCGAAGGCATAGGATAACCATTAAGATCAAAAGCACCAAAACTAGGGGGACCCATATCAGCTATCCCCTTCTGTATCTGACGAATCTCTTCAGGCGTATAAATCTTCTTGGGATCTTCAGCCTTCTTAGAATCTGCCTTTCCACCTCATGATCTTAACTGATTAGAAATACTTCTTCTAGCTTTAGAAGCAGCCGCCCTCCTAGCAGCTCCACATCATATACACCAGCCATACACTCACCGTCCGCCTTAACAACCTTTACTAACTCCTAATTATCATATGAAGTAGAAAAAGTAGCCTTACTAACCTCTTTTTCCTTCCCCTTATCTCCAGAATTATTTCCAGTACCAGAAGAATCCTCAGTAGGCAATTCCTCAAACCTAGCTCTCTTTTCACCCATACTATTCCTCCTCACCAAATCCGAAGGAGCCTGACCTTCACTGGGCTTGATAAAAGATATATCAGGAAACCTTAATACCTTTCAAACAAATTTTACTCTACCAGCAGCCTGATCCCTATTCAAAGTCCAACAATCATTAGACTTATGTCCCTTCTAGTTACAGTAGGAACAAATCCAAACATCAACAGTACCAACATTCCTCCTATCACAACCTCTACTTGAGTAAGATGATGAAGAAGAAGCTGAAACCCTGCTGGCCTTCTGAGTTTCTTGAACAAAAATTTTCAATTGCTTCGTTAAGTCACCCAATTAATCCATTATCTCCTTATCCACATTCTTATCCACCTCAGGAACCGATTTCCCCAACTGAGATTTTCTTGCCTCCTGAGCCTTTTTCATAATATCGTTTTTATCAGCCAAAACTTCATTAATCTTGCTGACATACTTTGTACAGGTTTCTTGATAACTGTCCACAGCCAAAAGCTTGAGGTGAGACTCCACCAATTCTTTAACCACCTTAAGAGCAAGCAACTTCTTCTCCCCATTAGGTAAGGTTTTCATCAAACCCTTCCTAGACAACTCCTTTAACACATCCATCCTAACATCCCTCCCAAAAGCGGACCAAAATAAATCTTTAACTGCATTTTCATGAGCCAATTCCTCTACCTCCACCAGATATTCCACCACAGTTTCAAAACTACCAACAAATTTCATATAACTCACCAAAGAAGTTATTCCACCCTGCTCTTGCCATTCTACAACAACCTTATTTAAATCCACCATTGAATATCTGACTCCCCATCTGTCCACCATTTCCCTACTAAGCCTTTTCCAATCCCTAGTCTTATAGCCCTCCATACCAATGATCTCCTTCTCAACTTCCTTATCACCAATGAAAAAGATTACCTGCTTCACCATATCTTAATGAGAATCTCCATCAATTCCAGCCGCAGCCTCATATCTGCCTAAAAACCACTTTACATCATCACCAACAAACTTGGGCCTATCCCAAGTTTGAATCCTTACTGAAGGCCTGACACCATCAGCAGCAGTAGCAATAACACCAGCACCAGATGGAGAAGAAATCCCAAATAGCACCAGAAACCAATAAAATCTGCAACGGTTCAGCCCTTTACTAGACAACCGACAATATCCTACAAGGGTTCAGCCCTTAACTAGGATAAAACAACAGATCTAGCAAGGGTTCATCCCTATACCTAGATCCCTACTACCACAAATCCTGTACTGGTTCAGCCAGTTACCAGAATCACCAAATAACCAACCAATTAAAATTCAACAACCAGAAAACCAAAATCCAGAAGTCCAACAAGTAAGTTTCTTCAGAAGCTAGAGAATTCAAACCCCACGTTGGGCGCCAAAAATGTAGAGTAGACTCCTACAGTCACCTTGCTGCAGGCAGAATTCAAGGGAGTTGGAAAAACAAAAAGAAATCCCTGTCCCTCTAAGTAAGTGTAAGATTCAATTAACTAAGCTTGAAGATCTTCTTGAAGAGTTGGATAAGTTGAAAATCTGAGAGAATGATTTTGAAAGTGTTGGAAACCTATAAAATAGAAAAAAATAAGTGCAATAAATGATTACACCCCCAAAACAAATACCAAATACCAGATTAAACTGATACTAGTCACAGCAAATACTTATAACAAGCCGCAACACTTGCCCCAGAGTCTGAAAAGTACAGTAAAGTACCCCAGAAACTACCCTTGGGATGATCTGTTCAAAGGTGCCTTATTAAAGGTCTGCCCCAGATTTACCTAGTTTCCCACCAAAATTAAAGAGTGTTCTTTATTATATTTTTATTTTATAAATTTTATAAGAAAATAAATAAATTTTAGTCACCAAGGATGAGAGCTATCCAATGGTACCCTATATGTTGATATTTTTTATTATAATTGTTGTTATATGTTAAATATTGTTAATTTTCAAAAAAGACCCTTGTTATAGAAACTAAGAGACAAAAAACATGTAGAAGACTAAGATTCCCTCTCTTCTATCTGATTCTCCTCCTCCAGACCTTTCCAACAATACCCTACATGCATAGGATCTACAATAAACTATTGATCTAACAAGCATGATAAATTCTAACCAAATTTTGCCACAATAGCCAAACTTTTCTGAAGTGACCATACTTTGCACTGGTTATCAGACATTTCTACAGTGACCAAACTTTACTACAGTGCCCAGAATTTTCTGCAGTGACCAAACTTTGCACTGGTGATCAGACTTTCCTACAGTGACCAAACTTTACAACAGTGCCCAGACTTTTCTGCAGTGACCAAACTTTGCACTGGTGATCAGACTTTCCCATTGTGAGAAAATTTTGCCACAATGAGCTCTTTTTGCCATAACGAGCTAATTTGGCCAGAGTGAGTTAATCTTTTCACCATAAACAAACTTTTCCACAATGACAGAATTTTTCCAGTACACTTCGCTTTTGCATCGGAAAATCACCAGAGCGCACCGGAGCGCACCAGAAAAAAAATGGCTACTCCATGAGCACACTGAATCCACCAAAAATACCAAGAGAGCCCTAGAAAATCCAGTAAAACCAATACCCAATCCATGAAACCATCAAATAACAATAGGAATACCAACATATATCCATTCCAAAACACCATAAATCCTCCAAAAAATCACCATAAATCCACCCAAAAAAAACTCCAGTTAAATCCCTTCAACTAAATTAACACCTGCTAAAACCATGATTTTCTTCCAACCAAAGTCCAATCAAATTTTCACCTAAGTAGCTTACCCAGATATGGAATGCCACAGCGTGCCGCTTCTAGGCCCTAAAACACCCATACAAACAGTAAAAACCCTAAAAACCCTAAAAACCCACAACTTCACTAATAAACAAGATAAACACATATAAGACATACCAAAATGAAAAGAAAATGAAGGACAATAAGCTGAGAGATAATAAGTGACCCTAGATTAAGCCTACATAAGCACCACTAAGCAATAAAATTCCGATAAATACCAATAACAACACCATAACTACCCTATAAAACAAGGTAACCACCCATAAGGGATAACAAAATGAAGAGAAAAGAAAGGAAATTAAGCTGAGACATAATAAGTGACCCTAGCTTAAGCCTCCATAAACATTACTAACTACCACCTAATGATGAAAAAATCCACTAATAACACCATAACCCCAATAACACCCTACATACCAAATACCCCCAAATATTCACTCCAAAGGCCTACCCAGGTTTGGATCACCACATCCTCCCTTAAATTAAGAATGTCCCCATTCTTCCTTCACCAACAACCATGCTTTAACACCTATCTGGAATCTTTACAAACAGCCCATTTCTCTCTTCCACCAGATCCTATTCCATCCTAAGTGAACTTCTGAACCAGAAATCCAAGCTTCTTCTTTAAAACTTCTCTTGCACCATGCCTTTGAATTAAATCTATCTCTGTGAAAAGAATCTCTTTCTTCTGTTCCTGAATTCTAAATCTGGCTGTACCAGCTTCCAACAATGAAAAGTGATATCCAGTTGACAAGTCTTCCTGACTATAACCTTCTACCAGCATAAAACATTTCCTCATTTATAGTCATGGGGGACTTACAGCCCTCAGTTTAAAGTCTTGGGGGACTAACAGCCCTCAGTTTGAAGTCTTGGGGGACTAACAGCCCTCAGTTTATAGTCTTGGGGGACTCCAAAAATTCTCAGTTTATAGTCTTGGGGGACTGCAAAAACCTGAATCACAGAACCCAGAACCAGAGATCAACCAGAAAAAGATTTAGAGAAGTAACTAAATTTCTGGGGTAACTGTATATAGAGCTGCCAGCCCATCAGTCACCCCCAAACTTGCCTTTACAAAATTCAGAAGTTCCCCCTTGGATCTTTCTGCCTTTCAACTTCCACATCACACTGCCTCCCATTCCTCAGTTTATAGTCTTGGGGGAATTACCATCAACAATCCTCAGTTTAAAGTCTTGGGGGACTAACACAGTGTTCAGTTTAAAGTCTTGACGGACTACTTCTTGACACAATCTTGAAACCAGCCAGTTTAAAGTCTTGGAGGACTACTAGATACACAGTAGTAAAAGTAAATTCATGAATAAATCTTTAACAAACAGCCAGTTTTAAGTCTTGGAGGACTAACAGAATTTTCAGTTTAAAGTCTTGATGGACATACAAACCTCAGTTTAAAGTCTTGGGGGACTAACAGCCCTCAGTTTAAAGTCTTGGGGGACTCACAGCCCTCAGTTTATAGTCTTGGGGGACTCCAAAAATCCTCAGTTTATAGTCTTGGGGGACTGGCCCTCAGTTTAAAGTCTTGGGGGACTAACAGCCCTCAGTTTAAAGTCTTGGGGTACTAACAGCCCTCAGTTTATAGTCTTGGGGGACTCCAAAAATCCTCAGTTTATAGTCTTGGGGGACTGCAAAAAACCATCAAAAAATCTTGAGCCCATAATTAAAAGATCAGTTTAAATTCTTGAAAGACTTTCCAAAAAAAAATCTTGAAGATATAGCCCATAAATAAAAGATCAGTTTAAAGTCTTGAAGGACATTCCAGAAAAAAAATCTTGAAGATATATCCCATAAATTCCCAAACCAAAAACCATCAAAGCCAAAACTTTTAACCTCCTTTAATAAATAAAACATAATAAAATGGTATCCCCCAGCCAATTGATGAGCTGATCACCTGATACCTTACCTACATCCAAGTGCACCTTGATGTGGTCACACCTAAAAAAAATTTAATTTTTTAATTTTTATTTTGACTCCTCCTCTTCTACCAAAAATATTGCCAGAGCCCTATCTTGAGCCTTTGAACAAACATAGCCTCCATAAAAAATTAAAAGAAAAAAAAGAGAAAAAAAAATAATCTTGAATCCACCACTTTCACAGCCAACACCCTAAAACCACATGGTAAAGCCAGCTCCAGGTCAACAGAAAAGATCACTGAGTGGGATCCCTCCAATAAGTAAAAATGATGGGAAACCACCAGTGATCCAACTCCAATCCAAAAGAGCCAAAGATAAAGAAGCCAGTCAAAAACCAGTTTAAAGTCATAGTGGACTTTAAACCTGAATAATAAACAACAGAACTAGAATTCAACTGGAACAAACAAAAGACTTTATACAGACATTCTGGGGTAACTGTTCTACAGAGCAGCCAGCTCATCAGTTACTCCCACACTTGCCAAAAAAAATCTAGAAGCCCCCCCTGGGTACCTTCTAACCAACAAAACACAACATCCAACACAATAAACCAAAACCAATAAGAGTGAAGTGTCCAGCACTTGAAAACCAAAGGATTTGCAGTTTAAAGTCATAGAGGACTAAAACCTTTGAAAAGAAACCAATACTAGGGTTCAACCAAATTAAGAGAAAGGGTTGGAAACAGACAATCTGGGGTAACTGTTTATAGAGCAGCCAGCCCATCAGTCACCCCCACACTTGCCAAGGAAAAATCTAGAGGCTCCACCCATGGGTACCCTCTAACAAAATTTCCAACACAAAAGTTGCTCTGCAACACCAAAATCCAAAATTTAAAGAACATTCCATAGTTTATCCTCATTGCGGAGTCAATCTTCTTCATTCCTAGTACCTCTGGGATAGAACCTTTTCACCTGGTCTGCAGCCACTCTCTTTTTCAAGACTGCACCATCCAACTCTTCCAAAACATAAGAACCTCCAGACGCCTGAGATCTGACTCTGTAAGGTCCATTCCATCTGTCAGCAAACATTTTTCCCCACTGACTCTCCAAACTTCTATTATACACCAAAACCAACCAAACAGGTTTAAGGGATTCCTGATTCTATGAGCCAACTTCTTGTCCCAGTGCCTGACTGATTTATTCCTAATCTTCATAATTCTAGAGTATGCCTTCTCTTGACATTCTTCTCTACATTCCAACTGTTGCATCCTGGCACAGAGCAATTCTTCTGTTGAGCACACATCATCCCAATCAATTCTAAGATAAGAGACAGCTTCTAAGTCCACTGGTAGAACCGCTTTTTGACCAAACATTAACTCATAAGGAGAATAGCCAGTTGTCCTCTTCACAGTGACCATATCAGCAAATAACACCAAGGGTAAATAATGCCTCCACTTTTCAGCACTATCCCCACACATATTTACCAAAGAATTCTTGATAACTTGATGGTCTCTTTCAACCATTCCTTCAGCTTCAGGATAATAAGGTGTAGCCACTCTAACTTTAGAGCCAACACTAGCCACAGCTTCTTTAAATTTGGCACCAAACAAAGGCCCCCCACCAACAGTCACCAACTTCATCGACCCATACCTATAAATCCACTCCTTCTTCAAAAACTCTGCCACATTCTTGGTAGTCAAATTAACAATAGGCACTGCCTGAACCCAACCAGACAAATCATCCCTAGCAACAATCAAGTATTCATACCTGCCCTCGTTAATATGGACAGCATCCAGACTGACTCTTCCAAAAACAGTTTTTTCACCAGTAGAACAGCCGACCTCTTTAGGTTTCAAGTGACTTCTTCTTTGACATTCTTCACAAGATTGAACCGAAACCTGCACAGCCAACTTCATACTTGGCCACCAAAATCTGTCAGCTACTCTTCTATAAGCCTCCCCAAAGCCTCTATGACCAAGGTCTTCATGCAAAGACTTCAACACAACTTCTTGACCCTTCTTCTGAGTCACCACAACTTGAGGATTAGGATTCCTTCTCCTCATCAACCTTCTTCCTGACACATAAAATCCAGGACTCTTCTTCTTAATTGCCAACCAAAAATCATCATCACAACTATCTGGTCTCCCCAAGGTCAACAGATATTCCACCAAAATAAAATAAAACCCAGACTAACCCCAGGTCTCATCTTCAAAATCCAACAAAACAACATCCAAGGGTACAACTCTGTTACCAAAATCACCAGTGTGAACATGAGTCAGTTGAGCAGCCCAAACAGGACACCAATCCTTAAATTTTGGAATGTCCTTCTCTTTCCACTGAACCTTGTGAGAATCAAGTTCACTAAAAAAAACACCCTTTTCCAATTTTGAGCTGTCTGAAACAAAAACTCCATCTTTATCAACAAAAATATCCTGATCACCAGAATCAAGATCAGTTCCAGCCAGTTTAGCCTCTTGGGGGAGGTCACAACAATCATCCAGTTTAGACTCATGGGGGAGGAGAGAAAAGTCCTCAGAACCTTTTGTGCTGGCCCTAACCACTGGAACATCTTCATCAAACTCTTCAGAATCAGAATCCTCATCTGTAGGTGGCCTCCATGATAATCCATCAGGCATCGTAAAAGTTTTTCCCTGTTTGTGTACCAGGTCAAAAGAAAAATGTTGAATACATGCCACCCACCTAGTCATTGGAGCATTTGGAAGACTAGGTGTATTGATCATCTGGACTAAAGATTTTGAATCCACCTGCAGCTCAAAATGCTGCCCCCACAAAACCGTCTGTAGCTTCTTTAAAATTTTTGCTACAGCACACAATTCCAATTTAGGTTGAGAATACCTAGATTCCACCTCATTAAATACCACAGACTCATACCTTACTGGTCTGACCCTCCCAGTATTATCCTCCTGAGACAAAAAAGCACCAGAAGAAATATATCTTGAGTCCACTGCCAGATAAATTTCTCCAGCATCAACACAATAATCTAACTTGTGAAGGACAATATCTTCACCAACAACCTTCTTCAACTTCTGAAAAGCCTCTTCACACTCTTCAATCAATTCCCAGTCTGCATCTCTCCTGGTCAGCCTCCTTAAAGGTGAAGCCAACAAAGAAAAATCCTTAATAAAAATCCTGACGTATACACACACACCCAAAAATGCCCTGACTTCAGTGGTATTTTTAGGCCTTGGCCATGACTGAATTTTATTAACTTTTTTCTTTGCCATAATCCTTCCCTCTTTACATACCACATGACCCAGAATTTCCAAATAAGGAACACAACAACAGAATTTTGACCCTGAAATGGTCAGACCAGCCTATTCAATCCTAAACAACACTTTCTCTAGAGTTATTGCATATTCCCAGACAAACCTCCTTATTCCAGTGTTCTCCGCTAATACCTCATTACCATAATCAGTGGATGGTCCTTTAATTCCACCATCATCAATAAAAATACCAGCATGAGTAGGAACCTCATCCTGAAAAATCCAAGCCATCTGTTCTTGATATACTGCCACTGAATTAGTTGCTCCTTGAGGCAACCTAGTGAGATGAAATCTTCCCAAAGGAGTCTCAAAAGTTGTGAGAGGCCTTTAATTCTTATGAAGTTCCCTCTAATCATAACCACCCATAATATCCCCCAAACCATAACACACCCTTCCAGAAAAAGCTTCGAAAAATCCTCAGAGCTTGATGGCATACCTGCGTCCTTGCTAGTGACTCTATTCAAGGCTCTAAGATCATGAACCACCCACAACGTTACATTATGCTTCTTTAAACAGAAAACCGGACTTGAGTAACTGGATGTCAATTGCTCATATAACCCAGTCCTGACTCTTTCCCTGACAATCTCCACAAAATCCTCTCTGATAACAACTGGAATTGGAATAGGTTTGATTTTCCAATGTTCATGACAAACCACAGGAATCAAGTAAGGTTCCCCATAAGAGTGCTTCAATACACCACTTTCCTCCTCAACAAATGTAACTGCCTTTTCCCTTAGCACAATAACGTGCAACAACAACTTATTTTCTTCTTCAGACAACCACCCGTCAGGACCAAAATTAACAACCTTCAGTCTTTCCGCAGTCACCCTGTCACGCGCCACATGACACTCAAGGCAAAAGAAGCTCATTAAATCAATACTAAGAGGCTTTAAATCCATACTCAAGGCGCAGAAAGCAATTCTCCATAGCAACTACAACTTTCCTTTGTGTACTCGCTATTCAACCGCGCTAGTATAAACTCTAAATCTAAATTAGTCAATCTCTCAATAGTGTGTCTTAGTCTTTTTCTCAATAAGAAAAGCACAGCGCAATAGTCATTGTAATAGTACATTCAAAGGTTTATGAAATGTCTGTGGATTCTTAAGGGGTAGTGAGCATGGACAGAATGGTTAGTGGAAGATTAAGGGGTTAACAGATGTTAGTGAGGAGGGTCCAGGTGCAACGGATGTATTTTAATGGTCTATGATGTGTGGAATAGTGGATTGGTATGAGGTCAACGCAAGGAGTAAAGGATATAAAAGGGGTTGGGTTTTTGGTTCGATACTCTTTAGAATTAAATTATAAAACATATTTAAAGTTAATAAGGGTAAAAGCTTTAAGTTAAATCATTATTATTGTATCTTTCTTGATTTTCTCAATAATCATTTCAGAATCCTAAATCTTTGATTGTTGATTTTCCAACCCTTTATGAGATCTTAAGAATTTTTATATTACCTTTAAATTATATTAGAATTCTTCTCAAACATAATTCAAAGCAGTAGTTCTTCCTTTGAGTCATCTTTGAATCACTTCCTTGAATCATTCCTCTGTGCTTCGAAGAAGTCTCTAAACTCCTCATCTCACTTACAGGAACATCCTCTACCTTGTGCGTAGGTCCTCCGGTGACAGTATAATGTAATTATCCGTAGTTATCATTCTTTGCACTACTACGTCCTTTTTCATGTGTCTCTAAATTTCTTTAAAAAATGGCACCTGTTCAACGCATTCCTCCTACCATTCTTTTTAAGGAGGATACCCCCTTCAGTTGTCTTATAGACTCTGGAGCTTCAATTTCTTTTTTCAGTTTATCTTTTACTGAAAAGTTACAGCTGACATTTACAGATATTGATCGAAATCCAATTTATTTGGTTAAATCAGAGGAACCCAAATATTGGGTCAGTAAGAAAGTTTTATGGGTTTTCAACTTTCCAAACTTTCCCCACTTTGGGTGGGAATTATCAGTCTTGGACGCCCCAAGGATGGACGATACCATTCTTGGCCATGACTTTTTAATGCATTGGAATCCTGAAATTGATTGGACATGGGGATTGATCACGCCATGTACTAAGTATATTTCTAATTTTTCAATGCAGGTCAATAGGGAGTTAAACAACTCGCCTGAAAATGTCCTGCTAGAGGACAAATCTCTGTCAGATGACTTGCAAGCATCTAATCTTTCTTTAAATAAGCAATTGGCTAACCCCTCTAGCTCCATGACTTCACTCGAAGAGGATTTAAATTGCCTTGAAGCAATCAAATTATGCTCTCTCAATTCTGGTCTTCCCTCTACAGATTCCCTTGAAGATGATGAGGACAACAAAATTGACGTTGAAGCCATTAAATCAACTCTACCAGAAATCTATGATGATTTCCTTGATGTTTTTTCAATCTGCAAGACTGATAAGTTACCACCTCATCGACCCTACAACCATCAGATAGAGTTAATAGGTCCAGTACCTCCGGCAGGTCCTGTCTATTCTTTGTTGAACTACAAATCTCAAGTTCTTTGAGACTACATTTCAGAGAATGTAGTCAAAGGTTTCATCAGAGCCAGTAAATCTCCAACCAGCTCCCCTGTTCTCTTTGTAAAAAAGAAGGATGGTAGTCTTAGGTTGTGTGTTGACTATAGAAAGCTCAACACAGTCACTAAGAAGAATGCATATCCTGTTCCCCCTATGTCATTGCTTTTTAAACTTTTGAATGGTGCTAATTTCTTTTCTAAAATTGATCTAAGAGGCGCTTACAATCTTATTCGCATTGCGGAAGGTCATGAACCACTGACTGAAATGCGCACTAGATTTGGTAGTTTTGAATATTTAGTAATGCCTTTTGGATTGTGTAAAGCACCATCTACTTTTCAAACTTTTTTCAATGACATCTTTCAAGATGTTGTCGTCTATTTAGATGATATTTTAATTTTCTCAAAGACACTAGATGAACATATTCATCATGTTCGACAGGTTCTAAATCGACATCAAGATCCTGGTCTCTATGCCAAGCATAATAAATGTGAATTCCTACTTAAATCTATTGATTTTTTGGGTTTTACGTTATCCACTGATGGATTAATCATGGACAACAAAAAATTCCAAAAGGTCCAGGAATGGCCTGAGCCCAAATCTGTTAAATCCCTCCAGGGATTTTTGGGTTTCCCAAATTTCTATAGAAGATTTATTAAAGATTACTCTAAAACTATTTCCAATTTTACTTCTCTTCTTAGAAAAGATATTCCTTTTGTTTTTACTTCCAAAGTACGAAAGGAATTTGAAGCATTGAAGAATGCGTTCACCACAGCTCCAATTCTTTGACACTTTGATCCTTCTGCCTTGAAAATAGTCGAGACAGATGCGAGCGATTATGCTATCGCAGGGGTCATTTCTCAATTAAATCCTGAAACAAAATTGTTTCATCCTGTTGCTTTTGAGTCACGCCAACTCATTGCAGAAGAATTAAATTATGAAATTCATGACAAAGAGCTTTTAGCTATTATTCATTGTCTTAAAAAATGGCGCTCTTTTCTTCTCAGCTTAGATAGTCCTTTTCAAATTTTAACAGACCATAATGCTTTGAAATACTTTATGTTTTTCAAAGTGTTAACCAGGCGTCAAGCCAGGTGGTCTGAATTTCTGTCTGAATTTTCTTTTTCTATTTCCTATCGCCCAGGTAAGAACTGCATTTTCCCAGATATCTTGTCACGTCGGGACGACGTTTACCCATAGAGGGGGGACTCATTTGCTGACAAGAACCCAGCAAATTTGAAATCAATATTTAACGAATCAATGTTAACAAATCATCAACATAATTTGATTACAATTCAATCTGTTAAAAATCCACTATCCAACATCCTCGAAGCTCAGTCAAAGGACAATTATTGTTTAGGGTTAAAAGACAAAATACTCTCAAAAAAAGGGGCAAAAAGATTTAGTATTGAATCAGGTCTATTAGTTTTCAAGGGAAGAGTAGTCATACCCGATAACAATAAAATAAAATTATGGTTTTTCAATATTCGACATGATTCTCTATTAGCTGGTCATTTTGGGGTTGATAAAACCTACCAGTTAATGGCGAGGGATTTCTTCTGGCCAGGTATGACCAGGGAAATCAAGGCCTATATAAAATCTTGTTACAAATGTAATAGGAATAAGGCTCCCCATCACCTGAAGTATGGGTTGCTTCAACCACTTCCTATTCCCTCTAAACCTTGGGAATCTTTGTTGATGGATTTTATTTCTCAACTTCCTCTTTCTAATAATTTTGATGCTATATTAGTAATAGTAGATAGATTTTCAAAAATGTCTATTTTTATTAAAACCAATACTACTGCTACAGCAGAAGATTTTTCAAAATTGTTTCTAGAATATGTATTTTCCAAACACAGCTTACCTAATGATATTATTTCAGATAGAGGCTCATTGTTTGTATCCACATTCTGGACTCAACTGTGTTGACAACTCAATATCACGAGGAACCTCTCCACAGCCTATCATTCTGAAACTTATGGGCAAACAGAAAGGGTCAACCAAATCCCAGAACAATACCTTTGAATGTATGTCAGTTACTAACAAGACGATTGGACCACATGGTTACCATTGGCCGAATTTGCTTATAATAACTTGACTCATTCTTTGACACAAAAATCTCCTTTCGAAACTCTTTATGGAAGAAATCTTTGATTCAACTAAATCCATGTAAGAACTAATCATCCTGCGGAACATTATCTTCAAGCCATATCAGGACTCCAAGAGGAACTTAAATCAAATTTGGAATTAGTGATTTGAAGGTACAAGGAACAGGCCGACAAACATCGACAAAATGCTCCTTCTTTTAAACCAGGAGACAAATTATGGCTCAACACACAAAACATTCAAACAACTCAACCATCAAAGAAACTGTCTGAAAAATGATTGGGACCATTCGAAATTGACTCTGAAGTCTCTAAAACTGCATTTCGACTCAAGCTACCTCCTAAATGGCAGGCTATTCACCCTGTTTTTCACATATCTCTCCTGGAACTGGATTGAGAAACATACCCGGGAAAGAACCAACCTCCTCCGGAACCAGTCAAAGCAGAAGACCATCTAGAGTGGTAAGTAAGCTGTATCCTTGATTCAAGAATGCACAAGGGGAAACTTCAATAACTCGTGGAATAGCAAGGTTTCCTTGATGACTCAGACAAAACATCCTGGGAAACAGCCATCAATGTTTCTAACGCCCTTGAACTCCTAAAATCTTTTCATCTTAAATATCCTTCAAAACCAAAACCTTAAAACTCTCTTTTATTTTTTCTTTCTCTTTTTTTTCTTTCTTCTCTTTTCTTTTCTTCTTTTTAAAATCTAAAACATCTTTACTTCTAAAAAATTCCTTAATTTTTTTTCTTCTTTATTCTTTTTCTTTTCAAAATTTTTCAACCTTCTTTAAAATAAACAAAATAAAATTAAAAATAAATTAAATTAAAATTAAAATTAAAATTAAAAAATAAATAAATAAAAAATCAAATTAAAATTAAATTAAATTAAATTAAAATTAAAAAATAAAACAAATAAAGTTAAAATCTTTTTCTTTAAAAATTTTTCTTTTTTCCTTTTTAATTTTCTATATACATTAGGGGGTATCAATGTTCAGGGATCCACATTTAAATTAATTGCAGATAAAAATCCTTATACCCCAATTATCTTCCGCAATTATTTTTGCTAATAATTAGGTTATTAGACACTTTATGTGTCAATGTTCACCTCTTATCCGACATTTTTCTACCCAATCTATCATAACTACTATTGGACAACTTTCTATCATAACCACATCTTGGCCCACTTTCATTCATAACATCTACAATTATATGTCATGTGACTTGCATACAAATCAATAATGGATGTGATGAGTTTGAGATCAGAAATTAGGAATGGAAATTGGGGTATAGGAGGCAGGATAATGCATTATTGTGGATTCCTTATCCACTAGCCCAGGGGCTAGTGGATAAGAATCTTCTGCAATTAATAATTTCTGATCCCGGGAAAAAAATTCATGATCCCTAATTGTGGATCCCTGAACATTGATACCCCCTATTCTTTCTTTTAAAATTTCTTTTCCTCGAACTATCAAAATTTTTCACAAACGCAACACAAACATCTTCTTGAACTTCACTTCAACATCTAAATCTCTCTTTTAAATCCTTCGAAAAAATGACTTCTTTTCTTTCAAAACTCTTTTAAAAATTTATTTCTTCTCTTTTTTTCTTTCTTTTCTTTTTTCAAATAACTAAATTCCTCAAATCTTCAATTAACAAACTTTCATAAATAACAAATTGTTTCTTTTCATTAAATTTTATTTACAACAAAATTATTTCAATCAATTATTTCTTTCTTCTTTCTTTCTTTTTACTTACTTAATTCTTTTTCTTTTCGAACTTTAAAACTAAAACTCCTTCAATCAAATATTCTTTCTTTTCCTCTCTCATTTAAACTTCTTCTTTCAAAAATTTAAAACAAAATTCTATTTAAATATTTTTTCTGTCTTTTCCTTTTTCTCTCAAAATCTTATAAAAAATAAAATATTAAAATTTTCATAAAACAACAAAATAAAATAACTAAATACAATTTTTTTTTACTTTACTTTTCTTTCTTTTCTTTTCTCTTCCCATTTTCTCTTTTATTTTACCCCGAACCAATCCCTTCATCTTCTCCAAAATCTCCCTTATTTTCTTCCTACACTTCTCAAAGACTTCCCCCTCTCCTACTGGAATCACTTCTCCAATTTCCAGTAACTCCTCAGCCACATTGAAAGAGGCGGCATTGACAATCTTATTGATTTTTCCGCTTAAGTCTTCAATAAACCTCACTCGCCAAACCTGGCGAGGCTTTTTTGACCATACTTGATCGAGGGTTTCTTCATTCTCCTCACTTGAGGCAACCACCAGTAATCTATCTTTGGTTGGGATCGACACCGTCACTTCCACAGCAGCGGGTTCCACAATGGTCGCTTCCACATTTGAAACTTCCGCCGTAGGGACTTCTGCGATGACGTCTGAATTCTAAAACAAAACCATCAGTAACTAAATTTATAAAATATCAGGAGAATGGACTTACTTCCAAGATGGGGTCTGCTTCTAAGAAAAATCTTGGAGTGACCTCCACCGCCACTTCCTTATCCTCTTTGTCATCCTTGATGAACACCCGTCACTTTTATCGGGGTCCGTCTTGAAATGGAGAGTTCCTCTTCCTCCTCAACTAACTTTTCAACTTCTTCTTCGACCACTCGTTTCTTGCTTGCAGCCCGAGTCACCCAGGTTGCTACATTGTCTTCAGCCTCCTCCTCATTTGCTCCCACCGATTGATTGTCCCCAATTGAAACATCTCAAATATCTTTGACTACCTCTTTTGTCTTGGGAATCACCAAATATTTAGTCTTTGTGAACTGACTCTCGATGTCGGAATTCTTCAACAAGGCGTCACACGCCACCTGTCTCCAGCAGCAAAATTCGCACTTCTGGCAAGGACCTCTTGTTGCCGTTCTTTCCACGAAAAAGTAATCCATTGACTCACAAGTTGTGCAAGCCTTGGAATATTTCCGTGTGACAATTCCCCCATCAGCTTTAGGGTTTGGAGGCTTGGGAGTTGGAGTAGGGAAATCCATTGTAGTAATTTATAGAGTAATTAAAAATAAAAGTAAAGGGAAACTAGTGTGGGAAGTATTTCTTACGCTCAACGGAGCTCGCGTTTTTATACCCGGCATCTTTCACGCGCCACGTGACACATGAGGCAAAAGCAACTCATTAAATCAATAATAATAGGCTTTAAATCCATACTCAAAGCGCAGAAAGCAATTCTCCATAGCAACTGCAACTTTCCTTTGTGTACTTGCTATTCAACTGCACTAGTCTAAAATCTAAATCTAAATTAGTCAATCTCTCAATAGTGTGTCTTAGTCTTTTTTTCAATAAGGGACCCACAGCGCAATAGTCAGTGTAATAGTACATTAAAAGGTTTATGAAATGTCTGTGGATTATTAAGGGGTAGTGAGCGTAGACAGAATGGTTAGTGGAGGATTAAGGGGTTAACGGATGTTAGTGAGGAGGGTCCAGGGGTAACGGATGTATTTTAATGGTCTGTGGTGTGTGGAATAGTAGATGGGTTTGAGGTCAATGGAAGGAGGAGTAAAGGATATAAAAGGGGTTGGGTTTTGGGTTCGATAATCTTTAGAATTAAATTATAAAACATATTTATAGTTAATAGTGGTAAAAGCTTTTAGTTAAATCATTATTATTGTATCTTTCTTTATTTTCTCAATAATCATTTCTAAATTCTAAATCATTGATTGTTGAGTTTCCAACCCTTTGTGATATCTTAAGAATTTTAATATTACCTTTAAATTATATTAGAATTCTTCTCAAACATAATTAGAAGTAGTAGTTCTTTTTTCAAGTCATCTTTGAATCACTTCCTCGAATCATTCCTCTGTGCTTCAAAGAAGTCTCTAAACTCCTCATCTCACTTACAGGAACATCCTCCACCTTGTGCGTAGGTCGTCCGGTGACACCCCCTAGCTGTCTCTACAAATTCTGGAGGATTCTTCACCAATGCAGTACAGTACGGATCTCTTGACAAAGGAGGTCTCTTCAAGGGCAGATTCAAACCCACAGGCATAGGCTCATTATCAGGCCTAATCTTCTGCGCTACCTTCTTATACTTTGCCACTCCACCTTCAACTTGAGGGATCTTCAGGAAATCTTCACCAACAGACCTGGAACAAAAACCAAGGGTTTCCCCATTGCTCACATGTGTGGCCATGGTAATGTTTTTGAAAGGTGTAGAGGAAACCCTAGCAGTGCACAATTGGGAGGACTTACTTTTAGACCCCAATTTCACCACTCCAAAACTTTTCTGCAATAACACATCTTCATCTTCACTTCCGTCTTCCAAATCTTCAAATCTTTATTCATCTTCATAATCAACTCTTTTAAAATTGTGCAGTTTATCCTCATGCTGGAGGCCCAAAAATTGATCTAGATGATTTTACTTCTTCATAATTTTCTGCAGTTTAACCTCATGCTGGAGGCCCAAAATTTGATCTTGACAATCTTCACAAAAATATTTTGAATCTTCTTTTTTCATTATCTTCAGATTTTTTTCTTAGTTTGTTGAGTTATCTTGAAATTTTTTTCTTCTTTTCTTGAGTTTTCTTCTGGCCTACAAAAATAACCAGGGGTTTCCCCATTTCTCACAGGTGTGGCCCAGGTAATGTTTTTGAAAGGTGTAGAAGAAACCCAAGCGGTGCACAATCGGGAGGACTTACTTTTAGACCCCAATCTCACTGCCCTAAAACTTTTCTGCATATCTTTCAATAAAGATATATAACCAATCTTCTTCCTTGAACTTGAATTAAAAATAATTAAAAATCTTGAGAGAGAACAGGGACTTGATAAAAAATTTGATGAATACTTGCAGAGAAGAGAAACATTAGAATGAGAAAGTTGAAAATCCACTTGGTATATCTCCAAGGGAGCTGACCTACCACAACCTGGGATTTCCTCACCTTGGGGAGAGGTTGTAGCACTAGGGTGATCAGCCCTTATCACTCTAAAAAAGACAGACTCTCAATAGAGCCTGAGCCACACTCCAGAAAACCAGAGGAAGCACCAACTTCTTTCCTTCTCCTGCAACAATCCATGCACTGGCACATTGAAGATAAACCAGGCCTGGTCTCCCAACCGTCCTCTCCAGGGGACGATAACCTCATATGAATTCTCCTTTCATCTTCACCAGTCAACTCCAAACTGATTCCCAAATCATATTGATAGCCAATTCTTGCCTGAAAATCCATCAAGAATGGCCCGCCCAGAACAGCTTTAACTGTTCCCTTAGCGATATAGAAATGAACCTTCCCTGAGGCTCCACGAACATCTAACTTCACAAACTCAGAAGTTGCAACCAATTCGGTGACATGGCCACCAATCCCTCTCAAATTTCCACCAATACCAGTTTTGATGGGGAGGCACAAATGAGTTGCCTAAAACAAAGAAATCAGGTTTATCTGAGAGCCTGAGTCCACCAATGCCCTTGCCTCCCTGCCATTTAGAGTGACATTGACATAACCCAGAGAAGCAGAAAAATGAGTTTCCAAACCCTCACCAAACCTTTCAGCAGAATCACATATGTATTCAACCTCCCCAGAAGAAACCCTTCTCCTGGTCAACAACTTTTTCTGCCTATCAGCCAACCCTAGACTGATAGCATACAACTCCCCATAAGATAGGGAAACCTGACCCTGATTCATCCTTTCCAGGCTAGAGTCCATAACATTGGATTGACCAGAAACTACTGGCCTCTCAAAGTGAGCCCTTGGCTTCACCACCTTGGTCCTAGAAGATTCTTGAGGATCAGCACCACCAACAGATTTACCATCAACAGGAAAAAAACCAGATCTCTCACCAGACCCTCTAACTTCAGCAGGCTTTAGCAATGAAGCCAAAGGGACATCCTCCTTAGAGTCAGAATCCACCTCCATTGGCTTTGGCTCACCATTCATGTCCAATGCGCCAAAACTAGGGGGGCCCATGTCAGCCATACCCTTCTGCATCTTGTACAGCTCCTCTTTGCTGTACTTCTTCCTAGCTGCACTCAGCTTAGGATCCACCTTTGAAGCATTAGGCTTTGGTTGTGCCTGAGAACTGCTCTTAGGCCTTCCCAACTTTCCTGCTTCCACATCATAAACACCAGCTAAGCATTCACCACTCAACTGTCCACCACAAGAATACAACTCCAAACCACCAAAGGAGGTAGAAAAAGAGACCTTATTGACCTCTTTCCCTTTTCCCTTGACATCCTCATTCTCCTTACCAGAAGACTTCCCTTGATCAGGAATCTCCTCAAACCTTGGCCTCCTTTGATTGAGACCACCCCTTCTTCTGATTAAATCCACAGGAGCCTTCCCCTCACTGGGCTTCACAAAAGAACTGTCAGGGAACTTGAAAACCCTGCCATCAAACTCCACTTTTCCTTCAGACACATCCTTTTTCAATGCCCAAAAGTCATTGGGCCTGTGCCCCCTCCTACTGCAATAAGAGCAGACCCAAGGATCTCCCTTACCAGCCCTCCTTTCAAAATCTCTAGGCTGAGAAGGTGCCTTATTGACCTTCTTAGCTTCCTGCACAAAAATGTGGAGCTGTTTTGTCAGGTCAGCTAACTGTTCCACCATTGGGTCCCTCTCCTGTTTTGGAACCTTCACCAAATTCTTCTCCTCCTTCTTCTCTCTAACTTCCTCTTCATCCAAAGCCTCACTGACTTTACTGACATACTTGGCACACCCCTCCTGATAGGTGTCCACAGCCAATAACTTCGAATGGGCCTCAACAGCCTCCTTCACCTTATCCAAGGCAGGAAAATTCTGGTCCCCATTAGAAAGAGTTTTAATCAATTTCTTTCTTGAAAAATCCTTCAACACATCCATCCTGACATCTCTAGCCAGGTCAGACCAAAAAACATCCTTGGAAGAATTTTCATGTGCCAGCTCCTCCACTTCCACCAAATATTCCACCACATGATCAAACTGTAGCAGAAACTTCCTGTAACTATGTAGGTTACCAACATAACCATAAGATTGCTATTCACTGACAACCTTCTTCAGATCCACCATAGTAAACCTGACACCCCATCTATCCACCATCTCCCTACACAACAATTTCCTATCCCTCTTCTTGTAGCCAGACATGGCCACAATCTCCTTCTCCACTTCCCTATCACCAATGAAGAAATTAATCTGCTTCACCATTTACAGTTTAGAAGCACCATCTACACCAGCAGCAGTTTCATATTTCTCCAGAAACCACTTCACATCTTCGCCATTAAACATGGTACCATCCCAAGTTTTAATCCTAACACATTCCCTAACCATCACAGCAGGAGGACTGTCCCCCCAACTGACAGTCACCACAGGAATAGCAGAACCAGAAGCCATTCTTCCAGTCCAAAACACCAAAAAGAGCCAACCAAAGAAAGCAGAGATTCCAAAGAACTAGCAGGTTGTACACCCACGTTGGGCGCCAGAAATGTAGAAAATCCTTAAGTGCTAGCTATAGGCCTTGACCAAGGGATTTGGAGAAAAACCAGAGAGAAAATCCCTTGTCCCTTTAGAAAGATAAGTGAGATTTACCTGCTACAGTAAATTGGTTCCTGTTTACCAAAAGCCCCTTTTCCAATACACTTGGCTGCTTGATGAGCCACGAAAGTAGTCACCAGACAGACTACCAGACCAAAGAAATGAAATGTAGACCAATTTCCACACCAGAGACAGCAAAGATACTTGATTTAGGCTGCAAATCTACACCAGAGACAACAATAATACTTGCTATAGCTTGCAAGACTATAACAGAGAAAACAGTTGCCAAAGTTGAGTTAAATGAAGAACTAACCTTGCAACAAACACAGCCAATTGTGGCCAGAAAACAGTGAAAACTGAGTGAGGAACAGTGATATCACCTCTGGATGGTTGTATGATTATTAAGGTTGCCCCAAACTGTCTTATTCACTATGTACACACAGACCACTATCTAAGAGCTCATGCACACCCACCAATTTGGCACCTTTACCCGCCAAATTGAATAAAAACCCTCCAGAAGCGCTTCCCAATCTTCTAAAACAGAGGCGGGCAGGCCGCCCGACGTTGGAGGCGCCTCCTGAAGCGGCAAGGCCTCCCTGAAGCCAGAGAACTAATAAAAACACCTAATCTACTTAGAAAAAATAACTACAAATACTAAAACCTTTAAAACACGGAATTTCACTATAACAACATGGAGACATGAAATATAGAGAAAAATTAGCTCTATCCAACGGTACTAAGCACTTAACCCTAAGACTTAAGGTTAGCCCGTAAAACAGGAAAAACAAAATTAAACAGCTATCTTTTATAAATGAAAAATGAGGAAATGACCCCTTAAAACTTAGAATATGAAAAATGTCTACAAGACATAAAATATAGAGAAAAACCGGGGCTATCCAATGATAGTACCCACATACCCTCAGACCCAATATCCACGGAATAAAACCAGAAAAATACCTAATTCATCAACAGATGTCAATTAAGACATGCCCAAACAACGCAAAATCGCACAACAAAGGCCCCTGCCAATGTTGGAAGACCACAGCGTTTTCTGAAGAGGAAAGGGGTTGGTTGAAACACTCTTACGGTAAACCTTATATTTTTCTAGTTATACCTCATGCGCCATGGCAAAAGAAGGCTTTTCCAATACCAGAGGCTATAAGAGAAGAGTATATGGAATTAATTAGGGGAAGTTTAAGGTCTGTCTTGTATGAACAGTCTATGTCTAGTTATTCAATTCCAGTATTTTGTGTTGTTAAACATAATGCTAAATTAAGGGTTGTTCATGATGTTAGGGAGATGAACAAGGTTATGGTAAAGGACACAGAATTCCACCAGCGCCAGAGGAGTTTGTGGATTCTTTTGAGGGACGCACATGTTATGGATTGGGTGATATTATGGGAGGATACAATGAGCGCGAATTGGACGAATCATCCAGACCCATTACAACGTTTGAAACCCCAATGGGGCGCTTCAGGTTGACAAGGTTACCGCAAGGCACAAAAAATTCTTTGGAGGTATACCAAGCACAGTTGATGTGGATATTTCAGGATGAAATTCCAGAACATGTGGGAATTTTCATTGATTATGGTGGTATTAAAGGACCAGCCAGCGATTACAATGGGGAGGTGCATCTAGTAATAAAATGGGAGAACAATTGACAAATAATAAGTCAACAAACGAATAGTTTATAATTGTGGAGTCAAGTATAAGATATTAGATTTTCTGCAATCATTTTTTTGAGAATATATTAGAGATATTTCTGAGTATTTTTGTCATTCGTGCGTCTGTGTGTGTATTTCTTATAGTATAAGTGAAAGCTTGCAACATACACCATGGGAAATCTAGGGGTGAATCGTTAGAAATCCCCTCTCCTGAAATTTAGAGTGTCCTTTAATTATGCCAGGTTTAGGAATACTTTATAAAAAAATTAAATTAGAGTTAGATTTACAATTATTCTCAGATTGGTCCAAAAATGAACCTGAATTGATCTCAAGTTATGCAAAAGTTGATCAACTATAACCATGATTTTATCCTTCATTGAGCACACATTGAGCACACATTGAGCACACATTGATCCAACATAAGCTTTTTAATATACAATATTATTATCAATTTAGAGGGAGAAAATTATTCCTTAACATACCTAATCATTACTTTGCATTCAAAAGATAAACCATAAAATTATGTAAGTAAATTTAATTTACAATAATAATATCTTTTACTACATAATTGTAACAGTAGATAAATTTAGCAAATTTTTTGATCACAAATATTAATAACTATAGGGATTGAAATTAATTAATGCCCTTCCCATTTTCAAATTTTAAAAAGATTATAGTCACTTCTCACTTCTAATCTATTAGGTCTTTGCAAAACTAAATTTTGTATAATTTTTTAAATTTTACCTAAAATATAAGACCTACAGGCTATTGAAAATAAAATCTTCAGTTACTCAACTAAAAGAAAAATTTATATTTAAATAAAAATAAAAATAGTCCTTAAAGTGTATAACTTGAATGGTTGTTATGAAAATTAATATGCAAGTTTTCCTATTTAAATATTTAATGCTTATATAAATCACTTTCCCAAGTTTTGGTATGAGTACATGTGAAATAGTAACTGCATTTAAAAGTGGAAATCAATATAATGACAAAAATATTTTCCAAATTTATTTTAATTTAATATTTATCTGTAAAAAATTTTGAAAGTAATATTTTATTCATCTTCTTAAGGATCTCTTCCTCCTCCTCTACCCATTTAATTTTCAATAGGGGGTTTCAAACTTAAACAAATATGCCTGGTGGATTTCATTTGAAAACCACCACATAAAAACACCATGAAACATGGCTGATTTGGTACATGGGGTCAAATATGTCCTACTTTAGTGAAAATATTCCAACCACAGCACAGCCAACCAATCTAAAGATCCTCCCAATTCACCACACATCACATCTTTCCCTTCCCACTTTTTTAATACCAATTCTTACACATGGTGCCCTAGTAAATTTTGAGCTTTTCATTACTTTCTTTATCAACAATTCCTGAACAAATTTATATCCTCAAAACTTAGTCATCATGCCAAGAACACTACAAAATTTTCAACACAACCCTTTTAAATCCTTTTTTCATGCTCTCAAAATGATCAAGTTGCATGTACTTCCCACTTGGGTTTGTTTTATTTTTGCATATAGACTTTTATTTTGAATTTTCACTGAAAGCATAATTTTTACCTTCCTGATTCATTTTGGTTAATCATCTCAACATGAATTTGGATATTTCAGAAGTTGCATAATTTTTCATTCTTTCTGTTTTTCAATGATCCCTCATATCCTTTTATTCATCTTCTCTCACTTCCTTAACTCCTCTTCTATTTTTTTTATCCATCACTTCCAGAACTTCTATCTGGTCCTTTTACATCTTTGAAGACATCTCATCAGGTAAGTCATCCTCCCACCATCTTTTTTCAATTTTAACTGATGTTCTTTTTCTGAATTTTTTTTTGTTTTTGTTTCTAATTCTTTTTTTTCTCAAATCAAATTTCCACTTTTAAGAAGTTTCTACAGAAGCTTAGCTCTCATATCCACCAAGAAACATCTGATTTGGCTCACTGTTTGTTGAGATATTTATCATCCACTTGGCTCAAATTTCCATCAACTTTATTTTAATCTTCTCAAGTAGGTTCTTACTCTGGAACAAATATAATACTTATAAAAAACATAGGTAGCTAAAATAGATCTTTTTAGACCATTGATAATACCTGGCTTTAATTTTTATAACCCTTTTTTTATTTTCTTTTAAGTCAAAAATAAAAGGTCAGAAATAGTGTTAGGGTTTTTTAAATGAGATAAACTTTTGTTGGGAGAATCTCCAGAATCATTGATTTTATTTCCAGCAAATGGTTTTGAATTTGGTCCTGTGGTTGCTGAGATAACTTCTTCCAAAGTTGAATCTTGTTTCATGGACTAATTTACATTCTTTAAGTTCAATGTTGCATAATATGCGTATTGGGCTTATGCAATCTATTTCAAATAATACTTCAGGCTTTTGGCTCTGATGTGATCAGCTAAATATCAGTTTTAGATGAGTCCTTCCTATTTTGTAATTTTTTATGAGGATGAATATTAACATTTGCTGAATTTTGGCTCATTCAAATCTCACATTATTTTGATTACAGGTTCTCTATAGGCATGAATTTCATTTCCAGAAAGCATAATCAATTTTGGCTCATTAATTTCTGAGAAATCTACTTTAAAAGTTGAGTCTTTTTATGTAAACTAATTTACATTTTTTAATTTTGATATTCCGTAATATGCATGTTTTTTCTGATACTTTTCATTGTACCACTCCCAATGTATGTCAATTCCTCAACTGTTTTTTATCATTTTTTTTCTCAATTTTTCTTCTTTATTAATCATTTTTTTCCTTGATTTGTTGATGTTTTTAATTTTTTTCAGGAGATTGTATCATCAAATCTATTTGTAACTCTTCTCAGCATAATCATCAATCAAAAATACAAGAGATAATCATCAAACTACCAAGGAAACTCCTTGTTTGATATCTTGTAAAAAGTGTTCTCATTTTTTTTTAATCTTGTGAAACACTAACTTATTTTGGTTTTTCATTCCTGATCAACCAAAGTCTGATAATCCAGGTAAGTAAAGTAAGGGGGAAGGGCCCTATTTATAGTAAATCTTTAAGGAGGGGATCCAAATATGGTTATTAGAAGATATTCCATTTTTTTTATTTCATAAATTTTTAAATTATAAATTATTAAATATAATCAATCAAATAAAAATTTTGTGCAATTGAGACTTGCTGCTGTATAAATTTGTTCATTTATTTATTTATTTGTATTGAATGGATGAATTGTCAATACATTGCTTGTCATATGATTTATTTGACTTTGGTAACATCTGAAATCATTAGCAGGTGGAATTGTGAATCCCATCACTTTTACTTGGCTGAATATTTTTTTTATTGATTTATTTAAGAATTTTTGAAATTTAAATGAAAATTTGGTAATCTTTACACCCTCCCACAGTAAATTGCAGGGGGAGGTATTGAGATTTTTTTTTCTTACATAAATATTTTTTGAGACATGAAAAAAATGCAATCTCCACCCCCTCCCACAGTAAAATTCAGGATGAGATATTGCCATTTTTTTTCAGACATAAAAAAATTTTTTGACATGAAAAAAATGGCAATCACCACCCCCTAATATAGTGAAATGCAGGGGAGGGTATCACCAAATTTCTAGATTACGAAAAATAAAATTTGTTAATTCATGTATCTTGTGCAAAATGGTTGGTTAATTAATCTGTTGAAAAACCATATTTAACCAAATTATTAATAGAAATCCACAATGAATTTTAGTCATGTAGATATGAAGAAATACATTACTTATAATTTAAATACAAAACATTTAATAAACAGGAATCCTAAAAAATAGCAAGAGTAGAAGCATGCAATGTATATAAGAGAGCTTCAAAGCATTTTTTTACAATCAAAATATTTATTTCCATCTCTGATCTGGAAGAGGTTTTAAGATTGGTAAATGTGCCACCATTTCAATTTGAACTAAAATGAAAAATTGCAACTATAATTTGAATAGGAGGATCTCTTTATGGACAACAAGAATCATTTCTGAAAATTGAGTGATATTTTATCAGTTCAAGTAACTGAGAAATTAAGGCAAGGTTGTGCAAAATATCTGTCCAAAGCTAATTTCAGGAATGCTTTAAAGAACCTCAAGGTTAAATTGTGGTTGGTGTTGTATTGAAGGTGTTCTGGAATATAAGTAGTGATTATTCAGCATGTCACACATGTAAGCCAAGTTAATTTCAGCGTTGGAGTTGGTATCTGAGTTAACCAATATATCCAGGGCTAGAGTGGTAGCAGTTATTTCTAGCTTACAATGGACTGAAAGAGGAATTTTAGTGAATGGTGATGAAGACTAAGGGTGAGTGTATCATGAAGTGGCTGCTTAAGTGGTTGCAAGTCACATTTTTCACATGTTGGATAATAAGCCTTTAAGAACTAGGTGAAAAAGAATCTAAGGAGATGGATTGTCTGTACCTAGTTCTGACTGATCAAGATGAAGGAGAGAAGTATTTTGATGCCTTTTTCTTCCCAAAAGAAGGTGTTTTTGAGGTCAAAAACACCATCAAAATACACCTGTCTAGGACAGGTATATTTCATTTTCTGATGGGGTGTTTGGTAATTCTTTATGGTGTGTTTATGTGGAATGCTTGATCAATTTTGAGACCCCCTAATTTACTCCATCCCATCTCATTTTCAAAGAAAATATCTATTGTTTTAGAACTATCCTTATCAGAAATGGCCAATTGTTTTTAAGGTATTAATCCCTTCATCAATCCTCTATATCATGATTCATAATGTATCAAAGAATATGCATTTTATATTTCCTCTAAACTTTTTTACAAGATTTCAAATGTCAGATAACACTACGAGCCAGGGGGTGCCTGGCTGGTAATAATTTAAAAAAACAATAAAAAATAACCTGAGCCACAGGAAATGGCTTGGGATTGAAAAAAAATAATGATTTCTGCCAGCTTTAAGCTGGCAGCATTTAATAAAAATGAAAAAAATGACAAAAGCCACTAAAAGTGGCTTTGGACATTTTTATAATACATCTTGCAGGCACTTTAAAACTGCCTGCATGATGATATGTTTAAAAGTAAGCAAAGCTGCATGCAGCAACTTTGCTTGTTTTTTTTTTATATTAATGACTTGCAGCCAGTATAAAACTGTCTTCAAGTCTTTTTTTAAAGCAACCAAAGTGGCTTGTAGCGACTTTGGTTTCAGACTGTTTTTCACATCTCCCAGCCAGATAACACTGGCTGGGAGGTTTTAAAGTGATATTTGAGCAGCCAATATTGCTTTAAGCAACATTGGCTACTATAAAAAATAAACTACCAGCCAGGGGGAGCCTGGCTGGTAATAATTTATAATTACATAGAAAAAAGAACCCAAGCCACTTCCTGTGGCTTGGGTTTGAATATAAAGACTTTAGTTTGCTTCCAGATTTAAGCTGGCAGCGTTTAATAAAAAATTAAAATAAAATGACCAAAGCCGCTAAAAGTGGCTTTGTTCATTTTAGTAATACATCTTGCAGGAAGTTTAAAACTGCCCACAGTATGTTGGGTTTAAAAGCCAGCGAAGTTGCATGCAGCAACTTTGCTTGCTTTTTTTTATATTAATGACTTGCAGCCAGTATAAAACTAGCTGCAAGTCTTTTTTTAAAGAAACCAATTTCACTTGTAGCGACTTTGGTTTCAATAAAAAAATTTTCATCTCCCAGCCAGATAACACTGGCTGGGAGGTTTTAAGGTGATTGAGCAGCCAATGTTGCTTTAAGCAACATTGGCTTCTTAAAACAGTTATTACCAGCCAGGGGGAGCCTGGCTGGTAGTATTTTGAAATTATGTTAAAAAAAATAACCTGAGCCACAGAAAGTGGCTCAGGATTGAAAATAAATAAATAAATAAAAAAATTTCTGCCAGCTTTAAGCTGGCAGCGTTTAATAAAAATTAAAAAAAATGACCAAAGCCACTAAAAGTGGCTTTGGTCAATTTTATAATACATCTTGCAGGCAGTTTTAAACTGCCTGAAAGATGTTGGGTTTAAAAGTGAACAAATTTGCATGCAGCAACTTTGCTCACTTTTTTTTATATAATTGACTTTTAGCCAGTATAAAACTGGCTGCAAGTCTTTTTTTAAAGCAACCAAAGTGGCTTGTAGAAACTTTGGTTGCAAACTGTTTTTTGCATCTCCCAGCCATATAACACTGGCTGGAAGGTTTTAAGGTGAAATTTGAGCAGCCAATGTTTCTTTAAGCAACATCGGCTACTGTAAAAAATAAACTACCAGCCAGGGGGAGCCTGACTGGTTTGAATTAATAAGAAATAAGATGAGTTGAGATATTGAAATTTGCGCTACTCTTTTATATGCCATTTGGCATTAATTTCTTGAGTCACCTGACGACCTACGCACAAGGTCAAGGATGTTCCTGTAAGTGAGATGAGGAGTTTAGAGACTTCTTAGAATCACAGAGGGATAATTCGAGGAAGTGATTCAAAGATGACTCGAAGGAATGATTACTGCTTCAAGATATGTTCAAGAAGGATTCTTATATAATTGAAAGGTACTATTAAAATTCTTAAGATCTCACAAAGAGTTGGAAACTCAACAATCAAAGATTTAGGATTTAGAAATGATTATTGAGAAAATAAAGAAAGATACAATAATAATGATTTAACTTAAAGCTTTTACCACTATTAACTATAAATACGTTTTATAATTTAATTCTAAAGAGTATCAAACCAAAAAACCCAACCCATTTTATATCCTTTACTCCTCCTTGCATTGACCTCATACCCATCTATTATTCAGCACACCACAGACCATTAAAAATACATCCATTACACCTGGACCCTCCTCACTAACATCTGTTAACCCCTTAATCCTCCACTATCCATTCCATCCATGCTCACTACCCCATTTAATAATTCACAGACATTTAATAAACCTTTTAGTGCACCACTACATTGACTATTGCGCTGTGCGTCGCTTATTGAAGAAAAGACTGAGACACACTATTGAGATATTGACTAATTTAGATTTAGAGTTTAGACTAGCGCGGTTGAATAGCGAGTACACAAAGGAAAGTTGCAGTTACTATGGAGAATTGCTTTCTGTGCTTTGAGTATGAATTTAGACCTCTGTATTATTGATTTAATGAGTTACTTTTGCCTCGAGTGTCACATGGCGTGTGACAGATGCCCGGGTATAAGAAAGTAAGCTCTTTTGAGTGTAAAACATACTTCCCACACTAATTTCCCTTCCCTCCTTATTTAATTATTCTTTAATTTATTATGACAGATTTCCCTACTCCAACTCCCAGGCCTCCACACCCTAAATTGGATGGGGGCAATGTTACACAACAGTATTTCAAGACTTGCACAGCCTGCAAGTCGATTGA
Source organism: Hemileia vastatrix (assembly GCA_030280995.1). Classification (NCBI taxonomy): domain Eukaryota; kingdom Fungi; phylum Basidiomycota; class Pucciniomycetes; order Pucciniales; family Zaghouaniaceae; genus Hemileia; species Hemileia vastatrix. The sequence continues at coordinate 7,870,816 of JASXTE010000015.1, forward strand.
GTACTTTTACCTAGAAAGCACGGCGACACAAGGTCCTCTCCAGAAGTGCAAATTTTGCCAATGGAGAAGGGTGGCATGTGACACCTTGTCAAAGAATGCCAACATTGAGAATCGGTTCACTAAGACAAAATTTTGGGTGATTCCCAAGACAAAGAAAGTAGTCGAAGACATTTGGGGATGATCAATCGGTGGGAGAAAATGAAGAAGAAGCTGTAGCCAATGTACAACATGGGTGACTAGGGCTACGAGCAAGAAGCCAGTGGTTGAAGATGAAGTCGAAGAGTTAGTTGAGGAGGAGGAGGAAGTCTACATCTCAAGACAGACCCCGAAGAAGCAACGGGTGGTCATCGAGGATGACAAACAGGAGAAGTAAGTGGTGGTGGAGGTTACTCCAAAATTATTTTTAGAGGCAGACCCTATTTTCAAAGTAAGTCCATTCCCTGATATTTCATAAATCTAGTGACTGATGATCTTGTTTTTAGAATTCAGATGTCATCACAGAAGTCCCTACGGCGGAAGCTTCGAATGCAGAAGCAACCGTTGTGGAACCCACTTTTGTGGAAGTGGCGTTGTCAATGGAAGATAGAATACCGGTAGTTACCTTGAGGGAGGAGAATGAAGAAAACCTTGATCAGATATGGTCAAAGAAGCCTCACCTGGTTCGACAAATGAGATTTATTGAAGACTTAAGCAGAGAAATTGATAAGATTGTCAATGCCGCCTCCATTGACGTGGCTGAGGAGCTATTGGAACTTGGATAATTGATTCCGGTAGGAGAGGGGGAGAATTTTGAAAAATGTAGAAAGGAAATAAGGGAGATTTTGGAGAAGATGAAGGGATTGGTTTAAGATAAAATAAAAGAGAGAATTTAAAATGGGAAAAGAAAAGAAAGAAAATAAAATAGAAATAATTTGTATTTAGTTATGGTTATTTTGTTGTTTTATTTAAAAATTTTAATATTTTATTTTTTTATAAGAGCTTGAGAGAAAAAAAAGGAAAAGACAGAAAAAAGATTTAAATAGAAGTTTGTTTTAAAATTTTGAAAGAAGAAGTTTAAATGAGAGAAGAAAATAAAGAATATTTGATTGATGGAGTTTTAGTTTTAAAGTTCGAAAAGAAAAGAATTAAGTAAGAAGAAAGAAAGAAAGAAGAAAGAAATAATTGATTGAAATAATTTTGTTTTAAATAAAATTTAATTAAATGAAACAATTTGTTATTTATGAAAGTCTGTTAGATTTGAGGATTTTAGTTATTTGACAAAGAAAGAAAGAAAAGAAGAGAAGAAATAAATTTTTAAAAAAAAGTTTTGAAAGAAAAGAAGTAATTTGCTCTAAGGATTTAAAAGAGAGATTTAGAGGTTGAAGTGAGGTTCAAGAAGATGGTCCTGTTGCATTCATGAAGAATATTGATAGTTTGAGGAAAAGAAAATTTTAAAGAAAGAATGTATATAGAAAATTGAGAAGGAAAAAAAAAGAAAAAAAAGAAAATTTTTTAAAGAAAAAGATTTTTATTTTATTTATATTATTTTATTTCAATTTGGTTTTATTTTATTTTATTATATTTTTATTTTATTTTATTTATTTTAATTTAATTTGATTTTTTATTTATTTATTTTAATTTAATTTTATTTATTTTAAAGAAGGTTGAAAAAAAAAATTTGAAAAGAAAAAAAATAAAGAAGAAAATAAAATTAAGGAATTTTTTAGAAGTAAAGATGTTTTTAGATTTTTAAAAAGAAGAAAAGAAAAGAGATGAAAGAAATAAAAAAAGGGAAAGGAAAAAATAAAAGAGAGTTTTAAGGTTTTGGTTTTAAAGGATATTTAAGATGAAAAGATTTTAGGAGTTCAGGGGCATTATAAACATTGATGGCTGTTTCCCAGGATGTTTTGTCTGAGTCATTGAGGAAGCCTTCCCATTCCACGAGGTATTGAATTTTCCCCTTGCGCATTCTTGAATCAAGGATGTGGCTTACTTACCACTCTAGATGGTCTTCTACTTTGACCGGTTCTGGAGGAGGTTGGTTCTTGCCCAGGTATGTTTTGTCGAGCCAGTTCCAGGAGAGATACGTGAAAAACAGGGTGAATAGCCTGCCATTTAGGAGGTAGCTTGAGTTGAAATGCAGTTTTAGAGACTTCAGAGTCGATTTCAAATGGTCCCAAGAGTTTTTCAGCCAGTTTCTTTGATGGTTGAGTTGGTTGAATGTTTCCTGCGTCAAGCCATACTTTGTTGCCTGGTTTAAAAGAAGGAGCATTTTGTTGATGTTTTTCTGCCTGTTCCTTGTACCTTCGAATCGCTAATTCCAAACTTGATTCAAGTTCCTCTTGGAGTCATAATATGGTTTGAAGATAATGTTCCGCAGGATGATTAGTTCCTACATGGATTGAGTTGAATCGAAGAATTATTCCATAAACAGTTTTGAAAGGAGATTGTTGTGTTGAAGAATGAGTCAAGTTATTATAAGCCAATTCGGCCAATGGTAACCATGTGGTCCAATTGTCTTGTTAGTAACTGACATACATTCAAAGTTATTGTTTGAGGATTTGCTTGACCCTTTCTGTTTACCCATCAGTTTTAGAATGATAGGCTGTGGAGAGGTTCCTCGTGATATTGAGTTGTCAACACAGTGGAGTCCAGAATGTGGATAAAAACAATGAGCCTCTATCTGAAATAATATCATTAGGTAAGCCGTGTTTGAAAAATACATATTCTAGAAACAATTTTGAAAAATCTTCTGCTGTAGCAGTAGTAGTGGTTTTAATAAAAATAGAAATTTTTGAAAATCTATCTACTATTACTAATATAGCATCAAAATTATTAGAAAGAGGAAGTTGAGAAATAAAATCCATCGATAAAGATTCCCAAGGTTTAGAGGGAATAGGAAGTGGTTGAAGCAACCCATACTTCAGGTGATGGGGAGCCTTATTCCTATTACATTTGTAACAAGCTTTTATATAGGCCTTGATTTCCTGGTCATACCTGGCCAGAAGAAATCCCTCACCATTAACTGGTAGATTTTATCAACCCCAAAATGACCAGCTAATGGAGAATCATGTCGACTATTGAAAATCCATAATTTTATTTCATTGTTGTCGGGTATGACTACTCTTCCCTCAAAGACTAATAGACCCGATTCAATACTAAATCTTTTGGCCCCTTTCTTTGAGAGTATTTTGTCTTTTAACCCTAAACAATAATTGTCCTTCGACTGAGCTTCGAGGATGTTGGATAGTGGATTTTGAACAGATTGAATTGTCATTGAATTAAGTTGATGAGTGGTTAACATTGATTTGTTGAAGATTGATTTCACATTTGCTGGGTTCTTGTCAGAAAATGAGTCCCCCCGCTGTGGGTAAACGTTGTCCCGATGTGACAAGATATCTGGGACAATGCAGTTTTTACCTGGGCGATAGGAAATAGAAAATGAAAATTCAGACAGAAATTCAGGCCACCTGGCTTGACGCCTGGTTAACACTTTGGAAGACATAAAGTATTTCAAAGCATTATGGTCTGTTAAAATTTGAAAAGGACTATCTAGGCTGAGAGGAAAAGAGCGCCATTTTTTAAGACAATGAATAATAGCTAAAAGCTCTTTGTCATGAATTTCATAACTTAATTCTGCTGCAATGAGTTTGCGTGACTCAAAAGAAACAGGATGAAACAATTTTTTTTCAGGATTTAATAGGGAAATGACCCCTGCGATAGCATAATTGCTCGCATCTGTTTTGATTCTTGTTGAAGCAGAAGGATCAAAATGTCGAAGAATTGAAGCTGTGGTGAACGCCTTCTTCAATGCTTTAAATTCCTTTCTAGCTGTGGAAGTAAAAACAAAAGGAATATCTTTTCTAAGAACAAAAGTAAGATTGGAAATAGTTTTATAGTAATCTTTAATAAATCTTCTATAGAAATTTTCAAAGTCCAAAAATCCCTGGAGGGATTTAACAGATTTGGGCTCAGGCCATTCCAGGATCTTTTAGACTTTTTTGTAGTCCATGACTAATCCATCAGTGGATAATGTAAAACCCAAAAAATCAATAGATTTAAGGTTTAATTTGCATTTATTGTGCTTGGAGTAGAGACCGTGTTCTTGAAGTCTATTTAGAACCTGTTGAACATGATGAATATGTTCATCTAGTGTCTTCAAGAAAATTAAAATATCATCTAAATAGACAAAAACAAATTGTTCAACAACATCTTGAAAGATGTCATTGACAAAAGTTTGAAAAGTAGATGGGGTGTTACACAATCCAAAAGGCATAACTAAATATTCAAAATTACCAAATCTAGTGCGCATTGCAGTCAGTGGTTCATGACCTTCTGCAATGCAAATAAATTGTAAGCGCCTCTAAGATCAATTTTAGAAAAGAAATTAGCACCATTGAAAAGGGTAAGAAGTAATGACATAGGGAGAACAGGATATGCATTCTTCTTAGTGACTGTGTTGAGCTTTCTATAGTCAACACACAACCTAAGACTACCATCCTTCTTTTTTACAAAGAAAAAAGGGGAGCCGATTGGAGATTTACTGGCTTTGATGAAACCTTTGGCTACACTCTCTGCAATTTTGTCTCAAAGAACTTGAGATTCGTCCTTCAACAAAGAATAGACAGGACCTATTAATTCTATCTGATGGTCGTAGGGTTGATGATGTAGTAACTTATTGGCCTCGCGGATTGAAAAAACATCAAGGAAATCATGATTGATTTCTGGTAGAGTTAATTTAATGGCTTTAATGTCAATTTGATTGTCCTCATCATCTTTGAGGGAATCTCTCGAGGGAAGACCAGAATTGAGAGAGCATAATTCGATTGCTTTGAGGAAATTTAAACCCTCTTCAAGTGAAGTCATCGAGCTAGAAGGGTTAGCAAATTTCTCATTTAAAGAATGATCAGATGCTTGCAATTCATCTGGCAGAGATTTGTCCTCTAGTAGGACATTGTCAGGCGGGTTGCTAAATTCCCTATTGACCTGCATTGAAGAATTAGAAATATACTTAGTACATGGGGTGATCAATACCCGTGTCCAATCAATTTCACGATTCCAATGCGTTAAAAAGTCATTGCCAAGAATGGTATCGTCCATCCTTGGGGCATCCAAGACTGATAATTCCCACTCAAAGGGGGGAAAGTTTGAAAATTTGAAAACCCATTAAACTTTCTTACTGACCCAATATTTGGGCTCCTCTGATTCGACCAAATAAATTGGAGTTCGATCGATATCTGTAAATGTCAGCTGTAACTTCTTGGTAAAAGATAAACTGACAAAAGAAATTGAAGCTCCAGAGTCTATAAGACAACTGAAGGGGATATCCTCCTTTAAAAGAATGTATCTCAAGTAATTTAAGGCAATTCCAGTCCTTAAGACATGGAGGTTCTGTGCACTGGGAGAGATAAGATAGTTTGCTTTGCACACAAGTAAACTATCTACTAGTTTTTTGACTTCAAACTAGTACCTTCTCTTTCCTTCAATTTTACACAATCTTCCAGCTTGTTCTTACCCCAACAATACATACATAACCCATTATCTGCTCGCTTCTTCTTCTTATCAGATTTTTTAAATTCCCCTTTAGGATCCAGTACTTTACTGATATTGCCTGGGGTCAAGCTTTTCAGTCGAGGTTTGTCCTTTCCCTTATTGGGTTTGGATTGAATTGTGGAGGATTGAGTTGTCCGTGGGTGTGAAGAAGGTCCCAATTTAAAATTTATGCCTTGAGATTTGTTGGCGTATTGACGATGTTGAAGTCTTCCTTGGTAAATGCCGTCAAGTTTGATGGTTTGATACATTAAATCCGTTAAAGTAGTCATCTTCTGACCGTGAAGACTTAACTGATCCAGAATCCTCTAAGGAAGTCCTTTTTTGAAATGATACTTGAGGGCAGCATCATTCCAACCTACTCATGTTTGAAGCGCTCTGAAGTTCAAGATATATTCAGAGGCTTTACCATTATCACTCATGCGAAGAAAATCAAGTTCAATTTCTACATTGTCAGTTTCATTAGGGTCACCAAACAGCTTGAAGAGTTGGTCTTTGAACATTTTCCAGTTATTAATAAGTAAGTGGGTTTCGGTCATAGAGAGCATGAGAAGATAAGGTTCGAACCATTCCTCTGCTTTTCCGGCTAGGAATGAAGAAGCATAAACAACCTTTGATCGGTCGTTATTAAAGGTTCGAGGGTCACTATGGAACAGGAGCTTTCAGGTTTGCAAGAAGGGTCTCAATCTGTCTGTATATTCTCCATTGAATTTATCAGGAGATTTCATAGAAGGAGTTTCAAATTTAGATCCCTCTGAAGACGTTGAATTTGAAAGAGTCTTCATGAAAAGTCTCATAAAATCTTCCAGAGAATTAGATGGTCCAGGTTCTGAAGGTTGACCAGAAGGGTGATTAGCAGGGGCAGATTGTGCCTCGTGCATTGTATCCTCTCCTTCTTCATCATCACTAGAATCATAAAAATCTTGTGGGATGTCTTCTACAGATTGGACTGAATTTTGCCGTCCCCTAAGGTCGAGTGGCTCCAAGGAGTGAGTGCGGGAAACAGGTCAAGTGGCTGTTGGCCTGCCTCTGGCACGAGCTCTAGTAGTAGCGCCCGTAGGAGGAGTGCGTTGAACAGGTGCCATTTTAAGAATTTAGAGAAACACGTGAAAATGGATGTAGTAGTGCAAAGAATGAGAACTACGGAGAATTAAATTATACTGTCACAAGACAACCTATGCACAAGGTCGAGGATGTTCCTGTAAGTGAGATGAGGAGTTTAGAGACTTCTTCGAAGCACAGAGGGATGATTCAAGGAAGTGATTCAAAGGAAGGATTACTGCTTCGAGTTATGTTTGAGAAGGATTCTAATATAATTGAAAGGTAGTATTAGAATTCTTAAGATCTCACAAAGGGTTGGAAACTCAACAATCAAAGATTTAGGATTTATAAATAATTATTGAGAAAATAAAGAAAGATACAATAAAAATGATTTAACTTAAAGCTTTTACCACTATTAACTATAAATACGTTTTATAATTTAATTCTAAAGAGTATCAAACCAAAAAACCCAACCCATTTTATATCCTTTACTCCTCCTTGCATTGACCTCATACCCATCTATTATTCAGCACACCACAGACCATTAAAAATACATCCATTACACCTGGACCCTCCTCACTAACATATGTTAACCCCTTAATCCTCCACTATCCATTCCATCCATGCTCACTACCCCATTTAATAATTCACAGACATTTAATAAACCTTTTAGTGCACCACTAAATTGACTATTGCGCTGTGCGTCGCTTATTGAAGAAAAGACTGAGACACACTATTGAGATATTGACTAATTTAGATTTAGAGTTTAGACTAGCGCGGTTGAATAGCGAGTATACAAAGGAAAGTTGCAGTTGCTATGGAGAATTGCTTTCTGCCCTTCAAAGATGGATTTAGACCTCTGTATTATCCATTCAATGAGTTTCTTTTGCCTCAATTGTCACGTGGCGCGTGACATTTGACAGTGTGAAATGTATATGTGCATAATAAAAAATCAAAGCCAGAAAAAGAGGTATTGGATATTTTTAAATGCCAAAAATTATATACCCAGTTTGAAGATATTTGAAATATCAGAATACTGTTTTTGTGTGCAGATTGTTTTTCAGAAATATATACTTGGTTGTTAACTATTTTGTAGCCAAATGTCAACTTAGTGGCAAAAAAAACAATAAGTGATAAAAAAGGTGTCCATAACAGCTGAAGGTTAGTTTTCAACCTTATGTGAACAAATGATATGGATAAGTGGATTGAATTTGAAAAATGAATGAAAATAAATATGAATTGCATCCGTGTGAGACTATCTGAGGCTTTGATTCTTCAAATTATATGTTGTGAAACCCTATAAAAATAAGCTGTAAAAACAATATGTAAGTTTTAATTTAAAGCATGTGAAAATGTTTTGTCATCATTTGTACAATACATTGCTGTGTAAAAACCTCTTGCATATACGCCTTATGTAATTCACTGCATGCCATGCAACCAGCTTCAGTAACTTGCATGTTTCTATGTGCATAACTGTAAGCAAATTTTCATCCAAGTGGAAAATTTTCTACTTCTCTCCTTCCACTTACAAGACACAGGTTATTATAATAATTAGCTTTTTATCTGTTTCACTGAAGAGTTTTTTATTTTGGTTTGTCCCTTATACTTATTTCTTAAGTAAAAATATTAAATTCACTTTAAATATAAGTTCAACTTTTAGGGAATCCATTTTTCTCAATAATTAGGTTTGCCACAAAAGTAATTTATTTACAGATTACTAACTTGGATTTTTTGTATTTTACTCTCCTTGTAAATCTCTTAAAAAATTAAAAAAAAATAGAACTGATGATTGTTTTTAACTCTTGGAAGCTTGATCTCTAACTTGTCATAATATAATCAAAAAGCTAATTTTTGGTTAGCATCCAAATTTTATATTGGTTTGTCTTTCTCTTTTCATTTTTTTCATTCAATAAAAATGATACTTATTTTTCTACAATAATCTATTCCTAAAAATTAAAATTAACAGATAAGTTGTCTATTTATCAATCAATCAACTCCTACCAAAGTATTTTTTTTAAATTTCAAGTAAGAATATCTTTTTTTCACTATTTCATTTTTAAAGTTTTTATTATTCTCAAATATTATATATTAAATAATAAAATAAAATAAAATATCATAGTATCCACATGTGTATGGGATCAATTTTTTTCTACATATCAATAATTTATTGTATTGGCCTCCTGTAATTCTATTAATGGTAGAGGTATAGTTGATTCTTGTTTAAGGAAACTATACCTTTCAAAATTATAAATTTTGTATATCTGGCGGTTTGATATATTATTGATATATGGAGAAAAATTAAATAAAGAATCAACACATACTTGTGTATTATTGCTGTATTTATCATAATAATTGGGTATTGGATTTAAGCTTCACATTTAATTGTTTATGTTTAGGGTATACTTGAATCTTGTTTTCCCATCGCATACGGCAGAATACAATACTTGTAAGCAATAAAATGAAGCTTTAATTCCAAATACTTGATTAATATTTTAAATTCAGCTAATACTCATGTTTTCTACATGCATGTTGGATATGATTTTTTATTTATTATTAATAATATATAATGATTATTTTTGGGGGTGTTAATTATAACAATTGCATTCTTTTGCACTTTTATTTATTTATTTTTGAATTAAATTAATTTCTTATCCACTACACTACAAGATGCAGGCTTCACAAAGTTTGTTTATAAAGAAAATCACTGCCAAGGAAAAAAAATCAAACAACAAGCGTGCAAAAAACATCAAAAATGCATTACTTATTGTTGAAAATTACAGTAGTGAGACAGATGGAAAGAGGGAAAAATAGTTTTCTAGGAGTTTTGTAAATAATTTACTTAATCCAGAACGGTATTTTACTTAAAATTCTAGCTGTTATATTTTCCATCCAATCCGCTCCTCAATTCCAAGTGTTATAGTGAAAAAATTTTCTATTGAATATCTCATTTGATTAAACATGCTTGAAGCAACAATTCAGTGCATCAAAGACTTTTCGTATTGTGAACATGAATTTTTGCAAAATAAAGCTTATTAAAATGGTGTTGGATTTGGTAATATATTTGTTGGTGGTTGGTGTTTAGATAGGAAAAAGTCTCTATTAATTCTTAAGTATTATATAGTTTTATTTATGAATAGTTTTAATCTATTATTATTTTAATTACTTTTATAGGTAAATATACTTCTAAGCCCTTAGATTTGGCAAAGTATGATTGTTTCATGAAGCGAATAGAGTTATTCTTTAAATTTTTTTATCAAAATATATCTAATGTTAAGTATCGAGAAGCAGTAAAACTCTGTCAAAAGCTTGGGATACCTGGGTTTGGAGAAAATGTTGATGATCAAGAAATTGAACCATTTGCTGGCAATGTTACTTGGACAACAGGCTTAAATGGAAACAGGTTTTCAAATAGTCCTCACTGTGACTCAGACGGTAGCGAGTATACATTTGGATTTTTCATGCCTAAATACACTGAGAAAAATTCTCTTCATCAATCTTATGACTCAAATCAACAACGTCAAAAAGGTGGAGAGCTTCATTTTCCTGAAATAGCTTGCAAAGTAGACATGGAGGTCACTAATGGCATCACAGCAATTCTATGGCCACCAAACCTTCTTAATCACTTCACTTCACCATGTTATGAAATTGGTGGATTCACTTGCATTGGCTCTTCTATTAAAGTTAGTACAAGACTTTTCAATACATTTAAAAAACTCCAAGAGTTTGAAATAGAAATTTCTGAGTACTTAAATATAAATGAAGAGTTAGAAAGATGTAATTTTCTCATCATGATACTTTCTAAGTACAATGAAAAGACTGATTTAACCAAAAAAAATTTAGTGAATAACTATATATTTAATGTTACTAAAGATATTATAAAATTAAATACAAAAAAATATTCTAATATGCATGTTAATAAAAAAAGTAAAAGACCATTAAGCAGTGATAGGTAAAAAATTGATTGTATTGTACAGGTATAGTTTTAGTTTAGTGGTAGAATGATATATTTAAACACATGTCTATAAAACCTTTTTATTAAGCTGATGATTATGTATAATCTAGTGAAAAACCTAAAACAATAAAATTATGAAAAAAATGAATGTAAAAATTGAAAAATTATATTGCAATAGAAAATTATCATTGCTACATGTAAAATAAAATATTATATGATAAAATATAAGAAATAAAATATAGCTTTGTAACTTGCTTAATTATTGTAAATTGAAACTAAATATATAAAATATATTTAGTTTCCGTCTTAAAAGATCATATGCATCAATATAAAGAGATCTGTACTGTTAATATTGTTTTTAAAAATATTAAAAAGTTGATAATTTTTGAAATAAGTTTCTTCTTATTAATAACTAAAGTAAAACTATGTAATATTTTATTCTTATTTAAGTAAAAAGAAAAAAAAATTAATGGACAATTAAATATTAATTTTTTTTCTTTGAGTCATTCATTATTTACTTTTATATCTAACTTGAATTAATTTAGTGGCATTATTCAATCTTAAATTTACTTAAATTTGAACACTAGTGTTGTAGACAATCCTATAGTGCTAGTGTCAGCCAGGCTATTCAAGGAGTCCAGTAAATGATATATAAATTATAAAACCTTAAAGAGTGGGTAAGACTTGTATTTAATGAATATAACTTAATATTTTATTGCATAATGAAATTATATAAGAATTTTATTATATACAAATGTTACATTAAATTTATTGGTTATATATATTTTTATATACAATTAAATTGAGCATAATATAATATATTCTACAAATAATGGCGCATTTTTATGTATTTAATAATTATAAATTTATATTTAATTAATTGAAAAACATATATTATAATTATAAGTGTAAAATTAATTTATAATATATTTAAATTAATTACTTAAATTTATATATTAAATAATACCTCTCATATGATACTAAAAAATAATTAATGATGCTTCTTTTGACCCTTAATTGTGTTAGAAAAAACAAATAAATTAATTTTGACTAAATTGAGATTAATTGCATGTTTTGTTGCGTCAAATTATTTTTTGTTTCACTTAAAATGTCCTTTAATCAGACTGTACCATCTGTTTGGAATTATTTTTCTCATAGTTCCTATGTTCCAATCTTGTTTAGTTATTCACTATTTTTCACTTACTGATTTGGGAATTAATGACGGGAAAATTGGATTCTTAATTGGGGTTTTAATTAATTGTTTCATGTTTTTCTCTATATTGTTATGTTTCATTTACTCTTTTGATATATTTGTTTTACTTCATTCTAATCATTGTATTTACAAAGATAGTAGTGCTTCAGAGGACCCATTTCCTATAAAAGGGCCTTGATAATCCCCTGTAGCCTCATCACTTATTATACACTCAACAAATTAAATACTATTTTACTACGTTTATATTTTTTTTATTAGTAATACAATTCTAATTAAAAGTCTATATAACAAATTAAAGGTTGCTTTAAGTCTGATAGTAATTAAAAGTGTTTGCTGCGCAGAACCCTTACATTGAATAATATTATTATTAATAAATTCTAAGTTTTTGTCACCTCTCAAAGTTACTCACCGTTGTTTCCCTCTCAAATAAATTAAATATATATTATTGTAATTTATTTCTTTTATTTTCCCTTTTCCTCCTCCTTCTCTCCTCCTTTTCTCCTATTTTTCTTACCTTCTTCTAGACGACTGACCGACAACTGGGGGCCTTTCCAAAACGACGACGACGATCGAGCCTGGCGACGAACGACAAAACGCACGGACCACCTAGCAAAACGAAACTTTTGCCGCGACTGTGTTTCGAACTTGGGTTCGACATCTTAGGTTTATATAATATTAATTTTTATATTATTTTGAAGTGATTTTTCGATCACTATAGTAAGTTCACCTTTGCGCCTCTCACTCATATTACTATATTTTTATTGCAATAACAGTGATTGGGGCTTAATTGCTGATTCACTGAGTGTAAGTGTTCAATTTTTAAAAAAAAAATTTTTTCCTAGTTGACTATTATGAAGTGTTAAATCCTCTTAGTCCTAGAAGAATTGACATTATTATTAATACAAATTGAATTATTAATTTAATTTTTTTTTATTATTAATTATTGTTAATTTTGGTTGACTTAAAAGTACATTGTGCTTAGTCCCAATATATTGCCATATTTAATATTGGTAATTAATTGGTTGAATTAAATTAATTGTTATTCCCAATTTAACCTTGCAATCCATTTTTTTTAAAAAATTAATTTTTTAATTATTACTTTATATTGAAAATTATTTTTTCTATAATTTAATTAATTAAATATTTTTTTTTATTATTTGGAGCAATTATTGACTAACTTTTATTATTTTTTTATAAAGTAAAAAGTAAATTATAAATCTTCCCACTAGTATGTCCAACGATTTGGCAGAAAAAATGGATAACATGCAAGTGGATGAGATAGAAATTGACTATGATGCTGACACTGTAAGTTCTTCTAAAGTTGGTCATAAAAAATCTTATGCTAACACAAAGAATTCACATACTGCAGGATGTGGAAATGACAGGAAATGCAAACAAACCAAACCCCCTTCCCCAAGTACTACAGAAGGAAGTAAAGCCTCTAGTGCCTCAAGAAGGTCTTCCAAAAGGCTTCAAAATAAAAAAGCTTCCTCTGCCACAACAAATCAGCAACCTATCCAGTCATATAAAAGAGTTGAAGACAGAAAATATGACGTACAAAGCAAAGGTAGACACATTGTGGGATCAGGTCCAAGAACTCAGGAACCAGATTCAGGCCCAGGCCCCTCCTCAGTTGCCTCCCAATCAGCCTCAGTTTCAGGCTCAACCTTCACAGCCAACCAGCTCAACCATCCAAAATCCAAATACTATGGAAGTAGAGCAATGGAAATGGGATTATCTAATGAGTCACTACCAACAGAATGTGCAAAACCCTCCTCATCATCAGCCTGGCCCATCCAGAACACCCAATTTCCATCCACCCCCTCATCCCTACCAACAAGGCAGGAGAAAGAAGGCCCAAGCACAATCCCAAACCCAGTCCCAGGGGAAGTTTCCTCCTCTGCCATGGTAAGTAATTTGGTTGATAGTCACTTGGGTATGTTTTCTAATAAATCTTCTTCTGCAGGTAATATTATTGAATATGGTGAAAGAACAGTTAAACCTGTTAAAAGACAGCTTCCTGTAACTAGTAGCCCTATTGATGTAATTAGCAAATTGTCATTTGATGAACCTTTACATTTAACTTCTACATCTTTAATTAATCCTTCTCTTGCAATTAAAAATGATTCTGTTCCCCCTGAAATCTATACCTTAATTGAAAAAACTTCTGAGGAAATATTGAAAGATACCCTTGATTTTAATATTGTGAAGGACAAACATGTGAGAGATGTGTTAATCCATGAAAATGATAGATTAAATAATTTACACTTGCAATGTAAAGTGAGTTCTTCTGTACAAGATACAGCTTATTTAAAAATCAAAGAAACCTTGAATATTGTTCTTAGTCAACAAAAACAAATAAGAAGTGACCATAGAGCTATCTCAGATAGAAATATCAGTCTACATAAGACCTTGAGTGAATTGAAACCCCTTATTGAGGAAAATTATTCATTCAAGAATGAAATAAAATCTCTTCAAAATGAGTTTAAGAAGCTAAAAAATGTTTTCCATGCACTAAGTACCAAACACTCAGTTTCTGAGGACAGAAATGTTCTATCTCTTGCAAAAGTAAATGACCAGATGTCTGAAATTCCAAGAATAAGAAACTATGTGTCTGACCTACAGGAAAAGTTCTCAACCTTAACCATCAATAATGAATTAAATGAAATTTCTGCAAATAAGTTGCATAAAAATAAAGGGAAAAAACCTGAACAAAGTTCATCCTTTCTTCCTCATATTTCAACCATTAAACAAACTGACAATGAGTCTGTAAAATCTTTTGCTACTAGCAAAAAATCTTGTGATGGTCATGCACCAGCTGTTTCTGTAAATAATGAAATTTCTGAACACCTGGCTAAACTTCAGGAATTATTACTAATGAATAATTCAAACCAAAAAGTGGACCATCCCAGTAGTCAGAAAAATTGGCCTATGTTAGACCAATATCCTACCTTTGATGGTGATTCTTCCTCTGATTGGCAACACTTTATCCAGAGAATTGATAATTTAAAGAGATCTTATAAACTACCTGATGAGGAAATTGTTTCTAAGCTAATTTCTTTATTTTCCAATGTAGCCTTGATGTGGTATAAATCTGTCCTTTTAGATAACAATCATTATACATGGAATGATTGGAAATCCTTGATTGAGAATCAGTTTGGTGGTTCAAAATTCAGGTTAGCTCAGCAGAGACTGTATGAGAATACTAGATATGTATCCTCCTCTGTTGAAAAGCCCATTGTTTTTCTGATGAAAATAACTAAAATCCTTAGAGCAATTGATCCAAAGATGGATTATGATATTTGGAGAGATAAAATCTTGTATAAATTACCAAATTCTCTTAGGGATTTGATTGTTGCTAGTACTGAGCATGTAAGGGAAAATTCTTCTTTCATTAATATCTGTAATGAAGTACTGCTCAACCATAGATATGAACCAAAGAATTACCTTAGTAAATCTTATAATGATCAGAATAAACCTTCTATAAAACTCCCAGAAAAATCTGGTAAACCCTCTTCCCCAGTTGCACCTAAAGAATATGCAACAAATACTTGTTATAAATGTAACAAACTGTGGCAGAAGGGTCATGTTTGTGACAAGAAAATTCATCTTGTTGAACAAAATGAAGACACTGATGAAGTTGAACTTGATGTCAATAATTCTTACAGTGACTGTGAAAGTAATATCTCCTATGACAATGAATCTTTTAAAGATGTTTTAATGTTGGAACATGATGTCCATTATTTAAATAATATATCTGAAGATTGTGTATTGAATTTATCTTCAGTAGAAAATGCTGAGATAATTAAAGATATTACTAACAATTCTATTCCTATATCCCCCTTAAAGGCACCTGTTATCATTAATGGTAAAAATGTTGATGTAGTTCTTGATTCTGGTGCTAGTGGAAGTGTAGTATCTGAAAAAGCTTTGGCTTCAGTGGATAAGGAATATTTGAGTAAATTATTGCCTATAACTTCTGAAAAATGGAGAGGGTATGGTTCTACCTTATTTCCTATTGGCAAATACAAAACCTCTGTATTCTTCAAATATAATGGTGGTTTTTTCAGAGCTATTTGTGAGTTTGTTGTCATGAAAAATGATAATTTGAGCAATTGGTTTATTATGGGAAATGATATTTTAACCATGTTTGGTGTGAAACTGGATCCAGAAAATAATTGCTTTACTTTAGGAATGAATGGGAAAAGAAAATTCAAAATTTCTTCTCCTAGACCTTCTGGGCATTTGTTGAAATCTTGTAACTCACTGAACCAATGTAAAGGTAGAACAACAACTGAAATGGATGATTTATTACATGAAATAAATACAGCTTCTTTTGGTGATCAGTTGACTAGTGAACAAAAGGATTCTATTGTTGCCTCTATTACCTCTTTCCCTATGGCTTTTGCTCATGGTTCTCATGTCTTGGGAATTGTTCAAGAAGAAATGAAGATTACCTTATCCTGTAATTTGAGTGATATTCCTCCTACCCTTAAGAAAAAACCATATCCTGCTTCTCCATCAAAAAGAAAAGATATTGAAGATAATATTGAAACATTATTGAAAATGAATATCATTGAGAAAGTGGATGTCACCCCCAAATATTGTGTCATCTCCCCAGTCTTAATTTCTTATGAAAAAGATAAAGCTAGATTATGTGGAGATTACAGAGCTTTAAATACTTATACTGTTGATGATATTTATCCTTTACCCAGAATTAATTCTATACATGCTACCTTGCAAGGTGCAAAATTTATTAGTTGTCTGGATGGTAATAAAGGTTATCATCAAGTTCCAGTTGAGAAAAATTCTCAAAATTTTTTGCTTATTGCTACTCATATGGGAATATATAAGTATGTTAGGATGCCATTTGGCCCTAAAAATGCTCCTTCAGTTTTCCAGAAGGTCATGGATAACACTTTCCATCAAGAAATTATTGAAGGTTGGCTCATGGTTTATATTGATGATATTATTGTTTTTTATAAAACTTTTGATGAACATATAATTCACTTGAATAGAGTTTTCCAAAAAATGGATGAAATCAATATGACCTTATCTCTAAAAAAGTGTAAATTTGGTTTTCAATCTTTGAAAGTCCTTGGCCATGTTGTGTCAGGCTTACAAATTTGTGTAGACCATAATAAAGTTGCTGCCATTCAAAATGTGAAAGCACCAACTTCTGTAAGAGAAATCCAAAGTTTTTTGGGTATGTGTGGCTATTATAGACAATATATTAAAAATTATCAGGTCATAGCCTTGCCTCTTACAAAACTAACCCGAAAAGATGTTGCTTTTCTCTGGAATAATGACTGTCAGAAAGCTTTTAATACATTGAAAAGTTGCTTAATGACAGCCCCTATATTGGCTCTTCCAGATTTTAACAAGCCATTTGTACTTTATACAGATGCTAGCTTTATTGGTCTGGGAGCTGCCCTTCACCAAAAGCAAATTATTAATGATAAATCCTCAGAGGTTGTAATTTGTTATATTTCAAGAACCTTAAGAAATAGTGAATTGAAATATGGTGCCACTCAATTGGAGTGCTTAGCAGTTGTTTGGGCTCCTGAGAAACTTCATTACTACTTGGATGACCAAAAATTTGAGTTGGTAACTGACTGTAGTGCTGTGAAATCTCTCTTAAACCTCAAAACACCTAACAGACATATGTTCAGGTGGCAACTTGCTGTTCAGGAATACAGAGGAAGGATGACTATTATCCATAGAGCTGGAAATGTTCACTCTAATGTTGATATGCTCTCCAGATTGCCTCTGCCAAATAATGACTCCAATCCTGCTTATGTACCTGAAGATGATACTGTTCATATACATGGTATATTTATAGTTGATATGGAAGAAGAGTTATTACAGTTAATACTGGATTCATATGATAAAGATTCTGACTTAAATAAATTAGTTACTATTTTGAATGATCCTAAGAATGCTTCAATTCAAGCATTAATAAAAACTCTTCCTGCAAAGTACCAAAATTCTTTAAATAAAGGAAAGTTTTCTATTGAAGATGGTTATATATATTATAGAAGGAAGCTTACCAATGTAATTGTTATTCCTCCTTCAATGAAAGAAACTATCCTCAAACTTTGTCATGATGACATATTAGCTGGTCATTTTGATCTTGAAAAAACATTGATTAGAATCAAAAACACTGCATGGTGGGCTAATATGTCTGAAGACACAAAATTATATGTTGAATCTTGTGATTCCTGCCAAAAATCTAAAAGGTTAACAGGTAAGAGAGCAGGGTTATTACAACATATTGAAGCACCTAGTGCTCCCTGGCAAATCATTAATATGGATTTTGTCACTGGTCTTCCTGTTGCAGGTAAAGACAGCTTTAACTCTTGTTGGGTAATAGTTGATAGATTCACAAAAATGTGCAAATTTATTCCAACCCACAAAGATGTATCCACCAAAGAATTAGCTTTCTTATGGTGGTCTTACATGTTTAATATTATTGGTTTTCCAAAAGCCATTATCTCTGATAGGGATCCAAAATTCACTTCTGAGTTTTGGACCT
Organism: Hemileia vastatrix; assembly: GCA_030280995.1. NCBI lineage: Eukaryota > Fungi > Basidiomycota > Pucciniomycetes > Pucciniales > Zaghouaniaceae > Hemileia > Hemileia vastatrix. The sequence goes on from JASXTE010000015.1 coordinate 7,889,086, forward strand.
CTTTGATGGATATTTGTGGCTGTGAGTTAAAATTGTCTACAGCTCACCATCCCCAGACTGATAGTCTAGCTGAAAGAATGATTCAAACTCTGGAAGATATGATTAGAAAGTATTGTGCCTTTGGTTTAGAATATAAAGACAATGACAGATTTACTCATGATTGGGCCACTCTTTTGCCTGGTCTTGAATTTGCATATAATAGCACTGTTCATTCTGTCACTGAGAAAAAGCCTTTTGAGCTTTGGTTAGGTTATGTCCCAAACACTCCTGCTCAGATTCTCAATAATAAATTACCTAAGTTGGAACTACACCCTGGTGTAAAATCTTTTATGCAAATGCAACAACTATGCAGAAAACATGCTCAGAGTTGTATTGATAAAGCATTTGAATATGAAAAGAAAAGATGGGATAAATCCCATAAAGAATACACATTTAACAAGGGTGATGAAGTGTTGATCTCTACTGTCCATTTCAATTTACAAGGTAACCACAAATTAAAAGATCCTTTTGTAGGACCATTTGTTGTTGAAAGAATGGTTGGTGATAATGCAGTAGAAGTTGTATTGTATTCTCCATATGATAGGAAACATCCTGTCTTTCCCATTTCTTTGCTTAAACCTTATACTTCCAACAGTGACTTATTTCCAAAAAGAAGAGGAAGACCTAAGAAGAACCCTCAGGAAGTCACAGAAACAGCAGAAATTGATAAAATTCTCAATGATAGAATTATCACTTCTGAAAGAGGTACTGAATATTTATTGAGATATAAGAACAAATCATCTGAAAATGATGCATGGATACCTGGCAAGGAAATTTCAAATCTGCCTGCTCTGTTGAAAAAATACAAAAAGAAAAAATCTTAGCATTTTTTTATTGTTTTTTTAGAGTGAGGGAGTGTCAGCCAGGCTATTCCAGGAGTCCAGTAAATGATATATAAATTATAAAACCTTAAAGAGTGGGTAAGACTTGTATTTAATGAATATAACTTAATATTTTATTGCATAATGAAATTATATAAGAATTTTATTATATACAAATGTTACATTAAATTTATTGGTTATATATATTTTTATATACAATTAAATTGAGCATAATATAATATATTCTACAAATAATGGCGCATTTTTATGTATTTAATAATTATAAATTTATATTTAATTAATTGAAAAACATATATTATAATTATAAGTGTAAAATTGATTTATAATATATTTAAATTAATTACTTAAATTTATATATTAAATAATACCTCTCATATGATACTAAACAATAATTAATGATGCTTCTTTTGACCCTTAATTGTGTTAGAAAAAACAAATAAATTAATTTGGACTAAATTGAGATTAATTGCATGTTTTGTTGCGTCAAATTATTTTTTGTTTCACTTAAAATGTCCTTTAATCAGACTGTACCATCTGTTTGGAATTATTTTTTCTCATAGTTCCTATGTTCCAATCTTGTTTAGTTATTCACTATTTTTCACTTACTGATTTGGGAATTAATGACGGGAAAATTGGATTCTTAATTGGGGTTTTAATTAATTGTTTCATGTTTTTCTCTATATTGTTATGTTTCATTTACTCTTTTGATATATTTGTTTTACTTCATTCTAATCATTGTATTTACAAAGATAGTAGCGCTTCAGAGGACCCATTGCCTATAAAAGGGCCTTGATAATCCCCTGTAGCCTCATCACTTATTATACACTCAACAAATTAAATACTATTTTACTATGTTTATATTTTTTTTATTAGTAATACAATTCTAATTAAAAGTCTATATAACAAATTAAAGGTTGCTTTAAGTCTGATAGTAATTAAAAGTGTTTGCCGCGCAGAACCCTTACATTGAATAATATTATTATTAATAAATTCTAAGTTTTTGTCACCTCTCAAAGTTGCTCACCGTTGTTTCCCTCTCAAATAAATTAAATATATATTATTGTAATTTATTTCTTTTATTTTCCCTTGTCCTCCTCCTTCTCTCCTCCTTTTCTCCTATTTTTCTTACCTTCTTCTAGATGACTGACCGACAGCTAGCTATAGGCCTTGACCAAGGGAGTTGGAGAAAAACCAGAGAGAAAATCCCCTGTCCCTTCAGAAAGATAAGTGAGATTTACCTGCTACATTAAATTGGTTCCTGTTTACCAAAAGCCCCTTTTACAATACGCTTGACTGCTTGATGAGCCAAGAAAGTAGTCTTCAGACAGACTACCAAACCAAAGAACTGAAATGTAGACCAATGTCCACACCAGAGAAAGCAAAGATACTTGATGTAAGCTGAAAATCCACACCAGAGACAGCAATAATACTTGCTATAGCTTGCAAGACTATAACAGAGAAAACAGTTGCCAAAGTTGAGTTAAATGAAGAACTAACCTTGCAACAAACACAGCCAATTGTGGCCAGAAAACAGTGAAAACTGAGTGAGGAACAGTGATATCACCTCTGGATGGTTGTATGATGATTAAGGTTTCCCCAAACTGTCTTATTCACTATGTACACACAGACCACTATCTAAGAGCACATGCACACCCACAATTTTGGCGCCTGTACCCGCCAAATTGAATAAAAACCCTCCAGAAGCGCTCCTGAACCTTTTAAAACAGAGGCTGGCAGGCTGCTGTAGAGTAGAATTCTACATCCGCCTTGCTGCAGGCAGAATCCAAGGGAGTTGGAAAAACAAAAAGAAATCCCTGTCCCTCTAAGTAAACTTAAGATTTAATTAACTAAGCTTGAAGATCTGCTTGGAGAGTTGGATAAGTTGAAAATCTGAGAGAAAGACTTTGAAAGTGTTGGAAACCTATAATATAGAAAAAAATTAAGTGCAATAACTGATTACACCCCCAAAACAAATACCTAATACCAGATTAAACTAATACTAGTCACAGCAAATACTTAGAACAAGCCCCAACACTTTCCCCAGAGACTGAAAAGTACAGTTAAGTACCCCAGAAACTACCCTTGGGATGATCTGTTCAAAGGTGCCTTATTAAAGGTCTGCCCCAGATTTACCCAGTTTACCACCAAAATTAAAGAGTGTTCTTTATTATATTTTTATTTTATAAATTTTATAAGAAAAGAAATAAATTTGAGTCACCAAGGATGAGAGTTATCCAATGGTACCCTATATGTTGTTATTTTTTATTATAATTGTTGTTATATGTTAAATATTGTTAATTATCAAAAAAGACCCTTGTTATCAAAACTAAAAGACCAAAAAACATGTAGAAGACTAAGATTCCCTCCTTCTTCCATCTGATTCTCCTCCTCCAGATCTTTCCAACAGTACCCTACATGCATAGTATCTACAATAAACTATTGATCTAACAAGCATGATAATTTCTAACCAAATTTTGCCACAATAGCCAAACTTTTGTGCAGTGACCAAGCTTTACCACAGTGCCCAGACTTTTCTGCAGTGACCAAACTTTGCACTGGTGATCAGACTTTCCCATTTTGAGCAAATTTTGCCACAATGAGCTCTTTTTGCCATAATGAGCTAATTTTGCCATAATGAGCTAATATGGCCAGAGTGAGTTAATCTTTTCACCATAACTAAACTTTTCCACAATGACAGAATTTTTCCAGTACACTTCCCTTTTGCACCAGAAAATCACCGGAGCAAACCGGAGCGCACCGGAAAAAATGGCTACTCCATGAGCACACTGCATCCACCAAAAATACCAAGAGAGCCCTAGAAAATCCAGTAAAACCAATACCCAATCCATGAAACCATCAAATAAAAATAGGAATACCAACATATATCCATTCCAAAACACCATAAATCCTCCAAAAAATCACCATAAATCCTCTAAAAATCACCATAAATCCACTCAAAAAAAAAACTTCAGTTAACTCCCTTCAACCAAATTAACACCCGCTAACACCATGATTTTCTTCCAACCAAGGTCCAATAAAATTTTCACCTAAGTAGCCTACCCAGATTTGGAATGCCACACCGCCCAATGTCGGAGGCGCCGCCTGAAGTGGCCTGGCATCCCTGAAGCCAGAAAACCAATAAAAACACCTAATCTACTTAGAAAAAATAACTACAACTACTAAAACCTTTAAAACACAGAATTTCACTATAACAACATTGAGACATGAAATATAGAGCTAAAGTAGCGCTATCCAATGGTACTAAGTACTTAACCCTAAGACTTAAGGTGAGCCTGTAAAACAAGAAAAACAAAATTAAACAGCTATCTTTTAAAATGAAAAATGAGGAAATGACCCCTTAAAACTTAGAATATGAAAAATGTCTACAAGACATAAAATATAGAGAAAAACCAGGGCTATCAAATGGTAGTACCCACATATTCAAAGACCCAATATCCATGGAATAAAACCAGAAAAATACCCAATTCCTCAACAGATGTCAATTAAGACATGGACAAACAATGCCAAATCGCACAACAAAGGCCCCTGTCAATGTTGGAAGACCACAGTGTGACTTATGATTTTTTTTTCTTGATAAATTTAATATTTTTCATCACATAATCATATTTTAGTAAAGTGTATAACTTCAAAAGTAGAAGTGAAATAATCAATAAAAGGAAATGAGATATCTTGATAATGATGAATCTATCAATCAATTCAGATCTCCAATAAAAATTAATTTTAATTTTAAAATTTACCTTGTAGAAGAGGAATATTTTGTTAATATGAATTTAAATTTCCTTGTATATCTTGACTTAGCCTTCATCATCTATCTTTAATTAATGTGCAGAATTCCAAAAGCTGAATTATATGATGATATTTCTATATATCTAATTGAATTTTATTTAAAAATCCTAAACCCAAGTATGTAAAATATAAACTACTACATCATTTTTATTTAAATTTTATTATATTGTAATAAAATACTAATAATTTTAAAAGGGCTTTTACTTTTGTCAGAGAGTGGACCTCAATTTATTTTAAGATAAATATAACACAATCAAATTGAAATTTATTTTATAGTGTTTGAATATTTATCCATTGAATTAACTTTAAGAGTTGTGGAAGAATATTTCTTTTTTCTTGGAGTTGAATGAATCTTAAAAAACAAGAAAAAGATTGTAGATACATTTTTATTGACTTTGATCTATTAAGGTAGATGTAAGTAGAATTTGATTCATATGAAAGTCTAGAAGAAAATAACATTTCAATAACTTATTATTGACATTCAAGGATGAACAAGAAGGATGGTATTATAAAAAGGGTTTGTTTTAATATTTATAGAAATAATATTTTTAAGTTCTTAATAAGGAGTACCATAGTTGCTTTATTTTATTTTTTGGCTTTCATAGAAAGAATTAAATATCTTTTTTTCCAAATTATTGAATGAAATTTGATATCTATACATGAATCTGTAAGTGTAAAAAATTATCTATATAAAATATGAATTAAAATACAGCAAGCTAAATAATAGATCATCAAAATGTAGAGTAAATATTTTTTTTCAAAATAATTGACACTGATAAACAGATATTTTATAAATTTAACTAGTTTTTCAAAGACACTTTAATATGATTTCATACCAATATGATGGCTTCTCATTATTTAAATGTCTAGATATTATTTTATCATGGTACATATATATGTTACTATTATTAAATTAATTGAAAATTATTTCCAGGAGTTTTTCATAGAGAATACTTAGTAAAATTAAGATAATTATCCACCTAGAAATTATAGAAATCAGATTAAGAGAAGTCTACTTAAGAAAAAGCTTTGATGAATTGTGAGCAAAAATTCATTACACTTAATATTTTTTACTTTTGAAAATGCTGAAAAGACTTGATAGAAAACTGTTTCAATTTTTTGTAATAATTATCTTAAAATTTGCGACAAATGCTAAGATGTATTGCCACCTTAAAGAAATATATAGTGTTATGAGAAAAATGACTTATAATGTATTCTTAATTTTTTTTCAAATTTTTGATCCATCATGATTTTGAGTCATGATTATTGCAATAATATTTACTGAATAGAAAAAAGGTGTAAGAAATTTATACAATAATATTTGTTGATAGTTCAAGCATCTTTATTCATTTTCAGTAATAAATCTCACATAAATATATTATTTGAGTTACACAAAAAATGTAGCAATAGGATAAAGTATATATTTACATGAAGTAGTATTATGTATTAATTACATCAAAAATAGAGAAAAATGAAGAATTTGGCTTAATAAGATTCCAATAATAAAGAAAATCAGATGCCATTGCTTTAGTAATATGGCTCATGGTGGTAGTATTAAAATTAAGTGGCATAGGCCCAGAATTATTTATCAAGGGTTTGATAATATTAAAGATATAAAAATTAAGTTTTTTCCAGATTTTTTCACCACCCAGATTATTATTATCACTGTATTTTCTAAGGAGGACGAGTTGTGTTATGAATTCTAATCAGTCTGAAGCTGACACAAGCTGGTGGTCCTGTGTGAAAAGAAATAATCCATGAACGCCATCAACCAAGTAAAAAGTCAATTATTGATATTTATGGTGTGCATATTCTTGATTCATCTTCTGAATTGAATCATTATGAGACTCATCAAATTGCTGCATATATGTTGCTTTTTTTTATTCCTTGAATGTCACCGTTTCTTGCTTTCAGCTTGAGTTATATTTTCAGCAGCCTCTCTAGATTTTAAAATAATTATTGAAATTGTGAAGTCAATTATTATGTTTCTAAATTGGCACAGGGGAGTGATTGAAAAATTTGCAGCAATTAACTGTGATGTTGAGCTGTCAAACATATTGGGAACTATGCTCTTCATATGTGTAAGGCAGGATATAATATGTAGGGCACGTTCAACAGGAAAATCTGGATTGAAGTCAGATTACTCAGCAGGAAGGGTAAACTCTTGAGAAGCAAGATAAAGAGATGATGCGGCGAGGGATTCCCAAAAAGAATTCTGCTGAGCACTTGAGCTAACCAGTCTTGATAGCATGCGTATCATCAATGATTCAGGGTGATCAGTCTTCTTAAACGGAGAAAGATTAATTGAGTTTGGTTCTTCAGAGTTACAAAATTTTTCCAATTTTTCAAAGTTCAAATTATTGACCACCCAGATCTTCAAAGTGTCAACATTAAGAAAATCCAAAGCTAAAAAAATAACAAAACAATTAGTTATCATAAAATAAATTAACCAACTTCAAGTAAGTGATACATACAGAGTTCATTAATTTTTGTAAGCATTTCATCATGAGCAGATTTCAACCATAAAAAATTGAATATTTGAAACATTTCATGTGGCTTTTAAAGAGAAACAGACAAACAGATTTCAAATAATTGATTGATTTCTGGCCTTGCCCTAAGTACCTCTTGACCATTGATTCTACCTTCAAAAAATCAATGAATTTCAGCTATTTGCTTCTGTAATTTTGAGTTGCCAATCAATGTTGGATTATAAGGAAGGGAGTTATTAGAAATTTTTAATGTTGATGATAGAGACCGTAGGATTTTCATAAATTCAATTTAAGATTTTGAAGATACAGCAACTATAAGCTGTTTCTTTGAACTTGAAGTATTTTTGTGTGGCTGGCTAGGTGGATCAATTTATTCATTGGGTGTTTCCTCAACCTCATCAGCAGAAGTAGCTTCATTTTTTGAAATTTCATCATCATCATCTTCTTCTACTTCTTCCTCATTAGATCAAGATTTGCTATTAGTTGACACTTTGGAGTGATCGTCGTTTTTAGAGCTGGATCAAAAGATAAGAAAAAGACAAGAAATAATAAATAAGAAAGTTAAAAATTTGGAGATAGATTTAAACACTAATATAAAATTGATTTCTATATTACCCATGAAAGAAATGACATACCCTTTTGACACATTTTGGCTAGTTTGTTCAGATTTTTGAAATGTTGAGTAAGACGAATCCTTGGCAGGAGGGGTTTTAGTAGCACTGACAAAACTTGAGACCCTAGAAATTCTCATTCTTTTTGAATGTCAAAGAATAGTCTTATCTACCCCTTGAGATGTTGATGCATAGCCTTCAGCATCAGGTATTTCATTATCATAATCATCTTTGATGATAATGACATCATCAGGATGAATGATACCTTTTTCATAAGCTGAATTTGAATAAGTGTTAAAGAAAAAGGGTTAATAATCTATCCTTCTTAGTTTAAATAATTTAATTTAAAATAATTACTTAAATTTTTCTAGGTCATAAATGTATTCAAGCACATTGTTGTAGGCATTTGAAGTATAAGATGGCAAAGGCTTCTTGCTAAGAGTTGACAGTAGTTCTTCAGTTTTGCCTTTAGCAAATTCAAGTATCTTTCCATATTTAGATCAAGTAATTTCAGTCCTTTTTTTGGCAAGAGAAGGGGGGTTCAGAGACATGCCTAGAGGTGGTTTTTCTTGAGTTTGAAGGATTCAAATCGAGGATGCTGATGAGATTTTGTCAAATAACTACTTGGTGCTAATAAATTAAATATATTAATGGAAAAGAAAATTTATTCTAAGAAGATTTAAGAGATAAAGCAATAGATCTTACATAAAGGAGGTTTCTGTTTATCACAAGGCAATTCAATGACTTATTACTTGAAAAAAATAAAAAAATCTTAAATTTAGGTAATAAAGTGATTAAAAATATATATTACTATTTTATTTTCAAGCTGTAAAAACACAGATAAATGTGATAACCAAAAGATAATAGTAGTAAAATTGAGAGAAATAAATGAATTGAGAAATGTGGTACAAAACAAGAGGGTTTATATATTAACAGAAGCAGGTTTTTAAAAGGGGTTCTTTTACAATGGCATCAAGCTAGCGAGCATATTGGAAAAAATTCTGATGATAATAATGGGGTTAATAGTAAAAGGGAAGTAAATAGACATAAACATTGAGGGCTTTAAATTATGACAAAAAAAAGAAAATGTCCAATTTACAATTTGAAAATTTCAAAGGGTAAATAGTTGAGAATGTAAGTTTAACTAATTTAAATATTTAAATTAATATGTAAATATTGACATCATGCAATATGACAAAGGGATCTATTATTGGAAATTTCGGCATCTTTATGTCTTATAAAAAATAGGGGACAAAAACAAAGAAGAAAGATAATTTAAAAAAAGGGGATAAAAAAGTTAACACTAAATAGTATTATATAAAATTATTAAAAAAAATTAATTTATTCTATGATAGGAGCTCGTTTGGGCTGCGCTGAAACCCCCTGGCAAAAACCTAGTCTAAACTTAGTTTAAGTTAAATTTATATAATAAATCGGAAATAGAAACACTTTAAAATATTAGAATACAAATGGAGTATAAAATTATTTGAAATTATTTCCTTATAAAATCCAATAACCATGTACCAAAGTCACAATTTTTTAAAAGTATTTTACAGATTTTTATAAGGTTCCGTACTGTAAACATCATTCAATACCAATTGATGAACATGTTCTACTGAGATAACTAAGTTGAAAAAGAGAATAGATACTGGATATATGTTTCTAAATTGTGCTATTATTGAATATGAACAGTCAAAAAAATATAGAAGTATTAATCAGGGTATTTTATACATTGATGTAAAGCTTGGTTGATAAAATAGTAAAAACCTTTAAATCAGGACTAAAAAAAATAATCAAATCTAAATCGAATATTAGGAATTAGGTGTAATAAAAATTATAACAAATATCTTAGAAATATTGAGGAAATTAAATTACTAGTAATTGCAAAAAATATTGTACTCTTTTACCTTAAAATGGAAATATCAACTACTCATAATATACTAAAAATAACTACAAATAGCTAAAGGTTCCCCTCTTTACCAAAAGACTATGGTAAGGAATATGTAGGCAATTGATTCCATACAACTTTTTTGAGTAAATTTTCCAGCACAAGTTTGGCCAAACTAGTTCTGGACACTTTTATGAGGAAAACCTCACTTCTCTTAAAAAAACATGCACTTTACCAACTTCAAATTAGAGAAGTGTGCAGCATAAGCTCAGCCAAACTTGTGCTGGACACTTTGGTCATGGACAGTAAATTATTACTTCAAGAAAACTCAATAAAAATAGGCTATAAAATGAAGATATTTTATGGCATCAAATTTTTTTTTTGGAAAAAGTGTCCAGCACAAGCTGGGCCAAACTTGTTCTGGACACTTTTATGAGTAACACAACACTTCTCTTAAAAAAACATGCACCTTATCAACTTCAAATTGTAAAAGTGTCCAGCATAAGTTTGGACAAACTTGTGATGGACATTTTATTGATGGACAGTAACTTATTGCTTCAAGGAAATTAAATAAAAATAGGCTATAACATGAAGATATTTCTTGGCATCAATTTTTTTTTTTTTGGTAAGTGTCCAGCAGAATTTCAGCTGAAGTTGTGCTGGACACTTTTATGAGGAACACCTCATTTCTCTTAAAAAATCAAGCACCTTACCAACTTCAAATTAGAAAAGTGTCCAGCATAAGTTCAGCCAAACTTGTGGCGGACATATTTACCAAAATACAATTTGATGCCATCAATTATCTTAGTTATATGGGCTATTTTTTTGCTTTTCCTTGCAATTTTTAGTCACTTGTCTTGGCCAAAGTGTCCAGCACAAGTTTGGCTGAACTTGTCCTGGACACTTTTATGAGGAACATTTCACTTCTCTTAAAAAAAATGCACCTTCCCAACTTCAAATTGAAAAATTGTCCAGCATAAGTTGGGCCAAACTTGTGCTGGACACTTTGGCCAAGACCAGTGACTAAAAATTGCAAGGAAAACCAAAAAAAAATAGCCAATATAATTAAGATAATTGATGGCATCAAATTTTTCTTTGGTAAATATGTCCAGCACAAGTTCGGCAAAACTTATTCTGGACACTTTTTCAATTTGAAGTTGGTAAGGTGCATGTTTTTTAAGAGAAGTGAGGTTTTCCTCATAAAAGTATCCAGCACAAGTTTGGCCAAACTTGTGCTGGACACTTTTACCAAAAAAAAAATTGATGCCAACAAATATCTTCATGTTATAGCCTATTTTTATTTAATTTCCTTGAAGTAATAGGTTACTCTCTATGACCAAAATGTCCAGCACAAGTTTGGCCAAACTTGTCCTGGACAATTTTATGAGCAAAACCTCACCTCTCTTAAAAAAACATGCACCTTACCAACTTCAAATTAGAAAAGTGTCCAGCATAAGTTCGGCCAAACTTGTGCTGTAAACTTTGGTCAATGACAGTAAATTATTACTTCAAGGAAATTAAATAAAAATAGGCTATAAAATGAAGATATTTGATGGCATCAATTATTATTTTTGGTAAAAGTGTCCAGCACAAGTTTGGCCGAACTTGTGCTGGACACTTATGTGAGGAAAACCTCACTTCTCTTAAAAAAACATGCACCTTACCAACTTCAAATTAGAAAAGTTTCCAGCATAAGTTCTGCCAAACTTGTGCTGGACACTTTGGTCAAGGACAGTAACTTTTACTTCAAGGAAATTAAATAAAAATAGGCAATAACATGAAGATATTTGATGGCATCAATTTTTTTTTTTGGTAAAAGTGTCCAGCACAAGTTTGGCCAAACTTGTGCTGGACACTTTTATGAGGAAAACCTCACTTCTCTTAAAAAAACATGCACCTTACCATCTTCAAATTGGAAAAGTGTCCAGCATAAGTTGGGCCAGACTTTTGCTGGACATATTTACCAAAAAAAAAAATTGATGCCATCAATTATCTTAATTATATGGGCCATTTTTTTTGTTTTTCCTTGAAATTTTTAGTCACTTGTCTTGGCCAGAGTGTCCAGCACAAGTTTGGCCAAACTTGTACTGGACACATAGAACAATACTTAAATTCAACTGAAGTATGTTTATCAATTACATGTTAATAAGGCCTCTTTTATTTTATTAAGGCATTATAACCAAATATAATTTGATGATTGTTTTGTTTTTAATGATTAATAATTTTCAATTACTGTTGCAATAAGTGAAATTAAAAAAAAAATTCTTAAGATCCTTGTGAAAATGAATTCCCATTGGTTGAATGCTTTAATTTTTTGTATATATTTTGTTTATTAACTATGGTAATGGATTATTGAGTGCCTTTAATGATGTTTCTTTTTTGGTGAGGGTTGGTGTTCACTTTCATAAATTTTTTCACATGTGCATTTTTATACTAATCATTGGTGGCGTTTAGCCAATAAAAAAGCAATTATAATTATTGAAAAACAGGTATTTTAAACTGAAATTCAGAGTCTAATTCTATTCTTGTTTTAGGCTTTAATTTGATCTTGTCGTAAGTATCTGAGAGGATATTCAATTTAATTTATTTCAAGTTCATATAATGTGCAAAAAAAAATTTCACATTTATTTATTCAAAACAATTATCATGTCTTAAAGTTTTACAAAAATATATATCTGTTTTTCTATCCTCAAAAAGTTTATTATTTTCAATTCTTTGGCTCTCTTTTATCTTATAAATCAATTTGAATTTTTTATAAGAAAGAATAATAATGTTATTTTTAAAAAATGATTACTATCACTCTATATACATGGTTACCAGTGGGATAAAAAATTTAAGGTGCTTCTGCTTGATCTAGTGCTTCATTAACTTTGGTGAAATCTATATCTTCTCTGACCTCAAGTAACCCCCTCTCATTAACCAACAAATTTTCTAAATATCCAGGTGAATAGCAGTTTTTTGGCAGAAATTTTGGCACATTCAAGATACCATATGTTGAAGCTGTCTTTTTAGTTTAGCAATCATAAAGTTTGTTCATTGAAGCCATTCCAACATTTGAATGGGCTGTCCTTTTAGTCAAGTTGTCCATTTTATCCAAGACTTCATCAAGTTTTGGATTTTTTCATCCAGTAACTACTCGTTTAGGATGATTCTCTTCCAGATTGGGTGGGGCTTCTTCTAAATCAGACATGAGACTTGTATCATGAAAAAGTGCTACAAAGCCTGGCTGATCAAAGCACTTTTTTCTTGCCATATTGTAGCGGTTTTTTTAAATCTAAAATAAAATCAAATTAGTAAAAGATTCTCTTTAGTTATTGTGCTTTGAATAAATACCTTTGTTTGATAACAATTTATCTGTGCTCTTGATCTCTTTTCCTTTCTACTTTCCTCAATCACCTCACTGTTTAGACCAGCCACTTTAAATATTATTTCACTTGTTGACCACCCATTGCTTGACAATGATTGGTGTAAACCTGAGTTTTTTTGAATCTATATTTTTCAATGTTGAGATTTACTTAGTACAATGGTCTGATACTACACTCCTAATTAATTTATTCCATAGTGACTCAGAAAAATTTTACAGTTCCAATCAAAAGCAAGTTGACATAATCCTTTTTCTTGAAACTCTCGTTTCAAATTTTGTTTTAAAGAGATTGGTACAGAATCTCCTCCCTTTAGTCCTCAGGGCTCAGGTTTTGAAATAAAAATTGGTAGATGAATTTAGGAACGTAAGAATATAGCAGTATTTGTTAAAATAAATTGACGATCAGCAGCAGAAGTTGCCTGCAGTGCATTTTGAACCTGTTTTAATGCTGTTTCAATAGTCAATAGCTTGTACTCATGCCAATTTTTCCAATCTGTAAGTTCTTCATTTGTTAGGCCTATAGGAAACTCAGATACATTAATGGGTCCACCAAGACAGAACTTCATAAAGTGATAGATATTTCGGTTAATAGAATCTGAGCTCCTTGGTACATCACACCTTGTAACTATGCTTCTAACCATTTTTAACTTTTGGTCATTTTGAAGTGACTCAGCATCTAGTAAACTGCGCTGATCAGTAGCTTGAATTATAAGAGAGGGATTAACTGCAAATTTTTGAAAATAAAATTTGGTAAACCAATTTTAAAACATAAAAGCATGTTGAAAAAGTTTACTCACCAGGTCCACTGGTACTGGCTGCTGGGTTATTAGAAGTGGATCCCTCACTGCTTCCAAGAAACTGGTTCAACAACATACTAGCCCAAGAATTACCTACATTTTCTGCTTGCTGCTGAAAATTACCAGGTGTGAATTGACCATCTGTATTTTTGATATTAGAAAAGCAATCAGTTGATCAAATCTGGTGATCTGATGAAGACTGAGGAGGAGGTTCCAGTTTACATAGATTTTCACTAGGATTTTCAGGGGGAGCAGGACCCAATTAAGGTGTTCTAGGATTTTGAGGGGGAGGATTATTTTGCCCTCCAACATGACTTGCTAATGGAGGATCAACCTGTATGGCATCACCAGTATTAGACATCCTGTGCTTTATAAAAAATAAAACAAAAATTATTAACTTTCAGAATATAGACAAGATAATATTTATGAGAAATTAGTTATACATTTTAATTGTGAGTTTAATGAATAAAATATTCAAGCATAAAAATTAGTGGAAAACTCAGTTTTATTGGCTTGAAAAAAATGGTCCTTATATTTTTCAAACCTTTTTCTGAAATATTTTTAATATTTTTCAAGTATAGGTAGACTTTGTATAGTACATTGAATTCCTTTTAGTTAAAATTAAATTTACAATAAACTGTCACTCATTAATAGCAGGGTTTATAAACCGTAAAGAATGCCCTCCTTAATATTGTTTGCTTAAACATTTAGGCAAAATCTAAAAAAGTTTTATTTATTAATCTTGCATCTAGCTGTTCCAAGGATATATTTCAAACTTTCCAAATCCTCCAAATTCTTACCAATCCTAAATAATTTCAAAAATATTAACGAAAATAAAATGTCCATGTTGTTTAATTTTTTCCTTACTAGTGTCTGAAGTCCAACAGCATTGATAACATCATACTTTATTCCAAACGTTCTTCTTTGGTGCTGTAAAGTGGAAGCATGTCCAATAATTGAATCTTGATTAATCACAATTTGTGTCGCTTTTTCTACTCTTACTAAATGGCAATGCACTTGTGGAAAGGACTCATAGGGATCCTTTTTTGTATCTTCTGGTATAAGCTCTTTAATGGACTAACAATTAGATAGAATTTTTCATTATCAACCTTTGAACTAAAAAGCTGATCAATATGCCCAAACTGACTATCTTTTCCAAAGTAGAATTCAATGGTAGAATTACCAGTATTCTGGTCATGAGTTGTATAACGCTTTCCATTGACCAATATGCTTGCTATATTTTCAACTACCTGGTATCTTACCTTCTCTGATGGTGACAAAGCCCATTAAGATGTCACTTTTCTTAAGTGTGCCCTTATCCATTTTGTAAATAATGCCTCAGTTAAATGGAAATGTCTTTTTTTTGTATTGTGCTCAATTTTTTTAATATTAGATCCATACTGAGAATCATCTTCAGCTTCTCCTAGTTTCAATACCCTATACTTCCAATGCCAGTGCTTGAGCATGGTCTGTGGTATTTCTTCCATGTTCAATAAAAATAAATTAGCTCATTTGCATTTTTAAGCACCCAATTACCAAACTAAATACCTGGATGATGATTTTTTGGAATTTCCAATAATATACAATTAACTCTTTCAGCAGCCCAAGTAGCCATACCTACAGGTGGACCAAAATGTTTAATCATTTCTGGAAAATGTTGAGTGAAATGCAGATTTGGCTTAAAGCTGATATTTTTCCAACCTTCTTCCAAGCAGTTACGATACTCCAATAACAGTTGTTTTAATTCATCAACTTCATTGGCGGAAAAATTTTTTTAAAGTCAAAAAGTTGGTAATTGAACTTAAAGTGGTGAGTGATTTGAGAAGATAATATTCTCCAGGTTTGTGGTCTGATGTCACTGATGTTTTGGCTTGATTTAATTTTTTTACCCAAAGGGGGATAAGTGACAAAGGAAAGTAAAAAGTATAAAGTACATGACACTCCACAGCTTTGAGGGAACTTGAATTTTTAAATCCTACTTGTTTTGGCACTCGTTATATCCAGGAAGGTTTTTTTGTTTGCTCAATCACATTCCACACTGCCTCTAGCTCAGTTGCTGACAATCATGGATTTCTAGTTCTTTCACTTTTTTTCTCTTTGTACTTCTTTTTATCTTCCTTAATTCTAATAGTCTCAATTGATGAATTATATCTTTCACTTTTGGATATACTAATACTTTTTTGCCTTAAGTTATAGGTTGAATTTTGACTTCCACTTTCAGAAGCATGTTTGGAGCCAAACTCTAAGGTTTGAAAGTGATATTCAGAACTTGATGACTTTTTCCTGCTGTTTTATCCTTCCAATTCAGCTCCTCCACTATCAATTCTAAGATATGTTTGTGAGGGTCTCATTGTACTTGTAGTTCATAGTCTTTTATGCCGTCCCACTGGTTCAATATTATCGGCATCAGTTCTGATTAATCTGCTTCTACGTTTTTTATATTGCTTATTTAGAAATATATCAGAACATGCATTATCATGGTCTCTTCTTACACACAAATTTTTTCCCTTTGTCAGCTTTTATTCTAAGTTTATTGCAGCTTTTTGTATTAGATAATAACTTAGACTTTGATCTTTAAGATTTCCAAGCATGTGTGAATGCATCAAGTCAATTGAGAAATATTCTGTAGGATGCCAATATACAAGGTTATTCAGCTTGCTCCATCGAACCCCATGACTCCTAACAATAGATATCCACTCCCAATGTGACTGACTCTTTTTCCACTTCTCTTCCCAGTTCATATGATCCTCATGAGTACGTAAGGAAAATTTTTTGACTGGATGCTCACCGATTTCATCTTTTGAAATATAAAATTCAGAGAAGAACTTAGTGGCTGAGTGACTTGCAAAACTAGAAATCTTTCGCATCGCTAGAATTTCTCCTATTAAATAGAATAATACAGCCCTTATTTTTTGGCCTTGTGGATAGTGAGGTGTTTTTTCAATAAATATGCCATCCCATAGAGTTTTAGTTCATCGACAAGAGGCTCCAGAAGATGATTTATTTTTTCACTCATTGGCTCAGTTGGACCAGGAATAATAGCATACAAAAATAGATTTTTGGTTTTGTATCAATCTTCTGTAGGAAATTTCATACACACCAACAAGATATTACCCACAGATTTCTGATGACCTCCAATACAATTGCCACCCGGCCTAAACCAGTCAACATATAAACTAAACATTAAATTACCTTGTGTTTTTGTATATCCATCAACACTTTTATTTTGAGTCGTAGAAATATCTAGAAAATTTTTCCATAGAAAACCATCTTAAACATCTTTCATCACATCCCTTTCCATGTTTTCTAGAAAATAATTTTTTTTATCAATCTGCATCTCAAAGTTGATTAGTTTAAGCTTTCCTGAAAGCCATTCAACAAAACTGTTGTGATGAAATGTTTTATGAGGATGGTAGATTGCTTCTTCTTGTTTGTACTTAGCCAAATAGAAACTTTTATTACAATTGACAGTTTCTTCTCTCTATCCTAAATCTTTCAAATAGCACTTTAAGGATGAATAAAAAGTTTGAGTACAAGATAAGATTGATGGTTGGTGTTTGGGGATATACTCATGAAGAGAAAAGCACTTAGCACAGCATATCTTGGTGACAAATAATGGATTGAGTTGCAATCAACTAAAAACTGTCTTTATAGAAAGGGAATCAGGCTGATGATTCTGATAGCATCTAGTTTACCTAAGTCACTAAGAAGTTTGAGTTTGTTGACTTCATCATGCAAAAATTTAGCACAACCTTCTTTGCTTAAATGATGGATAAGTGAAAGTTTTGCTGCTTGCCACATTATCTTTTGGCTATAAAGCTCTTCCAAATTCAAATTGTTTGACCTTGGTAGAGATTGAATTGCTTTCAAAACAGGCTGCCCCTAAGCAAAGAAAAAAATAGAGATTAATTGAAACATAATTTCTCTTTATTTACCAAATATTTATGTCTTACAAGATCTTGGATGTTGGATACTAAGTTAGGTGAAGTGCTGGATGTACCAACCATCTGTACTTTGCAATTTCTTTCCTCTTCATGTTTGGAGTATGCCTGAGATATTTTGAAAGCTACACCAACTTCAAAGCTTCCCAATGAAGTCTGATGATTTCTTGATGAACATCCAAGCTCTTTAAATTTACAAACGCAAAAAAATGGTGGCATTTTAAGACTTCTGGATATAAGAAATATGTTACTGGATGGTAGCAATTGAACAAACTATTTATTTATTGTGATGAACTTACTAAAATAAGCTAATTTTTACGTCTCAAGAAGTTTATCAACAAGTTGGTTACCATGGAATTATTTGGATGTTTGTTTCATGCATATCAACCATGCATTGAGTTGGTATCCATACTGTGCATCAGCAAAATGTTTCAGACTTGCTAAATATAACAATGTTGCATACATGTTTATCAAACAGCTTACTTTGCACAAAGCATAAAACTATAAGTGAATACAAATTGATTGCATTTTTAAATATAGGAGAAACTATGATATGACTTGAATCAAAATAATACCCTTTAATTTAAAATAATAAAGTTATTTAAGTGTTGCAGTTTTTTTTTCTACAATCACCTGCATTAATAAAATTCTGCCAAGTAACAGAATATTTTTCACTAATAATCACTATAAGATATAAAAAAATTTATAATATTTATTTTTCACAATATAGAATTATAGTCTGAAAAATTAATATTTTTTCAACAAAATATATTATTTTAAAATTTTCAAATCTAAGAGGTCATTAAAGTAAAGCTTCCAGAATCCAAAAAACAGAATTTTCACATTAAGTTTCTTATTCCAAAATCTGAAAAATTGGTATGGTTTCCGAGTAATCTTGGTAAATTACCTATATACATACTAATAAGGTGTTAATATAAATTTTTAAAATAAGTTTGTCAGCACAATCAACAAGCTCAAATAAGGTCATTATTTGCATTAAAATATTATCAAAATAATTCTGCATTATATTTTTACCCACTTATCATGCAATAATTTTCAATTACAGCTGAGTTTTTTCCATTTGAATTAATTATGAACATAAATAGATATCCATATTTTATAGAGAAAGATATTTGAGAGAAAGCTCATCTGTCCGTCCACTCAACTCTTCATTATTAATTATTTTCAAAATAAAAAATTTATTATAGTAGTGTTTTTGTTGCCATATCCTTTCAAAATTTTATATTTTTGTTCATTTTGCTTTTCATAATGTATATGATGAGCTCTAGTTGTTCTTATTTTCCTCAGGGAAAAATACCTACTAATACCCATGTACTTAATAAAAGATTTAATGAGATACTCCCTTTATCAACTTCTTATTTTTGCAGGTCTATTTACGATTTCTGTTGTTTTCTTTTGAATATTTCACCTCAGTCTAATGAATGGAAGCTGAACCCCACTAAAGAACAACTACATAGGTTTTCATTGTTCAATATAAGTTCTCTCAACATTGATATTAATTTTCCATATCCTGAACAAAATTACCGTGTTTCTGAAAAAATCCCTGCTATATTCCACAATGCTTTTATCCAAGTTCTTCATCGATGCAAATTTCCTGGAAAAATGTTTGCTTGGAATCTTGATTGGTTTCACAAGTGGAAGCAAGTTTTGTCAAAAATTATCATTAAGCACTGGGATAAAGCTTTGGAAACTAATTATTTTGTTTCTTATTCAATGGACTCTACTCATATTTCTTACCTAAATCAAATGGGTGTTATTCACCACTGGTTTATAGGTTATTCTGATAAATTACAACTCGGAAAAGATTCTGATAGTTTCCGTGAAATGGTTAAAATAAGAAAGTATAAATATAAAATAAAAAAGAAATTAAGAGCTAATATTTTTATCTTATTTTTTACCCAAGCTTATATAAATTTAATAATCTTTTTTTCAGAATTCTTTTAACTGAACTCATGTTCTTAAACAACTTCAAAGTGGTGAAACCTATGAGAATCTTTTCAAAAATGTCAAATGTTGTCCAGACACCAAAATCAATGATGAATGTTCTTTTAAGCTGATTTTATTGCGGTGGAGATCTGAAGAATTCTCAAGCCTTGCACCAAATCTCGACAAGAAACCCATTCAAATCCGAGAAAATTCCTCTTATTCAGGAGAAATACTTAAGAACTTGGCATTATATGATAGATTAAATTTGGTATCCTCAATCAAGACTAACTTTAATTCTATTCCAGTCTCCAGGGGTTTGCCAAGTGACTGCTATTTTTCATTATATCTCGCTTCTCTTAATCCTCAACAATTAAAACTTCTTAATTGTCAAGCCCCAATAAATATTTCCTACATACTTGAACAAATTTCAAATTCTAATGTGAGTATTTGATTATTTCTCTAATCAATAATCTAGAAGACTCATATTTCTTGTTTCCAATGTTTGGGACACTTAGCCTTAAAAAATTAGAACAGATAAATATTTTTAGCTATGATGCAGCTTTATTTAAAGAAAATTTCACATAAATTGATAGCTCAAACTTTTTTCTTTGTATATTATAAATGCTGAATTAAATAATTCTACTTACAAAATACTTGAGTACATGAACTTCATTTTGTTGGCCCATTCTATACAGACAATCAACTGCTTTCTGTTCAACTTCTGGATTCCAATTAGGCTCCTGTTTCAATATTTTAAACAAATTCTCTTTTCAACCTTTTTTATTTCAATATAAGACTCTTTGAATTAACATTATATATAAATTTTTTGCACACCTCAAGTCTATTTCAACTCCTGCAGCCTTGATTGTACCAAGAAAAACTTGACATCTTTCATCATTTTTGAATTCGTCCAGATTTTCATCCCTTTTTTTCATGCTCAACTTTTCTACAAGCTCTGTGTAGCTGATTCCATGGTCATTTAAAGCCTTTTTTATAATGTTTCAATGGATAAAATATTGAAATGTTGTTTAAGCTAAAAATAGATTATTGAGATAATTAATAGAATTACTTACATTTCCAAAAAGTATGCATATTCTGAAAAAACTACAGCCTTGGGAAAATTATCCCCCTTTCTCCCCTTAAGAAAATTTCTAAATGACTGATTAGATGTATAATCTTCGCTGAATGTTTCCATGTGAAAGGAAATGTTAGAGGTTGATCTGGGTTTTTGTAGACAGGGTGGTTACCAAATTGCCATAAAATTGACAGTTCTCAAAGAAACTCAGCTGAGTCCCAAGAGAGGTTGGTGTTTTGAGAAGGCCCATAATACTCAGAAAAACTTTCTTGAAGATTTTCAAGTTTTGAGTGCCAAGGTTCTGATAATTCTACAGATATTCCTTGCTCAATTTTTTGAGGAAGTGATAAAATTGCTTGTTTAGTTCTCCACAGGCATATGACATTCATGAGAGTATTTATCGATTTTATTGAGCTAGAGCTTCCTCTGTGTAAGCCATTTATAAGAAAATTAATCCACAACCAATTATTTTGCCATCTTTCAATTCTGAGGAATGATATAAGGCTTTGAAGATCAGTTGTCCAGTTCTGAAGTGGTGTCCCTGTCAAGCATAGTCGATACTCAGCCTCGAAGGCCAATATATTCTGATTCTTGTGCAACTGGGGATTCTTGATTAAACTTTTAAATTATGTTAAAGATTTCATCAACTTTTATAATATTAAGTTCAAAAATTTTAGTAATTCAAATGAATGCTTACTGAGCCTCATCTTAAACTATTCTGTACCAAATGAGTTTATGAGTTACTTGCAGAATAGGTTGAGGAGTTTTCTTTGAAGAAGATGGACTTGCTGTCTCATAGGTAGTCAAAAAAACTAGTTGGTTCTGAAGCTCCTCAAAATTAATTTTCTTTGAATCCTTCCCATAAAGAACCTTGAAAGGTATTGCATTATCTTCAAAGTGAATTCTTATTTCATTGACTTAGTTTGATAATGTTGCAAGTGGGCAAAAGATGAGAGTTGCTGATGTCCTATCTTTCTCTTTTCCACCACCCAACAGTTGGAATCATCTGTCTTCACTTTGATTTGCAGTAATTAAGACAATAGTTGAGAGGGTCTTTCCCAAGCCCATATCATCAGCTAGAATTGAACCAATTCCTGCAGAGGATAACTCTTCTTCAAGAAATTGTTCATAATAATTATTAAAACCTACTCTCAGTCAGCCGTTGTCTGCATGCCTCCACAGGTTTTCTAACTTTTTGGATAAGTTATTTTCGTTGTCTATCATAAAATTAACAGCTTGAATCTGATGCGTTTTCAGAGTTGTTTTGATACCACATTGTGGCATTCCAAATCTGGGTAGGCTACTTAGGTGAAAATTTGATTGGACCTTGGTTGGAAGAAAATCATGGTGTTAGCGGGTGTTAATTTGGTTGAAGGGAGTTAACTTGAGTTTTTTTTGGGTGGATTTATGATGATTTTTGGAGGATTTATGGTGATTTTTTAAAGGATTTATGGTGTTTTGGAATGGATATATGTTGGTATTCCTATTGTTATTTGATGGTTTCATGGATTGTGTATCGGTTTTACTGGATTTTCTAGGGCTCTCTTGGTATTTTTGGTGGATGCAGTGTGCTTATGGAGTAGCCATTTTTTTTCCTGTGGGCTCCGGTTTTCTCCAGTGATTTTCCGGTGTAAAAGCAAAGTGTACTGGAAAAATTTTGTCATTATGGAAAAGTTTGGCTATGGTGAAAAGATTAACTCACTCTGGCCAAATTAGCTCATTATGGCAAAAAGAGCTCGTTGTGGCAAAATTTGCTCACAATGGGAAAGTCTGATCACCAGTGCAAAGTTTGGTCACTGCAGAAAAGTCTGGGCACTGTGGTAAAGTTTGGTCACTGTAGAAAAGTCTGATCACCAGTGCAGAGTTTGGTCACTGTAGAAAAGTTTGGCTATTGTGGCAAAATTTGGTTAGAATTCATCATGCTAGTTAGATCAATAGTTTATTGTAGATCCTATGCAAGTAGGGTATTTTTGGAAAGGTCTGGAGGAGGAGAATCAGATAGAAGAAGGGGAATCTTAGTCTTCTACATGTTTTTTGTCTTTTAGTTTTGATAACAAGGGTCTTTTTGATAATTAACAATATTTAACATATAACAACAATTATAATAAAAAATATCAACATATAGGGTACCATTGGATAGCTCTCATCCTTGGTGACTGAAATTTATTACTTTTCTTATAAAATTTATAAAATAAAAATATAATAAAGAACATTCTTTAATTTTGGTGGGAAACTGGGTAAATCTGGGGCAGACCTTCAATAAGGCACCTTTGAACAGATCATCCCAATGGTAGTTTCTGGGGTTCTTTACTGTACTCTTCAGTCTCTGGGGCAAGTGTTGCGGCTTGTTCTAAGTAATTTCTGTGACTGGTATCAGTGTAATCTGGTATTAGGTTTCCGACACTTTCAAAGTCTTTCTCTCAGATTTTTAACTTATCCAACTCTTCAAGCAGATCTTCAAGCTTAGTTAGTTGAATCTTACATTTACTTTGAGGGACAGGGATTTCTTTTGTTTTTCTCACTCCCTTGGATTCTGCCTTCAGAAAGGTGACTGTAGGAGTCTACTCTACATTTTTGGCGCCCAACGTGGGGTTCGAATTCTCTAGCTTCTGAAGAAACTTACTTGTTGGACTTCTGGATTTTGGTTCTCTGGTTGTTAGATTTTGATTGGTTGGTTATTTGGTGATTCTGGTAACTGGCTGTACCAGTACAGGATCTGTGGTAGTAGGAATCTAGGTAGAGGGCTGAACCCTTTCTATATCTGTTGTTTTTGTTTTTGTTTGTTGTTTTATCCTAGTAAAGGGCTGAACCCTTGTAGGATATTGTCAGTTGTCTGTTAAAGGGCTGAAACCTTGCAGATTTTATTGGTTTCATGTGCTATTAGAGATGTGTTCTCCATCTGGTGCTAGTTTTATTGCTGCTTCTTCTGATGGTGTCAGGCCTTCAGTAAGGATTCAAACTTGGGATGGGCCCAAGTTTGTTGGTGATGATGTAAAGTGGTTTTTAGGCAGATATGAGGCTGCTTCTGGAATTGATGAAGCTTCTCATTTAGATATGGTGAAGCAGGTAATCTTTTTCATTGGTGATAGGGATGTTGAGAAGGAGGTTACTGGTATGGAGGGTTATAAGACTACGTATTGGAAACATCTTAGTAGGGAAATGGTGGATAGATGGGGAGTCAGATATTCAATGGTGGATTTAAATAAGTTTGTTGGAGAATGGCAAGTGCAGGGTGGAATAACTTCTTTGGTGAGTTATAGTAAATTTGTTGGTAGTTTTGAAACTGTGGTGGAATATCTGGTGGAGTTAGAGGAATTGGCTCATGAAAATGCAGTTAAAGATTTATTTTGGTCTGCTTTTGGGAGGGATGTTAGGATGGATTTGTTAAAGGAGTTGTCTAGGAAGGGTTTGATGAAAAACTTACCTAATGGGGAGCAGAAGTTGCCTTCTCTTAAGGTGGTTAAAGAATAGGTTGAGTCTCACCTCAAGCTTTTGGCTGTGGACAGTTATCAAGAAACCTGTACACAGTATGTCAGCAAGATTAATGAAGTTTTGGCTGATAATAACGATATTATGAAAAAGGCTCAGGAGGCAAGAAAAGCTCAGTTGGGGAGACCAGTTCCTAAGGTGGATGAGAATGTGGATAAGGAGATGGTGGATCAATTGGCTGACTTAACAAAGCAATTGAAAATTTTTGTTCAAGAAACTCAGAAGGCCAGCAGGGTTTTAGCTTCTTCTTCATCATCTTATTCAAGTAGAGGTTATGATATGAGGAATGGTGGCACTGTTGATGTTTGGATTTTTTCCTACTGTAACTGGAAGGGACATAAGTCTAATTATTGTTGGACTTTGAATAGGGATCAGGCTGCTGGTAGAGTAAAATTTGATGAAAAGTTATTTAGGTTTCCTGATGGATCTTTTATCAAGCCCAGTGAAGGTCAGGTTCCTTCGGATTAGGTGAGGAGGAATAGTATGGGTGAAAAGTGAGCTAGGTTTGAGGAATCGCCTACTGAGGCTTCTTCTGGTACTGGAAATAATTCTGGAGATAAGGGGAAGGAAAAAGAGGTTAGTAAGGCTACTTTTTCTACTTCATATGGTAATTTGGAGTTAGTAAAGGTTTCTAAGGCAGATGGTGAGTGTATGGCTGCTGTATATGATCTGGAGGCTGCTAGGAGGGCGGCTGCTATTAACACTAGAAGCAGTATTTCTAATCAGTTAAGGTCAAGAGGTGGAAAGGCGGATTCTAAGAAGGTTGAAGATCCCAAGAAGATTTATACGCCTGAAGAGATTTGTTAGATGCAGAAGGGGATAGCTGATATGGGTCCCCCTAGTTTTGGTGCTTTTTATCTTAATGGTGATCCTATGCCTTTGGATGATGGTTCAGATACAGAGGAGGATGTGCCTTTGGCTTCTTTGCCTAGGCCAAGTTCTATTGGGCCAATGGAGGGAGTTATAAATACTGTTGATGGTTCTGGTTTGGTCTCTGTGGATGGAAAGGTTCATGGGGATAATCCTGAAGTGGAGATGCATGATGTTGTTGGTAATTTGGAACCTCAGGAGTCTTCTAGGGCAAAGGTTGCTAGGAGTAAGGCTCATTATGAGAGGCCAGTGGTTTCTGGTCAAGAGAATGCTATGGATGTTGTTTTGGGAAGAGTGAATCAGCTTCAGATTCTATTATCTTTGGGTGAATTGTTCACTATTAGTCCAGCCTTTGCTGAAAAGCAGAAGAAGCATTTGACTAGGAGAAGAGTGGCTACTGGTGAGGTGGAGTATATGTGTGAAAATGTGGAGAAGTTTTGTAATGAGGTGGAGACTCATTTTTCTGCTCCTTTGGGATATTTTTTGGTTTCTTTGAATGGCAAAGATGTGAAGGCATTGGTTGATTCAGGCTCACAAATAAATTTAATTTCATTGGATCAAGCAACTGGTCTGAATTTGCCAATTAAAGCTGGTGTTGGAGGAAATCTCAGAGGGATAGCTGGACATGCTACTAAGTTGATTGGTACAGCGGAGCATGTAAAGTTAGGTGTAGGTGAAGCTGTTGGAAAATCTCATTTTTATGTGGCTAGAGGAGCTGTGAAGACAGTTTCAGGAGGGCCATTTTTGATGGATTTTGAGGCCAAGATTGGTTATCAGTCTGGTGTTGGGATTAGTTTGGAGATTACTGGGGAGGATATGAGGCAGTTACATATGAGGTTGGCACCCCCAGGTAATGAAGGTTGGGAAACTAGGCCTGGTGTTTCTGCATCTTGTCAGTGTTGCACTTTCATTAGGAAGAGAAATGATTTGAAGTCCTCTTCTGGTGTATTTGAGGATAGTGGTGATCATTTTGTTGGTGACCCTTCTTTTTTAGGGTAGATAGGGCTGATCAGTCTAGTGCTGTAATCTCTCCTCAAGAAGAAATCCCGGATTGCAGTAGGTCAGCTCAAGTGGAGATATATCAAGTGGAAACTCAACTTTTTGTAGATAATATTAGTTTATTATGTCAATTTTTGTCAAATTATTTGTCTGGTTTCAGTTTTTCTTCAAGTTTTTCTCTTAAGTTTATTTCAAGTTCTGAAGATGTTTTAGGGAAAATTTTGTTGGAGCGGAAAAGTTTTGGAGTGGTGGCAAATGGGTCTAAAATTAAGTCCTCCCAATCATGCACCGCTAGGGTTTCTTCTACACCTTTCAAAAACATTACCATGGCCACACATGTGAGCATTGGGGACACCCCTGGCTGTTTTTCTAGGAATAGCAGGAAACAATTTGACAAAAATCAAGAAAAAAATCTCAAATGAAAATCAAAAAAAAATTATTTATGTAAAGATATTTTCAATAGGGCTGAGCCTACTTGGCATGCTGGTAACCTCCTGAATGAGGATAAACTGCCAACTTTTCATACTTTTGATTATTCTTTTCTTATTTCTAAAAATAAAAATCAAATTAAAAATTGTCTGCATAATTAAAAACTAGATAACAATATTTTTGAAAATTCCAATAATTCTGTTTCTAAAAACTTTAATAATTCTTTTTCAAAAATTAAAAATAAAAATAAAACTGATAAAATTTCTTTATCTGATTCTAATTATTCTTTTTTTAAAAATTCTGTTACTCTTAATTCTGATGAAGATGAAGATTCTGTTGATGGAAGGAGCTCAATACCTCAAGTACATGTGGAAGTGGAAGCGGCAAAATATAAGAAGGTTGCTGTGAAAGTTAAACCAATCAATGAAGCGCTGCCAACTGGATTGAATTGGCCGTTGTGGTAGCCTAAAGTTTAGTATGGCACCTAAGTACGTAAATGGAGTTATTACAGCATGCAAGATTGGCGTTATTATTTTTTATAAAAGGGTTTTATTTAATTTATTGGAGTTTAAAATATGAAGAAATTGGTCACGAGCGAATGCCTACACAAATACAATGTATTTTACGGAGAAAACTTATTTTTACGGTCTGAAAAAATTTATAAGTATCAAGTCAAGTCACTCAAGAACCTTGAGAAATTTTCCCAGAATTTTTACTATTTTTCTTATATTTTTAAATGAATTTTAAATTTTATAGAAATATTTACGTTTTCAAAAATTACTTAACTTTGATGAATTTTCACGGGGTAATTAGAGCTGCGCAGACTACGAAAATTAGTTTGGTATGTAAAGGGGAAGTAGCTCTATTATGTGTAATTTTTCTAGATTTTTTATTATAGTTTTAAGGTTCTAATTGAGTCCGGAAGTCCGGACGGACTCCGTACGGACTCTGCTTTGACTCCGTACGGACTCCGTATGGGCTCCGGATTGACTCTGGGAGAGCTCTGGAGGGGAAAACTTAGGCACGTGACTAGGAATACTTAAGCGCCTCTCAAACTCAAAATTTAGGGGGGGATACATCATACAGCTTAATCATTAACCACCACGGTCTTATTTTTTATTACTCAACAAATTAAATAAATTTGTAATACCCTTATAACTTTATATTTTATATATAACATTTTAGAAATACTACTCAACAATTTAAATCACACTTCATACAGGGTATCTTTAGAAAGGTCTTCCTCACTGGGACTTGATTATTGCTGTCTCATAAAAACTTAAATTATTATAAAAACATAAAAGTCAATCTTTTCAGATCTTTCACTGGTACACCTTAATTGTTGTTATCAGTATTTTTGTTGTTTTCAGTATTTCTTTTCTCAACAGCCACTTTCTTTAAATCTCAATAAGCATTAATTATTTTAGAGTTTCATTATTTTTTATCAATCAGATCCAAGTAGACTGGTTAGCTTAGTGATTTAGAATTCTTACTTTGTTATTTTATTGGAAGGACGGGGTTTTCCATTAAATCCACATATCTCCTCCGGATTCTGCTTACAGCAAGGCGACTGTAAGAGTTTACCTTACCATAGTTGGCGCCCAACGTGGGGTTCGAATTCTCTAGCTTTCTTTAAAGACTTAATTGGATCAAGAATGTTCTTAGCCTGCAAGAGGCTTATTTTCTGGAACTCTAATTGGATTTTTGTTATTGGCCTGCAAGAGGCTTGTTATTTTATCGATTGTTAACGCTTTTCCTTACTTATTGGGATGTCTTCTTCTGCTTTTGCTTCTGGATCTTCTAACCCTCTTACTCCCTCAGTTAGAATTGTTTCTTAGGATGGCCCAAAGTTTGATGGGGAGGAGGTTAAATGGTTCATTAGCAGGTATGAAGCTGCTGCTGCTGTTGATGATGCTTCTCATGTGGACATGGTGAAGCAAGTTAGATTTTTTATTGCTGATAGGGAGGTGGAAAAAGAGGTTATTGCTATGCAGGCATTCAAGGACAAGGATTGGGTTAAGCTTTCTAAAGCTATGGTTGATAGATGGGGTGTTAGGTTTACTATGATGGACCTCAATAAAATTGTTGGAGACTGGCAAGCAAAAGGTGGTGTTTCTTCTATGGCAGACTTCAAAAAGCTGTGTGTTCAGTTTGATGAAGTAGTTGAATATCTTATTCTGGTGGACGAGTTAGTGCATGAGAACCAAGCAAAAGATTTGTTCTGGACAGCATGCAGCAGGGATATTTGTATGGACGTCTTGAAGGATCTTTAAAGAAAAGATTTGATGAAGGAACTGCCTAATGGTGAGCAGAAACTTCTGGCTCTGGAGGTTATCAAGGACAACATTCAAACCCATCTAAAGTTATTGGCGTTGGACAAATATCAAGAGTCATGCACTCAATATGTTAGCAAGGTTAGCGAGGTTTTGGCCGAAAACAACAATATTATGGTCAAAGCCCAGGAGGCCAAGAAGGCTCAAATGGGATTACCTGCTGCTAAAGTTGAGGGCAATGTAGATAATAAGATGGTTGATCACTTGGCCGATTTAACGAAACAATTAAAAATATTTGTTCAAGAGACTCAGAAGGCCAACAAGGCCCCAATCGCTTCTTTGTCGACATTGACTTCTTATCAGTCCAGAGGTTATGAACGTCAAAATCATAATGGCAATAATAATGGTAACTGCTTCCCAGGCAATGGGAGAAATGGTGGGAATGGTGGTAGTAGTTATAGAGGTGGCTATGATGAGCCAAAGGTGTGCTCCTATTGTAATAGGAGGGGGCACAGAGCAACAGTTTGTTTTGCTCTTGATAAGGATATGGATGCTGGGCGAGTTTTATTTGATGGTAAAGTTTATAAATTTCCTGATGGTTCGTTCATCAAGCCCAGTGATGGACAGTCTCCTTCTGATTTGGTCAGAAGAAGTTTAACGGCTGAAAGGAGAGCCAGATTTGAAGAGGTGACGGATGAAGATGTTAATGTCAAGGGTGGCAAAAATGGTAATGGTAATGGTGGTAAAGCTGACAAGGGCAAGGAGAAAGAGGTCAGTAAAGCCACATTTTCTACTTCTTTTGGTGGTTTAGAGCTGGCGACGGTTGTTCAGGTGGAGGGTAGCTGTATGGCTGGCGAATATGATGTTAATGCTGCTAGAAGAGAAGCTGCTACTAAGGCGAAAAGTAGCATTCAGAGCCAATTGAGGGCTAATCCTGGCAAGGCCAATAACAAAGTGAACCCTTACTCTAAGGACAAGAATTCTAGTGCTCAAACTGCCGTCAACAAATTGAACCCTTACTCTAAGGAGGAATTATATAAAATGCAGAAGGGGATTGCTGATATGGGGCCCCCTAGTTATGGCAAGTTTGATTTAAATGGTGAGCCTATGCCAGAGGATGATTCGGATTCTGAGGAGGACGTACCGTTGGCGTCCCTACCCAGACCAAGTTTTAGCGGTCCCATCCCAATGGAGGGAGTAAGAAGGACTAGCGATGGATCAGGATTAGTGCAAGAAGCTGGTGACGGAGTTAGGGTTATAGAAAGTGAAGATGGCTCTGTTGGACCTCAAGAGGTACCCAGGGCCAAGTTTGTTAAATCAAAGGTCCAGTATGAGCGGCCAGTAGTTTCTGTTCAAGCTAATGCGATGGACGCAGTTTTGAATAGGGTGAATCAACTGCAGATTCCCTTATCTTTGGGGGAGTTATTTACAATTAGTCCGGCGCTTGCTGAAAAGCAAAAGAAGCATTTGACGAGGCATCGGGTTTCCACTGGAGAGGTGGAATATATTTGTGAAAATGCTGAAAAGTTTGGGGAAGATGTAGATGCACATTTTTACGCTCCCCTGGGTTACCTGGTGGTAACTCTTAATGGTAAAGAAGTAAAGGCCTTGTTTGATTCAGGGTCTCAAATTAATTTAATTTCATTGGAGCAAGCGACGAGTATAGGCTTGCCAATTAAAAGTGGAACTGGGGGAAACCTCAGAGGTATTGGAGGGCATGCAACAGAGCTGATGGGTACAGCTGAGCATGTCAGGTTAGGCATTGGTGGATCTTTTGGTAAGGTTCACTTTTATGTGGCCAGAGGAGCAGTCAAAACTGTTCTTGGTGGTCCTTTTTTGATGGATTTTGAGGCCAGGATAGGGTATCAAGCTGGCATGGGGATTAGTTTGGAGATCACTGGTGAAGATATGCGGAGGTTACATATGCGGTTAGCGCCTCCTGGAGATGAAGGTTGGGAAACACGGCCAGGGATTACTACTCTGTGCCAGTGTTGTGTTTGCACCAAGAAGCGGCATATTAAACGGACGGCTTCTGGTGAATTATGTTTGTTAGAAAGGGATGGATGCCCTCATTTTTTGGGGTAGCAGGGGCTGATCACTCTAATGTTGTAATCTCTCCTCAGGATGAGATCCCGGATTGCAATAGGTCAGCTCACTTGGAGATAATTCAAGTGGATTCTCAATTATTTTCTGTTAATATTACTTTGGAGTGCAAATATGTTTTGGACTTTTCTATATGTTTATTGGATTTACCCGGTTTTTCTATTAAATTTAAAAATGGTGAAAATGGCAAAATGGGCCAAATTAGGTTGGATAAAAATTGGAAGTGTATGTTTTATGACCTCCAGCAAGAGGGTAAACTGCAATTAACTCATCAAAACTCAATAAAAAATCTTGGTATAATTAAAACACAAAAAAATAATTTTTGTGAAAATTCGTTTCCGGACCTCCAGCAAGAGGTTAAACTGCAATTATCTCCTTCTATTATGGACCTCCAGCAAGAGGGTAAACTGCAAATATCACATCAAAATCTGATTAAAAATCTCAGTATAATTAAAACACAAAAAAATAATTTTTGTGAAAATTCAATCCCGAGCCTCCAGCAAGAGGTTAAACTGCCAACTTTCTTTACGGGTGATTTACTGTTGGATAAGGGAAGCAAAGGTGTTGGAAAATCTGTTTATAAATTAGACGAGGGAAAGGAGAAAAGGGTAAAATTTAAAAATGAAATAAAATATTTTTCTAATTTTTCTTATTCCGATTCTGGCGATGAAGAAGATTCATTTGATGAAAGTTTTAATGGCAATACAAAAGAAAATGTTTTACCTCAAGTTTATTTATATGTGGATGCAGCCAAATATAAGAAAGTAGCAAATAAAGTTTGACCTATTAATGAACCGCTACCTGCTGAATTAAATCCACCTTTGAGAAGACCAAGGTTATCAAGAGATCCTTATGAAAGTCCCTTGGTAAAGAATCTGCCTGAATTTTCTGAGACGTCAAGAATCACTTTTGTGAGACTGGGTGTTGTTAATTTTGGACCTGATGGTTGGTTGTCTGGAGAAGAGAAGAAGTTGTTGTTGGATGTGATGGTCAAGCGAGAGAAGGCCATTGCTTTTGTAGAAGAGGAGAGGGGTGTGTTGAAGCATTCCTATGGGGAGCCTTACAAGATTCCTGTGGAATGTCATGAACTGTGGCAGCAGAAACCGATTCCTATTCCAGCTGCATTAAAAGAAGCCTATATTGAAGTTGTCAGAGAACGGATACGCACTGGACTGTATGAGAAATCAATGTCAAGTTATTCTAGTCCGGTATTTTGTATCAAGAAACCGAATGGCAAGCTTAGAGTTGTTCATGATCTTAGGGAATTAAATAGGGTTACAATAAAGGATGCTGGGATACCACCTAGTGCTGAGGAGTTTGTTGAAGCGTTTGCAGGGAGAGTGTGTTATGGTTTGGGAGATATTATGGGTGGATATGATGAGAGAGAGTTACATCCAGACTCAAGGCCTCTCACTACATTTGATACGCCACTTGGACACTTGCAGTTAACAAGATTACCTCAAGGAGCAACAAATTCGGTTGCAGTTTATCAAGCTCAGATGGCTTGGATCCTTTAAGATGAAATTCCACAATATGTTGGAATCTTTATAGATGATGGAGGAATTAAGGGACCAACAACCGACTATGATAACCAGGTGTTGGAAGAGAATTCCGGGATACGCAAATTCATTTGGGAGTTTGCAATTACTTTAGAAAGAATCTTGTTTCAAATTGAAGAGGCTGGGTTAACTATTTCAGGTTCAAAATTTTCCTGTTGTGTTCCAGCCTTAGAAATATTAGGCCATGTGGTATGTAGAGAGGGTAGGATTATGTCCAAGAAGAAAGTTAACA
Organism: Hemileia vastatrix; assembly: GCA_030280995.1. Classification (NCBI taxonomy): domain Eukaryota; kingdom Fungi; phylum Basidiomycota; class Pucciniomycetes; order Pucciniales; family Zaghouaniaceae; genus Hemileia; species Hemileia vastatrix. The sequence goes on from JASXTE010000015.1 coordinate 7,921,840, forward strand.
AAATTCAGTCCTGGCCAAGACCCAAGAATACGACCAAAGTTAGAGGGTTTTTAGGCGTTTGTGTATATGTTAGAATGTTTATCAAGGACTTTTCTTCATTGGCAGCTCCATTGAGACGGTTAACGAGAAAGGATGCAGACTGGGAGTGGGATGAAGAGTGTGAGAAGGCGTTTGTGAAGTTGAAGGAGGTTGTGGGGAAGGATTTAGTCCTGCACAAGTTGGATTATGGAAAAGATGCTGGTAGAATTTATTTAGCAGTTGATTCAAGTCAGGTTGCAGCTGGGGTGGTTTTGTCTCAGATGGATAAAGCTGGTTACATCAGGCCAGTTAGGTATGAATCTGTAGTATTTACTGAGGTCAAATCAAGATATTCTAAACCAAAATTGGAATTATGTGGTGTGGCGAAAATACTGAAGAAGCTTCAGCATATTTTGTGGGGGCAACATTTTGAGTTGCAAGTGGATGCGAAATTGTTAATCCAGATGATTAATTCCCCAAGTTTACCGAATGCACCCATGACTAGATGGGTAGCATTTATTTAACATTTTTCGTTTGATTTAGTTCATAAGCCTGGCAAAACTTTTACTATGCCAGATGGTTTATCAAGGAGACCACCCACTGAAGAAGATTCAGACTCAGAAGAGTTCGATGAAGATATACCTATTATCAAAGCCAGCACTAAAGGAGCTGAAGACTTTCCATACCTCCCCCATGAGGTTAAACTGGCAGGACTATTGTGTTTAGATTATGGTGATGATGACCTCCACCAAGAGGATAAACTGGAAAATAGTTTTTATGTTAATAAAGGTGTTGGAAAAGGTGTAGATAAATTCGGCAGAGAGGAGGTAGAAGAAGATGTGGTGTATGTAGAGGAAGATGGATTGGTAGTGTGGGATAGTAGTAAGTTAAGGAATGGTGTATATGTTGGAGAATTAGAGAAGTTAAATAAAAAGGTGGATAAAGAGAAAGAGGTATTTTCGAATACGGTTTACGAAGGATCCAAAGGTTCAGAAGAAAAACATCAACATAGCTCGATTAAAGATTTATTTAGGGGTCAATGATTATTGGCTCATTCATGTGCAGGTGATATTGGTGATAGAGAAGTCCCTATTGATGTTATATTAATCGATTTTCAAGATGAAGTCTGGGGTCAGACTGGTTTTTATTTTTTGTTAGTCAAATATTTGTTGACTTTAGAGAGGCCAGAAGATTGTGAAGACGATGAATGGGTGGCAATCAAGAGGAAGTCATCTACGTTTTACCTATCTGGTCGACGTCTAATGAGGAGAAGGTATCCAAATTCTCAAGTAGTTATAACTCAACAGAAGGCGCAAGAATTAGTTTTGAAATCACTGCATGAAGATCTCGGGCATAGAGGCGTTGGAGAAACGTTTAGAAGAATTTCTGATCGATTTTGGTGGCCTGGCATGAAGGTGGCTGTTAAACAGTGGGTTCATTCATGCGAAGAATGTCAAAGACGAAGTTATTTAAGGCCAAAAGAACCTGGACGCGCAACCGGTGAATATACGCTCTTTGGGAGAGTTAGTTTAGATGCCGTTCATATAAAAGAGGGACGGTATAAATATTTAATTGTGGCCAGAGATGATTTATCTGGTTGGGTAGAGGCAGCGCCTCTTATTAATTTAACTGCCAAAAATGTGGAAGAATTTTTTTTGAATAATTGGGTATATAGGTATGGGGTGATGAAGTTGGTAATGGTAGATGGAGGTCCTGAATTTGGGACAGAGTTTAAAGAGGCCGTATTGAAAGTTGGATCAAAGGTTAGGGTAGCAACCCCATATTATCCTGAATCTGAAGGCATGGTTGAAAGAGGGCATCAAGTTATTAAGGATGCTTTAGTTAAAATGTGTGGGACAAGTGCCGAAAAGTGGAGGAACTATTTACCTTACTTTTATTTGCTGATCGAATCACTTCCAAAAGGATGACCGGATTTTCACCTTATGAACTTGTTTTTGGACAGAAAGCAGTTTTACCGGTTGATTTAGAAGCTGAATCATATCTTGGAGTTGACTGGGACACGGTCAAAACTACTGAAGAATTATTGTGTGCAAGAATGATGCAGCTAGAAAAGAAAGAAGAATATTTAGAAAAGGCATATTTGCAGATGATGAAGATCCGAAATCAATCAGTCAGATATTGGGATGAGCGGTTGGCACATCGATTAAGGAAACCTTTGAACCCAGGTGATATGGTCTTGGTGTATAATAGGAGTTTGGAAAGCCAGTGGGGAAAGATGTTTGCAGATAGGTGGAATGGACCGTATAAAATCAAGGAGCAAGTTTCCGGCGGTTCATAAACCACACAATATGGGGGGCGGACTTGCTAGCAAGTCCGCAACCTTGGACCCAAACTCACCATAGATTGAACACACATTGAGCTATTGATAAAGGAGCCATACAATCAGGAATGAACACCACTCAGAAGAACAGTTTTAGGTGGGTGTTCAAGTAGAGTTCAGTATGGGTTCAGTATGAGTTCAGTCTGAGTTCCATCTGAGTTCCATCTGAGTTCAGGTTGAGGACTTGCTAGCAAGTCCACCCCCTATATTGCGTAGTGATATGTGCTAGAAGAGTTGGATGGAGTAGTATTGAAGAAGAGGGTAGCGGCCGATCAAGTGAAACGGTTCTATCCTAGAGGCACCAGGAGTGCTGAAGTCTACCTCTGCAATGAGGATAAACTATAATATTGACAAAATTTTATGGATTCCTCTGCAATGAGGATAAACTATGATGTTTATAAAAATCTTATTGACCTCCGCAACGAGGATAAACTATCTTCTTTTTTTATCAAAATACTTTACTATCGTTACATTGTATATGGTCGACGAAACTATGATGAAACTTAACGAAATTCAAGAAGACCTTCTTTGAAATTTTCAAAAACTTAAAATTCTTAAAATACGGGTGAAGATAGTGTTGGGAAATTTTTTTTTAAAAATTTATTGGAAGAAGTTTTCACCGGGGAACCTTCTTAATTTAATATTGGCAAGTGTGGGGGTAATTGATGGGCTGGCTGCTCTATACACAATTACCCCATAATGTTCGTTTCCAAAATTTTCCCTGTTTCTAGTTGAATCCTGGCTTTGTCTTTTAATTATAGGAAGTCCACTAAGACTATAAACTGGAACAAATCAAGAGACACCGCTCTCAACGCCGGATTCAAGATTCTTTTTATTTTATTTTGTTTTTGATTTTTTTATGTTAGATTGTGATTTCTTTTCTTTAATATATATTATGAATTATTGTAAAGGTGATGCTCACTGGTGGTCTCTAATCATTTTTATAAATTGGAGGGAGCCCACCCAGTGATCATCATTATAAAATTTATCTTCTAAAAACTTTCATTTAATTTCTTTTCTTTTTAATTTCTCAAAATTGTGTAACCACATCAAGTTGCACTTGGATGTGGGTATGATGTCGAGGGTACGGCTCATCAAATGGCCGGAGGGCATCTTTTAAAACTTTAATTTGAAATTTTTATTATTATTATTTTTTTATTATTACTTTTTTATCTTTCTTTTCACGTTCATTTATCTTTCTTTAAAATTAAATTTTAACTTTTATTTCAAAACTATCTTTTTTTAAAAAAAATAAAATAAAATAAAAAAAAATAAAAATAAAAAATCTTTTATTTTAAATAGTAAATAAAATAAAAAAAATAAAATAAATAATAAAATAACTAAAAATATAAAAAAAAATAAAATATAATAAAAAAAAAATAAAAAAAAAAAAATAAATAAATAAAAGGTATTTTAGTTTTAGGTAGTTTAGATGTTTATATTTTATTTTTCAAACATTATTCAAGAAAGCTACATACCAGGAAGAACACCATCAAGGATTGTTATCTTTTGAAGAATCGAAATTAGAAAATTTAGAAGGACCTTGATTGATTTCCTGGGATTCGAATCTTATTTCACGGTCACGATAGTGTTGAAGCCAGTTGGCTATTTTGAAAAGGTCTCTTAACAGTTGCTCTCTCATCCAAGATTCTGATCTATCAGAGGGCGGGTATCGTTGGAAATAAGCGATAAGGTTATTGAAATTAGCAAAAAGCTTTTCAGACACTAGGTGAATTGGAACTCTAGGGAAGCTTGGATTAGGTTCTGGTAGTTCATAAGCTGAATATGAAATTGGAGAACCGGTGGACGCTTATCAAATTAAAAATATCAGCAAATTAAAACCTGAAGATTAAGAAAATAAAAAGAGACAACTAACCTGTGTCAACACTATCATGATCATAGATAAATGGCTTACTTGGTAATGGAGTGGGATTTTTTATGTTTAGAAAAGGATTTTTTATTTTTGATAGATGAGGAGGACTGGTGTTGGATTTGGTGTTTGAAGTAGATGTTCTGGGCCTTTTTGATGATACAAGAGAAGATGAAGACTGCTGGCTATTATAGGACCTTTTGTGCTTCAAGATGTTGGAAGAAGGAGAAGAATTGTTAGAAGGTTGAAGCATGGCCCTGGGAGCAGCAAGAGTTCTTGGGGGAGTAGCAGCAAGTCTAGATTGGAGAGAAGGACCCAGAGGATTAGGTGATGGAGAAAGATTTAAATAGGCTGATGGAGAAAAAGGTATGGGATCTTTAGAGGTTGATGGAATAGGGGGTGGAGTAGAAGGTGAAGAAGAAGGAAGAGGTTTGCAGAAGGCGGCGAAGCTAGTAGTAGTGATGGGGAAAGAACCACAGTTCAAGCCAGAACATTTTCTTTTCTTCTCATAGCAGGATAAACAGGCCCTGTTATAAGTGTGCTTTTGCCAGTTAAAAGAGAAGATACATTCCCTATGGGTGAAGGCACAGTATTTGCAAGATTGATCAGCCGAAGCAATGAAGTCAGAAGGTTTCATCTTGTTAGGAGATATGTTTTGAAGAAGAGAACTTGAAACTAGGATGAAGAAAGCTGGTGGCAAAATCTGGGTTCAAGGATAGAGAAGTTGATAGGTCCACCAAGACCTTAAACTGGACTGTTATCAAGCAGTTGGGTCCACCATGACCTCAAACTGGATTTCTTATCGATTAAATGTTTGGTCCACCATGACTTTAAACTGGTAGTTCATTCATTGTTTAGTCCACTATGACTTTAAACTGGAAAATTAATATCTGCAGGATAATTCAACATTCATTGGTCCACTATGACCTTATACTGGATTACTTGTTGATCAAATGTTTGGTCCACTATGACATTAAACTGGATTATCAAATTTATTCAATCTTTGGTCAAGCCTAGGCCTTACTTAGGAATTTATCAAGTTATTTATGCACCTAAACGATCTTTGGTCCACCAAGACCATAAACTGGAAATCGATTATATGTTTGGTCTACCAAGACTTTAAATTGGAATGTCAATCTTGTTTGGATAACTCAATTCAATCTTTTAATTTATCACTGTCCACTAAGACTCTAAACTGGTTATTCAATTATTTCTGGAATTGGGTGCTGATAAGCTTTAGGGGGTTAAAATTTTAGGTGGTGATGATGCTAAGGAAAGCATAATGGTTAATTAGGTGAAATTTGTGGCGCTTTAACATGTTCTAAAGTTAAAATTATTATTGGAAGCCTGGCAAAAGTATTTTATGGGTTTGCTGTATGGCAAAGTTTGAAAATTGTGATGAAGGAATCAGAAGTTAGGATGGTAGTTGTATTTTAGGGAATGATTTTTTTAGTGCCTCAGTGTTAGGCCATTTTTGGTGTGAAGCTTGGAGGACCTTATTGCGAGATTGGAATCATAGAATTTGGCTCAGTGGGGGGCCCTATGAGGTTGGAATCAGGAGTATTCGGCTCATAGGAAGATCCACTCTCTTAATGCTGTGACAAGAAGGAAGACTGGTATATGGGAGTCTGAAGGGATTCAAACCTTGCTCTCAGTAGTGGAATCATCACAAGATTTAAATTATTTTATTTTATGTTATATCAAGCCAGAGAAGAAAGAAAACATCAATTATGTTGAAAGTTTAAGAAGACCAAGCAAAAACAAAATTTTATCAAGTTATACTGTTAGAAAAGATAATTTCTTTGAAATTATTCAACATCATTATCAAAGCTTTGCATTAAAATTCTTCTTTTCATGAGGTCTTCATGGTTATTAGCTGGAGTTTCTTGAAAATAGGCCAGCATTTTTCGTTTCAACTCATTAGTAAAGTCAAGAAAAAGATAGCGATGAAAATTTGGATAATGATTGATATAGTCCGTCTTCACTCTACTAACATCATCAGTGTTGGTTATTTCGACAGCTAGAAGTTCAAATATGTTATTAAGTCATAGTTTAGTCAATTTTGATTAAAAGTTTTTTTTAGTAAGATAATAGGGTCTTACATTTAGAGCCAGGAAACATAGTCTCAGCAAAGTTGGTTGGGGGCACTGGCGTTATAGGATTAGGATCTTGTGAAGGCAAAATAAGGCCGGGATCCGCTGATGAAGATTGAACTTTTGAAGCTGCTTTTGATCTTATTCGTTTTAAGAAGACAGGAATTTTTGATCGCTTTTTAGAAGTTGAGGGATCAGGGAGAGCTGCTGGTCCTAAACATACGTTTGTTTTAAAAGGAACTAATGGCCGGTTACATTTGAATTTTTTCACACGGCATAAGTCGCAAGCTGTCCTGCCATAAAGATTAGGGTTGGACATTAAACAAGGTACCTGGTATCGAGCGCAGAGTTCACATGGAACGACAAGTTCTTTGGAAGACATATTGATGAAGATGAATTTTATAGTTTATTAAAGAAGATGGTGGTTGAAAGTTAAAGATGAATATTGTGTTCAACCACTTATGCAAAGTTTTAAGAATGGGGACATTCTCGATTGGAGGGAGGATGTGGTAGCCTAAAGTTTAGTATGGCACCTAAGTACGTAAATGGAGTTATTACGGCATGCAAGATTGGCGTTATTATTTTTTATAAAAGGGTTTTATTTAATTTATTGGAGTTTAAAATATGAATAAATTGGTCACGAGCGAATGCCTACACAAATACAATGTATTTTACGGAGAAAACTTATTTTTATGGTCTGAAAAATTTATAAGTATCAAGTAAAGTCACTCAAGAACCTTGGGAAATTTTCCCAGAATATTTACTATTTTTCTTATATTTTTAAATGAATTTTAAAGTTTTATAGAAATATTTACATTTTCAAAAATTACTTAACTTTGATGAATTTTCACGGGGTAATTAGAGCTGCGCAGACTACGAAAATTAGTTTGGTATGTAAAGGAGAAGTAGCTCTATTATGTGTAATTTTTCTAGATTTTTTATTGTAGTTTTAAGGTTCTAATTGAGTCCGGAAGTCCGGACGGACTCCGTATGGACTCTGTTTCGACTCCGTACGGACTCCATACGGACTCCGCTTTGACTCCGTACGGACTCCGGATTGACTCTGGGAGAGCTCTGGAGGGGAAAACTTAGGCACGTGACTAGGAATACTTAAGCGCCTCTCAAACTCGAAATTGAGGGGGGGGATACATCATACAGCTTAATCATTAACCACCACGGTCTTATTTTTTATTACTCAACAAATTAAATAAATTTGTAATACCCTTATAACTTTATATTTTATATATAACATTTTAGAAATACTACTCAACAATTTAAATCACACTTCATACAGGGTATCTTTAGAAAGGTCTTCCTCACTGGGACTTGATTATTGCTGTCTCATAAAAACTTAAATTATTATAAAAACATAAAAGTCAATCTTTTCAGATCTTTCACTGGTACACCTTAATTGTTGTTATCAGTATTTTTGTTGTTTTCAGTATTTCTTTTCTCAACAGCCACTTTCTTTAAATCTCAATAAGCATTAATTATTTTAGAGTTTCATTATTTTTTATCAATCAGATCCAAGTAGACTGGTTAGCTTAGTGATTTAGAATTCTTACTTTGTTATTTTATTGGAAGGAAAGGGTTTTCCATTAAATCCACATATCCCCTCCGGATTCTGCTTACAGCAAGGCGACTGTAAGAGTTTACCTTACCATACCGTTGAAGAGACCTCTTTTGTCAAGAGATCCATATGAAACTACTTTAAGAAAGAATCCGCCTGAATTTTCTGAAACATCAAGAATTACTTTTGATAGGATTGGTGTTGTAAATTTTGGGCCAGAGGGTTTGTTATCTGGTGAGGAGATGAATTTGTTGTTGGATGTGATGGTGTTGAGGGAGAAGGCTATTGCATTTGTGGAACAAGAGAGGGGTGTTTTAAAGCATTCTAATGGTGAACCTTACAAGATTCCAGATGTTTGTCATAAACCTTGGCAGCTCAAGCCAATTCCGATTCCTGCTGCTCTTAAAGATGATTATATTTAAGTTGTTAGGGAATGGATTAGGACTGGACTTTATGAACAATCGTCATCAAGTTATTCAAGTCCAGTTTTTTGTATCAAGAAGCCTAATGGAAAGCTTAGAGTGGTTTGTGATCTTAGGGAATTGAATAGAGTGACTATAAAAGATGCTGGTATTCCTACAAGTGCTGAGTAATTTTTTGATTCTTTTTCTGGAAGGGTATGTTATGGTCTGGGTGATATTATGGGGGGCTATGATGAAAGAGAATTACATCTGGATTCAAGACCTCTGACAACTTTTGGTACTTCTCTTGGATGGTTACAGCTGACTAGATAACCTCAAGGTGCTACTAATTATGTTGCTGTTTATCAAGCACAAATGGATTGGATTCTTCAAGATGAAATTCCTCAGTATGCTGGTATATTTATTGATGATGGTGGAATAAAAGGTTCTTCAACTGATTATGGTAATGATGTGTTGGAGGAAAATCCAGGTATTAGGAGGTTTATTTGGCAGTATGCAGTAACTTTGGAAAGGATGTTGTTTAGGATTGAAGAAGCTGGTTTAACTATTTCCGGTTCTAAATTTTCTTGTTTTGTTCAAGCTTTAGAGATTCTTGGTCATGTGGTGTGTAGGGAAGGCCAAATTATGTCAAAGAAGAAAGTCAAAAAAATTCAATCTTGGCCAAGACCTAGAAACACTACTGAAGTTAGAGGATTTTTGGGAGTATGTGTTTATGTTAGGATATTTATTAGGGATTTCTAATTATTGGCTGCTCCATTGAGAAGGTTAACTAGGAAGGATGCTGATTGGGATTGGGATGAAGCTTGTGAAGAAGCTTTTTTTAAGTTGAAGAAGGTGGTTGGTGAAGATATTATTCTTCATAAGTTGGATTATGGTGAAGGAGCTGGTAGGATTTATTTGGCTGTTGATTCTAGTCAGCTGGCGGCTGGTGCAGTGCTTTCTCAGATGGATTAGGATGGTTACATTAGACCAGTTAGGTATTAATCTGTAGTTTTTACTGAGGTGGAATAAAGATATTCACAACCAAAGTTGGAACTCTGTGGTGTGGCAAAATTTTTAAAGAAACTTCAAAATATCTTATGGGGTCAACATTTTGAACTTCAAGTGGATTCTAAATCTTAAATTCAGATGATTAATTCACCTAGTTTACCTAATGCTCCAATGACTAGGTGGGTAGCTTTTATTCAACATTTTTCATTCGATTTAGTGCACAGGCCTGGAAAATCTTTCACCATGCCTGATGGATTGTCAAGAAGACCACATACAGTAGATGATTCCGATTCAGAAGAGTTTGATGAAGATATACATATAATCAAGGCCAGTACCAAGGGTGATGAGGACTTTCCATACCTCCCACATGAGGTTTAACTGGCTGGTTCTATTTTTGTTGAATTTGATGAAGTTGATGATCTAGTTGATCATGAGGTTTTTGTAGATGAGGATGGTGTGGTTGTTTGGGATAATTGGAAGTTGGTTAATGGTGTTTATGTTTGGGATCTGAAGGAGGATAGTGGTAGCATGGAAATTTTTTTTGGATGAGGTGGATTATGTGAATTTCATCAAACAGCCAAATTCTCAGAGAATGATTGCTCATTCACAAGTGGGAGATATTGGGGACAGGGAGGTTCCTTTGGATGTTATATTATTGGAATTTTTTGATGAAATTTGGGGCCAGACTGGGTTTTATTTTTTAATAGTGAGATATTTGTTGTCTCTGGGAAAACCAGAAGAATGTGATGAAGCTGAATGGGTGGCTATCAAAAAGAAGTCACCTGGTTTTTATTTTTCTGGTAGAAGGTTGATGAAAAGAAGACATCCAAATCCTCAAGTTGTTGTATCTCAAAGAAAAGGTCAAGAATTGGTGATGGAATCTCTTCATGAAGATTTAGGGCATAGGGGCTTTGGAGAAACTTATAAGCGGATTGCTGATAGATTTTGGTGGCCTGGAATGAAGATGGCTGTTAGATCTTGGGTTCAGTCACGTGAAGAATATCAGAGAAGATGTTATTTAAGGCCAAAAGAACCTGGAAATGCTACTGGTGAAAATACTATCTTTGGACGGGTTAGTTTGGATGCTGTTCACATCAAGGAAGGTAAATATAAGTACTTGATTGTGGCAAGGGATAATTTGTCTGGTTGGGTTGAGGCTGTCCCTCTTATTAGTTTATCTGCTAAAAATGTAGCAGAATTTTTGATGAAGGAATGGGTGTATAGGTATGGGGTTAGAAGTTGGTAACTGTTGATGGCGGCTCCGAGTTTGGGGCAGACTTCAAGGAAGCTGTTTCAAAAATTGGCTCAAAGGTTAGGTTGGCGACCCCATATTATCCTGAAGCAGAAGTAATAGTTGAAAGGGGGCATCAAGTTATTAAGGATGCTTTGGTTAAAATGTGTGGAAAAAGTGCTGAAAAGTGGAGGCATTAATTACCCCTTGTTTTATTTGCTGAAAGGATTACCACCAAGAGGACAACTGGTTATTCTCTTTATGAATTAGTTTTTGGTCAGAAAGCTGTTTTACTAGTTGATCTTGAAGCTGAATCTTATGTTGGTGTTTACTGCGATGTAGTAAAAACTACTGAAGATTTGCTCTGTGCTAGAATGCAACAGTTAGAAAAGAAGGAGGAATATTTGGAGAAGGCATATAATAGGGTGATCAAGATCAGGGATCAGTCTGTCAGGTATTGGGATAAAAGGTTGGCTCATAGAATCAGGAAGCCTTTTAGGCCTGGTGATATGGTGTTGGTGTATAATAGGAGCATGGAAAGTCAGTGGGGGAAAATGTTTGCTGATAGATGGAATGGACCATATAGGATTAGAGAACAGGTTTCTGGTGGTTCATATGTTTTGGAAGAACTGGATGGTGTTGTCTTAAAGAAGAGGGTAGCTGCTGATCAAGTGAAGAAGTTTTACCCTAGGGGTACAAAGAGTGCTGAAGTCTGACTCCGAAATGAGGATAAACTACAACATCAATCTTTTAGAAAATCTCACAGTCCTTTGGAAAATCAATCATTACTTCAATTTTAAAATTTTATTATGTGGTGAAAATATGAGGTGGAAACGAATTTTGTTAGGAGTGTTCACAGGGGAACCTTCTGGATTTTATATTGGAAAGTTTGGGGGTAATTGATGAGTTGGAAGCTCTATTCACAATTACCCCATAATGTTTGTTTCCAACCCTTCTCTGTTTCTAGTTGAATCCTGGCTTCGTTTTTTGTTATATAGGTAGTCCTCTATGACTATAAACTGGAACCTTACGTTAAAACAGCACAATCTTTTGGAAGTCTGGATTCAAGAATTTTGTTTTGTTTCATTTCTTTTGTTGTATTGGGTGGATGATCACTTGTGGTCTCCAATCAATTTTACAAATTGGAGGGTGCCCACCCAGTGATCATTAGTTTGTTTTCTTGATTTTAATTAAATTATCATTTTTCAAATCTTCAAATTTTCAAAAAAAATTATCAAAAAAAAAAACATTATTTTCAAAATTTAATTTTCAAAAAAAAAAAAAATTATTTTCAAAAATAATTTGTTTTCAAAAATTTCATTTTATGTTTTATTTTTAATTTTGCTTTCCTGTGTATCCACAATCAAGGTGCACTAGGATGTGAGTATGATATCAGGGGTTCGGCTCATCCAAATGGCTGGGGGACATCATTTATTTTTTTATTTATCTTTAATTTTATTTATCTTTTTCTTTTATTAAATATTTATTTTATTTATTCTGCTAGTCCATCAAGACTTAAAACTGAAATTCTTTTCAAGATCATTTATGATTGGTCCTAAACTTCAAGACCGTGGAAAACTGAAGATGTCAATAAAACTAAGAATTTTAATGGTCAAGATTTGAGGAGGATTTCTTTTAGTTAGAAGTGTTCATTGGGCAACCTTCTAGATTATATATTGACAAGTTTGGGGGTAATTAATGAGTTGGCAACTCTATACACAATTACCCCACAAATTTCATTTATATGCTTTATTGTTTATAGATTCATCTCTAGAATTGGTTTTGTGGTGCAGGTGGAAGTCCTCTAAGACTATAAACTGGTGATTTTTGCGCTTGATGACTCAAGAAAATTCAAGTGGAGGTTGTTTGTCAGCCAGGCTATTCCAGGAGTCCAGTAAATGATATATAAATTATAAAACCTTAAAGAGTGGGTAAGACTTGTATTTAATGAATATAACTTAATATTTTATTGCATAGTGAAATTATATAAGAATTTTATTATATACAAGTGTTACATTAAATTTATTGGTTATATATATTTTTATATATACAATTAAATTAAGCATAATATAATATATTCTACAAATAGTGGCGCATTTTTATGTATTTAATAATTATAAATTTATATTTAATTAATTAAAAAACATATATGATAATTATAAGTGTAAAATTGACTTATAATATAATTAAATTAATTATTTAAATTTATATAATAAATAACATCTTTCATATAGTATTAAACAATAATTAATGGCGCTTCTTTTGACCCTTAAATTGTGTCAGGAAGAAAATCAAATAAATTATAATACTCATTTTATAAAATAGTATTATAAATTCTCAAATTAAATTAATTAAATGTTTCAGTTAAACTAGTTATTAAATTACATAGTGAAAACAATTAATAAATATTAATTTACACTGAATTAAAATGATTGCATGCCTTGTTACGTCAAAACATGTTATTTGTTTCACTTAGAAATGCTGAAAACAGATTGTAATACTTGTTTTGATTTGTTTTTCCCATAGTTCTTAGATCACAGGGTTGTTTAGTTACTCATTATTTTGTATTAACTGATTTGGGAAATTTGGGATGGGAATTTTATATTCTTAATTGGGATTCTTATTATTTTTCGTATAATTTTCTCTTAATTACTATGTTACAAATGTCTTCTTTTATCTTCTTGTTTTACTTCATTACTATTTTGTATATAGTCACTTGTAGCGCTTCAGAGGACCCATTGCCTATAAAAGGGCCTTGGATAATCCCCTGTAGAAGTATCACTTATTACACACTCAACAATTTAAAAATAAATTTATTACGCTTATTATTATTTTTATTAGTATTAAATTCTAATTAAAAATTCTAAATAACAATTTAAAGGTTGCCTTAAGTCTGATAGTAATTATAGTGTTTGCCGCGCAGAACTCTTACTTAAATAATATTAATATTAATAAAACCAATTTGTTGTCACCTCTCAAATCACTCGTCGTTGCTTTCTCTCAAATAAATTAAATAATTTCAATTGTTTTTATTTCTTTTATTTCTAAATTACTATCTCCTTCTTGTCCTCCTCTCTTTTCTTCCCTCTTCTCTTATATCTTCTAGACGACTGACCGACAACTGAGGGCCTTTCCAAACGACGATGACGATCGAGCCTGGCGACGAACGACAAAACGCACGGACCACCTAGCAAAACGAAACTTTTGCCGCGACTGTGTTTCGAACTTGGGTTCGACATCTTAGGTTTATATATTATTAAGTTTTATATTATTTGAAGTGATTTTTCGATCACTATAGTAAGTTCACATTTGCGCCTCTCACTCATATTACTATATTTTTATTGCAATAACAGTAATTGTGGCTTAATTGCTGATTCACTGAGTGTAAGTGTTCAATTTTAAAATTTTTTTTTCTTAGTTGACCATTATAGAGTGTTAAATCCTCTTAGTCCTAGAAGAATTAACATTATTATTAATACAAATTGAATTATTAATTTAATTTTTTTTTATTATTAATTATTGTTAATTTTGGTTGACTTAAAAGTACATTGTGCTTAGTCCCAAATATATTGCCATTTTAATATTGGTAATTAATTGGTTGAATTAACTTACTTGTTATTCCCAATTTAACCTTGGAATCCATTTTTTTTTTAAAAAAAATTAATTTTTTAATTATTACTTTATATTGAAAATTATTTCTATAATTTAATTAATTAAATATTTTTTTTTATTTGGAGCAATTATTGACTAACTTTGATTATTTTTTTATAAAGTACAAAGTAAAATATAAATCTTCCCACTAGTATGTCCAACAATTTGGCAGAAAAAATGGATAACATGCAAGTGGATGAGATAGAAATTGACTATGATGCTGACACTGTAAGTTCTTCTAAAGTTGGTCATAAAAAATCTTATGCTAACACAAGGAATTCACATACTGCAGGATGTGGAAATGACAGGAAATGTTAACAAACCAAACCCCCTTCCCCCAGTACCACAGAAGGAAGTAAAGCCTCTAGTGCCTCAAGAAGGTCTTCCAAAAGGCTTCAAAATAAAAAAGCTTCCTCTGCCACAACAAATCAGCAACCTATCCAGTCATATAAAAGAGTTGAAGACAGAAAATATGACATACAAAGCAAAGGTAGACACATTGTGGGATCAGGTCCAAGAACTCAGGAACCAGATTCAGGCCCAGGCCCCTCCTCAATTGCCTCCCAATCAGCTTCAATTTCAGGCTCAACCTTCACAACCACCCAGCTCAACCATCCAAAATCCAAATACTATGGAAGTAGAGCAATGGAAATGGGATTATCTAATGAGTCACTACCAACAGAATGTGCAACACCCGCCTCATCATCAGCCTGGCCCATCCAGAACACCCAATTTCCATCCACCTCCTCATCCCTACCAACAAGGCAGGAGAAAGAAGGCCCAAGCACATTCCCAAAACCAGTCCCAGGGGAAGTTTCCTCCTCTGCCATGGTAAGTAATTTGGTTGATTGTCACTTGGGTATGTTTTCTAATAAATCTTCTTCTGCAGGTAATATTATTGAACATGGTGAAAGAACAGTTAAACCTGTTAAAAGACAGCTTCCTGTAACTAGTAGCCCTATTGATGTAATTAGCAAATTGTCATTTGATGAACCTTTACATTTAACTTCTACATCTTTAATTAATCCTTCTCTTGCAATTAAAAATGATTCTGTTCCACCTGAAATCTATACCTTAATTGAAAAAACTTCTGAGGAAATATTGAAAGATACCCTTGATTTTAATATTGTGAAAGACAAACATGTGAGAGATGTGTTAATCCATGAAAATGATAGATTAAATAATTTACACTTGCAATGTAAAGTGAGTTCTTCTGTACAAGATACAGCTTATTTAAAAATCAAAGAAACCTTGAATATTGTTCTTAGTCAACAAAAACAAATAAGAAGTGACCATAGAGCTATCTCAGATAGAAATATCAGTCTACATAAGACCTTGAGTGAATTGAAACCCCTTATTGAGGAAAATTATTCATTCAAAAATGAAATAAAATCTCTACAAAATGAGTTTAAGAAGCTAAAAAATGATTTCCATGCACTAAGTACCAAACACTCAGTTTCTGAGGACAGAAATGTTCTATCTCTTGCAAAAGTGAATGACCAGATGTCTGAAATTCCAAGAATAAGAAACTATGTGTCTGACCTACAGGAAAAGTTCTCAACCTTAACCATCAATAATGAATTAAATGAGATTTCTGCAAATAAGCTGCATAAAAATAAAGGAAAAAAACCTGAACAAAGTTCATCCTTTCTTCCTCATATTTCAACCATTAAACAAACTGACAATGAGTCTGTAAAATCTTTTGCTACTAGCAAAATATCTTGTGATGGTCATGCACTAGCTGTTTCTGTAAATAATGAAATTTCTGAACACCTGGCTAAACTTCAGGAATTATTACTAATGAATAATTCAAACCAAAAAGTGGACCATCCCAGTAGTCAGAAAAATTGGCCTAAGTTAGACCAATATCCTACCTTTGATGGTGATTCTTCCTCTGATTGGCAACACTTTATCCAAAGAATTGATAATTTAAAGAGATCTTATAAACTACCTGATGAGGAAATTGTTTCTAAGCTAATTTCTTTATTTTCCAATGTAGCCTTGATGTGGTATGAATCTGCCCTCTTAGATAACAATCATTATACATGGAATGATTGGAAATCCTTGATTGAGAATCAGTTTGGTGGTTCAAAATTCAGGTTAGCTCAGCAAAGACTGTATGAGAATACTAGATATGTATCCTCCTCTGTTGAAAAGCCCATTGTTTTTCTGATGAAAATAACTAAAATCCTTAGAGCAATTGATCCAAAGATGGATTATGATATTTGGAGAGATAAAATCTTGTATAAATTACCAAATTCTCTTAGGGATTTGATTGTTGCTAGAACTGAGCATGTAAGGGAAAATTCTTCTTTCATTAATATCTGTAATGAAGTACTACTCAACCATAGATATGAACCAAAGAATTACCTTAGTAAATCTTATAATGATCAGAATAAACCTTCTATAAAGCTCCCAGAAAAATCTGGTAAACCCTCTGCCCCAGTTGCACCTAAAAAATATGCAACAAATACTTGTTATAAATGTAACAAACCGTGGCAGAAGGGTCATGTTTGTGACAAGAAAATTCATCTTGTTGAACAAAATGAAGACACTGATGAAATTGAACTTGATGTCAATAATTCTTCCAGTGACTGTGAAAGTAATATCTCCTATGACAATGAATCTGTTAAAGATGTTTTAATGTTGGAACATGATGTCCATTATTTAAATAATATATCAGAAGATTGTGTATTGAATTTATCTTCAGTAGAAAATGCTGAGATAATTAAAGATATTTCTAACAATTCTATTCCTATATCCCCTTTAAAGGCTCCTGTTATCATTAATGGTAAAAATGTTGATGTAGTTCTTGATTCTGGTGCTGGAGGAAGTGTAGTATCTGAAAAAGCTTTGGCTTCAGTGGATAAGGAATATTTGAGTAAATTATTGCCTATAACTTCTGAAAAATGGAGAGGGTATGGTTCTACCTTATTTCCTATTGGCAAATACAAAACCTCTGTATTCTTCAAATATAATGGTGGTTTTGTCAGAGCTATTTGTGAGTTTGTTGTCATGAAAAATGATAATTTGAGCAATTGGTTTATTATGGGAAATGATATTTTAACCATGTTTGGTGTGAAACTGGACCCAGCAAATAATTGCTTTACCTTAGGAATGAATGGGAAAAGAAAATTCAAAATTTCTTCTCCTAAACCTTCTGGGCATTTGTTGAAATCTTGTAACTCACTGACCCAATGTAAAGGTAGAACAACAACTGAAATGGATGATTTATTACATGAAATAAATAACGCTTCTTTTGGTGATCATTTGACTAATGAACAAAAGGATTCTATTGTTGCCTCTATTACCTCTTTCCCTATGGCTTTTGCTCATGGTTCTCATTTCTTGGGAATTGTTCAGGAAGAGATGAAAATTACCTTATCCTGTAATTTGAGTGATATTCCTCCTTCCCTTAAGAAAAAACCATATCCTGCTTCTCCATCAAAAAGAAAAGATATTGAAGATAATATTGAAACATTATTGAAAATGAATATCATTGAGAAAGTGGATGTCACCCCCAAATATTGTGTCATCTCCCCAGTCTTGATTTCATATGAAAAAGATAAAGCTAGATTATGTGGAGATTACAGAGCTTTAAATACTTATACTGTTGATGATATTTATCCTTTACCGAGAATTAATTCAATACATGCTACCTTGCAAGGTGCAAAATTTATTAGTTGTCTGGATGGTAATAAAGGTTATCATCAAGTTCCAGTTGAGAAAAATTCTCAAAATTTTTTGCTTATTGCTACTCATATGGGAATATATAAGTATGTTAGGATGCCATTTGGCCCTAAAAATGCTCCTTCAGTTTTCCAGAAAGTCATGGATAACACTTTCCATCAAGAAATTATTGAAGGTTGGCTCATGGTTTATATTGATGATATTATTGTTTTTTCTAAAACTTTTGATGAACATATGATTCACTTGAATACAGTTTTCCAAAAAATGGATGAAATCAATATGACCTTATCTTTAAAAAAGTGTAAATTTGGTTTTCAATCTTTGAAAGTCCTTGGCCATGTTGTGTCAGGCTTACAAATTTGTGTAGACCATAATAAAGTTGCTGCCATTCAAAATGTGAAAGCACCAACTTCTGTAAGAGAAATCCAAAGTTTTTTGGGTATGTGTGGCTATTATAGACAATATATTAAAAATTATCAGGTCATAGCCTTGCCTCTTACAAAACTAACCAGAAAAGATGTTGCTTTTCTCTGGAATAATGACTGTCAGAAAGCTTTTAATACATTGAAAAGTTGCTTAATGACAGCCCCTATATTGGCTCTCCCAGATTTTAACAAGCCATTTGTACTTTGTACAGATGCTAGCTTTATTGGTCTGGGTGCTGCCCTTCACCAAAAGCAAATTATTAATGATAAATCCTCAGAGGTTGTAATTTGTTATATTTCAAGAACCTTAAGGAATAGTGAATTGAAATATGGTGCCACTCAATTGGAGTGCTTAGCAGTTGTTTGGGCTCTTGAGAAACTTCATTACTACTTGGATGACCAAAAATTTGAGTTGGTAACTGACTGTAGTGCTGTGAAATCTCTCTTAAACCTCAAAACCCCTAACAGAGATATGTTCAGGTGGCAACTTGCTGTTCAGGAATACAGAGGAAGGATGACTATTATCCACAGAGCTGTAAATGTTCACTCTAATGTTGATATGCTCTCCAGATTGCCTCTGCCAAATAATGACTCCAATCCTGCTTATGTACCTGAGGATGACACTGTTCATATACATGGTATATTTATAGTTGATATGGAAGAAGAGTTATTACAGTTAATACTGGATTCATATGATAAAGATTCTGACTTGAATAAATTAGTTACTATTTTGAATGATCCTAAGAATGCTTCAATTCAATCATTAATAAAAACTCTTCATGCAAAGTACCAAAATGCTTTAAATAAAGGAAAGTTTTCTATTGAAGATGGTTATATATATTATAGAAGGAAGCTTACCAATGTAATTGTTATTCCTCATTCAATGAAAGAAACTATCCTTAAACTTTGTCATGATGACATATTAGCTGGTCATTTTGATCTTGAAAAAACATTGATTAGAATCAAAAACACTGCATGGTGGGCTAATATGTCTGAAGACACAAAATTATATGTTGAATCTTGTGATTCCTGCCAAAAATCTAAAAGGTTAACAGGTAAAAGGGCAGGGTTATTACAACATATTGAAGCACCTAGTGCTCCCTGGCAAATCATTAATATGGATTTTGTCACTGGTCTTCCTGTTGCAGGTAAAGACAGCTTTAACTCTTGTTGGGTAATAGTGGATAGATTCACGAAAATGTGCAAATTTATTCCAACCCACAAAGATGTATCCACCAAAGAATTAGCTTTCTTATGGTGGTCTTACATGTTTAATATTTTTGGTTTTCCAAAAGCCATTATCTCTGATAGGGATCCAAAATTCACTTCTGAGTTTTGGACCTCTTTGATGGATATTTGTGGCTGTGAGTTAAAATTGTCTACAGCTCATCATCCTCAGACTGATGGTCTAGCTGAAAGAATGATTCAAACTCTGGAAGATATGATTAGAAGGTATTGTGCCTTTGGTTTAGAATATAAAGACAATGACAGATTTACTCATGATTGGGTCACTCTTTTGCCTGGTCTTGAATTTGCATATAATAGCACTGTTCATTCTGTCACTGAGAAAAAGCCTTTTGAGCTTTGGTTAGGTTATGTCCCAAACACTCCTGCTCAGATTCTCAATAATAAATTACCTAAGTTGGAACTGCACCCTGGGGTAAAATCTTTTATGCAAATGCAACAGCTCTGCAGAAAACATGCTCAAAGTTGTATTGATAAAGCATTTGAATATGAAAAGAAAAGATGGGATAAATCCCATAAAGAATACACATTTAACAAGGGTGATGAAGTGTTGATCTCTACTGTCCATTTCAATTTACAAGGTAACCACAAATTAAAAGATCCTTTTGTAGGACCATTTGTTGTTAAAAGAATGGTTGGTGATAATGCGGTAGAAGTTGTATTTTATTCTCCATATGATAGGAAACATCCTGTCTTTCCCATTTCTTTACTTAAACCTTATACTTCCAACAGTGACTTATTTCCAAAAAGAAGAGGAAGACCTAAGAAGAACCCTCAGGAAGTCACAGAAACAGCAGAAATTGATAAAATTCTCAATGATAGAATTATCACTTCTGAAAGAGGTACTGAATATTTATTGAGATATAAGAACAAATCATCTGAACATGATGCATGGATACCTGGCAAAGAAATTTCAAATCTGCCTGCTCTGTTGAAAAAATACAGAAAGAAAAAATCTTAGAATTTTTTTTTATTGTTTTTTTTTTAGAGTGAGGGAGTGTCAGCCAGGCTATTCCAGGAGTCCAGTAAATGATATATAAATTATAAAACCTTAAAGAGTGGGTAAGACTTGTATTTAATGAATATAACTTAATATTTTATTGCATAGTGAAATTATATAAGAATTTTATTATATACAAGTGTTACATTAAATTTATTGGTTATATATATTTTTATATATACAATTAAATTAAGCATAATATAATATATTCTACAAATAGTGGCGCATTTTTATGTATTTAATAATTATAAATTTATATTTAATTAATTAAAAAACATATATGATAATTATAAGTGTAAAATTGACTTATAATATAATTAAATTAATTATTTAAATTTATATAATAAATAACATCTTTCATATAGTATTAAACAATAATTAATGGCGCTTCTTTTGACCCTTAAATTGTGTCAGGAAGAAAATCAAATAAATTATAATACTTATTTTATAAAATAGTATTATAAATTCTCAAATTAAATTAATTAATTGTTTCAGTTAAACTAGTTATTAAATTACATAGTGAAAACAATTAATAAATATTAATTTACACTGAATTAAAATGATTGCATGCCTTGTTACGTCAAAACATGTTATTTGTTTCACTTAGAAATGCTGAAAACAGATTGTAATACTTGTTTTGATTTGTTTTTCCCATAGTTCTTAGATCACAGGGTTGTTTAGTTACTCATTATTTTGTAGTAACTGATTTGGGAAATTTGGGATGGGAATTTTATATTCTTAATTGGGATTCTTATTATTTTTCGTATAATTTTCTCTTAATTACTATGTTACAAATGTCTTCTTTTATCTTCTTGTTTTACTTCATTACTATTTTGTATATAGTCACTTGTAGCGCTTCAGAGGACCCATTGCCTATAAAAGGGCCTTGGATAATCCCCTGTAGAAGTATCACTTATTACACACTCAACAATTTAAAAATAAATTTATTACGCTTATTATTATTTTTATTAGTATTAAATTCTAATTAAAAATTCTAAATAACAATTTAAAGGTTGCCTTAAGTCTGATAGTAATTATAGTGTTTGCCGCGCAGAACTCTTACTTAAATAATATTAATATTAATAAAACCAATTTGTTGTCACCTCTCAAATCACTCGTCGTTGCTTTCTCTCAAATAAATTAAATAATTTCAATTGTTTTTATTTCTTTTATTTCTAAATTACTATCTCCTTCTTGTCCTCCTCTCTTTTCTTCCCTCTTCTCTTATATCTTCTAGACGACTGACCGACATTGTTTTTGGAAATTGGAGGACCTCATGGCGATGTCCAGATTATTGCAGTTCTGGATCAGTGGAGATGAAAGCTATCAGCCTAGATATCCCTAGGACTGAGTATTTCTTATGCTTAAAATAAAATAACCTTAAGTACATTAAGCTTATCTATTAAAAATGAGGTTAAACCAATTATATATATGATTATTATACATATATATATAATAATTACACTATTATATGACTTATAGTGGTTTAAATAGCTTATCCATAGCCTAATAATACTTATTAAGGTGTTAATGGAGTCATAATATACTTATTATAAGTGATATTAAGTAATTATTGACATACATAAGCTTAAATGTATGCATAAAACTCATATTCAGTGAAATATGCAGTATATTATGTATATTTAGATCTATAAGTGGGTTTTAGCCTCTTAATAGCCTATAACCTTTGTTTTTCTGCTTTTTTTAGGTCATATGGACGAAATCAGTTGATTCACAACGCCAAAAGAAGGATAGACATCTATATCAGGTGCATACACTCAGTTTGGACAACTTAATCTGCTTCCTTGGTTGGATATTCACAGATTTATGGGTTGGGAGGTTATTGCTGGGTTAATGTGGATGTTTGGGGATGTTATTGGGGGCTTGGAAACTTCATTTGTTTCCTTTATATGCTTTGGGTTTCATTACATCTCTTTTGGATTACTTATTTTACCTGTTTCTTTATGGTATCCACTTTTATCTGGATTTTCTATTTATGGTATAGGTCTGTGTTATCATTAATTGTGATGGAGGGTCCTTACTGGAGGTCTGGGTGTTGAATCTGATTGAAGTGGACGCCATGGGGAGGTGATGGGCCCTCACAGTGCTGCAATTTCCGGGGATAGCATTGACATCATCTGGATTGAAGGTCTGTGCACTCCAGGGGATTTGGGCATAAGTTAGGAGGGATTTTGATGGATATTTATTATCATTCAATTACTACAATTCAAATAAACACTAAAATACAATTATTAGAATTTAGAAATATATTATAAAGCCATTTTAAATTGATATTATCTTTATATAAGCTATAACTATATTTTATTCATCTATTTTCCACCACTGGCACGCATTGAAATCCAAGTATTGTGAGTTTTATTTGAGTATAACTATTTTATTAGTCTTCCCCTGAGGTTTAACCACTAAATCATATATCAAAAAGTAGTAGAACCATAAATAAACACTATTATATCATACTTAAATACTAGATACACTAACAAAAGCCCACTCTCTAAATTTTCTTTTCTGTAGTTGGTGACACCACGCAATATGGGGGGCGGACTTGCTAGCAAGTCCGCAACCTTGAACCCTAATTCATATCTTTTTCAGCACACATTGAGGTGGTGATGAAACAATCATGAAGAAATATTGAATTTACTTTGAAAACACCTTGAAACTGATTTGAACCTTCATTGAACCACAGTTGATTAATAGTTCAAAAAATATTCACAGCAGGAAAAAAGTGTGCACTAGATGTCTAGTGCTTTTTTTTGCTTCCTGAATTGATTCCTGGTAGAATTACAAGTGGGACTTCCATCTGATGCCTCCCTCCCCTAATTCTCCCTTATCTTCAATCTGACTTCCTATCCTACCCCCTTATCTCATTTCTAAACTTGCCATCTACTTACCCATTTTCCCTATTCCTTTCCTTCACAGTGAGAAAACAACTCTCCTCTCCTTCCCCCCCTCTCCCTTCTCTTCTCTTCAATTCTCACACCTCCCCCAGACCCTCACTCACCTTTCCCAGCCCACTGTCATTATTTAGTTTTATTTTACTTTGTATTTTTTTCATTTTTCATGTTTCTTCCCTACAAAAATCTTCCTTTTTCAACAATTGGCCACATTTTTTTAGTAAACACAAGCAACTCAAATTCTGAAATATGTATTTAGTTACATTATTTACCACTTGGAATGGGTTATAATTCCTCAAAATTTTATTCCTTGTTATTTCTAATTTATACATATTAATTATTCTCAAGTTTATAAAAAGTTGGCTACTTCCCAAGCCCTTGAATGCCTCCCCAACACTTTTTTCACCTCTTCAATCTCATCGCTCACCTCCCCCAGAAAAATAAAGGAACTGGGGAAGGCTGGGGAAGGTGAGAGAGGGGCTTTACAGGGCTGGGAGAGGTTATAAAATCCCCTAACCCACTTCGGGAAGGCTGGAAAAGGTGAGCAAGGGTCCTTAAAGGGCTAGGAGAGTTGATAAAAGCCTCTCACCTACTACTCACAGCCCTACTTAGTCTTTACAGCACCTCGTTCACATCTCCAGCCAAATTAAGGGACTTGGGAAGCTGGGGGAGGTGAGCGAGGGGCTTTGAAAGTCTGTGGGAGGTAATAAAAGCCTCTCACTCACTTCTCCCAGCCTTCCTTAGTCTTTACAGCACCTTGCTCACATCTCCAGCCAAAGTAAGGGACTGGGGGAGGCTGGAAGAGGTGAGTGAAGGGCTGGAAAGATTGGGAAGGTGAGAAAGGGCTAGGGGAGGTAAGCGAGAGCTGGGGGATGTGGACAATAAACTGGGGAGGTGAGTAATAGTTTTAGAATGTGAGAGAAAGGCTGGTGAGGGCTAATGGAGGTGAGTGGGGTGAGTGAGGGGAATGGGAGGTGAGCGAGAGGTTGCAAAAGGGGTGTAGTTGTGTTAAAAGTGAAAATAGAGTGGAGGGGAGTAGTGAGGAGGGCTTAAACATAGATTTTGAAGCTTAAAGGGTGTAGCAAATGTATCAGGAGGGCAATAAAAGGGTGGTGAGTGGTAATAGAATTAACAGAAATGAAAAAGCAGAAAAATTTGTGTGGAGAGATTGAGAGGTTGTCCATTGAGGTAGTGAAAAATGGATTGTGAACTTTGTTCTTCGGGCGAACATCAGAGTCCACCCCCTCAATCTACAGCTCTATTCTGCCGATATGGAAAATGATTGATAATTATTTTTTATTGATATTTTTTAACTTAAACCTATAGTTTATACGTCTTTATTTTATATTTTTGATTTACAATGCACTTTAAGACTAAGAAAGTAATATAGTAAAATAATTGATAATGAAATACTATTTTGCTTTTTTACACAATAATTCACAGAATTCTTTTGATAACTATACATGATATAAATAAATAATATAATAGGAAAATTGTAGCAAAAAGTTAAAAACTAGAATAAAACATTTAAAGAAATTTTAAACTATTGAACTTATGTATTTTTTGAGTTTATTGTATTTATTTTTAAATGTAATAGTAAAATATGTTGGTTAGATTAAAAATAGCTTTGAATTAAATTAAATAATTAGGGTAAAGGTTGAGGAAAAGATTTATCCACATATATAACCATTTAGGCTTATTTCTTGTTTTGTGATTGCTATATATAACTGGATAATTGACTGTAATAACTGCAAATTTAAAAAACTTCAATAAGTTATCTACCTCAATATATTTATGATAATCTATTCAGTAACAGAATAAAATATCTGAGTCGTTTCTTTTACTAATTTTTTTTCATTTCAATGACTATATACATTTTCAAAAAAATTATTTATCATGTTTTTGGTGGAACTTAGATTGAACTCTCAATGCAATCTTGTTTCCAAGTGTGGTTCATAATAATTTAAGCCATGAAAAAATTTATACTTTTTTAGAAGTTTTATTAATTACTTTTAAATATAAAAATAATTATATTTTTATATCAAAATATTTTTATTAAACACTTTGAAGTTCTAAAAATAAGTACATATTTAGAATTATTTTTAGATAATATTATATTAAAAAAAGTTTTAAGTTGATTATATATTATTATGATATGATTTCTTTCCATATTACGTATTACGAAACTACCTAAAAATCAATTTTATACAACTATATTACATAAAAAAGATATCAGCTCTTCTGCTTAGATTTAAAGTACTTCAAAAAAACATTATTTTTGCCTTAGGTACACATTATATAGAGTATTCAGAGCATCATATTAATTTTTTAGACTTACACATTTAAGTTGAATGGAAGCCTCACAGGATAAAATTGGTCATTTTGTAAAAAAAAAAAATAAGTAAATATCTTTTAAATCAATATATATTTTTATAAAAAGTCAAATTTTAATATTTATGTTTAGTTTAAAATCTGTTATGAAGATTTGAAATATTGCTATTTAAATTAATTTTTATAACAATATAACCATTCCAGTATTGCTTTGTGATAAGGCCAATTTCAAGAAAATTTTTAAATTCTTCTGTTTAAATAAAATATCAAAGGGATTGTTTTTCATACACTTAGAAACTGAATAGAAACATCATATAAGATCTACCAATCAGCATAAATATCATAATTCCAATAAATCATTGATAAATCTTGAACCCATATATATAATTTTACAATTGCGTGTAAGTGTTCAGTTGTGAATTACTCCTATCAAAACTTTGATTCTAACGACTAAAAAAGCGTACCTGAAATGTTTCATTTAATTTATTTTTCAAAACCATAGAATTGAAATATTTTTTCTTTTCATTTAAAACATGGAATAATATTATTTTTAATAAAAAGATGATTGCCTTTACAGCTGCTTTTCTACATGGGTATAATCTAAATTACCTATTGTGTCTTTTTTACAAAATGAATATCATATAATAGTTTTTTAATTTGAAACTGATAGAATTATGAAAAATTACCACTTTTACCTATTTAATTCAGTTCTTGAACAATAATACAATCAAAATATCTACCTGAAGCACATTTTTTAACATGAGATCACTTTTCAAATTATATGGTGCTTATTCCCAGGTTGACACTGAAATTATCCCACAATACAGCATTGAAGCAAAATCAAGTACTAAAATTAAAGTTTAAATAAATTTATACTACTTTGCTTTAATTATCTTTAAATTTTTACATCTAGCTTGAATTTCAGTCTTTCATATGAAAAATTCACTAAGTAGTGATTAATTATTTCAACTCATGAGATTACTCTACCAAATAACCATATTTACATTGAATTTTGATGAAATACATCATGAAGAGTTCCAGAAAATCATATGTGTATTACATTGAATAAATTAATATTGTGAAAATTCTTAGTAGTTGAATATTCGATAGAAAAAAAAAGAGCAAAAAGATATTTCCTTTTAATTTTAATCATCTTCTTGCATACAAAAATGGAAAAAACTGGATTAAAATTCACTTGTATAAGAATTATACTTCTTTCTAGACATATAATTAAACAATTTATCAATTATTAGTGCTAAGTGTAAAGAAGATATTAGAGAACTTCATTGAAACAGAAATTATGAAAACATATTTCTATCTTTTATTTTTCTTAATTATGAGTCTTTTCACAGTATTCTAGAATAGAAACTTGAGGATTTTTATGGTTCAATATTTTTATTAAATAATTCCATTGAGTTTAAAATAATTATATTGCATAATAAGAAATAATAAAAATACAAAAAAAAATATCAGGTAATATGGTTTAAATTAAAAAATAAAAGCTTCAAATTCTTGGTTAAAAGGAGTTATCATTAAAGAGAACCACTGATATTATTTTATATTTTTTCAAAAAAAATAGAATAAAATAATTAGAGAGGTTAAAAGTGATGTTTTTGAAATAAATAGTATAATTTTCAGTCTTTTAAGTGATCAGGTGAAATTCAAAATGAAAATGAAAATGAGTTTTGTGAAAAAAATTCTGTGAATGGATCAGATTATTAATCTTCCCTTGTTATTATTTCTATAAATTATTTATTAAACTTTCACTATTACTCAAGCACAGACTCATCCATGTTTGGTTAAGAGCCCAAGATGAGTTCAAAGTAAAGTTCAGTCTGAGTTCAGTCTGAGTTCAGTCTGAATTCCATCTGAATTCAAGTTGAGGACTTGCTAGCAAGTCCCCCCCAAATATTGCGTGGTGTGATTATGGAAATTGGAGGACCTCATGACGATGTCCAGATCATTGCAGTTCTGGCTCAGTGGAGATGAAAGCCCACTATCTTAATTTTTTTTTGTTGGAGGTGAATGGTAGAGGAGTTTGGAGGACCTCATGGCGGTGTCTAGATCATTGCAGTTCTAGCTCAGTAGGGCTTAAAGCCTACTCTTTCATACTCAGTGGATTGAAGCATCAAAAATCAAGTGGAGTCAACTTTAGTAGCAAAATTTTTATTGAAATGATGGTGGAAAAGTTTTTTATGTGATTCAGAATGGAATGGGGACATTCCATATTGGAGGGAAAATGTGGCATTCCAAATCTGGGTAGGCTACTTAGGTGAAAATTTGATTGGACCTTGGTTGGAAGAAAATCATGGTGTTAGCGGGTGTTAATTTGGTTGAAGGGAGTTAACTGGAGTTTTTTTGGGTGAATTTATGGTGATTTTTGGAGGATTTATCATGATTTTTTGGAGTAATGTGTTTTGGAATGGATATATGTTGGTATTCCTATTGTTGTTTGATGGTTTCATGGATTGGGTATTGGTTTTACTGGATTTTCTAGGGCTCTCTTGGTATTTTTGGTAGATGCAGTGTGCTCATGGAGTAGCCATTTTTTTTCCAGTGCGCTCCAGCTCGCTCTGGTTTGCTCTGGTGATTTTCCGGTGCAAAAGCAAATTGTACTGGAAAAATTCTGTCATTATGGAAAATTTTGGTTATGGTGAAAAGATTAACTCACTCTGGCAAAATTAGCTCATTATGGAAAAATTTGCTCACAATGGGAAAGTCTGATCACCAGTGCAAAGTTTGGTCACTGCAGAAAAGTCTGGGCACTGTGGTAAAGTTTGGTCACTGTAGAAAAGTCTGATCACCAGTGCAGAGTTTGGTCACTGTAGAAAAGTTTGGCTATAGTGGCAAAATTTGGTTAGAATTCATCATGCTAGTTAGATCAATAGTTTATTAAAGATCCTATGCAAGTAGGGTATTGTTGGAAAGGTCTGGAGAAGGAAAATCAGATAGAAGAAGGGGAATCTTAGTCTTTTACATGTTTTTTGTCTTTTAGTTTCGATAACAAGGGTTTTTTTGATAATTAACAATATTTAACATATAACAACAATTATAATAAAAAATATCAACATATAGGGTACCATTGGATAGCTCTCATCCTTGGTGACTAAAATTTATTACTTTTCTTATAAAATTTATAAAATAAAAATATAATAAAGAACACTCTTTAATTTTGGTGGGAAACTGGGTAAATCTGGGGCAGACCTTCAATAAGGCACCTTTGAACAGATCATCCCAATGGTAGTTTCTGGGGTACTTTACTGTACTTTTCAGTCTCTGGGGCAAGTGTTGCGCCTTGTTCTAAGTATTTTCTGTGACTGGTATCAGTGTAATCTGGTATTAGGTTTCCGACACTTTCAAAGTCTTTCTCTCAGATTTTCAACTTATCCAACTCTTCAAGCAGATCTTCAAGCTTAGTTAATTGAATCTTACGTTTACTTAGAGGGACAGGGATTTCTTTTGTTTTTCCAACTCCCTCTGATTCTGCCTGCAGCAAGGTGACTGTAGGAGTCTACTCTACAAAGTATAGATAGATTTGCCATTTGATTATCCCTTGTCCCAGAAATTTCAGAAGTTGTGTAAATACAAGAATGAGGAATATTGAAGAAGACGGTTGGATTGAAGTGTTGAATTGGTTTAAGATCAATTTGAGCATTTAGAAATACTTCTTTAGTCTGACTAATTAAATCAGTCTAACAAAAAAGGAGGCCACAAATTCTCTACTGCCTGTTTAAAAGTAGAACAAAGTAAGAGCAAAAATAATAAGGTATTTGGGGATTTAAAGCCCTTTCCTCAGTTAAAATTTGAGATCCAGATCCAATTTCTCCAAGTAGTTGTCCAATTTGGCTGCTCTGTTTGTTCGAAAGATCACCAATAGGTTTTACTTATCCTTCTTTGAATAATCCAAATACATGAACTTAAGATCTTCCTCATTGCATAATAACTGGAGTGGATACTTTATCAAAAGCAGATCTTCCTTTTGGGAAAATAGGTTTAAAATTTAAAGATAATTTTCCAATGCATCTTAAATTTGAAATTTTAATTAAATGAATATTATGGTGATGGTGGTAGTTTAAAGAAAGAGAGGGTGAGAGAAAAGTTTTGAAAGAGATCAAAGTAGAGAATATATATAATATTGGATGAATTTTCAAAATTGAATTTTTCATGTATGTTAATAATTAATGTTGACTGACATTTTAATAATAACTAAATACAGATAAATAATTAAAAAAAGCGCATTATTTTAGAGCATAAGTTTTGTGCCAATATATTAAAATTAGTTTCTTTAATAGTGTAAATTTTTAAAAAAATACATTACTATTTTTTCCCCTTATAAAATATATATATACATTTTCTTCTAAATTAAATTTTTTGAACATTGTCTTATACTTTTTTATTCCAAGGAACAATGAGAAATTTCTATTGATAAGGGCTCAATATCAACTTTTGTCTAGAAAATTTAAAATTATGTGAAAAGTTTTTTACAGAGTTATATTTTTATTGATAAAATTTATAAAAAGGACTTAAATAGTATTCTTTTTTATATATTTAAGGAAATAAAATTGATAATTTAAATAATATTCCAGACCTAGTATACTATGTGTCATTTAAGATATTTCTACTAATATCAAACCTGACCTCCCAACATTAAATGGATCTAGATATAAACTTGAATATTATGTTATGTTAAGTTTTGTGGCTCAACCATTTCTCAAATTTGGTCCAACTGATGCTCAACTTAAATCCAAAGCTCTGCTAAAGATGGGATAAATTGAGGCTCTATTTAGGGCCAACTTCTTTTTCAAAATTGTTTCACATAATTTAAAAAAAGTTTCCTAATTCTTTCAAAACATTTCCTTAACTATTTCCCAACCTCTTCCTGAAAGTTTAAAAGAGCAGGAACTGCTACAAACTAACCCCCTGATTTCCCGTAGTGATAGAGAGAATATATAGATTCAGTAGTATTGACTAGTATTAGAGTTATTTTATTGCTATAATAAGGCATATTCAAAGAGAGCGCTTCAATAGAGTGTAGCTGTGAATATTAGCACTTGTTAATAATAAAAATATCCAGATAGTAATACTTGTTTTTTTTCCAATATTTTAAACTCATTTCTCAACTTATAGACTTTCTAATCACATATTAGTGTTACACATTATTAAGCTGTCTTTAAAAAAAAGAGTGGCAAGCACTTCTTTTAGAAATTGAAAAGAAGAACCATCCCATCTTGCATTGTGTCTACTGCTTAGTACTTTAGAACTCTCTACACCATGTTAAAAGAATTTATTTTAAATTCCCTTTTACCATTCATGCCAATTGTAAGATTATTATGAGCAGGGTCTAATTTAACACCAAACTTAGTCAGAATGTCATTTCCAATGATAAAACAGTTACTAAAATTAGTATTATCCATTACTACAAAGTCAAAAGTTACTCTTACATAACCATGTTGATGTTTAATGAAAACAGCAGCTTTTTATCTACCAATGGGGTGAAGTACTGATCCGAAACCTCTCCAATTTTTATCTTGAAGGGGTTCAAGCTTTGACTTATACTCACTATCAATTTTCTGCAATGTTTGTGTTGAAACAACAGAACCAGCAGCTCCTGTGTCCAATACTATATTTACATTTTCTCCAGATATGATAGCTCGAACCGTGATAGGGGTCATTTTCAAGTTATCAGCTTGTATATCCTTAATGATTTCAGCATCCTCAAAATTCATAAAAGATTCATTTTAGTCCATATTTAATATTGGAGTTTCAAAGATGGACAAATCATCTTCCAAGATACAGACTTTTTTTTCATCACTATATGAGATATTACTGTCATAGTCACTTGAATCTTTACTTTTCTCTGTTTCAGTTTCAGATTCATGCTGATTTTCAACAATATTTATATTCTTCTCACATTTGTGACCTTTAACCCAAGGTTTATTACACTTATAACAAGTATTAGCTTCATACTTTTTAGGTACTACAGGTGCAGTAGGTTTTTTCTGCTTCTCCTGAAGTGTTTTTGAATTCTGATTTTTCACAGGTTCATTATTTTTTATAAGTGGTGTACATTTCTTCATACTTATGGTTTAATAATATTTCATTACAAATATTAATAAATTCAGAAAATTCATTAACCATTATTGTTCTAGCTACAACAATGTCTTTGACAGATATAGGTAATTTATATATTTTCTTAACTTGCCATAAGTTAAAATCCATGTTTGGCTCAATGGCTTTTAATATTTTATTTAAATTAATTCAAAACACCATAGGTTTGTCACCATTCAATGGTTTATACCTAGTTTTCCCATATAATCTTTGCTGAGTGAGCCTGAATTCAGAACCTCCAAATTGTTTTTCAATTAGTTGTTTCCATTCAGCCCAAGAGCAATATTTACCCTCACTCAGAACAGCTTCAAACCATAATAAAGCAACATCCTTAATTAAAGAAATTAATTTTGATGTTATTTCTTCATCTGGTTACTTATATGAGAATTTCAAGTTGTCAATTCTTTGGATAAATTGTTTCCAATCAGAGCTGGTTTTCGCATCATAAGTTGGGTACTGATTTATCTTAGGCCAGGTTTTCCAATTGGATTTTTTTTCACTAATCCTAGGTAAATTCAATAACTCATTTACTCTGGATAAATGGTCTTGTATTTCCTCTTGCACGGATTGGTGACTTACATTTTTATTTTCAGAATTGATACTACCACCAGATTGTTTTACTTGTGGTGGTATGGGGAATGATTAAGATTCATTTTTGCCAATGAAAGGATTATTATTATGCTGAATATACTTATGATTATCCTGATTCATTAGTAGATTAGCATTTTCAATCTCAATTTTAGTCAATCTTTGTAGCAGCTCAGAGAGACTCTGATTTGTCTGGGATAAAGATAACTTTGTTCTTGATTCAGTTTTCAATAAATGTGCTTCATACAACTTTTCTAACACACAGAATTTTTTTGAAAGTTTACTTTATTTATTACTCAAAGAATCATAATTAAGAGTTAGAGCCAAGAGTTCATTCTCTAATTCTTAATTCTTGTTTCCAGTTGAGAAATTTTCAATGTCAAGGACAAAATTGTATCACTTGTGAGCTTTACTTTCTGTTCCTCACAATCAGTCATTCTATTCCATAATTCTGAAACAATTCTATGGACAGTACGGTTATTATTAAAAAATCCATGTCTTCCTTCTCAATTTTTTCACTTTTTTGTGAACTTCTCATCTCACTAGTAAGTTGTGGCAACTGAGGATTAACTGTATTATTATTATAAATAGTACTGTTGTTATTGACAAAAGATAAGTCAGGTGTATCTACATCAAAACCTAATTTTCTCAAGTCCTCCTCAATTCTCTGTACATATTTTACATCAATAATATTACCTATATTGTAATCATCTGTATTGTGTTCAATCTGAGAGGATAATCTACTTACCAGCGGATTGGTGCAAGCCCTGATTATTGGCGCTTTTTCTTTCCTTTGTAGGGGTGAGCTGGGGAATTCTGATGAGGGGGAGGATCCCTGTTGCAATTGTGACTGGACCATTGCTGGTGGAACCAATCCCACTTCCATTTTCCTACCAAAATTTTTTCCTGGGAGTGATGTGACTCTCCTTGGTTAGGGGGTTGTTGGCTTCTCTTCCCTACCTATAACTCTGCCAAGGTCTGATTCATCTGTTGGAAACCCACCTTGAAGTTGTTTTGCAACTGCTCTACCTCCTTTAGCATGAAAGACTTTGATTCCTCCAGTTTCAGAGCCTCCTTTTCCAGATGGGACAGTTGATCCTGCAGAGGAGGTGAAGTCTTTTTTACTTTTATCTTTTTTAAGAGGGCGTCCTTTTCCTCTATGCTCATTGACTCTAGTTCTGGGTAGGATTGAACTTCCATGGTGATAACCTGGAGCAATGTTTTTAGCTTTAGACCTGGTGTTATAAGTAGTTTTTTCACTTACATTTTCCTGTTGAGCACTAATTGTGTCTTTAAATAAAAATTTTACATTTCTACAAAAGAGAAAACCTATATGGTAATTAGTAGACAAAAAAATTAGCAATACAATTACTAATAAAAGCTCTGGAGATTACCCTGAATTTATATCTTTATTTATTTAAATAAAATATAAGAAAAATTCAAAAAAAATCTGTTAAAAATAAAATAAAAATTTTAACTAGACCTTTATAAGGGTGAATAATAAGCATACTAAGATTTAACTAAATACCAATTTAATTGGGTGTTATATTGATGACCAAATACTAAGTGAAATCGGGTTTATATTGGGTACAGTTACTACTGTAAATACCTAATTTTTATTATAAAAAATTTGTAAAATTATTATAAGTGTTCTTTTCCGCAATCACTGAGTTATGATGAACCAATAATGTGCTGCAGACCCAAAGATTTGGTTTTTTTGAGATATACTAGTTTAAAAATCATGTCCTAAGGCTTATACTAAATAATAAGTAATAACTAAGGAAAGACCCCTAATTTTCAATTTATGCTAGTATATAAGTATGTTTTAATAGTAAATATTAATTTTCCAACTACTTATTTATAAATGATTTAGTGATTAAACCTCAGGGGAAGACTAATAAAATAGTTATTCTCAATTAAACTCACAATACTTGGATTTTATACGTACTAGTGGTGGAAAATAGAATAATACAATATACTTATAGCTTATATAAAGATAATATCAATTTATAAATGCTTTATAATATATTTATGTATAATAATAATTGTGTTTTAGTGTTTTTTTTAATGTATAGTAAGTAAGTGATGTCTAATAACCATCAAAATCCTCCCTTACTTATACCAAAATCCACTGGAGTGCACAGACCTTCAATCTAGATTATGTCACTGCTATCCCCAGCAATTAAACTACTGTGAGGGCCCATCACCTCCCCATGGCGTCCACTTCAAGAAGTTTTAATACCCAGACCTCCAGTAAGGACCTTTCATTGCAATTAATGAAACCACAGACCCATACCATAAATAGAATAAACTGATAAAAGCGGATACCATAAAGAAACAGGTAAAATAACTCATACAAAGAGGATAAAATGAAACCCAAAGCATATAAAGGAAGAAAATTCACTGTCCATGCTCCCAATAACATCCTCAAGCATCCACATTAACCCAGTGATCATATCCCAACCCATAAATCCGTGAAAATCCATCCAAGGAAGCAGATTAAGTTGTCCAAACTGGATATATGAGCCTGACATAGGTGTATATGCTTGTGTAGGCTTTGTGAGTCCACTGGATACGTCCATATGACCTAAAATAAGCTGAAAAATAAAGTTTACAGGCTCTTAAGAGGTTAAAACCCATTTATAGACCTAAATATACATAATATAACTACATATTTCAATGAATATGAGGTTTATGTATACATATAAGCTTATGTATGTCTATAATTATTTAATATCACTTAAGATAAGTATATTATGACTCCATTAGCTCCTTAATAAGTATGTTTAGGCTATGGATAAGCTATTTAAACTACTATAAGTCATATAATAGTGTAATAATTATATATATATGTATTATAACCATATATACAAATAATTTAACCTTATTTTTAAATAATAAGCTTAATGTAATTAAGATTATCTAATTTCAAAAATTAGAATTACTCAGTCCCGGAGATACCTAGGGTTACAGAAACAGTCCCAGAAAAATTCTAGACTTTTTCTGAGCATTTTTGTTAAGTTATTTTTATTTTAGCCTCAGAAATGTGCTGCCAGAATGCCAAACACATTTTCAACCATTTTTAATAACACTTTTTTATCAAAATTAGAAAATAAATATGTCCTAATTTTTTTTTCACTTTCATCAACCTCCTCCTTGTCTCTTTCTTCAATTCTATTGATCAAGTCTTCAAAAACTATGTACTCCTCATCTCTTTCTCCAATTCTATCCATCAAGTCATCACAACATATGTCTGTCTCATCTCTTTCTTTAGTTTTTTCTGTCACATTTGTAAATGATTCAAACACAATATCTGATAGAAAATCATCCATTTCTAATGAGAAGAAAGCTTCATACCAAACATGTAAATTAATTAAGGTGAAACAATGGTGTGAAGCTTACTTTGGACACTTAAAAATCTGAATTTATAAAAAACTACTATCTTTAAGAAGAAACATTATTTAAAATTTTTACCTTAAAAAATCAAGTACTAAACTACTTGAAAAAAGTATATTATTGTTGCAGTTTTTATTAATGGATATAAGCCTCTATTCATTTTAGAAGTTCATTCATTTGATGGAGTTCAAGATGATGTCTTCAAAAAAGTGTCAGATCAAGTTTTTGCCTTTTATCAGATGGATTTAGTTCAAAAACTGTTAAAAAATAAAAATCTATTAGGAGGAATCATGATTTGACCAAGATGGAGACCTGAATTTGAAAAGGGAAAATCTCTTGGCAAGATTTAATCATGATATAGTTTCTTGAAATAGTTTTATTAATAATCATACTAGGTATTTATTCTTTATTAAAAAGTATAAGTTTCATTCAAATGTATGAAGATTTATAAAGATGGAAAATTTTAGGATCCTTGAATTTTTTTTGCCAATCAATTAAAAAAATTATGTATTCATGCTTTTCATTCTAATCATGAACTAGCTGTTAAAGAAGGAATACCAAATTGGAAAGATATGGAATGGGTCAATCTGGAAGATGATCATATCTTTTCATCTAACGTTATTATTACATATGGAGGATTTCACAACAATATTCATATGGACAAAAATGATTCTAATTTTTATAAATTTGGGATTTTCACTTATCTTGATCCTATTACTGGACTCCCAGTTCCTTCATCTTCCCAACTCAAAGGTCATTGATTATACTTTCTTATCACTGATATATTATTTATTTGGGATTAGGGAATGATCTGGAGGAAGCAATTTGGAACTCTACACAGGATAAACATTAAAAAACTCAAGCTTCTCCTCGGTTAGAATCTTGTTAAAAGTTTAATCAGTTTGGTTTCTCATTTCAGATCAACCAAAATTTGATAAAGAGGGTAATTAAAGTGAGGCAAGAATTTTTGACAAAAAGTAAAGCTGCAGGGAGGGAGGGTAAGTATGGTAAATAAAGGTTTTTCAAAGATTCTTTTTTATTTCTTATATTTATAATTAATCATTCATTAATGATAATCATCAGCTATAAGTAATGGGCCATCAGACCTTGTTTATGTATAAAGGTAATCATGCAAACAATTAATTGATTGAATTAATTCACAATACAATTCCATTTCAATGTATTCTTTGACTTCAGTCACATCTGAACTCATTGGCTGGTAGAATTCTGAATGCCATTGATTTTACTTTGTTGATTATCTTTTTTGAACAATTTATTTATTCATTTATGAAATAATATGCAATTTGGGCAATCCTGACCCCCTCCAAGAGTAGACTTTAGGGGAGGGTATTTCCATTTTTTTCTTTGCATGATTTGGTTGGAAATTTTTTAAATGTATATAAACAATTAAAAGACAAAAAATCTCCCTATGAAGATTAAAAATGCATGAAACATGCATTTAATTTCATGTTAAGCAGAAAGTGTGTCATCCAAAAAATATAAAAATAAGTAATTCTTGATCCTCAAGATGGTACAAACAAACAAAAAATTTTAAAATAAAAAGATTAATAGAAATATGAGTGTGGAATATATAAAATGTACTTCCTTCTTTCAAAAAATGATAGTAGATTTCTAGAAAAACTCAATGATTTCATCTTTTCCTTTCTAGTGACATTCAAAAATCTTACCTAGTCCTTTAAAGCTTCTCAATATGAAATCTCTACAATCATTATCATCTACCTCAAAAGAGCATAGTAAAAAAGACATTAAGCTTAAAACAGGATACTGTACTCCTTGCACTCATTGTGAAGGTCCAATTTCTATTGTGGTAAAAATACTTGAGTAAAGATATTCACTTCAACTTTTGAATGTTTTTTATGGAAACATTTATGATGTGATGTCCTTAAGCTCAATCCAGATACTCAAAGCCAGTTTACCTCTGCTAAGTACTGGTCTGATGAGGCAGAAATAAAGATACTGTAAGATAACTTCCAGTATTTTCTATCATTTATATATTTTAGATTGATATGTATGAGTTCTTCTAGGCCATTAGATAAAACTACTCATAATGAACCAGTGGTTATTGATGATGATGAATATTAAAAAGAAGAGCATTGTCAGAGAAAAGGAATAAGGATAATTATTCCAAGTGAGTTTAATGTATTATTTTGAAATATAAAACATATATATAGAGAATCAAACTTAATTAGTTAAAAAAACAGTTACAGATTCATAGTAAATATTCAGAGGATGAAGATAGTATTTGGAGTCAGAGATTGAAATACAAGGACACTAAGAAAGAAGAAGCTATAAGGGAGGTAATTCATAAGAAGTTTGGAGGATTAAAAGAAGTAGTAGCCAGAAATTTATTAGAAATTATTAGGTTAGTAAGTGACAAACATATAGAAAGGCTTAATCATTTACAAAAAAATATATATATAATTTTAAAAAACTTTCATAATTTTATTAAAGAAGAAATAAAGAAAAAACTTTAGTACTAGTAGATAATCAATCTGTTATTTTTAAAGTGAGAAAGAGTGATAGAGAGAATTTTGGCACACATTCCACCAGGTTGGGATAAAGAGCTGGAGGATTATTCAATAGTTGGGGGTGGTTTGGGAATTTTGTCTTCATAAATATTGTTCCATTCATCCTTTAAGTGTGAAAAAAGATTATGTAGTATCAAGCATGAAATGATCCAATATATCATAACCTTCATTTCTTTCTGGCTACAAAGAGGACTCCTAATTTCCCTTTTTGAAAAAAATCTACCTTTTGAAATTCCAATTGCATGTTCAATCCTTACTTGAGACTTGGAAAGATGAGTGTTGAATTGTGATTTTTCACTATTTTCATCACCAGCCCCACAAAATTCTGGGACCACATATTTAACATATGTGTAAGCAAGGTTAAAAAAGATATTGATGTTCATCAAAGCAATTCTCAGGATTTTGAAAAATAATCATTTGTTGAAAAACAAAAGAGTCATGGCAAGCACCAGGAAATCTGGCATGAAATGCAATACACTTCTTATTTATATTGCAAACTGATTGGAGAGGAATAGAATACCTGAAAAAAGAGAAATTAAGAGAGGATTAGTATTATATGTAATAATATGTAAGATATAGATAGGCACGGACCTCTTTTTCCAATCAAAATAATTACTTCCAACCCTTTTCAGTCTTTTGGCTCAAAGGGATGGTTGTGCCATCAAAAAAACCAATACATCTAGGGAATCCTTCATTTTGCATGACCTGTGAATTTTCCAGTCTAACCTCTTTAGTGGGCAATTGGAGGAATTGTGATTGAAGTGAACATATGGCTTTGATGGTTCTTTTTTTGTATAAATCTACTGTTCCATGACTTATACTGAAGAGCTTCCCAAGAAAAGTGTTGGCAGCACTTTTTCCATTTAAACCAAATTAGCAAATTTCCACAGAGATTTGTATTGAAGGGTTACTCTGTGGGAAATGAGAATTGTTGTTATAAATAGAATTATCATGAATCAAATAATGTAGGTATTTAAAAACATGATAAGTAGCTTGGAAAATTTGCTGAATACTGGGTTCAAGTATTTCAGAAAGTTTTTGAAGTGTATATTGTGGTTGATAAGGAAAGGATGGGGTTTGCAAATTAAGGTAGTTTTTCTCTAACAGGTGACTCATATAAAAAAATCAAACTCAGCATCATAGTCTGGATCTGACTCAATAAAAAGATCAAGGGCTAGAGTATCAGTATTTGTTTTAAGCTTTTGATGAAGTGAAGGATTCATGTTAGTTTTTGGACCAAAAAAAAGAGCAAGATTAATCAAGGGTGGGAGGAAGTAAGGGTTGGAGTATGATGTTAGAGGGGCCTAAGACTTTATGCACAGTGTAATGTGTGTGTATAAGTAATCTTATAAGGCTTAGTTGAAGAAAAATTATAAGGTATGGGCATGTGTGTACCTAATTCTGAATAATCAAGTTAAGGGGAAAAAGTGCTTGAGGGGCTTGGATGTACCCAACAGATGTCATGTGAAGGGAAAATCATTCTGTTGAAGTATACCAGTTAATGGGGTATGTAATTCAAATTTAAATAACTTACTTGGCACCTTTTTTGAGGCTTTCTTGAATGGCATCTATGGTAATGTTTGAAACCCCCTAATATGTACTAACAACAAAATCATTTGTTTTTGGTATCTACCCAGAAAATACTAGCTTTCAAGCTTATACGGATGCAAGTTGAAGTGGAGATTTTACTAGGTCAACAAATGGTAGCCTAATGTTGTTTCACGGTGTGGTACACATCTCACAGTAATGCATCAAATGTTTTAGGTAGCAGGAAGTGCAAAAAATGTGTTTTAAGGTAGGATGGTTATGGAAGCACAACAAAGGGGTTTTCAAAAGTGCAGGAAAAGTAGACTCTCCATGCACAATTTTTTTTACTTACTATGGATTTAGGAGCCACAGCAAGAAAATTGTCACGGGGAAGTAAATAATATTTACTATAGGACAAGTAAATATGGTATGTACTTGCAAGATTCATGAGCAGCACTAGACTCATATTACGGAGTTAAGAAACAGCAACAAGCAATGTCATAAAAAAATTACACCTAGATAAGGATGATGCCTTTTAGGTAAAGCAGTGTTGACCCATTGAGATGAAAAACGCATAAAAGAAAGAAGGTAGCACTAGAAGAACAAATAGGTTTCAAGTAGTGCTCATAGAAAGGAGTAGAAAGTAAGATCTGAAATAGTGAATTCATTTGCTTAGCATGAATGGTTTCACTATTAGCAGGGACTCATGTGGTGAGTGTGGATTATAAAATAGGTACAAAGGTGGTACAGTACCTATTATTAAGTCAGGACCTCAGGAAACATAGGGTATGTACAGGAGAGTGGAGTTTCAGGCTCTAATAGTAGTTCTTTTCTAGATGCTTCAGGCGCTATTAGAAGCAAGAATTACACTAACAATTTTAAATAGACCAATGAGATATTTAGATACCATTTGATATTCTTGTATAGCACTAAACTTATGTAGGAAAACAAGTAGCGAAAATAAGCATAGGGGCAGGGCGCTGAACATACAGGTGTATATAAACAGCACTAATCTTTTAGAGAGAGGAGTATAGTAGAGGAGACATGTGTATAGAATACAATATAGAGTGTAAGAGATAAAATAGAAAATAGATATATTTTACTTTTTGTACAAAACAGGTGTGTATAACAGAAGTAACCCTGTAGAGTTATTTTATTGCTACAGTAAGGATAGTATTGAATAGAGCACTTCAAGAGGAAGTGACTGAGAATAGATTTAGCCAACAGATTTACTACTTATATTAAACCTTTTTCTTAACAAAAGTCTCTACAAGTTTACTCTATTTTCTTCTCTAACAAAGTTAGGTAACTTTACTTATAATATGTGCTTTCACTGTCTTTAAAATTAGAGTGGAAGGCACTACTTTTTAAATAGTTTTCTGTTTGGAAAGAAGAACCAACCCATCTCAGAATGTGTCTATAGCTAAGTATTATAAAACTGTTTCTTTCTACAACGGTGTTCCTATCAACTGGTCATTTAAAAGACAACAAATAGTGGCGCTGTCAACTTGTGAAGCTGAATTAATGGCTTTGTGTGCAACTGTAAAACTCTCAATCTGGATTCAAAACATTTTGAAGGACATCTTGCACAAAGAATTGGCAGTCTGTATTTTTTGCGATAATCAATCAACTATAAAAATTGTGTAAGACCAACCAGCAAACAAGATAGTCCACCACGTGGAACAGTATTTATATTACGTGAACTCACTTCTGTTTAACGAAAAGCTGAACTAATATGGGGAAGTACAAAGGAACAAAAAACAGATATACTAACGAAGAATTTGGGTCCAAATTTGATGGATAATGGTAGAAAGGGAGTGGCAGTATTGTTGCAGAAAGATGGTTGGCAGAATGTAGTCGAGGAAGGAGGTGTTGCAACATAGATATTAAGACATAAGATAGATTTAGTTATTAGGTACTCGACCACATAAGGATACATAAGTTTATCTATAAATAATACTTTGGATGTAAATAAATATGAGTGATTTGGTTGATTCTAATTATTACTTCACTTCAATTGGGTTTGAAATCTGCACTAAAGTGCGGATTTTCCAGAGCTGGCACCCCCTTATAGACCATGAATGTTGCCTTTCACAAACTCAAAAAACCAAAAATTACTTAGACTCTAAGTGTAGTATTGGTTTTTTTTTTTTTTTAATTTCATACAATCTCACCCAACAAGGGGCATGAGGGAAACGTAAGCTAAATAAGCAAGTATTTACAAACTGAGGGGAGACAAAAGTGTAGTATTGATAATATCTCTATAGTTCAAACTGATTAAAAATTAATCAAACCATTAATCTTTTATTGTGCTTCAGCACCCATCCAAAAAGGTCTTGGAAGCGAGTTTCCTCTCAAAATTAATCAAAAAAAAAGATAATCAACTCCTTTTAAGTAACTTAAAGCTCAAAAGATCTGATTAGAACATTATTAACATAATATAAGTAAAAGATCAGCTGTATCTTTATTTTTTAATTTTTATTTCAGATTATTGAAGCATACCCTAGAGAGATGTATGAAATGGTTGTCGGGATATCATATGATATAATTGTTGAAAAAAGTTAAAAATAAAGAAATAGCAAAATGAATTTAAGAGTAAACACATTATTTAATGTTTTTTTATATTCTTTCTCCATTTTTTCTCGTCTTTCTTTCTTTTGTAATTACATTCTATGAAATGATAATTATTTATACTCTTTTACATTTTTTAAATGCATCAGGTCAATATTTTATGATTAAGAATATGAGATTCATTGAAAATAATACGTCATGTATCACCTCGGTAAGATTTTTTATCATCATTTAAAAGACTTTGCATTGAGCACTTGTCAAGTCTTATAAATTAAAATTTTTCGGCATTCATGGTAGGTTAAAGTGGCCCAAAAAGTGTCTCGAAAGTTTTAGCAGACTTCATTTCATTTATATTCGGAGATGAGCACGAATTGATCGCATCCTGCGTCTTCTTTTTTTTTTTACAAAAAAAAAAAAAGATAAATTTATACAAACCTTTTCCAAAATCTTTTATTCAATTGATAGACAGGCAGCACCTCTCTCAAACAAATAACTATCAGATATCTACTCTCTATTCAAAGTTTATTACACTCTACTTCAAAGGACTGAAATGAGCGAACTGGGAGACATCCTACAAGATGAGATTCTTGAATCGGATTTGGATCCTTATGACATCCAGAGTCACGAAACGTAGTTGCCACACAATACAATGAATTTGTATCATTAAAACCTGCCTTTAATAATTGGGCTATTTTTCTTGTCGGGGTGCACTCAGATTTATAATGATGTGACCAGCTGGGCATGGGGAGCGTGCCCACTTCAAGGCCCATCTCACATGCTGAAGAGAATGCAAAAAAATAATCTGGCATCGCATACCCCCCCAAGAAAAAGGCGAACAAGACCATCACGTGCGTCCACATGTTTTTTGAACTTTCAAAATGAAATCATAAGATAGACAAGAATTAGGAGTTTCGAAATTAAACCTCGTGAAAAAAATTGTGAGTACATTACCTTTAAATCTGTGTTAATAGGAGACGCTGTAAGATAAGACTCTCAAACAGACGATGAAGCAATACTCCTGCGTGTATGTATTTGAATGAAAAATAAAAATGAGTTTCTTCAAACGATGCCAATGTTAGTTACTGTGTGTTTCGACACAGTGACGGGTGAAATGAAAAGAACAAGCTAGCCTAGATATTGATGGTTGTAAGGTAAATAAAAAATAACAGGTGTATAAAGAATTGTTGACGGAAATAGCTTACCTCAAAGTAATGAGAGTTTTCGCGCTATAGAAGAATGATAAGATTCGTAACCAAAGGTTAAGATGAGCTAAAGATGTCTAGAAAATAATAGTTGCAGTAAAGATGAGAATAGAATCATATGACTAGTTGATAAAAATGTTATACATGAGACGAATGTGAATTTTCACGGTACTCAAAGATAAGATCAATATCAAGTAGTGATACTAAGGCAAAAATGTCTGAGGAAGCACTGAGAGAAACAAGCGATTAAAGGTGGATTATATGAGTGTTTTAGAAATGATGGCTAAAAAAAATTGTCCACATGGACTTATCCATTCTTGAAATTCGGCTTACTCGTCAGTCTTTTGAACACATGGAGCGTCAATTGAGGCTTCGCACCACGCACCAAGTAAGATATCCTCGATGGGGATATGGAGGGAGATAAGGTCAGAAAAATAAATGTAAGAAAAGATAGTGCAAGTTAAATAAGTGCAAGAAAAGTAAGTGTAAGAAAAATCATTTGCGACCATGAGAATTTTTTTTTTCAAAAAAAAAAAAAAAAAGGTAAAAAAACAGAAAGTAAGATAAAAAAATAAAAAATAAAAATAAAAATCATTTTGTTGAGAAAAAAATAAAAATAATTTAAAAACGAAAATTCCTATGGCTGAAAGGTATTTATATTACAACTACTTTTCTCACATATTTTTTTTTTTGCGCATATATCCCTTACACATATTTTTTTCGCGCATATTTTTCTTACGCATATTTTTCTATCCTTATGTCCCTCCCTACAATATCCCCAACTCGTGCTGGATATCTCTGATGGGGATATCCAAGGTATCTTGAAACCAAGGGAAATTTATTTTTTTAATTTTTTTTCTCAAAAAAAATGATTTTTTATTACATTTTTTATTTTTTCCTGTTTTTTTACAATTTTTTTTTGAAAAAAAAAAATTCTCATGGTTGCAAATGATTTTTCTTACACTTATTTTCCTCGGACTTATTTTTCTTGCACTTAATTTTCTTACATTTATTTTTCTGACCTTATCTCCCTCCCTAAAATATTCCCAACTGGCGCTGAATATCACCATCAGGGATATCTGACTTGGTGCGTTGTGTGAGGAAATAGTGGACAAGATGGGTCAAAAGAGGTTCTTGAA
Source organism: Hemileia vastatrix (assembly GCA_030280995.1). Lineage (NCBI taxonomy): Eukaryota > Fungi > Basidiomycota > Pucciniomycetes > Pucciniales > Zaghouaniaceae > Hemileia > Hemileia vastatrix. Next base: position 7,966,709 of record JASXTE010000015.1, read on the forward strand.
ATTTTGTCTTTCTACAGCCATCATAATGAAGCTTTTTGTTTTATGCTTATGTTTTTTGTTTTTCAAAAAAAAAAAAAAAAATTGCTACGCCTTCACCGGCTCTTACTTTTTTGGAATCGTAAATTACGAAGAAAAAATAATCATAAAAAAAAGTAGTAGAAATGATGCAGCGGGGCTGTGTGTAGCCGGCTTTTTCAATTTAGAGAAAGTAACAGCCGGTGAAAAAGCAGCATTTTTTTTTCTTCTGCAAATTCTCCAACATTCACTGACTTGGCTCTTCATACATACATACATTCGTACGAACCACAATGATCATTTTTTTTCATTACCGCAACCCACGTTCTGACACCTCTAAACCTTTACATTTGATTTCTAATCACAAAAATTGGATAGCTTCAAATTTTTTTTTAAATTGACCTTTCTAAAAATTCTCATGAAAGAGAGAATTTTCTTAAGGATAGGGATGTCAGGGCATCTACCACCGTGTCAGTAACACCCAGCTCTATGCATACTTAACCAAATTTTGGAATAATAGGGGGTGTCAAAGTTAGAAATTTGTAATTATTTAAAAGGTATTTCACAACACAAAAAGAAAGCCACAAACTTTACATTAATTTTCAGTAAAAAGGTGTTTTTGGGGCAAAATATGGCATATTTTAAAAAATAATCATGGTCAATTTGGTGGAAAAAAGAGGTATTTTGAAATGGAAGATTTCCAACTTTGATACCCCCTATTATTGCAGCACCGTGAAAGTAAGAGCATTTCCAGCCGTTCCAGCAAATATTCATTAGTCAATGCATTTTAGAGCTTCTACCCCCGTTTTGTTAAACCTCTTCGGTATGCATATTTTCAGGCATTTTTGTCGTGGCAGGCAAAGGTATATTATTCTCAAATATGGATTCATTACTTGACTATCACTATATACAGCTATATTTGCAATGCTTGGTGCAAATTGCAAAAAAACTTGCAAATTTTTTGACATGACATGAGTGAAAGAAGTGACAATTTGACAGATCACTGAGGTCGGGTGACCAGCCTATGATCTGGTCACACCTCCGCCACTAGACCTCCCTGGTCTGCTTCCTGCTTCCCCCTCCCCCCATTTCTCTAGGTTTTTTTTTATCAATCACCGGATTCTTTCCCCCTCACCCTTCAAACCTAGCTCAACACATTCCTCCCCCTCAATCAACCCTGCAATCACCAAGTTCCTCACCATATATTTTTTTAATTTTTAATTTTTTTTTGGTTTTTCTTCATCAATAATCAGATCCATCCCCCCTCACTCTTCCAGCCTTGCTCAACACCTGTAAACCTGTCAGCCAGGCTATTCCAGGAGCCCAGAAAATGATATGTTAACTTATAGGACCTGAAAGATGGCGTAAGAATTGTATTTAATGTATATAAATTAATATTTTATTGCATAATAAAATTATATAAGTATCTTATTACATATAAGTGTTATATTAATTTTATTGTTTATATAAATTTTTATAAATTTAAATTAAACATAATATATTTTATATTCTACAAATAATGGCGCATTTTTATGTATTTAATAATTATAAATTTATATTTAATTAATTAAAAACATATATTATAATTATAAGTGTAAAATTGACTTGTAATATAATTAAATTAATTATTAACATTTATATATTAAATAAAATCTTTCATATAGTATTAAAAAATAATTAATGGCGCTTCTTTTGGCCCTTAATTGTGTCAGGAAGAAAATTAAATAAATTATAATACTTATTTTATAAAATAGTATTATAATTTCTCAAATTAAATTAATTCACTACGCAATATAGGGGGTGGACTTGCTAGCAAGTCCTCAACCTGAACTCAGATGGAACTCAGACTGAACTCAGACTGAACCCATACTGAACTCTACTTGAACACCCACCTAAAACTGTTCTGCTGAGTGGTGTTCATCCCTGATTGTATGGTTCCTTTATCAATAGCTCAATGTGTGTTCAATCTATGGTGAGTTTGGGTCCAAGGTTGCGGACTTGCTAGCAAGTCCGCCCCCCATATTGTGTGGTGATTGATTGTTTCAGTTATACTAGTATTTAATTACATAAGTAAAAAAAATTAAATAATATAAATTTACGCTGAATTAAATTGATTGCATACCTTGTTGCTTCAAAACATGTTATTTGTTTCACTTAGAAATGCTGAAAACGGATTGTAAAACTTGTTTTGATTTGTTTTTCCCATAGTTCTTAGATCACATGGTTGTTTAGTTACTTATTATTTTATATTAACTGATTCGGGGAATTTAGGATGGGAATTTTACATTCTTAATTGGGATACTTATTATTTTTTGTATATTTTTCTCTTAATTACTATGTTACAAATGTCTTCTTTTATCTTCTTGTTTTACTTCATTACTCTTTTGTATATAGTCATTTGTAGCGCTTCAGAGGACCCATTGCCTATAAAAGGGCCTTGGATAATCCTGTCACCCAGGCTATTCCAGGAGTCCAGTAAATGATATGTAACTTATAAAACCTGAAAGAGTGGGTAAGAATTGTATTTAATGAATATAAATTATTATTTTATTGCATAATAAAATTATATAAGTATTTTATTATATACAAGTGTTATATTAATTTTATTGGTTATATAAATTTTTATATACATTTAAATTGAACATAATATAATATATTCTACAAATAATGGCACATTTTTATGTTACTTAATAATTATAAATTTATATTTAATTAATTGAAAAACATATATTATAATTATAAGTGTAAAATTGACTTATAATATATGTAAATTAATTATTTAAATTTATATATTAAATAACACCTTTCATATAATACTAAACACTAATTAATGACGCTTCTTTTGACCCTTAATTGTGTCAGGAAAAACCAATTAATTAATTTATACTAAATTGAGAATAATTACATGTTTTGTTGCGTCAAAGTATTTTTTGTTTCACTTAAAATATCCTTAAATCAGACTGTACCATCTGTTTGGAATTATTTTTCTCATAGTTCCTATGTTCCAATCTTGTTTAGTTATTCACTATTTTTACTTACTGATTTAGGAATTAATGGCGGGAAAATTGGATTCTAAATTGGGGTTTTAATTATTTGTTTCATGTTTTTCTCTACATTGTTATGTTTCATTTACTCTTTGATATATTTGTTTTATTCTATTCTAACTATTGTATTTACAAACATAGTGGCGCTTCAGAGGACCCATTGCCTATAAAAGGGCCTTGGATAATCCCCTGTAGCATCATCACTTATTATACACTACATAAATTAAATACTATGTTACTACGTTTATATTTTTTTATTAGTAATATAATTCTAATTAAAATTCTATATAACAATTTAAAGGTTTCTTTAAGTCTGATAGTAATTAAAAGTGTTTGCCGCGCAGAACCCTTACATTAAATAGTATTATTATTAATAAATCCTAAGTTTTTGTCATCTCTCAAGGTTGCTCGCCATTGTTTTCCTTTTAAATAATTAAAATATTTTATTATAATTTATTTCTTTTATTTTTCCCTTGTCCTCCTACTTTTCTCCTACTTTTCTCCTCTTTTCCTTACCTTCTTTTAGACAACTGACCGACAACTGGGGACCTTTCCAAACGATGACGACCATCGAGCCTGGGTATGAACGACAAAACGCATGGACCACCTAGCAAAAACAAAACTTTTTCCGCGACTGTGTTTCGAACTTGGGTTCGATTTCTTAGGTTTATATTATATTAATTTTTATATTATTTTGAAGTGATTTTTCGATCACTATAGTAAGTTCATCTTTGCACCTCTCACTCATATTACTATATTTTTACTGCAATAACAGTGATTGTGGCTTAATTGCTGATTCACTGAGTGTAAGTGTTCAATTATTAAATATTTTTTTTTCCTAGTTGACCATTATAGAGTGTTAAATCCTCTTAGTCCTAGAAGAATTAACATTTTTTATTAATACAAATTGAATTATTAATTTAATTTTTTATTATTATTAATTATTGTTAATTTTGGTTGACTTAAAAGTACATTGTGCTTAGTCCCAAATATATTGCCATATTTAATATTGGTAATTAATTGGTTGAATTAACTTGATTGTTATTCCCAATTTAACCTTGAAATCCATTTTTTTTAAAATAAATTTTTTATAATTATTACTTTATATTGAAATTTTTTTTTTTTCTATAATTTAATTAATAATTTTTTTTTTTATTATTTGGAGCAATTATTGACTAACTTTTATTATTTTTTTAAAAAATAAGAATTAAATTAAATCTTCCCACTAGTATGTCCAACAATTTGGCAGAAAAAATGGATAACATGCAAGTGGATGAAATAGAAATTGACTATGATGCTGACACTGTAAGTTCTTCTAAAGTTGGTCATAAAAAATCTTATGCTAACACAAAGAATTCACATACTGCAGGATGTGGAAATGACAGGAAATGCAAACAAACCAACCCCCCTTCCCCCAGTACCACAGAAGGAAGTAAAGCCTCTAGTGCCTCAAGAAGGTCTTCCAAAAGGCTTCAAAATAAAAAAGCTTCCTCTGCCACAACAAATCAGCAACCTATCCAGTCATATAAAAGAGTTGAAGACAGAAAATATGACATACAAAGCAAAGGTAGACACATTGTGGGAGCAGGTCCAAGAACTCAGGAACCAGATTCATGCCCAGGCCCCTCCTCAGTTGCCTCCCAATCAGCCTCAGTTTCAGGCTCAACCTTCACAGCCACCCAGCTCAACCATCCAAAATCCAAATACTATGGAAGTAGAGAAATGGAAATGGGATTATCTAATGAGTCACTACCAACAGAATGTGCAACACCCTCCTCATCATCAGCCTGGCCCATCCAGAACACCCAATTTCCATCCACCTCCTCATCCCTACCAACAAGGCAGGAGAAAGAAGGCCCAAGAACAATCCCAAACCCAGTCCCAGGGGAAGTTTCCTCCTCTGCCATGGTAAGTAATTTGGTTGATAGTCACTTGGGTATGTTTTCTAATAAATCTTCTTCTGCAGGTAATATTATTGAACATGGTGAAAGAACAGTTAAACCTGTTAAAAGACAGCTTCCTGTAACTAGTAGCCCTAATGATGTAATTAGCAAATTGTCATTTGATGAACCTTTACATTTAACTTCTACATCTTTAATTAATCCTTCTCTTGCAATTAAAAATGATTCTGTTCCCCCTGAAATCTATACCTTAATTGAAAAAACTTCTGAGGAAATATTGAAAGATACCCTTGATTTTAATATTGTGAAAGACAAACATGTGAGAGATGTGTTAATCTATGAAAATGATAGATTAAATAATTTACACTTGCAATGTAAAGTGAGTTCTTCTGTACAAGATACAGCTTATTTAAAAATCAAAGAAACCTTGAATATTGTTCTTAGTCAACAAAAACAAATAAGAAGTGACCATAGAGCTATCTCAGATAGAAATATCAGTCTACATAAGACCTTGAGTGAATTGAAACCCCTTATTGAGGAAAATTATTCATTCAAGAATGAAATAAAATATCTGCAAAATGAATTTAAGAATCTAAAAAATGATTTCCATGCACTAAGTACCAAACACTCAGTTTCTGAGGACAGAAATGTTCAATCTCTTGCAAAAGTAAATGACCAAATGTCTGAAATTCCAAGAATAAGAAACTATGTGTCTGACCTACAGAAAAGTTCTCAACCTTAACCACCAATAATGAATTAAATGAAATTTCTGCAAATAAGCTGCATAAAAATAAAGGGAAAAAACCTGAACAAGGTTCATCCTTTCTTCCTAATATTTCAACCATTAAACAAGCTGACAGTGAGTCTGTAAAAACTTTTGCTACTAGCAAAAAAGCTTGTGATGGTCATGCACCAGCTGTTTCTGTAAATAATGAAATTTCTGAACACCTGGCTAAACTTCTGGAATTATTAATAATGAATAATTCAAACCAAAAAGTGGACCATCCCAGTAGTCAGAAAAATTGGCCTAAGTTAGACCAATATCCTACCTTTGATGGTGATTCTTCCTCTGATTGGCAACACTTTATCCAAAGAATTGATAATTTAAAGAGATCTTATAAACTACCTGATGAGGAAATTGTTTCTAAGCTAATTTCTTTATTTTCCAATGTAGCCTTGATGTGGTATAAATCTGTCCTTTTAGATAACAATCATTATACATGGAATGATTGGAAATCCTTGATTGAGAATCAGTTTGGTGGTTCAAAATTCAGGTTAGCTCAGCAGAGACTGTATGAGAATACTAGATATGTATCCTCCTCTGTTGAAAAGCCCATTGTTTTTCTGATGAAAATAACTAAAATCCTTAGAGCAATTGATCCAAAGATGGATTATGATATTTGGAGAGATAAAATCTTGTATAAATTACCAAATTCTCTTAGGGATTTGATTGTTGCTAGTACTGAGCATGTAAGGGAAAATTCTTCTTTCATTAATATCTGTAATGAAGTACTGCTCAACCATAGATATGAACCAAAGAATTACCTTAGTAAATCTTATAATGATCAGAATAAACCTTCTATAAAGCTCCCAGAAAAATCTGGTAAACCCTCTGCCCCAGTTGCACCTAAAAAATATGCAACAAATACTTGTTATAAATGTAACAAACCGTGGCAGAAGGGTCATGTTTGTGACAAGAAAATTCATCTTGTTGAACAAAATGAAGACACTGATGAAGTTGAACTTGATGTCAATAATTCTTCCAGTGACTGTGAAAGTAATATCTCCTATGACAATGAATCTGTTAAAGATGTTTTAATGTTGGAACATGATGTCCATTATTTAAATAATATATCTGAAGATTGTGTATTGAATTTATCTTCAGTAGAAAATGCTGAGATAATTAAAGATATTACTAACAATTCTATTCCTATATCCCCTTTAAAGGCACCTGTTATCATTAATGGTAAACATGTTGATGTAGTTCTTGATTCTGGTGCTGGAGGAAGTGTAGTATCTGAAAAAGCTTTGGCTTCAGTGGATAAAGAATATTTGAGTAAATTATTACCTATAACTTCTGAAAAATGGAGAGGGTATGGTTCTACCTTATTTCCTATTGGCAAATACAAAACCTCTGTATCCTTCAAATATAATGGTGGTTTTGTCAGAGCTATTTGTGAGTTTGTTGTCATGAAAAATGATAATTTGAGCAATTGGTTTATTATGGGAAATGATATTTTAACCATGTTTGGTGTGAAACTGGACCCAGCAAATAATTTCTTTACCTTAGGAATGAATGGGAAAAGAAAATTCAAAATTTCTTCTCCTAGAACTTCTGGGCATTTGTTGAAATCTTGTAACTCACTGATCCAATGTAAAGGTAGAACAACACCTGAAATGGATGATTTATTACATGAAATAAATACCGCTTCTTTTGGTGATCAGTTGACTAGTGAACAAAAGGATTCTATTGTTGCCTCTATTACCTCTTTCCCTATGGCTTTTGCTCATGGTTCTCATGTCTTGGGAATTGTTCAGGAAGATATGAAAATTACCTTATCCTGTAATTTGAGTGATATTCCTCCTTCCCTTAAGAAAAAACCATATCCTGCTTCTCCATCAAAAAGAAAAGATATTGAAGATAATATTAAAACATTATTGAGAATGAATATCATTGAGAAAGTGGATGTCACCCCCAAATATTGTGTCATCTCCCCAGTCTTGATTTCTTATGAAAAAGATAAAGCTAGATTATGTGGAGATTACAGAGCTTTAAATACTTATACTGCTGATGATATTTATCCTTTACCCAGAATTAATTCAATACATGCTACCTTGCTAGGTGCAAAATTTATTAGTTGTCTGGATGGTAATAAAGGTTATCATCAAGTTCCAGTTGAGAAAAATTCTCAAAATTTTTTGCTTATTGCTACTCATATGGGAATATATAAGTATGTTAGGATGCCATTTGGCCCTAAAAATGCTCCTTCAGTTTTCCAGAAAGTCATGGATAACACTTTCCATCAAGAAATTATTGAAGGTTGGCTCATGGTTTATATTGATGATATTATTGTTTTTTCTAAAACTTTTGATGAACATATGGTTCACTTGAATAGATTTTTCCAAAAAATGGATGAAATCAATATGACCTTATCTTTAAAAAAGTGTAAATTTGGTTTTCAATCTTTGAAAGTCCTTGGCCATGTTGTGTCAGGCTTACAAATTTGTGTAGACCATAATAAAGTGGCTGCCATTCAAAATGTAAAAGCACCAACTTCTGTAAGAGAAATCCAAAGTTTTTTGGGTATGTGTGGCTATTATAGAGAATATATTAAAAATTATCAGGTCATAGCCTTTCCTCTTACAAAACTGACCAGAAAAGATGTTGCTTTTCTCTGGAATAATGACTGTCAAAAAGCTTTTGATACATTAAAAATTTGCTTAAAGTCAGCCCCTATATTGGCTCTTCCAGATTTTAGCAAGCCATTTGTCATTTATACAGATGCTAGCTTTATTGGTCTGGGTGCTGCCCTTCACCAAAAGCAAATTATTAATGATAAATCCTCAGAGGTTGTAATTTGTTATATTTCAAGAACCTTAAGAAATAGGGAATTGAAATATAGTGCCACTCAATTGGAGTGCTTAGCAGTTGTTTGGGCTCTTGAGAAACTTCATTACTATTTGGATGACCAAAAATTTGAGTTGGTAACTGACTGTAGTGCTGTGAAGTCTCTCTTAAACCTCAAGACACCTAACAGACATATGTTCAGGTGGCAACTTGCTGTTCAAGAATACAGAGGAAGGATGACTATTATCCATAGAGCTGGAAATGTTCACTCTAATGTTGATATGCTCTCCAGATTGCCTCTGCCAAATAATGACTCAAATCCTGCTTATGTACCTGAGGATGATACTGTTCATATCCATGGTATATTTATAGTTGATATGGAAGAGGAGTTATTACAGTTAATACTGGATTCATATAATAAAGATTCTGATTTAAATAAATTGGTTACTATCTTAAATGATCCTAAGAATGCTTCAATTCAAGCATTAATAAAAACTCTTCCTGCAAAGTACCAAAATGCTTTAAATAAAGGAAAGTTCTCTATTGAAGATGGTTATATATATTATAGAAGGAAGCTTACCAATGTAATTGTAATTCCTCCTTCAATGAAAGAAACTATCCTCAAACTTTTCATGATGACATATTAGCTGGTCATTTTGATCTTGAAAAAACATTGATTAGAATCAAAAACACTGCATGGTGGGCTAATATGTCTGAAGACACAAAATTATATGTTGAATCTTGTGATTCCTTCCAAAAATCTAAAAGGTTAAAAGGTAAGAGAGCAGGGTTATTACAACATATTGAAGCACCTAGTGCTCCCTGGCAAATCATTAATATGGATTTTGTCACTGGTCTTCCTGTTGCAGGTAAAGACAGCTTTAACTCTTGTTGGGTAATAGTTGATAGATTCACAAAAATGTGCAAATTTATTCCAACCCACAAAGATGTATCCACCAAAGAATTAGCCTTCTTATGGTGGTGTTACATGTTTAATATTATTGGTTTTCCAAAAGCCATTATCTCTGATAGGGATCCGAAATTCACTTCTGAGTTTTGGACCTCTTTGATGGATATTTGTGGCTGTGAGTTGAAATTGTCTACAGCTCACCATCCTCAGACTAATGGTCTAGCTGAAAGAATGATTCAAACTCTGGAAGATATGATTAGAAGGTATTGTGCCTTTGGTTTAGAATATAAAGACAATGACAGATTTACTCATGATTGGGTCACTCTTTTGCCTGGTCTTGAATTTGCATATAATAGCACTGTTCATTCTGTCACTGAGAAAAAGCCTTTTGAGCTTTGGTTAGGTTATGTCCCAAACACTCCTGCTCAGATTCTCAATAATAAATTACCTAAGTTGGAACTTTACCCTGGTGTAAAATCTTTTATGCAAATGCAACAGCTATGCAGAAAACATGCTCAGAGTTGTATTGATAAAGCGTTTGAATATGAAAAGAAAAGATGGGATAAATCCCATAAAGAATACACATTTAACAAGGGTGATGAAGTGTTGATCTCTACTGTCCATTTCAATTTACAAGGTAACCACAAATTAAAAGATCCTTTTGTAGGACCATTTTTTGTTAAAATAATGGTTGGTGATAATGCAGTAGAAGTTGTATTGTATTCTCCATATGATAGGAAACATCCTGTCTTTCCCATTTCTTTTCTTAAGCCTTATACTTCCAACAGTGACTTATTTCCAAAAAGAAGAGGAAGACCTAAGAAAAACCCTCAGGAAGTCACAGAAACAGCAGAAATTGATAAAATTCTCAATGATAGAATTATCACTTCTGAAAGAGGTACTGAATATTTATTGAGATATAAGAACACATCATCTGAACATGATGCATGGATACCTGGCAAGGAAATTTCAAATCTGAATACTCTGTTGAAAAAATACAAAAAGAAAAAATCTTAGTATTTTTTTTATTGTTTTTTTAGAGTGAGGGAGTGTCAGCCAGGCTATTCCAGGAGTCCAGTAAATGATATGTAACTTATAAAACCTGAAAGAGTGGGTAAGAATTGTATTTAATGAATATAAATTATTATTTTATTGCATAATAAAATTATATAAGTATTTTATTATATACAAGTGTTATATTAATTTTATTGGTTACATAAATTTTTATATACATTTTAATTGAACATAATATAATATATTCTACAAATAATGGCACATTTTTATGTTACTTAATAATTATAAATTTATATTTAATTAATTAAAAAACATATATTATAATTATAAGTGTAAAATTGACTTATTGTCAGCCAGGCTATTCCAGGAGTCCAGTAAATGATATATAAATTATAAAACCTTAAAGAATGGGTAAGAATTGTATTTAATGAATATAACTTAATATTTTATTGCATAATGAAATTATATAAGTATTTTATTATATACAAGTGTTACATTAAATTTATTGGTTATATATATTTTTATATACAGTTAAATTGAACATAATATAATATATTCTACAAATAATGGCGCATTTTTATGTATTTAATAATTATAAATTTATATTTAATTAATTGAAAAACATATATTATAATTATAAGTGTAAAATTAACTTATAATATATTTAAATTAATTATTTAAATTTATATATTAAATATCACCTTTCATATAATACTAAACAATAATTAATGACGCTTCTTTTGACCCTTAATTGTGTCAGAAAAAAACCAATTAATTAATTTATACTAAATTGAGATTAATTACATTTTTTGTTGCATCAAAGTATTTTTTGTTTCACTTAAAATATCCTTTAATCAGACTGTACCATCTGTTTGGAATTATTTTTCTCATAGTTCCTATGTTCCAATCTTGTTTAGTTATTCACTATTTTTACTTACTGATTTGGGAATTAATGGTGGAAAAATTGGATTCTTAATTGGGGTTTTAATTATTTGTTTCATATTTTTCTCTACATTGTTATGTTTCATTTACTCTTTGATATATTTGTTTTATTCTATTCTAATCATTGTATTTACAAATATAGTGGCGCTTCAGAGGACCCATTGCCTATAAAAGGGCCTTGGATAATCCCCTGTAGCCTCATCACTTATTACACACTCAACAAATTAAATAACCAATTTATTACGTTTATATTTTTTTAATTAGTAATACAAATCTAATTTAAATTCTATACAACAAATCAAAGGTTGCTTTAAGTCTGATAGTAATTAAAATTGTTTGCCGCGCAGAACCCTTACATTTAATAATATTATTGTTAATAAAATCTAAGTTTTTGTCACCTCTCAAAGTTGCTCACCGTTGTTTCCCTCTCAAATAAATTAAATATATATTTTTTTGGTTTATTTCTTTATTTTCACTTGTCCTCCTCCTTCTCTCCTCCTTTTTCTCCTATTTTTCCTACCTCTTCTAGACGACTGACCGACAACTGGGGACCTTTCCAAACGACGACGACGATTGAGCCTGGCGACGAACAACAAAACGCACGGACCACCTAGCAAAATGAAACTTTTGCCTCGACTGTGTTTCGAACTTGGGTTCGACATTTTAGGTTTATATAATATTAATTTTTATATTATTTTGAAGTGATTTTTCGATCACTATAGTAAGTTCACCTTTGCGCCTCTCACTCATATTACTATATTTTTATTGCAATAACAGTGATTGTGGCTTAATTGCTGATTCACTGAGTGTAAGTGTTCAATTTTTAAATTTTTTTTTTCCTAGTTGACCATTATAGAGTGTTAAATCCTCTTAATCCTAGAAGAATTGACATTTTTTATTAATACAAATTGAATTATTAATTTAATTTTTTTTTATTATTAATTATTGTTAATTTTGGTTGACTTAAAAGTACATTGTGCTTAGTCACAAATATATTGCCACATTTAATATTGGTAATTAATTGGTTGAATTAACTTGATTGTTATTCCCAATTTAACCTTGAAATCCATTTTTTTTAAAAAAATTAATTTTTTATTATTATTACTTTATATTGAAAATTATTTTTTCTATAATTTAATTAATAAATTTTTTTTTTATTATTTGGAGCAATTATTGACTAACCTTTATTATTTTTTTAAGAAATAATAAGTAAATTAAAATCTTCCCACTATTATGTCCAACAATTTGGCAGAAAAAATGGATAACATGCAAGTGGATGAAATAGAAATTGACTATGATGCTGACACTGTAAGTTCTTCTAAAGTTGGTCATAAAAATTCTTATGCTAACACAAAGAATTCACATACTGCAGGATGTGGAAATGATAGGAAATGCAAACAAACCAAACCCCCTTCCCCCAGTACCACAGAAGGAAGTAAAGCCTCTAGTGCCTCAAGAAGGTCTTCCAAAAGGCTTCAAAATAAAAAAGCTTCCTCTGCCACAACAAATCAGCAACCTATCCAGTCATATAAAAGAGTTGAAGACAGAAAATATGACTTACAAAGCAAAGGTAGACACATTGTGGGACCAGGTCCAAGAACTCAGGAACCAGATTCATGCCCAGGCCCCTCCTCAGTTGCCTCCCAATCAGCCTCAGTTTCAGGCTCAACCTTCACAGCCACCCAGCTCAACCATCCAAAATCCAAATACTATGGAAGTAGAGAAATGGAAATGGGATTATCTAATGAGTCACTACCAACAGAATGTGCAACACCCTCCTCATCATCAGCCTGGCCCATCCAGAACACCCAATTTCCATCCACCTCCTCATCCCTACCAACAAGGCAGGAGAAAGAAGGCCCAAGAACAATCCCAAACCCAGTCCCAGGGGAAGTTTCCTCCTCTGCCATGGTAAGTAATTTGGTTGATAGTCACTTGGGTATGTTTTCTAATAAATCTTCTTCTGCAGGTAATATTATTGAACATGGTGAAAGAACAGTTAAACCTGTTAAAAGACAGCTTCCTGTAACTAGTAGCCCTATTGATGTAATTTTCAAATTGTCATTTGATGAACCTTTACATTTAACTTCTACATCTTTAATTAATCCTTCTCTTGCAATTAAAAATGATTCTGTTCCCCCTGAAATCTATACCTTAATTGAAAAAACTTCTGAGGAAATATTGAAAGATACCCTTGATTTTAATATTGTGAAAGACAAACATGTGAGAGATGTGTTAATCTATGAAAATGATAGATTAAATAATTTACACTTGCAATGTAAAGTGAGTTCTTCTGTACAAGATACAGCTTATTTAAAAATCAAAGAAACCTTGAATATTGTTCTTAGTCAACAAAAACAAATAAGAAGTGACCATAGAGCTATCTCAGATAGAAACATCAGTCTACATAAGACCTTGAGTGAATTGAAACCCCTTATTGAGGAAAATTATTCATTCAAGAATGAAATAAAATCTCTGCAAAATGAATTTAAGAATCTAAAAAATGATTTCCATGCACTAAGTACCAAACACTCAGTTTCTGAGGACAGAAATGTTCAATCTCTTGCAAAAGTAAATGACCAAATGTCTGAAATTCCAAGAATAAGAAACTATGTGTCTGACCTACAGGAAAAGTTCTCAACCTTAACCACCAATAATGAATTAAATGAAATTTCTGCAAATAAGCTGCATAAAAATAAAGGGAAAAAACCTGAACAAGGTTCATCCTTTCTTCCTAATATTTCAACCATTAAACAAGCTGACAGTGAGTCTGTAAAAACTTTTGCTACTAGAAAAAAATCTTGTGATGGTCATGCACCAGCTGTTTCTGTAAATAATGAAATTTCTGAACACCTGGCTAAACTTCTGGAATTATTAATAATGAATAATTCAAACCAAAAAGTGGACCATCCCAGTAGTCAGAAAAATTGGCCTAAGTTAGACCAATATCCTACCTTTGATGGTGATTCTTCCTCTGATTGGCAACACTTTATCCAAAGAATTGATAATTTAAAGAGATCTTATAAACTACCTGATGAGGAAATTGTTTCTAAGCTAATTTCTTTATTTTCCAATGTAGCCTTGATGTGGTATAAATCTGTCCTTTTAGATAACAATCATTATACATGGAATGATTGGAAATCCTTGATTGAGAATCAGTTTGGTGGTTCAAAATTCAGGTTAGCTCAGCAGAGACTGTATGAGAATACTAGATATGTATCCTCCTCTGTTGAAAAGCCCATTGTTTTTCTGATGAAAATAACTAAAATCCTTAGAGCAATTGATCCAAAGATGGATTATGATATTTGGAGAGATAAAATCTTGTATAAATTACCAAATTCTCTTAGGGATTTGATTGTTGCTAGTACTGAGCATGTAAGGGAAAATTCTTCTTTCATTAATATCTGTAATGAAGTACTGCTCAACCATAGATATGAACCAAAGAATTACCTTAGTAAATCTTATAATGATCAGAATAAACCTTCTATAAAGCTCCCAGAAAAATCTGGTAAACCCTCTGCCCCAGTTGCACCTAAAAAATATGCAACAAATACTTGTTATAAATGTAACAAACCGTGGCAGAAGGGTCATGTTTGTGACAAGAAAATTCATCTTGTTGAACAAAATGAAGACACTGATGAAGTTGAACTTGATGTCAATAATTCTTCCAGTGACTGTGAAAGTAATATCTCCTATGACAATGAATCTTTTAAAGATGTTTTAATGTTGGAACATGATGTCCATTATTTAAATAATATATCTGAAGATTGTGTATTGAATTTATCTTCAGTAGAAAATGCTGAGATAATTAAAGATATTACTAACAATTCTATTCCTATATCCCCTTTAAAGGCACCTGAAATCATTAATGGTAAACATGTTGATGTAGTTCTTGATTCTGGTGCTGGAGGAAATGTAGTATCTGAAAAAGCTTTGGCTTCAGTGGATAAAGAATATTTGAGTAAATTATTGCCTATAACTTCTGAAAAATGGAGAGGGTATGGTTCTACCTTATTTCCTATTGGAAAATACAAAACCTCTGTTTTCTTCAAATATAATGGTGGTTTTGTCAGAGCTATTTGTGAGTTTGTTGTCATGAAAAATGATAATTTGAGCAATTGGTTTATTATGGGAAATGATATTTAACCATGTTTGGTGTGAAACTGGATCCAGCAAATAATTTCTTTACCTTAGGAATGAATGGGAAAAGAAAATTCAAAATTTCTTCTCCTAAACCTTCTGGGCATTTGTTGAAATCTTGTAACTCACTGACCCATTGTAAAGGTAGAACAACAACTGAAATGGATGATTTATTACATGAAATAAATACAGCTTCTTTTGGTGATCAGTTGACTAGTGAACAAAAGGATTCTATTGTTGCCTCTATTACCTCTTTCCCTATGGCTTTTTCTCATGGTTCTCATGTCTTGGGAATTGTTCAGGAAGATATGAAAATTACCTTATCCTGTAATTTGAGTGAAATTCCTCCTTCCCTTAAGAAAAAACCATATCCTGCTTCTCCATCAAAAAGAAAAGATATTGAAGATAATATTGAAACATTATTGAAAATGAATATCATTGAGAAAGTGGATGTCACCCCCAAATATTGTGTCATCTCCCCAGTCTTGATTTCATATGAAAAAGATAAAGCTAGATTATGTGGAGATTTCAGAGCTTTAAATACTTATACTGTTGATGATATTTATCCTTTACCCAGAATTAATTCAATACATGCTACCTTGCAAGGTGCAAAATTTATTAGTTGTCTGGATGGTAATAAAGGTTATCATCAAGTTCCAGTTGAGAAAAATTCTCAAAATTTTTTGCTTATTGCTACTCATATGGGAATATATAAGTATGTTAGGATGCCATTTGGCCCTAAAAATGCTCCTTCAGTTTTCCAGAAAGTCATGGATAACACTTTCCATCAAGAAATTATTGAAGGTTGGCTCATGGTTTATATTGATGATATTATTGTTTTTTCTAAAACTTTTGATGAAAATATGGTTCACTTGAATAGAGTTTTCCAAAAAATGGATGAAATCAATATGACCTTATCTTTAAAAAAGTGTAAATTTGGTTTTCAATCTTTGAAAGTCCTTGGCCATGTTGTGTCAGGCTTACAAATTTGTGTAGACCATAATAAAGTTGCTGCCATTCAAAATGTGAAAGCACCAACTTCTGTAAGGGAAATCCAAAGTTTTTTGGGTATGTGTGGCTATTATAGACAATATATTAAAAATTATCAGGTCATAGCCTTTCCTCTTACAAAACTAACCAGAAAAGATGATGCTTTTCTCTGGAATAATGACTGTCAGAAAGCTTTTAATACATTGAAAAGTTTCTTAATGACAGCCCCTATATTGGCTCTTCCAGATTTTAACAAGCCATTTGTACTTTATACAGATGCTAGATTTATTGGTTTGGGTGCTGCCCTTCACCAAAAGCAAATTATTAATGATAAATCCTTAGAGGTTGTAATTTGTTATATTTCAAGAACCTTAAGAAATAGTGAATTGAAATATGGTGCCACTCAATTGGAGTGCTTAGCAGTTGTTTGGGCTCTTGAGAAACTTCATTACTACTTAGATGACCAAAAATTTGAGTTGGTAACTGACTGTAGTGTTGTGAAATCTCTCTTAAACCTCAAAACACCTAACAGACATATGTTCAGGTGGCAACTTGCTGTTCAAGAATACAGAGGAAGGATGACTATTATCCATAGAGCTGGAAATGTTCACTCTAATGTTGATATGCTCTCCAGATTGCTTCTGCCAAATAATGACTCCAATCTTGCTTATGTACCTGAAGATGATACTGTTCATATACATGGTATATTTATAGTTGATATGGAAGAAGAGTTATTACAGTTAATACTGGATTCATATGATAAAGATTATGATTAAAATAAATTAGTTACTATTTTGAATGATCCTAAGATTGCTTCAATTCAGGCATTAATAAAAACTCTTCCTGCAAAGTACCAAAATGCTTTAAGTAAAGGAAAATTTTCTATTGAAGATGGTTATATATATTATAGAAGGAAGCTTACCAATGTAATTGTAATTCCTCCTTCAATGAAAGAAACTATCCTCAAACTTTGTCATGATGACATATTAGCTGGTCATTTTGATCTTGAAAAAACATTGATTAGAATCAAAAACACTGCATGGTGGGCTAATATGTCTGAAGACACAAAATTATATGTTGAATCTTGTGATTCCTGACAAAAATCAAAAAGGTTAACAGGTAAAAGAGCAGGGTTATTACAACATATTGAAGCACCTAGTGCTCCCTGGCAAATCATTAATATGGATTTTGTCACTGGTCTTCCTGTTGCAGGTAAAGACAGCTTTAACTCTTGTTGGGTAATAGTTGATAGATTCACAAAAATGTGCAAATTTATTCCAACCCACAAAGATGTATCCACCAAAGAATTAGCTTTCTTATGGTGGTCTTACATGTTTAATATTATTGGTTTTCCAAAAGCCATTATCTCTGATAGGGATCCAAAATTCACTTCTGAGTTTTGGACCTCTTTGATGGATATTTGTGGCTGTGAGTTGAAATTGTCTACAGCTCACCATCCTCAGACTGACGGTCTAGCTGAAAGAATGATTCAAACTCTGGAAGATATGATTAGAAGGTATTGTGCCTTTGGTTTAGAATATAAAGACAATGACAGATTTACTCATGATTGGGTCACTCTTTTGCCTGGTCTTGAATTTGCATATAATAGCACTGTTCATTCTGTCACTGAGAAAAAGCCTTTTGAGCTTTGGTTAGGTTATGTCCCAAACACTCCTGCTCAGATTCTCAATAATAAATTACCTAAGTTGGAACTTTACCCTGGTGTAAAATCTTTTATGCAAATGCAACAGCTATGCAGAAAACATGCTCAGAGTTGTATTGATAAAGCATTTGAATATGAAATGAAAAGATGGGATAAATCCCATAAAGAATACACATTTAACAAGGGTGATGAAGTGTTGATCTCTACTGTCCATTTCAATTTACAAGGTAACCACAAATTAAAAGATCCTTTTGTAGGACCATTTGTTGTTAAAAGAATGGTTGGTGATAATGCAGTAGAAGTTGTATTGTATTCTCCATATGATAGGAAACATCCTGTCTTTCCCATTTCTTCGCTTAAACCTTATACTTCCAACAGTGACTTATTTCCAAAAAGAAGAGGAAGACCTAAGAAGAACCCTCAGGAAGTCACAGAAACAGCAGAAATTGATAAAATTCTCAATGATAGAATTATCACTTCTGAAAGAGGTACTGAATATTTATTGAGATATAAGAACAAATCATCTGAACATGATGCATGGATACCTGGCAAGGAAATTTCAAATCTGCCTGCTCTGTTGAAAAAATACAAAAAGAAAAAATCTTAGCATTTTTTTTATTGTTTTTTTAGAGTGAGGGAGTGTCAGCCAGGCTATTCCAGGAGTCCAGTAAATGATATATAAGTTATAAAACCTTAAAGAATGGGTAAGAATTGTATTTAATGAATATAACTTAATATTTTATTGCATAATGAAATTATATAAGTATTTTATTATATACAAGTGTTACATTAAATTTATTGGTTATATATATTTTTATATACAGTTAAATTGAACATAATATAATATATTCTACAAATAATGGCGCATTTTTATGTATTTAATAATTATAAATTTATATTTAATTAATTGAAAAACATATATTATAATTATAAGTGTAAAATTGACTTATAATATATTTAAATTAATTATTTAAATTTATATATTAAATAACACCTTTCATATAATACTAAACAATAATTAATGACGCTTCTTTTGACCCTTAATTGTGTCAGAAAAAAACCAATTAATTAATTTATACTAAATTGAGATTAATTACATGTTTTGTTGCATCAAAGTATTTTTTGTTTCACTTAAAATATCCTTTAATCAGACTGTACCATCTTTTTGGAATTATTTTTCTCATAGTTCCTATGTTCCAATCTTGTTTAGTTATTCACTATTTTTACTTACTGATTTGGGAATTAATGGCGGAAAAATTGGATTCTTAATTGGGGTTTTAATTATTTGTTTCATATTTTTCTCTACATTGTTATGTTTCATTTACTCTTTGATATATTTGTTTTATTCTATTCTAATCATTGTATTTACAAATATAGTGGCGCTTCAGAGGACCCATTGCCTATAAAAGGGCCTTGGATAATCCCCTGTAGCCTCATCACTTATTACACACTCAACAAATTAAATAACCAATTTATTACGTTTATATTTTTTTTATTAGTAATACAAATCTAATTTAAATTCTATACAACAAATCAAAGGTTGCTTTAAGTCTGATAGTAATTAAAATTGTTTGCCGCGCAGAACCCTTACATTTAATAATATTATTTTTAATAAAATCTAAGTTTTTGTCACCTCTCAAAGTTTCTCACCGTTGTTTCCCTCTTAAATAAATTAAATATATATTTTTTTGGTTTATTTCTTTATTTTCCCTTGTCCTCCTCCTTCTCTTCTCCTTTTTCTCCTATTTTTCCTACCTCTTCTAGACCACTGACCAACACTTATAATATATGTAAATTAATTATTTAAATTTATATATTAAATAACACCTTTCATATAATACTAAACAATAATTAATGACGCTTCTTTTGACCCTTAATTGTGTCAGAAAAAAACCAATTAATTAATTTATACTAAATTGAGATTAATTACATGTTTTGTTGCATCAAAGTATTTTTTGTTTTACTTAAAATATCCTTTAATCAGACTGTACCATCTGTTTGGAATTATTTTTCTCATAGTTCCTATGTTCCAATCTTGTTTAGTTATTCACTATTTTTACTTACTGATTTGGGAATTAATGGCGGAAAAATTGGATTCTTAATTGGGGTTTTGATTATTTGTTTCATATTTTTCTCTACATTGTTATGTTTCATTTACTCTTTGATATATTTGTTTTATTCTATTCTAATCATTGTATTTACAAATATAGTGGCGCTTCAGAGGACCCATTGCCTATAAAAGGGCCTTGGATAATCCCCTGTAGCCTCATCACTTATTACACACTCAACAAATTAAATAACCAATTTATTACGTTTATATTTTTTTAATTAGTAATACAAATCTAATTTAAATTCTATACAACAAATCAAAGGTTGCTTTAAGTCTGATAGTAATTAAAATTGTTTGCCGCGCAGAACCCTTACATTTAATAATATTATTTTTAATAAAATCTAAGTTTTTGTCACCTCTCAAAGTTTCTCACCGTTGTTTCCCTCTTAAATAAATTAAATATATATTTTTTTGGTTTATTTCTTTATTTTCCCTTGTCCTCCTCCTTCTCTTCTCCTTTTTCTCCTATTTTTCCTACCTCTTCTAGACCACTGACCAACACTTATAATATATGTAAATTAATTATTTAAATTTATATATTAAATAACACCTTTCATATAATACTAAACAATAATTAATGACGCTTCTTTTGACCCTTAATTGTGTCAGGAAAAACCAATTAATTAATTTATACTAAATTGAGATTAATTACATGTTTTGTTGCGTCAAAGTATTTTTTGTTTCACTTAAAAGATCCTTAAATCAGACTGTACCATCTTTTTGGAATTATTTTTCTCATAGTTCCTATGTTCCAATCTTGTTTAGTTATTCACTACTTTTACTTACTGATTTAGGAATTAATGGCGGGAAAATTGGATTCTTAATTGGGGTTTTAATTATTTGTTTCATATTTTTCTCTACATTGTTATGTTTCATTTAATCTTTGATATATTTGTTTTATTCTATTCTAACTATTGTATTTACAAACATAGTGGCGCTTCAGAGGACCCATTGCCTATAAAAGGGCCTTGGATAATCCCCTGTAGCATCATCACTTATTATACACTCCATAAATTAAATACTATTTTACTACGTTTATATTTTTTTATTAGTAATATAATTCTAATTAAAATTCCATATAACAATTTAAAGGTTGCTTTAAGTCTGATAGTAATTAAAAGTGTTTGCCGCGCAGAACCCTTACATAAAATATTATTATTATTAATAAATCCTAAGTTTTTGTCATCTATCAAGGTTGCTCGCTGTTGTTTTCCTTTTAAATAAATTAAATATTTTATTATAATTTATTTCTTTTATTTTTCCCTTGTCCTCCTCCTTTTCTCCTCCTTTTCTCCTCTTTTCCTTACCTTCTTCTAGACAACTGACCGACAAATCCCCTGTAGAAGCATCACTTACTATACACTCAACAAATTAAATATACTTTTACATTACGTTTATATTCTTTTTATTAGTAATAAAATTCTAATTAAAATTCTATATAACAATTTAAAGGTCGCTTTAAGTCTGATAGTAATCACAGTGTCTACCGCGCATAGCCCTTACATTAGAATAATATTATTATTTAATAAGAACCTTACTTTTGTCACCTCTCAAGAAAAACGTTGTTGATTTTCCTCAATAAATTAAATAATTTTTATAATTTTTATTTCTTTTATTACCCATAATCCTTTCCTCCATCACCTCTTCTACTTCTTCCCATTTTCCTTCCTCTCTTCTAGACGACTGACTGACAAAACCCCTCAATTAAGCCTGCTATCCCCAGTATTGGCTATGTCTATGAATTTTTTCCCCATAGAAATTTTTTAATGTGGTTACATTTTCAGACTCTCCTGGAGTTCATGAGAGCTTTTCCATTGGACACCTTAGCTCCTTAAACTGCAATCATACTTCTGATAATGTGAACTTTGGAGACTTACCCAATTGTATCACTATTAATGTTTAGTTTTTAATTTATTCCAAAAAAAAAGAAAAACTGGTGGCTGTTGGAAAGAGAAAAAATGTCAAAGATCAATTGTGTAAGCTGATGTAAAAAATCCTCTCAGATCCAGGAAGATTGTCTTTTGTCTGGGAAGTAAATAAAATGAATCTTGAGGCTTTCAACCATGAGCTTTGAAATTATTGGTGATAAAGAAGAAACTGTTGTTATGTCAATAATCAAAAAAATGGAATGAGGAACAGTTTCTTGGTGTGCATTATTCCTCAATCCCAAGATTTCTCTAGCCAGAAAAAGAATCAGCTTTTTAATGATGAAGTTATCAATCAGTTTTTGAGCTTAGCTTTTCATGATTCTAGAAACAATAAGATAACTAAGTAGTTGGATCACACTCATCCTGGACCAGCTATAAACATATATAGTTTTTTTATTTTTATTTAATGATTTATGTCATTCTCTTATATTTGTCTTATATTTATTTTTTACAGAGGTGAGCCACAATTAAGGGTCTAATGGCATCAACTAGTGCAAATACTAATTCTACAGATGAAGATGAAAATAAAAATTCCTCAACTCCCTTCTCTGGCATGCAATAAGATGCAATGCACCTTAGAAGAGTGGATATTTTATTTTAGGTTCACAAAAAGCATAATTATATTATGAAAGGAGAGGTAGTTCATTGATGTATCAATCCTTCCCACCCTCAGCAATACTTAATCCTCTCATATTCTAAGGCTGAGACATGGTCTAAAGCTATGGTAAGTTACTGTTGGTTATTTTTTTATTTTCATTATTTTTTTGGTCCTTATACATTTTTATTACTTATTTAGAAAGTGAATCCCTGAGAAGTTATGTACTTAATCCCCCCAAAGTCACCTGATTTTGGGTTTAAACAAATGGTAAATAAATATCACTCCTCAGATCCTGGTCCTGTTTTGGGACTCTCATCTCCTGTCATTTCCCCAAGTAGTGACCTTGCTTCTCCATAAGATTTTTCAGGCTGAGTTCAAGTACAGGAATGTGAAGAGCTTGATTCTTCAGTTTTCTAGAAGATTTTAATGGTCCTATATGATTACTGTAGTACAAATCCAATAAGTATTAAAATATAACTTAATATATGGGTCTCAGTAATTTAAATCTCACTAATTATATATGGGTTAAAATCTTATAGTTTCTAGAAAAATAGATGTAATAATACAGATAATATTCAAAGACTTTATAAGTCCTATTGATATGTATTTTGATTTTTTTAGTCATATATTTTGATTGTAATGATAAAGAATGTATAAGACAAGACCAAAAACTCCCTTCTTTTATACCCGGAAATTCTCCAATGTACCCCTATGATTGACCTGTCCTATACATAGCTGATGACGCCTCATTCTAGATAATACACCTGTCCAAAGAACATAAAGAATTTACAATGACATAATTAGAATAATATCACCCACCAAAGTCCTGGAGTAATAGGGATAATCCATCAAAATAAAAGAATAAGCAAAAAGAGAATATATGCATTTATTATCTTAAAATAAATTATTAAAAAAAGAAAGAATAACACTAAATACTACACAATATTAAGGAGGATAAACAGTAGATGTGATGGGGCTAATTATGAAAATTTTCTATGTGAAATCCCCATCCAAAAAAACCAATATTGACTGAGAAACCACTGAGAAACTCAAAAATGGACATGAGATATGGGGTAACTAAATTCAGTCCTTTGAAGGCCCTTGAACAGGTAAATCATTCACTAATTAAGGAAAAATTAAGCATGTTAGTGAATTAAAAGCTCCAAGCTTGAGGTTATTAATGAAATTAGTGCATATAATAAGGTCAATGCACCTATAATTAAATTAGGACACTAAATAGGTGCCTGTTGCCTATTTTAGTGTGTTTCCACACAGTGGGTGTAGAATGTGGGGGTAATTATAGTGTGAAATTGCCAAATATTTCTAAAAATGAAGCTATTCACATGGGAAAAATGCAGGCAGTATGTGGCCAGTACACAGAAACCATTTCTGGCATAAAAAACACAAAATTTGAAAAGTGTTTTTTTATGCATTTGAGTAGCCAAATCAGTAGTCCTAATTAAGAAAAATTGATCTGCAAAGGGGGATTTTTAATATTATTAAATTTATAGTGTATATATTGAACTTTTAAGTAATTTAAAGCGCATTTCTTATTTTTAACATATAACAATGGAAATAACAGCTTTAAGTCTACTTAAAAACTATGTAGCCTTATACTTAAGGATATTAAGTTTAACCTAGCCTGTTCCAACTTAATATTAATTAAATAAGACTTATAAAAGGTAGATATATGCATGTATATAAGGTGTTATAATGGCATTTAATATATTTTATCATAAATTTCAATTATGTATATAACTTGTGTACCTTTATTTATTTTTTCCATTTATAATCCATATGTTTAACATAATTTATAAGTGCTTTTTACTAAGTCTTGGGGATATCCAGGCTGACACTTTCCCACCCAAAAAAATATTTATAAAAATGATAAGTTATTTTTTTTTATTTATTTTTCAGGTATTCATAAAATTCTGTAGCATTAATGTTTAATTCTTTAATAAAATTAGACATAATATGATATTATGAGTACTGGTTTTTAATCCCTCAGCTGGTTGAAAAGTTTCCTTTCTGTTTAAATTTTTTAAGAAGGGAGGATAGATTTGAAATTTCTTTATCAGGTACCCATTTATCATATTTATTTAATTTTTCCATATATCTTAATAAATACTCAGTTCCTTTCCCTTTAGTAAGGATTCTTTCTTTGAGTATCTTTTTAATCTCTTCTTTTAGAACAATTTCTACAGGTTGCTTTTTTTGCCTTCCTCTTCTTTTCGGAAATAAGTGAGGATCATTTTCATGGTAAGGTGTTAATAATGAGATAGGGAAAAATGGATATTTCCTATCATATGGGGCAAATAATATGACTTTCACAGCATTATTAAAAACAATATTTTTGACCAAAAAAGTTACTAAAAAAGAATCCTTTGATTTAACATTACCTTTTAAGTTAAAATGTGGTGTTGAAATGTGGACTTCATCTCCCTTTTTGAATTCAAATTCTTTATTAAATTTATCACACATTTTCTATTCATATTCAAATGCTTTTTGAATACAGTCCTCTGCATGCTTTCTACACATTTGTTGCATATGAAGAAAAGATTTAGGACCAGGGTGTATATCTAAACTTGTTAATTTTTTTAAATAATTTACTAGGGTATTTGGTACATATCCTAGCCAGAGTTCAAAAGGGATTTTCTCTGTTACAAAATGAGTTTTGCTATTATAAGAAAATCAAGGCCAGGAATTAATGTTACCCAGTCATGTGTGAGTTTCTAATTCTCTTTGTATTCTAATCCAAAGTCACAATATCTTCTGATCATATCTTCAAGAGTCAGCATCATTTTCTCAGCCACTTCATCAGTTTGTGGATGGAGTGCTGTAGACAATTTCAATTGACAACCTGATACTTCCATCAAAAATTTCCAGAACCCTAGATTTAATTTAGGGACTCTGTCAGAGATTATAGCTTAGCATATTCATCATTTGAGTTAACCATATCAATTACAAGTCTTTTGCAGATACCTCTTTATGGGTAGGGATAAATTTACACATTTTTGTTAGTTAATCCACAATAAAACAGAAAGAATTGAGACTTTCTTTTCCTGCTAATGGAAAGCCAGTGACAAGGTCAATTTTTATAATTCATATGGAGATTTTGGCTGCTCTATTTGTTGTAACAACCCAGCTCTCTTCCAGGTCAATATTTTAGATTTTCGAAAATAGTCACATGGGTCAATGTATTTTTGTACATCTTCTTTCATATTTATCCACCAGGTTGTATTTTTTACTCTAATCAATGTTTTCTTTAAAACAAAATGAACAGCTAACATTTCATCATGACAAGTACTTAACATTAACTCTTTCATAGAAGGCAGTATAACTATCAAATTACAGAGCTATTTTCTGTAATATATGTAACCATCTTCAATTGACAGTTTACATTTTCCAATGCATTTTTATACTTTGGAGGTAAGTTTTTAATTAATGCACTCATAGAGGAATTTGTTAGATCATTTAAGATGGTATATAATTTAGACCAATATTTATCAGATGAATAATTTTCTAATATTTTTTGCATAAATTCTTCCTCTCAATCCACTATATAAATCCCAAATATATTTATTACCTAATTCTCAGGCACATAAGCTGGGTTGTCATTATCATTTTTGAAAGGACTTCTTGATAATAAATCCACATTAGAATGCAATGTTCCTTCTCTATGAGTGATTTAAATTATACCTTTTTGCTCTTCTACAGCTTCTTTCCATCTAAAAATGTGCCTATTTTGTGTTTTCATTTTTAGTAATGATTTCACTGCACTGCAATCTGTTATTAATTCAAACTTCTATTCTTCCAGATAGTAATTAAGTTTCTCCAGGGCCTACACAACAGCTAAACATTCAAGCTGGGTGGCACCATACCTTAATTCTTTCTTTCTTAAGGTTCTAGATATATAACAGATAAACACTTCAGATAATTTACCATTTATTATCTGTTTTTTCTGTAAAGCAGCACCTAATCCTTTAAAGCTTGTATCAGTATACAAGATAAATGGGAGGTTACAATCTGGAAGTCCCAATATTGGAGCTGAGATTAAACATTCATTAATTTATCAAAGGCAGGTTGTCTTTCATTATTCCAAATAAAGCCTCATTTTTCCTGATTAATGTTGTTAAGGGAGCTTAAGTGAATTGGTAGCTTTTAATATACTGCCTATAATATCCACACATACCTAGAAAGATTTGAAAATATTTCAAATTTTTAGGCATACTAATTTTTTTATTGCTGCCACTTTATTCTGGTCAACAAAAATTTGTAATCAAGATGCCAAATAACCAAGTACTTTCTAGGATTTAAACCCAAACTTAAATTTTTTTAATAAAATTTTCATATTAATTTCATTCATTTTTTGAAATACTCTTTTCAGGTGATTTAAATGCTAATCATATGCATTTGAGAGCACAATGATGTCATCAATATAAACTAAAAGCCGTCCTTCAACTATTTGCTGATGAAAAACACTATCCATCAATTTTTGGAAGACTGAAGGGGCAATTTTAGGGCCAAAAGGCATTCTCCCATATTTAAATATCCCCAGGTGTGTGGTTATAAGTAAGAAATTCTGAGAACTCTTTTCAACTGAAATCTGGCAGTAACTTTGTTCCATCCAGACAGGAAATATATTTTGAACCTTTTAAGGTAGCAAGGATAGAAGCCATCTTGGTAGGGGGTAAATATCATCTACAGTGAATTTACTCAGAGCTCTGAAAAAATCACATAATACTTCTTTATCTTTTTTTAAGAGATTAAAACTGGTTAAATAACACAATAATTGGGTGTTGTGTCTACTTTTTCAACAATACCCATTTCCTACAACATTTTTCAATGTTCTCTTCAATGTATTTACTTTTTGCAGGAGAAGCTGAGTAAGGTTTCTTTTTTAAGCTTCCAGAAATATAATCTGAATCACAACTTAAAGATATTTTCATCTCATGTTTTTTGACCAATCCTAGATTATTTTAACAGTGAGAAATACCATAGGATTTTATTTCATCAATCTCAAAATATTGTTTTCTTCAATTTTTGAGAGTTAAGGACTGAAAAAGAATTTTTAAATTTTATTTTCAAATTCTACAACTTGAGAGGTGGTTCTTCCACCTTGGAGTTGTTCATCTTTAGGAGAAATGGAATAAACTGAATTTTCAGAGCAAATCATTAATTTTTTGTTTTCCATTAACACCTAAAGTGAAGCAACTATTTTCAGCATCAAGTTTGATCCCAAATTTGGTCAATCAGTCATTTACAATAATAAACCAATCACTACAATTATTATTATCCATTACTACAAATTCACATACTTCTCTTACATATCCATTATTATATTTAAAGAATACAGACGTTTTGTGTTGGCCGGTTGTCTAGAAGAAGTGGAGGAGGAAGAGAAGGAAAGGAAAGGAAGGTAAAAGGGGGAAGAAATTAAAGAAACTAATAAAAAAATAATAAAAAGGAGGAAAAGGAGAATGTTTAAAGGAAGTGAAACAATGGTTTTTGAGAATGCTGACAAGACACAAGGCAATCGTTTAATAGGTATTTTAATCAAGTAAGTAATTTTATTCTACTCTGCTTAAATATCAACTATGGAATACTAAAAATTTTAAAGAAACCTTTTATTTATTTAATATAGAAATTAGGAGGGAGACAAGCACCACAAGTAATTAATATAATAAAGTATTGTAAAAATAATAGGATAATGTAAGTGATGGGGCTAAAGGGGATTACCCAAGGCCTTTTTATAGGCAAGGAGACCTCTGAAGCGCTACAAATGAGTATATACAAAATGGTAATAAGGTGAAATAATAAAACAAAAGAATATAACTAAAACATAGATATTAAGAGAAAAACATGAAACAATTAACTAAACCCATGAGTAAGTAACTATTTTTCCTACCATAATTTCCCAAACCAATTAATTAACATTATGAGTAACTAAGTAAGTCTGACACGTAAGAACTGTGATTAAAATTATCCAAAACAGGCATTACAGTAAGATTTAAGTGTTTTAATTGAAATAAATAAAATTATTTTTACACAAAAATTCATGTAATCAATTTAACCTAGTATAAAGCAAAATTAATTAATTGCTTTAACTATTTAATTAATTCAATAACTAAGTTGAATGAAACAAAAAATTAATTTAATGATATTGCTAATTTAAAGTGAGAGTTTGAATACACTTTTATTAAATAAGTAATTTAAATTATTTAATAATTTTTCTGACACAATTAAGGACAAAAAAAGCCCCCAATATTTATGGATAATAATAAATGAAAATTTACATTTAATATATAAATTTTATTAATTAAGTTTTAATTACATTATAAGTTAATTTTATCATTACACTTATAATATATATTTATAATCAATTAATTATTAATTTATAAATATTAAATACATAAAGATGGGCCATAATTTATAGAATATATTATATATTATGTTTTATGTAATTATATAAATAATTTACTTAATAATAAAATTAATACAATAATTATTTTACTTATTTATAAAATATTTATATAATTTCATTATTCAATAAAATATTTTATTTTAAATACATATAATACATAATTTTATTCCCTCTTATGGTTCCAAAAAAGTATTATAACAGTTTACTGGGCTCCTGAGACAGCCTGGCTGACACTCCCTCACTCTAAAAAAAAAAAAATGCTAAGATTTTTTCTTTTTATACTTTTTTAACAAAGTAGGAAGTTTATAAATTTCTTTTCCAGGTACCCTTGCATCATGTTCAGATTACTTATTTTTAAATCTCAATAAATATTCAACACCCTTTTCAGAAGTGATACTTCTATCATTTAAAATTTTATCAATTTCTTCATTTTCTGTGACTTCCTGAGGATTTTTCTTAGGTCTTCTCCTTCTTTTGGAAAATAAGTTACTGTTAGAAGTATAAGGTTTAAGAAAGGAAATGGGGAAAACACAATTTTTTCTATCATAGGGAGAATACAATACAACTTCTACTGCATTATCTCCAACCATTCTTTTAAAAACTAATGGTCCCACAAAAGGATCTATTAATTTGTTGTTTCCTTATAGATTAAAATGGACAGTAGATATCAACACTTCATCACCCTTGTTAAATTTTTATTCTTTATGTGATTTATCCCATCTTTTCATTTCATATTCAAATTCCTTATCAATACAGCTTTGAGCATGTTATCTGCATAGCTGTTGCATTTTCATAAAAGAATTTACACCAGGCTGTAGTTCGAACTTTGGTAATTTATTATTGAGAATTTAAGCAGGAGTGTTTGAGAAATAACCTAGCCAAGCTCAAAAGGCTTTTTCTCAGTGACAGAATGAACAGTGCTATTATAAGTGAATTAAAGACCTGGTAATAGAGTAACCCAGTCATGAGTAAATCTTTCATTGTCTTTATATTCTAATTCAAAGGCACAATACCTTCTAATAATATCTTCCAGAGTTTGAATCATTCTTTCAGCTGGACCATCAGTTTGAGGATGTTGAGCTGTAGATAATTTCAGCTCACAGCCACATATATCAATCAAAGACATTTAAAATTCAGATGTAAATTTTGGGTCTCTGTCACAAATAATGGCTTTTAGAAATCCAACAATATTAAACATGTATGAACACCATAAGAAAGCTAATTCTTTTTTGGATACATCTTTTTGAGTGGGAATAAATTTGCACATTTTTGTGAATCTATCCACTATTTCCCATCAAGAGTTATAACTGTCTTTACCTTCTACAGGAAGACCAGTGACAAAATAAATGTTAATGATTTTCCAAGGAGAATCAGGTGCTTCAATATGTTTCAAAAATGCTGCTCTTTTACCTGTCAATCTGTTGTTTTTTTGACAAGAATCACAAGATTCAACATATAATTTAGTGTCCTCAGACATATTAGCCCACCAAGCAGTATTTTTAATTCTGATTTTGGTTTTCTCAAGATCAAAATTTCCTGCCAATATGTCATCATGAAAAATTTTTAAGATGGTTTCTTTCATGGAAGGAGGAATAAAAATGAAATTTGTAAGTTCTCTCCTGTAATAAATGTAACCATCTTCAATGGAAAACATTCCCTTACTCAAAGAATTTCGGTACTTTGGAGGAAGAGTTTTTATCAATGCTTGAATAGAAGCATTCTTTGGATCATTCAATATTGTAAAAAAAAATTTTAAATCAGAATCTTTATGATATGAATCCAGAATTAGTTGCAATAGTTCCTCTTCCATCTTAACAATATTTATACCATGTATATGTACTGTATAATCTTAAGGTACATAAGCTGGGTTTGATACATCATTTGAAAGAGGTAATCTAGACAAAATATTTACATTTGAATGAACCTTTCCAGCTCTTTGAATAATAGTCATACTACCTTTGTATTCTTGAACATCAAGTTCCACCTAAACATATGTCTATTTGGTGTTTTCAAGTTTAAGAGGTATTTTAAAGCACTTCAATCAGTAACTAATTCAAAATTTTTATCATCTAGGTAAAAATGAAGCATTTCTAAAGCCCATAAAACTGCTAAGCACTCTAATTGAGTGGCACCATACTTTAATTCACTCTTTCTCAAGGTTCTTGAAATATAAAGAATTACTACTTTTCAGCCTAGGTATCTCCAGGACTGAGTAATTCTTATGTTTGAAATAAGATAAAATTAATTACATTAAGCTTATTACTTAAAATAAGGTTAAAATACTTATATATATGGTTATAATACATATATATATAATTATTACACTATTATATGACTTATAGTAGTTTAAATAGCTTATCCATAGCCTAATAATACTTATTAAGATGTTAATGGAGTCATAATATACTTATCCTAAGTGATATTAAATAATTATAGACATACATAAGCTAATATGTATACATAAACCTCATATTCAGTGAAATATGTATTTATATTATGTATATTTAGGTCTATAAATGGGTTTTAACCTCTTAATAGCCTATAAAATTAATTTTTCAGATTATTTTAAGTCATACGGACTTATTCAGTGGACTAACAACACCTACACAAGAATATACACCTATTTCAGGTGCATATATCCAGTTTGGACAACATAATCTGCTTGGATAGATTTTCACCAATCTATGGGTTGAGATATGATTACTGGGTTAATATGGATGCTTGGGGATGTTATTGGGGGTTTGGAAAGTTAATTTGGTTCCTGTATATGCTTTATGTTTTATTATATAATCTTTGGATGAGTTATTTTACCTTTTTCTTTATGGTATCTGCTTTTATCAGTTTATTCTATTTATAGTATGGGTCTGTGGTATCATTAATTGTGATGGAGGGTCCTTACTGGAGGTATGGGTGTTGAAACTGCTTGAATTGGACGCAATTAGGAGGTGATGTGCCCTCAAAGTGCTTTATTTTCAAGGGATAGCAGTGACATCATCTGGATTGAAGGTCTGTGCACTCCAGTGGATTTTGGTATAAGTAAGGGAGGATTTTTGATGGTAATTAGAGATCTTTTACTTAATACACATTAAAAAAACATTATAAAACAATTATTATCATATAGAAATATATTATAAGGCATTTATAAATTGATATTATCTTTATATAAGCTAGAACTATATTTTATTATTCTATTTTCCGCCACTAGCACACAAAAAATCTAAGTATTGTGAGTTTAATTGAGAATAACTATTTTATTAGTCTTCCCCTGAGGTTTAATAAAAAAATAATTTATCAATAAGTAGTTGGACCATTTATATTTACCATTAAATCATACTTATATAGTAGCATAAACTGACAATTGGGGGTCTTTCCTTAGTTATTACTTATTATTTAGTATAAGCCTTAGGATGTGATTTTTACTCTAGTATATCTCAAACAAACAAAATATTTGGGTCTGAAGCACATTTGTGGGTCATAATTACTCACTGATTGTGGGAAAGAACCCGTATAATAATTGTACTAATTTTATATAATAAAAATTAGGTATTTACAGTAGTAACTGTACCTAATATAAACCCAATTTCACTTGGTATTTGGTCACCAATATAAAACCAAATCAAATTGGTATTTGGTTAAAGCTTAGTAAGATAGTTATTCACCCTTATAAAGGTCTATTTAAACTTTTTATTTTATTTTTAACATATTTTTTGGAATTTTTCTTATATTTTATTTAAATAAATAAAGATATAATATCGGGGTAAGATCCAGTCCATTTATTAGTAATTGAATTGCTAATATTTTTTGTCTACTAATTACCATATAGTTTTTCCCTTTTGTAGACATATAAAATTGTTATTTGAAGACACTATGAGTGCTTAAAAGGACAATGTATGTGAAAAACCTGCTTATAACACCAGGTCTAAAGATAAAAACATTGCTCCAGGACTTCACCATGGAGGGTCAATCCTACCCACAACCAGAGTCAATGAGCATAGAGGAAAAGGAAGCCCTTTTAAAAAAGATAAAAGTCAAAAAGACTTCACCTCCTCTGAAGAATCAACTGTTCCATCTGGAAAAGCAGGTTCTGAAACTGGAGGAATCAAAGTCTTTCATGCTAAAGAGGTAGAGCAGTTGCAAAACAACTGCAAGGAGGGTTTCCAACAGATGAATCAAACCTTAGCAGAAGTAAAGGTAGGGTAGCCAAGCCAACAACCCCCTACCCAAGGAGGGTCACATCATTCCCAGGAAAAAATTCTGGTATAGAAATGGAAGTGGGATTAGTTCCACCAGCAATGGTCCAGTCACAATTGCAACAGGGATCCTCCCTCTCATCAGACTTCCTCAGCTCACCCCTACAAAGGAAAGCAAAAGCACCAAAAATCAGGACTTGCACAAATCCTGTGGTAAGTAAATTACCCTCTCATATTGAAAACAATACTAATGATTACAATATAGGTAATATTATTGATGTAAAATCTGTACAGAGAATTGAGGAGGACTTGAGAAAATTAGGTTTTGATGTAGATACACCTGACTTATCTTTTGTCAATAACAACAGTACTATTTATAATAATAATAAAGTTAATCCTCAGTTGCCACAACTTACTAGTGAGATGAGAAGTTCACAAAACAGTGAAAAAATTGAGAAGGAAGACATGGAGTTTTTAATAATAACCGTACCGTCCATAGAATTGTTTCAGAATTATGGAATAGAATGACTGATTGTGAGGAACAGAAAGTAAAGCTCACAAGTGATACAATTTTGTCCTTGACAATGAAAATTTCTCAACTGGCAACAAGAAATAAAGAATTAGAGAATGAACACTTGGCTCTAACTCTTAATTATGATTCTTTGAGTAATAAATAAAGTAAACTTTCAAAAAAATTCTGTGTGTTAGAAAAGTTGTATGAAGCACATTTGTTGAAAATTGAATCAAGAAAAAAGATACCTTTATCCCAGACAAATCAGAGTCTCTCTGAGCTGCTACAAAGATTGACTAAAATTGAGATTGAAAATGCTAATCTACTAATGAATCAGGATAATCATAAGTATATTCAGTATAATAATAATCCTTTCTTTGGCAAAAATGAATCTTAATCATTCCCCATACCACCACAAGTAAAACCATCTGGTGGTAGTATCAATTCTGAAAATGAAAATGCAATTCACCAATCCGTGCAAGAGGAAATACAAGACCATTTATCCAGAGTAAATGAGTTATTGAATTTACCTAGGATTAGTGAAAAAAAAATCCAATTGGAAGACCTGGCCTAAGATAAATCAGTACCCAACTTATGATGGGAAAACCAGCTCTGATTGGAAACAATATATCCAAAGAATTGACAACTTGAAATTCTCATATAAGTAACCAGATGAAGAAATAACATCAAAATTAATTTCTTTAATTAAGGATGTTGCTTTATTATGGTTTGAAGCTGTTCTGAGTGAGGGTAAATATTGCTCTTGGGCTGAATGGAAACAACTAATTGAAAAACAATTTGGAGGTTCAAAATTCAGGCTCACTCAGCAAAGATTATATGAGAAAACTAGGTATAATCTGTTGAATGGTGACAAACCAATGGTGTTTTTAATGAATTTAAATAAAATATTAAAAGCCATTGAGCCAAACATGGATTTTAACTTATGGAAAAATAAGAAAATATATAAATTACCTATATCTTTCAGAGACATTGTTTTAGCTAGAACAATAATGGTTAATGAATATTCTGAATTTATTAATATTTGTAATGAAATATTATTAAACCATAAGTATGAAGAAAGGTACACCACTTATAAACAAAATAATGAACCTGTGAAAAATCAGAATTCAAAAACACTTCAGGAGAAGCAGAAAAATCCTACTGCACCTGTAGTACCTAAAAAGTATGAATCTAATACTTTTTATAAGTGTAATAAACCTTGGGTTAAAGGTCACAAATGTAATAAGAATATAAATATTTTTGAAAATCAGCATGAATCTGAAAATGAAACAGAAAAAAGTAAAGATTAAAGTGATTATGACAGTAATATCTTATATAGTGATGAGAATGAAATCTGTAAGTTGGAATATGATTTGTCCATCTTTGAAACTCCAATATTAAATATGGACTCAAATGAATCTTTAATGAATTTTGAGTATGCTGAAGTCATTAGGGATATACAAGCTGATAACTTGAAAATGACCCCTATCACAGTTCCAGCTATCATTACTGGACAAAATGTAAATATAGTATTGGACACAGGAGCTGCTGGTTCTGTTGTTTCAATAAATACATTGCAGAAAATTGATAGTGAGTATAAGTCAAAGCTTGAACCCCTTCAAAGTAAGAATTAGAGAGGTTTTGGATCAGTACTACACCCCATTGGTAGATACAAAGCTGCAGTTTTCTTTAAACATCAACATGGTTATGTTACAAAAACTTGTGACTTTGTAGTAATGGATAATACTAATTGTAGTAACTGTTCTATCATTGGAAATGACATTCTGACTAAGTTTGGAGTTAAATTAGACCCTGGTCATAATAATTTTACAATTGGCATGAATGTTAAAAGTAAATTTAAAATAAATTCTTTTAACATGGTTTTACACATAGATTCAGTAATAAATAATCCTTGCAAAGGAAGAGAATCCAATGAAATGGAACTTCTGGAAACGGAAATTTTAAAAGCATCTTTTGGCACTCAGATAAGTAAAGCTGAGAAAACAAATATTTTGGACTTATTTAAAGCATTTCCAATAGATTTTGCATATGGAACCAATAAACTTGACCTTGTAAAAGATCATGAAATGAAAATTTGTTTAACCTGTCATATGAATTATATTCCTGCTAGTCTTAAAAAGAAACCATATCCTGCTTCACCAATGAAGAGGAAAGACATAGAGGATAATATTAAGATGTTATTAAAAATGAACATTTTTGAAAAGGTTGAAAATACACCAAAATATTGTGTGATATCACCAGTGCTAATTTTTAATGAAGAAGATAAAGCAAGACTGTGCATTAATTATAGATCATTGAATACATTCACAGTGGCTGATATTTATCCCTTGCCAAGGATTGCCTCTATACATGTTACCCTTAAAGTGCTAAGTATATAAGTTTCCTAGATGGAAATAAAGGGTACCATCAGATTCTTGTAGAAAAGAATTAACAGAACTTTTTTTTGAGAACAACACATATGGAAATATATAAATATGTCAGGATTCCATTTGGACCAAAAAATTCTCCTTCAGTATTTCAGAATCTAATGGATATAAGATTCCATAATGAAATGATTGAAGGATGGTTAATGGTATACATTGAAGACATCATAGTGTTCTCTAAGACATATGATGAACACTTAATCCATTTAAAGAAGGTCATTCAGAAAGTGGATGAAATAAAAATGACCCTTGCATTGAAAAAATGTAAATTTGGGGTTGAGTCTTTAAAAGTGCTTGGTCATATTGTATCTGGCTTACAAATATGTGTAGACCAAAATAAGGTGGCTGCAATCAAGAATATTGGAATTCTTCAAAATGTAAAGGATTTACAATCTTTTCTTGGTATGTGTGGCTATTATAGACAATATATAAAGAACTACCAATTAATTGCTGCACCATTTACCACACTGATAAAGAAATCAGAAGTTTTCATTTGGAATAATGAAAGACAACAGGCTTTTGATAAGTTGAAAGAATGTTTGATGACAGCTCCTATCTTGGGATTAGCAGATTTCCAATTGCCTTTTGTATTGTATACAGATGCAAGTTTTATTGGTCTGGGTGCTTCTTTGCATCAAAAACAACTTATTGAAGGAAAAATGTGAGAAGTAATAATTTTATATATTTCACCTACTCTAAGAAGTAGTGAATTAAAATATGGTGCTACTCAACCTGAATGTTTGGCTGTAGTATGGGCCCTTGAGAAGCTACATTATTACCTTGAAGACCAAAAATTTCAGATAATAAATGACTGTAGTGCAGTTAAGTCACTCTTATACACGAAAACTCCTAATAGACATATGTTTGGATGGCAATTAGCTGTACAAGAATACAGAGGACAGATGACTATTAAACATAGAGCAGGAAACTTACACTCTAGTGTAGATCTGTTATCTAGAGTACCTCTACCCAATAATGATGATAATCCTGCTTATGTTCACAAAATAGAGATTATTAACATTTATGGCATTTATACTGTAGATGTTGAGGATAAATTTATGAAATCAATTCTTGATTATTATGCTTCAGATCCTGACTTGAGTAAACTTACTACAATATTAAATGATCTATCTAATGCTTCAATGAGTGTTTTAATAAAAAATTAATACAAAAGTATAAAGAAGCATTAG
Organism: Hemileia vastatrix; assembly: GCA_030280995.1. Lineage (NCBI taxonomy): Eukaryota > Fungi > Basidiomycota > Pucciniomycetes > Pucciniales > Zaghouaniaceae > Hemileia > Hemileia vastatrix. The sequence continues at coordinate 8,004,291 of JASXTE010000015.1, forward strand.
AAAAAGGAAAATTTTCCATTGAGAATGGTTTTATATATTACAGGAAGAAATTAAGAAATTTAATTGTAATTCCCCCTTCAATGAAAGAGTTAATGTTAAGTATATGTCATGATGATATATTAGCAGGTCATTTTCACTTCCATAAAACATTAACCAGAGTAAAAAATACAGCCTGGTGGATTAACATGTCTGATGATGTTCAAAAATATGTTAAGACATGTGAATATTGTCAAAAATCTCAAAGATTAACAGGCAAAAGAGGTGTTTTATTAAAACAACTTGAGCAACCAAAAGCTCCATGTGAAATGGTTAATATGGACTTTGTAACAGGTTTTCCCATAGCAGGGCAAAAGATTTATAACTCCTTCTGGGTAATTGTAGATAGATTTACAAAAATATGTAAATTCATTCCTACCCACAAAGAGGTTTTTGAAAAAGACTTAGCTTTTTTATGGTGGACACAAATGTTAAATATAGCAGGTTTCCCCAAATAAATAGTCTCAGATAGAGATCCTCAACTTACTTCTGATTTCTGGAAATCACTTATGGATGTTTCAGGGTGTTAATTAAAACTTTCTACAGCACACCATCCACAAACTGTTGGGCTAGCAGAAAGAATGATACAAGCTTTAGAAGATATGATAAGAAGATATTCTGACTTTGGTCTTGACTTTAAAGACAATGACAAATTCACGCATGATTGGGTAACCCTTATCCCAGGTATAGAATATGCATACAATAGTACAGTACATTCTGTCACTGGTAAAAGGCCATTTAAGTTATGGTTGGGTTATGTACCTAATACCCCTGCTAAGACTCTTAAAAAATTACCTAGATTGTATATCCATTCAGGTATAAAATCTATTCTTCAAATGCAAGAATTATGCAGAAAGCATGCTCAAGAATGTATAAATAAGGTATTTGAGTATGAGATGAAAAGATGGGATAAAGCCCATAAAGAAAAAATTATCAAAGAGCATGATGAAGTCATTATTTATACACTAAATTTCAAATTAAATGGTAATTTTAAATTGAAGGATCCATTCATTGGACCATTTGTAGTAAAAAAGATGGTTTGTAACAATGCTGTTGAAGTTATTCTATATGCACCATATGATAGAAAAAATCCAGTATTTCCTATTTCTTTTACAAAAACATACCATTCTAATGATACTTCTCTATTTCCAAGAAGAAAGATCAGGAAGGCATAAACAGCAACCTGAAGAAGTAGTTGAAAAGGCAGAAATTGAAAAGATACTTAAAAAGAGACACCTTACTCAAGAAAAGGGAGTTGAGTATCTATTGAGATTTTAAAATAAATCATGTGAATATGACCAGAGGATTCCAGAAAATAGAATCTCTGATCTTAAAAATCTCTTGAAATAATTTAAATCCAAATAATACTGTAAAATTTAGTATATGTATCATAGAAATTTTTTTATTATTTTTTTATTCACTCCTTACTTATTAATTAAAATGTCTTAAAATTTTTTTATTGTTTTTTTTGGGTGAGGGAGTGTCAGCCTAGGTATCTCCAGGACTCATTATTTTGTTTGTTAAAATAAGATAACCTTAATTACATTAAGCTTATTACTTAAAATAAGGTTAAAATACTTATATATATGGTTATAATACATATTTATATAATTATTACACTATTATATGACTTATAGTAGTTTAAATAGCTTATCCATAGCCTAATAATACTTATTAAGATGTTAATGGAGTCATAATGTACTCGTCCTAAGTGATATTAAATAATTATAGACATACATAAGCTTATATGTATTTATAAACCTCATATTCAGTGAAATATGTAGTTATATTAGGGGGTATCAATGTTCAGGGATCCGCAATTAGGGATCAGGAATTTTTTTTCCAGGATCAGACATTATTAATTGTGGAAGATTCTTATCCACTAGCCCCGGGGCTAGTGGATAAGGAATTCACGATAATGCATTATCCCGCCTCTTATACCCCAATTTTTATTCCTAATTCCTGATCCCAAACTCATCTCATGCATGACGGATTTGCAAGAAAGTCACATGACTCATAATTGCTGATGCCATCCTTAAGTCTTTCCTCACTCTATGCTACTTAATTTTGGTGGCAAACACTTAAGTTTTTTTTCTATCTACACACCTCAACTGTACATTTGGCGGTGAATTCCTACTTCCCTCATCACTTAACCCTTCCACCAGCAACAATGAAACACCTCTCTACTAGGAAGCTACTTCAATCAACAATGAATGCTATCACTTTTCTTTTAGTTCTTTACTATAAATATAACTCTGATTTGGAAGATGCTTTAGCTTATATGTGCTTTATTTCCAAAAAGCGTTACATCATCACCAGGGGGCCAAATCTTTATCATGATCCCCAATATGATCTGGCCTCCATTCTCAACATTCCTCATTTAAACTTCACACAACTTTTTAGAAATTCTCTTGATTCTTTCTTCAAACTTTATCAACTCACTTCTGAACATCCTATCTTTCATAAAAAACAGTGTAATCCTGCCATCCAACTTGCTGTTGCTCTATGTCGCTTTGGCTCAAATGGAAATGGTGCTGCCGTAAGACGTTTGGATAATCTCTTTAACATAGGATATGGTACCGTGATATTATACACCAAGCACTGTATGATTGCTATCCTTTCCCTCAAGTCTCAAACTCTTGCTTGGCCAAATCCAGAACAGCGACTTGAATCCTCTCAAGTAATGCAAGCTGAAGGTTTCCCTGGCTGTATAGGATTTGTTGATGGCACAACCATCCCTTTGAGTCAAAAGCCTGCTCATGATGGCAACCATTATTTTGATCGCAAAAAAAGGTTTCTTAAAAATCTTCTCCAAGTTCTCATATTTCACAATCTAACTTTTTATCTTCTTTCTAGATACTCTATTGCCATTCAACTTGTATGTGATGTCAATAAAAAATTTATTGCTTTTCACATTGGCTGCCCTGGATCATGTCATGACTCTTCCATCTTCCAAAGAATGAGGATTTCTCAATCCCCTGACTCATACTTTGATAAATCTCAGTACCTCCTTGCAGACTCAGCATATTCAAGTGGAAAGTACATTATACCTGCTTTACGTGGCGCAACTTCAGAAAATGACCCCAAAACTGCCTTTAATTATCACCTTGCACAATCAAGAGTACAAATTGAACATGGTATAGGTATTTTAAAGGGACGATTTTCTAGTCTTTGGGAGCTCAGAATCCAATTTCAAAAAAAAATTGGAGATCAAAACTGCAAATCATTGGATCTTGACTTGTGTAATACTCCACAATATTCTAGCTGATTTAAAGGATGAGTGGAATGATCTTTATGAAGAAGAGGATCCTGAACCACCACCGGCACTCCCCTTTCTTGATTCAAAAATCATTCAATCAACTGGCATATGCCCCATTATAATGCCAATTACTCTCCAACATTTCTCTTCACCACCCTTTAAATTTCAAATTTTTATGTTTTCATAATTTACAAATGTCCTCTTTGTGTACTTTATTCACTTGGTTTTGTATTTTGGTTTGTTTCATATTCATTTTTTTTTTGAATTTACAGTGAATATCATTTTTTTGGATGGCTCATTGGTTTTCTTTCACCTCCTCAACATGAAATCACATATTTTCTTATATTGCATATTTTGTCAGTGATTTTTTTTTCTTTCATCACTCATATCCTTTTCATCCTCTCCTCAAACATCACTCAGTTTTTTTGGTTGCATTTATTTTCTCAACTCAACTCACCAGGTAGGTCATTTTTTTTCTTTTTTCTTGGTTTTTTATTTGCTAATAATGATTTTTTTTTTTTTGCTTTTTTTTGTTTTTTTTTTTTTGTAAGTGCTTCCTTTATTTTTGTTCTAGGGTAAACTAATTTTTGTTTTGTTTTTTTCTCTTTTTTCTCTTTTTTTTTTGTTTTTTTTTTCTCTCCTTCACCTCTCTTTATCATCCTCAAGGCGCCCCTTTTTCCCTCTCTTTACCTGTCTCAATACCTCATTTTTACCCCCTTTTTAGCTGCCTCAAATCCCCCTTTCCCCCCTCTTTAGGTCCCTCATCACCCCCCTTCCCCTCTTTTTAGGTGCTTCAATACTCCCCCCCCCCTTCCCCTCTCTTTATGTCCCTCAATGCCCCCCTTCACCTCTGTTTTGCTGCCTCAAACCCCCCTTCACCTCTCTTTTGCTGCCTCAAATCCCCCCCTTCACCTCTCTTTACCCACCTCAAAACCCCCTTTCCCTCTCTTTAGGCACCTCAAACACCCCCCCTTCCCCCCCTACCCACTCCCTTACCTCCTCCTTTACCCCCCCCTCTTTCTTAATGAACAATTGTTAGCAATCGTTCATTAAGAAGGAGGGGGGGGGGGGGGTGTAGAGGAGGAGGTAAGGGTGTGGGTAGGGGTAAGGGGAGTGGAAGGGGGGGGAAAGGGGGGTTTGAGGCGGCTAAAGAGAGGGGAATGGGGGGGGGGTTTGAGGCGGCTAAAAAGAGGTGAAGGGGGGTGGTTGGGAGATATAAAGAAGGGTAAAGGGGGGGATAAAGGTAACTAAGGGAGGGGATTTGGGGGGGTATTAAGGTAACTAAGTGGGGGGAATTTTGGAAGGTTTTGAGAGAATTAAGGAGGGGTATTCAGGGGGTTTTTGAGGCAGGCAAGGAGAGGATTTGAGGGCACTATTGAGGCAAGGAGGGAGGGATTTGTGTAAGGGGATTTCACATAAATAAAGGAGTGGAATAGGGGACAATTATGGAAGATAAAGAGGGGTTACCTACTTTCAAATAAATATACTAACAAATTTTTTTTTATAAATTTGATTAATTTTTTAATTTTTTTGGATGGCAGTATTATAGAAATAAAAAAAAAAATTCTTTCTGTTAAGGACTGTCCCTCTTATTTCCAAATCAAAAAATGTTTTTAAATTAAAAATTAATTTTTCTAGTAAATAATTTTTCGTTTTTTTTTTTTTAATATTTTTTTTGTTTTTGATTTTGATTTTACTGATTTTTTTTTTTTTCAGGATCTTGTGAGAAGGTTTTTAATAACCAATATTCAGGTTCACTTTTAATTTTTTTTTTTAATTTAATTTTTACTGAATTTTACTTTTTTGAATGAATTTAATTATTAATTTTATTTTAAAGGATTTTGCTTTTATTGTTTTTTTTAAAATAAAACCTCAGGTTTTTCTTTTTTATAAATTTTTTTTTTGTAAAATTTTTTACTGATTTTTTGGGAGTTTTTTTTCAATTTTTTTTTTCAAATAAAAAAACAGCTTTTTTTATTATTAGGTAGGAATTTTTTTTAAAAAAAAATTGAGTTGAAATTTTATTGAAAATTAATTTTTTTTCAGATAAAAAAAATGTCTTCTTCTTCAGATTCACCCCTTACTTCTCTCTCATCTTCATCTTTATCTTCTTTATCATCTTCATCTTTATCATCTCTATCATCTTCTTTGAAATCAACTTCCATACAATTATTTTCTAAATCATCAATAAATATTAATGATAATCAGTCTCATCAGAAGAAAAGATATTTAAAAAAAAAGATTCTCTGCGAAAGTTATTTTAGGCATATCCCAAACATTTTTTTATAAAACTAAAGTAGATAAAAAAAATCAATATCTGAAAAAATTACCAGAAGATATCAAATATCTAACAGAATTTGGAGATGATTTAGTTGTTGCAGTTATCAGAAATACTTTTAAGCCTCAATTCATTTTGGAAGTTCATTCATTCGATGGTGTAAAAGATGAAGCTTTTGATCAACTATCTGATCTTATCATAACTCTTTATCAAATGGCTTTGGTTTGGTTACCTATAAGGAATAAGAATTTGTTGGGTGGTATCATGATTGGTTTTGGTTGGAGACCTGGTTTTGTCAAAGGATATTCTCTTGGTATGTCTAATAATTTTTGTTCCATTCTTAATATCATTTCACTTATCTCAATTATATAGGCATATATTCATTGGTCAAGATTATCACTAAAGCACAAAAAGATGAAGATTTTCGCTTATGGGACACTCTACCTTCCTTTAATTCTTTTCTTGCTCTTCGACTCAAAAAGCTCTGTAATAAGGCATTTGAAAAAAATCATGAACTTGCAACCAAAGTTGGAATACCGAATTGGTGTGACTCCGAATGGGAAGATATCAGCCACAAATATCTTTTATTTTCTAATGTTATTATCACTCATTCTGGATTTCACGATAAAATTCACACCGACACCAATGACACCAATTTTCTTACTTTTGGTATATTCTCATATATCAAACCGATTACTGGGCAACCAATACCATCTCCAGCTAAAATAAAAGGAAATGGTTTATATTTTCCAGACCACCAGTGCATCATTGATTTTTGTTTGGGAAACGGTATCATCAAAATTATTTGGAATTCTTCTAAGGATAATCATCAAACGACCAAAGCTCCTCCTTGTTTGGAATCCTGTCAAGATTTCACTCATTTCGGTTTTTTTATTTCAAATAAGTCAAAATTTGATTCAAAGAATCATCAAGGTAAAGAAAGAAGGTAAAGTTAATAAATTTAAAAAAACTTTATCTAGATTCAAAAAGTATGGGGATTAGAGTTGTCATCAAAAAATTTATATTTTTTCATAACTTTTTAATAAATATTTTTGATATATCGATTTCCTCAACTAAAGTAATGGGTCAACGACCTTGTGTTGTATAACATGTAATCATGATAACATTTATTTGTTTCATGGGGTTCCTCTTGCCTATACATGAGGAAAGTCCCAAACTTTTGTTTCTTGACTTGGTCTGCATTTTGGCTTGAGGAATTGTCATTACCTTAAACTAGGGAAATTGATATATATTAGATATTTATTTAATAATTTATGTAATAATATTAAATTTAGATGACTTCCACCCCTTACTTCAATAAAATGCAGGGGGGGGGGTATTGCCAATTTTTTAAAACAGATATAGAATTTTTTTGACTTGTAAATATTTTGGTGAAATTTTTTTGGTGATACCCGTCCCTTACTTCAATAAAATCCAGGGGAGAGTATTGCCAATTTTTTAAAACAGATATAGAATTTTTTTGACTTGTAAATATTTTGGTGAAATTTTTTTGGTGATACCCGTCCCTTACTTCAATAAAATACAGGGGGGGGACTGCCAAAATTTCTTATAAGACTTGTGAAATTCTTGACTTGTAAGAATTTTGCGGATACCGGTAAAATGCAGGGGGTAGTAAAGCCAAATTTTCATATAAGACTTTCAAGATTCATGAAATGAAAGAATTTTTGTGATACCCACCGCTTACTTCAAAATAATCCAGGGGTGGGAGATTGTCAAATTTTCAAAGGAGACTTGAAAATTTTATTTAAAAAAAGAATATTTAACATTAAAATACAAAATTTCAAGAAATACAGAAAATAATTGTAAAATTTATGTACAAACAAATATGAACACAAGAAGTGTGAAAGAAATAAAAGAAACTAGTCAACAAAAAATTTCATTAAACGTTCTATTTCTTCAACAGATTTGTTTGCTTTAATGCATTCGATCAAGAAATCTTTCTTTTTAGAACTTTCTTGAAGATCATGCTTATAATTCATCTGTTCCATTAAGTTTTGATGCTCGAGTGTTTTTTCCTCTTTTTTGGATTTTTTAATACTAAGAGTTAACTCAAACTTCTTCTCCTCCAAATCTTGGACCCAATCATCCTTCCGTAAGGAGAGCTTGTACTTCCTCTCTTCCAAATCTTGTACTCTGTCATCCCTCCTTAAAGAGAGCTCTTATTTCTTCTTTTCAAAGCTTAGAGTCTCTTTAGCAATTTCCACTTGTTCTAGAGTTATAATAAAAATTAATATAAAGTGGATGAAAAGTAGAGTAAAGTAATAAGAGGTATGGTATCACTTACCAGCATCATGTTTCTCTAAAAACTGTTCCATCGAAGAAAAAGGTGTTTGTGATGAAGTATCACTTTTTCGTCTTCTTTGGGAGAGGAAATTTAGACTACTTGAAGCCCTTTGCTTTTTGTTCAACATAGCATTTTCCTCCTCATCATTGTCACTAGCTTCAGACTCAGTTGATTGAGGATCCTGGGTTTGTTCATCAGCCTTTTAAGAAATAAGAAAAAGATAAGTAAATAAAAAATAGAAATGATAAGATAAAAGAAAAAAGAAACAGACCTGAGTTAGATTTGGTTGGGTTAAATCACCTATAGGATCTAGAGAAAAGCTATCTAGATATGTCTCATTCAAATGAGGGGAGGCTTGAGTGGAGGAAGAGGATGGGAAAAGATTTGCTTTGACATCATGTTCGGAGATAGGATCTTCACCATCCAACATGTTTACAAGATTAACATCGGCTCTCTCTCCAAAAATTGCATCTATCTCTTTAAAGTAAGGACATAAAGAATCAAGTTTATTGTCTATGGATTTTATGCCCTTAGTTATATCGTTGTCGGTAATCCAAAAACCAGTGGAAGATGAAAGAGCCTTTGCCTTCTTGTATTTTGCTCCGTAATGCTTGAAGCATTCAGACATCTGTTTAGGCAAAAGATCAATCCTTCCCTTGGTCTTATTGCGTAATTCATTTTCCATTAGAAGATATCCATTAACTTTTGATGCAGGGGGCCGTCCTACTTTAGTGGCATACTCAGTACCAAAACAAGAATCATAGTTAGATTTGGTTTTCAGCCAGTTGATAAGAATGAGATGGTCATCTTTTTTTAATTGAAAGGTCTTTGATTTCTTGGCTGAGCGGGGGAAAGAGGAAGCAGTGGGAATTGAAGAACAACTGGGTGATGGCTGCCTTTGAGAAGATCTAGGATGACGAGGCATGTTATTATAAATGAAGATGAAAAGGAGCAGAAACAAGCAGATGAGATGGTGAGGGGCTCTGAGCGGATAGAATGAACAGGATGGGATGAGAATGGAAGTGGGCAGGAAGGTAGAGAAATATCCATGGAGTAGTCGAAGATGTAGTTATGGCAGAAAGTAGGTCAAGATGCAGTTATGACAGAAGGTTGTCCAAGATGTGGTTATGAAAAATTGAGTAAAAAAATGTCCAATAAGAGGTGAACAATGACACATAAAGTGTCTAATAACCCAATTATTAGCAAAAATAATTTTGGAAGATAATTGGGGTATAAGGATTTTTATCCGCAATTAATTTAATTGCGGATCCCTGAACATTGATACCCCCTATTATGTATATTTAGGTCTATAAGTGGGTTTTAACCTCTTAATAGCCTATAAAATTTATTTTTCAGCTTATTTTAGGTCATATGGACATATTCAGTGGAATCACAATGCCTACACAAGCATATACACCTATTTCAGGCGCATATATCCAGTTTGGACAACTTAATCTGCTTCCTTGGATGGATTTTCACGGATTTATGGATTGGGATATGATTACTGGGTTAATATGGATGCTTGGGGATGTTATTGGGGGCTTGGAAAGTTAATTTAATTCCTGTATATGCTTTATGTTTTATTATATACTCTTTGGATGAGTTATTTTAACTGTTTCTTTATGGTATCCGCTTTTATCAGTTTATTCTATTTATAGTATGGGTCTATGGTATCATTAATTGTGATGGAGGGTCCTTACTGGAGGTCTTGGTGTTGAAACTGCTTGAAGTGGACGCCATGGCAAGGTGATGGGCCCTGTCAGTCAGTCGTCTAGAAGAGCGAAAGAAAAAGGGGAAGAAAGAGAGGAGGACAAGGAAAAAGGTTTTGGGAAATAAAAGAAATAAGATATAAAAATTATTTAATTTATTGGAGTGGAGCAACAACAAATTACTTGAGGGATGACACAAAAAAAATGAGGTAATATTAAATGTTAATATTATTTAAGGTAAGAGTTCTGCGCGGCAAACACTATGAGTACTATCAGACTTAAGGCAACCTTTGAATAGTTATATAAAATTTAAATTTGAATTTTGATACTAATAAAAAAAATATAAACGTAATATAAAATTATGTTCAAGTTTTTGAGTGTATAGTAAGTGATGATGCTACAGGGGATTATCCAAGGCCTTTTTATAGGCAATGGGTCCTCTAAAGCACTACAACTGACTATATACAAAATAGTAATAAAGTAAAACAAGAAGATTAAAGAAGATATTTGTAACATAGTAATTGAGAGAAAAATATACAAAAATAACAAGAATCCCAATTAAGAAAATAAGTTTCCCATCCCGAATTCCCAAATCAGTTAATATAAAATAATGAGTAACTAAACAAGCCTGTGACATAAGAACTATGGGAAAAACAATTCAAAACAAGTATTACAATATGTTTTCAGCATTTCTAAGTGAAAAAAATAACATGTTTTGACGTAACAAGGTATGTAATCAATTTAATTCAGTGTAAATTAATATTATTTAATTGTTTTCACTATGTAATTAAATAAATAATTTAAATGAAACAATTAATTAATTTAAATTAATAATTTATAATACTATTTTATAAAATAAGTATTATAATTTATTTAATTTTTTCCTGACACAATTAAGGGTCAAAAGAAGCGCCCAATTTGATTGTTTAATAATATATGAAGTTTTATTTAATATATAAATTTAAATAATTAATGTAATTACATTATAAGTCAATTTTACATATATAATTATAATATATGTTAGTAATTAATTAATTATAAATTTATAATTATTAAATACATAAAAATGCGCCATTATTTGTAGAATATAAAATATATTATGCTTAATTTAAATGTATAAATAATTTATATAACAATAAAATTAATATAACACTTATATTTAATAAGATACTTATATAATTTTATTATGCAATAAAATATTAATTTATATACATCAAATGCAATTATTTATTCCCTCTTTCAGTTCCAATAAGTTGACATATCATTTACTGGGCTCCTGGTATGGCCTGGCTGACAGGCCCTCACAGTGCTGTAATTTCTGGGGATAGCAGTGACATTATCTGGATTGAAGGTCTGTGCACTCCAGTGGATTTTGGTATAAGTAAGGGAGGATTTTTGACAGTTATTAGAGATCACTTACTTACTACACATTAAACAAACATTATAAAACAATTATTATCATATAAAAATATATTATAAGGCATTTATAAATTGATATTATCTTTATATAAGCTATAAGTATATTATATTATTCTATTTTCCACCACTAGCACGCATTAAATCCAAGCATTTTGGGTTTATGTTGTCCGGTCATCTAGAAGAAGGTGGAAAAGGTAATTGGAAAGAGGTAAAAGGGGAAATAAAAAGGAACTGAATTAAAAGATAAGAAATATATAATTTTAATAATAAAAATTTAAAGACTTTTAACAAAAATGGATGGGGATCAATGTGGTTAATAAAGTAAGTACTGTTTTATTCTCTTTGTTCAATTATCAAATATTAATACTAAATTATTCTTAACACAACCTTTAATATTTTATTTTATTACTTAAATAGGCAGAAGCGCAGTTTAAATAGGTGTAAATAAAATAAATTTTATAGTGTAATTAAAAAATGTGTTTGAGTAGTAAGTGATGGGGCTACAGGGGATTATCCAAGGCCCTTTTATAGGCAATGGGTCCTCTGAAGCGCCACTACATTTTTAAATACAAGAGTCATAATAAGATGAAACAAGAAAAAAAAAGAATACATGAAACATAACAATTTAGAGAAAAATATGAAACAAATAATTAAAACCCCAAATAATAACCAAATTTTCCCACAACTAATTCCCAAATCAGTAAGTAAAAATAGTGAGTAACCTACAAGCCTGAGACATAGGAACTATGAGAAAAAATACTTCAAAACAGATGGTACAGTATGCTTTAAGGGTTTTTCAGTGAAACAAGTAAAAATATTTTGACACAACAAAATATGTAATCAATTTTAATTTAGTGTAAAGAAATTAATTAATCGTTCCAACTATTTCATTTAATAATTAATTTAAATGAAACAAGTAATTAATTTATTACTAAATTAAGTTGAGAATTTTAATACTATTTTATAAAATAAGTATTATAATTTATTTAATTTCTTATTGACACAATTAAGGGTCCAAAAAACAGCGGCAATAATTATGGATAACAGTATATGAAAAAGTATATTTTAATAATTGAAGTTAATTAATTAAAGTAATTAAAATATAAGATAAACACTTGAATATAATTATCTAATAAGTTTTTAATTAATTAATTTAAAATTATTAAATAAACAATGCTCCCTTTGTTATGGAATATAATTAAATGCTTTTAAATTATCTTTAATAAAATTAAAATAATATTTACTTTATTTATATAAATAAAATATTAATATAAATTTATTATGTAATATACTATTAATGTTAAATGCATACTCTGCAATTATTATGTTTTTATTTAATGGGACAATATTAGGACACACCGGCTCACACAACCAAAAGTGTTAGGTGCACGCCGGTGATGCTATTTTTGTCCATTTTCAATTCAAATTTTTTTGATGTCTCATACTATGTAACAACATCCCTTAGATATATACATAATTCTTACGCTTGGTGTGCAAGTGTGATATTATTACCGAATAGGGAAAAAAACACCCACTACTACAAATACATACGGTGTGCAAGTTAGATACTACTGCATAATGAGACAACAAAAATATGTTGCCGGGCACTGTACAATCCTTTGTTAAATATGCAAGTATTACTTCAGTACAGGCTCAGTTTGTGAACACTGGACTATTATATACATATTTAAGGGAACGATTGTAAAGTGCACATTAATTTAAGATTTCAGTGATTGCGCAAGGTTTAGAGTCACAAAATTATTTGCTCGTTATCATCATTTGATTCATATTGATTGCCATTACCACACTTATAAGTTACTGGTGATAAAAACTAAAAAAATAACAAACTACTCTATTTCAACTAACTTTTGAAACTCCGGAGTGTTCTTGAGAGCAGCCATTTCATCAGGAAACCATTGTCTTAGTTGAGGACTCAACTTCTCACACCAAGTTTCTACAGCTGGTGGCAATTCCCAACAACAATACTTACTTTATATACTGGTGGAAGTGGAGCACCTTCCAAAAAGCTCCCTTGTTTGAAATGTGAGATGGAGGGATAAAATACAAGTACTAAAGGCTGTGTGTTACCTGTAAAAGAATCAGGCACAAAGGTAGAAGACATTATATGAATGTTATTGCTGGCTTGAAGTACTACCACTGGGACTCCAAACGTATTTGCCGCAACAGTGCTATGTGAAGGAGCTCGAAACCATGTCTTCTTTGGCGCTGGTGAGTTGAAATAGTTAATTTGATCAAAAGATCTTTCCGCTTCTTCTCTCCCAAACTGTTTGTTGTATTTTTGTCTCTGATCTATTATTTGTTGCACCATTGCTTGCCGGACTGAATGCCATGACCAAGGAGTTCCAAGAGCAAGTGCTAGTGATGAAAATCCACAATTACCATCAGAAGGAACATCATTTTCTTCATAAAGACAAAATTGAAGGGATGGGAGAATGTTGAGTTCTTTGCGTATAAGATCAATTGGTTGCGATACAGACACAGGTTTGAGATGAGTCAGGTGCTTTCTACAAGTTTCTATAAAATTTATTGGCTCAGAGGCTGCACATATTTCATGAACATGTGGTGCAAAAAGTGAGGCTATAGGAGGCAGAGATAATTTTTCTAGCTCAGAAAAGGCAAGTCTTCAAGATGGGCAACTCCGAATGTTATGACCTGTTTTTACACAAGAACCACATTTCCGAAGCTTGGATGAGCTTACAGCTTCTTCTATGAGAGCAAATTCAAAGCCCGAAGGCTCACGTTTAGTGCTACTTTGCTTCATCGGACGACCACAAACTCGATCAAGATGTTTAGGTTCCAAAACTCCTTTAAGTTTGCTACCATTACACATATTAACTAGCTGATTCTTTATTTCTTGTTGTTCTAAAGGAAGGAGATTGTCATAGAAATCTTCTAACCTAGAAAAAATGTGTTGGAGTGAGCTGTCTTCATATTTTTCAATATTGGGTGTAATCTTAGTTGGGTGTAGCCACCACTGTGGATGAAATAAAGCAGGTGTGAGAAACAATTGAGGAAACTTTTGAATTTGAATTATTTGATGATCACATGGTATGCCCATTGTGGCACTGAATGTTTTTGTACATGAGGGTGATGTTGCATTAAGATGAAGAGATTTTGTGTATTCATCATGGGCTTTTCTGAGAGCTTTATGAGAAATTTTACATTGGACCTGTTTAAAAAAGAGTAGAAAAATAAAATCAAAAGTAGAACACTTAAATTTTAATTTTCTTACCCTATCCCAGAAATCACCATTCCGTATATTGAGATGAGATGATGATTCTTTTTCAATTTCAATATGTATCTCTTTTTCTTGACTTATAGCTGAAAGTGTAAGCTTTAAGACTACTGCTTGCAAATCACCAGTCGAAACATGAATCCAACTCTTAATAACTCCATGTTGTCCTTCAATACGTGATGTGACCAAGTGGCCAAAATGAAGTACGTCTTTAACCCATGCGTGAACAAATGACTCCTTATAAACTAGCCACTGTGACTCTAAGTAACTTTATATATCTTCACCATATAACACAAGTACTTTATTGCAATTTTGATTGTAATATACCTCATCAACTGACTCAACCACTTTCCTCCAATCTTGGAGAAATTTTTCCCATTCTGAATTTAAGCGAAACTTCTTCTTCAAATTTGCTACTATGTTATTGTTTATATGCCAAGAGCATAGCAAATGCCTTGAACTCGGGAAGTGAGTTGCAACTGCTAACAGGAGGGCTCGGTCACGATCAGTCACAATTACTGGAGATTGATGGCTTTGAGGCAATAAGTCCTTGATGCACTTCAATGCCCAAAAATAATCGTCCGTTTTTTCTTGACTGAGAAAAGCAAAGCAAATAGAAAATGTTTTACCAGTACAAGTTGTTCCTGCTACATGATGTAATGGCATCTTATACCTAATTTTTAAAATATAATCATTCATGTGAAAAAATATACATTGAGATTTAATTTTTACTCACTTATTAGTTTTATATGTAGCATCCATTAATATTATATTAGGGAATTCAGCCAGCAATTCAATAGAGACTTTAGGTGCAAAATATAGATGGGTGAGCTGATGATCATCATTCAACTTATAATTGTGAACAGTCTGTTCCTTCTTTAGATGGTCTAATAAAGCTTCAATAGGCGTTCGGCCATCAAGCTGCTTTTGACAGATACTTTGACACACATTATATATATCTTGGGACACAACTTTGAGATTAGGATCCTCAGACCTTAGTATTTGAAGCATGACTCTTGGTTTCACCCCAGCTTGATATAGTTTCTCAACATGTTTGTGCTGTTCTTCAGTAAGCGTTCTTTCACGAGCATAAGCAGACAAGCTGTAATCTACCTCATGATTATGTGATGTGTTGTCATAGATAATTTCCCAGTAATGTTTTTTTGTATCACAGTTTGAAAAAGCTTCCTGGAGAAGTGGATCCGTCTTTGTTTAGCTGACTTAGATCAGAAAAAAAGATAACATTACTTTTTGTTCACTATTAAACTGATTCTGGTGAGAAAAATTGTTTGACCCTTTAGATATCCTCTGTGTCAGACGAGCTTTATGTGGACAGCCACATCGAATTATTTTTCGGTTTCGGATTCAAGTTTTATCGGTAATGAACGGTCTTGAGACACAGTATGTGCCTGAGTGAATACAAGCAAGCCAAACTTTTTCTACCATGCCACCAAGGCCTTTTTTAGATCGAGAACGAACAAGACTTGTGCCTTTCTTGGAAGCGTATGATTTGGCTGCTAGTTCAGCTTCATCTAGAGGTTGATGAATGATTGGTTGTGAATTGATTGGTAGCATTGGCAAAGTATGGGTGTCTTTCTTCAAAAGAGTGATAAGAAATTTGTTTTCTCTGGTAAAATCTCATTTATGTGCTGCATGTATTAATAATAGGTGTGTTTCTCCTTACTTGCTAGTAATATCTAACTTGCACACCGTATGTATTTGTAGTAGTGGGTGTTTTTTTCCCTATTTGGTAATAATATTACACTTGCACACCAAGCATAAGAATTATGTATATATCTAAGGGATGTTGTTACATAGTATGAGACATCAGAAAAATTTGAATTGAAAATGGACAAAAATAGCATCACCGGCGTGCACCTAACACTTTTGGTTGAGTGTGCCGGTGTGTCCTAATATTGTCCCTATTTAATTCCAATAAATTGTATGTTTATTTACTGGGATCCTGAGACAGCCTGG
Organism: Hemileia vastatrix; assembly: GCA_030280995.1. Lineage (NCBI taxonomy): Eukaryota > Fungi > Basidiomycota > Pucciniomycetes > Pucciniales > Zaghouaniaceae > Hemileia > Hemileia vastatrix. Next base: position 8,020,530 of record JASXTE010000015.1, read on the forward strand.
CAGACACTCCCTCACTCTAAAAAAACAAAAAAAAATGCTATCATTTTTTCTTTTTATACTTTTTAATAGAGTAGGAAGGTTTGAAATTTCTTTACAAGGTATCCATGCATCATATTCAGATGACTTATTTTTAAATCTCAATAAATATTCAGTACCTCTTTCAGAAGTGATAATTCTATCATTGAGAATTTTATCAATTTCTGCAGTTTCAGTGATTTACTGAGGATTCTTCTTAGGTCTACCTCTTCTTTTGGGGAATAAATCACTGTTGGAAGTATAAGGTTGTAGCAGGGAAATGGGGAAAACAGGATGTTTTCTATCATATGGAGAATATAACACAACTTCAACTGCATTATCTCCAATCATTCTTTTTACAACAAAAGGGCCCACAAAAGGATCTTTTAATTTGTTGTTTCCCTGTAAATTGAAGTGTACAGTAGATATCAACACTTCATCACCCTCTTTAAATGTGTGTTGTTTATGGGATTTATCCCATCTTTTCTTCTCATATTCAAATGCTTTATCAATACAAGTTTGAGCATGTTTTCTGCACAGTTGTTGCATTTTAACAAAAGATTGGACACCAGGGTGTAATTCCAATTTAGGCAATTTACTATTGAGTATTTGAGCAGGAGTATGAGGGACATAACCTAGCCAAAGCTCAAAAGGTTTCTTTTGAGTAACAGAGTGAAAAGTGCTATTATAAGCAAATTCTAGACCAGGCAATAAGGTGACCCAGTCATGAGTAAATCTGTCATTGTCTTTATATTCCAATCAAAAGGCACAATACCTTCTAATTATATCCTCTAGAGTTTGAATCATTCTTTCAGCTAGACCATCAGTTTGGGGATGGTGAGCAGTAGATAATTTTAATTCACAACCACATATATCCATTAGAGACATCAAGAATTCAGATGTAAATTTTGGATCTCTGTCAGATATAATGGCTCTAGGGAATCCAACTATATTGAAAATATTACACCACCATAAGAAAGCCAAGTCTTTGGTGGAGACATCTTTATGGGTGGGAATAAATTTGCACATTTTAGTAAATCTATCCACTATTACCCAACAAGAATTATAATTTTCTTTACCTGCAATAGGAAAACCAGTGAAAAAATCCATATTAATGATTTGCCAGGGAGCATCAGGTGCTTCAATTTGCTGTAATAACCCTGCTCTCTTACCAGTCAATCTTTTGGATTTCTGGCATGAATCACAAGATTCAACATATAGTTTTGCATCTTCAGACATATCAACCCACCAAGCAGTGTTCTTGAGTCTAATCAGTGTCTTCTCAAGATTAAAATGACCAGCTAATATGTCATCATGACAAAGTTTGAGGATAATTTCTTTCATAGAAGGAGAAATTACAACTACATTAGTAAGCATTATTCTATAATAAATATATCCATCTTCAATAGAAAACTTTCCCTTAATTAAAGCATTCTGATATTTAGCAGGAAGAGTTATAATTAATTCTTGAATAGAAGAATTTTTAGGATCATTTAAGATATTAACAATTTATTTAAATCAGAATCTTTATCATATGAATCCAGAATTAATTGTAATAACTCTTCTTCCATATCAACTATAAATATACCATGGATATTAACAGTATCATCTTCAGGTACATAAGCAGGATTTGAGTCATTATTTGGCAGAGGCAATATGGACAGCATATCAACATTGGATTGAACATTTCCAGCCCTATGGATAATTGTAATCCGTCCTCTGTATTCTTGAACAGCAAGTTGCCACCTGAACATATGTCTGTTAGGTGTTTTCAGGTTTAAGAGGGACTTCACAGCACTACAGTCAGTTACCAATTCAAACTTTTGGTCATCTAGATAGTAATGAAGCTTTTCAAGAGCCTAAACAGCTGCTAAGCACTCTAATTGAGTGGCACCATATTTCAATTTACTATTTCTCAAGGTTCTTGAAATATAAAAAATTTAAACCTCTGAGGATTTATCATTTATAATTTGTTTCTGGTGAAGGGAAGAACCCAGACCAACAAAGCTAGCTTCTGTATACATGACAAATGGTTTGTTAAAATCTGGAAGAGCTAAGATAGGGGCTGTCATTAAACAACATTTTAAGTCATCAAAAGCTTTTTGACAGTCACTATTCCAGATAAATGCAACATCCTTTCTGGTAAGTTTGGTAAGAGGCAAGGCTATGACCTGATAATTCTTAATATATTGGCTATAATAGCCACACATACCCAAAAAACATTGGATTTCTCTTACAGAAGTTGGTGCTTTCACATTTTGAATTGCAGCAACTTTGTTTTGGTCTACACAAATTTTTAGTCCTGACACAACATGGCCAAGGACTTTCAACGATTGAAAACAAAATTTACACTTTTTCAAGGACAAAGTCATATTAATTTCATCCATTTTTTGGAAAACTCTATTCAAATGAACCATATGTTCATCAAAAGTTTTAGAAAGAACTATGATATCATCAATAAAAACCATAAGCCATCCCTCAATTATTTCCTGATGGAAACTATTATCCATGACTTTTTGGAAAAATGAAGGTGCATTTTTAGGGCCAAATGGCATTCTAACATACTTATATATTCCCATATGAGTAGCAATAAGCAAAAAAATTTGAGAATTTTTCTCAACTGGAACTTGAATATATCCTTTATTACCATCTAGACAACTAATATATTTTGCACCTTGCAAGGTAGCATGTATTGAATTAATTCTGGGTAAAGATAAATATCATCAACAGTATAAGTGCTTAATGCTCTGTAATCAACACATAATCTAGCCTTATATTTTTCAAAAGAAATCAAGACTGGGGAGAGGACACAATATTTGGGGGTGACATCCACTTTTTCAATGATGTTCATTTTCAATAAGGTGGCAATATTATCTTCAATATCCTTTCTTTTTGTTGGTGAAGCAGGATATGGTTTTTTCTTAAGACTAGGAGGGATATCACTCAAGTTACAGGATAAGGTAATTTTCATTTCTTCCTGCACAATTCCTAAGACATGAGAACCATAGGCAAAAGCCATAGGGAAAGAGGTAATTGAGGCATTTATAGAATCCTTTTGTTCACTAGTTAACTGATCACCAAAAGAAGCAGTATTTATTTCAGTTAATAAATCATCCATTTCAATTATTGGTCTGCCTTTACACTGCATCAGTGAGTTACAAGGCTTTAACAGATGCCCAGAAGGTTTTCTAGAGGAGGAAATTTTGAATTTCCTTTTGCCATTCAATCCCAAGGTGAAGCAATTATTTTCTGGGTCCAATTTCACACCAAACATGGTTAAAATATCATTACCCATAATAAACCAATTGCTTAAATTTTCATTTTTCATGACAACAAATTCACAAATAACTCTGACAAAACCACCATTATATTTGAAGAATACAGAGGTTTTGTATTTGCCAATAGGAATTAAGGTAGAACCATACCCTTTCCATTTTTCAGAAGTTATAGGTAATAATTTACTCAAATAATCCTTATCTACTAAAGCTAAAGATTTTTCAGACACTACACTTCCTCCAGCAACAGAGTCAAGAGCTACATCAACATTTTTACCATAAATGATAACAGGTGCTTTCAAAGGGGATATGGCTATAGAATTGTTAGTAATATCTTTAATTATTTCAGCATCTTCCACTGAAGATAAATCCAATATACATTCTTCAGATATATTATCTAAATAATGGACATCCTGTTCTAACATTAAAACATCTTTAACAGAGTCATTGCCATAGGAGATATTACTTTCACAGTCACTAGAAGAATTATTGACATCAATTTCAGCTTCATCAGTGTCTTCATTTTGTTCAACAAGATGAATTTTCTTGTCACAAACATGACCCTTCTGCCATGATTTTTTACATTTAAAACAATTATTTGTTGCATATTTTTTAGGTGCAACTGGGGCTGAAGGTTTTCCAGGTTTTTCTGGGATCTTAGTAGAGGGTTTATTTTGATCATTATAAGATCTTCCAAGATAAATTTTTGGCTCATACCTGTGATTGAGCAGTACTTCATTACAGATATTAATGAAATAAGAATTTTCCCTCACATTCTCAGTTCTAGCTACAATTAAATCTCTAAGAGAATTTGGGAGTTTATATAGGATTTTATCCCTCCAAATATCATAATCCATCTTTGGATAAATGTCTCTACAGTATTTTAGTTAATTTCATCAGAAAAACAATGGGCTTCTCAGCAGAGGAGGGTAAATACTTATTATTTTCATACAGCCTTTGTTGAGCCAGTCTAAATTTTTAACCACCAAATTGGTTTTCAATCAAAGTTTTCTATTTATTCCATGTATAATATTTGTTATCTAACAAAACAGATTCATACCACATTAAGGCTACATTCACCACAGAAAAAATGGGGGGGTATTGCTAGCAATACCCCTTGCTTGAGCTCCGTTGAGCCACAAATCTATGCTTGAATTATGCACACATCATCACCATGTAGGAAATTGTTTGGCCTTACATTTAGTCAGAGATTTGTCACAAATTGAGCTCAAGATGAACCTACATTGATCACCGTTTGATCTTGTAAAATGCTAATTTGATCATCAGTTAAGCTCCCTTTGATCTCACTTTGATCTAACATAAGCTTTTGCATATCCAATATGTCAACTATTCACTTTCAAAAAGATTCGTAATGAATTTCACATGGAATATTAGAAACGAAACCAGTAATTTTGAGTAAATGTCTCATCAAAATGATTAATCTACAACAAAATACCATCAAAATTCAATCTGATTACTGAAAACTTTTGTTAAAATGACTAATAGATATTTAAATTGGAAAATAATATTCCATTTCTCAATTTCAAATTCAAAATATAAATCCTCGTTTGAAATGTGAATTTTGTAGATTCCTTGCCTTCCTATATTATGAGTAATATTTGAGGTATTTTACACCTTTGTAAATATGGTGTTGTGCTGCTAGAAATTATCTCTGTTTCAATTCAACTTTATTGAAGCTTGATTCCAGAATGATACATATTTTATAACTATTTTGAGAAAAAAGTCACTAGTAATGAATTTAGCCTTTTATCTGTCCTTTATTAAGCCTCACTTAATCCTACTTAAATCCAAATTGACCCACAAAAACCTTATTTGGGATATTTTTTAGCCCAGGATGATTCAAGATTGGAGCAAAATATTATTTTAAATATCCAATATGCCTATTGATTAAATTTCTTCAAGCTTACTTTAAATTCACATTAACATTAACTTTCACAGGAAATATTAAACACAAATCTTGAAAATATAGTATTTAAAATCATAATAAATATAATATAATATGCTTACAACAAAATTTTCTTTCTGGATTAATTGAAACAAAAAATTGTTCATTTGTGAAAATAGAAAAAATACTATCCATCCTGAATTTAGAATTCATTTTTAAAAATTTAATGCCCCCTCACTTTCAAGTTTATCATGTATTTCGAAAATTATATTTTTAATAATTTTGTGAATAGTACACCTGAGATATAAACTTGGGGATATCAAAAACTAAAACATCAGCAAATTGAAATGTTTTTTATTGTTATGAATGGAAATAATGATTGAAAAACACCATTAGAGCAAGTTTGATTTTGAATAATAGGCATACTTTCTCATGTAAATTTCAATAAAAATAATTTTTATTCTTACTTAAGTTGCGGTGGATACATTTGAGCTCAAAAAGAATTAAAATTGATAAAATAAGACTTCTATAGTTCATATTCAAAAATGAAATCACCCTTCATTATCTACCTGTAAACTATTTTAAATTGAATAATTTCAAAGTCAGTATATACTGATGTTATTTTTTCTTTTAAAAAATTTATTATATAGATTAATAGTCATAAACAGTTGACATAGATGTTAAATTTATATAAGCAATCTTTAATTCATAAAATGATAAAACTATCTTTTATGTAAAAAGTGATGAAGGAAAAAAATATTATTAAATTTTTGATGCACTATCAATAAAATTGAAGATAGAGCATATCAAAAGTTTAAACTTAATTTCAATTTTGATATCATCATTTTATTTTATTTTACTTGAGTAGAAAACAGATTTTAAATCTCAATATAATTTTAAATCCCATTAGTTTGTAGATTTCAACATTTGAAACTATGAAATAAATATTTATGAAAGAATTTTACAATATTTGCCCTTCTAAAAACTCATAAATCCAACTTCAAATCTTCTAACCTTCACAAGTAACCACAATGCATTCTGAAAATACTCTATATTTAAATAATTAAAGGTAAATAAAGTTATGTTTTTATTCTTTATTTCAATTTTTGATAAATAATATATATATATATATATATATATATATATAATTTCTTAAAAAGTTTAAGAGGGAACTTAATAGTGGTTTTGGCATTAGATATATAGATTCAACTTTCAAAAAATTTGTTTGGAATAAATTACAAAGACAAAAAGGATATATTTTGATGAAAGAATACTGATTTAGGTTCTCTTAAAATATTATTAACCATTTTTATGGAATATTAATCCATGGTTATCATTCTTTATGATATTATCATAGAATTTTTTCCTTTTTTAATATAATGTTTTTCTATTGTGTGGTATGTAGGCTAAGATAAGTTTAAAAGATTTATTGAAGATATATATACCAGAAACAGTATAATCTGTAGATTTATAACTATAACTTACTTTTCTGATGTTTTACATCATTGATAAGTAGCTCATGCATTACACAAGTAAATAATTATAGTCTCTGGAAATAATTCCTTGTGAATTTCAAATTTTTTGTTATTCTTAAAATCATTACTCAAATAAACTAAAATTTCTTCAAATATTGATTGAAAGAAGGAGTTACAAAATCTTATTTTGTAGTTATAAAAGTTTGAGTTGTTTTTCATATTATCAAGTATAATGAACATTTGTAAATTTTAACTTGAAAACTAGTGATCATAGCAAAGTAATACTGGAAGAATCAGATAAAAAGGGTGGAATAAAGTCATAGCACAACAGGAAATGATACAAAATTGTTGATTTTTATCTCATAAAATTCAACTTATTTTTAACATATTTTACCACCTTTAGATAGTTTTTAGTGGATTTTAACATTATTATAACAAGCAAACTTAACAATGTTTTGATTTTTTTAACAAAAATAAATATTGTTAGATCATTTTTTTAAAAAATATGACTTATTTTTATGCTTTATCTACAATAGTTAGTAGTTTTTTTTGCAGAAATTACTTGTTTTGATATTCTATTTTTGAATTTTTTAAGAGACTTCATTGCATTAAAGTTTTGTAATAATTTTTCATTAAAGCATCATATTTTAAATCTAGAGAATTGGTTTTGAAATAATATATATTTTCATGTTAATTGACTCATTATTTTTGGATTGATAAATTATGTTAAAATTGGGATTGCTTATTTCTAGTGAGTGTACATCATAGTTTGTTTTCAAATCAAAGATTAATAAATGGTGAAATTTGGTAAAATTCTAAATATCTTTTAAACCTTTTTGATTTAAATAATGTTTAATGTTATGTAATCATTCTATAAGTAGAACACAGTTAAAATCTGATAATGGTACATTGCTTTCAATTTCTAATACTAAAATTCTATTCTACTTGAAACAATGTAAACTAAAGCTTGGTATCTCATAAGAAACTCACAATTTACAAAAATCATATTTCCAACTTTTTAAACATGATACACATTAAAATATATTTTTAGAATAATTTCCTAATTAGTTTCAAATACTAGAAAATAATGACCTCAATTTATTTTAATACTTAAACCATTCTGATGAGTGAATTTCACAATCCTCTAAGTAACATATGGTTACCATTTATACACATATGCATGATTTCTCCTTTTGTTTAATTTTAGCTTAATCTAAAAAGTAAAATCACATGTTGAATATCATCTATAGATAAACTTCTTATATTAGAAGCTAATATTTCATATGAGAAATTTGTTATTGAGTTTGGGAAACATTAATAAGTGTTGGGTATTATAATTGAGCCATTTATTCAAGTAAATAAAAAAGGATGACGTTCTAAATATTTCATATATATATATATATATATATATATATATAATAAAAATTAATTATATAGTAGCATTTAACCATGTTTTTATACTAATGTCATATAAAAAAAGGGATTGAACTAAAACTTTCAGTAAAGAAAATAAAAATAAGATAAGTTAATATTCTTGTTTATATTCTCATATTTTTGAAATGGCTTACTTAAGGGAGAAAATTATTTGGTTTTAGAGTACAAGAATTTCTAGATAAAAATCTTCACAATATAGTTTGACCCTCTCAAAAAGAAAATTCCTCAAATTTTACTATCACATTTTATATATTTGTTAAGTAATAGAAAATGGAGTTGTGTCTTTGACAATGAAGCTTTAGAAAATGAAATAAATGATTTAAATTTATAATATAATTTTTGAAACAATAATTCATGTATTCAAAAAAAATTATATATCTTACAATCAAGATAACAGTATTAATTAAGCAACTCTAACAACTTTGGAAAGAAACAAGAAAAAAATAATTAGTAAAATGCATAAGTTATTTTTAGAATTTAAGGAAACTTAATAGCTCTACCTGTAAACTAGCCTTAAAGCAGGTTTGGATTTAACATGTGGAAATTCATACATAGTACCCTTCCATCATTAGAGCAGAATAAAATTTATGTAGTTTTATTTTTTTAATTTATAATAGTATTTTTATTTTTGGCTTTTTCATTAGTATAACTATATATTTTTTAACTTTTTTGTTTTTCATAACATAAGTTCAAAGCTGCACATCACTACTTCAAGATGAAACTCCATATAATGTAATCAATGAATGATATATTATAATGAATTTTACTAGAGACTTTTCAAAAATGGTGATTAAGAATACTTATTATAATTTTTTAAATTTTTATTATTATTCTATCTCTTGAAAGGAGATGGCCATATCTCAATTTAATTAGTTTTTCCTCAGAAAAATTTATTCTTGATCTAAATAAAATTGCATCACTATTAACTAGATGTTATTATACAATTTTAACAATTTTTTTATCTGAACATAGTTAAAAGTATGTATAAATTAAAGTGTTTCCACATAGTCTTACTATTATCCCACCATTATTTTCACATTTAGATTTCATTATAACTGTAAAATAAGTTTTTCAATAATTTTAATAATACCTTAATATTTAATAATTTAGTTACATAGTAGATTTTTTATCCTTTTTTTATATGAGGCTTATTATATAAACACTACTTTTAGATTTTATCCATTTTGATGTCTGATAATTTAAATTTTCATTTAACTACCCAAATTATATCAAAAAAAATTCAAAAGTATATTTTTTAATGTACTCTTTTTGATAAACTTATCATTTCTTATAGGTTATTCTTCAACTATTTATTGTAATTAACTACCCACTCATTTATGGTCTGTTATTGTTGTTCATTACATACAGACAAAATAAGGATACTCTCATATTATATTGGAGTTTTAAATTAAAAAGTAAATACTAGTGGCTGGTATTAAATATGAAGTAGTTATAACTAAGTTGAACATTAATTAACTATTAAATGGCATTTTATATTACAAATTTTATTGAATGTATATAAAAATAACACTCAAGAAATATATATAAGATATATATATAACCATTGTATATCAAAAATGAAGTACTTATCAACATGGTCTTTTTAAATGATTTTCAAATTTACTTAAAGAGACATTAATATTACCAATTCAAATTTTATATCAAATAAAACAATATTATTATTTCATTTTTAATTATTTTACAAAAAATTTGAGTTTCAAAGTAATTTAATTCAGTATTTAATGAATGTTTTTGAAAAATATTTTTAAAAATAGAAATAACCCCTCACAAAAAAAAATATAATTTTTTTTACTTACAATTTGCACCATATTTCTACCCTTAAAATATTTGTATTCTTCTAACAAAAGTATTTTTTAAATAAATTTAAAATTTTTTTCATTATTCAATTACAAAATGTCAAATTTATAATTTATTTTACCTTACTAAAAAATTTAGTTGAAAATTTAATTTTGTATTTCCAAAAAATAAACTTAAATGTCAAAAATTAAAAAAACAAAATTATAAATATAATTATGAGAAAGAGGTAGATTAAATTTATAATATTCATATAAAAAAAATTCATATATTTTATGGTGTTTGAATTTTAAATTTAATGTATTAAAAAATAATTATTAAATAACCAAGCCAAATGAAATTGGCTTGGATTTTTGGCATCACTAGAACTTATTTTTTTTCTTATACTCACATTTTAATTTTTAATTTTTTTTTTCTACATTTCTCATTTTTTTTTAATGATTTTTAATGTTTTTAAGACCGAAGTTTCTTTCAAACAACTTCGGTCTAATGTTTCTCTCACTTTCCCACCAGATTGCACCTGGTAGGGAAAGTCGCTTCCATTTTAGAGACCAAAGTCCCTTGCAGGGACTTTGGTTTCTCTGTGTGCATTGCACAGCCAGAAAAAAACTGGCTGTGCAATGCACTGCATGCAGCACATGCAACACGCATCGCTGCTGCAAGTAATGCGCATTGCACATGCTGCGCATATCTCATGCAGCTGACTTGATATCAGCTGCATGAAATATGTTAGCAATTGTGCAACGCGCGTTGCACACTGCTTTGGCCACCTCCCAGCCTAGTAAATTAGCTGGGAGGGTGGCAAACATTACAGCAAGCAATCGAAGTCGCTTTTAGCGACTTCGATTGCTTGAAAGAGACACTTCCAGCCAGGGGAAACCTGGCTGGAAGTACTAAATTGCAATGTAAGGGACCCAAGCCAATTTCAAAGGCTTGGTTCATAAATTAAGGTTTCTAAAAAGCAGCCAGTATAAATCTGGCTGCAATAAAAAGTAAATTTTTTAAATAAAATACATAAAAAAATAAAAATTTGTTCAAATAAAATATACAACACTCTTCAGCCAGTAAGAAACAGCCTTCCATTGTTACACATAGAAACAAAATCAAATGTTTCTTTCATCAACATTGGCCATGTTTCAATATTTTGAACCAAGTAAGATCAGGAAAAAGGTCACAGCAAAAAAATTGCATAATTAAAAGTCTCCCAATTTAATATGGTGCGGAGGTTCATATTTTAGAAATAGGTGGTGCACATTATAGTTTCCTTTAAAAAAATTCAAAAATGAATTAATTTTGGCGCAATGTAAATTTAAATGTGATGAGTGTATGTTTTTTAGCTACGTGAAACATGGTAGCTAGAATTATGTGGCATCAATTTTTTTTAGATGTGAAATTCAGTGTTCCACAAATGTGCATCTGTACAACATGCAGCCAAGTAAATTCTAGCTGGAATTAGTATATGCATAGGAAAAAATGATCATGCTGTGTACAGTGCCTTGGCAACATCATTCTTGGAATTTAGATGAAGTTTATCATATGACTTGGAGAGCTGCATTTTTTTGAAAATGTGATCAGTGAAAATTCATGATATATACATCTGTTTGCCACCCAATTTATTTTTCCTTTCTCTTTCTCACTTACCTTTTTCAAAAATTATCAATCATATTTTTGCTTTATCATTTTGAATTATTGGTACTATTTTCTTGACCTTATCTGATTACCGGTAAGCAAATTTTTCTTGCTATTGCATTTCATATCATTTTGGTTTGTTACACTTTTTTACACTTTTGACAAGTTAATCTAATGATTCTAATTCTGAATTTATTTTTATGGTATCTTTTACTGTACCCTTTCGATTCATTATAAAATAATTCTTTTTCAGTTAACTTAAAGTTTTTTTATATGTTTGTCAATTTACTTTTCTTTATTCCTTATCAAAAATGTTCAATTTATTTATCTAACCATTTATTTTTTAAAACAGTGATTATAAAATAAACTTTATAATTAATTTTGATCAATCAGCTACAAATGGAAGAAGATTTTATAGATATGTAAGTTCATGTTTTGCTTATCATTTTTCTATATTTCTTTAATACTTTCTCAACCATTATATTATTAATATGAAAAGTAAAACATCATCTCGTACTTGCTGAAAGCATACAGGATAATGTTTTGCTTTTCATAATAATAATTAGATTGTTTGTACTTTACCTTTAATTTATTGATTTTTAAGTTGTTTCAAAGTCTCGTACTTGCTGAAAGCATACAGGACAATGCTACAATTTAAAAATTAATAATTTATTGAAGTATAACTTTCTAAGTCAATATATTGATCAGAGCAAGATTTTTCATTTTATATATGTGAATATCATAATTCCGTAAATTTTTTAATATTACTAGTGTATTGGAGTTATACTTTCATTATATTATTAATATTAAGTGTAGAGCCAAATCTCGTACTTGCTGAATGCATACAGGATAAAGCTATACTCTTTATATGTATAATTTAATAAAGTATACCTTTGAAACGCTTTCTTAATATTTGAAATAAAGAAAAAGTATATAAATTTACTAATATGTAGATATGCTAACTTTTGTATTTCTAATATTGAAGATATGATAAAGTTAAAGGTATCATTGACTGATAATTGAAATTATGTTACTATTTTCTAATTTTTGATTTTTTTCTATTTTAAATCAAATTGAATTCTCTTAGGATTGAACCATCAATGAGTAACGATTTGAAAAAAAAAACGGCCAGGGAAGACACTACGCAATATAGGGGGTGGACTTGCTAGCAAGTCCTCAACCTGAACTCAGATGGAACTCAGATGGAACTCAGACTGAACTCATAAAAACCCATACTGAACTCTACTTGAACACCCACCTAAAACTGTTCTGCTGAGTGGTGTTCATCCCTGATTGTATGGTTCCTTTATCAATAGCTCAATGTGTGTTCAATCTATGGTGAGTTTGGGTCCAAGGTTGCGGACTTGCTAGCAAGTCCGCCCCCCATATTGTGTGGTGAGAACTCTAACAATAGGTGGGCGAAAGACATTGCTACTGGAATGAAACTTGTAAACGCTCTTGGAATGGATACAAACGGGAAGAAGCCACATTTCTATGCACGATCTTATGCAAATAATATGACAGATTGCAATAATTATTACAATTTTTTTCCTGGATGTAGTATTTATAAACCAAAAGGTGTCTTAATACCTAATGTTCTTGTGCAGACTTTTGAAATTCATGAGCTCAAAGAACTAGATATGTTAGAAGCTACGGTGCGATGCATTAAGGATCTTTCTTACTGCGAACATGAAATTAAAAATAATGGTTATCATCAAAGAGCTGGTGGTTTTGGAAATATGTTTGGTGGTGGCTTTATTTTAGATAGAAAGAAATCTTTACATATTCGTAAGTATCACTTTTTTTAATTTAAATACTGAATTTTTGAATGCTTTTCCTTGCAGATGAATACACTGATGATATTGTAAAAACGGATGAATATAAAAAACGAATGAAGAGGATTGAAATGTACTTTGAATATTTTTTTAAAAAAATATCATATGTAAAGTACAATGAGGCAACTAATCTTTGCGCAAAACTTGGTATTCCTGGATTTTCAAAAGTTTCTAGTGAAGAAGAGGGTGTACCGTTTGCTAGTAATTTAACTTGGACATCTGGAGGGAATGGTAATGGGTTCTCTAATGAGGTTCATCTCGATAAGGATGCAAGTGAGTATACTTTAGGAATATTTTTTCCTAAAGATACAGAAAAAAACACCATTCATATGAAGTATGATAAGACCCAACCACGAAAAATAGGTGGAGAACTTATGTTTCCCGAAATTCGAAGTAAAATCAACTTTGAAGCAACTAATGGAATAAAAGTGACATTATGGCCTGCCAATCAACTAAGGCATTTTACCTCAAGATGTCATGAAATTCCTGGCTTCACTAGGATAGGTTCTTCTATTCAAATCAGCACTAGACTTTTTCATGCTATAGAAAAGCTTAATGTTTTTGATATTGATATTTCAGAATACTTAGAAATTAAAAAAGAAAAATTTAGGTTAGAATATTTGATTAGTGCTTTGAGAGTTTTTTTGAAAAGAGATGACTTAATAGAGGAAGAAATAGAATCAGCAAAGTATTATTTATCTAATGTTAAGACAAATCTAAAAAATCTAGATATATAAATATTAAAAATTTATATTATATATACACAACTTAATGCAAATTTAAACATGATAAATACTGGGAGTAGCTGTAACATTTTCAGTTTTGATAATTATAGTATTATCTATTTTTTTTATTTGTGAAATAAAATAATTTTTTTTCATAATATTATAAGAAAATTTGATTTACTTTTGAGGAAATATATAAGTTGTGAAATCTTTAAATGTCATTTTTATTAAATTGGTAGCAAAGGTTCTAAAATAAAAAAACTATAATAAAGAATTTGAAATATATTAGCCATAAAAATGTGCTTTTAATGCTACCAAATTAACTGTATAGTATTTTAGGTCAAACAGGCTTATTAATAAAAAAGGTAATAATAAAGAGTTGAAGAAAGAATTTTGAATCAATAATAGATTAAATTGTATTTTTTTAAGAATGTACTAATTTAATTGTTTAAATTGTTCTACTTCTGATTAAAAATGTTACAATCAATGAAAATATTTGTAATAATTAATAGATTATATAATATTAAAGGTAAAGTAACAAAACTAGAGCAGTTATCATATTTTTATATAAACAATAAAATATTTAAGAATTTAATACAAGTCTTTGAAATCATATAAGTAGATTTTAAAATCTTTGTTATTGCAGGACTTACAATAATTTTTTTTAATAATTAATTTAGAAAATCATGTCAAAGGTTACTTAATAAATTTCAAAGATGGTCACATTTTTGACATATTTGAAGGAAAATAACTTGAATTATACAAGATATATCATATAGACAGAACTTTATCTATTTACATGTTGGAATATTAATTTATTGAAAGGCTATGTTTAGCAAAAAAAGGTGATACTGGCTGAATGGAGCTCCAGTGATTAAGAAAATCTGCAGAAATAGCCCTAGCGATTCCCGGAGGACTTGGGGTATCAAATTTTAAAGGAAATGGATCACACTTGCCTATAAAAGGTTTTATTAATGTTAAAATATAGTTATTTAATTTTTTCCAAATTATTTCTTCCATCAAATGATTTTTTTTTCATGTAAATTAAGAAACTTAACTTCTGATATTACCTCCAAGCAATCAGCTGCTGAAGCCAATCTATGATCTTGAGAGCTCAGAAATAAACCACGGACACCATCAATTATATAGAATGTGAAAGATTGATATCGGTGGTGGGAGTATTCAGAATTTATTTTGTTTAGTGCAGCCTTTTGTTTCTCTCTCATTATAGTCAGTTCAGTATTTTCGTTTTTCTCACTTGATTGTTGAGCTTCACTAGTCTTGCCACTTGATATTGTTGCAGCACAATATTTTGATTTAAGAATGATAATTGACATAATTATATCAATGATAATATTGCTGATTTGAAGAAGAGTTGACATTGATATATCACGGGTTTGAAGTGCAGTGGGACCAACTTCTAAGCCATCAGAAATCGGACTCTTCAGATTTGAAAGGTGAGCTAGAAGCTGAAGACCACGTTCAATTGGACAATCTGAGTTAATGTTTTGATGTGATGGAAGCTGGCTGAATTCATGTGCGGTCAGATAAAGTGAAGATGATATAAGAGATACCCATGAAGAACGGCAGTGGTCACTTGGGATCATTAATCTCATGAGCATTCGGATAAGATTGGATTCAGGGTGATCCGTTTTCTTTTTTGAGGAAAGAATTTCAGTATTTAAACCATCAGGATCACATAAATCTTCCATTTTTTTGAAATCAATATTATCGAGTACCCATAGCTGTGAGCTATCAATCTCTAAAGAAATATTTGCTACAAAAGGAAAAAAAAAATAAGTAAAAGAACAAAAGTCAAGACTAAAAATTATGGTAACTTACATAACTCAGTAAGTTTTGAAAGCCAATCTTCTGCACAAGATTTTTCCCAATGAAAAGTAAACATTGGAATATTTGACATGGGTTCTTGGGAAGAAGTAGAAGAGCGTAATTCGAGGAGAGTAACAATTTCCAACCACGACCTGAGGACCTTTTCCGTGCTGATTCTACCTTTATAAAAATTATGAATTTTACAGAATTCCTCCTGCAAATCAGATTCTTTTAGAACTGAGGGTGAATAAGTTAGAGGTTTTTTCGATATCTTGATTGGAGTTGATTTCATTGGTAGAGAAGCTTTCAAAGAGGTCAAAGTAGGTAATTTAGGAGGTGATGGGTATTGCTTCTTAGAAATGAAGGAATTTGGTGATGAGCTGTTTGAATCATCATCTTTATCAAACATATCAACATGTCTTGAAGAAGATTTTAAACTTTGCTTTTTTTGATGAACAAGCATAGCTTCATATTCTGATAGTTGATCATCGCTATTTTTATTGCTCTTTTCATCATCTTCATCAGGGAGAGGGCGTTTATGGATGGAACAATCTCCAGCAGGTGAGTTTCTGGTACAAAATATCAAAAGAAAGATAAAAAGTACAATATGTAAGCAATAAAAGAGATATATGATTGAATTTTAAAGATAAAAGAATAACAATAAAAAAAAGGAAACAAGAATATACTCATTATCAAAACCTTTGCTTTTTTTTTGAGATTTATTATTTGATACATCAGAAAATTCATTAGCAGAAGCCGGTTTAATACGCCGAACAAAAGAGGAGCCTTGGGATAATCTCTTTTTCTTGGAGCGGATAACAGGTGTTTCAAGATTTTCCTTAGAAGTTGAAGCATGAGTTGAAGCTGATGGTTCATCTGTCTCATCATCATCCCTAATGACAATGACTTCATCAGGAGGAATCATACCCTCCTCATAAGCTACAAATATATATGAAGAAAAAAAATATTAATAATCTTATCTACTAATTTAAAAGGAGACAAAAAAGGTGATGAACATACATTTTTCAAGGCTTTTCACATATTGGAGTAAGTCATTACAAGGGTTAGATAAATATGAAGGAGAAGGATTATTGTTAAGGATCTTGACAAGCTCTTCTGTTTTATCTCTAGCCAATTCAAGTAAATTGCGATACTGAACTCTTGTTATTTCCTGCCTCTCATTGCTAAGTACAGGAGGGTTAGGTGCCATGCCATGTGGCAGACATGGTGCAAGCTCAAAAGCTTCAAAGCGAGTATCAATAAGAGAGTGGGATGAAACACATTTGGGTGCTGGAAAATCAAATTTTTGAAAAAAAAAGATATAGAACATAAGTGAAATATATAAATTAAGAGAGAGGAACATGATATACATACAAAGTGGAGGTGTAGGATTTTGTATACTAGACATATTGATTAATGAATATTAAAAAAAAGTATTCGATATCAAAAAATTATGATGTAATATGATGAATAATTATAAGAAACTCTATTCTAGAAAATTGAAGTTGATATTTTAATAGGATAAAAAATTGAATAAGATTAAAATTAAAGTGAGGATGAAAGAAACAGAAAACATAAAGAGGGGGATTTTATATATTTGAGCTTTTTTTAACATGTATTATTCATAGTGGGGTAAACTGAGTAACATGCTAAATCACAATCTGTTTATATTGAAGCGAAATTTGATGTAGCTAACAGAAAATACTAGTAATTCTTTGGGGACTTTTAGTGTGAAAAACAAATAATAACAAATGTATATCCCATATGCAAATTGCCACGGGTAAATACAAAATTTTTTAAATTAGAATTTACTCCTAAACAATGGAGATACACTTAATTAGTATATTATATGAAAAAAAAGGATAATCCTTTATGAATATTTGTTAAATTTAATTTCAGATGACAATGCGAGATTCACATATATACTGATATGCCTCATCAAACAAGAAATGAATTATAAATATAAAATTGGTAACATTAGAATTTAAGATAAGAATTTGTTTTTTAAGTGACAGGAGGAGTGTCAGGCTAGGGTGTGGGCACCGTGACCAAACCTTTGATAAACTTGGATACAACTAAGGGAAAAAAAAATTGAATAGTTTAATTTTGCAATATATCTTAGTCTGCACAAGATATTGCATTGTTGTCCCTAACTATACCAAAATTGTTACTTTTCAAAAGTTATAGGACTACTAAGTTGATAAAATATTATTATGAATCACCCAATGAAATGCCTTAAGCAACATTAAAAATTATTAAAATATTAATATTCAATTTGAGATTTGGATTAGCTAATTTTTCACAACTTACCACAGTTTTGATTAATATAATAAAACTTGAAAAAAATTGTTGAGATAACCTAGAAATGGGTGCAAGAAAATGATGAAACATATGACTTGAAACTTAACTCATACACTATTGATAAACTTCATGGATCCTGATTAATTTCTATCGAAATTAATTTTGAGACTAGCATATTGAATTTTAGCTATGACCAAGTACTGTAAGTGCCATGGTTTGTATTCAATATATTGGTGTTGAAATTAATTTTGATAGGAATCAACAAGTATCAGATGGCACCATGCATGAAACACTGACAGAAACCATCAAATTTATGAGGCAATGAACCTCATAATTTCAATCGAAATTAATATAGACCCCTGCATATTGAATACAAGCCATTTCACATGGACTACACAGACATAGATAAAATTCAACATGCATGGCTTAAAATTAATTTTGATCGAAATTAACCAAGGCATTAAAACATCAATTTTTATATGGTGTACTTGATCAAACCAGTTTATCTAACTGCTTAGCTTACCTATACTTATAGGAATTTTATGCATAGTCCATGTCCATATTAATTTCAATCGAAATTAATGTTGACTAATACATAATGAATACATGCTATGACACTTACACTTGCCAGGCATAGCTACCATTAAATATGCCAGTATCAAAAATTAATTTCGATCGAAATTAATGAGCATGATAATCATGAATTTCTGGAGTCAACTGCTTATTTTTATGCATGGTGCCTTGCCAACATTAATTTCGATCGAAACTACTTTTGATACTGGCATATTGCATGTATATATGCCTGGAAAGTGTAAGTGGCATAGTGTGTATTCATTATGTATTGGTCAACATTAATTTCGATCGAATTTAATGTTGACATTTGCATATTGAACCCAAGCCAGAAAACAACCCAGAAGATTCTTCATAAAACTTCTCATTAATTTCGATCGAAATTAAGGCTGACCATATACATATTGAATGGTAGTTATATCTGGTCTGAGTAAGTGGAGATTACTTATATTCAATATGTATTGGTCAACATTAATTTTGATCAAAATTAATGAGCATTTTGATCATGAACCTTTTCAGTCAGTTAGTTGTTTTAATGCATAATGGCATGCCAACATTAATTTTGATCAAAATTAATGTTGAAATGATATAATGCTTTTTTGCATGACATGTAAAGGACAGAAAGTATTTTTAAGTATTGAAATTTTCTATACATGTTGAGGGTAAATATAAAATTTACATATCCATATTAATTTCTATAAAAATTAATGTTTACCAATACATAATAAATAGTAAATATGCCTTGTTAGTGTAAGTGGCATAGCTTTTTTTCAATCTGCACATGGCAACATTAATTTCAATCAAAATTAAGGTTCATGATTATCATCAATTTATGCAGTAAGTTGCTTACTGTTATGCATGGTAACATGTCAACATTAATTTTAATAAAAATTGAATTTGACATGCCACCAAGCATTTTTCTGTAAGATGAAAAGTAGGGCCCTCTATTCTTAAGGAAAAATGTTACAATGCATATTGAGCATGTAAATATCATTTACACATTTATATTAATTTCAATCAAAATTAATGTTGACCAATACACATTGAACACAAGCTTTACAACTTACACACACAAGATATAACTACCATTCAATATGTATATGGTCAACCCTAATTTCAATCAAAATTAATGAGAAGTTTTATGAAGAATTTTTTGAGTTGTTTGCTGGTTTGGGTTCAATATGCAAATTTCAATATTAAATTCTATTGAAATTAATGTTGACCAATACATAATGAATAAACACTATGCCACTTACACTTTCCAGGAATAGACACCATGCAATATGCCAGTATCAAAATAAATTTCGATTGAAATTAATGTTGGAAGGGCACCATGCATTAAAATATGCAGTTGACTCCTGTAATTCATGATTAACATGCTCATTGATTTTGATCAAAAAAAATTTTGATACTGGCATATTTAATGGTAGCTATTCCTGGCAAGTGTAAGTGGCATAGCGTGTATTCACTATGTATTGGTCAGCATTAAATTTGATTGAAATTAATATGGATACATAAATGTGACATAAAGAGGTATGGACCATCCATTTGTCGAAAATAAATTTTTATATCTCATACATTATTTTTTTTCTTAAAAAAATGTTACTCTCTCTCAATATCACCTTATAACATTTACCAAGCTGCTTTGAAAAAAAAACAGAATACATAAAATTCAATATAAGATAGCTATATTACACAGAAGATCACCGTTATACCTAAGTTATGACGATGTTGATTCTCTATTAATTGATTCCCGAATCTTTACCAGATCAATATCAGCTCCAACCCCAAGTGACTCACGTTCATTCACAGATAATCCTTGCAAAAATGTTGCTGAATAGCAATTCTTGGGGAGGTATTTGAAAACATTGAATATACCATTTTGTGCAACTGTCCTTTCTGATGACCGTGAATATGTTTTTAATGCTGATTTTTTTTGAGCTGGTGTATGGGCTAAGTCCTTTGTCATCTTATCCATTTTTTTAAACAAATCATTGAGTTCAGGATTTCGCCATCCAGTAATAGCACGGATAGGTGCAGTTGGGGCTGGTGCTGGGCCTTCCTCGATATCAGAGATGCACCTAGTATCATGAAAAAGCACAACAAAACCTGGCACATCACTGCAGAGATCTCTTGCTAACTTGTAGCGTGCACTAGCAATCTGAATTCCAACTAAATCAGCTTCATAATAACAAAAAGCAAAGTAAAATAAAAAACTTACCTTGGTCCGATAACGTTTTACTTGTTCCCTTGCCCTCTTTTCAATCTTTTCTCTTGCTACCCTTTCCTCTTCTTGCCCAAACAACCTTATCATCTCCTTCCCCTTATTAACTACCCATTTCTCAATAACACATTGAGTGAACTGAAGCTTTGACTGATCGATTGTATTCAAGGTGGTGAGCCATCTGGTACAGTGGTCGCATACTATGCTTCCCATGACTTGATTCCAAGTTGATTCTGAAAAATCACGGCAAGTCCAATCAAACGCGAATTTCCAAAAACCTTTTTCTTGCAATTCACGCTCTAAGTTTCTTTTGACAGAAAGTGGGATCGGTGCTCCTCCTTTTAGTCCTCGAGGCTCAGGTGCTGGAAAAAATTCGGGTAGTCGAATTTTGGATCGCAAGAAGGCTATAGAATTGGTTATCAGAAATTGTCGATCAGCTGCAGAATTGGCCCGGTTAGAAGATTGGACTTGGGTTAGGACAGTTTGAATGGTTTTTAGTTTGAATTGGCTCCAATCTTTCCAATTTTCAATCTCCAAAGGTGTTGGGCTCGCAGGATATTTTGTTATTTGTGTTGGTCCCCCAAGACAATACTTCAGAAAGTGGTAAATATTTCTATTTAGACTGTCCGAGCTCCTGGGAACATTATTCCTTCTAACTAAGCCTCTTACAGCCCTCAACCCCCGTTCTCGCTCATGAGACTCTGCTGAATTGAGTCTGTGGTAATCACTGATACCCATAATGATTGAGGGATTCACTAACAATTCAAATAAGTTAATTAAATTGGTTATTTTTCAATAAAAGAATACACTACAAATTTGACTTACCTGCTCCACTTGTGCTTGCTCCTTGGTTAGGCTGAGCAGATGATGATTGGTCTACGAAAAATTCCCTCAATACTTCACTAGCCCAATCTCTTCCTAGCTGATCAGCACTTTCAGAAGCAGAAGGATGATTGGGATTAAAATTTCTTGGTTCTGAATGAGACTCTTGGCCTGGATTGGGATTAGGTGGTGGGTTAGGATTAGGTGGTACAGATTGAGATGCATCTGGAGGTGGATCAGCAGAGGGTGGTGGAGGAGTATTTCCAGTATTAGTATGTTGAGGCGGAAAACAATCAGAATCGGTTGGGTCAACAGACATCCCTTCAAAATTATCATCCATAATGAACTGTAATAAAATTAAATAAAATAAAAATAATCAGTTGTTAAAATTTATACCTATCAAAGCTAAAGTAAAAAAAGATACTATGTATATAGTCTTGTAAACGTGTATGTTCTCTTGTCGAAAAATAAAGTGAATAATATATAGCTATCAGCTAAAGTTGGAAGGTCAAACTATTTATAGTAGATGAATGAGCAAGAAGATCATTCATTAAGTAAAAATTTTATCATATTTCTCATTATCATGATTTTATTTCTTTCATTCTTACATTTAAGATAAAAATGACTCATTGAAAGCATGGCTTCTCTCGCAAGAAAAGCAACCAAAGTAATTGTTCACTGGTTTATGATAAGGTAAGTTGGATGCATTGCATTTTTTAATCGAGCATTGAATTATTTCTTTCACCATTTACAAATATCACCAATCCTACAAATTTCCCCGATCCCAAATTAACACAAAGATGTTAGTCAACAGAAAATAAATTTGATTAATTTTTTCACTCACTACTGTCTGCAGTCCAATGGCAGTGACAACCTCATCTTTGATTCCAAACATTCCTTTTTTGTGCTCGACAGTAGCTGCATGTCCAATTATTGCATCTTTCTTAATCACAATTTGAGTTGCTTTGGCTACTCTTACTAACCGACAATGCACTTGTGGGAAAAGCTCATAGGGATCCTTTGATGTTTCTTCTGGACGGAGCTCTTTGAAAGGACTTACTATTAAATATATTTGATCAATCTCTTCCTTTGATCTGAAAAGATCATCAATTTGCCCAAACTGGCTATCTTTTCCATAGTAGAATTAAATTGTTGAATTAGCAATGTGTCGATGGTAACTAGTAAACCTCTTTCCATGTATCAATATGCTTGCTACATTTTCAACTACCTGATCCCCACTTTTCTCCAATGGTGTCAAACCCATCTTGAAGTTTCTTTTCCCATTCGTGCCCTTACCCATTTAGTAAATAATGCCATACTTAGATGGATCCATTTGTTTTGTTTATCGAGATCAATATGGATTTTTTTAGTCTCACATTGATCATTATCTTCAGCTTCACCAAGATCTAATACCCTAGACTTCCGATACCAATGTTTGAGCATTGTTAGCGGTATCTCTCCTGTGGTAAATATTAATAAATTAGCACAGCTGAGTTTTTAAATCATTGCTTACAAACATTACATACGTGGATGGTGATTGTTTGGAATTTCAGATAATATATGATTCACCCGCTCTCCAGACCAAGTAGCTGTACCTGATGGTGGACCAAGACGCTTTATCATTTCAGGATAATGTTGAGTGATATGCAGATTTGGCTTTGATTTAATATTCTTCCAATCCTCTTCAAGGCACTCACGATACTCTAACAGAAATTGATCTAGATCTTTAAGCTCATTAGTCTGTATATTTTTTAATGTCAAAAAATTGGTGATCGAGCATAATGTTACAAGTGACTTGAGAAGATAATATTCTCTTGGTTTATCAGCTGAGGAAGCTGAAGATTCAGATTCTTTAAATTTTTCAAACCAAAGGGGTATAAGTGACAAAGGGAAGTAGAGAGTATACAGCATGTGCCATTCTGCTGCCTTGAGGGATGCTGCCTTTTTAGATCCTACTGATTTTGGAACTCGTGTTAGCCAGGAAGGTCTTCTTACTTGATCAATAATCTTCCATACAACCTGTAGCTCTGCTGCTGTGATTCGTGGATTACTACTACCTTCATTTTCTTTCTCCTTACCTTTCCTTTTATTTTCTTCATCTCTAGCTGTCTCATTTGATGAGTGAGATCCTTCACTCTGTGATATGCTAATGCTTCTTTGCCTTAAGTTATACAATGAATTCCTACTGTCACTGCTGTGAGACTGTATTGAGGCCACATCGCTATATGGAGGAATAAATTTGGATCTGGATGAACTACTCTGGCTTCTTGATCAATTTGTTCCCAATCCTTCATTATCTAGTCCATGATGACTTGATGACTGTCTTGAACTCGTACGTCTTTGCCGCTTGTGCTGTCTCGTGTGTCCTGTATCATCATCATCATTATTCGTGGTGCTTAAGCTACTTCTACGTTTTTTTCGAATGTTTGTGCAGTGAAGTATCAGAAAAGAAATCATCATCTTCTTCTCTTACATGCCAATTTTTATCCTTTTCCAGCTTTCTTTCTAGATCTTTTGCTGCATTTTGGATTTGAAAATAGCTTAGACTGTGATCTTTTAGGTTGCCAAGCATATGTGAATGCATAACATCAATTGAGCAATATTCAGTTGGACGCCAATATTCAAGGTTATTCAGCTCACTCCATCGTACCCCATGATTTTGAACAATTGATACACGCTCCCAATGTGACTTAGAATTTTTCCACTTTGTTGCCCAGCACATATGATCCTCATGATTCCGTAATGAAAAATTTCCCACATTCTTTTCACTAATTTCATCTTTAGAGATATTACAGAAAGAGCAGAACATTTTTGCAGAGTGACTCGAAAAGCCAGCCAATTTTCGTATTGCAGGAATGTCACCTATCAAAGAGAACAATGCAACTCTTAATTTCCGGCCTCGTGGATAAAGATGTGTCTTTTCAATCAATATACCATCCCATAGAGTTTGTAGATCATTAACCAGTGGTTTTAGAAGGTGATTAAGCTGTTCACTTGTGGGTTCTGTTGGTCCGGGTATAATAGAATACAAAAAAAGATTTTCCATTTTGTATCTATCTTCTTGAGGTAGGTTCATACACACCATCATAATATTGCCTACAGACTTCTGATGACCTCCAATCCTATTGCCACCAGGCCTAAACCAGTCGACATATAAAGTAAACATTAAGTTGCCTGAAGTTATCGTATATTCATCATCATTGCTATACAGAGCTGGAGTGGTTATGGGAAAGTTTTTCCAAATTGAACCATCACAAACATCCTTCATCAAATCACACTCTACACGTTCTGCCACAGGGGTTTTCTTCTCAATCAGAAGCTCAAATTTGAACAGTTTGATCTTTTCTTTAAGCCAGTCGATAAAAGAATGGTGATGAAATGTTTTAAGAGATAAGTATTTTACATGTTCTTGATGTTCCTCCATCAAATACAGCCTTTCATCACATTTAACTGCAATTTGTCCTGCTCCAAACATTTTTAAATAGCGCTTTGATGATGAAAGAAACGGTTGATTGCAACATAGTATAGATGGTTGAGATTCAGAGTTATACTCATAAAGAGCAAAGCATTTAGGACAGCATGTTTTAGTAAAAATGATTGATTGAGCTTTAATCGACTAAAAACTGTATCTATCGAGCGTGGGACAAGGCGGACAATGCTATCAGAATCCAGTATTCCACTATCACCTAGAAGTTTGAGCTTCTTAATTTCTTCATCCAAAAATTGAGTACAACCTTCTTTGCTCAAATGATGAATCAGAGAAAGCTTTGCTGCCTGCCACATAATTATTTGGCTATACCGTTCCCCAAGATTTGAGTTTCTAGAGACTGTTGAAGATACTTCTGCCCCCAATAGCAACTGCCCCTATGTAATGAATCATTGAAACATCATAAAGACTTTAATTCTCACATTGAACTATAGATATACAGCTTACTGTTTCTGTGGAGCGGGAACTTCCAATGTTAAGTGGATTGTTGGAAGAAATAACCATCTGGGCCTTCCTATTTCTTTCCTCTTGATGTTTTGCATAAGAATTAGAGCTTTTGAAAGCCATACCAACTTCAAAGGACCCAGAAGAAGTTTGATACTTTCTATTGACACATCCAAGATCTTGACATTGACATACATGAAAAAATGGAGGCATTGTAATTGTGATAATTGTAGGAATAAGTTAGCTATTTGAAGTTACCGATTGAAGGTATTCCTTTTTTTGAAAGGCACTAGCTAATATAAGCTACATTTTTTTATCAAAAGAATATGATGGAATATGTGTTGAAATTATTTAAGTTTAAATGTTTAATTTTTAATCGGATAAATTATATATTAATTTAAAGTTATGCAGTCTACTTTATTTGTATTCTGTATACTCTCTGCATTTGTACAACAATGCATGCATGTTTATCAGAATATTTTCTATCATAGAAAAAATTCTGTTGTACGCACAAGCATCTTAATTATTTTTCTATCAAATGCCTTCTGAGTTATATCTAACTACCCTATAATTATTTGATTTTGATAAAAATTCTTAGTTATGGACTATAAGAAAAGTAATCCATATTTTTAACATAATTATTTAAAAAATTACCCCAAAAATCAAAGTTAAACCCAAAAATAAGTTTAATATTTTGTAAAAAACAATCACAAACATATTTCTTTCAATTTGAAAATTGGTCTGTACTAGGTAGAATTTTCTATAAAGAAAAAATCAAAAATACTCAAATAATAGATGCTACAAAAGTGTAAACCTTAAAGAATTACATAAAAGCTGAAACCTTGTATAACTTTTCATACATAAATGTGATGAAGTGACACTCTAGTCTATTTATTCAGGTTGAAAAAAATTACTCAAAAGAATATGTATTACTATCATATTGGACCAAAAATAATTTTTTGGTAATCAAAAAATGAATATAGCCTCACATTTAACAAATTATTTTTGTGGAAGAATTTTTTGAAAAGAAAAAAAAATCTGTTTCTTAAATGAGTCTGCTTTTATCACATAATCATTCTCCATATTTTATACCATTCCTTTTGAGTTCAAGTTGCATATAAAAATATAATTTATGCATATTATAATTCCATAAAGTCGAAATATTTCTTATTCTTAATTTTTGTGATATTTCTCCTTAAATCAACTTTGATCATAAAGTTTTGGAGCTCAACAATTTATCCTTCCTCTTTGTTTAATTTAATTGAACACTTTCTAAATCTAATTATTTATGAACCCTAGTAGCTCTTACTTTCCTCATGGAAACCTGCCCACAAACACAAGAACACTTTATAGAATTTTTAATGAGACTTTGCCTCCATTCAATTCTCACTTTTGTAGATCTATACACAATTTTTGTCGTTCACTTTTGGATATGTCACCAGAATCAAATGGATGGAAACAAAACCCTACTGAAGAGCAATTAGACAGATTTTCATCATTCGACATGAATTCTTGCAACATTGCCTTTGAACTACCTCATCCAGAATCAAATTCAGCGGTTTCAGAAAAGTTTCCACCAATTTTCCGTGAATCTTTTATTGAGCACCTTCACATGTGTGGTTTCCCAGGATCAACTTTCGCTTGGAACCTAGATTGGTTTGAAAAATGGAACCAGGTCTTGGCAAATATTCTCATTAAACACTGGGACAATGCCTTAAAAACCAATAATTTGATTGCATATCCAATTGACTCAACTCAAATTAGCTTCTCAAATCAAATAGGAGTTCTTCACCGTTGGTTTTTAGGTCATGCTGATAGATTAAGACTTGGGAAGGATTCTCATAGCTCTCAAGAAATAATCAAAGTGAGAAATCATAAATATAGAATAAAAAAAAAGTATGAAAATCCCTTTTTTTCCAACTGTTTTTATTTATGACCTTTATTTCAAATAACAAAGATTCTTAGAATTCAGTTAACCGAACTAAACTTCTTAAACAACTTCCACATTGTGAAACTTATCACAACCTTTTCACAAACATCAAATGTTGTTCAGACACCGAAATTGATAATGATGGATTGTTAAGACGTATCTTAATGCAATGGAGGTCTGAAGATTTTTCTAAAGTTGCACAATATCTTGACCAAAAACACTTTGATATTCGAGATAATTCAACCTACTCTGGAAGTGTGCTAAAGGACTTGGCCTTGTACAAAAGAATCAGTTTGGTTTCAACATTATCCCCTAACCTTAATCCTTCTCATGTCCCCCGGGGTTTGCCAAATGACTGTTATTCTCCCTTATATCTTGCATCTCTAAATCCTCAACAACTCAGACTTTTAAATCCTCAAAATCCCATAAATTTACCTGCTCTCTTTGAAATTCTTTCTTCCTCTAATGTGAGTGATTGACAAACTCCCTTAATAATAGGTTTGCACACTCATACTCCTCATTTCCACTGTTTGGGACACTTAGCCTTGAAAACAAAAACATAATTTTAATGATTACTATTATCATTAAAATTTATAGAAATGAAATTTGGCTTACATTGTTAGCTCCATTTTTTTCCTTTGAATCTTATACATGCTGAATTCTATACTTCCTTGTACAAAATAATTCAAAACATTTACTTCATTTTGCTGCCCCATTCTATACAGCCGATCAACAGCCTGTTGCTCAACTGCTGGATTCCAATTTGGCTCCTATTTCAACATTGAACATATAAAAAATTTAATATTTTTTTTCTTAATATGAAATAAAAAACATTGAGCTCACCATTATATATACATTTTGAGCACACCTGAGATCTATACCCACTCCTGCAGCCTGAATCGTTCCAACCAAAACTTGGCAATTTTTATTAAAATGGAATTCATGCATATTTTTGTCTCGCTTTGTCCGGCTGAGTTCACCCGTAAGCTGGGTATACCTAATATTGTGGTCATCTAAAGCCATTTTTATTCTATTTTGAAATATTAGAAAATTGTTTTTAATAAGCCAACACAATTTTGTAAAACAATTCATTATAGAATCACTTACATCTGCAAAAAGTCTGCAAAGTTGGAGAATATAACAGCTTTTGGAAAGTTTATATCCCTTTCACCAGACAAAAAGTTTTTTAAGTGGCCTATAAGATGACAAATCTTTGCGGAATGCTTCCAGGTGAAATCAAAAGTTGGAGTTTCATCCAGATTTTCGTAGATTGGATGGTTGCAGAATTTTCTTAAAATCATCAGCTCTCTTAGAAACTCAGATGAGTCCCAAGGGAAGTCAGTGCTTCTGGAGGGCCCATATCGCTCAGTGAATCCTTCTTGAAGCACATCAAGTTTAGACCTCCATGGATCTGCTAATTGAACCGATATCCCCCTTTGAATCTTTTTTGGAAGAGACAAAATTGCATCCTTTGTTCTACGTAGGCTTATGACTTTCATTAAGTGATTGATTGATTTAATAGAATTAGCCTTTCCTTTTTGCAAACTTGGAAAAAGGAAATTCTTCCTTAACCAGTCTTCTTGCCACTTTTCGATTCTAAGAAAAAATATGAGACTTTGAAGGTCAGTGGGCCTGTTCTGAAGTGGAGTTCCAGTCAAGCATAGTCGGTGTTGGGATTCCAAGTCAAATATTGTTTGAGCCCTCTGCGAGTAAGGATTTTTAATGTAACTAAAAGAATATTTATAAAAATTGATTATAAAAATTAAGTTTTAAGTTTTAGATATAGAAATGGGCACTAACTGAGCTTCATCTAAAACAACTCTATACCAAAAGAGCATTTGAGTCACCGGTATCTTTTTTTGGCTTTGATTTTTTGACATCGTTGGGCTAGCTATTTCATAGGTCGTTAAAACAATAGCAGTGTCCTGTAGCTCATTGACATTAGTATTTTGACAATCCTTCCCATAAAGAACCTTGAAAGGAAGTGCATTATCTTCAAAGTGCACACTTATTTCATTGATCCAATTCGATAGTGTTGCCAGGGGGCATATAATCAGTGTGGCTGAACTCCGATTAATACCTTCTTGATTTTCTGATACCTGGAATTGTCTTGCTTCACCTTGAGTTGCACTTATAAGAGAAAGAGTTGAAAGTGTCTTTCCCAAACCCATATCATCAGCAAGTATTGACCCGTTTCCTTCAGGCGGCAATTGATTGTTAGGAAACTGATCTTTATAGTCATCGAATCCAGTTCTAAGCCAATGGTTGTCCTGGTTCCTCCACATGATATCCAACTTTTCCTTTAACATTCGTTCATTGTCAATCATAAAATTTATTGCTTGAAGTTGATGTGTTTTGAGAACTGTTTTGATTCCTCGGATAAGTTGATCAGCTTTCCAATCTTGAGTACTCTGAGATATTTGGAAAGAGCCTTCAAAAATTACATGCGGGATATTAAAAAAGATAGTGGAGTCGTAGTTCAGGATTGGACATAAATCGATTTGTGCAGAAGAAAATGCTTCTTTAGCAAGACTGATTAGTGTACTTGAAGAAAAGAGGCATCCCCAAAGTTGATACTGATTACCAAAAACTGGAACCAAGTAAGCATGAAAATAGAAAGGCTTCATAGGATTCAAGGCACTTCTTTGGTTTAAATGGTGAGATCCAGAGCCAATGTCACCCAATAGTGGTCCAATGTGCTGACTCTGCACTTGAGAAAGATTACCAACAAGGGTTGGTTTTCTTTCTTCAAATAGTCCAAAAATATGAACATTTGAATGGCCTCGCTGTAAAATTGTAGGGGTCGGTGAGTTTTGAAATCTTGAAATTACATTCATATAAATTTGATCGATTGTTATTGAGAACTTTCCAACACATCTGAGACTTGACATATTAAGTAAGAATAGTATCTGAAGATAGTGGTTGTTAAAAGATGAATTGAAGCAAAAAATGAAGAATCAGTTTTGAATAAAACGACAAAATAACTTTTTAGCATATGCTATGCTAAGCTCATAATTCTTTCACATGTATTATTATTATCTTTTTAATAAATATTGGAAGTAAATCAATGATAACTGGAATGAATAATATGTCTTAAAAATAAATCTTGAGCCTATAGAGTAAATTTTGGTTTGTGGAGGAAGAAAAATTTTCTCAATAAAAATGTGCATTATTGTTACATTATAATCACAAAATAGAATAATTTCACTCTTATTACACTTATTTATGTTTCTGTCTAATAGTAAAATGCTTTAGATGTCAGTTCAAAATCCAAATTGAAACTACTACCTAGAACGATATCTTGATACTAACATACTTTTTGTAAGTCTTTGGAAAGACACTTATGGTGATCTCAATAATATTAAAATTGATTTGAATTGTATGTTTTATCAAATATCTATGTAGTCTAGTGTAATAATTGAGATACTACAGTTTAACCTTCTGTTACCAACTTGGCAAGAAAATATATGTAGATATTCTTAGAACGAATATCAAATTTTGCTTTCCACAAGATGGGAAAGTGAATATTATGATATGTTAAGTGATATGTTCAAGCTTTGCTCAATCTGTGCTCAGCTCAAAATCAAAGTAATCACCAAGCTCCAAGAAACCTGTGATTGAGTTTGGTTGAACCTAGGTCTAACTGATTACCAAATCTTTGTCCAATTAATTTAAATCTGGTTTCACAATGAACTCCCAACAGCCTTCCAACAGCTTTCCAACCACTTCCCAACATTTTTAAATGAGGGGTATTGCTAGCAATACCCCCCCAAATTTTCTGTGGTGATTGGAGAATAAATAAATTAACTTAGAAACAATTTCTTCATCTGGCAATTTATAAGATATTTTTAAATTATCAATTCTCTGGATAAAGTGTTGTCAATCAGAAGAAGAATCACCATCAAAGGTAGGATATTGGTCTAATTTAGGCCAATTTTTGTTACTACAAGAGTGGTAAGTTTTATGGTTAGAATTATTCAAGGTTATCAATTTTTGAAGCCTTGAAAGGTATTCAGAAATCTCATTGTTCACAGAGGCAGATGGCTCATTCTGAGCATTCAAATTTTTATTTGATGTAACAGATTTTATAGAATAATTTTCAGCTGGAAAAATTGGCACATTATAAGGGAGAGAAGAAGCACCCTGTTCAGGCTGTTTCATTCTATGATGTACACCAGGTTGAGAAATATTTTTGAACTCATCACAATGAGTATTATTAGAAATTTACAATGCTGAAAATTTTTTCTCAAAATCAGACAATTTATTTCTTAAATCAGGGATATAAGATAATTGATCATTAATCCTAGCAATAGATAGAACATTTCTGTCTTCATCTATAAAGCAGTTATTACCCTAATTTTGGAAGTCAATATTCAATTTTCTCAGTTCACTATGCAGAAGCTTATTGTCATTTTTCAAATAAATATTCTCATCCATAAGAGGTTTCAGATCATTAACAATTTTGCACAGATTACTATACTTATCTGAGAGTGATCTGTGATCAGCTTTAAAAGATTTATGTTGAGAAAGGACATTATTTAATGTGTCTTTTAATTTGAAATAATCTGTGTCTTGAACAAAAGAACTTACTTTGCAATGTAAATGCAAATTATTTAATCTATCAATCTCATGTTTTAATAATTCTCTTAAAGATTTGTCTTTAATAACATTAAAATCAAGAGAGTCTCTCGAAATTTCTCCAGAAGTTCTTTCAAGTAAAAAATAAATTTCAGGAGCAACAGAATCATTCTTTGTAGCAAGAGTTGGATTAATCAAATAAGTAGAGGTTAAATGTAATGGCTCATCAAAAGAAAGTTTACTTAAAACATCAATAGGGCTACTAGTTACAGGAAGCTGTCTTTTAACAGGTTTAACTGTTCTTTCACCAGTCTTAATAATATTACCTGCAGAAGTAGACTTATTAGAAAACACTGCCAAGTGATTATCAACCAAACTACTCACCATGGCAGAGGAGGAAACTTCCCCTGGGATTGGGTTTGGGATTGGGCTTGGGCCTTCTTTCTTCTGCCTTGTTGGTAAGGATGAGGAGGAGGATGGAAATTGGGTGTTCTGGATAGGCCAGGTTGATGATGAGGAGGATTTTGCACATTCTGCTGGTAGTGACTCATTAGATAATCCCGTTTCCATTGCTCTACTTCCAGAGTACTTTGATTTTTTTGGAAGGAGGAGGGTATTTGAGGGGGCTGGGGCAGAGGAGATGATATGGGAGGAGGTTGAACCTGCTTTTGAGATAGAAGGTCTTGCATCTGAGACCAAAGGGTGTCCACCTTTGCCTTGTATTTCATACTTTCTGCTCTCAGCTCCTTGATTTGGCTGGATAAGTTGTTGACCTTTTGGCTTAAAGGAATCTTTTTTATTTTTATATTTTTTAGAGGATCCTGATTGATTTGAGGCTTGACTTCTTTCTGAATTGTTAGGGGAAGGGGGATTATTGCCTTTACCCCTCCTGAAATTTCTATGTCCTGTAGAATGAGAAGTTTTATTATCAGCGATTGATGTTTTATAATTTAATTTTGATGATCTTACAGAATCAGCTTCATAATCAACATCAATTTCATCCACTTGCAGGTTATCCATACTCTCAGCCAATTTTTTGGACACAATAGTGGGAAGATTAATTAATTTCTTAAAAAAAATTAATAAAATTCAGTTAGGAATTTTCTCAAAATATTAAAAAAAAATTTATTAATTAAATTATATAAAAAAATTTTTTTTTAATATAAAGTAATATTTATAAAAAATAATTAATATAATGGAATGCAAAGGAAAATTGGGAATAAACAATTAAGTTATTTTCAACCAATTAATTAAATTACCAAAATTAAAAATGGCAATATATGGGACTAAGTACAAAGTACTATTTAAGTCGACCAAAATTAAACAAAAATTAATAATAATAATAAATTAACTTAATAAATTAATTTTTATTAATAATAATGTTAATTTCTTCTAGGACTAAGTGGAATTAAACACTCTATAATGGTCAACTAGAAGAAAAAATTATATATAATAAATGAACACTTACACTCAGTGACTAAGCACAAGGCCACAATCACTGTTATTGCAGTAAAAAATCTAGTATAAGAGTTGATAGGAGCAAAGGTTGACTTACAGTAGTGATCATTTAATCACCCACAAAAATATATAACTTTTAAGAATATATAAACCTAAAAGTTAGATCCCTGGTTTGATTCACGTTTGCAGAAAAAGTTTTTCTTTTCGCGCAAGGTGGTCCGTGCGTTTTGACGTTTGTCCAAAAAAGTCAAAAAAGTTGATTGTTGATTATTCGGAAGGGTCCCCAATTGTCGGCCAGTCGTCTAGAAGAAGGTGGAAAAGGTAATTGGAAAGAGGTAAAAGGGGAAATAAAAAGGAACTGAAATAAAAGATAAGAAATATATAATTTTAATAATGAAGATTTAAAGACTTTTAATAAAAATGGACGGGGATCAATGTGGTTAATAAAGTAAGTACTGTTTTATTCTCTTTGTTAAATTATCAAATATTAATACTAAAGTATTCTTAACACAACCTTTAATATTTTATTTTATTACTTAAATAGGCAGAAGCACAGTTTAAATAGGTGTAAATAAAATAAATATTATAGTGTAATTAAAAAATATGTTTGAGTAGTAAGTGATGAGGCTACAGGGGATTATCAAAGGCCCTTTTATAGGTAATGGGTCCTCTGAAGCGCCACTACATTTTTAAATACAAGAGTCATAATAAGATGAAACAAGAAAAAAAAAGAATACATGAAACATAACAATTTAGAGAAAAATATGAAACAAATAATTAAAACCCCAAATAATAACCAAATTTTCCCACAACTAATTCCCAAATCAGTAAGTAAAAATAGTGAGTAACCTACAAGCCTGAGACATAGGAACTATGAGAAAAAATAATTCAAAACAGATGGTACAGTATGCTTTAAGGGTTTTTAAGTGAAACAAGTAAAAATATTTTGATGCAACAAAATATGTAATAAATTTTAATTTATTATAAAGAAATTAATTTATTGTTCCGACTATTTCATTAAATAATTAATTTAAATAAAACAATTAATTAATTTATTACTAAATTAAGTTGAGAATTTTAATACTATTTTATAAAATAAGTATTATAATTTATTTAATTTTTTATTGACACAATTAAGGGTCCAAAAAACAGCGGCAATAAGTATGGATAATAGTATATGAAAAAGTATATTTTAATAATTAAATTTAATTAATTAAAGTAATTAAAATATAAGATAAACACTTGAATATAATTATCTTATAAGTTTTTAATTAATTAATTTATAATTATTAAATAAAACAATGCGCCCTTTGTTATGGAATATAATTAAATGCTTTTAAATTATCTTATAATAAAATTAAAATAATATTTACTTTATTTATATAAATAAAATATTAATATAAATTTATTATGTAATATAATATTAATGTTAAATGCATACTCTGCAATTATTATGTCTTTATTTAATTCCAAAAAATGGTCTGTTTATTTACTGGGCTCCTGGGACAGCCTGGCTGACAGTTTAATTGAGAATAACTATTATATTAGTCTTTCCCTGAGGTTTAAACACTAAATAATTTATCAATAAGTAGTTGGACCATTAATATTTACTATTAAATCATACTTATATACTAGCATAAACTGACACTACTTCTAAAATTTTATCATTAATAATTTGTTTTTGGTGTAGAGCAGCTCCAAGTCAAACAAAACTTGCATCTGTGTAGAGGAAAAAAGGCTTATTAAAATCTAGAAGGGCAAGGATTGGAGCTGTCATTAAAAATTTCTTTAATGTATCAACAGCTTTTTGAGTATCCTCATTCCATATATAAGCCACATCCTTTCTATTCAATTTGGTATGTTGTAGGGCTATTACTTAGTAATTTCTAATGTATTTTCTAAAATAGCCACACATTCCTAAAAAACTTTATATTTCTCTTACAGAAGTTGGTGCTTTTACATTCTGGATAGCAGCAACTTTACCTTGATCTACACATATTTGTAAGGCAGAAACTACATGACCCAGGACTTTCAGGGATTGAAAACCAAATTTACTCTTTTTCAAGGATAGAGTCATGTTAATTTCATCCATTTTCTGGAAGACTCTTCCTAAGGTTTGGATATGTTCATCAAAAGATTTAAAAAAACTATGATATCATCAATATAAACCATTAACCATCTTTCAATTATTTCCTGATGAAATGTGAAATCCATTACTTTTTGGAATACTGAAGAGGAATTTTTAGGGCAAAAGGTCATCCTAATATATTTATAAATTCCCATATGAGTTTCAATTAGCAAAAAATTTTGGGAGGATTTTTTTAAAGATATTTGATGATAACCTTTATTACCAGCCAGACAGCTTCTGAATTTTTCACCTTGCAAGGTAACATGTATATAATTTATCGTGGGAAAAGGGTAATTATCATTTAAAGTATAGGTATTTAATGCTCTATAATCTCCACATAGCCTAGCTTTATCTTTCTCATAGGAGATTAAACTGGAGAGATGACACAATATTTAGGTGCAACATCCACTTTTTCAATAGTATTCATACTTAATAAGGTTGAGATATTATCCCCAATATCTTTTCTCTTTGTGGGAGAAGCAGGATAAGGTTTTTTTAAGGCTAGGAAGTATTTAATTTAAATTACAGGATAAAGAAATTTTTGTTTTATCTTTAGCAAATCCTAACACATGGGAACCATGAAAAAAAGCCATAGTGAAAGATATAATTAAGGCAACTATTTAATCCTTTTGATAACCAGTTAATTAATCACCAAATGAAGCTGTGTCTATTTTAGACAATAATACATCTATTTCTTCTGTTAGTCTACCCTTATAATGAATCAATGAATTACAAGATTTTAATTAGGGCATAATTCTTTTTAGAGGAAGAGATTTTAAAATTTCTTTTCCAATTCATGCCCAAGGTAAAACAATTGTTTGAAGGATCTAATTTTATGCCAAACATGGTTAAAATTTCATTTCCCATAATAAACTCATTGTTTAAATTATCATTTTTCATTACAACAAATTCAAAAATAGCTCTGAAAAAACCACTGTTATATTTAAAGAACACAGTGGTATTGTATTTGCCATTTGGACATAAAACAGAACCATAACCTTTCCATTTTTCAGATGTTATAGGTAACAATTTGCTTTGATAGTCTTTATCCACTGAAGCTAGTGCTTTCTCAGACACTACACTTCATCCAGCACCAGAGTCAAGAATAACCTCAACATTTTTACCATTCATGATAACTGGTGCTTTCAAGGGTGATATTAAGATTGAACTTTCAGTAATATCTTTAATGATTTCAGCATTTCCTACAGAAGATAAATCAACATCAAAATTTTCTGACCAATTATCTAAATATTGGATATGTTTTTCTAAGACTAGAACTTCTTGAGAAGAGTCATGGTCATAAGACATATTACTATTACAGTCACTTGAGGAATAATCAAGATCAGCTTGAGTATTTTCAGATTCTTCAGTTTGTTCAACAAGATGAATTTTGTTGTCACAA
Organism: Hemileia vastatrix; assembly: GCA_030280995.1. Lineage (NCBI taxonomy): Eukaryota > Fungi > Basidiomycota > Pucciniomycetes > Pucciniales > Zaghouaniaceae > Hemileia > Hemileia vastatrix. The sequence goes on from JASXTE010000015.1 coordinate 8,057,813, forward strand.
ACTTTTCCTTTCTGCCATGATTTGTTACATTTAAAACAAGTGTTTGTTGCATATTTATTTGGTGCAACTGGAGCAGAGGGTTTACCAGTTCTATCTGGAAGTTTTGTTGACGGCTTCCGCTGTTCATGATAAGATTTTAAAGGATAATTCCTTGGCTCATATCTATGATTAAGTATAACTTCATTACATATTTTAATAAAGGAAGAATTCTCTCTTACATGCTCAGTCCTTGCCACAATCAAATCTCTAAAATATTTTGGAAATCTATAGATAATTTTGTCTCTCCAAATATCATAATCCATTTTTGGATCCATTTCTCTAAGAATTTGTGTTATTTTCATGAGGAAAACAATAGGTTTTTCTGGAGAGGAGGACACATATTTAGAAGTCTCATATAATCTCTGTTGAGCAAGTCTGAATTTTGAACCACCAAATTGATTTTCAATCAATGTTTTCCACTCTTTCCAAGTATATTGTTGATTTTCCAATAAGACAGACTCATACCACATTAAGGCTACATTGAAAAATAAAGAAAATAATTTAGAAATAATCTCTTCATCTGGAAATATATAGGAATTTTTTAGATTATCAATTATTTGGAAGAATTTCTTCCAATCAGATGAAGAGTCACCATCAAAGGTGAGATACTGATCTAGTTTAGGCCAATTTTTCTAGCTCCTGGGATGGTCCACTTTTTTATTAGAATTATTCAAGATTAATAATTCTTGAAGTTTTGACAGGTGTTTGGAAATTTCATTATTTACAGAAACAGCTTTTTAATGGCCATTACAATATTTTTTGCTAGTTGCATAAGATTTCACAGACTCATTTTCAGGTTTTTTAATGACTGAAATATGTGGAAGGAAGGAGATGCATTGTTCAGGCTCTTTTAACTTATTTTGATTCAGCTTATGGGCAGCATTTTGATTGACACCATAATGATTCACAGATAAGGTTGAGAATTTTTCCTCTTGGTCAGACAAATAACTTTTTATCCGTGGAATTTCAGAAATTTGGTAATTAATTTTTGTAAGGGATAGGATATTTTCATATTCATAAACTGAATATTTGTTACTCAGATCCTGATAATAAATTTTCAGATTTTTCAAATTATTTTTTAAAGACTTATTTTCACTTTTAAATGAAGAAATCTTATCTTAAGGGGTATTTATTCATTTATAGTTTTTTTTTTACAGATGAAGATCTTTATCTGAAATAGCTTTATGATCACTTCTAATTTGTTTTTTTTGACTAAGAACAGTATTCAAAGTATCTTTTATTTTAAAATCAACTGTATCTTTAACAGAAGAACTCACTTTAAAATGTAAATTCAAATTTTTTAATTGGTCACTTTCATGCACTAATAAATCTCTCAAAATTTTGTCTTTTACAACATTTAAATCAAGAAAATCTTTCAATATCTCCTCAGAAGTTTTCTCAAGAAAGGCATAGACTTCAGGGGAAACAGAATCATTTTTAATGGAAAGGGAAGGATTAATTAAAGAATTTAACGTTAAATGTAAAGGCTTATCAAATGACAATTTACTAATTACATTATTAGGGCTACTCATTACAGGAATTTGTTTTTTAGTAGGTTTAACAGTTCTTTCAACATTTTCAACAAGATTAACTGTGTAGGATGATTTATTACTATACATTCCAAAATGATTATCAAACAGATTAATTACCATGGCAAGGGTGGAAATTTACCCTTTGCCTTCTTTATTCTGCCTCCCTAATAAGGATGGGCCTGTTGAGGTTGATAGTAGGTTTGAGTTCTGGATGGGACAGGGTGTTAAGCTGCTGGTTGCTGTACATTATTCTGGTAATGGCTCATGAGGTAGTCCCATTTTCATTGTTCCACTTGTAGAGTGTTTTAATTTTGAGGGAAAGAGCTGGGTGCCTGATTGGGCTGAGGCTGAGTCTGAGGCTGAGTCTGGGTGGTTGGTAAAGGAGGATGCTGAACCTATTTTGTCCCTTAAAATTTCCTGCATCTAGTCCCACAGGGTGACTACTTTTGCCTTGTATCTCATGTTTTCTGTTCTCAGCTCTTTTATATGACTTGACAGATTGTTTACTTTCTGCACCAGAGGAATATTTTTTATTTTTATGCCCTTTAGTGAATTTTCCTGACTGATTTGAGGCTTTAATTCTTTCAGAGTTATTGGGGGAGGGGGGTTTTCCACTCCTTCTGAAATTTCTATGTCCTGAAGAATTTGAAGGTTTTTTGTCAGCTGAAGAATTTTTGTAAGTTAATTTTGAAGAACCTACTGATTCATTATCAACATCCAAATCAATTTTATCAACATGAATATTATCCATGCTGCTTTTCAAGCTACTTAAAATAAAATCTGTGAACAAAAATCAATTGGATATAATCAATTATTTAAATTTATATTTTTCAAAATAATAAAAAAAATATTTCAAATTATTTAAAAATAAAAATGTAAATTTTCATTCAGTTTATAATTCAATTAATAATAATGTAAAACAAAAAAATGTAATTACAAATTAAATTATTAAAAAATAAACAATAATTATTTTGAGACCAACCAAAAATAGTTAATACCAAAAAATATATTGGTAATATTGGGACTAAGCACTGAGTACTATTATGACCAACCAATAATATCAAAATTTTTAATAAAAAAACTAATTTAATAACTCTTTTGAGAAAAAAATGATCTTCTAGGACTAAGAGAATAACTCTATTATGGTCAACTAGGAAAAAAAGATTAATATAAAAAACTTGGATCACTTACACTCAGTGACTCAGCAAAATAGCCAAGTCAATGTTATTGCAATGAAAATTCAAAAATAGAGTTGATAGGTCCAAAGGTTTACTTACTATAGTGATCAACAAATTAAATAAAAGTATATATGAATATAATATTATATAAACCCAATTGGTCCAACCCAAGTTCAAAACACAGTTGCAGCAAAAATTGAGCTTTTTGCGCGAGGTGGTACGGGCGTCAGTCCAATCATCCAAAATAATTATTGTTGTTCTGAAAGGATCCCAGTTGTTGGCCGGTCATATAGAAGAAGGGGAGAAAGAAGGGGAGAAAGAAGAGAAAGAAATGAAAGGAAGGAAAAAGGGGGAAGAAATTAAAGAAACTAATAAAAAAATAAAAAGGAGGAAAAGGGGAAGGTTTAAAGCAAAAGCAACAACAGTTTTTGAGAATGCTGACAAGACAAAAGGCAATAGTTTAATAGGTACTTTAATCCAGTAAGTAATTTTATTCCAATCTGCTTAAATATCAACTATGGACTAATAAAAATTTTAAGGCAACATTTTATTTAATTAATATAGAAATTTACAGGGAGACAAGCGCCACAAGTAATTAATATAATAATGTATTATAAATATAATAGGATAATGTAAGTGATGGGGATAAAGGAGATTACCCAAGGCCTTTTTATAGGCAAGGGGACCTCTTAAGCTCTACAAATGAGTATATACAAAATGGTAATAAGGTGAAAGAAGAAAATAAAAGAATATAACTAAAACATAGATATTAAGAGAAAAACATGAAGCAATTAACTAAAACAATGAGTAAGTAACTATTTTTCCCATCATAATTTCCCAAAAAATTTAATTAAAATTATTAGTAACTAAGTAACTCTGAAATATAAGAACTGTGAGTAAAATAATCCAAAACAGGAATTACAGTAAGATGTAAGTATTTTAATTGAAAAAAAAATTACATTTAAGCAAAAATTTATGTAGTGAATTTAACCTAGTATAAAGCAGAATTAATTAATTGCTTTATCTATCTAATTAATTCAATAACTAATTTGAATGAAACAAAAAATTAGTTTAATGATATTGCTAATTTAAAGTGAGAGTTTGTATACACTTTTATTAAATAAGTGTTTTAACTTATTTAATAATTTTTCTGACACAATTTAGGGTCAAAAAAGCGCCCAATATATATGGATAATAATATATAAAATTTTTTATTTAATATATAAATTTTATTAATTAAGTTTTAATTACATTATAAGTTAATTTTATTATTACACTTATAATATATATTTATTATTAATTAATTATTAATTTATTAATATTAGGGGGTATCAATGTTCATGGATCTGCAATTAGGGATCAGGAATTTTTATTCCCGGGATCAGACATTATTAATTGCAGAAGATTCTTATCCACTAGCCCTGGGGCTAGTGGAAAAGGAGTCCACAATAATGCATTATCCTGCCTCTTATACCCCAAGTTCCATTCCTAATTCCTGATCCCAAACTCATCACATCCATGATTAATTTTTAAGAGATTCACATGACTTATAATTGCTGATACCATCCTTTTGTCTCTCCTCACTCTTTTCCACTTAATTTTGTTTGCAAACACTTATGTTTTTTTCAATCTACACACCCGAACTGCACATTTGGTGGTGAATTCCCACTTCCCTCTCATCACCTAAACCTTCTACTGACAATCTATACTACCAACAAAAATGAAGCACCTCTCTACTAGAAAGCTACTTCACTCCACTATGAATTCTGACACTTTACTTTTAGTTATCTACTATAAATCTGACTCAGATTTGGAAGATGCTTTAGCCTATTTGTGTTTTCTTTCCAAAAAGTGTTACCTCATTGCCAGGGAGACAAATCTTTATCACGATCTCCGCTCCATTTTCAACATTTCTCAACTAAAATTCACTCAACAATTTAGAACTTCTCCCAATTCTTTCTTGAAACTTTATCAACTCATCTCTGATCATCCTATCTTTCATAACAATTCCCATAAAAAACATCATAATCCTGCCATTCAACTTGCTGTTGCAGTATGTTTCTTTGGCTCAAATGGAAAAAATGCTGCTTTAAGATTTTTAGATAATCTAATTAACATGGGATATGGTATGGTGATATTATACACTAAGCTCTGTATGATTTCTATCCTTTCCCTCAAGTCTCAAACACTTTCTTGGAAAACTTTAAAACAGCGACTTGAATCCTCTCAAGTAATGCAAGCGGAAGGTTTCCCTGGCTGTGTAGGTTTTGTTGATAGCACAACTATACCTTTGAGTAAAAAGCCTGCTCATGATGGAAACTATTACTTTGATCACAAAAAAAGGTTTATTAAAAATCTTCTCCAATTTCTCATCATTCATGAACTAACTTTTTATCTTCCTTCTAGACACTCTATTACCATTCAACATATATGCAATGTCAATAAAAAATTTATTGCTTTTGGCAGTGGCTGCCTTGCATCACGTCATGACTCTTCTGTCTTCCAAAGAATGAGGATTTCTCAAACCCCAGACTAATACTTTGAAAAATCTCAGTACCTCCTTGCAGACTCAGAATATGCAAGTGTGAAGAACATTATACCTGCTTTCCGTGAAGAAAGTTTAGAAAATGACCCCAAAACTAAATTTAATTATCACCTTGCCCAATCAAGAGTACAGATTAAACACGCTATAGGTATTTTAAAGGGACAATTTTCTAGTCTTTGGGAGCTCAGAATTAAATTTCAAAAAAAATTGGAGATAAAACTGAAAATCATTGGATCATGACTTGAATTATACTCCACAATATCCTAGCTGATTTAAAGGATGAGTGGAATGATATTTATGAAGAGGATCCTGGACCAGCACCTTCTCACCCCTTACTTGAATCACAAAACATTTGATCAACTGGCGTACACTCCATTATAATGCCAATTACTCTCCAACATTTCACTTCAAAACACTATTAAAATTTTATTTTGGTGCTCTCCAAATGTAAAATTTGTGTACATTATTCACTTGGTTTAATATTTTTGTTTGTTGCATATTCATTTTTTTTGAATTTACAGTGAATATCTTTTTTTTGGATGGCTCATTGGTTTTCTTTCACCAGCTCAACATGAAATCACATATTTTTCCAGTGTTTTTTTTCATTCATCACTCATATCCTTTTTATCCTCTCCTCAAACATCCCTCATATATTTTTGTTACTTTTATTATCTCAAATCAACTCACCAGGTAAGTCATTTTTTTTATTTTTGTTGTTTTTTTATTTTCAAATCATGATTTTTTTTGCTTTTTTTTGCTTTTTTGGTTTTGTTTTTTTAGTTTTTTATAAGTGCTTCATTTATTTTGGTTCAAGGTTAAACTAATTTTTTTTGTTTTTTCTCTCCCTATTTTCACTCTTGCCCTGCTCTTTTTGCCTCCTTTCCCCCCTTCTTGACTTCCTCAATCCCCGCTTTCCCCCTTTATTTCTCACCTTTCCCCACCTTTCCCCCCTTTTATCTCCTTTAGGCGCTCTTTTTCCTCCCTTTAGGTACCCCTTTTTCCCCTTTAGGCCCCCTATATTCCTTCTTTACCCCCTTTTCCCTCCTTTAGGCAGCCTCATCACTCCCCCCTCACCCATCATCACATACACCCCCCTCCCCTCTTATTGCCTCCACCCCCTCACCACCACCCCCTTTGCCTCACCTCCCCCCCCTTTACTAGCTAACAATTTGCTTAGAAATTTGTTTAGCTAGTAAAAAATTGCACCAAGCGATCCTTTTGTTGGTGAGGGGGTGGAGGTGATGTGGGGGGAGGGGGGGTGAGGCTTCCTAAATAGGGGAAAGGGGGGCAAAGGGGGCCTAAAGGGGGGAAGGGCGCTTCAAGGGGAGAAGAGGTGGCAAAACAGGAGGATAAGGGATGTTTGAGGTGATCAAGAAGGGGGGGTGTTTCAGGACTCCAAAAAGAGAGAAATGAGGCAGAAAAGTCTGAGTAAAATGTTTTAAAATAAAATTAAGATTAATTTGTATTTGAATTTTTTTTTTCTTTCAAATTTTAGAAATTTATTTTTTGGCACTTTTTTTTGATGCTTCAAGCTGAATCAAAATTAATTTTGATGTGTTTATAATTTGGTTTTTTTTTGGTAAATATTTTTCTGATACATTTTTAATTTTTTTATGAAAATAATTTATGAAATAATTTTTTATTTATTTATTTTTCAAGGAATTTAAGTGGTGTATAGATAAAAATCTTTTTTTTGGCAAATAATTTTACTGATGTTTGTTTTTATTTTTTTAAAAAAATTTTCTTGGTTGTTTTTTTTATTTATTTTTTTAAGGACAGTTTTAATATTTGGTTTTATTTCAAAAAACATTTAATTTGATTGAATTTGATCAAGAAATTTTTAAATTTTGTGAGTTTTATTTTTTTGCCAAAAAAATGTTTTGTGGTTTAGACAAAAAAATGTCTATTTCATCAGAACCACCTCTTACTTCTTTATCATCATCCTCTTTATCTTATTAATAATACTCTTCATTATACTCTTTATCATCTTCTTTGAAATTAACATCTATTTGATCAACTTCAAAAATATCAAAAAAATAATAATGATAAACGGTTTTAGTCAAATAAAAGAAAACTAAAAAAAATTATTTTAATTTTTTATTTGGACATATATCAAATATTGTGTACTATAAAACTAAATTGGATAAAAAAAATCTTATCCAAAAGAGTTACCAGAAGATTTAAAATACTTAACCAAATAAGGAGACAATGAAATAAAAGCCTTTATCAGTAATTCTTTTAAACCTCAATTTATTTATGAAAATCATTCTATTAATGCTTTAAAAGATGAATATTTTAATCAAATATCCAAACTTTTCATAACTATATATCAAATGGCCTTGGTTTGCTTACCAATAAGGAATATGAATTTGTTGCGTGGTATTATGATTAGATTTGGTTGGAGACCAGGATTTTTTAAAGGCTATTCTCTTGGTATGTCTAATAATAGATTTTCATTCTTAAAATTATGTCACTCATTTTATCTCCATAGGCATCTATTATTTACTTAAAAACTTATCTAAAGCAAAAAAAGATGAAGTTTTTCACTTATGGGACACCTTACCATCTTCTAATACTTTTCTTGCTTTTTGTCTTAAAAAACTCTGCAATAAAGCATTTGAAAAGAATCATGAAGTTTCTACAAAAGTTGGAATACAAAATTTGTGTGAAACCAAATGGAAATAAATTAGCAACAAATATCTTTTATTTTCAAACTTTATTATTACTCATTCAGGATTCCACAATAAGATTCATATTGATAGGAATGACACCAATTTTCTTACTTTTGGAATATTCTCATATATCAATCCAATAACTGGCCAAACAATACCATCTCCAGCTAAAATTAAAGGACATGGTTTATATTTTTTAGACCACAAGTGCATCATTGATTTTGGTTTGGGATATGGCATGATCAAAACAATTTGGAGCTCTTCTCAGGATCATCACCAAACAACAAAGCTCCACCTGGTTTGGAATCTTGTCAAGAGTTTACTCATTTTGGATGTTCTTTCCAAATTATTCAAAAGTTGATTCAAAGAATCAACAAGGTAAAAAAAGAAGGTAAAGTTAATAGATTTAAAAAAACTTTATCTATATCCAAAAAGTATGGGGATTAGTGGTGTCATCAAAAATTTAATATTTTTTCATAAATGTTTAGTGAATTTCTCTTATATTTCAATTTCCTCAACTAAAGTAATGGGCCAACAACCTTGTGTTGTATAAATGGTAATCATGACAACATTTATTTTTTCATATAGTCCCTCTAGCCTATACCTGTGGAAAGTCCCAAAAAAATTTTCTAGATTTGATCTGCATTTTGGCTAAAGATTTTCATTTCTTTAAAACTAGGGGAATTGATATGTATTAGTTTTTTATATATCAATTTATGTAATTAAATTAAATTTTGATGACTCCAACTCCTTACTTCAATAAAATGCAGGGGGGGGGGTATTGCCAAATTTTCAAATCAGACATTTAAAATTGAAGACTTGTAAAAATTTAGGTGATACCAACCCCTTGCTTCAATAAAATTTAGGGGATGGGTATTGCTAAATTTTCAAATGTAACATGTCAAATTTTTGACTTGTAAATATTTTGGTGATTTATAAAAATTTTGGTGATACCTGACCCTTACTACAATAAAATGCAGGGGGTTATTGCAAAATTTTCATATCAGATTTTCAAAATTTGTCTTGAAAATTTGGTGATACCTGTCCCTAACTACAAGAAGGGGGGATATTTTCCAAATTATCATAAGACATTCAAAATTCTTAACTTGAAAGAATTTTGGTGATAAACAACCCTTACTTCAAAGAAAATCAGGGGGGGGGATGGAAAATTTTCAAATGAGACTTGAAAATTTTATTTAAAAAAGAATTTTTAACATTAAAATACAAAAATTCAACTAAAGATGAATAAAGTACAGAAATACAGGAAATTTTTGTGAAAGTTTATGCACAAATAAATATGAACAGTTGAAGTGTGAAGGAACTAAACCAAACTAGTTATCAAAAAAATTCATCAAATGTTAAACTTCATCAACAGTTTTAATGGCTTTTACACATTCTATCAAGAAATCATTCTTTTTAGAATTTTCTTTGAGATGATTCTTATACTTCACCTTTTCCGTTAAGTTTTGATGATCAAGTGTTTTTTTCCTCTTTTTTTGATTTTTCAATAGTTAGAGTTAATTTAAATTCTTCTCCTCCAAGTCTTGGGCCCAATCATCCTTCCATAAAGAGATCTTGTACTTCCTCTCTTCCAAATCATGTGCTCTGTCATTCCTCCTGAAAGAGAGCTGGTATTTTTTCTTTTAAAAGTTAAGAGTCTCTTTAGCAATTTAAACTTGTTTTATAGTGATAAGAAATATTAACATAAAGTAGAAGAAAAGCAGAGTAAATTATTAAGAGGTATGGTATCACTTACCAGCATCACGTTTCTCCAAAAATTATTCCATAGAAGAAAAGGGGGTTTGTGATGAAGTATCACTTTTTTGTCTTCTTTATGAGTGTAAATTGAGACTAGTTGAAGCCCTTTTCTTTTTTTTTGATGTAGTTGGTATATTAATGTCCACCTCCTCATTGTTGCTAGCTTCAGACTCTAATGAAGGTGGGTCCTGGGTTTGTTTGTCATCTTTTTAGAAATAAGAAAATATAAGTAAATAAAAAAATAATTTGTATGATAGAAGAAAAAAAACATACATGAGTTAGATTTGGTTGGTTTATATCACCATATGGATATGTGGAAAGGCCATCTATATTTGTTGAATTTAAAACAGGAGAGGCTTAAGTGGAGGAAGAGGATGGGAAAAGATTGGTTTTGACATCATGTTTGGAGATAGAATCTTCTCCATCCAACATGTTTGCAGGATTAACATTGGCTTGCTCTCCAAAAATAGAATCCATCTCTTTAAATTAAGGACATAAAGAATCAAGTTTATTGTCTATGGATTTGGTGCCCTTTCTGATATGGAGGTCAGGAATACCAAAACCAGTAGAAGATGAAAGAGTCTTTGCACTCTTGTACTTGGCTTGATAATTTTTGAAGCCTTCAGACATCTGTTTTGAGAAAAGATCTATCCTTCCCTTAGTCTTATTCCATAATTGGTTGGCCATTAGAAGATAACCATTAACTTTTGATGCAGGGGGCCTTCCTACTTCAGTTGCATACTCAGTACCAGAACAAGAATCATAGTTAGATTTATTTTTTAGCCAGTTGGCAAGAATGAGATGATTATCTTTTTTTAGTTGAATGGTTTTGTGTTTCTCAGAAGAGCGGGGGAAAGAGGGAGTAGTTTGATTTGAAGAACAACTGGGTGATGGCTGACTTTGAGAAGATCTATGACGACAAGGCATGTTAAGATAATTAAAGATGAAAAAGAGCATAAACAAGCAGATGAGATAGAAAGATGAAAAGGAGCAGAAACAAACAAATGAGAGAGTGGGATGAAAAGGAGCAGAATATAATAGATGAAGTAGGGAGAAATTCTGAGTGGATATAATGAACAGGATGGTATGAGAATGGGAGTGTGCAGAAAGGTATAAGGAATATCCAGAGAGTAGTCTAAGATGTGGTAATAGAAGAAAGTTGTGTAATATGTGGTTATGACAGAAAGTTGCCCAAGATGTGGTTATGAAAAATTGAGTAGAAAAATGTCAGATAAGAGTTGAACATTGACATGTAAAGTGTCTAATAATCCAATAATTAGCAAAAATAATTGTGGAAGATAATTGGGGTATAAGGATTTTTATCCGCAATTAATTCAATTTCAGATCCCTGAGTAATGATACTCCCTATTAAATACATAAAAATACACCATGATATATAGTTAATAATATATATTATATTCTATTTTATTATATAAATAATTTACTTGGTATAAAAATTTATATAATAATTATTTTACTTTTTTATAAAATATTTATATAATTTCATTATTCAATAAAATATTTTATTTTAAATGAATATAATACATAATTTTATTACCTCTTATGCTTCCAATAAAGTATTACAACAATTAACTGGGCTCCTGAGACATCCTGGCTGACATTTTGTATTTTCCAATTGGATGTAATACTGAACCAAACCCCTCCAGTTCTTTGTCTGTAAAGGTTCAACTTTTTCTTTATACTTACTATCCATTTTCATTGAATTATTAATAGAAACTAAACTATCTGCAGATCCGGTGTCAAGAATGGAATTCATATCTTTTCCACATATAATAAAAGGTGCTTTAATAAGTGTGATTTTGTAAGTATCATGAGTTATATCTTTAATTGTTTCATCTTCCTCAATTTAAGTTAAAGATGTATCTGTTTGAGGTATTTAATTATTCAGGAACATAATATACTGTTCTAATACATATATCTCATTCTCATCATCACTGTAAGAAATTTTACTTTTACAATCCTCACTAGACTCCTCCTTTTTACCATCATTATTACTTGGTGCAGAATCTTTTGAGTTTTCAATAAAATTTATTCTCTTCTTACAAGGATGAGCTTTAATCCACCACTCATTACATTTGTAGAAAGTGTTACTTTCTTGTCTCTTAGGGAAAATGGGAGCTGAAGGTTTTTTCTTCTCTACTTGTAGCTTATTTGTAGTAGGTTTTACTACCTCAACGTTTTGCTTATAATGATTATACCTGGTTTCATATTTGTGGTTCAATAATATTTCATTGCATAAATTAATAAACCCAGAAGTATCTCTGATGGTTTTGGTTCTAGCTACAATAATGTCTCTGACTGCTATAGGCAATTTATATATTATTTTTTTCCACTTATAATAATCTATTTTTGGATCCATGGAATTAATTATTATTATTTAATTCATGAAAAACACCATTGGTTGATCCCCAGCATTTGGATCATATCTAGTTTTCTCTTACAATTTTGTTGTGTGATTCTAAATTTTGGGCCACAAAATTGTCTTTCAATTAGTGCCCTCCATACAATACAGGAGTAGTTAATTTTCTCACTAAATACATAATCAAACCATTTTAAGGCCACATCTGTAAATAAAAATATTAATTTTAATTTAATTTCTTCATCAGGTAATTTGTATGAATATTATAAGTTATTGATTCTCTGAATGAATTTTTTCTAATCAGATTTTGTGTCAGTGTATGCTAGTATCTAAGTATGATATAATAGTAAATATTAATGGTCCTACTACTTATTTATAAACTATTTAGTGATTAAACCACAGGGGAAGACTAATAAAATAGTTATGCTCAGTGTTAACTCACAATATTTGGATTGGTGTGTGCTAGTGGTGGAAAATAGGTTAATAAAATATAAATATAGCTAATATAAATATAATATCAATTTATAAATGCTTTATAATATATAAAATATAAATATAGATTATATAAAGATAATATCAATTTATAAATGCTTTATAATATATTTATATATGATAATAATTGTTTTATAATTTTTATTTGAATTTTAGTAAGTAAGTGATGTCCAATAACCTGTCAAATCCTCCCTTACTTATACTAAAATCTACTGGAGTGCACAGACCTTCAATCAAGATGATGTCACCCTTCTCCCAGGAAATTCCAACACTTAGAGTGCTCATCACCTCCCCATGGCTCATTGTCCAGTGGAGAACACATTATGTCCAAAATAACTATTTTTTACACCTAAAAAAGGAAAAACCTGTATGGAAATAAGTATACAAATAATATTATCAATATAAATACTAATAAAAGTGCTGGAGCTTACCCTGAATTTATTTATTTAAATAAAATATGACAAAAATTCAAAAAAATCTGTTAAAAACTAAATTATAAGTTTAACTAGACCTTTATAAGGTAAATAATTAGCATACCAAGCTTTAAACAAATACAAATTTAATTGGGTGTTATATTGTTGACCAAATACGAAGTGAAATTGGACTTATATTGCATACAGTTAGTACCGTAAATACCTAATTTTTATTTTAAAAAATTAGTAAAATTATTATAAGGGTTCTTTTCGGCATTCACTGAGTTATTATGACCCACTAATGTTCTTAAGACCCAAATATTTGGTTTATATGAGCTATACTACAGTAAAAATTACATCATAAGGCTTATACTAAATAATAAGTAATGATTAAGGAAAGACCCCCAATTGTCAGTGTATGCTAGTATCTAAGAATGATTTAATAGTAAATATTAATGTTCCTACTACTTATTTATAAATTATTTAGTGATTAAACATCAGGGGAAAACTAATAAAATAGTTATGCTCAGTGTTAACTCACAATATTTGGATTGGTGTGTGCTAGTGGTGGAAAATAGGTTAATAAAATATAGTTATAGCTAATATAAACATTATATCAATTTATAAATGTTTTATTATATATTTCTATATGATTAAATTTCTGTTATAACTTTTATTTAAACTTTAGTAAGTGATTGACGTCCAATAACCCATCAAATCCTCCTTTACTTATACCAAAATCCACTGGGGTGGACAGACCTTCAATCTAGATAATGTAAGTGATATACCTGGAAGTTAAAGAACTATGAGGGACCATAACCTCCCCGTGGAGTCTATTACAATCAGTTTCAACTCCTAGACCTCCAGTAAGGACCCTCCATCACAATTAATGATATCATTACCCATACAATAAATAGAGAGAACAGATAAAAGCGGATACCATAAAGAAAAAGGTAAAATAATTCATCCAAAGAGTATAGAATGAGACCCAAAGCATATAAAGGAGCCAAATAAACTTTTCAAGGCCTCAATAACATCCCCAATCATCCATATTTATCCAGTAATCATATCTCAACCAATAAATCTGTGAAAATCCATCAAAGGAAGCAGATTAAGTTGTCCAAACTGGATATATGCTCCTGAAAAAGGTGTATATGGTTTTGTAGGAATTGTGAGTCCATTTAATACCTCCATATGACCCAAAATAAGCATAAAAGTTAATCTTATAGGCTATTTAGTTGTTAAAACCTGCTTATAGACCTATATATACACAATTTAACTACATATTTCACTGAATATGAGATTTATGTATTCATATAAGCTCATGTATGTCTATATTTACTTACTATAACTTAAGATAAGTATATTATGACTCAATTAACACTTTCATAAGTATTATCAGGCCATGGATAATCTATTTAAACTTAAATACATCAATAATAGTGTAATAAATATATTTATAAGCTTAATAACCATATATATAAGTATTGTAACCATATTTTTTACTTGTAAGCTTAATTTAATTAAGGATATTTTAATTTAAGGATACGAAATACTCATTCCTGAAGATAAATAGGCTGACATTTTGATTTTCTGTCAAATGAAGGGTATTTATCTAACTTAGGCCAGTTATTTTGGTTAATATTTACTTGCTTAACCTGAGGAATATTATGTAATTCACTTACTTTTGATAGATGGTCATGTATTTCATCTTTCACTGATTTTTTACTCTCAGAGTCCATGGCACTATTTTATTTTTCAATCATTTGTTTTTCATATGAATTTTTCATGTGAAGTGGTATTTTTCCCATATAAGAAATGTTTTCATTTATTTTTTCAGTATTTTTTAAAATATTTTCTACTTCAATTTCCACTATTTGTAGCCTATATTTTATTAAAGGTACATGAGTTAAATTATCATTCACATTTGAGAAAGACAATTTTACACATTGCTCTATAATAGCCAAAATATTCTGAGAAAGTTCTAATTTATCTTATAAATTTATAATCTCAGAGGTTAATATTTTATTTTGATTTATTTATTCATTATTTGAATTTTAAATGACTTTTAATTCATTGGATGTAGTACTAATTGATTGTGTAAGGCTTAATAATTCACTTTCTGTATTATTTTTTGACTCTCTAGAGAATTTTTCCAATTTATCAATTCTTAATAACAATTTGATAATGATTCTTGATTCTATTGGATTTTCTTTTAAAAAATATTCAATTTTTTCTGTGTCAAACTAAGAATACTCATCTTAAGGCTCAAGATTTAATTCATTTGGTTTCATTTTAAAATTACTAGTATTATCTTTGTGATCAATAAAACTATGTAGATTTTCATCTTGTATAGACAAATTTGAAATTCTATTTTTAAATTAATAATCTTTTAAATCCTTATCAATTATATTAAGTAGATCCCTATCAATTTCATCACCTATGATTAATTCATTGTTAGTGTCATATAAATGATCATGAGAAGATGGATTACTTACAAAGGTCTTACTCCAATCCCCTTGCCTCTCCTTGCCTTTCCCCTGTAAGGGTGACTGCTAGAACCCTGCTGTGGAGGGTTGTTGTAGTTTTGCGTGTACCAGTCCCATTTCCATTTTCTGACTGTGATTTTTTGATCCTCCTCTTGGGCTGGAGGTGCTTCTATTGCCACCATGGAAGTGTTTGATACAACTGTTGCTGGTTGGGCTTTTATTCCTACTAGATCTTGATTGACATTTATGAGACTCTGTGCTGCTCTTTTTTCCAAATTTTTCATTTGGTCCAACATTTTGTTGAACTTTATTTTTAGGGTATTTAGAAGGGTTGAGAGTGAGTGAATTTTTTCTTTTAAGGTATTTTTTGTTTTCTTTATTGATACTTGTTTTAAAAGCCTTTCCCTTTCTTACAGAGAAATCTTTAGGCAGTTTCTTTTTGTAGGAGAGACATCCTCCATTTTAGTGTCCTGAAACAGTTTTTTCAGCTCTAGGTCTTAGATTATAAAGTTTTACCTCATTACTCACATTGTCTATCTCATCAATAATTTCTATGTGGAATTTAAATCAATGATTTGAAATATGAGTTATTAAAACTTCAAAAAGAAGTTTTATCAGTATTAATTAACACTACTGAAGACAATTTAACTTCTTACTTGTAGGTAATAAGTGAATCTATAAGTGGTAAAATTCCAATATGCTTTTATGAGGTCACTTGATATAACTGACCTACAATATGTAGCTGTGTTCTTTTTTTATAAAAGACAATTTTCAGTAATATTCTTTCTAAATATTAAATGAGTTTTACTAACAAATAAAAAGGACTTAAACTTCATGTTTAAAAGAAAAATTAAACAGTTTTTATTTTCTGGTTTATCATCTGCATCAGTCACAAAATTTATTTTTCTATTGACAGACTCCCACTAATAACAATTTTTATTTTAAATTAGTGATAAAATTGTTGATTCAATATCAAAATTTTATTATATAAAAGGGCTTATTTTTCTAAAATCAATATATAAGTAAAATTAACCTGCTTTAATTATCTGAATATTTATTTAGTTATTTTATTTACTTGTAGCCTCTTTTTGAATTTTTACTTACTGGAAGAAAACCAACAGAATTCTTGAGGAAAGGTCCACAATTTTCAGGCTGAGTTCAAGTAAAGAGATTTTAATAGCTTGATTAGTCAGTTTTCTAGAAGATTTTAATGGTCTTATATGAATACTGCAGTAAAAATCCAATAAGTATTAAAATATAACTCAATATAAGGTTCTCAGTAATTTAAATCTCACTAATTATATATGGGTTACAGTCTTATAGTTGGTAGAAAAATAAATGTAATAATACAGATACTATTCAAAAGTTTTATAAGTACTATTAATTTTAATTGTAATTTTTTTGTTTATATATTTTTATTGTAATGATAAAGAATGTAGAAAACAAGACCAAAAACTCCCTCCTTTTATACCCAATAATTCTCCCATGTAGCCCTTTTTTACAGTCCTATAAACGGCTAATGATTACTCATTCTAGCTAATACACCTGCGCAAAAATATAAAGAATTTCCAATAAAATAATTAGAATTATATCCCCCACCAAAATCCTGAAGTAATAGGTATAATCCATCAAAATAAAAGAATGAACAAAAAAGAGAGTATATGCATGTAATAAATTAAAATAAAAAACTAAAAAAAGAAAGAATAACACTGAATATTACAAAATATTAAGGGGGATAAAAAGTAGATGTGATGGGGATAATTATGAAAATATACTACGTGAAATCCCCATCTAAAATTAACCAATATTGACTGAGAAACCACTGATAAACCCAAAAAAGGACATGAGATATGGGGCAACTAAATTCAGTCCTTGGCAGGTGCTTGCACAGGTAAATCCTTTACTAATTTATGTAAATTTAAGCATGCTAGTTAATTAAAGGTGCCAAGAATGAGGTTATTAATGAAATTAGTGCATATAGTAAGATCAATGCATGTATAATTAAATTAGGACACTAAATAAGCAACTGTTGCCTATTTTAGTTTGTTTCCACACAGTGGGCATAGAATGTAGAATAATTATATTGAGAAATTTCAAAACTTTTCTAAAAATGAAGCTATTCACACAGGAAAAATGCAGGCAGTATCACCACAGAAAATTTGGGGGGGTATTGCTAGCAATACCCCTCATTTAAAAATGTTGGGAAGTGGTTGGAAAGCTGTTGGAAGGCTGTTGGGAGTTCATTGTGAAACCAGATTTAAATTAATTGGACAAAGATTTGGTAATCAGTTAGACCTAGGTTCAAGCAAACTCAATCACAGGTTTCTTGGAGCTTGGTGATTACTTTGATTTTGAGCTGAGCACAGATTGAGCAAAGCTTGAACATATCACTTAAAATATCATAATATTCACTTTCCCATCTTGTGGAAAGCAAAATTTGATATTCGTTCTAAGAATATCTACATATATTTTCTTGCCAAGTTGGTAACAGAAGGTTAAACTGTAGTATCTTAATTATTACACTAGACTACATAGATATTTGATAAAAAATACAATTCAAATCAATTTTAATATTATTGAGATCACCATAAGTGTCTGTCCAAAGACTTACAAAAAGTATGTTAGTATCAAGACATCGTTCTAGGTAGCAGTTTCAATTTGGATTTTGAACTGACATCTAAAGCATTTTACTATTAGGCAGAAACATAAGTAAGTGTAATAAGAGTGAAATTATTCTATTTTGTGATTATATTGTAACAATAAAGCTCATTTTTATTGAGAAACTTTTTCTTCCTCCACAAACCAAAATTTACTCCATAGGCTCAAGATTTATTTTTAAACCATATTATTCATTTCAGTTATCATTGATTTACTTCCAATATTTTTTAATAAGATAATAATAATACATGTGAAAGAATTATGAGCTTAGCATAGCATATGCTAAAAAGATATTTTGTTGTTTTATTCAAAACTGATTATTCATTTTTTGCTTCAATTCATCTTTTAACAACCACTATCTTCAGATACTATTCTTACTTAATATTTCATGTCTCAGATGTGTTTTACAGCTCTCAATAACTATTGATCAAATTTATATGAATGTAATTTCAAGATTTCAAAACTCACCAAACCCCACAATTTTAAAGCGAGGCCATTTGAATGTTCATATTTTTGGACTATTTGAAGAAAGAAAACCAACCCTTGTTGGTAATCTTTCTCAAGTACAGAGTCAGAAAATTGGACCACTATTGAGTGACATTGGGTCTGGATCTCACCATTTAAACCAAAGAAGTGCCTTGAATCCTATGAAGCCTTTCTCTGCTTACTTGGTTCCAGTTTTTGGTAATCAGTATCAACTTTGGGGATGCCTCTATTCTTTAAGTACACTAATAAGTCTTGCTAAAGAAGAAGTTTCTTCTGCAAAAATTGATTTATGTCCAATCCTGAACTACAACTCCACTATCTTTTTTAATATCCCACATTTAATTTTTGAAGGCTCTTTCCAAATATCTCAGAGTAATCAAGATTGGAAAGCTGATCAACTTATCCGAGGAATCAAAACAGTTCTCAAAACACATCAACTTCAAGCAATAAATTTTATGATTGAAAATGAACAAATGTTAAAGGAAAAGTTGGATATCATGTGGAGGCACCAGGAAAACCATTGGCTTAGAACTGGATTTGATGACTATATAGATTAGTTTCCTAACAATCAATTAACCCCTTAAGGAAACAGGTCAGCAATTTCTAATGATATGGGTTTGGGAAAGAGGCTTTCAACTCTTTCTCTTATAAGTGCAACTCAAAGTGAAGCAAGACAATTCCAGGTATTGGAAAATCAAGAAGTTATTAATCGGAGTTCAGCCACACTGACTATATGCCCCCTGGCAACACTATCTAATTGGATCAATGAAATAAGTGTGACCTTTGAAGATAATGCGCTTCCTTTCAAGGTTCTTTATGGGAAGGATTGTCAAAATACTAACCTCAATGAGCTACAGGACACTGCTATTGTTTTAACAACCTATGAAACAGCTAGCCTAACGATGTCAAAAAATCAAAGCCAAAAAAAGATACCGGTGACTCAAAAGCTCTTTTGGTATAGTGTTGTTTTAGATGAAGCTCAGTTAGTGCCCATTTCTATTTCTAAAACTAAAAACTCAATTTTTATAATCAATTTTTATAAATATTCTTTTAGTTACATTAAATATTCTTACTTGCAGAGGGCTCAAACATTATTTGACTTGGGATCCCAACACCAACTATGCTTGACTGGAACTCCACTTCAGAACAGGCCCACTGACCTTCAAAGTTTCATATTTTTTCTTAGAATCGAAAAGTGGCAAGAAGACTGGTTATGGAAGAATTTCCTTTTTCCAGGTTTGCAAAAAGGAAAGGCTTATTCTATTAAATCAATCAATCACTTAATGAAAGTCATAAGCCTACGTAGAACAAAGGATGCAATTTTGTCTCTTCCAAAAAAGATTCACAGGGGGATATTGGTTCAATTAGCAGATGCATGGAGGTCTAAACTTGATGTGCTTCAAGAAAGATTCACTGAGCGATATGGGCCCTCCAGAAGCACTGACATCCCTTGGGACTCATCTGAGTTTCTAAGAGAGCTGATGATTTTAAGAAAATTCTGCAACCATCCAATCTACAAAAATCTGGATGAAACTCCAACTTTTGATTTCACCTGACAGCATTCTGCAAAGATTTGTCATCTTATATGCCACTTTAAAAACTTTTTGTCTGGTGAAAGGGGTATAAAATTTCCAAAATCTGTTATATTCTCCAACTTTAAAGACTTTTTGCAGATGTAAGTGATTCTATAATGAATTGTTTTACAAAATTGTGTTGGCTTATTAAAAACAATTTTCTAATATTTCAAAATAGAATAAAAATGGCTTTAGATGACCACAATATTAGGTATACCCAGCTTATATGTGAACTCAGCAGGACAAAGCGAGACAAAAATATGCACGAATTCAATTTTAATAAAAATTGCCAAGTTTTGGTTGGAACGATTCAAGATGCAGGAGTGGGTATAGATCTCAGGTGTGCTCAAAATGTATATATAATGGTGAGATCAATGTATTTTATTTCATATTAAGAACAAAAATATTAAATTTTTTATATGTTCAATGTTGAAATAGGATCCAAATTGGAATCCAGCAATTGAGCAGCAGGCTGTTGATTGGATGTATAGAATGGGGCAGCAAAATGAAGTAAATGTTTTGAATTATTTTGTACAAGGAAGTATAGAATTCAGCATGTAAAATATTCAAAGGAAAAAAATGGAGCTAACAATGTAAGCCAAATTTCATTTCTATAAATTTTAATGATAATAGTAATCATTAAAATTATGTTTTATTTTTCAAGACTAAGTGTCCCAAACAGTTAAAATGAGTAGTATGAGTGTGAAAACCTATTATTAAGGGAGTTTTTCAATCACTCACATTATAGGAAGAAAGAATTTCAAGGAGAGCAGGTAAATTTATGGGATTTTGAGCATTTAAAAGTCTGAGTTGTTGAGGATCTAGAGATGCAAGATATAAGGGAGAATAACAGTCATTCAGCAAACCCCGGGGGACATGAGAAGGATTAAGGTTAGGGGATAATGTTGAAACCAGACTGATTCTTTTGTACAAGGACAAGTCCTTTAGCACACTTCCAGAGTAGGTTGAAGTATCTCGAATATCAAAGTGTTGTTGGTCAAGATCTTGTGCAACTTTAGAAAAATCTTCAGACCTCCATTGCATTAAGATACGTCTTAATGATCCATCATTATCAATTTTGGTGTCTGAACAACACTTGATGTTTGTGAAAAGTTTGTGATAAGTTTCACAATGTGGAAGTTTTTTAAGAAGTTTAGTTCGGTTAACTGAATTCTCAGAATCTTTGTTATTTGAAATAAAGGTCATAAATAAAAACGGTTGAAAAAAAGGGGATTTTTATACTTTTTTTTATTCTATATTTATGCTTTCTCACTTTGATTATTTCTTGAGAGCTATAAGAATCCTTCCCAAGTCTTAATTTATCAGCATGACCTAAAAACCAATGCTGAAGAACTCCCATTTGATTTGAGAAGCTAATTTGAGTTGAGTCAATTGGATATGCAATCAAATTATTGGTTTTTAAGTCATTTTCCCAGTGTTTAATGAGAATATTTTCCAAGACCTGGTTCCATTTTTTAAACCAATCTAGGTTCCAAGCAAAAGTTGACCCTGGGAAACCGCACATGCGAAGGTGGTCAATAAAAGATTCACGGAAAATTGGTGGAAACTTTTCTGAAACTGCTGAATTTGATTCTGGATGAGGTATTTCAAAGGCAATGTTGCAAGAATTCATGTCAAATGATGAAAATATGTCTAATTGCTCTTCAGTAGGGTTTTGTTTCCATCCATTTTATTCTGGTGACATATCCAAAAGTGAACAACAAAAATTGTGTATAGATCTACAAAAGTGAGAATTGAATGGAGTTAAAGTCTCATTAAAAATTTTATTAAGTGTTCGTGTGTTTTTGGGAAGGTTTACATGAGGAAAGTAAGATCTACTAGGGTTCATAGACAATTACATTAAGAAATTTTTTAATAAAATTAAACAAAGAAAAAGGATGAATTGTGGAGCTCCAAAACTTTATGATCAAAGTTGATTTAAGGAGAAATATCACAAAAATTAAGAATAAGAAATAATTCAACTTATGGCATTATAATATGCATATATTATATTTTCATATGAAATTTGAACTCAAAAGGAATGGCACAAAAGGAAGAGAATTATTATGTAATGAAAGAGGACTCATTTGAGAAAAAGATTCTTTTTTCTTTTCAAAAAATTTTTCCACAAAAATAATTTGATAAATGTGAGGCTATGTTCATTTTTTGATTACAAAAAAATAATTTTTGGTCCAATATGATAGAAATACATATTACATTGAGTAATTTTTGTTCAACCTGAATAAATAGACTAGAGTGCCACTTCATCAAATTTATGTATGAAAATTTATACAAGTTTTCAGCTTTTTTGTAATGCTTTAGCGTTTACAATTTTGTAGCATCTATTATTTGAGTATTTTTGATTATTTCTTTATGGAAAATTCTACCTAGTACAGACAAATTTTCAAAGTGAAATAAATATGTTTGTGATTGTTTTTTACAAAATATTAACCTTAGTTTTGGGTTTAACCTTGATTTATGGGGTAATTTTTTAAATAATTATGTTAAAAATATGGATTAAATTTCTTATAGTCCATAACTAGGAATTTTTACTAAAATTGAATAATTATAGGGTAGCCAGGTATAACTCATAAGGCATTTGATAGAAAAATAATTAAGTACAGGAGGATAAAAGCATCAACTAGACATCTAGTTGTTTTTTTGGTTTCTGTTTGTGACCCTGTGCATGATTCTGGTAATGACCCTGTACAAATACTTTTCTAGAAATCTCTTAACACTTTTTAGTTAAACACCCTTCATACTTAACTTTTTTTTCCATTCCATTAACTTACTTGCTCCCTTTGTTAAGCTTCTTTCATGTTCTGCATGCTCACCAATCCTTCCAGAAATCTTAATTGTTAACATTCTTTTTCTTCTATGTGTATTTTTCTACCTATTTCTTTCCACTCCCTGATGTATCCATCTTGTTACCTCCTCTTAGCTTCCCTACCATCCCCTGTTAATTGATAAAAGATAAGAAAATAGAATTATATCTATTAGTTTTTCTATTGTTACAATTGTTTAACTTTCTATAGGCTTCATGATTTTTTATAATACACATGCCTTTTTGAATGCTATTGTAGCATCTAAGATATCAATAGAAAAAATTGAAATTCACAAAGAATATTGTTGTTTACTGGATACTAATTTGATGCTCATTTGGAACTTGATTTGCATTGGAGTATATGTAAATAAAGGATAAGGAACAATGGGAAAAAATAAGAAATTAAAAAGTAATACAATTAAAAAAAGAAAGAATGAAAGAATACCCCACAGGTATTTTTGATGTGTACTAGGGAAAAAATTATGTCATGTTTGCATCACATTACAATGTCCTACAAAAAAATGTAAAATAGTTTAGTATCCTCTGAACCATTTGATTATTAAATATAAATGCTTAAAACAAAATGTAACCATTTACAGGACACCATGTCATGTTTTGTCATTTTTTGGCAATAAATCCCTACTCAATGCACAAATGTGAAAATCCAACACCCCCTCCCCCATGTATGGAAGAATAGGACAAAATTACTAGATCAAAATATCCCAGTAATCAGTGCAGTGACAGTTGCTTACAATTATGATAATGTAAGACAACTAAAAATGAAGCTGGTGTAAAGGAGCATGTGGCTCAAACAATCTCAGCTTCACTTGAGACTCTACTGTGTCAGCTAAGTGGTAGAAGCTATACACAGTATTTTTCTCACTACTTGTCCAAATTTTTTCTCCCCCAATACTATACTCAAAAGTGAAAATTTGTGAAGGAAAACGAACAATTTTGCTTTCCAGTCTTAATTACGCAATATGAATATCAATATTGAATATCCTCTTTTTTAGATCCTGTCAATATAATATTTTCAACAACAAATTAAGAATTAAGTAAGCACAATTTTGTCATTGCAAAAGAAAGATAAGTCAATATAATTGTTGAAAATCCAATGAGCTATTCGGATTTAGAATCTAAGTAAATTTGGCCAAGTTATAGCCATTTCAACCTAGCATGTGATTTTCACTAAGAAGTGCTTTATCTCACTCAAATTTTTGCCTACAAAAATAATTTCAAGATATAGAAAGGTTAATATAATTCTTCCAAACGTAATGAGCTATTTAGATTTAGAATCTAAGTAAATTTGGCCAAGTTATAGCCATTTCAACCTAACATGTGATTTTAACTAAGAAGTGCTATATCTCACTCAAATTTTAAGCTACAATAATAATTTCAAGTTATATATTGATTAATATAGTTTTTGATAACCAAGGAGCTACAAAGTTTAGAATATAAGTCTAGTTGGCTAAGTAATAACAATAAATGAGATGTGGCACTTAGTAAAAATCATATGTTAGGTTGAAATGGATATAGCCTGCCCAATTTTACTTAGATCTAACTCTGTGTAGCTCATTGGATTTGGAATAATTATATTAACTTTTCTATAAATTGAAAGTCTTTTTGTAGATAATAATTTCAGTGAGATATAGCACTATTTAGTGAAAATCACAAGTTATGTTTAAATGGCTATAAATTGTCCAATTTCACTTAGATTCTAAATCTGAATTGCTCAGTAGATTTGGAATTGTTATATTAACCTTTATATATCTTATAATTATTATTGTAGCTAAAAATTTGAGAAAGATATAGCACTTCTTAGTGAAAATCACATGTTAGGGAGAAATGGCTATAACTTGGCCAATTTTACTTATATTCCAAATCTGAATAGCTTATTAGATTCAAAATCATTATTTTAACCTTTCCATATCTTGAAATTATTATTTTAGCTAAAAATTTGAGTGAGATATAGCACTTCTTAGTGAAAATCATATGTTAGATTGAAAGGGCTATAACTTTGCCAAATTTACTTAGATTCTAAATCCGAATAGCTCAGTGGATTTTCAACAATTATATTGAATTATCTTTCTTTTTCAATGACAAAATTGTGCTTACTTAATTCTTAATTTGTTGTTGAAAATATTATATTGACAGGATCAAAAAAAGAGGATATTCAATATTGATATTCATATTGCGTAATTAAGACTGGCAAGCAAAATTGTTCATTTTCCTTCACAAATTTTCACTTTTGAGTATAGTATTGGGGGAGAAAAAATTTGGACAAGTAGTGAGAAAAATACTGTGTATAGCTTCTACCACTTAGCTGACACAGTAGAGTCTCAAGTGAAGCTGAAATTGTTCGAGCCGTATGCTCCTTTACACCAGCTTCAACTTTAGTTGTCTTACATCATCATAATGGTAAGCAACTGTCACTGCACTGATTACTGGGCCATTTTGATCTAGTAATTTTGTCCTATTCTTCCATACATGGGGGAGGGGGTGTTGGATTTTCACCTTTGTGCATTGAATAGGGATTTATTGCCAAAAAAAACATGACATGGTGTCCTGTAAATGGTTACATATTGTTTTAAGCATTTATATTTAATAATAAAATGTTTTAGAGGATGCTAAACTATTTTACATCTTTTTGTAGGACATTGTAATTTGTGATGCAAACATGACATAATTTTTCCCCTAGTACACATGAAAAATACCTGTGGGGTAATCTGCCTTCCTTTTTTTTATTGTTTAAATTTTTAGTAATTCATTTTTATGTTTTTATTATTTCTCACCACATATGTACATCAGACTTTTCAGCCTAGATATTCCTAGGACTGAGTATTTCTTATACTTAAAATAAGATATTCTTAAGTAAATTTAGCTTATATCTTAAAAATAAGGTTAAATTAATAATATCTATGATTATATTACCTATATATATAATTATTACTCTATTATATAAATTATAGTAGTTTAAATAGCTTATCCATAGCCTAATAATACTTATTAAGGTGTTAATGGAGTCATAATATACTTATCTTAAGTGATATTAAGTAATTATTGACATACATAAGCTTATATCTATACATAAATCTCATATTAAGTGAAATATGCAGTATATTATGTATATTTAGGTATATAAGTGGGTTTTGGCCTCTTAATAGCCTATAACGTTTGTTTTTATGCATATTTTAGGTCATATGACGTATTCAGTGGACTCACAACGCCTACAGAAGCATATACATCTATTTCAGGTGCATACACTCAGTGTGGACAACTTAATCTGCTTCCTTGGATGGATATTCATGTATTTATGGGTTGGGAGGTCATTTCTGGTTTAATATGGATGCTTGGGGATGTTATTGGGGGCTTGAAAATTCTATTTGTTTCATTCATATGCTTTTTGTTTCATTATATCCTCTTTTGATGTGCTATTTTACCTGTTTATTTATGGTATCCGCTTTTATCTGGATTTTCTATTTATGGTATGGGTCTGTGTTATCATTAATTGTGATGGAGGGTCCTTACAGGAGGTCTGGGTGTTTAATCTTCTTGAAGTGGACGCCATGGGGATGCGATGGGCCCTCAAAGTGCTGTAATTGCCGGGGATAGATGTGACATCATCTGGATTGAAGGTCTGTGTACTCCAGTGGATTTTGGTATAAGTAAGGGAGGATTTTGACAGTTATTGGACATCACTTACTTACTACACTTCAAATAAACATTATAACACAATTTTTAACATTTATAAATATATTATAAAGCCTTTATAAATTGGTATTAGGGGGTATCAATGTTGACCAATCCACAATTAAATTAATTTCAGGAAATAATCTGCATACCCCAATTATCTTGTGCAATTATTTTTGCTAATAATTGGAACATTATACACTTTACGTGTAAATTTTCACCTCTTATCCGACATTTTTTACTCAATTTTTTATAACCACATCTTGGACAACTTTCTGTCATAACCACATCTTGACCTACTTTCTGCCATAACCAAATTTTGGACTACTCTCTGGATATGGCTTCTACCTTGCTTCAAACTCACATTCTCGTCCCATCCTGTCCATTCTATCCACTCAGAACCCCTCACCATCTCATCTGCTTGTTTATGCTCCTTTTCATCTTCATTTATAATTTAACATGCCTCGTCATCCTAGATCTTCTCAAAGGCAGCCATCACCAAGTTGTTCTTCAAATCCCACTACTCCCTCTTTCCCCTGCTCAGCCGAGAAATCTAAGACCGTTCAATTAAAAAAGTATGATCTTCTCATTCTTATCAACTGGCTGAAAACCAAATCTAACTATGATTCTTGTTTTGGTACTGCGTATTCAACTAAAGTATTACGGCCCCCAGCATCAAACGTTAATGGCTATCTTTTAATGGCAAATGATTTACGGAATAAGACCAAGGGAAGGATTAATATTTTGCCTAAACAGATGTCTGAACCCTTCAAGCATTACCAAGCCAAATACAAGAAGGCAAAGGCTCTTTCATCTTCCGCTGGTTTTAAGGTTACCAAAATTGATATAACTAAGGGTATCAAATCCATAGATGACAAACTTGATTCTTTATGTCCTCACTTTAAAGAGATGGATGCAATTTTTGGAGAGCAAGCCGATGTTAATCCTGTAAACATGTTGGATGGAGTAGATACTATCTCCGAACATGATGTTGAAGCAAATCTTTTCCCATCCTCTTACTCCACTCAAGCCTTCCCTCATTTGAATGAGAAATATCTAGATAGCTTTTCTGTAGATCCTATAGGTGATTTAACCCAACCAAATCTAACTCAGGTCTGTTTCTTTTTTCTTTTATCTTATCATTTCTATTTTTTATTTACTTATCTTTTTCTTATTTCTTAAAAGGCTGATGAACAAACCCAGGATCCTCAATCAACTGAATCTGAAGGTAGTGACAATGATGATGAGGAAAATATGACCTTGAGCAAGAAGCGTAGGGCCTCAAGTAGTCTAAATTTCCACTCACAAAGAAGACAAAAAAGTGATACTTTAACACAAACCCCTTTTTTGTCTATGGAACAATTTTTAGAGAAACTTGATTCTGGTAAGTGATACCATACCTCTTATTAATTTACTCAACTTTTCTTCCACTTTATATTAATTTTTATTATCACTCTAGAACAAGTAGAAATTGCTAAAGAGACTCTAAGCTTTGAAAAGAAGAAATATGAGCTCTCTTTAAGGAGGTATGATAGGCTACAAGATTTGGAAGAGAGGAAGTATGAGCTCTCTTTACGGAAGGATGATTGGGCCCAAGATTTGGAGGAGAGGAAGTACGAGCTCTCTTTAGGGAAGGATGGTCGGGCCCAAGATTTGGAGGAGAAGAAGTTTGAGTTAACTCTAAGTATTGAAAAATCAAAAAAAGAGGAGAAAACACTCGAACATCAAAACCTATTAGAGCAGATGAAATATAAGTTTGATCATGAAGAAAATTCAAAAAAGAAAGATTTCTTGATAGAATGTGTTAAAGCTAATAAATCTTTTGAGGAAATTGAACATTTAAAGAAATTTTTGCATGACTAGTTTGTTTTATTTCTCTCACACTTCAACTGTTCATATTTATTTGTACATAAATTTTACAATAATTTCCTGTATTTCATTACTCTATCAATCATTACTTGAATTTTGATATTTTAATGTTAAATATTCTTTTTTTAAATAAAATTTTCATGTCTCCTTTGAAAATTTGATGATCCCTCACCCCTAGATTTTTTTGAATTTAGGGGTGGGTATCACCAAAACTCTTTCATTTCATGAATCTTGAAATTCTTATATGAAACTTTGGCTTTACTACCCCCTGCATTTTACCGGTATCCCAAAAATTCTTACATGTCAAGAATTTCACAAGTCTTATAAGAAATTTTGGCAAAACCCCCCATGGATTTCATTGAAGTAAGGGACGGGTGTCACCAAAATATTTACAAGTCAAAAAAATTCTATATCTGTTTTAAAAAATTGGCAATACTCTCTCCTGAATTTCATTGAAGCAAGGGGTGGGTATCACCATAATTTTTCTAAGTCATCAATTTCACATGTCAGATTTGAAAATTTGGCAATACCCCCCCCCTGCATTTAATTGAAGTAAGGGGTGGAAGTCATCTAAATTTAATATTATTACATAAATTATTAAATAAATATCTAATATATATTGATTTCCCTAGTTTAAAGTAATGAAAATTCCTCAATCCAAAATGCAGACCAAGTCTAGAAACAAAAGTTTGGGACTTTCCACAGGTATAGGCAAGAGGAACCCCATGAAACAAATAAATGTTATCATGATTACCTTTTATACAACCACAGGTCATTGGCTCATCACTTAACTTGAGAAAATTGATAAATATAAAATATTTATTAATAATTTATGAAAAAATATAAATTTTTTGATGAAAACTCTAATCCCCATACTTTTTGGATCTAGATAAAGTTCTTTTAAATTGAATAACTTTACCTTCTTTCTTTACCTTATTCATTCTTTGAATAAACTTATGACTGATTTGAAATGAGCAACCAAAATGTGTTAAATCTTGACAGGATTCCAAACCAGGAGGAGCTTTGGTCATTTGATGATTATCCTTAGAAGAGTTTCAATTAGTTTCGATGATACCATTTCCCAAACCAAAATCAATGATGCACCAGTGGTCTG
Source organism: Hemileia vastatrix (assembly GCA_030280995.1). Classification (NCBI taxonomy): domain Eukaryota; kingdom Fungi; phylum Basidiomycota; class Pucciniomycetes; order Pucciniales; family Zaghouaniaceae; genus Hemileia; species Hemileia vastatrix. The sequence continues at coordinate 8,087,526 of JASXTE010000015.1, forward strand.
GAAAATTTAAACCATGTCCTTTGATTTTAGCTGGAGATGGTATTGGGTGGCCAGTTATTGGATTGATATATGAGAATATATCAAAAGTAAGAAAATTGGCATCATTCCTATTGATATGAATCCTATTGTCAGCCAGGCTACTAGACTTAATTAGTAAAATAATTAATTATCTTACTGAGGTGAAGCCACGCCTTTTAGATCCTTATTAATAATTAATTATTTATTAAATACTTATGTATTAATTACAATTAACTACCTAAGTACATTAAGTAAATATTTAATAAAAATAAGTAATTTTCCCACATATATTTTTACTCCCAAACACCGTGTTCAATAATACAGATGAGATGGGAATAAAAATTAGTATTAAAATTATATATAAAATTATAAAAAGAAAAACTACTTTTTCAAATTCCTTTAATTAGATTTTATTGATTCTATATTTCAAATCAAATGATTCTCACACTAAAAGGTGATGGACTAAAGGGTTCATAGTTTTTATTTCAAATAGAATCAATACTTTTATTTACGCACCATTTAGTAAAGGTTCTATTATTTCACATACTTTCTTTTATTTAAGTTTTCCCTCTCATACTATTGTATTAGGAGATATTAATCCTATGTTTTGTTTTCTCACATTTTGCCTATAAAAGGCCCTTCCTTTTTGTGCTTTTGGATTCATTCCTTTTTTACTTACAATTTTTACAAACCATTACTACTATTAACAATTTATTACTATTTATTACTGACTTAGTATTTACATCTAGTAATTCTGAATCGATAATTATAATAATAATTAAACATCTTATCTCTAAACATTGATTAATAAATCTTAAAAACTATAAAGAAATATGTACATTATTTTGAGTCCTTTAAATCCATTGTTGTCATCCTTGGAACACCTTGGAATTCTTCTAGACATTAGATTTCACCTTGACACCTATTGTGGAATCCAGAATGAGTGATAATAACATTAGAAAATAAAAGATATTTGTGGCTGATATCTTCCCATTTGGAGTCACACCAATTCGGTATTCCAACTTTGGTTGCAAGTTCATGATTTTTTTCAAATGCTTTATTACAGAGCTTTTTGAGTCAAAAAGCAAGAAAAGAGTTAAAGGAAGGTAGAGTGTCCCATAAGCCAAAATCTTCATCTTTTTGAGCTTTAGTGATATTCTTGACCAATGAATATATGCCTATATAAATGAAATAAGTGAAATGATATTAAGAATGGAAAAAAAATTATTAGACATACCAAGAGAATATCCTTCAACAAAACCTGGTCTCCAACCAAATTCAATCATGATACCACCCAACAAATTTGTATTCCTTAAAGGTAATCAAACCAAAGCCATTTGATAAAGAGTTATGATAAGATCCAATAGTTGATTAAAAGGTTCATCTTTTACACCATCAAATGAATGAACTTCCAATATTAATTGAGCCGTATAAGAAATACTGATAACTGCAACAACTTGATCATCTCCAAATTTGGTTAGATATTTGATATCTTCTGGTAATTTTTTCGGATATTAGTTTTTTTATCTACTTTAGTTTTATGAAAAAAATGTTTGGGATATGACAAAAAAAACTTTCACAGAGAATTTTTTTTCGGATATCTTTTCTTCTGATAAAACTGATTATCTTTTATTTTTTTTGAAGATTTAGATGATGAATTTTTTTTTTCAGATATCTTTTCTTCTGATGAGACTGATTATCTTTAATTTTAATGAATGATTTAGAAGAAGAATTTTTTTTTTGGACATCTTTTATTCTGATCAGACTGATTATCTTTAATTTTTTTGAATGATTTAGAAGATGATTGTATTGAAGATGATTTTGAAAAAGATGATAGAGATGATAAAGATGAAGATGATAAAGAGTATAGAGATGAAGATGATATAGAAGTAAGGGGTGAATCTGAAGAGAAGACATTTATTTGATCTGAAAAAAATTTAAATGTCAAAAAAAAATTTAACACATATTTAAAAAAAACTCACATTATAATATCTTTTAAAATAAAATTTAAAGCAATATCCTTTTAAAAAATAATAAGAAAATTTAAATCAAAAAAAAATTTATAAATTTTCAGTAAAAATTATTTTTAAAAAAAAATTACAAAAGAAAACCTGAAGTTTGGTTATAAAAAATCTTAACAGAAAATCCTATCAAAATAATTAAAAAAAAATCTCTAAAAGAAAAATCAGAACAAATAAAATTTTAAAAAAAATAATTCAGTAAAATTATTTGTAAGAAAAATTAAAAATTAATATCTAAACTTTTTTTGTTTTGTAATTTATGGGGAAATACCTTAACAGAATGTAATAGTTTTTTTTTCTAAAAATCTGCCAAAAAAATAAAAAAAAAGTTACTTTTTAGTATGTTTTTAAAAAAATATGTAACCCCTCTTTAACTCCCATCACAGTCCCATTTACCTCCCTTAATTTATCTGAAATCACCTCTAAATTCCCTCCCTCCTTGCCTTAAAACCATCCTCAAATCCCTTCCTTGCCTGTCTCAAAATCCCCCTGAAACCCCCTCCTTAATTGCTACAAAACCCTCCCAAACTCCCCCCCTTAGTTACCTTAAAACCCCCCCTTTTACCCCTCTTTAAATGTCCAAAACCCCTCTCTTTCCCCCCCTCTTTAGCTGCTTCAACCCCCCCTTACACTCCATATAAACCAATTCTAGCGCCACCTCCTCCTTAACAAATGATCACTAACGATTGTTTGTTAAGAAGGAGGGGGGGTAGAGGTGGGTAAAGGGAAGTGGACGTGTGGTTGAAGCGGCTAAAGAGAGGAGAAGGGGGGATAGCTGAGGTGCGTAAAGAGAGGGGAAGGGGGGGTGATGACGTGCTTAAAGTGAGGGGAAGGGGGGGTCTTGAGGCACCTAAAGAGGGGGGAAAGGGGGTTTTTGGGACAGGAAAGGAGGGTGAAATAAGGGGCTGTTGAGGAAGGTAAAGAGAGTGGAGAAGGAATGAATTGAGGCAGGTAAAGAGAGAGGAAAATGGGCGAAATGAGGGAGCTAAAGAGGGTGAAGGAGAGAAATAAAAAGAAAAAAAAGTAAAAAATAAAAAATAAAAAAAAGTTATTCTAACCTTAAAAATAAAAAAAAGGACTTAAAAAAAAAAACCAAAAAAAAAACCAAAAAAAAACCAAAAAAAAACCAATAAACAAAAAAAAAACAAAAAAAAAGCAAAATAAAAAAATTCATGATTAGCAAATAAAAAACAAGAAAAAAGAGAAAAAAAGAGTTACCTGGTGAGATGAGTTGAGAAAATAATAGTAACGAAAATATTTGAGTGATGTTTGAGGAGAGGATGAAAAGTATATGAGTGATAAAAGAAAAAAAATCACTGACAAAATATGTGATTTCAGAAAATATTGGATTTCATGTTGAGCTGGTGAAAGAAAACCAATGAGCCATCTAAAAAAAAGATTTTCACTGTAAATTACAAAAAAAAAAATTGAATATGCAACAAACCAAAATACCAAACCAAGTGAATGAAGTACATAAAGAGGAAATTTGGAGAGTAAAAAAAATAATTTAAAATGGTGGTGAAGAGAAATGTTGGAGGGTAATAGGCATAATGATAGAGCGTATGCCGGTTGAATGAATGTTTTGTGATTCAAGGGAGGAAAGAGCCAGTGCTGGTTCAGGATCCTCTTCTTCATAAAGATCATTTCACTCATCCTTTAAATCAGCTAGGATATTGTGGAGTATAATGCAAGTCATGATCCAATGATTTGCAGTTTTGATCTCCAATTTTTTTTGAAATTGGATTCTGAGCTCCTGAAGACTTAAAAATTGTCCCTTTAAAATACCTATAGCATGTTTAATTTGTACTCTTGATTGGGAAAGGTGATAATTAAATTTAGTTTTGGGGTCATTTTCTAAGGTTGCACCACGGAAAGCATGTTTAATGTACTTCCCACTTGCTTATGCTGAGTCTGCAAGGAGGTACTGAGATTTGTCAAAGTATGAGTCAGGGGTTTGAGAAATCCTCATTGTTTGGAAGACGGAAGAGTCATGAAATGAGCCAGGGCAGCCACTATGAAAAGCAATAAATTTTTTATTGACATCGTATACAAGTTGAACGGCAATAGAGTATCTAGAAAGATGATAAAAAGTTAGTTTATGAATGATGAGAAATGTGAAAAGATTTTGAAGAAACCTTTTTTTGCAATCAAAATAATGGTTTCCAACATGAGCAGGCTTTTGACCCAAAGTTATAGTTGTGCCATCAACAAATCCTACACAGCCAGGGAAACCTTCAGCTTGCATTACTTGAGAGGATTCAAGTTGCTTTTCTGGAGTTGGCCAAGAAAAAGTTTGAGACTTGAGGGAAAGGATAGCAATCATACAGCGCTTGGTGTATAATATCACAGTACCATATCCTATGTTAAAGAGATTATCCAAACATCTTACAGCAGCACTGTTTCCATTTGAGCCAAAGCAACATAGTGCAACAGAAAGTTGGACGGCAGGATTACGCTGTTTGTTATGGGAAATTTTATGAAAGATAGGATGATTGGAGATGAATTGATAAAGTTTGAAGAAAGAATTGGGAGAAGTTCTAAAAAGTTGGGTGAAGTTTAAATGAGGAATGTTGAGAATGGAGGCCAGATCATATTGAGGATCATGATAAGGAATTGGCCCCCTGGTTATGATGTAACCCTTTTTGGAAAGAAAACACATATAAGCTAAAACATCTTACAAATCAGAGTCAGATTTATAGTAAAGAACTAAAATAAAAGTAATAGAATTCATTGTTGAGTGAAGTAGCTTCCTAGTAGAGAGGTGTTTCATTGTTGCCGGTGGAAGGGTTATGTGATGAGGGAAGTGGGAATTCACCGACAAATGTGCAGTTGGGGTGTGTAGATAGAAAAAAAACTTAAGTGTTTGCCACCAAAATTAAGTAGCATAGAGTGAGGAAAGACTTAACAATGGCATCAGCAATTATGAGTCATGTGAATTTCTTGCAAATCCATCATGGATGAGATGAGTTTGGGATCAGGAATTAGGAATGGAAATTGGGGTATAAGAGGCGGGATAATGCATTATCTTGGATTCCTTATCCACTAGCCCCAGGGCTAGTGGATAAGAATCTTCTGCAATTAATAATGTCTGATCCTGAAAAAAAAAATTCCTGATCCATAATTGTGGATCCCTGAACATTGATACCCCCTTTTATCTTTATATAAGCTATAACTATATTATATTCATCTATTTTCCACCACTAGTACGCATTTAAATCTAAGTATTGTGAGTTTTATTTGAGTATAAATATTTTATTAGTCTTCCCCTGAGGTTTAATCACTAAATCATTTATTAAAAAGTAGTAGGACCATATATAAATACTATTAAATCATACTTAAATACTAGATACACTGACAAAACTATTAGTCATAAATTACAGAATTAAGAGAAAAATTTATTTTTCTTATTAAGTGCTTTAAGCACCTTTGAATCACATGAAGTTGTATACTGTAAAGAGGTAAGTAGATATGTATTTAACATGTTTTCATGTGCCACATAAGAAGCAAAAAAGGAAAATGGAAAGAAGTGAGAATAGAGCGAGAAAAAGAGAGAAGAAAATTTGATAAAGGGGGAATAGAAATGAGGGAGGGAAAAGAAAACAATGATTAGGTAATTAATAAAGGGATAATGGGAAGAAGGGAGCAAGTGGCTTAGTGAGAAAGTGACTTTTTATTGACAGTGAAAGGGTGGAAGGAATAAAGCAAAGTCATTCAAAGGTATCGAGAAGAGTCACAACAAGGACTTGAGCAGGGTCATAAAAAACAATTAGACATCTAGTTTACTTGTTTTTCCTGCTGTGAAGATGCTTGTGTGTACAATAGAATTTTTTCTATGATAGAAAATATTATGATAAACATGCATGCATTGTTGTACAAATGCAGAGAGTATACAGAATACAAATAAAGTAGACTGCATAGCTTTTAATTAATATATAATTTATCTGATAAAAAATTAAACATTTAAACTTAACTAATTTCAACACATATTCCATCATATTCTTTTGATAAAGAAATGTAGCTTATATTAGCTAGTGCCTTGAAAAAAAAGGAATACCTTCAATTGGTAACTTCCAACAGCTAACTTATTCCTACATTTATCACAATTACAATGCCTCCATTTTTTTCATTTATGTTAATTTTAAGAGCTTGGATGTTTCAATAGAAAGTATCAAACTTCTTCTGGGTCCTTTGAAGTTGGTATGGCTTTCAAAAGCTCTAATTCTTATGGAAAACGTCAAGAGGAAAGAAATAGGAAGGCCCAGATGGTTATTTATTCCAACAATCCACTTAAAATTAGAAGTTCCAGCTCCACAGAAATAGTATGCTGTATATCTATATTTCAAAGTGAGAATAAACGTCTTTATGATTTTTCAATGATTTAGTACATAGGGGCAGTCGCTATTGGGGGCAGAAGTATCTTCAACAGTCTCTAGAAAATCAAATCTTTGGGAACAGTATAGATAAATAATTATGTGGCAGGAAGCAAAGCTTTCTCAAAATCATCCTATGAGCAAATAAAGTTGTTATTAATTCTTGTATGAAGAAATTAAGAAGCTCAAACTTATAGGTGATAGTGGAAGTCTGGATTCTGATAGAATTTTCAGCCTGATCCCACGCTTGATAGATGCAGTTTTTAGTTGATCAAAGCTCAATCAATCATTTTTCACTAAAACATTCTGTCCTAAATTCTTTTCTCTTTATGAGTATAACTCTGAATCTCAACCCTCTATACTATGTTGCAATCAACCGTTTTTTTCATCATAAAAGCGCTATTTAAAAATGTTTGGAGCAGGACAAATTGTAGTTAAATGTGATGTTAGGGTGTATTTCATGGAGGAACATCAAGAAAATGTAAAATACTTATCTCTTAAAACATTTCATCACCATTCTTTTATCAACTGGATAAAGGAAAAGGTTAAACTTTTCAAATTTGAGCTTCTAATTGAGAAGAAAACCCCTGTGGCAGACAATGTAGAGTGTGATTTGATGAAGGATGTTTGTGATGGTTCAATTTGGAAAAACTTTCACATTACCACTCCAGCTCTGGGTGGCAATTATGATGAATATACAATAACTTCAGGCAACTTAATGTTAACTTTATATTTCAACTGGTTTAGGCCTTGTGGTAACAGGATTGGAGGTCATCAGAAGTCTCTAGGCAATATTATGATGGTGTGTATGAACCTACCTCAAGAAGATAGATACAAAATGGAAAATCTTTTTTTGTATGCTATTATACCTGGACCAACAGAACCCACAATTGAACGGCTTAATCACCTTCTTAAATTGATGGTTAATGATCTACAAGCTCTACAAGATGGTATATTGATTGAAAAGACGCATATTTATCCACAAGGCTGGAAATTAAGAGTTGCATTTTTCTCTTTGATATGTGACATTCCTGCAATACAAAAATTGGCTGGATTTTTGAGTCACTCTGTGAGAATGTTCTTCTCTTTCTGTAATATCTCTAAAGATGAAATTAGTGAAAAGAATGTGGGAAATGTTTCATTATGGAATCATGAGGATCATATGTGCTTGGCAACAAAGTGGAAGAATTCTAAGTCACATTGGGAGCATGTATAAATTGTTCAGAATCATGGGGTATGATGGAGTGAGCTGAATAACCTTGAATTTTGGTGTCCAACTGAATATTGCTCAATTGATGTTATGCATTCACATATGCTTTGAAATCTTAAAAGATCACAGTATAAGCTATTTTCTAATCCAAAATGCAGAAAAAGATCTAGAAAGAAAGCTGGTAAAGTATAAAAATTGGCATGAAAGAGAAGAAGATGACGAATTCTTTTCTGATACTTCACTGCACAAACATTCTAAAAAACGTAGAAGTAGCTTAAGTACCACAAGTAATGATGATGATGACACAGGACACACGTGACAGCACAAGCGGCAAAGACTTACAAGTTCAAGACAGTCATCAAATCATCATGGACTAAAAAGTGAAGGATTGGGAACAAATTGATCAAGAAGCCAGAGTAGTTCATCCAGATCCAAATTTATTCCTCCATATAGCAATTTGGCCTCATTACAGTCTCACATCAGTAGCAGTAGGAATTCATTGTAAAACTTAAGGCAACGGAGAATTAGCATATCACAGAGTGAAGGATCTCACTCATCAAATGAGAAAGCTAGAGATGATTAAAATAAAAGAAAAGGTATGGAGAAAGACAATGAAGGTAGTAGTAATCCACAAATCCCAGAAGAAGAGATACATGTTTTATGGAAGATGATTGATCAAGTAAGAAGACCTTCCTGGCTAACCTGAGTTCCAAAATCAGTAGGATCTAAAAAGGAAGGATCCCTCAAGGCATCAGAATGGCACATGCTGTATACTCTACACTTCCCTTTGTCACTTATACCCCTTTGGTTTGAAAAATTTAAAGAATCTGAATCTTCAGCTTCCTCAGCTAAAAAACCAAGAGAATATTATCTTCTCAAGTCACTTGTAACATTATGCTTGATCACCAATTTTTTGACATTAAAAAATATACAGACTAATGAGCTTAAGGATCTAGATCAATTTCTGTTAGAGTATTGTGAGTGCCTGGAAGAGGATTGGAAGAATATTAAATCAAAGCCAAATCTGCATATCACTCAACCTTATCCTGAAATGATAAAGCATCTTGGTCCACCATCAGGTACAGCTACTTGGTCTGGAGAGCGGGTGAATCATATATTATCTGAAATTCCAAACAATCACCATTCACATATGCAATGTTTGTAAGCAATGATTTAAAAACTCAGCTGTGCTAATTTATTAATATTGACCACAGGAGAGATACTGCTAACAATGCTCAAAAATTGGTATCAGAAGTCTAGGGTATTAGATCTTGGTGAAGCTGAATATAATAATCAATGTGAGACTAAAAAAATTCATATTGATCTCAATAAACAAAACAAATGGATCCATCTAAGTATGGCATTATTTACTAAATGGGTAAGGGCACTAATGGGAAAAGAAACTTCAATATGGGATTTGACACCATCAGAGAAAAGTGGGGATTGGGTAGTTGAAAACATAGCAAGCATATTGATACATGGAAGGAGGTTTACTAGTTACCATCGACGCATTGCTAATTCAACAATTGAATTCTACTATGGAAAAGATAGCCAGTTTGGGAAAATTGATGATCTTTTCAGGTCAAATGAAGAGAATGATCAAATCTATTTAATAGTAAGTTCTTTCAAGAAGCTCCGTCCAGAAGAAACATCAAAGGATCCCTCTGAGATTTTCCCAAAAGTGCATTGTTGGTTAGTAAAAGTAGCCAAAGCAACTCAAATTGTGATTAAGAAAGATGCAATAGTTGAACATTCAGCTACTGTCAAGCACAAGAAAGGAATGTTTCGAATCAAAGAGGAGGTTGTCACTGCCATTGGACTGCAGAGAGTAGTGAGTGAAAAAATAAATCAAATTTACTTTCTGTTGACTAACATCTTTGTGTTGATTTGGGATTGGTGATGTTTGTAAATGGTAAAAGAAATATTTCAATGCTAAATTAAAAATACAATACATCCAACTTACCTTATCTTAAATCAGTGAGCAATTACATTGGTTGCTTTTGTTGTGAGAGAACCCATGCTTTCAATGAGTCATTTTTATCTTAAATGTAAGAATGAAAGAAAGAAAATCATGATAATGAGAAATATGATAAAATTGTTACTTAATGAATAATCTTCTTGCTCATTCATCTACTATAAATAGTTTGACCTTCCAACTTTAGCTGATTGCTATATATTATTCACTTTATTTTTTGACAAGAGAACATGCACATTAACAAGACTAAATACATAGTATCTTTTTTTACTTTAGCTTTGATAGGTATAAATTTTAACAACTAATTATTTTTATTTTATTTTATTTTATTTTATTACAGTTCATTATGGATGATAATTTTGAAGGGATGTCTGTTGACCCAACCAATTCCAATTGTTTTCCACCTCAACATACTAATACTAAAAATACTCCTCCAACACCCGCTGCTGATCCACCTCCAGATGCATCTCAATCTGTACCGCCTAATCCTAACCTACCACCTAATCCCAATCCAGGCCAAGAGTCTCATTCAGAACCGAGAAATTTTAATCCCAATCATCCTTCTGCTCCTGAAAGTGCTGATCAGCAAGCTGATTAGCTAGGAAGAGATTGGGCTAGTTAAGTATTGAGGGAATTTTTTGGAGACCAATAATCATCTGCTCAGCCTAACCAAGGAGCAAGCACAAGTGGAGCTGGTAAGTCAAATTTGTAGTGTATTTTTTTATTGAAAAATAACCAATTTAATTAACTTATTTGAATTGTTAGTGAATCACTCAATCATTATGGGTATCAGTGATTACCACAGACTCAATTCAGCAGAGTCTCATGAACAAGAACAGGGGTTAAGGGCTGTAAGAGGCTTAGTTAGAAGAAATGATGTTCCCAGGAGCTCAAACAGTCTAAATAGAAATATTTACCACTTTCTGAAGTATTGTCTTGGGGGAAAACACAAATAGCAAAATATCCTGCGAGCCCAACACCTTTGGAGATTGAAAATTGGAGAGCTTGGAACCAATTCAAACTGTCCTAACCCAAGTCCAATTTTCTAACCGTGCCAATTCTGCAGCTGATTGACAATTTCTGATAACCAATTCTATAGCCTTCTTGCAATCCAAAATTTGACTACCCAAATTTTTTCCAGCACCTGAGCCTCAAGGACTAAAAGGAGGAGCACTGATCCCACTTTCTGTCAAAAGAAACTTAGAGTGTGAATTGCAAGAAAAAGGTTTTCAGAAATTTTCCCTTAATTGGACTTGCCATGATTTTTCGGAATCAACTAGGAATCAAGTCATGGGAAGCATAGTATGCAACCACTGTACCAGGTGGCTCACCACCTTGAATACAATCAATCATTCAAAGCTTCAGTTCAATCAATGTGCTATTGAGAAATGGGTAGTTAATAAGGGGAAGCAGATGATAAGGTTATTTGGGCAAGAAGAGGAAAGGGTAGCAAGAGAAAAGATTGAAAAGAGGGCAAGGGCACAAGTAAAACATTATCGGACCAAGGTAAGTTTTTTATTTTACTTTGCTTTTTTTTATTATGAAGCTGATTTAGTTGGAATTCAGATTGCTAGTGCACGCTACAAGTTAGCAAGAGATCGATGCAGTTATGTGCCAGGTTCTGTTGTGCTTTTTCACGATACTAGGTGCATCTCTGATATCGAGAAAGGCCCAGAACCAGCCCCAACTGCACCTATCCGAGCTATTCCTGGATGGAAAAATCCTAAACTCAATGATCTGTTTAAAAAATGGATAAGATGAAAAAGGACTTAGCCCATACACCAGCTCAAAGAAAATATGCATTAAAAACATATTCACAGTCATCAGAAAGGACAGTTGCACAAAATGGTGTATTCAATGTTCCCAAATACCTCCCCAAGAATTGCTATTCAGCAACATTTTTGCAAGGATTATCTGTGAATGAACGTGAGTCACTTGGGGTTGGAGCTGATATTGATCTGGTAAAGATTCAGGAATCAATTAATAGAGAATCAACATCGTCATAACTTAGGTATAACGGTGATCTTCTGTGTAATATAGCTATCTTATATTGAATTTTATGTATTCTGTTTTTTTTTCAAAGCAGCTTGGTAAATGTTATAAGGTGATATTGAGAGAGAGTAACATTTTTTTAAGAAAAAAAATAATGTATGAGATATAAAAATTTATTTTCGACAAATGGATGGTCCATACATCTTTATGTCACATTTATGTATCCATATTAATTTCAATCAAATTTAATGCTGACCAATACATAGTGAATACACGCTATGCCACTTACACTTGCTAGGCATAGCTACCATTAAATATGCCAGTATCAAAATTTTTTTTGATCAAAATCAATGAGCATGTTAATCATGAATTACAGGAGTCAGCTGCATATTTTAATGCATGGTGCCCTTCCAACATTAATTTCAATCGAAATTTATTTTGATACTGGCATATTGCATGGTGTCTATTCCTGGAAAGTGTAAGTGGCATAGTGTTTATTCATTATGTATTGGTCAACATTAATTTCAATAGAATTTAATATTGAAATTTGCATATTGAACCCAAACCAGCAAACAACTCAAAAAATTCTTCATAAAACTTCTCATTAATTTTGATTGAAATTAGGGTTGACCATATACATATTGAATGGTAGTTATATCTTGTGTGTGTAAGTTGTAAAGCTTGTGTTCAATGTGTATTGGTCAACATTAATTTTGATTGAAATTAATATAAATGTGTAAATGATATTTACATGCTCAATATGCATTGTAACATTTTTCCTTAAGAATAGAGGGCCCTACTTTTCATCTTACAGAAAAATGCTTGGTGGCATGTCAAATTCAATTTTTATTAAAATTAATGTTGACATGTTACCATGCATAACAGTAAGCAACTTACTGCATAAATTGATGATAATCATGAACCTTAATTTTGATTGAAATTAATGTTGCCATGTGCACATTGAAAAAAAGCTATGCCACTTACACTAACAAGGCATATTTACTATTTATTATGTATTGGTAAACATTAATTTTTATAGAAATTAATATGGATATGTAAATTTTATATTTACCCTCAACATGTATAGAAAATTTCAATACTTAAAAATACTTGCTGTCCTTTACATGTCATGCAAAAAAGCATTATATCATTTCAACATTAATTTTGATCAAAATTAATGTTGGCATGCCATTATGCATTAAAACAACTAACAGACTAAAAAAGTTCATGATCAAATTGCTCATTAATTTCGATCAAAATTAATGTTGACCAATACATATTGAATATAAGTAATCTCTGCTTACTCAGACCAGATATAACTACCATTCAATATGTATATGGTCAGCCTTAATTTCAATCAAAATTAATGGGCAGTTTTATGGAGAATCTTTTGGGTTTTTTGCTGGCTTGGGTTCAATATGCAAATGTCAATATTAAATTCAATTGAAATTTATGTTGAGCAATACATAATGAATACACACTAGGCCACTTACACTTTCCAGGCATAGCTACATGCAATATGCCAGTATCAAAAGTAATTTCAATCGAAATTAATGTTGGCAAGGCACCATGCATAAAAATAAGTAGTTGACTCCAGAAATTCATGATTATCATGCTCATTAATTTCAATCAAAATTAATTTTTTATACTGGCACATTTAATGGTAGGTATGCCTGGCAAGTGTAAGTGGCATAGCATGTATTCATTATGTATTAGTCAACATTAATATCAATTGAAATTAATATGGACATGGACTTTGCATAAAATTCCAACAATTATAGGTAAGCTAAGCAGTTAGATTAACTTGTTTGATCAAGTACACCATATAAAAATTGATGTTTTAATGCCTTATTTAATTTCTATCAAAATTAATTTTAAGCCATGCATGTTGAATTTTATCTATGTCTGTGTAGTCCATGTGAAATGGCTTGTATTCAATATGCAGGGGTCTACATTAATTTCGATCAAAATTATGAGGTTCATTGCCTCATAAATTTGGTGGTTTCTGTCAGGGTTTCATGCATGGTTCCATATGATACTTGTTAATTCCTATCAAAATTAATTTCAACACCAATATATTGAATACAAACCATGGCACTTACAGTACTTGGTCATAGCTAAAATTCAATATGCCAGTCTCAAAATTAATTTCAATAGAAATTGATCAGGATCCATGAAGTTTATCAATAGTGTATGAGTTAAGTTTCAAGTCATATGTTTCATCATTTTCTTGCACCCATTTCTAGGTTATCTCAACATTTTTTTTCAATTTTTATAATATTAATCAAAACTGTGGTAAGTTGTGAAAAAATTAGCTAATCCAAATCTCAAATTGAATATTAATATTTAAATAATTTTGAATGTTGCTTAGGTATTTCATTGGGTGATTCATAATAATATTTTATCAACTTAGTAGTCCTATAACTTTTGAAAAGTAACTATATTGGTATAGTTAGGGACAACAATGCAATATATTGTGCAGACTAAGATATATTGTAAAAAAAAGCTATTCAATTTTTTTTTCCTTTAGTTGTATCCAAGTTTATCAATGGTTTGGTCACGGTGCCCACACCCTAGCCTGACACTCCTCCTGACACTTAAAAAACCAATTCTTATCTTAAATTCTAATGTTACCAATTTTATATTTATAATTCATTTCTTGTTTGATGAGGCATATCAGTATATTTGTGAATCTCGCATTGTCATCTGAAATTAAATTTAACAAATATTTATAAAGCATTATCCTTTTTTTTCATATAATATACTAATTAAGTGTATCTCCATTGTTTAGGAGTAAATTCTAATTTAAAAAATTTTGTATTTACCTGTGGCAATTTGCATATGGGATATACATTTGTTATTATTTGTTTTTCACACTAAAAGTCCCCAAAGAATTCCTAGTATTTTATGTTAGCTACATCAAATTTTGCTTCAATATAAACAGATTGTGATTTAGCATGTTACTTAGTTTACCCCACTATGAATAATACATGTTAAAAAAAGCTCAAATAATATGAAATCCCCCTCTTTATGTTTTCTGTTTCTTCCATCCTCACTTTAATTTTAATTTTATTCAATTTTTTATCCTATTAAATTATCAACTTCAATTTTCTAGAATAGAGTTTCTTATAATTATTCATCATATTACATCATAATTTTTTGATATCAAATACTTTTTTTTTAATATTCATTAATCAATATGTCTAGTATTCAAAATCCTACACCTCCACTTTGTATGTATATCATGTTCCTCTCTCTTAATTTATATATTTCACTTATTTTCTATATCTTTTTTTTAAAAAAAATTGATTTTCCAGCGCCCAAATGTGTTTCATCCCACTCTCTGATTGATACTTGCTTTGAAGCTTTTGAGCTTGCACCATGTCTGCCACATGGCATGGCACCTAACCCTCCTGTACTTAGCAATGAGAGGCATGAAATAACAAGAGTTCAGTATCACAATTTACTTGAATTGGCTAGAGATAAAACAGAAGAACTTGTCAAGATCATTAACAATAATCCTTCTCCTTCATATTTATCTAACCCTTGTAATGACTTACTCCAATATGTGAAAAGCCTTGAAAAATGTATGTTCTTCACTTTTTTTGTCTCCTTTTAAATTAGTATATAAAATTATTAATATTTTTTTCTTTATATATATTTGTAGCTTACAAGGAGGGTATGATTCCTCCTGATGAAATCATTGTCATTAGGGATGATGATGAGACAGATGAACTATCAGCTTTAACTCATGCTTCAACTTCTAAGGAAAATTTTGAAACACCTGTTATCCGCTCCAAGAAAAAGAAATTATCCCAAGGCTCCTCTTTTGTTCGAGGTATTAAACCGGCTTCTTCTAATGAATTTTCTGATGCATCAAATAATAAATCTCAAAAAAAAGCAAAGGCTTTGATAATGAGTATATTCTTGTTTCCTTTTTTTTATTGTTATTCTTTTATCTTTAAAATTTTATCATATATCTCTTTTATTGCTTACATATTGTACTTTTTATCTTTCTTTTGATATTTTGTACCAGAAACTCACCTACTGGAGATTGTTCCATCCATAAACGCCCTCTCCCTGATGAAGATGATGAAAAGAGTGATGAAAATAGCAATGATGAACTGTCAGAATATGAAGCTATGCTTGCTCATCAAAACAAGCAAACTTTAAAATCTTCTTCAAGACATGAGGATATGTTTGATAAAGATGATGATTCAAACCGCTCATCACCAAATTCCTTCATTTCTAAGAAGCAATACCCATAACCTCCTAAATTACCTACTTTGACCAATTTGAAAGCTTCTCTACCAATGAAATCAACTCCAATCAAGATATCAAAAAAACCTCTAACTTATTCACCCTCAGCTCTAAAAGACTCTGATTTGCAGGAGGAATTCTGTAAAATTCATAATTTTTATAAAGGTAGAATCAGCACAGCAAAGGTCCTCAGGTCATGGTTGGAAATTGTTACTCTCCTTGAATTACGCTCTTCTACTTCCCAAGAACCCATGTTAAATATTCCAATGTTTACTTTTGATTGGGAAAAATCTTGTGGAGAAGATTGGCTTTCAAAACTTACTGAGTTATGTAAGTTAACATAATTTTTAGTCTTGACTTTGTTCTTTTACTTATTTTTTTTTCCTTTTGTAGCAAATATTTTTTTAGAGATTGATAGCTCACAGCTATGGGTACTCAATAATATTGATTTCAAAAAAATGGAAGATTTATGTGATCCTGATGGTTTAAATACCGAAATTCTTTCCTCAAAAAAGAAAACGGATCACCCTGAATCCAATCTTATCCAAATGCTCATGAGATTAATGATCCCAAGTGACCACTGCCGTTCTTCATGGGTATCTCTTATATCATCTTCACTTTATCTGACCGCACATGAATTCAGCCAGCTTCCATCACATCAAAACATTAACTCAGATTGTCCAATTGAACGTGGTCTTCAGCTTCTAGCTCACTTTTCAAATCTGAAGCGTCCAATTCCTGACAGCTTAGAAGTTGGTCCCACTGCACTTCAAACCCGTGATATATCAATGTTAACTCTTCTTCAAATCAGAAATATAATCATTGATATAATTATGTCAATTATCATTCTTAAATTAAAATATTGTTCTGCAACAATATCAAGTGGCAAGACTAGCGAAGCTCAACAATCAAGTCAGAAAAACAAAAATACTGAACTGACTATAATGAGACAGAAACAAAAGGCTGCACTAAACAAGATAAATTCTGAATACTCCCACCACCAATATCAATCTTTCACATTCTATATAATTGATGGTGTCTGTGGTTTATTTCTGAACTCTCAAGATCATAGATTGGCTTCAGCAGCTGATTGCTTGGGGGTAATATCAGAAATTAAGTTTCTTAATTTACATGAAAAAAAAATCATTTGATGGAAGAAATAATTTGGAAAAATTTAAATAACTATATTTTAACATTAATAAAACCTTTTATAGGCAAGTGTGATCCATTTCCTTTAAAATTTGATACCCCAAGTCCTCTGGGAATTGCTAGGGCTATTTCTGCAGATTTTCTTAATCACCAGAGCTCCATTCAGCCAGTATCACCTTTTTTTTCTAAACATAGCCTTTCAATAAATTAATATTCCAACATGTAAATAGATAAACTTCTGTGTATATGATTTATCTTGTATAATTCAAGTTATTTTCCTTCAAATATGTCAAAAATGTGACCATCTTTGAAATTTATTAAGTAACCTTTGACATGATTTTCTAAATTAATTATAACCCTCTTACTCCCTCAGTTAGAATTGTTTCTTGGGATGGCCCAAAGTTTGATGGGGAGAAGGTTAAATGGTTCATTAGCAGGTATGAAGCTGCTGCTGCTGTTGATGGTGCTTCCCATGTGGACATGGTGAAGCAAGTTAGATTTTTTATTGCTGATAGGGAGGTGGAAAAAGAGGTTATTGCTATGCAGGCATTCAAGGACAAGGATTGGGTTAAGCTTTCTAAAGCTATGGTTGATAGATGGGGTGTTAGGTTTACTATGATGGACCTCAATAAAATTGTTGGAGACTGGCAAGCAAAAGGTGGTGTTTCTTCTATGGCTGACTTCAAAAAGCTCTGTGTTCAGTTTGATGAAGTGGTGGAATATCTCATACTGGTAGACGAGTTAGTGCATGAGAACCAAGCAAAAGACTTGTTTTGGACAGCATGCAGCAGGGATATTCATATGGACGTCTTGAAGGATCTTTCAAGAAAAGATTTGATGAAGGAACTGCCTAATGGTGAGCAGAAACTGCCGGCTCTGGAGGTTATCAAGGACAACATTCAGGCCCATCTAAAGTTATTGGCATTGGACAAATATCAAGAGTCCTGCACTCAATATGTTAGCAATGTTAGCGAAGTTTTGGCCAAAAACAACGATATTATGGTCAAAGCCCAGGAGGCCAAGAAGGCACAAATGGGATTACCTGCTGCTAAAGTTGAGGGCAATGTGGATAATAAGATGGTCGATCATTTGGCCGATTTAACTAAACAGTTAAAAATATTTGTTCAAGAGACTCAGAAGGCCAACAAGGCCCCAATCGCTTCTTCGTCGACGTCAACTTCTTATCAGTCTAGAGGGTATGAACGTCGAAATTATAATGGCAATAACAACGGTAACTGCTTCCCAGGCAATGGGAGAAATGGTGGGAATGGTGGTAGTAATGGATATAGAGGTGGCTATGATGAGCCAAAGGTGTGCTCCTATTTTAATAGGAGGGGGCACAGAGCAACAGTTTGTTTTGCTCTTGATAAGGATATGGATGCTGGGCAAGTTTTATTTGATGGTAAAGTTTATAAATTTCCTTATGGTTCGTTCATCAAGCCCAGTGATAGACAGTCTCCTTCTGATTTGGTCAGAAGAAGTTTAACGGCTGAAAGGAGAGCCAGATTTGAAGAGGTGACGGATGAAGATGTTAATGCCAAGGGTGGCAAAAATGGTAATGGTAATGGTGGTGAAGCTGACAAGGGCAAGGAGAAAGAGGTCAGTGAAGCCACATTTTCTACTTCTTTTGGTGGTTTAGAGCTGGCGATGGTTGCCCAGGTGGAGGGTAGCTGTATGGCCGGCGAATACGATGTTAATGCTGCTAGAAGAGCAGCTGCTACTAAGGCAAAAAGTAGCATCCAGAGCCAATTGAGGGCTAATCCTGGCAAGGCCAATAACAAAGTGAACCCTTACTCTAAGGACAAGAATTCTAGTGCTCAAACTGCCGCCAACAAATTGAACCCTTACTCTAAGGACAAATTATATAAAATGCAGAAGGGGATTGCTGATATGGGGCCCCCTAGTTATGGCAAGTTTGATTTAAATGGTGAGCCTATGCCAGAGGATGATTTGGATTCTGAGGAGGACGTACCGTTGGCGTCTCTACCCAGACCAAGTTTTAGCGGTCCCATCCCAATGGAGGGTGTAAGAAGGACTAGCGATGGATCAGGATTAGTGCAAGAAGCTGGTGACGGAGTTAGGGTGATAGAAAGTGAAGATGTTATTATGGGAGGTGAAGATGGCTCAGTTGGACCTCAAGAGGTACCCAGGGCCAAGGTTGTTAAATCAAAGGTCCAGTATGAGCGGCCAGTAGTTTCTGGTCAAGCTAATGCAATGGACGCAGTTTTGAATAGGGTGAATCAACTTCAGATTCCCTTATCTTTGGGGGAGTTATTTACGATTAGTCCGGCGCTTGCTGAAAAGCAAAAGAAGCATTTGACGAGGCGTCGGGTTTCCACTGGAGAGGTGGAATATATTTGTGAAAATGCTGAAAAGTTTGGGGAAGATGTAGATACACATTTTTCCGCTCCCCTGGGTTACCTGGTGGTAACTCTAAATGGTAAAAAAGTAAAGGCCTTGTTCGATTCAGGGTCTCAAATTAATTTAATTTCATTGGAGCAAGCGACGAGTATAGGCTTGCCAATTAAAAGTGGAACTGGGGGAAACCTCAGAGGTATTGGAGGGCATGCAACAGAGCTGATGGGTACAGCTGAGCATGTCAGGTTAGGCATTGGTGGATCTGTTGGTAAGGTTCACTTTTATGTGGCCAGAGGAGCAGTCAAAACTGTTCTTGGTGGTCCTTTTTTGATGTATTTTGAGGCCAGGATAGGGTATCAAGCTGGCATGGGGATTAGTTTGGAGATCACTGGTGAAGATATGCGGAGGTTACATATGCGGTTAGCGCCTCCTGGAGATGAAGGTTGGGAAACACGGCCAGGGATTACTACTCTGTGCCAGTGTTGTGTTTGCACCAAGAAGTGGCATATAAAATGGACGGCTTCTGGTGAATTATGTTTGTTGGAAAAGGATGGATGCCCTCATTTTTTGGGGTAGCGGGGGCTGATCACTCTAATGTTGTAATCTCTCCTCAGGATGAGATCCCGGATTGCAATAGGTCAGCTCACTTGGAGATAATTCAAGTGGATTCTCAATTATTTAATGTTAATATTACTTTGGAGTGCAAATACGTTTTGGACTTTTCTATATGTTTATTGGATTTACCCAGTTTTTCTATTAAATTTAAAAATGGTGAAAATGGCAAAATGGGCCAAATTAGGTTGGATAAAAATTGGAAGGGTATGTTTTATGACCTCCAGCAAGAGGGTAAACTGCATTTAACTCATCAAAACTCAATAAAAAAATCTTGGTATAATTAAAACACAAAAAAATAATTTTTGTGAAAATTCGTTTCCGGACCTCCAGCAAGAGGTTAAACTGCAATTATCTCCTTCTATTATGGACCTCCAGCAAGAGGGTAAACTGCAAATATCACATCAAAATCCGATTAAAAATCTCAGTATAATTAACACACAAAAAAATAATTTTTGTGAAAATTCAATCCCGAGCCTCCAGCAAGAGGTTAAACCGCCAACTTTCTTTACGGGTGATTTACTGTTGGATAAGGGAAGCAAAGGTGTTTGAAAATCTGTTTATAAATTAGACGAGGGAAAGGAGAAAAGGGTAAAATTTAAAAATGAAATAAAATATTTTTCTAATTTTTCTTATTCCGATTCTGGCGATGAAGAAGATTCATTTGATGAAAGTTTTAATGGCGATACAAAAGAAAATGTTTTACCTCAAGTTTATTTAGATGTGGACGCAGCCAAATATAAGAAAGTAGCAAATAAAGTTCGACCTATTAATGAACCGCTACCTGCTGAATTAAATCCACCTTTGAGAAGACCAAGGTTATCAAGAGATCCTTATGAAAGTCCCTTGGTAAAGAATCCGCCTGAATTTTCTGAGACGTCAAGAATCACTTTTGAGAGACTGGGTGTTGTTAATTTTGGACCTGATGGTTGGTTGTCTGGAGAAGAGAAGAAGTTGTTGTTGGATGTGATGGTCAAGCGAGAGAAGGCCATTGCTTTTGTAGAAGAGGAGAGGGGTGTGTTGAAGCATTCCTATGGGGAGCCTTACAAGATTCCTGTGGTATGTCATGAACCGTGGCAGCAGAAACCGATTCCTATTCCGGCTGCATTGAAAGAAGCTTATATCGAAGTTGTCAGAGAACGGATACGCACTGGACTGTATGAGCAATCAATGTCAAGTTATTCTAGTCCGGTATTTTGTATCATGAAACCGAATGGAAAGCTTAAAGTTGTTCATGATCTTAGGGAATTAAATAGGGTTACAATAAAGGATGCTGGGATACCACCTAGTGCTGAGGAGTTTGTTGAAGCGTTTGCAGGGAGAGTGTGTTATGGTTTGGGAGATATTATGGGTGGATATGATGAGAGAGAGTTACATCCGGACTCAAGGCCTCTCACTACATTTGATACGCCACTTGGACTTTTACAGTTAACAAGATTACCTCAAGGAGCAACAAATTCGGTTGCAGTTTATCAAGCTCAGATGGCTTGGATCCTTCAAGACAAAATTCCACAATATGCTGGAATCTTTATAGATGATGGAGGAATTAAGGGACCAACAACCGACTATGATAACCAGGTGTTGGAAGAGAATCCCGGGATACGCAAATTCATTTGGGAGTTTGCAATTACATTAGAAAGAATCTTGTTTCGAATTGAAGAGGCTGGTTTAACTATTTCAGGTTCAAAATTTTCATGTTGTGTTCCAGCCTTAGAAATATTAGGCCATGTGGTATGTAGAGAGGGTAGGATTATGTCCAAGAAGAAAGTTAATAAAATTCAGTCCTGGCCAAGACCCAAGAATACGACCAAAGTTAGAGGGTTTTTAGGCGTTTGCATATATGTTAGAATGTTTATTAAGGACTTTTCTTCATTGGCAGCTCCATTGAGAGGGTTAACAAGAAAGGATGCAGACTGGGAGTGGGATGAAGAGTGTGAGAAGGCGTTTGTGAAGTTAAAAGAGGTTGTAGGGAAGGATTTAGTCCTGCACAAGTTGGATTATGGAAAAGATGCTGGCAGAATTTATTTAGCAGTTGATTCAAGTCAGGTTGCAGCTGGGGTGGTTTTGTCTCAGATGGATAAAGCTGGTTACATCAGGCCAGTTAGGTATGAATCTGTAGTATTTACTGAGGTCCAATCAAGATATTCACAACCAAAATTGGAATTATGTGGTGTGGCGAAAATACTGAAGAAACTTCAGCATATTTTGTGGGGGCAACATTTTGAGTTGCAAGTGGATGCGAAATCGTTAATCCAGATGATTAATTCCCCAAGTTTACCGAACGCACCCATGACTAGATGGGTAGCTTTTATTCAACATTTTTCGTTCGATTTAGTTCATAAGCCTGGCAAAACTTTTACTATGCCAGATGGTTTATCAAGGAGACCACCCACTGAAGAAGATTCAGACTCAGAAGAGTTCGATGAAGATATACCTATTATCAAAGCCAGCGCTAAAGGAGCTGAAGACTTTCCATACCTCCCCCATGAGGTTAAACTGGCAGGACTATTGTGTTTAGATTATGATGATGATGACCTCCACCAAGAGGTTAAACTGGAAAATAGTTTTCATGTTAATAAAGGTGTTGGAAAAGGTGTAGATAAATTCGGTAGAAAGGAGGTAGAAGAAGATGTGGTGTATGTAGAGGAAGATGGATTGGTAGTGTGGGATAGTAGTAAGTTAAGGAATGGTGTATATGTTTAAGAATTAGAGAATTTAAATAAAAAGGTGGATAAAGAGAAAGAGGTATTTTCGAATACGGTTTACGAAGGATCCAAAGGTTCAGAAGAAAAACATCAACATAGCTCGATTAAAGATTTATTTAGGGGTCAATGATTATTGGCTCATTCATGTGCAGGTGATATTGGTGATAGAGAAGTCCCTATTGATGTTATATTAATCGATTTTCAAGATGAAGTCTGGGGTCAGACTGGTTTTTATTTTTTGTTAGTCAAATATTTGTTGACTTTAGAGAGGCCAGAAGATTGTGAAGACGATGAATGGGTGGCTATCAAGAGGAAGTCATCTACGTTTTACTTATCTGGTCGACGTTTAATGAGGAGAAAGTATCCAAATCCTAAAGTAGTTATAACTCAACAGAAGGGGCAAGAATTAGTTTTGAAATCACTGCATGAAGATCTCGGGCATAGAGGCGTTGGAGAAACGTTTAGAAGAATTTCTGATTGATTTTGGTGGCCTGGCATGAAGATGGCTGTTAAACAGTGGGTTCAGTCATGCGAAGAATGTCAAAGACAAAGTTATTTAAGGCAAAAAGAACCTGGACGCGCGACGGGTGAATATACGCTCTTTGGGAGAGTTAGTTTAGATGCCGTTCATATAAAAGAGGGACGGTATAAATATTTAATTGTGGCTGGAGATGATTTATCTGGTTGGGTAGAGGCAGTGCCTCTTATTAATTTAACTGCCAAAAATGTGGCAGAATTTTTTTCGAATAATTGGGTATATAGGTATGGGGTGATGAAGTTGGTAACGGTAGATGGAGGTCCTGAATTTGGGACAGAGTTTAAAGAGGCCGTATTGAAAGTTGGATCAAAGGTTAGGGTAGCAACCCCATATTATCCTGAAGCTGAAGGCATGGTTGAAAGAGGGCATCAAGTTATTAAGGATGCTTTAGTTAAAATGTGTGGGATAAGTGCCAAAAAGTGGAGGCACTATTTACCTTTAGTTTTATTTGCTGATCGAATCACTGCCAAAAGGACGACCGGATTTTCACCTTATGAACTTGTTTTTGGACAGAAAGCAGTTTTACCAGTTGATTTAGAAGCTGAATCATATCTTGGAGTTGACTGGGACACGGTCAAAACTACTGAAGAATTATTGTGTGCAAGAATGATGCAGCTAGAAAAGAAAGAAGAATATTTAGAAAAGGCATATTTGCGGATGATGAAGATCCAAAATCAATCAGTCAGATATTGGGATGAGCGGTTGGCACATCGATTAAGGAAACCTTTGAACCCAGGTGATATGGTCGTGGTGTATAATAGGAGTTTGGAAAGTCAGTGGGGAAAGATGTTTGCAGATAGGTGGAATGGACCGTATAAAATCAAGGAGCAAGTTTCGGCGGTTCATATGTGCTAGAAGAGTTGGATGGAGTAGTATTGAAGAAGAGGGTAGCAGCCGATCAAGTGAAACGGTTCTATCCTAGAGGCACCAGGAGTGCCGAAGTCTAACTCCGAAATGAGGATAAACTACAATTTTAATGACTTTTATTAAATTTATACCTCCGCAATGAGGATAAACTATGATATCTACAAAATTTTATGGATTCCTCCGCAACGAGTATAAACTATCTTCTTATTTTTATCAAAAATACTTTACTATCGTTACACTGCATATGGGCGACGAAACTGTGATGAAACTTAACGAAATTCAAGAAGACCTTCTTTGAAATTTTCAAAAACTTAAAATTCTTTAAATATGGGTGAAGATAGTGTTGGAAAAATTTTTTTAAAAATTTATTGGAAGAATTGTTCACAGGGGAACCTTCTTAAATTAATATTGGCAAGTGTGGGGGTAATTGATGGGCTGGCTGCTCTATACACAATTACCCCATAATGTTCGTTTCCAAACTTTTCCCTGTTTCTAGTTGAATCCAGGCTTTGTCTTTTAATTTTATTAAGTCCACTAAGACTATAAACTGGAACAAATCAAGAGACACCGCTCTCAACGCCGGATTCAAGATTCTTTTATTTTATTTTGTTTTTGATTTTTTTATGTTAGATTTTGATTACTTTTCTCTAATATATATTATGAATTATTGTAAAGGTGATGATCACTGGTGGTCTCTAATCATTTTTATAAATTGGAGGGAGCCCACCCAGTGATCATCATTATAAAAATTATCTTCTAAAAACTTTCATTTATTTTCTTTTCTTTTCAATTTCTCAAAATTGTGTAACCACATCAAGTTGCACTTGGATGTGGGTATGATGTCGAGGGTACGGCTCATCAAATGGCCGGGGGGCATCTTTAAAAAAATTAAAATAAAAATAAAAAATAAAAAATAAAAAAAATAATAAAAAAAATAATAATAATAAAAAATATATAAATAAAAAAAAAAAATTAATTAATTAAATCAAAGTTATTATTATATTTCTTAGTTTTATTTTTCAGTCTTCATTCTTTTTAGTTTTATTCATTTAGTTTAGACAGGAAACAGGGTCTAGGGGAACTCAATACCTATGGGATTTTACTTCAAGACATCTGTTAGTCCTCCAAGACTTTAAACTGGCTACTGTTCAAGACGTTCTTTAAGTTTTTTTTTATATACAAATTTTGGAGCTGTTAGTCCTCCAAGACTTTAAACTGGCTACTTTTCAAGACATTCTTTAAGGTTTTTTTTACACATATTTTGGATCTGTTAGTCCTCCAAGACTTTTAACTGGCTACTGTTCAAGACTTTCCTTAAGGTTTAATACAAATTTTGGAGCTGTTAGTCCTCTAAGACTTTAAACTGGCTAATTTTCAAGACTGTCCTTAAAGATTTTATATTGGAGCTGTTAGTCCTTCAAGACTTTAAACTGAATTTCAAGGATGATCAAGATTTTATGGATATTTTTGGAGATGGATTTTTTTATATATAAATCAAATGTTAGGTCCACCAAGACCTTAAACTGGAGTGTTATCAAATGTTAGGTCCACCAAGACCTTAAACTGGGCTGTTATCAAGCTGTTGGGTCCACCATGACCTTAAACTGGATTTCTTATCGATTAAATGTTTGGTCCACCATGACTTTAAACTGGTAGTTCATTCATTATTTAGTCCACTATGACTTTAAACTGGAAAATTAATATCTGCAGGATAATTCAACATTCATTGGTCCACTATGACCTTATACTGGATTACTTGTTGATCAAATGTTTGGTCCACTATGTCATGAAACTGGATTATCAAATTTATTCAATCTTTGGTCAAGCCTAGGCCTTACTTAGGAATTTATCAAGTTATTTATGCACCTAAACGATCTTTGGTCCACCAAGACCATAAACTGGCAATCGATTATATGTTTGGTCTACCAAGACTTTAAATTGGAATGTCAATCTTGTTTGGATAACTCAATTCAATCTTTTAATTTATCACTGTCCACTAAGACTCTAAACTGCTTATTCAATTATTTCTGGAATTGGGTGCTGATAAGCTTTAGGAGGTTAAAATTTTAGGTGGTGATGATGCTAAGGAAAGCATAATGGTTAATTACGTGAAATTTGTGGCGCTTTAACATGGTCTAAAGTTAAAATTATTATTGGAAGCCTGGCAAAAGTATTTTATGGGTTTGCTGTATGGCAAAGTTTGAAAATTGTGATGAAGGAATCAGAAGTTAGGATGGTAGTTGGATTTTAGGGAATGATTTTTTTTAGTGCCTCAGTGTTAGGCCATTTTTGGTGTGAAGCTTGGAGGACCTTATGGTGAGATTGGAATCATAGAATTCGGCTCAGTGGGGGGCCCTATGAGGTTGGAATCAGGAGTATTCGGCTCATAGGAAGATCCACTCTCTCAATGCTGTGACAAGAAGGAAGACTGGTATATGGGAGTCTGAAGGGATTCAAACCTTGCTCTCAGTAGTGGAATCATCACAAGATATATATTATTTTATTTTATGTTATATCGAGCCAGAAGAAGAAGAAACAACGTTTTTATTATAAAGAATTAAAAGAAGACCAGCTAAAACAAGTTTATCAAATTATTTTATAAGAAAAGATCATTCTTATGGAATTGCTCAAACACTTATGCAAAGTTATAAGAATGGGGACATTCTCAATTGGAGGGAGGATGTGGTAGCCTAAAGTTTAGTATGGCACCTAAGTATGTAAATGGAGTTATTACGGTGTGCAAGATTGGCGTTATTATTTTTTTATATATAAAAGGGTTTTATTTAATTTATTTGAGTTTTAAATATGAAGAAATTGGTCACGAGCAAATGCCTACACAAAAACAATTTATTTTACGGAGAAAACTTATTTTTACGGTCTGAAAAATTTATAAGTATCAATTAGAGTCACTCAAGAACCTTGGGAAATTTTCTTAGAATTTTTACTATTTTTCTTAGATTTTTAAATGAATTTTAAAGTTTTATAGAAATATTTACGTTTTCAGAAATTACTTAACTTCGATGAATTTTAACGGGGTAATTAGAGCTGCGCAGACTGCGAAAATTAGTTTGGTATGTAAAGGGGAAGTAGCTCTATTATGTGTAATTTTTCTAGATTTTTTATTATAGTTTTAAGGTTCTAATTGAGTCCGGAAGTCCGTACGGACTCCGTACGGGCTCCGGATTGACTCTGGGAGAGCTCTGGAGGGGAAAACTTAGGCACGTGACTAGGAATACTTAAGCGCCTCTCAAACTCGAAATTGAGGGGGGACACATCATACAGCTTAATCTTTAACTACCACGGTCTCATTTTTTATTACTCAACAAATTAAATAAGTTATAATACCCTTATAACATTTATTATTTTTACATAACATTTTAGAAATACAATTCAACAATTTAAATCACACTTCAAACAGGGTATCTTTAGAAAGGTCTTCATCGCTGGGACTTGATTATTGCTGTCTCATAAAAATTCAAATTATTATAAAAACATAAAAGTCAATCTTTTCCGATCTTTCACTGGTACACCTTAATTGTTGTTATCAGTATTTCTTTTATCAACAACCACTTTCTTTAAATCTCAATAAGCGTTAATTATTTTAGAGTTTCATTATT
Organism: Hemileia vastatrix; assembly: GCA_030280995.1. Taxonomy (NCBI): domain Eukaryota; kingdom Fungi; phylum Basidiomycota; class Pucciniomycetes; order Pucciniales; family Zaghouaniaceae; genus Hemileia; species Hemileia vastatrix. The sequence continues at coordinate 8,115,218 of JASXTE010000015.1, forward strand.
TTCATCAATCAGATCCAAGTAGATTGGTTAGCTTAGTGATTTAGAATTCCCATTTTGTTATTTTTATTGGAAGGACGGGGTTTTCAGCTAAATCCACATATCTCCTCCGGATTCTGCTTACAGCAAGGCGACTGTAAGAGTTTACCTTACCATACCGGTAATCATATAAGGTCAAGAAAATAGTACCAATAATTCAAAATGATAAAGCAAAAATATGATTGATAATTTTTGAAAAAGGTAAGTGAGAAAGAGAAAGGAATAATAAATTGGGTGGCAAAAAGATGAAGATATCATTAGTTTTCACTGATCTCATTTTCAAAAAAATGTAGCTCTCCAAGTCATATGATAAACTTCATCTAAATTCCAAGAATAATGTTTCCAAGGCACTGTACACAGCATGATCATTTTTTCCTATGCATAAACTAATTCCAGCTAGAATTTACTTGGCTGCATGTTGTACAGATGAACGTTTGTGGAACGCTGAATTTCACATCTAAAAAAAATTGACGCTGTAAACAATCCTATAGTACTAGCTATAGGCCTTGACCAAGGGAGTTGGAGTAAAACCAGAAAGAATAACCCCTGTCCCTTTAGAAAAATAAGTGATATTGACCTGTTGCAGCAAATTGGAGATCTGTTTTCTAGACCCTCTAATTAAACACTCTTGACCTCTTTAAAAGTGAAGATAAAAGTCCCAGACAGACTGCCAGAAAGAGTTGAAATGAACAGTAATATATTCCAACAAAAACCAGCAAATGAGACAGTGAGGAACAGAGAGGCGATGAGTAGAGATATAAGATGATTCCCCTAAAATTCTTCCCACACACGCATCATACAGCTAGTGCAAAGACCACCCTGACCAATTCCCCAGCCAAAATCCATCTTTCCCAGCCTTTTTCATGCATAAAAGTGCATTTTAGCGCCTCCCCAGTTCCCAGGCGGCCAGGCCGCTTAGAGGTGGATCCGCTTAGGGGCAGGAAGGCCGCTTGGGGGTGGGCTGGCCGCTTCTAGGCCCTAAAACACCCATACAACCCATAAAAACCCTAAAAACCCTAAAAACCCATAACTTCACTAATAAACAAAATAAACACACATAAGACATACCAAAATGAAAAGAAAATGAAGGAAAATAAGCTGAGACATAATCAGTGACCCTTGCTTAAGCCTACATAAGCACCACTAAGCAATAAACATCCGATAAATACCAATAACAACACCATAACTACCCTATAAAGCAAGGTAACCACCCATAAGGGATACCAAAATGAAGAGAAAAGAAAGGACATTAAGCTGAGACATAATAACTGACCCTAGCTTAAGCCTCCATGAACACTACTAAATATCACGTAAAGATGAAAAAAACCACTAATAACACCATAACCCCAATAACACCCTACATACCAAATACCTCCAAATATGCACTCCAAAGGCCTACCCAGGTTTGGATCACCACATCCTCCCTCCAATCAAGAATTTCCTCATTCTTCCTTTGCCAAAAAGAATGTTAAAACACCTCTTCAGAATCTTTACAAACAGCCCATTTCTCTCTTCCACCAGATCTTATTCCATCCAAAGTGAACTTCTGAACCAACAATCCAAGCTTCTTCTTTAAAACTTCTCTTGCACCATGCCTTTAAATTAAATCTATTTCTTTGAAAAGAATCTCTTTCTTCTGTTCCTGAATTCCAACTCTGGCTGTACAAACCTCCAACAATGAAAACTGATATCCAGTTGACAAGTCTTCCCGACTATAACCTTCTACCAGCATAAAAATTTCCTCATTTTATAGTCTTGGGGGACTCACAACCCTTAGTTTAAAGTCTTGGGGGACTAAAAGCCCTCAGTTTAAAGTCTTGGGGGACTAAAAGCCCTCAGTTTATAGTCTTGGGGGACTCTAAAAATCCTCAGTTTATAGTCTTGGGGGACTGCAAAAACCTGAATCACAGAACCCAGAACCAGAGATCAACCAGAAAAAGATTTAGAGAAGTAACTAACTTTCTGGGGTAACTTTATATAGAGCTGCCAGCCCATCAGTCACCCCCAAACTTGCCTTTACTAAATTCAGAAGTTCCCCCTTGGATCCTTTGGCCTTTAAACTTCCACCTCACACTGCCTCCCATTCCTCAGTTTATAGTCTTGGGGGACCTCACCATCAACAATCCTCAGTTTAAAGTCTTGGGGGACTAACACAGTGTTCAGTTTAAAGACTTGACGGACTACTTCTTGACAAAATCTTGAAACCAGCCAGTTTAAAGTCTTGGAGGACTACTAGATCCACAGTAGTAAAATTAAATTCTTGAATAAATCTTTAACAACCAGCCAGTTTTAAGTCTTGGAGGACTAACAGAATTTTCAGTTTAAAGTCTTTATGGACATCAAAAAATCTTGAGCCTGTAATTAAAAGATGAGTTTAAAGTCTTGAAGGACTTTCCAGAAAAAAAATCTTGAAGATATATCCCATAATTAAAAAAAATTCAGCTTGAAGTCTTGAAGGACCTTCCAGAAAAAAAATCTTGAAGATATATCCCATAAATCCCCAAACCAAAAACCATAAAATCCAAAACATTTAACCTCCTTTAACAAATAAAACAAAATAAAATGGTATCCCCCAGCCAATTGATGAGCTGATCCCCTGATATCTTACCCACATCCAAGTGCACCTTGATGTGGTCACACCTAAAAAAATTAATTTTTTTATTTTTATTTTCACTCCTTCTCTTCTACCAAAAATATTGCCAGATCCCTATCTTGAGCCTTTGAACAAACATAGCCTCCATAAAAAAATTAAAATAAAAAAAAGAGAAATAAAGAAAAAAATCTTTAATCCACCACTTTCACAGCCAACACCCTAGAACCACATAGCAAAGCCAGCTCCAGGTCAACAGAAGAGATCACTGGGTGGGCTCCCTCCAATAAGTAAAAATGATGGGAGACCACCAGTAATCCACCACCAATCCAAAAGCACCAAAAGACATCCAAGGCAATCCAGTTTAAAGTCATAGAGGACTAAAAACCTGAATCACAAAAAAACAACACTTGAATTCAACTAGAAAAAAACCAAAGGCTTGAAACAGACATTCTGGGGTAACTGTTATACAGAGCAGCCAGCTCGTCAGTTACCCCCACACTTGCCAGAATAAAATCTAGAAGCCCCCCCTGGGTACCTTCTAACAAAAACACATCATCCAACAAAGTTAAACAAAACCAATAAACATGAGGGGTCCAGCACTTGAAGACTAAAAGAATTTCCAGTTTAAAGTCATGGTGGACTAAAAACCTGTTAAAGAAAAAAAACCAATACTAGAATTCAACAAAATTAAGAGAAGGGGTTGGAAACAGACAATCTGGGGTAACTGTTGATAGAGCAGCCCGCCCATCAGCCATCCCCACACTTGCCAAAATAAAATCTAGAAGCCCCACCCCTGGGTACCTTCTAACAAAAAGAATTTTCCAACACAAATCTTCTCCCGTAAAAAACCATTAAAATTCTTTAAAGCCAAAAAAATCCAATCTAGAAATAAAATTTTTCAGTTTAACCTCATGCTGGAGGTGAAATAAAACAAATAATCTTCATTTTCTTTTAAATAAAATACCCATCTTCACTTGAATTTTTCTTTTCTTCCATCTTCATTATACTAAGATTTTTTTTTTCATTAGGGGCGGGCCGCCCAACGTTGGAGGTGCCGCCTGAAGCGGCCCGGCCTCCCTTTTTTATATAGAGACTTGAACCAGAGAGACTGAAAAGAATTGGAAAAAACAACAAAAAAAATCCTGACAAAATACATAGAGGCCAAATTAAGCAAAACCAAAACAAATTAAGTAGTTTATCCTCATTTCGGAGAAATCAGATTCTTGAAATCCCAAGGTTTAAAACAATAAGTTTGCACCTAGGGCTTGAACCCCCTAAGCTCCTCTTCCAATTCTGATATCCCAAAATCAGACCTCCAAACAAATCTTTCATCCTCCTCCATACACTGAGTCTTCCATACTTCACATTACCAGAATCAATAAATTCTCCACCCTGTGAAACATCTGGAACCTCCACCACATCTTTAAAATCAACCTCCATACCAGTGACATCCAAAAAATCACAATTTTCCCCTTTCCTACAGGAATCTTTCTTAGAATCTGCAAAATCCTCCAGAATAACATCCATAACATCAAAATAAAAATCCTCCTCCAAGCAGAGACCTTCTGATCTTGAGGGAACCACCTGAAAATAATCTTCCTCTATTTGAAAAAGATCCAAGACAGAATCTTTCTGTGCATCCAAAAATTCAACTGATACATCCTCCTCCAATAAGCCATTATCTGAACTTGAGAAAGAAAAATAATCATCCCTCAACAACCATTCATCCACCACAGATTCCTTCTCAATATCACAAAATCCTTCTTCATGACCAAACAAGTCCTCCTTCCCACATAATTCACCCAACCTTGAGGAAATACACTGATCCTCCAGTGTGTAAATTTCCAAAACATCCAGTGAAGCACATTCCTGAGATCCCATGGTATCTTTTGGAAAAGAAAAATTAGTTTCACAAACATCATCAGAGTACCCATCTTCTAAAATTGATGGCTCCAACACCTCCCCAGAAATTGAATTTTCCACCACAGTCTCCTGAACTTCTCCATCCAACAGGATTTCCTCTCCAGATTCCACATCCCTATCCTTCAAACCATCCAAATATCCCAAAATAACCTCCTTCAGAATAGCCATACCAGGAATCCTATTTTCTCCATTTGGAAGAGTCTTCATCAAGTCAGCTTTAAAAAGAATCTCCATAACCTCCACCTTTACATTCCTACCCATGGCATTCCAAAATACATACTTGGCCCCATCTTCATGTGGTAATATATCACTATATACCAGATAATCCAGAGCCTCCCCAAACTCCTCCATAAATTCCCCATACTGAGAAAAAGAGATTACACCACCTTTTAATTCCCACTTTCTAGCAATCCCATGAAGATCCAACATTGAGAAAGTAGTAGGCCATCTTTTAACCATTTCAAACTTCAACTTTCTCCAGTCCTGACTCCTATATCCTGCCATGCCAGAAACTTCCTTCTCCACCTCTCTATTACCAATGAAAAAGATTACTTGCCTAACCATGTCCAACAGTGAGGCCCCATCAATCTCAGCAGCAACCTCAAACCTAGCCAAAAACCCCTTTGCATCCTCTCCCAAAAACCTTGAACCATCCCAAGACTGAATCCTAACCATCCTGGGAATTCCAAGTTACAGCCTCCAATCTCCACCCAAGATAGCCAAAGTCCCCCCCAAGAGCCTTAGAGACCTAGGAGGGACCAAATCCAACAGAAAAGAAGACCCCTAGACCAACCACAAAGAGATATAGAATCAAATCCAAAATCCACCAAAGGAGATCCGCCAAAGAGAGAAGCCTAGATCAACAGAGATTCCAAAAAGCTAACAGATTCATACCCCACGTTGGGCGCCAGAAATGTAGACAATCCTATAGTACTAGCTATAGGCCTTGACCAAGGGAGTTGGAGTAAAACCAGAAAGAATAACCCCTGTCCCTTTAGAAAAATAAGTGAGATTGACCTGTTGCAGCAAATTGGAGATCTGTTTGCTAGAACCTCTAATTAAACACTCTTGACCTCTTTAAAAGTGAAGATAAAAGTCCCATACAGACTTCCAGAAAGAGTTGAAATGAAAAGTAATATATTCCAAAAAAAACCAGCCAATGAGACAGTGAGGAACAGAGAGGCGATGAGTAAAGATATAAGATGATTCCCCTAAAATTCTTCCCACACACGCATCATACAGCCAGTGCACAGACCACCCTGACCAATTCCCCAGCCAAAATCCAGCTTTCCCAGTCTTTTTCACGCATAAAAGTGCATTTTAGCGCCTTCCCAGTGCCCAGGTAGCCAGGCCGCTTGGAGGCGGCTCTTCTTAGGGGCAGGAAGGCCGCTTATGGGCGGGCTGGCCGCTTCTAGGCCCTAAAACACCCATACAACCCATAAAAACCCTAAAAACCCTAAAAACCCATAACTTCACTAATAAACAAAATAAACAAACATAAGACATACCAAAATGAAAAAAATGAAGGACAATAACCTGAGAAATAATAAGTGACCCTAGCTTAAGCCTACATAAGCACCACTAAGCAATAAACATCCGATAAATACCAATAACAACACCATAACTACCCTATAAAGAAAGGTAACCACCCATAAGGGATACTAAAATGAAGAGAAAAGAAAGTACATTAAGCTGAGACATAATAAGTGACCCTAGCTTAAGCCTCCATAAACACTACTAAATATCACCTAAAGATGAAAAAAACCACTAATAACACCATAACCCCAATAACACCCTACATACCAAATACCTCCAAATATGCACTCCAAAGGCCTACACAGGTTTGGATCACCACAACGCCACATAATTCTAGCTACCATGTTTCACGTAGCTAAAAAACATACACTCATCACATTTAAATTTACGTTGCGTCAAAATTAATTCATTTTCAAATTTTTTTAAAGGGAACTATAATGTGCACCACCTATTTCTAAAATATGAACCTCCCCACCATATTAAATTGGTAGATTTTTAATTGTGCAATTTTTATGCCTTGGCCTTTTTCCTGATCTTACTTGGCTCAAAATATCAAAACATGGCCAATGTTGCTGAATGCAACATTTGATTTTGTTTCTATTTGTATCAATGGAAGGCCGTTTATAACCGGCTGCAGAGCGTTGTATATCTTTTTGAACAAATTTTTATTTATTTATGTATTTTAATTAGATAATTTACTTTTTATTGAAGCCAGATTTATACTGGCTGCTTTTTGGAAAGCTTAATTTATGACCCAAGCCTTTGAAATTGGCTTGGGTCCCTTACATTGCAATTTAGTACTTCCAGCCAGGGGAAACCTGGCTGGAAGTGTCTCTTTCAGGCAATCAAAGTCGGTAAAAGCAACTTTGATTGCTTGCTGTAACATTTTCTACCCTCCCAGCCAATTTACTAGGCTGGGAGGTGGCCAAATCTGTGTGCAATGCGCATTGCACAATCACTTCCATATCTCATGCAGCTGATATCAAGTCAGCTGCATGCAGTGCATTGCACAGCCAGTTTTTTTCTGGCTGTGCAATGCACATAGAGAAACCAAAGTCCCTGCAAGGGACTTTGGTCTCTAAAATGGAAGCGTCTTTCCCTACCAGGTGCAAACTGGTGGGAAAGTGAGAGACAAGTTAGACTGAAGTTGTTTGAAAGCAACTTCAGTCTTAAAAACATTAAAAATCATTAAAAAAAATGAGAAAGCTAGAAAAAAAATTAAATATAAAATGTGAGTATAACAAAAAAAATAAGTGGTAGTGATACCAAAAACCCAAGCCAATTTCATTTGGCTTGGTTATTTAATAATTATTTTTTAATACATTAAATTTAAAATTCAAACACCATGAAATATATGAAATTTTTTTATATGAATATTATAAATTTAATTTACATCTTTCTCATAATTATATTTTTAGTTTTGTTTTTTTAATTTTTGACTTTTAAGTTGATTTTTTGGAAATACAAAATTAAATTTTCAACTAAATTTTTTAGTAAGGTAAAAAAAATTATAAATTTGACATTTTGTAATTGAATAATGAAAAAAAATTTAAATTTATTTAAAAAATATTTTTGCTAGAAGAATACCAATATTTTAAGGGTAGAAATATGGTGCAAATTGTAAGTGAAAACAATTATTTTTTTTTGTGAGGGGTTATTTCTATTTTTGTAAATATTTTTCAAAAAAATTCATTAAATACTGAATTTAATTACTTTGTAACTCAAATTTTTTGTAAAATAATTAAAATTGAAATAATAATATTGATATATTTGATATAAAATTTGAATTGGTAATATTAATGTCTCTTTAAGTAAATTTGAAAATCATTAAAAAAGACCATGTTGATAAGTACTTCATTTTTGATATACAATGGTTATATGTATATCTTATATATATTTCTTGAGTGTTATTTCTATATACATTCAATAAAATTTGTAATATAAAATGCCATTTAATCATTCATTATTGTTTAACTTAGTTATAAAAACTTCATATTTAATACCAGCCACTAGTATTTACTTTTAATTTAAAACTCCAATATAATATGAGAGTATCCTTATTTTGTCTGTATGTAATTAACAACAATAACAGACCATAAATGAGTGGGTAATTAATTACAATAAATAGTTGAAGAATAATCTATAAGAAATGATAAGTTTATCAAAAAGAGTACATTAAAAAAATATACTTTTGAGTTTTTTTTTTATATAATTCGGGTAGTTTAGTGAAAATTTAAATTTTCAGACTTCAAAATGGAAAAAATCTAAAAGTGGTGCTTATATAATAAGCCTCATATAAAAAAAAGGAAAAAAAATCTACTATGTAAATAAATTATTAAATATTAAGGTATTATTAAAATTATTGAAAAACTTATTTTACAGTTATAATAAATTCTAAATGTGAAAATAATGGTTGGATAATAGTAAGACTGTGTGGAAACACTTTAATTTATACATAATTTCAACTATGTTCAGATAAAAAAATTGGTAAAATTGTATAATAACATCAAGTTAATATTGATGCAATTTTATTTAGATCAAGAATAAATTTTTCTGAAGAAAAACTAATTAAATTGAGATATGGCCATCTCCTTTTAAGAGATAGAATAATAATAAAAATTTAAAAAAATTATAATAAGTATTCTTAATCACAATTTTTGAAAAGTCTCTAGTAAAGTTCATTATAATATATCATTCATTTATTACATTATATGGAGTTTAATCTTGAAGTAGTGATGGGCAGCTTTGAACTTATGTTATGAAAAACAAAAAAGTTAAAAAATATATATTTATACTAATGAAAAAGCCAAAAATAAAAATACTATTATAAATTAATAAAATAAAACTACATAAATTTTATTCTGCTCTAATGATGGAAGGGTACTATGTATGAATTTACACATGTTAAATCTAAACCTGCTTTAAGGCTAGTTTACAGGTAGAGCTATTAAGTTTCCTTAAATTCTAAAAATAACTTATGCATTTTACTAAATATTTTTTTCTTGTTTTCTTTCCAAAGTTGTTAGAGTTGCTTAATTAATACTGTTATCTTGATTGTAAGATATATAATTTTTTTTGAATACATGAATTATTGTTTCAAAAATTATATTATAAAGTTAAATCATTTATTTCATTTTTCTAAAGCTTCATTGTCAAAGACACAACTCCATTCTCTATTCCTTAACAAATATATAAAATGTGATAGTAAAATTTTTAGAATTTTCTTTTTGAGAGGGTCAAACTTTATTGTGAAGATTTTTATCTAGAAATTCTTGTTATCTAAAACCAAATAATTTTCTTTCTTAAGTAAGCCATTTCAAAAATATGAAAATATAAACTAGAATATTAACTTATCTTATTTTTATTTTCTTTACTGAAATTTTTAGTTCAATCCCTTTTTTTATATGACATTAGTATAAAACCATGGTTAAATGCTACTATATAATTAATTTTTATTATATATATATATATATATATATATATGAAATATTTAGAAGGTCATCCTTTTTTATTTACTTGAATAAATGGCTCAATTATAATACCCAACACTTATTAATGTTTCCCAAACTCAATAACAAATTTCTCATATGAAATATTAGCTTCTAATGTAAGAAGTTTATCTGTAGATGATATTCAACATGTGATTTTACTTTTTAGATTCAGCTAAAATTAAACAAAAGGAGAAATCATGCATATGTGTATAAATGGTAACCATATGTTACTTAGAGGATTGTGAAATTCACTCATTAGAATGGTTTAAGTATTAAAATAAATTGAGGTCATTATTTTCTAGTATTTGAAACTAATTAGGAAATTATTCTAAAAATATATTTTAATGTGTATCATGTTTAAAAAGTTGGAAATATGATTTTTGAAAATTGTGAGTTTCTTATGAGATACCAAGCTTTAGTTTACATTGTTTCAAGTAGTATAGAATTTTTAGTATTAGAAATTGAAAGCAATGTACCATTATCAGATTTTAACTTTGTTCTACTTATAGAATGATTACATAACATTAAACATTATTTAAATGAAAAAGGTTTAAAAGATATTTAGAATTTTACAAAATTTCACCATCTATTAATCTTTGATTTGAAAACCAACTATGATGTACACTCACTAGAAATAAGCAATCCCAATTTTAACATAATTTATCAATACAAAAATAATGATTCAATTAACATGAAAATATATATCATTTCAAAACCAAATCTCTAGATTTAAAATATGATGATTTAATGAGAAATTAATACAAAACTTTAATGCAATGAACTCTCTTAAAAAATTCAAAAATAGAATATCAAAACAAATAATTTCAGCAAAAAAAACTACTAACTATTGTAGATAAAGCATAAAAATAAGTCATATTTTTAGAAAAAATGATCTAAAAATATTTATTTTTGTTAAAAAAATCAAAAAGATTGTTAAGTTTGCTTGTTATAATAATGTTAAAATCCACTAAACATTATCTAAAGGTGGAAAATTATGTCAAAAATATGTTGAATTTTGTGAGCCAAAAAACAACAATTTTGTATCATTTCCTGTTGTGCTATGACTTTATTCCAGCCTTTTTATCTGATTCTTCCAGTATTACTTTGCTATGATCACTAGTTTTCAAGTTAAAATTTACAAATGTTCATTATACTTGATAATATGAAAAATAACTCAAACTTTTATAACTACAAAATAAGATTTTGAAACTCCTTCTTTCAATCAATATTTGAAGAAATTTTTAGTTTATTTGAGTAATGATTTTAAGAAAAACAAAAAAATCGAAATTCACAAGGACTTATTTCCAGAGACTATAATTATTTACTTGTGTAATGCATGAGCTACTTATCAATGATGTAAAACATCAGAAAAGTAAGTTATAGTTATAAATCTACAGATTATACTGTGTCTGGTATATATATCTTCAATAAATCTTTTAAACTTATCTTAACCTACATACCACACATTAGAAAATCATTATATTAAAAAAGGAAAAAATTCTATGATAATATCATAAAGAATGATAACCATGGATTGATATTCCATTAAAATGGTTAATAAATTTTTAAGAGAACCTAAATCAGTATTCTTTCATCAAAATATATCCTTTTTGTCTTAGTAATTTATTCCAAACAAATTTTTTGAAAGCTGAATCTATATATCTAATGCCAAAACCACTATTAAGTTCCCTCTTAGACTTTTTAAGCAACTATATATATATATATATATATTTATATATATATTATTTATCAAAAGTTGAAATAAAGAATAAAAACTTAATTTTATTTACCTTTAATTTTTTAAATATAGAGTATTTTCAGAATGCATTGTGGTTACTTGTGAAGGTTAGAAGTTTGAAGTTGGATATATGAGTTTTTAGAAGGGAAAATATTGTAAAATTCTTTCATAAATATTTATTTCATAGTTTCAAATGTTGAAATCTACAAACTAATGGGATTTAAAATTATATTGAGATTTAAAATCTGTTTTCTACTCAAGTAAAATAAAATAAAATGATGATATCAAAATTGAAATTAAGTTTAAACTTTTGATATGCTCTATCTTCAATTTTTTTGATAGTTCATCAAAAATTTAATAATATTTTTTTCCTTCATCACTTTTTACATAAAAGATAGTTTTATCATTTTATGCATTAAAGATTGCTTATATAAAGTTAACATCTATGTCAACTGTTTATGACTATTAATCTATATAATAATTTTTTTAGAAGAGAAAATAGCATCAGTATATACTGACTTTGAAATTATTTTATTTAAAATAGTTTACAGGTAGATAATGAAGGGTGACTTCATTTTTGAATATGAAATATATAAGTCTTATTTTGTCAATTATAATTCTTTTTGAGCTCAAATGTATCCACTGCAACTTATGTAAGAATAAAAATTATTTTTATTGAAATTTACATGAGAAAGTATGCCCATTATTCAAAATCAAACATACTCTAATGGTGTTTTTCAATCATTATTTCCATTCATAACAATAAAAAACATTTCAATTTGCTGATGTTTTAGATTTTGATATCCCCAAGTTTATATCTCAGGTGTACTATTCACAAAATTATTAAAAATATAATTTTTGAAATACATGATAAACTTGAAAGTGAGGGGGCATTAAATTTTTAAAAATGAATTCTAAATTCAGGATGGATAGTTTTTTTTCTATTTTCACAAATGAACATTTTTTTGTTTCAATTAATCCAGAAAAAAAAATTTGTTGTAAGCATATTATATTATATTTATTTTGACTTTAAATACTATATTTTCAAGATTTGTGTTTAATATTTCCTGTGAAAGTTAATGTTAATGTGAATTTTAAGTAAGCTTGAAGAAATTTAATCAATAGGCATATTGAATATGTAAAATAATATTTTGCTCCAATCTTGAATCATCCTGGGCTAAAAAATATCCCAAATAAGGTTTTTGTGGGTCAATTTGGATTTAAGTAGGATTAAGTGAGGTTTAATAAAGGACAGATAAAAGGCCAAATTCATTACTAGTGACTTTTTTCTCAAAATAGTTATAAAATATGTATCATTCTGGAATCAAGCTTCAATAAAGTTTAATTGAAACAGAGATAATTTCTAGCAGCACAACACCATATTTGCAAAGGTGTACGTTACCTCAAATATTAGTCATAATATAGGAAGGTAAGGAATCTACAAAATTCACATTTGAAATGAGGATTTATATTTTGAATTTGAAATTGAGAAATGGAATATTATTTTCCAATTTAAATATCTATTAGTCATTTTACCAAAAAGTTATCAGTAATCAGATTGAATTTTGATGATATTTTATTGTAGATTAATCGTTTTGATGAGCCATTTACTCAAAATTACTGGTTTCAGTTCTAATATTCCATGTGAAATTCATTAAGAATCTTTTTGAAAGTGAATAGTTGACATATTTGATATGCAAAAGCTTATGTTAGATCAAAGTAAGATCAAAGGGAGTTCAACTCATGATCAAATTAGGATTTTTCAAGATCAAACAGTGATCAATGTAGGTTCATCTTGAGCTCAATTTGTGACAAATCTCTGACTAAATGTAAGGACAAAAAAATTCCTACATGGTGATGATGTTTGCATAATTCAGGCATAGATTTGTGGCTCAACGGAGTTCAAGCAAGGGGTATTGCTAGCAATACCCCCCCATTTTTTCTGTGGTGAAACAACTCCTAAGCATGATGTGTTCAAACATGCTTAAGGCCTTTGCCCTCCACGGTCCGTTGAATGACTTTGAAAAGAATATGAGGAAAAAGCTCTTTGATGACCACTGGAAGATGTCTAGAGTAATCAAGCACACCTTCCAACACTCGATCCCTGCTTCTTCCACTTCTTCCCAAAAATTACCTTCCACTCCAGTACCTGACCAATACAATCCATATACTCTTTCCAGCCCCCTAAATCACAAAGAACACAGTTCTTCTTCCAATACTAACAAAAAGAAAAAACAACACCATAATCCAGACTAACTGCCGGAGGCTTCTTCTTCAAGACATTAAAATAAACAAGAAAGAAATTAATATTCACTAAATAGAGAGAACAATAATAATTAACAGAAATATATATATATGTTTTTATTTTTATTTATTTATTTATTTTATTTTATTTTTTATTTTATTTTATTTTATTTTATTTTATTTTATTTATTTTATTTTTTTTATTTTAAACTACTGACATACTAAAAAAAACTTGAAAATAAATAACAAAATTAACCAAAAATATGAGAGTTTAAAAATTTAAATGAAATGAATAATAATAATAACATGAGACAAATAATAGTTACTAATGGTATTTCCTAGCCAATTGATGAGCTGATTCCCTGATACCTTACCCACATCTAAGTGCACCTTGATGAGGATACACTGTTCAATAATTTTTTAAATGATTTGAAATAAAAAATAAAGATGAAATAATTAGAAATTGAGAGAATAATAAGAGAAAGAAAGAAAATAGCATTGCCCGGCCAATTGATGAGCCTTTCCCAACCAATGCTTGCCCACATCCAGGTGGCCCTGATGTGGTAACACCATATAATATAATTTTGTGATTTTTCCCTCTTTATATCCTAATAACTCCCATAAAAAAATTAAAAGAAAAAAAGAGAAAAAAAGAAAATAATCTAAAACTACTATCTAAACATAGACACAAAAATTAAAGAAAAGAAAAAGAAAAAGATCCAGATCCATAGAAAGTCCAGTCCAAGGAAATGATCACTGGGTGGGCTTCCTCCAATAAATAAAAATGATGGGAGACCACCAGTGATCCCCACAAAACCAAATAGACAAAAGTAGCCAGTCCTAAGCCAGTAAGCCAGTTTAAATTCATAGTGGACTTAAAACCTGAATATCAAAAACTAGAACTAGGATTCAACTAGGACAAACAAAATACTTGAAACAGACATTCTGGGGTAACTGTTCTACAGAGCAGCCAGCTCATCAGTTACCCCCACACTTGCCAAAATAAAATCTAGAAGCCCCCCCTGGGTACCTTCTAACAAAACACAAAATCCAACACATTAAGCAAAAACCAGTAACCGTGAAGAGTCTGGAACTTGAAGACCAAAAGAATTTCCAGTTTAAAGTCAAAGAGGACTAAAAACACGTGAAGAAAAACCAATACTAGGGTTCAACCAATTTAACAGAAGGTGTTGGAAACAGACAATCTAGGGTAACTGTTGATAGAGAAGCCAGCCCATCAGTCACCCCCACACTTGCCAAAATAAAATCTAGAAGCCCCACCCATGGGTACCTTCTAACAAAAAGTTTCCAACAAAACAGATGCACAGAATCACGAAAACCCAAAATTAAAGAATGGTACATAGTTTATCCTCATTGCAGAGTCAATCTTGTTCACTTTTCATGCCTCTAGAGTAAAATCTCTTCACCTGATCTGCAGCCACTCTCTTCGTTAAGACTGCACCATCTAACTCCTCCAAAACATAAGAACCTCCAGACACCTGAGATCTAACTCTGTAGGGTCCATTCCATCTGTCAGCAAACATCTTTCCCCACTGACTCTCCAAACTTCTATTTTACACCAAAACCAAACAACCAGGTTTCAAGGGATTCCTGAGTCTATGAGCCAAATTCTTGTCCCAGTATCTGACTGATTGATTTCTTATCTTCATCATTCTAGAGTATGCCTTCTCTTGACACTCCTCTCTACATTCCAACTGTTTCATCGTGGCACAGAGAAAAACTTCTGTTGAGAATATATCATCCCAATAAATTCCAAGATAAAAGACAGCTTACAAATCCACCGGTAGAACAGCTTTCTGCCCAAAAATTTCTTCATAAGGGGATTAGCCAGTTATCCTTTTCACAGTGACCCTATCAGCAAATAACGCCAAGGGTAAATAATGCCTCCATTTTTCAGCACTATCTCCACACATTTTCACTAGAGCATTTTTGATATATTGATGTCCTCTTTCAACCACTCCTTCAGCTTCAGGACTATAAGGTGTAGCCACTCTGACTTTAGAACCAATACTTGCCACCGCTTCTTTAAATTCAGATTCAAACTCTGGCCCACAATCAACAGTCACCAACTTCATCAACCCATACCTAAACACCCATTCCTTCTTCAAAAATTCTGCCATATTCTTGGTAGTCAAATTAACCAAAGGCACTGCCTCAACCTAACCAGAAAAATCATCCCTGTCAACAATCAAGTATTTATACCTGCCCTCTTTAATATGGACAGCATCCAAACTGACTCTTCCAAACAAAGTTGACTCACCAGTAGCATTGCCAACTTCTTTATGTTTCAAGTGACTTCTTCTTTGAAATTCATCACAAGATTTAACCCAACTCTGTAAAGCCAAATTCATACCTGGCCACCAAACTCTATCTGCTACTTTCCTATAAGTCTTCCCAAAGCCTCTATGCCCAAGGTCTTCATGCAAAGACTTCAACACCAACTCTTGACCCTTCTTCTGAGTCACCACTACTTGAAGATTTGGATGTCTCCTCCTCATCAACCTCCTTCCTGACACATAAAAGCCAGGAATCTTCTTCTTGATTGCTACCCAAGTATCATCATAACAAGTATCTGGCCTTTCTAAGGTTAACAGTTATTCAAAAATAATAAAATAAAACCCAATCTGACCCCAGGTCTAATCTTCAAAATCCAACAAAATGATATCCAAGGGTAAAACCCTGTCATCAAAATCTCCAGTGTACACATGAGCAACATGACTAGCCCATCCAGGACACTAATCTCTAAGCTTTGGCACCTTCTTTTTCTTCCACTGAATCGTAAGAGAATCCAGTTCACCAACAAAAACAACATTCTCCAATTTTGAGCCATCCCAAAAATGGCCCCATCTTTATCAACAAAAACATCCTGATCACCAGAATCAAGATAAGAACCATCCAGTTTAACCTCTTGGTGTAGGCAAGAACAATCATCCATTTTAGCCTCTTGGGGGAGGTGAGAGAAATCTTCAGCACTGTTTGCACTGGCCCTAACCACTGGAACATCTTCATCAAATTCTTCAGAATCAGAATCTTCATCTGTGGGTGCTCTTCTTGATAATCCATCTGGAATTGTAAAAGTCTTACCTGGCTTGTGCACCAGGTCAAAAGAAAAATGTTGAATAAATGCCACCCACCTAGTCATTGAAGCATTTGAAAGACTAGGTGTGTTGATCAGTTGAACCAGAGATTTAGCATCCACCTGCAGCTCAAAATGCTGCCCCCATAAAAGGGTTTGTAGCTTCTTCAAAATTTTTGCTTCACCACACAATTCCAACTTTGGCTGAGAATACCTAGATTCCATCTAATTAAAAACTAAAGACTCATACCTTACTGGCCTGACCTTTCCAGCTTTATTTTCCTGAGACAAAACAGTACCAGCAACAAAATAACTTGAGTCCACCTCCAGAGAAATTTTTTCAGCTTTCCTTGAATGATCCAACTTGTGCAGAATAATATCTTTACCTACCACCTTCTTCAATTTCTGAAAATCCTCTTCACACTCTCAGTCCATACCCACTCCGCATCTTTTCTGGTCAACCTTCTCAAGGGTGAAGCCAACAAAGAAAAATCTTTAATAAAAATCCTGACGTACACACAAACTCCCAAATTCCCCTAACTTCAGTAGTATTTTTGGGCCTTGGCCATTACTGAATTTTATTAACTTTCTACTTTGCCATAATCCTTCCCTCCTTACATACAACATGACCCAGAATTTCCAGATCAGGAACACAACAACAGAACTTTGACCCAGAAATGGTCAAACCAGCCTCTTCAATTCTAAACAATACCCTCTCTAGAGTAATTGCATATTCCCAAACAAATCTCCTTATTCCTGGATTCTCCTTCAGCACTTCATTTCCATAATCAGTGGAGGTTCCTTTAATTCTACCGTCATCAATAAAAATACCAGCATGAGTCAGAACCTCATCCTGTAAAATCTAAGCCATTTAAGATTGATATACTGCTACTGAATTAGCTTCTCCTTGAGACAATTTAGTGAGCTGAAATCTTCCCAGAGAAGTCTCAAACGTTGTGAGTGGCTGTGAATCAGTGCAAAGTTCCCTTTCATCATAACTGCCCATAATATCTCCCAAACCATAACATACCCTTCCAGTAAAAGCTTCCACAAAGTCCTCCACACTTGGCGGAATCTCCACATCCTTGATAGTGACTCTATTCAAGGCCCTAAGATCATGCACCACCCTCAACTTCCCATTCTGTTTCTTAACACAGAAAACCGGTGTTGTCTTCCAACATTGGCAGGGGCCTTTGTTGTGTGATTTGGCGCTGATTGTGCATGTCTTAATTGACATCTGTTAAGGAATTTTGTATTTTTCTGGTTTTATTCCGTGGATATTGGGTCTGCAGGTATGTGGTTACTATCATTGGATAGCCCTGGTTTTTCTCTATATTTTATGTCTTGTAGACATTTTTCATATTCTGAGTTTAAAGGGGTCATTTCCTCATTTTTCATTTATAAAAGATTGCTGTTTAATTTTGTTTTTTGTGTTTTATGGGCTAACCTTAAGTCTTAGGGTTAAGTGCTTAGTACCATTGGATAGAGCTAATTTTTCTCTATATTTCATGTCTCAATGTTGTTATAGTGAAATTCCGTGTTTTAAAGGTTTTAGTAGTTGTAGCTAATTTTTCTAAGTAGATTAGTGGTTTTTATTGGTTTTCTGGCTTCAGGGAGGCCGGGCTGCTTCAGGCGGCATCTCCGACGTCGGGCGGCCCGCCCGCCTCTGTTTTAGGAGGTTGGGGAGCACTCCAGGAGGGTTTTTTATGCAATTTGGCAGGTACAGGCGCCAGATTGGTGGGTGCGCATGGGCTCTTAGTTAGTGGTCTGTGTGTACATAGTGAATAAGACAGTTTGGGGCAACCTTAATCATCATACAACCATCCAGAGGTGATCTCATTGTTCCTCACTCAGTTTTCACTGTTTTCTGGCCACAATTGGCTGTGTTTGTTGCAAGTGAGTTCTTCATTTAACTTAACTTTGGCAACTGTTTTCTCTGTTATAGTCTTGCAAGCTATAGCAAGTATTATTGCTGTCTCTGGTGTGGATTTGCAGCCTACATCAAGTATCTTTGCTGTCTCTGGTGTGGACTTTGTTCTACATTTCAGTTCTTTGGTCTGGTAGTCTATCTGGTGACTACTTTCTTGGCTCATCAAGCAGTCAAGTGTGTTTAAAAGGGGTCTTTAGCAAAACAGGAACCAACTTACTTTAGCAAGTAAATCTCACTCTATTTTTCTAAAGGGACAGGGGATTTTCTCTCTGGTTTTTCTCCAACTCCCTTGGTCAAGGCCTATAGCTAGTACTATAGGATTGTCTACACCAGACTTGAGTAACTAGAAGTTTATTGTTCATACAATCCTTTCCTGACTCTTTTCCTAAAAATCTTCACAAAATAATCCCTAATAGCAGCTGGCATTGGAATAGGTTTGATTTGCCAAGGTTCATGACAAACCACAGGAATCAAGTAAGGTTCCCCATATGATTTTTTCAACACACCCCTTTCCTCTTCAAAAAATGCCACCACTTTCTCCCTCAGCATAATAACATGCAACAATAACTTCTTTTCCTCATCAGAAAACCACCCATCAGGACCAAAATTAACAACTTTCAACTTTTCCACAGTCACTTGAGCCATTTCCACAAAATCAGGAGGATTCTTCACCAGAGGATTACAGTACGGATCTCTTGATAATGAAGGCCTCTTCAAAGGAGGATTCAAACCCACAGGCATAGGTTCATTTACAGGCCTAATCTTCTGTGCTACTTCTTATATTTTGCGGCTCCACCTTCAACTTGAGGGATCTTCAGGACGTCTTCACCACCAGACCTGGAACAAAAACCAAGGGTTTCCCCATTGCTCACATGTGTGGCCCAGGTAATGTTTTTGAAAGTTGTAGAAGAAACCCTAACTGTGCATGATTGGGAGGACTTAATTTTAGACCCCAATCTCACCACTCCACAACTTTTCTGCAATTCCACATCTTTTTCCTCACTTCCATCTTCCAAATCTTCAAATCTTGATTCATCTTCTGAATCACATCTTCTTAAATTATGCAGTTTATCCTCATTCCAGAGGCTCAAAAATTGATCTTGACGATCTTCTTTCTTCAAAAATTTGTGCAGTTTAACCTCATGCTGGAGGCCCAATAATTGATCTTGATGATCTTCTTTCTTCAAAAATTTGTGCAGTTTAACCTCATGCTGGAGACCCAAAAACTGATCTTGATGATCTTCTTTCTTCAAAAATTTGTGCAGTTTAAACTCATGCTGGAGGCTTAAAAATTGATCTTGTTGATCTTCACAAAAATAATTCTTTTCTTCTTTTTTAATTAGCTTCAGATTTTTTTCTTGCTTTTCCTCAGTTATCTTGAATTTTTTATCTTCTTTTCTTGAGTTTACTTCAATCCTACAAAAATAACCAGGGGTTTCCCCAATGCTCACAGACATGGGAAAGGTAATGTTTTTGAAAGGTGAAAAAGAAACCCTAGCGGTGCACAATTGGGAGCACTTATTTTTACAGGCCATTTCACCACTCCAAAACTTTTCTGCATATCTTTTAATAAATATATATAACCAATATTCATTTTTGAACTTGAATTTAAAATAATTAAAAATCTTGAGAGAGAACAGATACTTGATATAAAAAATGAAGAATACTTGCAGAGAAGAGAAACATTAAAAAGAGAAAGTTGAAAATCCACTAGGTATATCTCCAAGGGAGCTGACCTACTACAACCTGGGATTTCCTCATCTTGGGGAGAGGTTTTATCACTAGGGCAATCAGCCCTTATTACTCTTAAAAAGACAGACTCTCACTAGAGCCTGAGCCACACTCCAAAAAACCAGAGGCGGAACTTACTTCTTTTCTTCTCCTACAACAATCCATTCACTGGCACATTGAAGGCAAGCCAGGCCTGGTCTCCCAACCATCATCTCCAGGAGATGACAACCTCATGTGAAGCCTCCTCTCATCTTCACTTGTCAACTCCAAACTGATTCCTATGTAAAACTGATAACCAATTCTTGCCTTGAAATCCATCAATAATGGCTCACCCAAAACAGCTTTCACATTACCTTTGGCAATGTAAAAATGAACCTTTCTGGAGGCTCCACCAACATCCAGCTTTACAAATTCGGCTGTCCCAATCAACTCATTGACATGGCCACCAGTTCCTGTCTTGATGGGGAGGCCCAGATTAGTAGCCTCAAACAAAGTAATCAGGTTAATCTGAGAACCTGAATCAACCAATTCCCTTGCTTCCCTGCCATTCAGAGTGACATTGACATAACCCAAATGAGAAGAAAAATGAGTTTTCAACCCCTCACCAAACTTCTCAGCAGAATAACAAATGTATTCCACCTCCCCAGAAGAAACCCTTCTCTTGGTCAACAACTTTTTTTGTCTATCAGCCAACCCAGGACTGATAGCATACAATTCACCATAAGAAAGGGAAACCTGACCTTGATTCATTCTTTCCAGAACAGAGTTCATAACTTTGGATTGGCCAGAAACTACTGTCCTCTCAAAATGAGCCCTTCGCTTCACTACCTTGGTCCTAGAAATCTCCTGAGGACCAGAACCACCAATGGATTTTCCATCAACAGGAATCAAACCAGATCCCTCTCCAACACCTCTAACTCCAGAAGTCTTTGGAAATGAAGTCAAAGGGACATCCTCCTCTGAGTCAGAATCAACATCCATTGGCATTGGCTCACCATTCTTGTCCAATGCACCAAAACTGGGGGGGGGGCATATCAGTGATCCCCTTCTGCATTTTGTACAGCTCCTCTTTTCTGTACTTCCTCCTGGCTGCACTCAGCTTAGGATCCGCCTTTGAAGTCTTAGGCTTTGGTTGGGCCTGAGAACTGATCTTAGGCCTTCCCACCTTTCCAGCTTCAACATCATAGACACTAGCCAAGCATTCACCACTTGACTGTCTTCCACAAGAATACAACTCCAACCCACCAAAGGAAGTAGAAAAAGAGACTTTAGTAACCTCCTTTCCTTTTCCCTTTAAATCTTCATCAGCCTTAGCAGAAGACTTCCCCTGATCAGGGATCTCCTCAAACCTTGGCCTCCTCTGATTGAAACCATTTCTTGTCCTGACCAAATCAACAGGAGCATGCCCCTCACTGGGCTTCACAAATAAACCATCAGGGAATTTAAACACCCTGCTGTTAAACTCCACCTTTCCTTCTGACACATCTCTGTTCAGAGCCCAAAAATCATTGGACTTGTGCCCCCTCCTGCTGCAATAAGAGCAGACCCATGTATCACTCCTACCAGCCCTCCTGTCAAAATCTCTAGGCTGAGAAGGAGCCCTATTGACCTTCTTAGCCTCCTGAACAAAAATATGTAGCTTTTTTGTCAGATCAGCCAGCTGCTCCACCACTAGGTCCCTATCCTGCTTGGGAACCTCCACCATATTCTTCTCTTCCTTCTTCACCTTTCTCTCCTCTTCAGCCAAAGCCTCACTGACTTTGCTGACATACTTGGCACACCCCTCTTTATAGTTGTCCACAGCCAACAACTTCAAATGGGCCTCCACAACCTCCTTCACCTTGTCCAAGGCAGGCAACTTCTGGTCCCCATTAGAAAGAGTCTTCATCAAGTCTTTCCTTGACAGCTCCTTCAACACATCCATCCTGACATCTCTAGCCAGGGCAGACCAAAAAACATCTTTGGCAGCATTTTCATGTGCAAGCTCCTCTACTTCCACCAAATATTCTACCACAGGATCAAATTGCAGCAGAAACTTCCTGTAACTGAGTAAGTTACCAACACCACCATAAGACTTCCATTTACTGACAACCTTGTTCAGATCCACCATAGTGAACCTGAAACCCCATCCATCCACCATCTCCCTGCACAGCAACTTCCAATCCTCCTTCTTGTAGCCAGACATGGCCACAACCTCCTTCTCCACTGCCCTATAACCAATGAAGAAAATGATCTGCTTCACCATGTCCAGGTAAGAAGCACCATCCACACCAGAAGCAGTTTCATATTTCTCCAGAAACCACTTCACATCTTCCCCATTAAACTTGGTACCATCTCAAGTTTTAATCCTAACACACTCCCTAACCATCACAGCAGGAGAACCTTCCCCCCCACTGACAGTCACCACAGGAATAGATGAACCAGAAGCCATTCTTCCTGACCAAAATCACCAAAAAAGACTAACCAAAGACAACAGAGATTCCAAAGAACTAGCAGGTCCTACCCCACATTGGGTGCCAGAAATGTAGACAATCCTATAGTACTTGCTATAGGCCTTGACCAAGGGAGTTGGAGAAAAACCAGAGAGAAAATCCCCTTTCCCTTTAGAAAAATATAAGTGAGATTTACCTGCTACAGTAAATTGTTTCCTGTTGTTTAAAGCCCCTTTTCCAATACACTTGACTGCCTGATCAGCCAAGAAAGTAGTCTCCAGACAGACTACCAAACCAAAGAACTGAAATGTAGACCAATGTCCACACCAGAGAAAGCAATGATACTTGATGTAGGTTGCAAATCTACACCAGAGACAGCAATAATACTTGATATAGCTTGCATGACTACACCAGAGAAAACAGTTGCTAAAGTTGAGTTAAATGAAGAACTCACCTTGCAACAAACACAGCCAATTGTGGCCAAAAAACAGTGAAAACTGAGTGAGGAACAAGGATATCACCTCCAGATGGTTGTATGATAATTAAGGTTTCCCCAAACTGTCTTATTCACCATATAAACACAGACCGCTATCTAAGAGCCCATGCACACCAAAGAATTTGGCATTTCTGAGCGCCAAATTGCATAAAACCCCTCTAGAAACATTTCCCAGCCTTCTAGCACCAAGGTGGGAGGTCTGCCTGAGGCGGCAGGACCGCCCTGAAGCCAGAAACCTTCAAAAACCTCCAAAAACATCTAAATTACTTAGAAAAATAAACTACGGCTACTTAAACCTTTAAAACACATAATTAAGCTACAACAACATTGAGAAATGAAACGTAGAGAAAAATTAGCCCATTCCAATGGTACTAAGCACTTAAACCTAAGACTTTAGGTTAGCCCGTAAAACACAAAAAACAAAATTAAACAGCTATCTTTTAAAATGAAAAATGAGAAATAATCCCTTGTATACTTAGAATATGAAAAATGTCATCATGTCACGCACCACGTGACACTCGAGGCAAAAGTAGCTCATTAAATCAACACTAAAGGGTTCAAATCCATACTCGAAGCGCAGAAAGCAACTCTCCATAGCAACTGCGACTTTCCTTTGTGTACTTGCTATTCAATCACACTAGCCTAAAACTCTAAATCTAAATTAGTCAATCTCTCAATAGTGTGTCTTAGTTTTTTCCCAATAAGCGATGCACAGCGCAATAGTTAATATAATAGTACATTAAAAAGTTTATGAAATATCTGTGGATTATTAAGGGGTAGTGAGCATGGAAGGAACGGTTAGTGAAGGATTAAGGGGTTAACGGATGTTAGTGAGGAGGGTCCAGGTGTAACAGATATATTTTAAATGGTTTGTGGTGTGCGGAATAGTGAATGAGTATGAGGTCAATGCGAGGAGGAGTAGAGGATATAAAAGGGGCTGGGTTTTTGGTTTGATATTCCTTAGAATTAAATTATAAAACTTATTTATAGTTAATAGTGATAAAACTCTAAGTGAAAATCATTATTATTGTATCTTTCTTTATTTTCTCAATAATCTTATCTAAATCCTAAATCTTTGATTGTTGAGTTTTCCAACCCTTAGTGAGATCTTAAGAATTTTAATATTACCATTCAATTATATTAGAATCCTTTTCGAACATAACTCAAAGTAGTAGTTCTTCCTTCGAGACATCTTCGAACCACTTCCTTGAAATATCCCTCTGTGCTTTGAAGAAGTATCTGAACCTTTTATCTCACTTGCAGGAACATCCTCGACCTTGTGCGTAGGTCGTCCGGTGACAGTATAATTTAATTCTCCGTAGTTCTCATTCTTTGCACTACTACGTCCCTTTTCAGGTGTTTTCTCTGAATTCTTAAAATGGCACCTGTTCAACGCACTCCTCCTACAGGCGCTACTACTAGAGCTCGCGCCAGAGGCAGGCCAACAGCCACTAGGTCTGTTTCCCACACTCACTCTTGGAGCCACTCGACCTTAGGGAACGGAAACATTCAGTCCAATTTGTAGAAGACATCCCACAAGACTTTGATGATTCTAGTGATGATGAAGAAGGAGAGGATACAATGTACGAGGCACCATCCGCCCCTGCTAACCACCCTTCTTGTCAAACTTCAGAACCTGGACCATCCAATTCTCTGGAAGAATTCATGAGACTTTTCATGAAGAACCTTTCAAATTTAATGTCTTCAGAGGGATCTAAATTCAAAACTCCTTCTATGAAATCTCCTGATAAATTCGATGGAGAACATCCAGACAGATTGCGACCCTTCTTGCAAACCTGCAAGCTCCTGTTCCATAATGACCCTCAAACCTTCAATAACGACTGATCAAAAGTTGTTTATGCTTCTTCATTCCTGGCCAGAAAAGCAGCAAGATGGTTCGAACCTTATCTTCTCATGCTCTCTTCAACCGAAACCCACTTACTTATTAATAACTGGGAAAAGTTCAAAGACCAACTCTTCATGTTGTTCGGTGACCCTAATGAAACTGACAACGCAGAAATTGAACTTGATTTCCTTTGCATGAGTGATAATGGGAAAGCCTCTGAATATATCTCGAACTTCAGAGCGCTTCAAACTTGAGTAGGTTGGAATGATGCTGCCTTTAAGTATCATTTCAAAAAAGGACTTCCTTTGAGGATCCTGGATCAGTTAAATCTTCACGGTCAGAAGATGACTACTTTGACAGATTTAATGGATCGAACCCTCGAACTTGACGGCATTTACCAAGGGCGACTTCAACATCGTCAATACGCCAACAAATCTCAAGGCTTAAATTTCAAATTGGGACCTTCTTCACACCCACGAACAACTCAATCCTCCTCGACTCAATCCAAACCTATTAAGGGAAAGGACAAACCTTGACCAAAAATCTTGACCCCAGGCAATATCAGTAAAGTACTGGATCCTAAAGGGGAACTTAAGGAAGCTGAGAGGAAGAGGCGAACAGATAATGGGTTATGTATGTATTGTGGGGGTAAGCACAAGCTGGATGATTGTGTAAAGTTTAAGGAAAGAGAAGGTACTAGTTCGAAGCCAAAAAACTAGTAGATAGTTTACTTGTGTGCAAAGCAAACTATCTTATATCTCCCAGTGCACAGAACCTCCATGTCTTAAGGACTGGAGTTGCCTTAAAACGCTTGAGATTCATTCTTTTTAAGGAGGATATTGCCTTCAGTTGTCTTATAGACTCTGGAGCTTCAATTTCTTTTGTCAGTTTATCTTTTGCCGAGAAGTTAAAGCTGAAATTTACAGATATCGATCGAACTCCAATTTATTTGGTCGAATCAGAGGAACCCAAATATTGGGTCAGTAAGAAAGTTTTATGGGTTTTCAACTTTCCGAATTTTCCCCCCTTCGAGTGGGAACTTACAGTCTTGGACACCCCAAGGATGGACGATACCATTCTTGGCCATGACTTTTTAACGCATTGGAATCCTGAAATTGACTGGACACGGGGATTGATCACCCCACGGACTAAGTATATTTCTAATTCTTCAATGCATGTCAATAGGGAGTTAAACAACCCGCCTGACAATGTCCTGCTAGAGGTCAAATCTCTGCCAGATGACTTGCAAGCATCTGATCTTTCTTTAAATGAGCAAATGGCTAAACCTTCTAGCTCTATGACTTCACTTGAAGAGGATTTAAATTGCCTCGAAGTAATCGAATTATGCTCTCTCAATTCTGGTCTTCCCTCAACAGATTCTCTCGAAGATGATGAGGACAACCAAACCAACGTTGAAGCCATTAAATCGACTCTACCAGAAATCTATCATGATTTCCTCGATGTTTTTTCAATCCGCAAGGCCGATAAGTTACCACCTCATCGACCCTATGACCATCAGATAGAGTTAATAGGTCCAGTACCTCCGGCAGGTCCTGTCTATTCTTTGTCGAAGAACAAATCTCAAGTTCTTTGAGACTACATCCCAGAGAATGTAGCCAAAGGTTTCATCAAAGCCAGTAAATCTCCAACCGGGTCCCCTGTCCTCTTTGTAAAAAAGAAGGATGGTAGTCTTAGGTTGTGTGTTGACTATAGAAAGCTCAACACAGTCACTAAGAAGAATGCATATCCTGTTCCTCCTATGTCATTGCTTCTTACCCTTTTTAATGGTGCTGATTTCTTTTCTAAAATTGATCATAGAGGCGCTTTCAATCTTATTTGCATTGCGGAAGGTCATAAACCACTGACTGAAATGCGCACTAGATTTGGTAGTTTTGAATATTTAGTTATGCCTTTTGGATTGTGTAACGCACCATCTACTTTTCAAACTTTTGTCAATGACATCTTTCAAGATGTTGTCGAACAATTTGTTGTCGTCTATTTAGATGATATTTTAATTTTCTCGAAGACACTGGATGAACATATTCATCATGTTTGACAGTTTTTAAATCTACTTCGAGATCATGGACTCTATGACAAGCATAATAAATGCGAATTCCATCTTAAATCTATTGATTTTTTGGGTTTTACATTATCCACTGATGGCTTGGTCATGGACAACAAAAAAGTTCAAAAGGTCCTGGAATGGCCTGAGCCCAAATCTGTTAAATCCCCTCAAGGATTTTTGGGTTTTGCAAATTTCTATAGAAGATTTATTAAAGATTACTCTAAAACTATTTCCAATCTTACTTCTCTTCTTAGAAAAGATATTCCTTTTGTTTTTACTTCTACAGCGCAAAAGGAATTCGAAGCATTGAAGGCGGTGTTCACCACAGCTCCAATTCTTTGACACTTTGATCCTACTGTTTTGACAATAGTCGAGACAGATGCGAGCGATTATGCTATCGCAGGGGTCATCTCTCAATTGAATCCAGAAAAAAAACTGTTTCATCCTGTTGCTTTTGAGTCACGCAAACTCATTGCAGCAGAGTTAAATTATGAAGTTCATGACAAAGAGCTTTTAGCTATTATTCACTGTCTTAAAAAATGGCGCTCTTTTCTTCTCAGCCTAGATAGTCCTTTTCAAATTTTAACAGACCATAATGCTTTGAAATACTTTATGTCTTCCAAAGTGTTAACCAGGCGTCAAGCCAGGTGGGCTGAATTCCTGTCTGAATTTCCCTTTTCTATTTCCTATCGCCCAGGTAAAAACTGCATTGTCCCAGATATATTGTCACGTTGGGACGACATTTACCCACAGCGGGGGGACGCATTTGCTGACAAAAATCCAGCAAATATGAAATCAATCTTCAACAAATCAATGTTAACAACTCATCAAATTAATTCGATGACAATTCAATCGTTTCAAAATCCACTATCCAACATCCTCAAAGCTCAGTGGAAGGATGATTGTTGTTTAGGGTTAAAAGACAAAATACTCTCGAAGCAAGGGGCCAAAAGATTTAGTATTTAATCAGGTCTATTAGTCTTCAAAGGAAGAGTAGTCATACCCGACAACAATGAGATAAAATTATGGATTTTCAACAGTCGACATGATTCTCCATTAGCTGGTCATTTTGGTGTTGATAAAATCTACCAGTTAATAGTAAGGGATTTTTTCTGGGCAGGTATGACCAGGGAAATCAAGGCCTATATAAAAGCTTGTTACGAATGTAATACGAATAAGGCTCCCCGTCACTGGAAGTATGGGTTGCTTCAACCACTTCCTATTCCCTCTAAACCTTGGGAATCTTTATTGATGGATTTTATTTCTCAACTTCCTCTTTCTAATCATTTTGATGCTATATTAGTAATAGTAGATAGATTCTCAAAAATGTCTATTTTCATTTAAACCACTACTACTGCTACCGTAGAAGATCTTTCAAAATTGTTTCTAGAATATGTATTTTCCAAACACGGCTTACCTAATGATATTATTTCAGATAGAGGCTCATTGTTTGTATCCACATTCTGGACTCAACTGTGTCAACAACTCAATATCACGAGGAACCTCTCCACAGCCTATTATCCCAAAACCGATGCACAAACAGAAAGGGTCAACCAAATCCTCGAACAATACCTTCGAATGTATGTCAGTTACCAACAAGACGATTGGACCACATGGCTACCATTGGCCGAATTTGCTTATAATAACTCGACTCATTCTTTGACACAACAATCTCCTTTTGAAACTGTTTATGGAAGACATCCTCGATTCAATTCAATCCATGTAGGAACTAATCATCCTGAGGAACATTATCTTTGAACCATATCACGACGCCAAGAGGAACTTAAATCAAATCTAGAATTAGCGGTTCAAAGGTACAAGGAGCAGGCTGACAAACATTGACAAACTGCTCCTCCTTTTAAACCAGGTGACAAAGTATGGCTCAACGCACGGAACATTTGAACGACTCAACCATCAAAGAAACTGGCTGAAAAACACTTGGGGCCATTCGAAATCGACTCTGAAGTCTCTAAAACTGCATTTTGACTCAAGATACCTCCTAAATGGCGGGCTATTCACCCTGTTTTTCCCGTATCTCTCCTGGAACTGGCTCGAGAAACATACCCGGGCAAGAACCAACCTCCTCCGAAACCAGTCAAAGTAGAAGACCATCTAGAGTGGGAAGTAAGCCATATCCTTGATTCAAGAATGCGCAAGGGGAAACTTCAATACCTCGTGAAATGGGAAGGCTTCCTCGATGACTCATACAAAACATCCTGGGAACCAGCCATCAATGTTTCTAACGCCCCTGAACTCCTAAAATCTTTCCATCTTAAATACCCTTTAAAACCAAAACCTTAAAACTCTCTTTTTCTTTTCTCTGTTTTTTTTCTTCTTTCTTTTAAAATCTAAAACATTTTTTTTCTAAAAAAAATTCTTTTGTTTTCTTCTTTATTCTTTCTCTTTTCAAAATGTTTCAATCTTCTTTTAAAAAATAAAAAAAAATTAAATTAAATTAAATTAAAATAAGAAATAAAATAAAATAAAATAAAATAAAAAACCAAATTAAAATAAAATAAAAATAAAACAAATAAAAATATATAAAAAAAAGAAAAGAAAAAAAAATTGTTTCTCAATTTTCTATATACACTTTTTCTTTAAAATTTTATTTTCCTCGAACTATCAAAATTCTTCACCAACATTACACAACTATCTTTTACTAACTTCACTTTAACTTCTAAAATCACCTTTTTAAATTCTTTGAAACAAATTACTTCTTTCTTCAAAATTCTCTTAGAAATTTTATTTCGACTCTTCTTTTCTTTCTTTTTTTTTTCAAATAACTAAAATCCCTCAAATCTTCAATTAACAAACTTAAATAACAATTTTTTTCCTAAATTATCTCAATCCATTATTTCTTTCTTATTTCTTTCTTCTTACTTAATTCTTTTCTTTTTTAAAACTAAAACTCCTTCAATCAAATATTCTTTTTTTTCTTTCTCTCATTTAAACTTCTTCTTTCAAAATCTTAAAACAAATTTAAATCTTTTTTTCTGTCTTTTCCTTCTTTCTCTCAAAATCTCATATAAAAAAAAATAATAAAATAAAATAAAATAAATAAAATGAAATAAAATTCTAAATAAAATAACAAAGTAAAATAATTAAATACAAATTGTTTTTACATTCTTTTTCTTCTTTTTTCTTTTTATTTTAAATTTTCTCTTTTATCTTCTCCCAAACCAATCCCTTCATCTTCTCCAAAATTTCCCTTATCTCCTTTCTACATTTCTCAAAATTCTCCCCCTCTCCTACCGGAATCAACTCACCAAGCTCAAGTAACTCCTCGGCTACGTCGAAGGAAGCGGAATCAATAATTTTATCAATCTCGCCGCTGAATTCTTCAATATATTTCGCTCATCGAATCTGACGAGGTTTCTTCGACCAAACTTGATCGAGGGTTTCTTCGTTTTCCTCCCTCGAGGTAACAGTTGGTAATCTATCCTCCACTGACACTTCCACCACAATGGGTCCCACAAGGGTCGCTTCCACATTTGAAGCTTCTGTCGTAGGGGCCTCGATGATGACGTCTGAATTCTAAAAAAACAGAATCATCAGTAATTAAATTTATATATTATAAAAGAGTGAACTTACTTTGAAGATTGGGTCAGGCTCCAAAAATAATCTAGGAGTGACCTTCTCTGCCACCTCCCTTTCCTCTTTGTCATCTTCAATGACCACCCGTCGTTTTTTTGGGGTTTTCCTCGAGATGGGAATTTCCTCCTCCTCTTCGACCAATTCATCAACTTCCTCCTCGACAACCCCCCTCTTGTTCCCAGCCCTAGCCACCCAGATGTTCACATCATCTTCGACTTCTCCCTCATTCTCTCCCACCGATTGATTGTCCGAAATGGACACATCCCAGATGTCCTCGACTACTTCCTTCGTTTTAGGGATCACCCAATACTTCTTCTTAGTAAACCGACTCTCAATGCCGGCATTCTTTGCTAAGGTGTCACACGCCACTCTTCTCCATCGGCAAAACTCGCACTTCTGGCAAGGACCTCGTGTCACCGTGCTCTCCACGCAGAAATACTCCATCGACTCGCAAGCCGTGAAAGTCTTCAAAAATTGCCGTGTGACAACACCCCCATCCGCTTTAGGGTGTGGAGGCGTGGGAGTCGGTGTAGGTAAGTCCGTCATAATGAATTAAAGTGATAAAATAATAATTAAGTAAACAGAAAGGGAAATTAGTGTGGGAAATATGTTTTACGCTCAACGGAGCTTGCATTCTTATACCTGGGCATCTGTCAGGTGCCACGTGACACTTGAGGCAAAAGTAGCTCATTAAATCAATACTAAAGGGTTCAAATCCATACTCGAAGCACAGAAAGCAACTCTCCATAGCAACTGCGACTTTCCTTTGTGTACTCGCTATTCAATCACGCTAGCCTAAAACTCTAAATCTAAATTAGTCAATCTCTCAATAGTGTGTCTTAGTTTTTTCCCAATAAGCGACGCACAGCGCAATAGTTAATATAATAGTACATTAAAAAGTTTAGGAAATATCTGTGGATTATTAAGGGGTAGTGAGCATGGACGGAACGGTTAGTGAAGGATTAAGGGGTTAACGGATGTTAGTGAGGAGGGTCCAGGTGTAACGGATATATTTTAAATGGTTTGTGGTGTGCGGAATAGTGAATGAGTATGAGGTCAATGCGAGGAGGAGTAGAGGATATAAAAGGGGCTGGGTTTTTGGTTTGATATTCCTTAGAATTAAATTATAAAACATATTTATAGTTAATAGTGATAAAACTCTAAGTGAAAATCATTATTATTGTATCTTTCTTTATTTTCTCAATAATCATATCTAAATCCTAAATCTTTGATTGTTGAGTTTTCCAACCCTTTGTGAGATCTTAAGAATTTTAATATTACCGTTCAATTATATTAGAATCCTTTTCAAACATAACTCAAAGTAGTAGTTCTTCCTTCGAGACATCTTTGAACCACTTCCTCAAACTATCCCTCTGTGCTTCGAAGAAGTATCTGAACCTTTTATCTCACTTTCAGGAACATCCTAGACCTTGTGCGTAGGTCGTCCGGTGACACATCAAGACATAAAATATAGAGAATAACCAGGGCTATCCAATGGTAATAACCACATTCCTGAAGTCCCAATATATTTCGAATAATTCCAGAAAACCACCCAATTATTATACAATGCCATTTAAGACATATCAAAACAACACCAAACAGACAAACAAAGGGCTCTGTCAATGTTGGAAGACCACAACTGAGAAACAAAGATTTTTTTCAATAAAAAAGCCACCCCCCACCAAACATATTCCCAAATCAACCTCCTCTACAATGAGCTCTATTATTCAAAACAGGATGTTCACAGTAAGACAAATCTTTCACACATTGAATTGTAGCTTCAAGAATTTCTACTTTCTTAAGATCTTCATTGGAAAAGGTTTGTGCTATAACAATGGGAATGGAAGAGTTTTTAGAATAAAAGATATTGCATCCAGGCTCTGAAGTATAGTATTGGTCAGGGTTGACTTGATTTTCTACAAAATCTCTAAGAAAAAAGTGTAGCTTCTTTCCATTTGTTTCAATACCATATTTTCTAACAACCCATAAAGCACTTTGAATGCTTTTTCCATGCTTATTGTTAGAATTCTTCCCTTTTTGTTAAGATTTTTTCTGTATTTCACTTGTAGATTGGTGCATTGTTCCTAATCAGACAAAAAAAATTTTGTACATCAAAACTAAGAAAGAAAAAGAAAAAGAAAAAAGTTCAAATAATTACTAACTGAGGTGTTCTCCAAAAATCTTGAAATTTCTAATATTGAAGAACAGGTATTCTACAATATAAATTGGGAAAAATATCAAATAAGTAATTGTTGAAAATACTAATCATGTTGGTGATTCAAAAGTTCATTAGATGAATATGATTAAAAATATTGCATCCTTCTGTTTGTGTCTGACATACAGGATTCAGGCTTATCTTAATCATAAATAATTTACTTCAAAGAAAAACACCAATACACAATTGTTATTAAAAACATTTCAGTAACCCATAAGCATATAGCAAATGCTAGAATAAAATTATCTAAGCATAATGAAAATTCATTGAACCTCCAAATATCCATTAATTATTATGATATAAATTATAGCATCCTGCCGGATGCATTTGGCACATGAGATTAAGGTATACCATAATATCAGTAATACTATAATGGTAGGAAAAAATCCATTAAATTTTCATTATGAAAAGAAAAAATTCATCCCATACACATAGGATAAATATCACATAATTTTTATTATTAAAGAGAAAGTGTCACCCAATGTGCATGTAGCATATATGAGGTTATGCTCTATTGATAATATTAATCATTTTTTTGATGCCAAAATTCATTCAATTATTATGATTAAAAATATTGCATCCTTCTGTATGTGTTTGACATACAAGATTAAGCTTTATCTCAATCATAAATAATGTAATGTAAAGAAGAGCACCAATAAACATTTATTATTAAAAATATTGCAATAATCATAAGTATATATCAAATGTAAGAATAAAATTATCTAAGCATAATGAAAATTTATTGAGCCTCCAAATATCCATTAATTATTATGATATAAAGTATAGCATCCTGCCAGATCACTTTGGCACACGAGATTAAGCTTTACCATAATATCAGTAATACAATAATGGTAAGGAAAAATCCATTAAATTCTCAGTATGAAAAGAAAAAATTATCCCTTAAACATTTGAAAACTATGATACTTATTTTATCTTTAAATATTAATATATATAAAAGAAATAAAGAGCAAGAAAAGGCTTTGTAGACAAATAATAACTATAAGATAAGCTTACTTTTATTTTAAAAAAATTCTTTTTTTAGGAGATGAGTTGACTAAAGAATAGAAAAATAATTTGAAATTTGAAGTTTTCTGCAATAAATTTTTACAAAAAAATAATTCACTCTTTCAATTAATGAAAAAATAAAAGAAAGGGACATACTTTTCAAGAATTTCTTACCCAAAAGAAAAAAAAAGATTTATTATATGATAAGGTAGAGAAAAAGATCCTGAAAACTCAAAGAAATTATTAGTATTTTTTTTGTTTTTTTTAATAAAAAATAAAAAATTTACAAGAGAGAGATAAAAAATATGAAAGCAAAAAAAGTGGTGAAAAGGGTTTTTTTTTGAAAGACAGCCAGGTAAGATATAGAAAAAAGTTCACTAGAAACTTTTATATTCAGCAATTTTTATGTTATGTGAAGAAAAAAGTATGATGAAGAAAGGCAGATCCAAAAATTTAAAGAGAAACGGATGGGGATTTCTTTCTAGTTATGAGTTTCTTTTCTGAAAGCACTTGTCTTTAGATTTTTGCCACTTTCATGAAACCTTGCATGCAGGTTCACTGATAGGGTAATGTGAATTTCTGCAAGCTGGTTCATTAACTTTTTTCTTTATAAATTGCATGCAGAAATTTTTATACCGCTGCACATTGTGAAAAAAATTTGATGAAATGGTGATCTTGTGGCTTTAATTCTACCTTATTAAATTTTTCAATTCAACCTTGCTTTATGTGATTGTAAGTTCAATATGTATGGCAATCAAAGCCACATGGAAAGCAATTTGGTTGCCCTTTATATTTATCTAGATTCTTTTTTCAATTGTAGTTCTCATTTTTCAGAAAAATATATACACGGTATGGTAAGGTAAACTCTTACAGTCGCCTTTCTGTAAGAAGAATCTGGAGGAGATATGTGGATTTAGCTGAAAACCCCGTCCTTCTAATAAAAATAACAAAATGGGAATTCTAAATCACTAAGCTAACCAGTCTACTTGGATCTGATTGATAAAAATAATGAAACTCTAAAATATTTAACGCTTATTGAGATTTAAATAAAAGTGGCTGTTGAAAAAGAAATAATGATTACAACAACTAAGGTGTACCAGTGAAAGATCTGAAAAGATTGACTTTTATGTTTTTATAATAATTTGAATTTTTATGAGACAGCAATAATCAAGTCCCAGTGACAAAGACTTTTCTAAACATACCCTGTTTGAAGTGTGATTTAAATTGTTGAATAGTATTTCTAAAATGTTAAATATAAAATATAAAGTTATAAGGGTATTACAAATTTATTTAATTTGTTGAGTAATAAAAAATGAGACCGTGGTGGTTAAAGATTAAGCTGTATGATGTATCCCCCTCCCTCAATTTTTGAGTTTGAGAGGCTCTTAAATATTCCTAGTCACGTGCCTAAGTTTTCCCCTCCAGAGCTCTCCCAGAGTCAATCCGGAGCCCGTAAGGAGTCAAGGCAGAGTCCGTACGGAGTCCAAACAGAGTCTTTCCGGACTTCCGGACTCAATTAGAACCTTTAAAACTATAATAAAAAATCTAGAAAAATTACACATGATAGAAACACTTCCCCTTTACATTCCAAACTAATTTTCGTAGTCTGCGCAGCTCTAATTACCCCGTGAAAATTCATGAAAGTTAAGTAATTTCTGAATACTTAAATATTTCTATAAATCTTTAAAATTCATTTAAAAATATAAGAAAAATAGTAAAAATTCTGGAAAAATTTCCCAATGTTCTTGAGTGACTCGACTTGATACTTATAAACTTTTCAGACCGTAAAAATAAGTTTTCTCTGTAAAAAAAATTGATTTCGTGTAGGCATTTGCTCTTGACCAATTTCTTCATATTTAAAACTCAAATAAATTAAATAAAACCCTTTTATAAAAAAAATAACGCCAATCTTGCACGCCGTAATAACTCCATTTACGTACTTAGGTGCCTTACTAAACTTAAGGCTACCACAACGGTATGATGAATGTATCTGCAATAAAAATTTGCCTCATTATCATCATATTTTTTGCTACACACAGGCAGATAAAATTATATAGGGAAATTCCAAAAATTCTCATTGTAATTGTGTAAAATAATTTATAGGCTATTAAAGAATTACATTGTAAAAATTTAAAAACGACTTACAAGATTCCATTTCTAAGAAGGAGAAAAGCCTTATCTGTGGCTCTAATCACTGAACTATGTATAATAGTGATTTGTCAGCCAGTTAAGTACTGGCTTCCAGCTTTAAGTGTAGCTTATTGAACTGAGCCACTTGAAGTGGATTGGGTCATATTTTTGTGTAATTTATATGCCTGACAGCCAGGCTTTTCTGGCTGGTAAAATAAACAATATAGCCACCAAATTTGCTGAAAGCAACTTTGATAGCTCTTACATTTCTCTCAGGTGCACCCTCCCAGCCAGCTTAACTGGCTGGGATAATAATCTTTTTTGGCCACCAAAGTTACTTTTGGGACTTTGGTATCCACTCAGATATTAATTAAAGCAGCCAGTTGAAAACTGGCTGCGTAAATTTAAGTAGCATGCAACCAAAGTTGCATGCAGCAAGCATATGAGGGGCAGCCAGCTTAAAACTGGCTGCATGTTTTTTTATTTGAAAGCAACCAAAGCCACTATCAGTGGTCTAGGTAAATTTATTAAAATATGAGGTTGGCAGCCAGTTAAGTACTGGCTGCCAGCTTTAAGTGTAGCTTAGTTACCCAAGCTACTTGAAGTGGCTTGGGTCACTTTTTTGTGTAATTTAGATGCCAATCAGCCAGGTTTTCCTGGATGGTAAAATAAACAATTCGGCCACCAAAGTCCCTTTCAAAAACTTTGGTAGCTCTTACATTTCTCTCAGGTGCACCCTCCCAGCCAGCTTAACTGGCTGTGGTAATAAATATTTTTTGGCCACCAAAGTCGCTTTTTCAACTTTGGTAGCCCTCATATAAGTAAAAAAAAGCAGCCAGTTTAAAACTGGCTACATAAATTAAAGTCGCATGCAACCAAAGCTGCATAAAACAACTTTTGGTTGCATGCAGAGAGAATGTGAGGGGCAGGCAGTTTAAAACTTGCTGCATGTTTATTTATTTGCAAGCAACCAAAGCCATTATCAGTGGTTCTGGTCGCTATATTAAAATATGAGGTTAGCAGCCAGTTAAGTACTCGCTGCCAAAATGATGTGAAACATAGTGAAACGTGTCACTTCTTGTGGCTTGGGTTACTTTTTATAAAAATAAAAATGCAACAATTCAGGTTTTCCTGACTGATAGAAAAAATATAAAGTATCAAAATGTATCTTTCAGTAACTTTTGTTACTACAACTAACATAATTACAATCCCAGCAAGTTTAAAATGGCTGGTATTTTAAAAAATCATTTGGAAATGAAAATGGCTTCTTGCCACTTTTATTGATTTCTTTTGAATATTTTCAGCACATTTTTATTGGATTTATGTAGATATTTACACACAAACTCATTGGAGGTGAAGAATATAATTATACTTTCTATTAAGGACTGTTAAAATTTGCACAAAATATCAAATTCTATCTATCTTCTATATAATTAATATAATCCAATATACTAACTTTCTATTTTCTGTAATTTGGGCCAGTGCCCTAACTGACCCCACTTATCCTGTGCCTTCCACTACATCCCCCCGTGTCAGCCAGGCTGTCCCAGGAGCCCAGTAAATAAACATACAATTTATTGGAATTAAATGAAGACATAATAATTACAGAGTATGCATTTAACATTAATATTATATTACATAATAAATTTAAATTAATATTTTATTTATATAAATAAAGTAAATATTATTTTAATTTTATTATAGGATAATTTAAAAGCATTTAATTATATTCCCTAACAAAGGGCACATTGTTTATTTAATAATTATAAATTAATTAATTAAAAACTTATAAGATAATTATATTCAAGTGTTTATCTTATATTGTAATTACTTTAATTAATTAAATTTCATTATTAAAATATACTTTTCCATATACTATTATCCATAATTATTGCCGCTGTTTTTTGGACCCTTAATTGTGTCAATAAATAATTAAATAAATTATAATACTTATTTTATAAAATAGTATTAGAATTCTCAACTTAATTTAGTAATAAATTAATTACTTGTTTCATTTAATTTAATTATTTAATTACAAAGTGGTAGCAATTAATTAATTTCTTTATACTAAATAAAAATTTATTACATATTTTGTTGCGTCAAAATATTTTTACTGGTTTCACTTAAAAACCCTTAAAGCAGACTGTACCATCTGTTTTAAATTATTTTTCTCATAGTTCCTATGTCTCAGGCTTGTTTAGTTACTCACTATTTTTACTTACTGATTTGGGAATTAGTTGTGGGGAAATTTGGTTCTTATTTGGGGTTTTTAATTACTTGTTTCATATTTTTCTCTAAATTGTTATGTTTCACTTATTCTTTTATTTTCTTGTTTCAGCTTATTATGACTCTTGTATTTACAAATGTAGTGGCGCTTCAGAGGACCCCTTGTCTATAAAAAGGCCTTGGATAAT
This sequence comes from Hemileia vastatrix, assembly GCA_030280995.1. Classification (NCBI taxonomy): domain Eukaryota; kingdom Fungi; phylum Basidiomycota; class Pucciniomycetes; order Pucciniales; family Zaghouaniaceae; genus Hemileia; species Hemileia vastatrix. The sequence goes on from JASXTE010000015.1 coordinate 8,153,734, forward strand.
CCCCTGTAGCCTCATCACTTACTATACAAACATAATTTGAACCCATTGTCAATATAATATGTTTTATTATAATTTTTATTAGTATTAAAATTCTAATTAAAATTTTATATAACTATTTTAAGGTTGCCTTAATTCTGATAGTAATTATAAGTGTTATCTGCGCAGAACCCTTACATCAAAAAATATTGTTATTAAGTAAACCCTCATTGTTGTGTCATCTCTCAAGTAAACTTGTCGTTGTCTCACTCTAAATAAATTATTATTTAATTTCTTTTATTTCCTATAAACCGTTTGTGCCTATTTCCCTTTCTTCCTCCATTTTTCTCCCTTTTCTTACCTTCTTCTAGACAACTGGCCGGCAAGTAGGAGCCTTTCCAAACAACAACAATGATCAATACTTGCGACGAACAACATAGCGCACGGACCACCCAGCAAAAAAGAAACTTTTGCCGTGACTGTGTTTCGAAATTGGGTTCAATCTATTAGATTTATATTAAATTAATTCATCTATTATTTTGAAGTGATTTTCCAATCACTATAGTAAGTTAGCCTTTGCACCTCTCACTCATATTACTATATTTTTACTGCAATAACAGTGATTGTGGCTTAATTGCTGATTCACTGAGTGTAAGTGTTCATTTATTATATATTTTTTTTTCCTAGTTGACCATTATAGAGTGTTAAATTCCTTCTAGTCCTAGAAGAAATTAACATTATTATTAATAAAAATTGAATTATTAAATTAATTTTTTTTATTAATTTTTGTTTAATTTTGGTTGACTTAAATAGTACTTTGTACTTAGTCCCATATATTGCCATATTTGATTTTGTTAATTTAATTAATTGGTTGAATATAACTTAATTGTTTATTCCCAATTTTTCTTTGCAGTCCATATTATTAATTATTATTTATAAATATTACTTTATATTAAAAAAAAAATTTTTTTTCTATAATTTAATTAATAAAATTTTTTTTTAATATTTTGAGCAAATTATAAAATGAATTTTATTAATTTTTTTTAAGAAATTAATTAATCTTCCCACTATTATGTCCAACAATTTGGCTGAGAAAATGGATAAAATTCAAGTGGATGAAATTGAAATTGATAATGATGCTGATACTGTGAGTTCTTCTAAAGTTGAACATAAAAAATCTTATGCTAACATGAAAAAATCACATAATTCAGGATGTGGAAATGACAGGAGAAGTAAACAAATCAAACCCCCTTCCCCCAGCACAACAGAAGGAAGTAAACCTCCAGTACCTCAAGAAGGTCTTCTAAAAGGATTCAAAATAAAAAAACTTCCTCTGCCTCAGCAAATCAGCAATCTTTCCAGTCACATCAAAGAACTGAAGACAGAAAACATGAATTACAAGGCAAAAGTAGACACCTTGTGGGATCAAGTTCAGGAACTCAGGAACCAAAATCAGGCCCAGGCCTCTCCTCAGTTGCCTCCCAATCAGCCTCAGTTTCAGGCTCAACCTTCACAGCCCCCCAGCTCCTCCATCCAAAATCAAAATACTATGGAAGTAGAGCAATGGAAATGGGATTATCTAATGAGTCACTACCAGCAGAATGTGAAACATCCTCCTCATCATCAACCTGGCCCATCCAGAACACCCAATTTCCATACTCCTCCTCATCCTTACCAACAAGGCAGGAGAAAGAAGGCCCAATCACAATCCCAAACTCAGTCTCAGGGAAGTTTCCTCCTCTGCCATGGTAATATTATTGAGAATGGTGAAAGAACAGTTAAAACTGTTAAAAGACAGCTTCCTGTAACTAGTAGCCCTATTAATGTAATTAGAAAATTGTCATTTGATGAACCTCTACATTTGACTTCTACTTCTTTAATTAATCCTTCTCTTGCAATTAAGAAGGATTCTGTTTCCCCTGAAGTCTATGACTTAATTGTAAAACTTCTGAAGAAATATTGAAAGATACCCTTGATTTTAATGTTGTGAAAGACAAACATTTGAGAGATGTGTTAATCCATGAGAATGATAGATTAAATAATTTGCACTTGCAATGTAAAGTAAGTTCTTCTGTACAGGATACAGCTTATTTTAAAATCAAAAAACCTTGAATATTGTTTTTAGCCAACAAAAACAAATAAGGAGTGACCATAGAGCTATCTCTGATAAAAATATCAATCTACATAAGACCTTGAGTGAATTGAAACCCCTTATTGAAGAAAATTATTCATTAAAAAGTGAAATAAAATCTCTACAAAATGAGTTTAAAAAGCTAAAGAATGATTTCCATGCACTAAGTGCCAAACACACAATTTCTGAGGACAGAAATGTTCTATCTCTTGCAGGAGTAAATGACCAGATGTCTGAAATTTCATGGATAAGAAACTATGTGTCTGACCTGCAGGAAAAATTCTCAACCTTAACCATCAATAAAGGTATGAATGAGAATGCTGTCCATAAGCTGCATGAAAATAAAGAAAAAGAAGCTGAGCAGAGTTCCTCCTTTCTTCCTCATATTTCAACCATTAAACAAACTGACAATGAGTCTGTAAAATCTTTTGCTACTAGCAAAAAATCTTGTGATGGTCATGCACCAGCTGTTTCTGTAAATAATGAAATTTATGAACACCTGGCTAAACTTCAGGAATTATTAATGATGAATAATTCAAACCAAAAAATGGACCATCCCAGTAGTCAGAAAAATTGGCCTAAGTTGGACCAATATCCTAACTTTGATGGTGATTCTTCCTCTGATTGGAAATACTTTATCAAAGAATTGATAATTTAAAGAGATCTTATAAACTACCTGATGAGGAAATTGTTTCTCAGCTAATTTCTTTATTTTCCAATGTAGCCTTGATGTGGTATGAATCTGTCCTTTTAGATAACAATCATTATACATGGAATGATTGGAAATCCTTAATTGAGAATCAGTTTGGTGGTTCAAAATTCAGGTTAGCTGAGCAAAGACTGTATGAGAATACTAGATATTTATCCTCCTCTGTTTAAAAGACCATTGTTTTTCTTATGAAAATAACAAAAATTCTAAGAGCAATTGATCCAAAGATGGATTATGATATTTGGAGAGATAAAATCTTGTATAAATTACCAAATTCTCTTAGAGATTTGATTGTGGCTAGAACTGAGCATGTAAGGGAAAATTCTTCTTTCATTAATATCTGTAATGAGGTACTACTCAACCATAGATTAATGGTGGTTTTGTCAGAGCTATTTGTGAATTTGTTGTCATGCAAAATGATAATTTAAGCAATTGGTTTATTATGGGTAATGATATTTTAACTATGTTTGGTGTGAAATTGGACCCAGCAAATAATTGCTTCACCTTGGGATTTAATGGAAAAAGGAAATTCAAAATTTCCTCCTCTAGAAAACCTTCTGGGAATCTGTTAAAGTCTTGTAACTCACTAATCCAGTGTAAAGGCAGAACAACAATTGAAATGGATGATTTATTAAATGAAATAAATACTGCTTCTTTTGGTGATCAGTTAACTAGTGAACAAAAGGATTCTATTACTGCCTCAATTACCTCTTTCCCTATGGCTTTTGCTCATGGTTCTCATGTCTTAGGAATTGTTCAGGAAGAAATTAAAATTACCTTATCCTGTAACTTGAGTTATATCCCTCCTAGTCTTAAGAAAAACCATATCCTGCTTCTCCAACAAAAAGAAAGGATATTGAAGATAATATTGCCACATTATTAAAAATGAATATCATTGAGAAAGTGTATGTCACCCCCAAATATTGTGTCATCTCCCCAGTCTTGATTTCTTATGAAAAAGATAAGGCTAGATTATGTGGTGATTACAGAGAATTGAACACTTATACTGTTGATGATATTTATCCTTTACCCAGAATTGATTCAATAAATGCCACCTTGCAAGGTGAAAAATTTATTAGTTGTCTGAATGGTAATAAAGGATATCATCAAGTTCCAGTTGAGAAAAATTCTCAAAACTTTTTGCTTATTGCTACTCATATGGGAATATATAAGTATGTTAGAATGCCATTTGGCCCTAAAAATTCTCCTTCAGTTTTTCAAAAAGTCATGGATAACACTTTCCATCAAGAAATAATTGAAGGATGGCTCATGGTTTATATTGATGACATTATAATTTTTTCTAAAACTTTTGATGAACATATGATTCACTTAAATTGAGTTTTCCGAAAAATGGATGACATCAATATGACCTTGTCCTTAAAAAAGTGTAAAATTGGTTTTCAATCCTTGAAAGTCCTTGGCCATGTTGTGTCAGGCTTACAAATTTGTGTGGACCAAAACAAAGTTGCTGCTATTCAAAATGTGAAAGCACCAACTTCTGTAAGAGAAATACAAAGTTTTTTGGGTATGTGTGGCTATTATAGACAATATATTAAAAATTATCAGGTCATAGCCTTACCTCTTACAAAACTGACCAGAAATGATGTTGCCTTTCTCTGAAATAATGACTGTCAAAAAGCTTTTGATACATTAAAAAGTTGCTTAATGACAGCCCCTATATTGGCTCTTCCATATTTCAACAAACCTTTTTTCCTATACACAGATGCTAGCTTTGTTGGTCTGGGTGCTGCCCTTCACCAGAAACAAATTATAAATGATAAATCCTCAGAGGTTGTAATTTGTTATATTTCAAGAACCTTGAGAAATAGTGAATTGAAATATGGTGCCACTCAATTAGAGTGCTTAGCAGTTGTTTGGGCTCTTGAGAAGCTTCATTACTATCTAGATGACCAAAAGTTTGAATTGGTAACTGACTGTAGTGCTGTGAAGTCCCTCTTAAACCTGAAAACACCTAACAGACATATGTTCAGGTGGAAACTTGCTTTTCAAGAATACAGAGGACGGATGAAAATTATCCATAGGGCTGGAAATGTTAACTCCAATTTTGATATGCTCTCCAGATTGCCTCTACAAAATAATGACTCAAATCCTGCTTATGTACCTGAAGATGATACTGTTCATAACCATGGTATATTTATAGTTGATATGGAAGAGGAGTTATTACAATTAATTTTGGATTCATATGATAAGGATTCTGATTTAAATAAATTAGTTACTATCTTAAATGATCTTGAAAATGCTTCAATTCAGGAATTGATTAAAACTCTTCCTGCTAAATATCAAAATGCTTTAATTAAAGAAAGTTTTCTATTGAAGATGGATATATTTATTATAGAAGAAAACTTACTAATGTAATTGTAATTTCTCCTTCTATGAAAGAAATTGTCCTCAAACTTTGTCATGATGACATATTAGCTGGTCATTTTGATCTTGAGAAGACATTGATTAGACTCAAAAACACTGCTTGGTGGGCTAATATGTCTGAAGATGAAAAATTATATGTTGAATCTTGTGATTCATGCCAGAAATCCAAAAGAATGACTTGCAAGAGAGCAGGGTTATTACAGCAAATTGAAGCACCTGATGCTCCCTGGCAAATCATTAATATGGATTTTGTCATGGGTCTTCCTATTTCAGGTAAAGAAAATTATAATTCTTGTTGGGTAATAGTGGATAGATTTACTAAAATGTGCAAATTTGTTCCCACCCATAAGGATGTATCCACCAAAGACTTGGCTTTCTTATGGTGGTGTAATATGTTCAATATAGTTGGATTCCCTAGAGCCATTATATCTGACAGAGATCCAAAATATACATCTGAATTCTGGATGTCTCTAATGGGTATATGTTGTTGTGAATTAAAATTATCTACTGCTCACCACCCCCAAACTGATGGTCTAGCTGAAAGAATGATTCAAACTCTAGAGGATATGATTAGAAGGTATTGTGCCTTTTAATTGGAATTCAAAGACAATGACAGATTTACTCATGACTGGGTCAACTTATTACCTGGTCTTGAATTTGCTTATAATAGCACTGCTCACTCTGTTACTCAAAAGAAACCTTTTGAGCTTTGGCTATGTTATGTCCCTCATACTCCTGCTCAAATACTCAATAGTAAATTGCCTAAATTGGAATTACACCCTGGTTTCAAATCTTTTGTTCAAATGCAACAACTGTGCAGAAAACATGCTCAAACTTGTATTGATAAAGCATTTGAATATGAGAAGAAAAGATGGGATGAATCCCATAGGGAACACACATTTAAAGAGGGTGATGAAGTGTTGATATCTACTGTTCACTTCAGTTTACAGGGTAACAACAAATTAAAAGATCCTTTTGTGGGTCCTTTTGTTGTGAAAAAAATGATTGGAGATAATGCCGATGAAGTTGTTTTATACTCTCCATATGATAGAAAACATCCTGTTTTCCCCATTTCCCTGTTAAAACCTTATACTTCCAATAGTGACTTATTTCCAAAAAGAAGAGGTAGACCTAAGAGAAACCCTCAGGAAGTCACAGAAACTGCTGAAATTGATAAAATTCTCAATGATAGAATTATCACTTCTGAAAGAGGTACTGAGTATTTATTGAGATTTAAAAATAAGTCATCTGAATATGATGCATGGATACCTGGTAAAGAAATTTCGAACCTTACTAATCTATTAAAAAAGTATAATATGAAAAAAAAAAAAAAAAAAAATAGTGTTTTTTATTGTTTTTTTTGGAGTGAGGGAGTGTCAGCCAGGCTGTCCCAGGAGCCCAGTAAATAAACATAAAATTTATTGGAATTAAATGAAGACATAATAATTACAGATTATGCATTTAACATTAATATTATATTACATAATAAATTTAAATTAATATTTTATTTATATAAATAAAGTAAATATTATTTTAATTTTATTATAGGATAATTTAAAAGCATTTAATTATATTCCCTAACAAAGGGCACATTGTTTATTTAATAATTATAAATTAATTAATTAAAAACTTATAAGATAATTATATTCAAGTGTTTATCTTATATTGTAATTACTTTAATTAATTAAATTTCATTATTAAAATATACTTTTTCATATACTATTATCCATAATTATTGCCGCTTTTTTTGGACCCTTAATTGTGTCAATAAATAATTAAATAAATTATAATACTTATTTTATAAAATAGTATTAGAATTCTCAACTTAATTTAGTAATAAATTAATTACTTGTTTCATTTAATTTAATTATTTAATTACATAGTTGGAACAATTAATTAATTTCTTTATACTAAATAAAAATTTATTACATATTTTGTTGTGTCAAAATATTTTTACTGGTTTCACTTAAAAACCCTTAAAGCAGACTGTACCATCTGTTTTGAATTATTTTTCTCATAGTTCCTATGTCTCAGGCTTTTTTAGTTACTCACTATTTTTACTTACTGATTTGGGAATTAGTTGTGGGGAAATTTGGTTCTTATTTGGGGTTTTTAATTACTTGTTGCATATTTTTCTCTAAATTGTTATGTTTCACTTATTCTTTTATTTTCTTGTTTCAGCTTATTATGACTCTTGTATTTACAAATGTAGTGGCGCTTCAGAGGACCCCTTGTCTATAAAAAGGCCTTGGATATTCCCCTGTAGCCTCATCACTTACTATACAAACATAATCTGAATCAATTGTCAATATAATACGTTTTATTATAATTTTTATTAGTATTAAAATTCTAATTAAAATTTTATATAACTATTTAAAGGTTGACTTAAGTCTGATAGTAATTATAAGTGTTATCTGCGCAGAACCCTTAAATCAAATAATATTGTTTTTAAGTAAACCCTCATTGTTGTTTCATCTCTCAAGTAAACTCGTCGTTGTCTCACTCTAAATAAATTATTATTTAATTTCTTTTATTTCCTATAAACCATTTGTGCCTATTTCCCTTTCTTCTTCCATTTTTCTCCCTTTTCTTACCTTCTTCTAGATGACTGGACAACACCCCGCTTCCTCCCCTCTTTTGGCACACAACTGGTATGTTTTTTATTTTTTTCTATTATTATTTTTTTCTTTATATACTTTCTTATTTTAATTACATTTTTTATCCTCCAATACCCTCCCTCACCCATCTCTTACAGTTCCACATCACACACCAACTTGCATCACCCCACATGTTGGTATGTTTTTGTTTATACTAATTATTTTTTTATATTTTCTTCCTTGCACTCACCTCCAAACTTCTACAACTCAACATCATCAGCCTCTCACCTAACTCCACACCCTCATCTCCACCATCCCACTTTGCACATCTTCACAACACCCCTCCTTGATAAGTTCCCCTTTGTTTTTTTTATTTCATTTTTTTCTCAACCTCAATCACCACCTCTACCCCACGATGTCCACTCATCCACCCCCACACCTTCAAAATTACCCTCTTTTATGTTAAGCTTATTCATTTTTTTTCATCCAGAATTTTTTTTCACATTGCTCACCTTGCTTTTCATCACCCACCTCCACACTTAACTCTCAACACCCACCATGGCCACCTTTTCCCACCTCCACACCCACCATTCCCCTGTCATTTCCATACTCTACAGAGGCTACCAAGGTATTTTTCTCTTATTTTTTTAGTTATTTTTGTTACGCCTCTCACTTACACACCTCCACACTCCAGACCCTTGGCTTTACCCCACCACCCCAAACCCCTCAATTTCCTCATCCTTGGTAAGTCTTCTGTTTTTTTATTTTTATTACTTTCCCCCTCCCACCACCCCATGCTCACCTTGCTTCCCTCCAACCCTCCACCTCCACCACCTACCACATCACCTCCACCCAACCTACACCACCACAACCTCAACCACCTCCACCCAACCACCTCCTCAACCACCACCTCCACCACCTCCACCTCAACCCCCTCTACCCAGCCACCTCAACCCCATCCAACAACTCCCTCTACCCGACCTCCTCCACCTCCACCTCAACCCATCCAACAACCCCCTACATCTCCGAAACCTCCACCTCCACTCCCTCCATGTCCACCCCCTCCACCACCTCCACCTGACAACCTCCACTACCTCCAAACTCCACCCACCTCCCACATACATGGTAAGTTATATCTTACTTTTTTTTCACCTCACTCACCACATGCTCCTCCAGCTCCACCCACACACCTTGCACCCACCCTCACCTCCCACACCACTTTTCCCACCTCCAACTGTATCACCCACCCCACAGCTACCTCCTCCCACCACTTGACCACTCCCACAGCCACACCCTCCAACTCACTCACTAACCCACTTGCCCACCTCCAGGTAGATTTACCTCCATGGTAAGTATTTTCCTCTTTATTTTTTATTTTACTTTTTTTTTCATCTCACTCACTTCACTCCCCTCCACCTCTTCACCTTTCACACATTTCCCTCAACTTGTCCACCCCCTCACCTTACCCACCTTACCCACATTGCCCACCTCCCACATCAACTACCCCACTCAACTCATGTCCACCTCACTCTCCTCAACCCCCACTCACCTCCTCACTTTCCTCAACCCCTATTCACCCACCTTTCTCCCCTTTATCCTCATTTTTCCATGTTGCTCTCCTCCTAACCCATCATGCACCACTTCACGCACCAACCTCACACCCTTCCACCCTCACTTTTTCACCATGCACTCCTCAACCCCCACCCACCCAAATTGCCCCTTCCAACTCCAACTCCACCTCCTCACCACCCACTTTTTCCCACATATCCCATCCATTTTCACCCAACCCACCCATCGACTCTCACCACCAACCTCTCCTTCCCACCCACCTTCCCCCCCCCCACCCATCCACCTTGCACCCGCCCACCCTCACCCATCCACCTCACTCTCCTCACTCCCCTCCAACTCCAACTCCACCTCTTTACCACCCACCTTTTCCCACCTCCACCTCCACCACTCCACATTCACCTTGCTATCACCCACCACTACCCCACCAACCCCAACTTTTCCCACCTCCACTATGCCCACAAAACTAATTCTTTATTTGACATAGTGGAGAAATCATGGTCAGAATTGTTGGGAATAGTAAGTGTTATTTAAAGTGAAAGATTATTCCTTTCTTTTGCATTTACTACATTGCCTTCTCATTTTCACTTGAAGCATTAATAAGAGCTACAAAATGACTGCTTTGGTGATGAGTGACCAACAATCTTGAGATGATTTTTCAAAGGCAAAGTCCTCAAGCAATAAATAATAGTGTATATTGTTCCAGATCTGAAGCAAGTTAGTTTTGAAAAGAAAGAAAAGTATGAGTTACCATGAGAAACCTAAGAATGGTAGCATTGCAGCTCAAGTTGATTGAAAAGTAAGACAAGATTGACAATAAGGATTTTAGAGTGTCTTTTCAGGTTGATAATAGGGTCTAACTGAGCTTCACCATTCAGCTATCCACGCAAACCAAGTAAATATGGTTTGAGAATGAGGGAATTGAAGTATGTGTCTCAGTAAACAAAATCAATGGTGCACATATATCTCAAAGGGATTATGGATGGAAAAAAGCGCCATAGAAATTAATATATAAAGGTGGATGCTTCTGTCAAGCACAAATGTTGAAGCCTCTTCTTTATACTCACAAGCCTATGTGGAGAGAATGTTGGACAACAAATGAAATGAATTCAGGTTAATGGACAAGATTTATTAGTTTTAAAGAATCTTGAGTGCCAGAACACTGACTTACTAGACATTAACTTCCAACATTTTTGGCATGCTGATCAAGCTATTACTTATTTTATAGGCTGAACTGAAATGATTGATAATCAAACATGATATAAATATTCAAAGGATAGCATATTCAACTAAAAAATATTTCTGATTTCACTCAAATTCTCTCAAAACTTTAATTTTACAAAATACTTCCAGAAATTCTGATTACACACAAGTGCACACACAATTCAGATTCCAGATACAAATCCTTTAAATTCAGATTTCAAAAAAACGTATTCCCTGAAATTCATCATCTCCCCCTATATATTCTCATATGGAAAATTTTGAAAAAATCTATAATCAACTTGAAATTATAGGAAAATTGAAACATCATATGTAATTTGTGCACAATTCTCACTCTATATAAAACATTCAGAAAATTGAGAATTCCTAATGAAATTCCAATTTATGCAGATCCCACATGAATCACCTAGAAATTATTGATTCATCTGAAAGTTGAGAGAATATATGGGCACCATGTATAAACCTTAATAAAATTGGATTACACATCTATTACTTGAAAAATTCTGGTTTCCCATAGACACAAACTTATTTCTGAATCAACACAAAGCTCACAAGAATCTGATTTTTCAAAATACTGCCACAAATTCTGATTCTACACAAAGGCACACAAAATTCTGAATCCAGATAAAAATCCATGAAATTCTGATTTCATACACAAGTCCCTGAAACTCTTATTTCACTAAAAACCCACGCTGCCCATAAGTCACATATGCTTGTAAAATCAATAAGATTTTTATTATCATATTAATTTATAATTCAGTTGATAATTTGAGTAACACAAATAAAAAGCTTAATATTTTTAAGGAGAATTAACTTGTAAATATTTTCATATCCTATCTTCAATTTGATTTACATCATATCAAAAATAAAATTATTCAGCATTAATTTTTGGATGAATTCATTTGCAATAAAGTTAATTCTATAATTATTTTTTTAAACTCTTCACAGCTAAATTAAGCATTTTATGGAGATAGAAATATATAATAGTGATCTGTAGAAATAAATAATAATATTGGGTCATCTTCAGAATTAAGATTTTTTGAATTTTCCATAAATAAATTAAAAAGGGAGATAATATTATTTCATATTTTTGTTGGAAGACTGATCTAAGATTTCTATAATAGTTTTGACATCAAGCTTATGCACAAAACTCAATAGAAAAGTTATTAATATGTGCATTAATGAATTAATGGGAAAAAATGCATATTTTTTGCAATTAAAACTACTGGAGTTATCTAATTTAACAGTTTTTCATTCTTATTTATATAAATATATATTATTTGTCGAAGGTTTCTTTTTGTCTAGAAGACTTTTAATGCAGGTCCAATGGCAATGATAGGTTGATTTTGGGGTTTCAAAGTTAAAGTACGTATATTTTATGTTCTATTTACTTTACTCAATTAAAAGATGTTAAAAATTTTATAATTATTATAATTAATTATTTAGAATTTGTCAGCCAGGCTGTCCCAGGAGCCAAGTAATAAACATACAATTTTATTGGAATTAATAAATGACATAATAATTGCAGCTTATTTATATACATTAAATTTATATTACATAATAAATTATATTAAAATATTATTTTATAATTAAAATAAATTTTATACTAATTCTATTATCATATAAATTAGGTATACATTAAAATAATTATTATATTCCATATAAAGAGGTGTTATGTGTATTTAATGAATAATTAATTAATTATATGTTGATAATATAATTATATCTTATTAAATTATCTTATATTGTAATTACATTAATTTTTAAATTTAAATATATAATTGAACCCTTTTCATATTCAAAATTATCCATAATTATTGACGTTGTTTTTGACCCTTATTTGTGATGAATATTAAATGCATTATAATAATTATTATAATAAATTTAAAATTCTAAATTTGGTTCAGTAGAAAAATTAATTACTTGTTTCAACTAGTTATTACATAGTCAAAAGAATTTATTAATTTTCTACAGACTAACACTAAAATTGATTACAATATTTTGTTGTGTCAAAACATTCCATTTGCTTCACTTAAAAAATCTATAAAAAATATTGTTATACTTCATTTGATTACTTTTTCACATGGTTCCCATGTCTCAGAGTTTTTTTATTACTCACTATATTACTTAAATGATTTTGGAAATGGTGGTGTGAAAATTGTTTTCTTAATTGGGATTTTAATTACTTGTTTCATCTTTTTCTCTCCATTGTTATGTTTCAATTATTTTCTTTTATCTTTTTGTTTCATCCTATCATTACTTTGTATATACTCAGTGGTGTTGCCTAATTGGTCCCTTTGCCTATGAAAGGCCTTGTGTTATTTCATTTATGATCATCACTTACTACTCAAACATATTTTTAATTACACTATTAAATTCATTTTATTTACACATATTTAAACTGCGCTTCCGCCTATTTAAGTAATAAAATAAAGTATTAAAGGTTGTGATAAGAATATTTTAGTATTAATAGTTGATAATTGAACAGAGTAATAAAACAGTACTTACTTGATTAACCACATTGATCCCCGTCCAATTTTGTTTAAAATCTTTAAATTTTTATTATCAAACTTATATATTTCTTATTTTTTTTTATTTCCTTTCCTTTTTATTTCCCCTTTTCCTTTTTTTCCAATTACCTTTCCACATTTCTTCTAGACAACTGGCCGACAATTGGAGATTCTTCCGAATAATCGATGATCAACTTTTTTGACTTTTTTGGACGAACGTCATAACGCACGGACCACCTTGGGCAAAAAGTAGAAATTTTTCCGCAAAAGTGAATCGAACTGGGGATCTAACTTTTAGGTTTATATATTCTTAAAAGTTATATATTTTTGTGGGTGATTTAACGATCACTACTGTAAGTCAACCTTTGCTCCTATCAACTCTTATACTAGATTTTTTATTGCAATAACAGTTTTTTTGGCTTAATTGCTGAAACACTGAGTGTAAGTGATCTTTTTTTTTTCTAGTTGACCATAATAGAGTATATCTCTTAGTCCTAGAAGCCATTTATTTTATTTAAAATTATTTAATTAATTATCTTAAATATTTGGTATTATTGGTTGACCAAAATAGTATTTTAAACTTAGTCCCAATAAATATTATTAATTATTTTTGGTTGACAATAATAATACTCAGTGTATTTAGTCCCAAATTTAATTCTATAATTGATTATTGTTTTATAACTAAAAATAATAAATCTTTAAATTTAAATTTTTATTGTTTTAATAAAATTGAAATAATAAATTATTAAATTAAATCAATTTTATTTTTATTATTATTGTTGTGATTACAAAATTAAAACAGTATAATAAAGAACAATAATTAATTACCTTTTGAATCAGTGATTTTATATTAACCACTTGATTTTTTTTTATCCCACAGATAAAACATGTCTTCCAAATTAAGTGAAACCATGGAAAATTTGAATGTGGATGAAATTTAAATTGATTATGGTGCTGATACTGTGAGTTCTTCTAAAGTTGCACATAAAAAATCTTATTCTAACAAGAAAAATTCACATAATTCAGGATGTGGAAATGATAGGAGAATTAAACAAATCAAACCCCCTTCCCCCAGCACAACAGAAGGAAGTTAAACCTCCAGTACCTCAAGAAGGTCTTCCAAAAGGCTTCAAAATAAAAAACTTCCTCTGTCCCAGAATATCAGCAATCTGTCCAGTCACATCAAAGAACTGAGGACAGAAAACATGAATTACAAGGCAAAAGTAGACACCTTGTGGGATCAAGTTCAGGAACTCAGGAACCAAAATCAGGCCCAGGCCTCTCCTCAGTTGCCTCCCAATCAGCCTCAGTTTGAGGCTCAACCTTCTAAGCCCCCCAGCTCCTTCACCCAAAATCAAAGTACTCTGGAAGTAGAGCAATGGAAATGGGATTATCTAATGAGTCACTACCAGCAGAATGTGAAACATCCTCCTCATCATCAACCTGGCCCATCCAGAACCCCCAATTTCCATACTCCTCCTCATCCTTACCAACTAGGCAGGAGAAAGAAGGCCCAAGCCCAATCCCAAACTCAATCTCAGGGGAAGTTTCCTCCTCTGCCATGGTAAGTGATTTGGTTGATAAATATTTTGGTATTTATACTAATAAGAATTCTCCTACAGGTAATCTTATTGAATATGGTGAAAGAACTTTTAAACTTATTAAAAGACAACTTCCTGTAATTAGTAGCCCTAATGATGTTCTAAGCAAACTTTCTTTTGATGAACCATTAAATTTGACCTCTACTTCTTTAGTTAATCCTTCTCTTGCAATTAAAAATGATTCTGTTGCTCCTGAAATTTATGTTTTACTTGAGAAAACTTCTGAAGAAATATTGAAAGACTCTCCTGATTTTAATGTTATCAAAGATAAAATTTTAAGAGATTTATTAAAACATGAGAATGATAGATTAAATAATTTACATTTACACTGCAAAGTGAGTTCTTCTGTCCAGTACACAGCTTATTTCAAATTGAAAGATACTTTAAATACCATCCTTTCTCAGCAAAAGTCTATTAGAAATGATCACAGATCACTCTCTGATAAAAATAATCATCTTAATAAACTTATCAATGATATGAAGCCACTTATGGATGAAAATACTTCCTTGAAGAATAACAATAAGCTTCTGAACAGTGAATTAAGAAAATTGAAAATTGATTTCCAGAATTTGAGTAATAAATGCTCAGTAGAAGAGGACAGAAATGTTCTATCTATTCCTAGAATTAATGATCAACTTTCTTATATCCCTGAATTAAGGAATTAATTATCTGATCTTGAGAAAAAGGTTTCTAAATTACAAGCAATTCATGATGACAATTGTGATGAGTTAAGAAATAATACTAAACTTTCTGTTAATTATAAAAATAAACAGCGTGGACAGGGTGTTTCTTCTCGCACTTGTAATTCCCCAATTAAACCAGTTGATAACTTGTCTTTTGAAATCTGGTGCTTCAAACAAAAAGTATTTTGATACTCACAATGAGCCATCTGCCTCTTTCAGTAATGAAATATCTGAACACCTTTCAAGACTTCAAGAATTGATTACCTTGAATAATTCAAACCATAAGGCTGACCACCCTAGCAGTAATAAAAACTGGCCTAAACTGGACCAATACCCTACCTTTGATGGTAATTCTTCATCTGATTGGCAACACTTTATCCAAAGAATTTATAATTTGAAGAAGTCATATAAATAACCAGATGAATAAAATGTTTCTAAGTTAATTTCTTTATTCTCCAATGTAGCCTTAATGTGGTATGAATCTGTTTTATTGGATGATATCCATTATACATGGAATGAATGGAAAACCTTGATTGAGAATCAGTTTGGTGGTTCAAAATTTAGACTGGCTCAACAGAGATTGTATGAGAACTCTAAATATATCTCTTCCTCTGTTGATAAACCTATCTCTCTTCTTATGAAAGTAAAAAAAATCCTGAGAGCTATTGATCCAAAAATGAATTATGATATTTGGAGAGATAAAATTCTTTATAAATTACCAAATTCTCTAAGAGATTTAATTGTGGCTAGAACTGAGTATGTAAGGGAACATTCTTCTTTTATTAATATCTGTAATGAAGTATTACTTAACCATAGATATGAACCAAAGAATTATCCAATGAAATCTTATCATGATCAGAGTAAGCCCTCTACCAGACCTCCAGAAAAACCTGGTAAACCCTCTGCCCCAGTTGCACCCAAAAAATATGCAACTAATACTTGTTTTAAATGTAACAAACCTTGGAAGAAGTGCCATGTGTGTGACAAGAAAATTCATCTTGTTGAACAAACTGCAGACACTGAGGATGCTGATGTTGATCTCAATGGTTCTTCCAGTGACTGTGACAGTAATATCTCCTATGAAAATGACTCCCTTAAGGATTTCTTGATGTTGGAACAAGATGTGCAATATTTAGACAATATTTCTGATGAGTGTAATTTAGATTTATCTTCAGTAAAAAATGCTGAAATCATTAAATATATTACTGACAGCTCTATATCCATACCCCCTTTGAAAGCACCAGTTATCATTAACGGTAAAAATGTTGAGTTTCTTCTTGACTCTGGTGCTGGAGGAAGTGTGGTGTCTGAAAAGGCACTGGCTTCAGTGGATAAAGATTATATGGATAAATTATTACCTATTACATGTGAAAAATGGAGAGGTTATGGTTCTACCTTAATTCCTATTGGCAAATACAAAACCTCTGTATTCTTCAAATATAATGGTGGTTTTGTCAGAGCTATTTGTGAATTTGTTGTCATGAAAAATGATAATTTAACCAATTTGTTTATTATGGGTAATGATATTTTAACCATGTTTGGTGTGAAATTGGACCCAGCAAATAATTGCTTCAACTTGGGATTGAATGGCAAAAGGAAATTCAAAATTTCCTCCTCTAGAAAACCTTCTGGGCATCTGTTAAAGTCTTGTAACTCACTAATCCAGTGTATAGGCAGAACAACAATTGAAATGGATGATTTATTAAATGAAATAAATACTGCTTCTTTTGGTGATCAGTTAACTAGTTAACAAAAGGATTCTATTATTGCCTCAATTACCTCTTTCCCTATGGCTTTTGCTCATGGTTCTCATGTCTTAGGAAGTGTTCAGGAAGAAATGAAAATTACCTTATCTTGTAACTTGAGTTATATTCCTCCTAGTCTTAAGAAAAACCCATATCCTGCTTCTCCAACAAAAAGAAAGGATATTGAGCGTAATATTTCTACCTTATTAAAAATTAATATAATTGAGAAAGTGGATGTCACCCCAAAATATTGTGTCATATCCCCAGTCTTGATTTCTTATGAAAAAGATAAGGCTAGATTATGCGGTGATTACAGAGCATTGAACACTTATACTGTTGATGATATTTATCCTTTGCCCAGAATTAATTCAATTCATGCTACCTTACAGGGTGCAAAATTTATTAGTTGTCTGGATGGCAATATAGTTTATCATTAAATTCCTGTTGAGAAAAATTCACAAAATTTTTTACTAATTGCAACTCATATGGGAATATATAAGTATGTTAGGATGCCTTTTGGCCCTAAAAATTCTCCTTCAGTTTTTCAAAAAGTCATGGATAACACTTTCCATCAAAAAATAATTGAAGGATGGCTCATGGTTTATATTGATGACATTATAATTTTTTCTAAATCTTTTGATGAACATATGATTCACTTAAATAGAGTTTTCCAAAAAATGGATGAAATCAATATGACCTTGTCCTTGAAAAAGTGAAAATTTGGTTTTCAATCCTTGAAAGTCCTTGGCCACGTTGTGTCAGGATTAAAAATTTTTGTAGACCAAAACAAAGTTGCTGCTATTCAAAATGTGAAAGCACCAACTTCTGTAAGAGAAATACAAATTTTTTTGGGTATGTGTGGCTATTATAGACAATATATTAAAAATTATCAGGTCATAGCCTTACCTCTTACAAAACTGACCAGAAATGATGTTGCCTTTCTCTGAAATAATGACTGTCAAAAAGCTTTTGATACATTAAAAAGTTGCTTAATGACAGCCCCTATATTGGCTCTTCCATATTTCAACAAACCTTTTTTCCTATACACAGATGCTAGCTTTGTTGGTCTGGGTGCTGCCCTTCACCAGAAACAAATTATAAATGATAAATCCTCAGAGGTTGTAATTTGTTATATTTCAAGAACCTTGAGAAATAGTGAATTGAAATATGGTGCCACTCAATTAGAGTGCTTAGCAGTTGTTTGGGCTCTTGAGAAGCTTCATTACTATCTAGATGACCAAAAGTTTGAATTGGTAACTGACTGTAGTGCTGTGAAGTCCCTCTTAAACCTGAAAACACCTAACAGACATATGTTCAGGTGGCAACTTGCTTTTCAAGAATACAGAGGACTGATGACAATTATCCATAGGGCTGGAAATGTTAACTCCAATTTTGATATGCTCTCCAGATTGCCTCTACAAAATAATGACTCAAATCCTGCTTATGTACCTGAAGATGATACTGTTCATAACCATGGTATATTTATAGTTGATATGGAAGAAGAGTTATTACAATTAATTCTGGATTCATATGATAAGGATTCTGATTTAAATAAATTAGTTACTATCTTAAATGATCCTGAAAATGCTTCAATTCAGGCATTGATTAAAACTCTTCCTGCTAAATATCAAAATGCTTTAATTAAAGAAAGTTTTCTATTGAAGATGGATATATTTATTATAGAAGAAAACTTACTAATGTAATTGTAATTTCTCCTTCTATGAAAGAAATTATCCTCAAACTTTGTCATGATGACATATTAGCTGGTCATTTTGATCTTGAGAAGACATTGATTAGACTCAAAAACACTGCTTGGTGGGCTAATATGTCTGAAGATGCAAAATTATATGTTGAATCTTGTGATTCATGCCAGAAATCCAAAAGAATGACTTGCAAGAGAGCAGGGTTATTACAGCAAATTGAAGCACCTGATGCTCCCTGGCAAATCATTAATATGGATTTTGTCACTGGTTTTCCTATTGCAGGTAAAGAAAATTATAATTCTTGTTGGGTAATAGTGGATAGATTTACTAAAATGTGCAAATTTGTCCCCACCCATAAGGATGTCTCCACCAAAGACTTGGCTTTCTTATGGTGGTGTAATATGTTCAATATAGTTGGATTCCCTAGAGCCATTATATCTGACAGAGATCCAAAATATACATCTGAATTCTGGATGTCTCTAATGGATATATGTGGTTGTGAATTAAAATTATCTACTGCTCACCATTCCCAAACCGATGGTCTAGCTGAAAGAATGATTCAAACTCTAGAGGATATGATTAGAAGGTATTGTGCCTTTGGATTGGAATATAAAGACAATGACAGATTTACTCATGACTGGGTCACCTTATTGCCTGGTCTTGAATTTGCTTATAATAGCACTGTTCACTCTGTTACTCAAAAGAAACCTTTTGAGCTTTAGCTAAGTTATGTCCCTCATACTCCTGCTCAAATACTCAATAGTAAATTGCCTAAATTGGAATTAAACCCTTGTGTCAAATCTTTTGTTCAAATGCAACAACTGTGCAGAAAACATGCTCAAACTTGTATTGATAAAGCATTTGAATATGAGAAGAAAAGATGGGATGAATCCCATAGGGAACACACATTTAAAGAGGGTGATTAAGTGTTGATATCTACTGTCCACTTCAGTTTACAGGGTAACAACAAAAAAAAAGATCCTTTTGTGGGTCCTTTTGTTGTGAAAAAAATGATTGGAGATAATGCCGATGAAGTTGTTTTATACTCTCCATATGATAGAAAACATCCTGTTTTCCCCATTTCCCTGTTAAAACCTTATACTTCCAATAGTGACTTATTTCCAAAAAGAAGAGGTAGACCTAAGAGAAACCCTCAGGAAGTCACAGAAACTGCTGAAATTGATAAAATTCTCAATGATAGAATTATCACTTCTGAAAGAGGTACTGAGTATTTATTGAGATTTAAAAATAAGTCATCTGAATATGATGCATGGATACCTGGTAAAGAAATTTCGAACCTTACTACTCTATTAAAAAAGTATAATATGAAAAAATCATAGCGTTTTTTATTGTTTTTTTTGGAGTGAGGGAGTGTCAGCCAGGCTGTCCCAGGAGCCCAGTAAATAAACATAAAATTTATTGGAATTAAATGAAGACATAATAATTACAAAGTATGCATTTAACATTAATATTATATTACATAATAAATTATATTAAAATATTATTTTATAATTAAAATAAATTTTATACTAATTTTATTATCATATAAATTAAGTATACATTAAAATAATTACTATATTCCATATAATGAGGTGTTATGTGTATTTAATGATTAATTAATTAATTATATGTTGATAATATAGTTATATCTTATTAAATTATCTTATATTGTAATTACATTAATTTTTAAATTTAAATATATAATTGAACCCTTTTCATATTCAAAATTATCCATAATTATTGACGTTGTTTTTGACCCTTATTTGTGATGAATATTAAATGCATTATAATAATTATTATAATAAATTTAAAATTCTAAATTTGGTTCAGTAGAAAAATTAATTACTTGTTTCAACTAGTTATTACATAGTCAAAAGAATTTATTAATTTTCTACAGACTAACACTAAAATTGATTACAATATTTTGTTGTGTCAAAACATTCCATTTGCTTCACTTAAAAAATCTATAAAAAATATTGTTATACTTCATTTGATTACTTTTTCACATGGTTCTCATGTCTCAGAGTTGTTTAATTACTCACTATATTACTTAAATGATTTTAGAAATGGTGGCGTGAAACTTGTTTTCTTAATTGGGATTTTAATTACTTATTTCATCTTTTTCTCTCCATTGTTATGTTTCAATTATTTTCTTTTATCTTTTTGTTTCATCCTATCATTACTTTGTATATACTCAGTTGTGTTGCCTAATCGGTCCCTTTGCCTATAAAAGGCCTTGTGTTATTTCATTTATGATCATCACTTACTACTCAAACATATTTTTAATTACACTATTAAATTCATTTTATTTACACATATTTAAACTGCGCTTCCGCCTATTTAAGTAATAAAATAAATTATTAAAGGTTGTGATAAGAATATTTTAGTATTAATAGTTGATAATTGAACAGAGAGAATAAAACAGTACTTACTTGATTAACCACATTGATCCCCGTCCAATTTTGTTAAAAATCTTTAAATTTTTATTATCAAACTTATATATTTCTGATTTTTTTATTTCATTTCCTTTTTATTTCCCCTTTTACTTTTTTTCAAATTAACTTTCCACATTTCTTCTAGACGACTGGCTGACAGAATTACTGTAAGTAAATACTAAAAACAATAAGTAGTAATAAATATATGATTGTAATAAATTGGTTTAATAAAATAATAAGTAAGTAAAGGATGATCAAAACCAACCAGAAAGGGAGGCCTTATATAGGCAAAGGAGAGACAAAGCACAGAGTTGAAATTCTAAATACGGTAGTATGAGAGAAGAATAAATAATATTCCTGAAAAACAGTTTCAAATAATAAGGTTGTTCCAAAAAGAAGGTGTCAGAAAAGTGTATTTACTGTATATGAAAAAAGTAAATTAGTTTATTTAAAAATTACTGTAGATTTCAATTCTAAATAAGTAATTTGAATTTTTTGTATATATCTATTTTTATTTGAATATTGAATTTTATTTCAATTTAAGTTTTTTTAATTTAATTTTTTTTATTTTAATATTAATTTTTATTTCTCTTAACCTGTCATTGAGCACAGTGGTAGAAAAAAAAATATAAGGGACATTTTAATATTAATTTTAATTATTTACTAACTTTACCTTTTTGTAATTAGTTAATTTATTATAAGTAAATTTAATGTAAATATATTATAATTAATAAAAATAAAAATAATAAGGCATGGCTTCATTCTAGTAAAATATTAATTATTTTACTGGGTAAGTCTAGCAGCCTGGCTGACATTATTATTCATGGAGTGTAATAAGCTATACTTTTTATTGACTGTAAATTTATATTTCAGTTATAAAAAAAAGGGATTATACAAATTTTAATGATGCAAGGATGAAATAAATTTAAAGTCAGAAGAGAATATATCTCTCTTAAAATTTAAAAATTGTAATAAGGTAGTTTTTTCCAAAATTTAAAGTAATTATTTATGTGGATGATTATTTTTTTTTGTCATTAAAATTATATTTTTTTAAGGATTATTCCAAGAAAAAGAATTTAATTTTCAAAATTTGATGAAGGATATTTTTGAATGACGGTGATGGTTGGGCAAGTTAAGAATGAAATTTCATGTTTAAAATTTTTAATCATACTGGACATGAAAAATATCTTATGCTTGATCAATCTGTGCTCAATGTGTGCTCAATCAGGGATCAAATAAGATTTTTGTTAGATCAACTTGTGCTCAATGTTGGACACACCAGGCTTTAATCAAGGACAAATCTCAGACTAAATTTGACTCTAATTTTTTCTCAATGAGGTATTCATGGTGAGTCTGATACATGGCATAAATTAGGGTCACCATGGAGTTCAAAGAGTGAGAACTGCTAGCAATTCACCCCCCAATTTCCCGTGGTGTATTTTTCTATCGTTATGTCCCTCCCTACAATATCCCCAACTCGCGTTGGATATTCCCATCAGGGATATCTTACTTGGTGCGTAGTGCCACGTTCTAACACCTCTAAACCTTAACATTTAATTTATCATCACAAAAATTGGATAGCTTCAACATTTTTTTTAAATTGGACTTTTTAAAAATTCTAATCAAAAAAATTTGAGAACAAGACATCTCTTAAGGATGGGGATGTAACATTAAAAAAGCTAGATTTTGATGGTGATTTTTTTGAAAGCCAACTCCGGTTCTATTGATAGACAAACAGTACAGCTCTCAAAAGAGGAACCATCAACTACCTATCCCCTTTAACACTAAATATGGCACTTCACTTTAAATGATCCGAATTCTTGAGCCATGGCACAACGAACAGTTTGCCTTTCAGGGAGGGTTTGTCTCCCAGTAGTACAGTCGATGTCGCTGAATGTTAGAACTTTACAAGAATCTTCATTTCTTGAGTTTACTCCCGATTTGATTGATTGACCTCCTTTTGACACTGGGATGCAGTCAGATTCATAAATTTTTTCCCAACTTTCCATGTCATGCCCGTTAAGTTCATCGCCATGACAATCACTCCTAGCAAATGCTGAAAAGTGTTCTTGCTTCGAGTAACCAGCCAACAAAAAGGCGAACAAGATAATCACGAGTACCTTCATGTTTCTAAACTTTTAAAATGGAATTATACAAGGAGAGACAGGCATGAGAAGGTTTTGAAATAAGCCTTGTGAAGAATATTGTGAGTATATTATCTTGGAATGTGTGAAAATGAGACGCTGTAAGATAAAACTCTCAAACAGACGATGAAGCAATACTCCTGTGTGTACGTTGTGAAATAACAAATGAAAGAAATTTCTTTAATCAACGCCAATCTTTTTGCGTGTTTCGCAGTAGTGATTGGTGAAATGAAAAAGACAAGCTAACATAGATATTGATGGTTGTAAGGTAAACAAAAAATAACTGGGTGTAAAGAATTGTTGACGGAAATAGTTTACCTCCAAGTAAGAGAGTTTTCGCGCTATAGAAGAATGATAAGATTCGTTACTTAAAGGTCACGATGAGCCAAAGATTTCTAGAGAATAATAGTTGCAGTAAGGGTAAGAATCGGATCATAAGGATAGTTGATAAAAAATTTTATACCTGAGACGAATGACAATTTTCACGGTGTGGTAGCCTAAAGTTTAGTATGGCACCTAAATATGTAAATGGAGTTATTACGGCGTGCAAGATTGGCGTTATTATTTTTTATAAAAAGGGTTTTATTTAATTTATTGGAGTTTTAAATATGAAGAAATTGGTCACGAGCGAATGCCTACACGAAAACAATTTATTTTACGGAGAAAACTTATTTTACAGTCTGAAAAATTTTATAAGTATCAAGTCGGGTCACTCAAGAACCTTGGGAAATTTTCCCAGAATTTTTACTATTTTTCTTATATTTTTAAATGAATTTTAAAGTTTTATAGAAATATTTACGTTTTCAAAAATTACTTAACTTTGATGAATTTTCACGGGGTAATTAGAGCTGCGCAGACTACGAAAATTAGTTTGGTATGTAAAGGGGAAGTAGCTCTATTATGTGTAATTTTTCTAGATTTTTTATTTTAGTTTTAAGGTTCTAAATTGAGTCCGGAAGTCCGGACGGACTCTGTTTCGACTCCGTACGGACTCCGTACGGACTCCGTTCCGGCTCCGGATTGACTCTGGAAGAGCTCTGGAGGGGAAAACTTAGGCACGTGACTAGGAATACTTAAGCGCTTCTCAAACTCGAAATTGAGAAGGGGGGACACATCATACAGCTTAATCATTAACCACCACGGTCTCATTTTTTATTACTCAACAAATTAAATAAATTGTAATACCCTTATAACTTTATATTTTATATATAACATTTTAGAAATACTACTCAACAATTTAAATCACACTTCATACAGGGTATCTTTAGAAAGGTCTTCACCACTGGGACTTGATTATTGCTGTGTCATAAAAATTCAAATTATTATAAAAACATAAAAGTCAATCTTTACAGATCTTTCACTGGTACACCTTAATTGTTGTTATCAGTATTTCTTTCTCAACAGCCACTTTCTTTTAATCTCAATAAGCGTTAAATATTTTAGAGTTTCATTATTTTTTATCAATCAGATCCAAGTAGATTGGTTAGCTTAGTGATTTAGAATTCCCATTTTGTTATTTTTATTGGAAGGACGGGGTTTTCGGCTAAATCCACATATCTCCTCCGGATTCTGCTTACAGCAAGGCGACTGTAAGAGTTTACCTTACCATAGTTGGCGCCCAACGTGGGGTTCAAAATCTCTAGCTTTTTCTAGGACTTACTTGGATCTAGGACTTTCTTAGCCTGCAAGAGGCTTATTCTCTGGAACTCTAATTGGATTTTGTTATTGGCCTGCAAGAGGCTTGTTATTTTAACGGTTGTTAACGCTTTTCTTATGTTTTGGGATGTCTTCTACTAGTGGAACTGCTGTGTTGGCTGCTGGTGTACCTGTTAGGGCATCAGTAAGGATTGTATCTTGGGTTGGGCCCAAGTTTTCTGGAGATGATTTAGAAGGATTTTTACATAAGTATGAAACTGCAGCTGCGATTGATGGTGCTTTACCTTTGGATATGGTGAAGCAGATTAGGTTCTTTATTTTGGACAGAGAGGTGGAAAAGGAGGTTATTTCTATGGATGGTTATAAAGATCAATATTGGAGAAAGCTCAAGATGGAAATGGGAAAAAGGTGGCCAAAAGTTTATTCATTGGAGGATCTAAAGGATATAGCTAGGAAATGGGAATCAAAAGGTGGTGTAACATCTCTGCATCAGTATCATCAGTTTATGGTTGAATTTCAGGTGGTTCTGGATTATTTGTTGGAGTATGAAATTTTATTTCATGATAATGCATCAAAGTATATTTTTTGGGATGCTATGGGGGAAAAGGTTAAGAAAGATGTTTTGATGGTGCTTATTAATGCGAATTTAATGAAGGATCTTCCCGATGGAGAAACTAGGATTCCTGGTATGGAGGTGCTAAAGAAGGTTATTTTGGAACATCTGGATACTCATAACTCTGTTGATTTGGACTCTGGAGAAGACAATGAGGTCGCTCAAGAGATAGAAGAGGATGGTTTAAAAGAACTAGTTTCTGATGAAATTTTGGATTCAGCCATTCCTGAAGATTTTGTCCAGCCTGAAGATATTATTTTTGTTGACTCTTCTGTTTGGAAAGAAGAGATTTTTGAAGATGAAGATATTGTTGTCATTAATGACAAAATTTTGGATGATGGGGATAATTTTGTGTTGAATGATTTGGAATCGGATTTAGAGGATTTTTCGCCTCAGTTTTTGTCTTCAGAAGCAGAGACTGTCTGCAATGAAGATATGGATATGGTGGATTTGTTACAATCTCAGGGAGAGATTGTTAAGGAGAATATGGTTTTCCCTGCACTAATAAAGAGTGTAGTGGTATTTGATAATAGAGTGCATAAATTGGATGCACTCATATTTTGGAAAAGGGTTGTTTATTTTTTATGTCCAATGGTAGGACAAATTATGGGGGTTTATTTTTGGGTTTTATGGAATCGGTGGATAAGCCCTTGGGGCAAAATTATGGATTATCTTCAGGGGATATCAAGAATATAATTCCTCCGAAATGAGGATAAACTACCTAAACTCGGCTGAAATTGTTTTTTTTTATCGTTATGTCTTCAATTTATTCAGGATTCAAATTATTATGGATGCCCTCATTTTTTGGGGTAGCAGGGGCTGATCACTCTAATGTTGTAATCTCTCCTCAGGATGAGATCCCGGATTGCAATAGGTCAGCTCACTTGGAGATAATTCAAGTGGATTCTCAATTATTTTCTGTTAATATTACTTTGGAGTGCAAATATGTTATGGACTTTTCTATATGTTTATTGGATTTACCCTGTTT
The DNA here is from genome assembly GCA_030280995.1 of Hemileia vastatrix. Classification (NCBI taxonomy): domain Eukaryota; kingdom Fungi; phylum Basidiomycota; class Pucciniomycetes; order Pucciniales; family Zaghouaniaceae; genus Hemileia; species Hemileia vastatrix. Next base: position 8,180,397 of record JASXTE010000015.1, read on the forward strand.
TTCTATTAAATTTAAAAATGGTGAAAAAGGCAAAATGGGCCAAATTAGGTTGGATAAAAATTGGAAGGGTATGTTTTATGGCCTCCAGCAAGAGGTTAAACTGCAATTATCTCCTTCTATCACGGACCTCCAGCAAGAGGGTAAACTGCAAATATCTTATCAAAACCCAATTAAAAATCTTAGTATAATTAAAACACAAAAAAATAATTTTTGTGAAAATTTGTTTCCGGTCCTCCAGCAAGAGGTTAAACTGCAATTATCTCCTTCTATTACGGACCTCCAGCAAGAGGGTAAACTGCAATTAACTCGTCAAAACTCAATAAAAAATCTCAGTATAAGTAAAACACAAAAAAATAATTTTTGTGAAAATTCATTTCCGGACCTCCAGCAAGAGGGTAAACTGCAAAAATCACATCGAAATAAAATAAAAAATCTCAGTATAATTAAAACTCAAAAAAATAATTTTTGTGAAAATTCAATTCCGGTCCTCCAGCAAGAGGTTAAACTGCCGACTTTCTTTACAGGTGATTTAATGTTGGATAAGGGAAGCAAAGGTGTTGGAAAATCTGTTTATAAATTAGACGAGGGAAAGGAGAAAAGGGTAAAATTTAAAAATGAAATAAAATATTTTTCTAATTTTTCTTATTCCGATTCTGGCGATGAAGAAGATTCATTTGATGAAAGTTTTAATGGCGATACAAAAGAAAATGTTTTACCTCAAGTTAATTTAGATGTGGACGTAGCCAAATATAAGAAAGTAGCAAATAAAGTTCGACCTATTAATGAACCGCTACCTGCTGAATTAAATCCACCTTTGAGAAGACCAAGGTTATCAAGAGATCCTTATGAAAGTCCCTTGGTAAAGAATCCGCCTGAATTTTCTGAGACGTCAAGAATCACTTTTGAGAGACTGGGTGTTGTTAATTTTGGACCTGATGGTTGGTTGTCTGGAGAAGAGAAGAAGTTGTTGTTGGATGTGATGGTCAAGCGAGAGAAGGCCATTGCTTTTGTAGAAGAGGAGAGGGGTGTGTTGAAGCATTCCTATGGGGAGCCTTACAAGATTCCTGTGGTATGTCATGAACCGTGGCAGCAGAAACCGATTCCTATTCCGGCTGCATTAAAAGAAGCCTATATTGAAGTTGTCAGAGAACGGATACGCACTGGACTGTATGAGCAATCAACGTCAAGTTATTCTAGTCCTGTATTTTGTATCAAGAAACCAAATGGCAAGCTTAGAGTTGTTCATGATCTTAGGGAATTAAATAGGGTTAAAATAAAGGATGCTGGGATACCGCCTAGTGCTGAGGAGTTTGTTGAAGCGTTTGCAGGGAGAGTGTGTTATGGATTGGGAGATATTATGGGTGGATATGATGAGAGAGAGTTACATCCGGACTCAAGGCCTCTCACTACATTCGATACACCACTTGGACGTTTACAGTTAACAAGATTACCTCAAGGAGCAACAAATTCGGTTGCAGTTTATCAAGCTCAGATGGCTTGGATCCTTCAAGATGAAATTCCACAATATGCTGGAATCTTTATAGATGATGGAGGAATTAAGGGACCAACAACCGACTATGATAACCAGGTGTTGGAAGAGAATCCCGGGATACGCAAATTCATTTGGGAGTTTGCAATTACTTTAGAAAGAATCTTGTTTCGAATTGAAGAGGCTGGCTTAACTATTTCAGGTTCAAAATTTTCATGTTGTGTGCCAGCCTTAGAAATATTAGGCCATGTGGTATGTAGAGAGGGTAGGATTATGTCCAAGAAGATAGTTAACAAAATTCAGTCCTGGCCGAGACCCAAGAATACGACCGAAGTTAGAGGGTTTTTAGGCGTTTGTGTATATGTTAGAATGTTTATCAAGGACTTTTCTTCATTGGCAGCTCCATTGAGACGGTTAACGAGAAAGGATGCAGACTGGGAGTGGGATGAAGAGTGTGAGAAGGCGTTTGTGAAGTTGAAGGAGGTTGTGGGGAAGGATTTAGTCCTGCACAAGTTGGATTATGGAAAAGATGCTGGAAGAATTTATTTAGCAGTTGATTCAAGTCAGATTGCAGCTGGGGCGGTTTTGTCTCAGATGGATAAAGCTGGTTACATCAGGCCAGTTAGGTATGAATCTGTAGTATTTACTGAGGTTGAATCAAGATATTCTCAACCAAAATTGGAATTATGTGGTGTGGCAAAAATACTGAAGAAACTTCAGCATATTTTGTGGGGGCAACATTTTGAGTTGCAAGTGGATGCGAAATTGTTAATCCAGATGATTAATTCCCCAAGTTTACCGAACGCACCCATGATGAGATGGGTAGCTTTTATTCAACATTTTTCGTTTGATTTAGTTCATAAGCCTGGCAAAACTTTTACTATGCCAGATGGTTTATCAAGGAGACCACCCACTGAAGAAGATTCAGACTCAGAAGAGTTCGATGAAGATATACCTATTATCAAAGCCAGCACTAAAGGAGCTGAAGACTTTCCATACCTCCCCCATGAGGTTAAACTGGCAGGACTATTGTGTTTAGATTATGATGATGATGACCTCCACCAAGAGGATAAACTGGAAAATAGTTTTTATGTTAATAAAGGTGTTGGAAAAGGTGTAGATAAATTCGGCAGAGAGGAGGTAGAAGAAGATGTGGTGTATGTAGAGGAAGATGGATTGGTAGTGTGGGATAGTAGTAAATTAAGGAATGGTGTATATGTTGGAGAATTAGAGAATTTAAATAAAAGGGTGGATAAAGAGAAAGAGGTATTTTCAAATACGGTTTTCGAAGGATTCAAAGGTTCAGAAGAAAAACGTCGACATAGCTCAATTAAAAATTTATTTAGGGGTCAACGATTATTGGCTCATTCATGTGCAGGTGATATTGGTGATAGAGAAGTCCCTATTGATGTTATATTAATCGATTTTCAAGATGAAGTCTGGGGTCAGACTGGTTTTTATTTTTTGTTAGTCAAATATTTGTTGACTTTAGAGAGGCCAGAAGATTGTGAAGACAATGAATGGGTGGCTATCAAGAGGAAGTCATCTACGTTTTACCTATCTGGTCGACGTTTAATGAGGAGGAGGTATCCAAATCCTCAAGTAGTTATAACTCAACAGAAGGGGCAAGAATTAGTTTTGAAATCACTTCATGAAGATCTCGGGCATAGAGGCGTTGGAGAAACATTTAGAAGAATTTCTGATCGATTTTGGTGGCCTGGCATGAAGATGGCTGTTAAACAGTGGGTTCAGTCATGCGAAGAATGTCAAAGACGAAGTTATTTAAGGCCAAAAGAACCTGGATGCGCGACCGGTGAATATACACTCTTTGGAAGAGTTAGTTTAGATGCCGTTCATATAAAAGAGGGACGGTATAAATATTTAATTGTGGCCAGAGATGATCTATCTGGTTGGGTAGAGGAAGCGCCTCTTATTAATTTAACTGCCAAAAATGTGGCAGAATTTTTTTTGAATAATTGGGTATATAGGTATGGGGTGATGAAGTTGGTAACGGTAGATGGAGGTCCTGAATTTGGGACAGAGTTTAAAGAGGCCGTATTGAAAGTTGGATCAAAGGTTAGGGTAGCAACCCCATATTATCCTGAAGCTGAAGGCATGGTTGAAAGAGGGCATCAAGTTATCAAGGATGCTTTAGTTAAAATGTGTGGGACAAGTGCTGAAAAGTGGAGGCACTATTTACCTTTAGTTTTATTTGCTGATCGAATTACTGCCAAAAGGACGACCGGATTTTCACCTTATGAACTTGTTTTTGGACAGAAAGCAGTTTTACCGGTTGATTTAGAAGCTGAATCATATCTTGGAGTTGACTGGGACACGGTCAAAACTACTGAAGAATTATTGTGTGCAAGAATGATGCAGCTAGAAAAGAAAGAAGAATATTTAGAGAAGGCATATTCGCGGATGATGAAGATGCGAAATCAATCAGTTAGATATTGGGATGAGCGGTTGGCACATCGATTAAGGAAACCTTTGAACCCAGGAGATATGGTCCTGGTGTATAATAGGAGTTTGGAAAGTCAGTGGGGAAAGATGTTTGCAGATAGGTGGAATGGACCGTATAAAATCAAGGAGCAAGTTTCCGGCGGTTCATACGTGCTAGAAGAGTTGGATGGAGTTGTATTGAAGAAGAGGGTAGCGGCCGATCAAGTGAAACGGTTCTATCCTAGAGGCACCAGGAGTGCCGAAGTCTTCCTCCGCAATGAGGATAAACTATGAAATTTCTTAAATTTTATCAACTCCGAAATGAGGATAAACTACAATTTTAATGACTTTTATTAAATTTATTCCTCCGCAATGAGGATAAACTATGATATCAATGAAACTTTATGGATTCCTCCGCAATGAGGATAAACTATGATATCTAAGAAATTTTATGGATTCCTCCGCAATGAGGATAAACTATGATATCAATGAAACTTTATGGATTCCTCCGCAATGAGGATAAACTATGACATTTATGAAATTATATGGACGAACTCCGAAATGAGGATAAACTACAATTTTAAATGACATTTATCAAATTTTATACCTCCGCAACGAGGATAAACTATCTTCTTTTTTATCAAAATACTTTACTATCATTACACTGCATATGGGCGACGAAACTGTGATGAAACATAACGAAATGCGAGAAAACCTTCATTGAAAATTTTCAAAATTAAAATTCTTAAAATATGGGTGAAGATAGTGTTGGAAAAATTTTAAAATTTATTGGAAGAAGTGTTCACAGGGGAACCTTCTTAATTAAATATTGGCAAGTGTGGGGGTAATTGATGGGCTGGCTGCTCTATACACAATTACCCCATAATGTTCGTTTCCAAAATTTTCCCTGTTTCTAGTTGAATCCTGGCTTTGTCTTTTAATTATAGGAAGTCCACTAAGACTATAAACTGGAACGAATCAAGAGACACCGCTCTCAATGCCAGATTCAAGATTCTTTTATTTTATTTTGTTTTTGATTTTTTTTTATGTTAGATTGTGATTTCTTTTCTTTAATATATATTATGAATTATTGTAAAGGTGATGCTCACTGGTGGTCTCTAATCATTTTTATAAATTGGAGGGAGCCCACCCAGTGATCATCATTATAAATTTATCTTCTAAAAACTTTCATTTATTTTATTTTCTTTTCAATTTCTCAAAATTGTGTAACCACATCAAGTTGCACTTGGATGTGGGTATGATGTCGAGGGTACGGCTCATCAAATGGCCGGGGGGCATGTTTTAAAATTTTACTTTTTAAAATTTTTTATTATTATTACTTTTTTTTATCTTTCTTTTCACATTCGTTTATCTTTCTTTAAAAATTAAATTTTAACTTTTATTTCAAAAACTATCTTTTCTAAAATCTTTTATTTTAAATTAAAAACAAAATTAAAATTAAAATTAAATAAAAATAAAAAAAAAATAATAAAAAAATAAAAAAAAATAAAAAATAAAATAAATAAATAAAAATAAAATAATAAAAAAAAAAAAAAAAAAAATTAATTAATTAATTAAATCAAAATTATTATTTTATTTCTTAGTTTTATTTTTTTTAGTTTTCATTCTTTTTAGTTTTATTCATTTAGTTTAGACAGGAAACAGGGTCTAGGAGAACTCAATACCTATGGGATTTTACTTCAAGACATCTGTTAGTCCTCCAAGACTTTAAACTGGCTACTCTTCAAGACGTTCTTTAAGGTTTTTTTTACACGTATTTTGGATCTGTTAGTCCTCCAAGACTTTAAACTGGCTACTGTTCAAGACATTCTTTAAGGTTTTTTATATATGTATTTTCGATCTGTTAGTCCTCCAAGACTTTAAACTGGCTACTTTTCAAGACTTTCCTTAAGGTTTTATACAAATTTTGGAGCTGTTAGTCCTCCAAGACTTTAAACAGGCTAAATTTCAAGACTTTCATTAAAGATTTTATATTGGAGCTGTTAGTCCTTCAAGACTTTAAACTGAATTTTAAGGATAATCAAGATTTTATGGATATTTTCGGAGACGGATTTCTTTTTATATAAATCAAATGTTAGGTCCACCAAGACCTTAAACTGGACTATTATCAAGTGTTGGGTCCACCATGACCTTAAACTGGATTTCTTATCGATTAAATGTTTGGTCCACCATGACTTTAAACTGGTAGTTCATTCATTGTTTAGTCCACTATGACTTTAAACTGGAAAATTAATATCTGCAGGATAATTCAACATTCATTGGACCACTATGGCCTTATACTGGATTACTTGTCGATCAAATGTTTGGTCCACTATGACATTAAACTGGATTATCAAATTTATTCAATCTTTGGTCAAGCCTAGGCCTTATTTAGGAATTTATCAAGATATTTATGCACTTAAACGATCTTTGGTCCACCAAGACCATAAACTGGCAATCGATTATATGTTTGGTCTACCAAGACTTTAAATTGGAATGTCAATCTTGTTTGGATAACTCAATTCAATCTTTTAATTTATCACTGTCCACTAAGACTCTAAACTGGTTATTCAATTATTTCTGGAATTGGGTGCTGATAGCTTTAGGAGGCTAAAATTTTAGGTGGTAATGATGCTAAAGAAAGCATAATGGTTAATTAGGTGAAATTTGTGGCGCTTTGACATGGTCTAAAGTTAATATTATTATTGGAAGCCTGGCAAAAGTATTTTATGGGTTTGCTGTATAGCAAAGTTTGAAAATTGTGATGAAGGAATCAGAAGTTAGGATGGTAGTTGGATTTTAGGGAATGATTTTTTTTAGTGCCTCATAGTTAGGCCATTTTTTTTTGGTGTGAAGCTTGGAGGACCTTATGGCGAGATTGGAATCATAGAATTCGGCTCAGTGGGGGGCCCTATGAGGTTGGAATCAGGAGTATTCGGCTCATAGGAAGATCCACTCTCTCAATGCTGTGACAAGAAGGAAGACTGGTATATGGGAGTCTGAAGGGATTCAAACCTTGCTCTCAGTAGTGGAATCATCACAAGATTTATATTATTTTATTTTATGTTATATCAAGCCAGAGAAGAAGAAGCAACGTTTTTTATTATAAAGATTTAAAAGAAGACCAGCTAAAACAAATTTATCAAATTATTTTATTAGAAAAGATAATTCTTTTGGAATTTCTCAACCACTTATGCAAAGTTATAAGAATGGGGACATTCTCGATTGGAGGGAGGATGTGGTAGCCTAAAGTTTAGTATGGCACCTAAATATGTAAATGGAGTTATTACGGCGTGCAAGATTGGCGTTATTATTTTTTATAAAAAGGGTTTTATTTAATTTATTGGAGTTTTAAATATGAAGAAATTGGTCACGAGCGAATGCCTACACGAAAACAATTTATTTTACGGAGAAAACTTATTTTACGGTCTGAAAAATTTTATAAGTATCAAGTCGAGTCACTCAAGAACCTTGGGAAATTTTCCCAGAATTTTTACTATTTTTCTTATATTTTTAAATGAATTTTAAAGTTTTATAGAAATATTTACGTTTTCAAAAATTACTTAACTTTGATGAATTTTCACGGGGCAATTAGAGCTGCGCAGACTACGAAAATTAGTTTGGTATGTAAAGGGGAAGTAGGTCTATTATGTGTAATTTTTCTAGATTTTTTATTATAGTTTTAAGGTTCTAAATTGAGTCCGGAAGTCCGGACGGACTCCGTACGGACTCCGCTTTGACTCCGTACGGACTCCGTACAGACTCCGTTCTGGCTCCGGATTGACTCTGGAAGAGCTCTGGAGGGGAAAACTTAGGCACGTGACTAGGAATACTTAAGCGTTTCTCAAACTCGAAATTGAGAAGGGGGGACACATCATACAGCTTAATCATTAACCACCACGGTCTCATTTTTTATTACTCAACAAATTAAATAAATTGTAATACCCTTATAACTTTATATTTTATATATAACATTTTAGAAATACTACTCAACAATTTAAATCACACTTCATACAGGGTATCTTTATAAAGGTCTTCACCACTGGGACTTGATTATTGCTGTGTCATAAAAATTCAAATTATTATAAAAACATAAAAGTCAATCTTTACATATCTTTCACTGGTACACCTTAATTGTTGTTATCAGTATTTCTTTCTCAACAGCCACTTTCTTTTAATCTCAATAAGCGTTAAATATTTTAGAGTTTCATTATTTTTTATCAATCAGATCCAAGTAGATTGGTTAGCTTAGTGATTTAGAATTCCCATTTTGTTATTTTTATTGGAAGGACGGGGTTTTCGGCTAAATCCACATATCTCCTCCGGATTCTGCTTACAGCAAGGCGACTGTAAGAGTTTACCTTACCATAACGGTACTCAAAGATAAGATCAATAACAAATAGTGATACCACAGCAAAATGTCTGTGGGGGAACTGGGACAGACAAGTGAAAAAAGGTGGATTATATGTGTTTTTAAAAATGATGACTTAAAAAAAATGTCCACATGGACTTGTACATTCTTGAAATTCGACTTATCTATCAGTCTGTTGAACACATGGAACGTCAATTGTGTTTTATTGTGGCTTGCTTTCCAAGTAATGAGGCGTTTTTTATGGTTGAATGATTTCATGGGAAGATGCTGAGGACACGCAGGGCAGGGGACTCAATGTCTCTAACGTATGAATATTACTGTCAATGGATCCCCACCCTGGAGCGAAATAGAATGTTTACCTACCCCCTCCACATCATTGGCTGTTTAAACCTTCCTTCAATCTGGTATCACCCCCTGCTTGTCAAACTTAAAATAGCCCACTTCTTTCAAAAACTGGAGGTTAGTATGTGATTGCTGATTTACTAACTTTGACACCCCTCATTGTGTATATTTTGCTTTGGGTGTAATGAACTGTTATTATACCAAAATAAAGAGTGACCAGAACTCTCAACCTCTCACTGTAAATGAAATTTTACATTCACATACGCTACTGGGCAAGTGTGAGGGAGATGGGGGGCATATTCTCAAAAAGTATGATCAAGTGTGCAAAAAAACAAAAAAAAAGCGCTTAGCAGCTACATATACTCTATCTGTAATTCAAAAATGTTGTTTCTTTGTATTTACTGCTAAGGAGTGTCCCTAACTAAGGTGGAACTAACAAGTACACTGTTCCTTATTAAAATCATATACATGTTATCACATATGCTTGGATTGGTATGTTAGAACGGCCGCAGCCCAAATGACCGGTTACATTAGATAACTGGATCTGGGTAAGACAATCACTTTCGCGGAATACTGCCAACCTACAAGATTTCGCATTTTTTCCAGTGAAGCGGCTATCAGCTGAGCGGCTTGATGGGGGTACTGGAATGCAGCCAGAATCGTATGGCATCTCCACTCCAATTATTGGATGTCTGTCAAAATTATGGCCAGTGCAATCGGAAGAAGGGAATATTGTCACACCATCCTCCGAATAAACACGCAGTACCAATGCAAGTGAGACTATTAAATGCATCCTCATGACTTGGGACTTTTGGAGCATATGTAAAAAAACGTATAAAGAAGTAAGCACAAGGTGTTTTAAAAATAATGATGATAATCAAAAGTGTGAGTGTGTTACCTTAGACTATATATGTGAGAAAGATACTTCGTAAGAATAATGGACTTGAACAGCCAATAATGAGACACTCCTGCTGATATACGACAAAATTAATGACAGTTAGTTTTTTCCACCGGCGCAAAGGTCACTGATTGATTCGCAACAGAAATTGGGAAGATTAAAATGACAAGCGAACCTAAATACTAATAGTCGCAATGTAAGCAGGAATAGTTGGATTTAAAGAATAGATAGAGGAAATATTTCACCTCAGACCAATGGAGGTTTTTTGACGAGTGGATGATAGGAGTTATAGCAAAGAGTCACGCTGAGGCAAGGATATCTAAACAATCATGGTTGAAATGTAAATAATAGTAGTTGTATGTGATAAAATGTTAAAGCAACTGATATACTTTAGAATCATGCGAATTTTTGTAGCACTCACAAAAAAGATTGGGAACAAAAAGGTTTACCAGATGAAAAATATCTGGCAGGACTCTGGGGAAACTGTCGATAAAAGTTGCTTAATATGATTGATATATCACTACGCACCAAGTGAGATATCCCTGATGGGGATATCCAGCGCGAGTTGGGGATATTTTAGGGAGGGACATAAGGATAGAAAAATATGTGTCAGAAAAATATGTGCGAGAAAAATATGTGTAAGGAAAATATGTGCGAAAAAAATATGTGAGAAAAATAAGTGTAAGAAAAATATTTTGCAACCATGGGAATCTTTGTTTTTTATTTTTTTTTTCTCCGAAAAAATGATTTTTTTATTTCATTTTTTATTTTTTTCTGTTTTTCCACAATTTTTTTTTTGAAAAAAAAAATTCTCATGGGTCGCAAATGATTTTTTTTACACTTACGTTTCTCGCACTTATTTTTCTTGCACTTACTTTTCTTACATTTATTTTTCTGACCTTATGTCTCTTCCTAAAATATCCCTAACTCGCGCTGGATATCCCCATCAGGGATATCTTACTTGGTGTGTAGTGTATAGAAATGATGACTATGGAGAATTGTCCTCATGGAGTTACACATTTTTGAAGGATACGCCTGAATAGGTATCAGGTGAATTGTGGCTTTTGTGGCTTACAGTAAAAATAAAGCAGTGTCTTTGAACACGCTGTCACGTAGTTACACGGAGAAAAGATAAGACCACGCGGGCTAGTATCGTCCATTTTGAAATATGTATTCATGAAGATAATTATCTGATGCTCATTAGCCAAATGGACAATTGGAACAAGCTATGTTCTGCGACAATTCAGATTTTTTTTGCATATTTCTTTTCATCCAAGTGTTCATCACTGCTTTTCACGGAATTTATATCACTCACACCACTATTTCAATCTATTCAATTACACAGCCAGTCACCTTCCTTGCCCATTTCATCTTTCTACATTCACTACGCACCAAGTAAGATATCCCTGATGGGGATATCCAGCGCGAGTTAGGGATATTTTAGGGAGGGACATAAGGTCAGAAAAATAAATGTAAGAAAAGTAAGTGCAAGAAAAATAAGTGTGAGAAAAGTAAATGTAAGAAAAATCATTTGCGACCATGAATTTTTTTTTTTTCAAAAAAAATTGTAAAAAAAACAGAAAAAGATAAAAAATGAAATAGATAAACATTTTTTTGGATAAAAAAAAATTAAATTTTTTTCCCATGGTTGAAAGATATTTTTCTTACACTTATTTTTCTCACATATTTTTTTTCCACATATTTTCCTTACACATATTTTTCTTGCACATATTTTCTATCCTTATGTCACTCCCTACAATATCCCCAACTTGCACCGGATATCCCCATCAGGGATATCTTACCATGTGCGTAGTGATTACTCTTCAATTTCATTCACTCAAAAATATATCCAAATGGATCTATGCCTGTGTTCCGTTTGCAGACTTCTCACATGCCTTAACTCCAAAGGCAAACCACAATCTGGACAATATGTATCTTGAACAACTCAAAATAGTCATCTTAAAATTGATTTATGGGAAAATTGATACTATTCTCCCCCACAAAGTTCCTCATCAGCATTGGAGACATTCACTTCAACATCAGACAATGATCCATCTGAGTATAGTGATTTCTGCTCTGATTTTATAGATAATAAGTTTATTTGTGGGTCTTCTAAATAAATATTGCGGGACTTTCAACTATTTACTAATGTTTTCATATTTGTATGATTTTATATATATAGTTTTTTTTTTTTAGTTTCTTTAAAGATTTCTAGCAAGAGCCACAAGAGCTAAGGAAGTCTTTCTCTTGACGGAGAAGCCACGGTGAGCGTTTCTGGAGTGGTCCTAGTAAAATTTTTGATTTCTTCAAGTTGTTGACATTGTTTGTGCTCCAACCAAGTGGCCATCTTGAAGTGACATTTCAATACTTGCTCTCTAATGTAAACTTCTACTTGATCTTCAAGGGTGTACTGTTAAGACCTGAGAAGGAGGACTACTACTAGTGCTTACACTAGCCTTTAAAGGGGACTGACTATGCTGATGCAGCAGTGAGACTAACTAGACTGACTATGTTGGGACTTCCAACAGTGAGGGAAGATGGGACTGACTGTGCTAAGTTAGCAGTGAGACAAGAGAGTACTGAATTACTAGATAAGTTGTCTGATGAGGAGCACTCCACAGCGCTTGCCCCATATAACCCCCTTATGCAATATCCAATTTCTGCCTCTTTACAATGCATAGCGCCTCTAGCGCTCCTCCCCTCCACCTATCAACCAAGTCCTAACATTACCCCCTCTTTTACCCCTCCTGCCCCCTGCGCTCTTCTTCAAACTCCTTCAACTTTCTCTTAGCATTCATCAAATTTTTTCCAGTTCCCAAGACCTATCTCCAACCCCATAACCTTTCCAATGCACTAAATACTGAACCTTCCCCTGGTACATCCTCTTTGAAACAACCTTTTCCACCTTAAACTCCTCTTCATTTCCCACCTGGATTGGTGCTGGTGGCTCTTCCAGTCATCCTGGAATTGTATCTTTTTTGTGCTCTGTGAGCAATGAAATGTTGAAAACTGGATGTGCTTGCCTCATTGAGATTGGTAGCTCTAGTTCATAAGCTGAGTCAGATATTTTGAACTTAAATTTGAATGGCCCCACTTTCTTGTGATCTAGTTTAGCGCTGGGGCACAATGTGAAAAGGAAAAATGAGCTGAGCCAAACCTTGTCTCCTACCTGTAGTGTGCAATGTTTGGTCTTTCCTTGATCATGATGACTCTTCATCACTTGCTGGGATAACTTGAGCACTACCTCCAGTTCTTGATGTATACTCAGTATCTTCTGGATCCGCTCTTCAGCTTCTGGGACTTGTAACATGGATGGGGTACCAATTGAGAATGTTGGGTGATACCCATAGTTAGCATAGAATGGTGACGTGCCTGTTGCAGCATGTGTCCAGTTATTGTATGAGAATTCAGATAGAGGTAATAGCTATACCCAATCATCTTGCTGATAATTAATGAAGTGGTGCAGGTATTTTTCAATTGCCTTGGTCACTATCTCAGATTGTCTTTCAGTTCGTGGATGCCATTCTGTTGACAATATGGGCTTAATTTTCAGTTTTTCATACATTGCTTTTAATAACTTAGAGTTAAAGGTACTTCCCCTATCTGATACTATACTTTCAGGAAATTCATGCAATTTCCACACATGTGCCACCATTAGGTCTGCTATACCCTCTGATGTTACTTTTGTAGTGGTGGGGATAAAGTGCGCCATCTTGGTGTAATGGTCAACTACTGTGAAGATCACAATCTTCCCTTGTGACTTGGTTAAATCCACTATAAGATCATAGGAGAGCTCTTTCCAAGGCTGCTTGGAAATTTTCCGTGGGGTCAATGTTTTTATGGTTTGAATGACCTTGTTTCTCTGGAAAGAGCCACATGCCACTACATAGCACTGGATTTAAACCTTCATGGACTTCCAGTAAAAGCTTCAATTTACCATCTCCACAGTCTTAAGCAGTCTTGGGTGTCCTTCCATTGGGGAATCATGTCTTGACTTGAGCACCTGCCTTTTGAGCTCTTCATCATTTGGCACCACTATCCTTCTATTCCAATATAGTGCTTCCCCTTCCAGATAATACTCCTCCAATCCTTTCCTTACAAATACCTCTTTTGATAACAGAACCTTCACCAGCTCCTGTACTCCCTCATCCTTTTCCTGCATCCTCCTTACCCATTCCATTAAATCCTCATCCACTAATTCCACCTTGTCTAGGATTACCCCCTCTTCAAGGCCCCCCTTTGAAAATGTTGTGCCAACAGTATGTAGCTGGTCCAGTGCTGGGGGAAAATCAGGATGTTGTGATAGTGCATCAGTTTTGCCGCTTTTCTTCCCTAGTTGGAATGTAAAAACAAACTTAATGCTACTAAGCAGTTCAGCCCAGTGTGCTTGTTGGCGAGTAAACTTTTCTGTGGTCAGGAAGGGTTCCAAGTTTTTATAATTTGTGTAAATAATAGCTTGTAACTGGTGAAGCCCTCCTTCCAAATAGTGGCTCCAGGTTTTCACCACCTCTACTAGTGCCAATAAATCCTTATTGTATATTTTGAATTTTAGTATGGCTCCTAGCAGTGTTTGTGACAAATATGCTACTTAGTGCAGAAATATTTCAGCATTGTATTGGGATAATACTTCCCCTAGTGCAAAATCTGAACAGTTGTATTCCAGAAAAACTGGCTTTGATAAATCAGGGATCACAAGAATAGGGGCTGTCAAAAATTGTCTTTTGAGGTAGTCAAATGCATCTTGTTGGCTGCTTGTCCAAGTAAATTTGGCTTCCTTTTTTGTGAGGTCATGCAATAGCTGGCAAATTTGTGAGTAATTTTCAATAAAACAACAGTAAAAATTTGCAAAGCCTAAAAATGACTGAAGCTCCTTTACTGATGCTGTTGTTGGCTAATCTATTACTGCCTTTACTTTTTCCTGATCATTTTTCAGCCTATTTTTTGAAATGACCATACCCAGGTAGGGGATTTCACCAACTCAGAAGAAACATTTCTCTGGTTTCAACCATACTTGGGCTTCTTTCAAATTCTACAAACAGTCTTTCACATGTATCTGGTGTTCCTCTCTTTATCTCGAGTAAATAAAGATGTCATCTAGATACACCACCTCATCTATCACTATTCTGTCTCTAAAGATGCTTTTGGTGAAATGTTGAAAAGTGGCGGGCACATTACATCGACCAAAAAGCATTACCATACCATCAAAATAACCAAATTTAGTACAGAATGCCAGTTTTTGTTCATCAGCTTCTTTCACATGTATGTTGTGGTAACCTTCTCTAAGGTCTAGGGACTTGAAGATCTCTCCACCTTGAAGACTATCAATTGGCTCACTAGTCAAAGGAAGGAGATATATGTTTTTTACCATCAGCATGTTTAACCTTCTGAAATCCATACAAGGTCTTAATGACCCATCCTTTTTTCCTGAAAAGATCACAGGGGCAGCCAAGGGAATTTTTATTATTTAATAATAACAATCTTTAGGTTCTCATCAATCATCTCCTTCAGCACTTTACACTCCAAGATGATGGTGGGATTATGCAACTAAATTGGGGGGTTGAGACTGGTATCAGTTCAATGGCAAAGTTGTATGGTTGATGAGGTAGCAGGGTCTTGACTTCCCCATCTTCAAACAACAGTAAGAGCTCCCAACAAGCTTCAGGGACCATTTCTTTGAGGCTCTTTTCTGGATTTTAAGTCTGGACCTTTGTTGAAATCTTGGCAGATATGTTCCAAGCTGTTGTGTCACATTCCAGTTCCACCTCCTCCTTCTCCTCCAGCCCCCCCTCCAAGTCCTGAAACATAGCATTAAGAGAGAGTGTCAGTTCTTGCAGAAAGTCTAATTATGATAATGAAACACCAGGAGACTCTCCAGGAAGGGCCCCTGACCCCTGAAGGGGCCAGGGGGCAAATTATTTCTCTGCACCATCCACTTTTCCATCCTCCACTGTAGAAAGAAACAGTTCTATAATATTAAGCTATAGATACAGTCCAAGATGGTTTGGTTCTTTTTTCCAAAAAGAAAAAAATATTAAAAAAAGCGCCCGAAAATCTAATTTTAAAGACAGTGAAAGCACATATTATAAGTAAGGTTATTCAAATTTGTTGGAGCTGAGAGTAGATTAACTTATAGAGATGTTTGTTAAGAAAAAGGGAAATTTTTATTTTACTATAAGTAATCAACCTGTTGGCTAGATCTAGTCTCAGTAAGGGCTAGTATTCTCAATTACTCCCTCTTGAAGCACTCTATTCAATACTATACTTACTGTAGCAATAAAATAACTCTACAGCCATACTTATGGTATGCACACCATTATGTACAAAAAAACTAAAATATAATAAAATAAATCTGTTTTTACTCTTTATCTATTATCCTCTATATTGTAGTCTATACACATGTCTACTCTACAATATTCTTCTATACTTTTACCTACTCACTGCTACTACTCTTTCCACCAAAAGATGAGTGCTGTTCATATACACCTGTATGTTCAGAGCTCTACCCCTATTCTCTTTTTCCCCACTTGGTTTTCTACATAAGTTTAGTGCTATACAAGAGTGTCAAACAGTATCTAAATTTCTCATTAGTCTATGTACATTTATTAGCATAATTCTTGGTTCTAATATTGCCTGATACATCTAGACAAGAACTACTATTAGCAACTGAAAATCCACTCTCTTTTACATACCCTACCTTTCCTGAGATTTCTGAATTAATAATAGGTACAGTACCGCATTTTTACCTATTTTATAACCTATACTCACCACATGAGTCCCTGCTAGCAGTTAAACAGTCCACACTGAGAAAATAACTTCCCTATTTCAGATCTTACTTGCTATTCCTATCTTTGAGCACTACTTAAAACCTATTTTTTCCCCTATTTCTACCTTTTTTTTCTTGATGCGTTTTTTATCTCAACAGGTGAATGCTGCTTTACCCAAAAGGTTTCATCTTTAGTGTAATTTTTATTCCATTTCTTGTCGTTGTTTCTTAACTCCATAGTATGCATCTAGCGCTAACTATAGTTTTAACAAGTACATACCATATCCTCTTTTTTTATAGATCAGTACACATTTCCTTCATTTATTTACTTTCTGGGGCTAGTATAGCCATAGCATACACAAAAAAAACTTTGTGCGGAGAGTCTACTCTCTCTGCACTCTTGAAGACCCCTTTATTGTGCTTCCATTTCCATCCTTCTAGTCAACCCCTTTGTTATGCTCCTGATATCTGAGAGATTTGCTGTGTTACTGCGAGATGTGTACCACACTGCCCTTCCCAATATTTTTTGTGCCTTCTCCTTATATTGCTACACTTTATATCCTCCTTGGCCCTCTTTGGCATTCCCCATTGGTGACCCATACCCAGCCTGTTGCTTAGAATCAAGAGGAAGCATCAGTTCTGGCGGCAAGTCAACTGATGATAACAAAACATCAGAAAACTTATCAGGATGGGCCCCTGACCCCTGAAGTGGCCAGGGGGCCAATACTTTAGCGCCAGTATCCCCTTTCCTTCCCATCCAAAACTTCTTTTTGTTCCAATCAATCTGTGGGTTATAGCAGTCCAGCCATGTCATCCCCAGTACCATGTTGTACTGGTCTTTCAGGTTTGTTGCATATTCCCTTCACTGAGACTCCCTTCCACCACACAAAAATCTGCAAAAAACCTTCTCTCTTACTTCTCCTCCCCCACATGGAGATCCATCATACATAATTAGGTGCCTAGAGTGGTCTAATTTTTTCTTTTTTAATTTTATTTCTCTGTAAAAACTTGTTGGAAATAAAACAGTCTGTGGCCCCACAGTCCATCAGGGCTCATACATTTGTTGTGTCATTAAGGGTTATCAAAGGCAAATTAGTATAATATGATTATCATTCACTTCAATTGGCTTACATGCTGATAACTCCTCTACTGATTTCCCCTTATACTTTTCTCTAATCTGCTCAGGGAGTGAACAACCTTCACTCCCAAGCACTTTCTTTTACCTGTGCCTTTCCTGCACTATCCTCCTCTTCACTAAGCCTCATTTTCCCTCTGAACTCCCTTTCCAGATGACCACTGCTTCCACACCTGAGGCACAGATCTTTGCTCATGCGCTTCTTATACTCATCATCCAATAACTTTTTCTTCCCACTAGTACCACATGCTTTTGCTGCATCAATATCCATTGATTTTGGGTCCCTGGAATTAGTCACGCTTGAACCGTAGCTTCCCCACAGACAAGCGCCACACCAACCATCCTTTTATTGATGCATGAACTTGTTGTCAACTTGGATGGCCAGTTCCATGAGTTACTGGAGGGATGTTTAGCAAAGGTGGCTGATTAGGGCATCTCTTATTTTTGATGAGAGCCCATTCCTAAAGTGAAAAATGAGTGCCCTTTCACCCCATGTTTTGACGTAGCTGGCATGGCCGCAGAATTCTGACACATACTCAGTGACCAAGTTTCTTTGTTGCAGCTGATTGAGCACATGCTCTGAGTAAATGGCCACATCTGGGTTGCCAAAGGCAAATTTGAGCACCTCCATTAACTGAAAGAAGGTTGTCTCTTCCTGAGAGTCTTTGAGGAGCTCCTTGTTGTATTGACTTTCTTAGTGTGCTGCCTCCTCCGTGAGGTATGATATTGCAAACCCAATTTTTGCTTGATCATCTGGGAACTGATATCCATTGAGCAGGAAATAGAGGTTTACCTGCAAAACATACTGATCTGCCTGGGGACCTTGTTTTCAAAAAAATATTCATGGGACCACAATCTTTGGGCCTTTGACAAGTGGCGCCAGTGTGGGGGGTGGCACCTGTGCTCTTGCTTTGGCTTAGGCAGCATCCAATTCTGCTTCAGTGTGGACAAGTTATGAGGGTTCATCCTCTTCTAGGCCCTCCATAAGCTTAGCATTCTGTTTCTTAAAGCATACCATCTTCTCTTACATTGAAGCAAGAAGTTCTGCAGGGTTCATTCTTCTTAGTAGTATTCCAAATAAGATCGGACTAAATTTTAAGACCTGAGAAAGTGGACTACTACTAGTTCTGAAGCTAGCCTTTAAAAGGGACTGAATATGCTGATGCATTAGTGAGACTAACTAGAATGACTATTTTAGGACTGCCAAAAGTGATGGAAGACAGGACTGACTGTGCTAAGTTAGTAGTGAGACAACAGACACCATGCAATATGGGGGGCAGACCTGCTAGCAAGTCCACAACCCTGAACCCTAATTCATATCTTTTTCAGCACACACTGAGTGTTGATGAAACAATCATGAAGAAATATTGAATTTACTTTGAAAACACCTTGAAACTGATTTTAACCTTCATTGAACTACAGTTGATTAATAGTTCAAAAATACACAGCAGCAGGAAAAAAGTGTGCACTAGACGTCTAGTGCTTTTTTTGCTTCCTGAAATAATTCCTGGTAGAATTCCAAGTGGGACTTCCATCTGATACCTCCCTCACCTAATTCTCCCTTTTCTTCAATCTGTCTTCCTATCCTACCCCCCTTATCTTGTTGCTAACCTTTCCATCTACTTAACCTTTCTACCCTATGCCTTCCCTTCACAGTGAGAAAACAACTCTCCTCTCCTTCCACCCCTCTCCCTTCTCTTCTCTTTATTTCTCACACCTCCCCCAGAACCTCACTCACCTTTCTCATCCCACTGTCATTATTTAGTTTCATTTTACTTTGTATTTTTTTCTTTTTTCATGTTTCTTCCCTACAAATATCTTCCTTTATCAACACTTGACCACATTTTTTTGGTAAACACAAGCAACTCAAATTCTGAAATATGTATTCAGTTACATTAAATACCACTAGGAATGGGTTATAATTCCTCAAGATTTTATTCCTTGTTATTTCTAATTTATACATATTAATTATTCTCAAGTTTATCAAAGGTTGGCTACTTCCCAAGCCCTTGCATGCCTCCCCAGCACTTTTTCACCTCTCCCATCTCGTTTCTCACCTTAAACAGCAAAATCAAGGGACTGGGGAAGTCTGGAAAAGGTGAGAGAGGGGCTTTAAAGGGCTGGGAGAGGTTATAAAAGCCCCTAATCCACTTTGGGAAGGCTAGAAAAGGAGAAAGAGGGTCTTTAAAGGGCTAGGAGAGGTGATAAAGGCCTCTCACCTACTACTCCCAGCCCTACTCAGTCTTTACAGCACCTTTCTCACATCTCCAGCCAAATTAAGGGACTTGGGAGGCTGGGGGAGGTGAGGAAGAGGCTTTTAAAGTCTGGGGGAGGTGATAAAAGCCTCTCATTCACTTCTCCCAGCCATCCTTAGTCTTTACAGCACCTTGCTCACATCTCCAGCTAAATTAAGGGACTGGGGGAGGCTGGGGAGGTGAGTGAAAGGCTGAAAAGGGCTTGGGAAGGTGAGAAAGGGCTAGGGGAGGTAAGCAAGAGCTGGGGGATGTGGAAAATAGACTGGGGAGGTGAATAATAGTTTGAGAATATGAGAGAAAGGCTGGTGAGGACTAATGGAGGTGATTGGGGTGAGTGAGGGGAATGGGAGGTGAGCAAGAGGTTGAAAAAGGGGTGGAGTTGTGTTAAAAGTGAAAATAGAGTGGAGGGGAGTAGTGAGGAGTGCTTAAATTTAGATTTTGAAGCTTAAAGGGTGTAGCAAATGTATCAGGAGGGCAATAAAACGGTGGGGAGTGGTAATATAATTAACAGAAATGACAAGGCAGAAAAAGTTGTGTGGAGAAATTGAGAGGTTGTCCATTGAAGTAGTGAAAAATGGAGAGTGAAATTTGTTCTTCAGGCAAGCATCAGAGTCCATCCCCTCAATCTACAGCTATCAGTGGGAACAATGAGTGCACTAGATGTCTAGTACTTTTTTTTTCTTCCTAAAATGATTTTAATGAGGATTCCAGTAGTGATTCCCTTTGTGTACTCCCTCACCTAACTTTCGTTTATCTCTCACCTCCCCTTTATATTTTCTCTCTTTTCTCCTGAGACATCACCTCCTTTTTCCCATTCTAATATTTTTTTACTTCTCCTCTCTTTTCCATTTTTTAAATCTCCACTTTTCACCAATATCCTCCCCTTCCACTTTCTATAGTTATATTTCACTTTCACTTTCCCTTATTATCTTCCCCTTCCACTTTCTATTGTTATACTTTCCTTCCACTTTCTATTGTTTTATTTCCTTTCCACTATCTATTGTTACATGTCCCTTCCACTTTCTCTCATTCTCCACTGCACTTCACAAATGTTTCAATTACTACTAGAATAAGAAGGGACAATGCGCATCATCCAAGTTTCTTGCTGAATAGTTTAGAGGCACTGAAAAACAGGTTACTGAATCAGTGAAGAGTTTCCATGTGCATACCAAAGAAAAGCAGCAGAAGTAGACAAAAAGGAAATGTAAGAGCTAAGTGGTGCAGTAATGAATACAGTGACAGTAACTCATCATAATGGTGAATTTTACAACTGGAGTTGAAGCTGGTGTAAAGAAGAATAGGGCTCAAACAATATCAGCTTCACTTAAGACTCTACTGTGTTAGCTTATTGGTGGAAGCTTTGCTCAGTATTTTTCTCACTTCTTGTGTAATTTTTTTTCCCCCAATACTTTACTCAAAAGTGAAAATTTGTGAAGGAGAATGAATGATTATGCTTTCCAGTCTTAATTATGCAATATGAATATCAATATTGAATATCCTCATTTTTTGATCCTGTTGATATAATATTTTCAACAACAAATTAAGAGTTAAGTAAGAACAAATTTGACATTGAAATAGATAGATAATTCAATATGACTGTTGCAAATCCAATGAGCTATTCAGGTTTATAATCGAAGTGAAATTGGCCAAGTTATAGCCATTTCAACCTAACATGTTATTTTCACTAAGAAGTGCTATATCTCACTCAAACTTTTAAATACAATAATAACTTTATAATTTAGAAAGGTTATTATGATGATTCCAAGTCCAATGAGCTTTTCAGGTTTAGAATCTAAGTATAATTGGCAATGTTATATCCATTTCAACCTAACATGTTATTTTCACTAATTAGTACTATATCTCACTCAAATATTTAGCTAAAAGTATATTTTTAAGATATAGAAAGGTTAATATAGTGATTCCAAATCCAATGAGCTATACAGATTTAGAATCTAAGTATAATTGGTAATGTTATAGCCATTTTAACCTAACATGATATTTTCACTAAGAAGTACTATATCTCATTCAGGTTTTTAACTAAAATAATAATTTCAAGAAATAAAAAGATTATTATAGTGATTTCAAATCTATGAGCTATTTATATTTAACATCTAAGTAAAATTGGCAATTTTATAGCCATTTCAGCCTAACACGTTATTTTCACTAAGAAGTACCATATCTCACTTAAATTTTTAGCTAAAGTAATAATTTTAAGATACATAACAGTTAATATAGTGATTCCAAATCCAAAGAGATATTTAAATTCAGAATCTAAGTAAAATTGGCAAAGTTATAGCCAATTAAACCTAACATGTGATTTTCACTAAGAACTTCCACATCTCACTCAAATTTTAAGTAACCATATAATTTAAAGATATATAAATTTTAGTATAGTAATCAAAACCCAATGATCTATCCAGATTTAGAATATAAGTCTTATTGGCCAAGTCATGACAATTAATGAGATGTGTCACTTCTCAGTAAAAATTACATGCTAGGTTCATGTTGAGTTGAAATAGCTATAGCTTTACAAATTTACTTATATTCTGAATATAAAAAACTTATTGGATTTGGAATTACTATATTAACCTTTCTATATCTTAAAAATATTATTTTAGCTAAATATTTGAGTGAGATATAATACTTCTTAGTGAAAATAACATTTTAGGTTGAAATGGATATAAAATTTCCAATTTTACTTAGATTCTAAACCTGAATAGCTCATTGGACTTGGAATCATCATACTAAACTTTCTATATTATAAAATTATTATTGTATTTGAAAATTTGAGTGAGATATAGCACTTCTTAGTGAAAATAACATGTTAGGTTGAAATGGCTATAACTTGGCCAATTTTTCTTTGATTATAAACCTGAATAGCTCATTGAATTCACAGAAATCATATTGACTCATCTATCTATTGCAATGTCAAATTTGTTCTTACTTAACTCTTAATTTGTTGTTGAAAATATTATATCAACAGGATCAAAAAATGAGGATATTCAATATTGATATTCATATTGCATAATTAAGACTGGAAAGCATAATCATTCATTCTCCTTCACAAATTTTCACTTTTGAGTAAAGTATTGGGGGAAAAAAAATTACACAAGAAGTGAGAAAAATACTGAGCAAAGCTTCCACCAATAAGCTAACACAGTAGAGTCTTAAGTGAAGCTGATATTGTTTGAGCCCTATTCTTCTTTACACCAGCTTCAACTCCAGTTGTAAAATTCACCATTATGATGAGTTACTGTCACTGTATTCATTACTGCACCACTTAGCTCTTACATTTCCTTTTTGTCTACTTCTGCTGCTTTTCTTTGGTATGCACATGGAAACTCTTCACTGATTCAGTAACCTGTTTTTCAGTGCCTCTAGACTATTCAGTGAGCAACTCAGATGATCTGCATTGCCCCTCCTTATTCTATTAGTAATTGAGGAGAGTTGTAAGAATAGAGTAGAAATAAAGGAAGGGAACATAAGGTAGGGGGGTGGGAGCAATGAGATAGAACATAGCCATTCAGTGACATAGACTGAAATTGAAAGCAGAATCACAACAAGGGATAAACAAAAGCACTAGACGTCTAGTGCACACTTTTTTCCCGCTGTGTCTATTCTGCCAATATGGAAAATGATTGATAATTATTTTTTATTGATATTTTTGAACGTAAACCTATATTTCATACATCTTTATTTTATATTTTTGATTTACAATGCACTTTAAGACTTAGAAAGTAATATAGTAAAATAATTGGTAATGAAATAATATTTTGCTTTTTTACACAAGAATTCACAGAATGCTTCTGATAACTATAAATGATACAAATAAGTAATATGATAGGAAAATTATAGCAAAAAGTTGAAAACTAGAACAAAACATTTAAAGAAATTTTAAACTATTGAAAATATGTATTTTATGAGTTTATTGTATTTATTTTTCAATTTAATAGTCAAATATGTTGGTTAGATTAAAAATAGCTTTGAATTAAATTAAATAATTCAAGTAAAGGTTGAAGAAGATATTTATCTACATATATAACCATTTAGGCTGATTTCTTATTTTGTGATTGCTATATATAACTGGATAATTGACTGTAATAACTGCAAATTTAAAAAATTTAAATAAGTTATCTACCTAAATATATTTATAATAATCTTTTCAGTAACAGAAAAAACTTTCTGAGTCCTTTCTTTTAATAATTTTTTTCATATCAATTACTATATATGTTTTCAAAAAAAATATTTATCATGTTTTTGGTGAAACTTAGATTGAACTCTCAATGCAATCCTGTCTCCAAGTGTGGTTCAAGATAAGTTAAGCCATGAAAAATTTTATACGTTTTTAGAATTTTTATTGAATACTTTTAAATATAAAAATAATTATATTTCTATATCAAAATATTTTTATTAAATATTTTGAAAATCTGAAAATAAGTACAAATTAAGAATCATTTTTAGAAAATATTATATTAAAAATATTTTTAAGTTGATTACATATTATTATGATATTATTTCTTTCCATATAACAGATTAAGAAACTACCTAAAAATCAATTTTATACAACTTTATTATATAAAAAAGATATCAGCTCTTCTGCTTAGATTTGAAGTACTTCAAAAAAACATTATTTTTGCCTTAGGTACACATTATATAGAGTATTCAGAGAATCATATTTATTTTTTAGACTTATACTTGTAAGTTGAAGGGAAGCCTCACAGGATAAAATTGGTCATTTTTGTAAAAAAAAAAATAAGAAAATATCTTTTAAATCAATATATATTTTTATAAAAAGTAAAATTTTAATATTTATGTTTTGTTTTTAATCTTTTATGAAGATTTGAAATTTTTCTATTTAAATTAATTTTTATAACAATATACTCATTCCAGTATTGCTTTGTTACAAGGCCAATTTCAAGAAAAATTTTAAATTCATCTGTTTAAATAAAATATCAAATGGATTATTTTTCATACACTTAGAAATTGAATAGAAACATCATATAAGATCTACCAATCAGCATAAATATCATAATTCCAATAAATCATTGATGAATCTTGAAAACATATATTTAATTTTACAATTGTGTGTAAGTGTTCAGTTGTGAATTACTCCTATCAAAACTTTAATTCTAATGACTAAAAAAGCGTCCCTGCAATGTTTAATTTAATTTATTTTTCAACACCATAGAATGGAAATATTTTTTCTTTCATTTGAAACATGGAATATTATTATTTTTTATCAAATGATGATTGCTTTTACAGCTGCTTTCTACATGGGTATAATCTAAAGTGCCTACTGTGTCTTTTTTAAAAAATGAATATCATATAGTAGTTTTCAAAATTGAATCTGATAGAATTATGACAAACTACCACTTTTACCTATTTAATTCAGTTCTTGAAAAATAATACAATCAAAATATTTACCTGAAGCACATTTTTAACATGAGAACACTTTGCGCATTATATGGTGCTTATTCCCAGTTTGACACTGAAATTATCCCACAATACAGCATTGAAGCAAAATCAAGCACTAAAGTAAATTTTGAATAAATTTATACTACTTTGTTTTTATTATCTATGAATCTTTAGATCTAGCTTGAATTTTGGTCTTTCATATAGAAAATTCACTAAGTATTGATTAATTATTTAAACTCAAGAGATTACTCTACCAAATAACCATATTTACATGAAGTTTTGATGAAATACATTGTAAAGAGTTCTAGAATATCATATATGTATTACATTGAATAAATTTATATTGCAAAAATTCTTAGTAGTTGAATATTCAATAGAAAAAAAATAAGTAAAAAGATATTTCCTATTAATTTTAATCATCTTCTTGCATACAAAAATGTAAAAAACTGGATTAAAATTCACTGGTATAAGAATTATATTTCTTTCTAGGAATATAATTAAACATTTTATCAATTATTAGTGCTTAGTGTAAGAAAGCTATTAGAGGACTTTATTGAAACAGAAATTAGGAAAACATATGTCTATCTTTTATTTTTTTAATTATGAATCTTTTCACAGTATTCTAGAATAAAAACTTGAGAATTTCAATGGTTCAATAGGTTTCTTAAATAAATCCATTGAATTGAAAATACCTATATTTCATAATCAGAAATAATAAAAATACAAAAAATAATCAGGTAATATGGTTTAAATTAAAAAATAAAAGCTTCAAAGTCTTGGTTAAAAGGAGCTATAAATAAAAATAACCTCTGATCTTATTTTATATTTTTTCAAAAAAAATGATATAAAATCATTAGAGAGGTTAAAAGTGATTTTGAAATAAATAGTATAATTTTCAGTCTTTTTAATGATCAAGTGAAATTCAAAATGAAAATGAAAATGAGTTTTTATGAAAAAAATTCTGTGAATGGATCAGATTATTAATCTTCCCTTATTATTTATATAAATTATTCATTAAACTTTCACTATTATTTGAGCACAGACTCATCCATTTTTGTTTAAGAGCTCAAGATGAGTTCAAAGTAAAGTTCAGTCTGAGTCAAGTCTGAGTTCAGTCTGAGTCCAGTCTGAGTTCCATCTGACTTCAAGTTGAAGACTTGCTAGCAAGTCCCCCCCAAGTACTGTATGATGAGAGTACTGAATTACTAGATAAGTTTTCCAATGAGGAGCGCTTCACAGTGTTTGCCTCATATAACCCCCTTATGCAATATCCAATTTTCCACCTCTTTACAACACATAGCGCCTCAAGTGCTCCTTCTCTCCACCTCTCCATCAAAACCTAACATGTAATCTTGATAATGGGCCATATTAAAACTTAAAATTGAGTGTAATTTTTTGGAAACCTCATTACATTTTACAGTGGTAGAATTAGGCTCTGGATCAGGGATATAATAGGCATGAGAATAATGAGATCCAGAAGAATCTGTATTAGGTCATCAATAAACCGTCAAAGATTTTAAATTTAAAGAGGAAAGAAGCATTTGAAACACTTTCTAGAATCAACAGTGTCAAGATCAAAATTCAAATGTAGGCTATGTAGAAATTTTTCCTCAAGAAGAGATATATGTGGGTTTCAGATGTTGTCCTAGGAAGGAGTTTTGATGTTAGGATTTGGTTGAAAGCTGGGGAGATGGAGCACTATGGGTGCTATTCATTGTAAAGAGGCAGAAGAGTAGATATTGCATAAGGATTTATATGGGGAAAGCACTGTGGAGTGATCCCCATCAGACAAATTATCTAGTAATCCAGTTACTCTCTAGTCTCACTGCCAATTGGAATTGTCAGTCCCATCTTCTCTCACTGTTAGAAGTCACAACATAGTCAGTCTTAGGTAGTCTCAATACTGTATCCAACATAGTCAGTTGTGTCTTAGGCTAGTGTTAGTGCTAGTGTTAGTCTGCCTTCTTAGGTCTTAACATTTTTTCTGATCTTAATTGGCACACTACCAAAAATCAATGAACCCCTCAGGTTAACATGATGCAGAAACCCTTTCTGTAATGCAAGAGCAAATGGCACTCTTGTAAGAAAAAAATTCCAGACTCATGGAATGTCTAAAAGAGAAAATTCCCTCATACTGCGGCCCCACGGAAGCAGAATTGGACACTGCTGAAGCTGAGGCACAGGCACTTCCCATTATGTAAAAAGAGAGTTCTATAATACTAATATATAGACACAATCCAAGATGGGTTGGTTCTCCTTTTTAAAACTAATTTGAAAAGAAGCTCTGTGCTGTTTCAAAGCTGGGTAGGCCTTTGTAGTGTGTACTTGGAGGTATTTGGTATGTAGGGTATAGTTGGGGTTATGGTGTTGTTTATTTTTCTTTTGTTAGTTTTTAGATATTTAGTGTGTTTTTGCAGTCTTAAACTAGGGTAATTTATTATATCTCATCTTAATGTCCTTTCTTTTGTCATCATTTTGGTATGTGTTATGTGTGAGTAGCTTGCTTCTACATGTAGTGACTGTTGTTTTTTGTTTAGAGGGTGTTTTTGGGAATTTTTAGGCCTAAAAGCCGGATCACTATGTTTGGAGGCCCGCCTTCCTGTGCGCATGGAAGCCTCTATAAGCATTTTTATGCATGTAGGGAGGTGAGAGAGTTGGATTTGGCTGGGAAAAAGCCAGGGTGGTCTGTGTGTGAGAAAGTTAAGCAAGTTTAAGGACATTCTAGTTTATCATCAACCATCTGGTATATCTGGAATCTCTGTGCTTCACTCTTTTGTGTGTTTGTGGTATATTTTGACTGGTTGGTGAAAAGGTTAGTTCTTAATTGAGCTCAAGTCTTGTCACTGCTTTTTCTGGTATAGCCTTGCAAGCTATATCAAGTGTTATTGCTGTCTCTAGTGTGGCTTTGCAGCCTACATCAATTATAATTGCTTTCTCTGGTAAGGAAATTGATCTATATTTCAGCTCTTTGGTCTGGTATTCTTTCTGGTGACTACTTTTTTGGCTGATCAAGAAGTCAATTGTGTTGGAAAGGGGTTTTAGCAAATAAGACTCAATTTAATTTAGCAGGTAAATCTCACTTTATTTTTCTAAAGGGACAGGGGATTTTCTCTCTGGTTTTTCTCCAACTCCCTTGGTCAAGGGCTTATAGATACCACTATAGGATTTCCTACATTTCTGGCACCCAATTTGGGGTAGGACCTGCTAGATCTTTGGAGCTTTTTTTATCTTTTCTTGGCCCTTTTTGGTGATTTGATCTGGAAGAATGGCTTCTGGTTTCTGTCAGCCTAGGTATCTCCAGGACTGAGTAATTCTTATGTTTAGAATAAGATAACCTTAATTACATTAAGCTTATTTCTTAAAAATAAGGTTAAAATACTTATATATATGGTTATGATACATATATATATAATTATTACACTATTATATGACTTATAGTAGTTTAAATAGCTTATCCATAGCCTAATAGTACTTATTAAGGTGTTAATGGAGTCATAATATACTTATCTTAAGAGATATTAAGTAATTATAGACATACATAAGCTTATATGTATACATAAACCTCATATTCGGTGAAATATGTAGTTATATTATGTATATTTAGGTCTATAAGTGGGTTTTAACCTCTTAATAGATTATAACCTTTATTTTTCTGCTTATTTAAGGTCATATTGACATATTCAGTGGACTCAAAATGCCTACAAAATCATATACACCTATTTCAGGCCCATATATCCAGTTTGGACAACCTAATCTGCTTCCTTGGATGGATTTTCACAGATTTATGGGTTGAGATATGATTACTGGGTTAATATGGATGCTTGGGGATGGTATTGGGAGCTTGGAAAGTTAATTTGGTTCCTTTATATGCTTTGTTTTTCATTTTATCCTCTTTGGATGAGTTATTTTACCTGTTTCTTTATGGTATCCGCTTTCATCTGCTTATTCTATTTATGGTATGGGTCTGAGGTATCATTAATAGTGATAGAGGGTCCTTACTGGAGGTCTGGGTGTTGAAACTTCTTGAAGTGGACACCATGGGGAGTTTCTGGGCCCTCACAGTGCTTTAATTTCCGGGGATAGCAGTGACATCATCTGGATTGAAGGTCTGTGCACTCCAGTGGATTTTGGTATAAGTAAGGGAGGATTTTGACGGGTTATTAGACATCACTTACTTACTACACATTAAAATAACACTACAAAACAATTATTATCATATAGAAATATATTATAAAGAATTTGAAAATTAATATTATTTTTATATAAGCTATAACTATATTTTATTATTCTGTTTTCCACCACTAGCATGCATAAAATCCAAGTATTGTGAGTTTAAATTGTGAATAACTATTTTATTAGTCTTCCCCTGAGGTTTAATCACTAATTCATTTATTAATAAGTAGTTGGACCATTAATATTTACTATTAAATCATACTTAAATACTAGCATAAAATGACAGTTTCTCTCTTCCTATGGTGACTGTCAGTTGGGAGGGAGATCCTCCTGCTGTCATGGTTAGGGAGTGTGTTAGGATCAAAACTTGAGATGGTACCAGGTTTAATGGTGAAGATGTGAAGTGGTTTCTGGAGAAGTATGAGGCTGCTGCTGGTGTGTATGGTGTTTCTTACCTGGATATGGTGAAGCAAATTATTTTCTTCATTTGTGATAGGGGAGTGGAGAAGGAGTTGGTAGCCATGTCTGGCTACAAGAAGAGGGATTAGAGGCTGTTGTGACGGTATATTGTGGATAGATGGGGTGTCAGGTTTACTATGGTGGATTTTTATAAGGTTGTCAGTGAATGGCAATCTTAAAGTGGTGTTGTTAACTTGCATAGTTAGAGGAAGGTTCTGCTACAGTTTTACCCTGTGGTGTAATATTTGGTAAAGGTAGAGGAGCTGGAACATTAAAATGCTACCAAAGTTGCTTTTTGGTCTTCCCTGGCTAGGGATGTCAGGATGGAGGTGTTGAAGGAGCTGTACGGGAAGGACATGATGAGGATTCTGGATAATAGGGAGCAGAATTTTCCTGCCTTGGATAAGGTGAAAAAGGCTTTGGAGGCCCATTTAAATTTATTAGCTGTGGACACCTACAAAGAGGGGTGTGCCAAATACATCAGCAAAGTCGGTGAGGCTTTGTCTGGAGAGAAATTTAAGATGAAGAAGGAAGAGAAGAAGGTGGTGAATGTTCCCAAAGAGGAGAGGGACCCAGTGATGGAGCAACTGGTAGACTTGACAAATCAGTTGCACATCTTTGTTCAGGAAACTCAGAAGGTGAATAGGGCCTCAATGCAGCAGGACACGCCTTTTGAGAGGAGGGAAGGAGGTAGCATTGATCCTTGGGTGTGCTGCTATTGTAGTAGGAGAGGGTACAGGTCAAATAATTGTTGGGTTCTGAACAGAGATTTATCAGAGGAAAATGTTGATTTTGATGGAAGGGTGTTCAAGTTCCCTGATGGTTCATTTGTGAATGCCAGTGATGGGAAGGCTCCTGTTGATTTGGTCAGGAGAAGGGGTGTACTCAATCAGAGAAGGTCAAGGTTTGAGGAGATTCCTGATCAGGGGAAGTCTTTGGCTAAGGAAATTGTTGATGTAGAGAGGAAGGGGAAGGAGGTAAATATGGTCCCTTTTTCTACTTCTTATGTTGGTTTGGAGTTTTTTTCTTGTGAGGCACAGTCAAAGAGGGAATGTCTGGCTGGTGTCAATGATGTTGATTCTGGGAGAGTGGGTAAGCCCATGAGCACTTCACAGGCTCAGCCTAAGCCCAAGGCTCCCAAGGTAGATCCAAAAATGGATGACAGGAGGAAGGTTAGTAAGGATGAGCTGCACAGGATGCAAAAGGGAATTAAGGATATGGGCCCACCAAGTTTTAGTGCTTATGATCTGAATGGGGATCCAATACTAATGGATTTAGATTATGACTTTGAAAAGTATGTTTCTTTGGATTCCTTGCCAAAGCCCAGTGGGGCCAGGGTCACAAGTGATGGTTCTGGTTTGGTTACCATGGTCAGGAAACCTGTGGATTGTGGAGCTGGACCTCAAGAGGCATCAAGGCCTAAAGTTGTGAAGCCAAAAGCCCATTTTGAGAGGCCACTGGTTGCCGGAAGATTTGATGTGACATACTCTGTGGTAGAGAAAATGAATCAAGGAAATATATACTTGACTTATGGGGAGTTGTTTTCAATCAGTCCAGGTCTGGCTGAGAAGCAAAAGAAGATTTTGACCAGTAGAAGGGTCTCTTCTGGGGGGGTGGAGTTTGTGTGTGATTCTTCAGAAAAGTTTGGTGAGAATTTGGAGACTCATTTCTCTGCTCCCTTGGGGTTTTTCAATGTCACTCTGAATGGAAAGGCCATCAGAGCTTTGGTTGATTCTGATTCACAGATTAATCTCATTTCTTTTTCTGAGGCAGCTCAATTGGGCCTCCCCATCAAAACTGGTATTGGTGGGAACTTAAGAAGAATTTGTGGACATGTTACTGACTTAGTTTTGAAAGCAGAGTTTTTGAAGCTGTATTTTGGTAGAGCTTCTGGGAAGGTGCACTTTTATATTGTAAAAGGCACTTTTAGGGCAATTTTTCTTGGCCCGTTTTTTATGGATTTTTTAGCCAGGATTGGTTATCAACTTGGAGTTGATAGGGAGGATGAAAGGACCTTATATATGAGATTGTCTTCACCTTGGTGAAGAATTTTGAGAGAATAGGCCTGGGCTTAGATCCATGTGTCACTGCCCTGGTTTTTGTGAGAGGAGAAGTGAATATAGGGCTGCTTCTGGTTTTTTGGAAGGTGACTCAGGCTCTGATGGAAAGCCTTATTTTATAGAGTAGTAGGGGCTGATAACACAAGTGCTGCAACCTCTCCCCTTTCAGTGGAAATCTCAGGTTGTAGTAGGTCAGCTAATTTGGAGATATTCCAAGTGGAGTTTCAGCTTTCTTTGTATAATTTTCCTCTTCTCTGCAAGTATTCTTCAAGTTATTTATCAAGTATCTGTTCATTTAATGGTTTTAAAATAAATTTTATTTAAATTTCAAGAATAAAGATGCCGTTAATTTCTGTGGAATGGAAAAGCTTTGGGGCAGTGAAATTGGGGTCTAAAAGTAAGTCTTCCCAATTGTGGACCACTAGGGTTATTTCTACACCTTTCAAAAAACATTACCTTGGCCACACATGTGACCAATTTTGCAAACCTGGTTTCTGTTTTAGGAAAGGCACCCCATTAAATAAAGAAGATAAAAATTTAAGATAATTGAACATAAACAAGAAAAAAATCTGAAGATAAAGAAGAAAGAAGATCAAAAAAATTTATTTCCAGATTATGTGGCCAAAGAGGTGAAGAGTGGTAGAATTGAGGTTGGTAGTGAGGAGGAGAATGTGAATGTGGAATGGAAAAGCTTTGGGGTGGTGAGAGGTGGGTCTAAAAGTAAGTCCTCCCAATCGTGCACTGCTAGGGTTTCTTTTAAACCTTTTAAAAACATTACCTTGGCCACACCCATGAGCATTGGGGAAACCCCTGTTTGTTTTTGTAGGAAGACTGAGGAAGCTCCTGTTGAAGATGAATATCTGGAAGTGGATTCTGCTAAATACAAGAAGGTAGCAGTGAATTTTAGGCCTTTCAATGTGCCTATTCCAGTTGGGCTGAGCCCACCTTTGAAGAGGCCTCACTTTTCAAGAGATCCTTATGTGATGACTTTAGTGAAGAATCCACCTGATTTTGTGGAAACTGCTAGGATTGCTGAGGAATGGTTGGAGGTGGTGAATTTCGGTCCTGATGGGTGGTTATCTGAAGAGGAGAGGAAGTTGTTGTTGAATGTAATGGTGTTAAGGGAAAAGGCAATTTCTTTTGTGGAGGACAAAAGAGGTGTATTGAAACATTCTTATGGTTCACCTTATTTGATTGCTGTGTTTTGTCATGAGCCTTGGAAAATAAAACCAATTCCAATTCATGGTGCTATAAGGAATGAATTTCTGGAGATTTTCAGGGAAAGGGTCAGGACAGGGTTGTATTAACAGTCAACCTCAAGTTATTCTAGTCCTTATTTCTGTGTCAAGAAGAAAAATGGAAATCTTAGGGTGGTTCATGATCTCAGGGCCTCAAATAGAGTGACTATCAAGGATTCTGAAATGTCACCAAGTGCAGAGGACTTTGTTGAGGCTTTTGCTGGAATGATGTGTTATGGTTTGGGAGATATTATGGGTTGTTATGATGAGAGGGAATCCATGTGGAATCTAGGCCTCTTACTACTTTTGAGACTTCTATAGGAAGGTTTAAATTGACCAGGTTACCTCAAGGAGCTACTAATTCTGTTTATTTTTACCAGGTGCAGACGGCTTGGATATTTCAAGACAAAGTGCCAACTTATTATGGTATTTTTATTGATGATGGTGGAATTAAAGGGCCAAAATCTGATTATGGTAATGAGGTATTGAAGGAAAACCCTGGCATTAGGAGTTTTGTGTGGGAGTATGCTGTGACACTAAAGAGGATTCTGTTTAGGATAGAAGAGGCTGGTTTGACTGTCTCAGGGTCAAAGTTTTGCTGTTGTGTACCAGCTTTAGAGATTTTGGGTCATGTTGTGTGTAAGGAGGGTAGGATTATGGAAAAGAAGAATATTAATAAAATTCAAGCATGGCCAAGACCAAAGAATACCACTGAAGTCAGGGGACTCTTGGGTGTTTGAGTTTATGTGAGGATTTTTATTAAGGACTTTTCTTTGTTTGTTGCTCCTTTAATGAAGTTGACCAAGAAGGATGCTGATTGGGGGTGAGATGATGATTTTGAAGAGGAATTTTTGAAATTGAAGAAGGTGGTAGAAGATGATATTGTGTTGCATAACTGGATTATGGTGTTGGGTCTGGTAAGATTTATTTAGCTGTGGATTCAAGTTATATTGCTTCTGGTTCTGTTCTGTCTCAGGAGGATAAGGATGGGAAGGTAAGGCCAGTAACGTATGAATCTGTGGTGTTTAATGAGATTTAATCAAGGTAGTCTCAGCCAAAGTTGGAGCTCTGTGGTGTGGTAAAAAACTTGAGGAATTTGCAGGCTTTTTTGTGCATGCAGAATTTTTTGCTTCAGGTGGATGCTAAATCTTTGGAGCAGATGATCAAAACTCATAGTCTCCCTAATGCTCATATGAATAGGTGGATTGCATTTATTCATCAATTCTCCTTTTATTTGGTACACAAGCCAGGAAAGATTTTCACAATTCCAGATGGATTGTCAAGAAGACCACCAACAGATGAATATTCTGAATCAGA
The DNA here is from genome assembly GCA_030280995.1 of Hemileia vastatrix. Taxonomy (NCBI): domain Eukaryota; kingdom Fungi; phylum Basidiomycota; class Pucciniomycetes; order Pucciniales; family Zaghouaniaceae; genus Hemileia; species Hemileia vastatrix. The sequence continues at coordinate 8,214,755 of JASXTE010000015.1, forward strand.
AGAGTTTGATAAATATCTACCTGTGGTTAGGACCAGAACAAGAGGTACTGATAATTTTTCTTACCTGCAGAAAGAGGTTAAACTCCACAATTTGGACCTCCCCCAAGAGGTTAAACTGGCTGGATCTGATCTTGATTCTGGTGATCAGGATGCTTTTTTTTGATGAAGTAGGGCTGTTGCTTGGGATAGCCAAAATATAGAAAATGGGGTTTATTTTGGTACACTTTATTCTCACAAAGTTTAGTGGAAGGAGATGGATGTGCCAAATTTTAAGGATTGGTGTCCTGGATGGGCTGGTCAATTGGCTCATCTGCATTCTGGTTATTTTGATGACAGGGTTGTGCCCTTAGATGTTATTTTGTTGGCTTTTGAAGATGAGAACAGAGATAAGTCTGGGTTTTATTTTCTTATGGTAGAATATCTGTTGACCATGGAGAGGCCAGATAGTTGTGATGATGATACTTGGGTGGCAATCAAGAAAATGAGTCCTAGATTTTATGTGTCAGTAAGAAGGTTGATGAGGAGGAGACATCAAAATCTTTAAGTTGTGGTGACTCAGAAGAAGGTTCAAGAGTTGGTTTTAAAGTCTTTGCATGAAGACCTTGGTCAAAGAGGGTCTGGTGAGACTTATAGAAGAGTAGCAGACACATTTTGGTGTCCTGGTATGAAGTTGGTTGTGCAAATTTTGGTCCAATCTTGTTAATAGTGTCAGAGAAGAAGTCACTTGAAACCAAAAGAGGTTGGCCATGCTACTGGAGAATAAAATGTGTTTGGAAGAGTGAGTCTGGATGCTGTCTGTATTAAAGAGGGAAGGTATAAATATTTGATTGTTGCCAGGGATGATTTATCTGGTTGGGTTGAGGCAGTGCCTCTGGTTAATTTGACTTCCAAGAATGATGCAGAATTTTTGAAGAAGGAGTGGATTTATAATTATGGGCTGATGAAATTAGTCACTGTTAATGAAGGACCAGATTTTGGAGCAGAGCTCAATGAAGCTGTTACTAGTGTTGGGTCCAAGATCAGAGTGGCTACTCCTTATTATCCTGAATCTGAAGGCATGGTTGAAAGAGGGCCTCAAGTGTTGAAGGATGCTTTGGTAAAGATTTGTGGGGATAGTGCTAATAATTGTAGGCATTTTTTACATTTGGTTTTGTTTGGTGGAAGAATTACTGTCAAGAGGACTACTGTATATTCACCTTATAAACATATTTTTGGTCAGAAGGTGGTTTTACCAGAAGACTTAGAGGCAATTTCTTATTTGGTAATTGATTAGGATGAAGTTTGGTCAACTGGAGATTTATTATGTGCCAGAATGAAGAAGCTTGAAGGAAAGTAGTAATTTTATAAAAAAGCCTATTAAAGGATGATGAAAATCAGGAATGAGCTAGTTAGGTATTGGAATTAGAGTTTCGCACACAGGCTGAGTAATCCTTTAAAGCCTGGGTGTTTGGTATTGGTTTATAATAGGAGTTTGGAAAGCCAGTGGGGAAAGATCTTCTCTGAAAGGTGGAATGGTCCTTATAGAGTCAGATCTCAACCCTAACGTCAATCATATAAGTTAGAAGAATTGGCTGGGGAAGTCTTGAAGAAGAGAGTAGCTGCTGATCAGGTGAAGAGATTTTACCCCAGAGGCACAAGAAGGGAAGAATACTAGCTCCGCGATGAGAATAAAGTATGAATCATTCTTTTTATAGGGTTTTTTTGTTGGTTATACTGTGTATCTGTTGTGTTGGAAACCTTTTTTGATAGATGGTACATATGGGTGGGGCTTCTAGTTTTTTCTTGGCAAGTGTGGGGGTAACTGATGGTCTGACTTCTCTGTATAACAGTTACCCTATATTTTCTGTTTCCAACCCCTTCTCTTAATTTAGTTGAACCCTAGCATTGTTCTTATTTTAAAAGGTTTTTTAGTCCTCTATTAATTTAAACTGGATTTATCTTTGGTCTTAAAGTGCTGGACTCTTCATTATTATTGGTTTTTTGTTTATTGTTTTGGATGTTTGTTTTTGTTAGAAGGTACACATGGGGGGGCGTCTAGATTTTATTTTAACAAGTGTGGGGGTAACTGATGAGTTTGCTTATCTGTAGAACAGCTACCCCAGAATGTATTTTCCAAGTCTTTTGTCCGTCCTAGTGGAATTCTAGTTCTTTTTTTTGGCATTCAGGTTTTACTCCTCTATGACTTTAAACTGGATTTCTGTGGGCTTCAAGTCTTTTCATTGTGTGGATGTTTTGTGTGGGATTTTTATTTTTGTTAGAAGGTACCCATGGTGGACTTCTAGATTTTATTTCGGAAAGTGTGGGGGTCACTGATGGGCTGGAAGCTCTGTATAAAAATTACCTCAGATTGTTTGTTTCAAGTCCTTGGTTTTATTTAGTTGAATCTTAGTTCCCTGCTTTTATTTAGGTTTCCAAAAACATAAAGTTATATGTTTAATCCTGTGATTCTTTCCAAAAATCTAAAATATTAACAGGTAAAAGAGCAGGATTAATGCAACATATTGAAGCACCTGATGCTCCTTTGAAAATTGTTAATATGTATTTTGTCACATGTTATCTTGTAGCAGGGAAAGACTGTTATAGCTCCTATTAGTAATAGTGGATAGAATCACCAAAATGTGCAAAATTATCCCACCCATAAAGATGTATCCACTAACAATTTAGCATTCTTATGGTGGTCTCATATGTTTAATATTTTTAGATTTCACAAAGCCATCATCTCTGAAAGAGACTGTCAGCCTGTATATCCCCAGGACTGAGTAAAAAGTACTTATAATATATGTTAAACACATGAACTATACATGGGAATAATAATTAAGAGTACACAAACAGTATACATATATAAAATTTTGATAATATACAAAATATGCCATTATAACACCTTATATACACGCATATATCCACCTTTTATAAGTATTATGTACTTAATATTAAGTTGGAATATGTTAGGGTAATCTTAAGAGCTTTAAGTATAAGGCTACATAATTTTTAAGTACACTTAAAGCTGTTATTTTCACTGTTTTATTCAAAAAACAAGAAATGCGCTTTATTTCACTTAAAAGTTGACTATATGCGCCATAAATTTGAGAATATCAAAATTTCGCTTTGAAAGATAAATTTGTCTCATTTAGGACTATTGATTTGGCTATTTAAATGCGTAAAAATAACACTTTTCAAATTTGGTGTTTTTTATGCCAGAAATGGCTTCTGTGTACTGGCCACATACTGCCTGCTTTTTTTCCATGTGAATAGCTTCATTTTTAGAAAAGTTAGCTTTTTCACACTATAATTACCCCACATTCTACGCCCACTGTGGGGAAAAACACTAAAATATGCAACTGGCGCTTATTTAGTGTCCTAGCTTAATTAATAATGCATTGACCCTCTTTATATGCACTAATTTCATTAATAAACTCACTCTTGGCGCCTTATTTCACTACCACACTTAAATTTGCCTAAAATTAGTCAAGGATTTACCCGTGCAAGCGCCTGCCAAGTACTGCATGTAGTTACCTCACATCTCACGCTCTTTTTTGAGTTTTTTGGGTGGTTTCTCAGTCAATATTGGTTATTTTTGAATGGGAATTTCACGTAGTATAATGTCAGGATTAGCCCCATTATTTCTACAGTGAATCCCCCTTATTATTAAGCTATTATTAACCTTAAAAAATCCACTTTTAGTCTTTTATATTACTGTTTAATATGCATATACTCTCTTTTTATCTTATTCTTTAATTTTGATGGATTTTCCTTATTATTACAGGATTTAGACAGTTGTTACTCTTCTAATTATGTCATGGGTTACTGGGAATGTTGATGGACATTTCTATTAGTTGTTTAGAGGCTTCATTAACTGTGTATTGGGTGGTACATCAAGGGAATCATTGGGGAACTCAGTGTGTATAAAAGTAGGAGGTTATGGGGTTGGGTTTCTACATTCTTTATCATTACAATTTACCCCATATAACCAAATAAATAACAATACATATCAATTAGTACTTTTATAAGACTTTTGAATAGTATCTGAATTATTAAACTCTATTTTTCTACCAACTAAAAAGATTGTAAGCCACATATAAAAATAGTGAGAATTATATTACTTAGACCTTTATTTTGGATTATATTTTACTATTTGTTGGATTTATACTACAGTATTCATATAGGACCATTAAAATCTTCTAGACAACTGACCATTCAAGCTAGTTCATGTCTTTTTACTTGACCTCAGCCTGAAAATTGGGGCCCCTTCCTCAAGAATTCTGTTATAATCCAGTAAGTAAAAATTTCAAAGAAGGTACATGTAAATAAAATCCCTATAGAAATATTTGGATAATTACAACAGGTTGGGGTCACTTATTTAGTGATTTCAGAAAAAAAATCCCTGTTATATAATAAAAGTGTGATATTGAATCAACAATTTTACCACTAATTTAACATATAATTGTTCTTAGTGGGAGTCTGTCAATAGACCAATTAAATTTGTGATCTTTGCAGATGATAACCAATTAAACTGATTAATTGTTTTCTTTTAAAAGGACTTTTAATCACTTTCTATTGGTTTGTAATATTCCTTTAATATTTGAAAAAGAATCTTACTAAAAGTTGTTTTCTTTTTAAATATAAAAACACGGCTACATATTGTAGACCAGTTAAATCAAGTGACCACTTAAAAAGAATATTTGACTTTTGGCACTTAGAAACTCACTTCATACCAATAAGTAAGCAATAAAATTGTCCTCAGTGGTATTGATAAATACTGATAAATTTCCTTTTGAAGTTTTCATATCTAAACTTTCAATTCTTTAAAAGAAATTCCACGTAAAAATGTGTGACATCAATGACATTGTAAGTAACAAGGCAAAACCTTATAACTTAAGACCTAGAGCTGAAAGACCTGTTACAAGACACTCAAATTGAGGGCCAGGACTCTCCCAAAATAAACAACACTCTGCCAATGTCTCTGTAAGAAAGGGAAAGGCTTTTAAAGCAAGTTTCAATAAAGAAAAAAAAATACATTACAAGAACAAATTCACTCCCTATACACCCTACTGAACACCTTGACAATAAGAGTCAACAATATAGTGGACCAGATCAAAAATATGGAGAAAAAGCAGCTCAATGTTTCATCAAAGTCAACCAAGCTCTAGTGGACATAAAGGCTCAACCACCAACAGTGGCACCCACAAATTCCATAGCAACACTTCCAGCCCAAGAGGAGGATCAAAAAATCACTGTAAGCAAATGGAAATGGGATTGTTACACCCAAAATTGCAACAATCCTCAACAGCAGGGCTCCAGCAGTGACCCTTACAGGGGAAAGGCAAGGAGAGACAGGGGAAGTGGGATAAGACCTTGGTAAGTCATCCAACTCCTCATAGTCAATTTTATCAAACTGACAATAAATTACTTATAGGTAATGAGATTGATAAGGAAATATTGGATATAATTGATAAAGATTTAAAGGATTATTCATTTGAAAAAAATATATTAAACCTGTCTTTAAATGAGGACAATTTAAATAGTTTTATTGATCACCAGGATAATGCTATTAATATAAAAATGGAATCAAATGATGAGTCTTCTGAGTTGGACACAGAAAAAATAGAATATTTTTTGAAAGAGAATCCAATGGAATCAAAAAAATAAGTAAATTATTATTGAGAATTGAAAAATTGGAAGAGTTCTCAAAAGAGTCACACAATAATACAGAAAATGTATTATTACAGCTAACACAATCATTGAGTACCACAGCAAATAAATTAAAAATTATTGAAAATTCAAATGATTAATTAATCAATGAGAATAAAAGATTGAATTCTGAGATTAGAAATTTGGAAAGTAAATTAGAACATACTCAGAATGTTATGGCTAACATTGAGGGACATGTTAAATTATCTTTTTTAAATATAAATGATACTCTGACTCATGTACCTGTAATAAAGGATATGTTACAAAGAGTAGAAATAGAAGTAGAAAACATATTGAATAATACTGAAAAAAAATATAACACTTCTTATGTGGCAAGAGTACCTGTTTTCATGAAACACGCAAATGAAACACCAATGATGGAACATGAAAATAGTGTCATGGGCTCTGAGAACAGTAAATCAGTAAAAGATGAAATAAATGATCATCTTTCCAAAGTAAGTGAATTACTAAACATTCCTCAGGTTAGGGAAGCAAGAACTAACCAAAAGAACTGGCCTAAGTTAGATCAGTACCCTTCTTTTGACGGGGATTCAAAATCTGATTGGCAGCAATTCATACAAAGAATTGATAACTTAAAATGTTCATACAAATTACCTGATGAAGAAATTACTTCAAAGTTAATATTTTTTATTTACAGATGTGGCCTTATTATGGTTTGAATCTGTATTGAGTGAGGGAATTAATTACTCCTGGAATGAATGGAAGGCACTAATTGAAAGGCAATTTGGTGGCCCAAAATTTAGAATCACTCAACAAAGATTTTATGAAAGAACAAGATATAATCCAAATGCTGGAGATAAACCCATGGTCTTTTTAATAAATTTAATAAAAATCATTAAAGCTATGGACCCAAAAATGGATTATGAAGAGTGGAAAGAAAAAATAATATAAAAATTGCCTATATCAGTTAGAGACATTATTGTAGCTAGAACTAAACCATCAGAGATAACTCTGGTTTAATTAATATATGCAATGAGATATTATTAAACCACAGGTATGAAACCAAGTATAGTAATTACAGACAAAGTGTTGACGTGGTTAAACCTACTGCAAGTAAATTTCCAGTGGAGAAGAAAAAACCTTCAGCTCCCCTTGTCCCTAAGAGACAGGAGAATAACACTTGTTACAAATGTAATGAACCTTGGGTAAAGGGTCACACGTGTTAGAAGAGAATAAATGTTATTGAAACCTCACAGAATTCTGAACCAAGTAATCATGAAGATGAGAACGTGGAATCCAGTGAGGATTGTAAAAGTAACATATCTTACAGTGATGATGAACATGAGATATTTGTATTAGAACAGGATATTATGTTCATGAATGATGCAATACCTCATACAGACACATCTTTAACTTCCATTAAGGAAGCTGAAATAATTAAAGATGTAACTCATGATACTTACAGAATAACACCTATCAGAGCACCTGTTATTATATGTGGAAGAGAAATGAATGCCATTCTTGACACTGGGGCTGCAGGTAGTGTAGTTTCAAATAATACATTAATGAAACTTGATAGTAAGTACCAGGAAAAACTAGAGCCTGTTCAAACAAAGAACTGGAGAGGTTTTGGTTCAGTATTAAATCCAATTGGCAAATACAAAACTGCTGTATTCTTTAAATATAATAATGGATATGTTAGAGCAGTGTGTGAATTTGTAGTAATGGATAATAAAAGTTGTAGTTATTGATTTATTATTGGCAATGATTTATTGACAAAATTTTGCATTAAACTAGATCCTGCAAACAGTTGTTTCACTATAGGCATGAATGGTAAGATAAAATTTAAAATATGTTCTGAAAACTCAGTGTATGCCATTTCTCCTAGAGAAGAACAACTGAAAGGTGGAAGAACCACCACTGAAATGGTCGAATTGGACAATGAAATCCAAAAGGCCTCTTTCAGTCCTCAACTCTCAAAAATTGAAAAAGAAAATATTTTGAGATTGATTAAATCATATCCTATGGCATTTTCTCATGGTTCAAATGAACTAGGATTGGTCAAAGACCATGAGATGAAAATTGCTTTAAGTTGTGATTTGGATAATATTCCTGGAAGCTTGAAAAAGAAACCTTACCCAGCTTCTCCTGCAAAAAGGAAAGATATAGAAGACAACATAAAAATGTTATTAGAAATGGGTATTGTTGAAAAATTGGACACAACACCAAAGTATTGTGTCATTTCACCAGTATTGATCTCTTATGAAAAGGATAAGGCAAGATTATGCGGTAATTATGGAGCTCTGAATACATACACTGTAGATGATATTTAACCTCTACCAAGGATATCTTCTATCCATGCTACTTTACAAGGAGAAAAATATATTTCCTGTCTGGATGGAAACAAGGGTTACCACCAGATTCCTGTAGAAAGGAATTCTCAAAATTACTAATTAATAACCAAACATATGGGTATATTTAAGTATGTGAGAATGCCATTTGGCCCAAAAAATGCGTCTTCAGTCTTCCAAAAATAAATGGATAGTGTTTTCCATCAGGAAATGGTTGAAGGATGGCTTTTGGTCTATATTGATGACATCATAGTGTTTTCAAAAACATATGATGAACATTTAAATCACCTGGAAAGAGTCTTTAAAAAGATGGATGAAATAAAAATGACAATTGCATTAAAGAAATGTAAGTTTAGATTTCAATCCTTGAAAGTAATTGGACATGTTGTATCTGGATTACAAATTTGTGTTGACCAGAATAAGGTGGCAGAAATTAAAAACATCGGTATACCTTAAAATGTAAAAGAGGTTCAAAGTTTTTTGGGTATGTGTGGATATTATAGACAGTATATTAAAAATTACCAATCCATTGCAGCTCCTTTAACAACATTAAGCAGGAAAAATGAGGCTTTCATTTGGAATAATGAAAGACAACACACCTTTAATAAATTAAAGGAATGGTTAATGTCAGCTCCAATATTGGGACTGCCAGATTTCACCCTACCTTTTATCTTGTACACTGATGCAAGCTTCATAGGTTTAGGTGCGGCTTTACAGCAGAAACAGATAATAAATGGAAAATTATCTGAAGTAGTCATCTGGTATATATCCAGAACCTTAAGAGAAACAGAATTAAGGTATGGTGCCACACAGCTAGAATGTTTGGCCATGGTGTGGGCTTTGGAGAAACTTCATTACTATCTGGAAGACCAGAAGTTTGAACTTATAACAGATTGCAGTGCAGTAAAATCATTACTAAACATGAAAACCCCTAATAGGCACATGTTTAGATGGCAACTAGCTGTACAAGAGTACAGAGGACGAATGACAATCACTCACAGAGCAGGAACATTGCATTCTAATTTGGATTTATTATCCAGAATTCCTTTGCCAAATGATGCTGACAACCCAGCTTATGTACCTGAAAATGAGGTTATACATATATTTGGGATTTATATAGTGGATTTAGAGGAAGAATTTATGCAATCTATATTGGAAAATTATTCATCTGATAAAGATTTGACTAAACTATCTACCATTCTAAATGATCCAACTAATGCCTCCATGAGTGCATTAATTAAAACCTTGCCTCCAAAGTATAGAAATGCATTGGAAAAAGGTAAAATGTCAATTGAAGATGGATATATATATTACAGGAAAAAGTTAAGTAATGTAATAGTGATACCACCTTCTATGAAAGAGTTAATGTTAAGTACTTGTCATGATGAAATCTTAGCTGGTCATTTTGACTTCAACAAAACATTAACTAGAGTTAAAAACACATCCTGGTGGATAAACATGAAAGAAGATGTACAAAAATACATTGAAACATGTGACTCTTGTCAGAAATCTAAAAGATTAACTGGGAAGAGAGCAGGGTTGTTACAACAAATAGAGCAGCCAAAAGCTCCATGGGAAAGTATAAACATGAATTTTTTAACTGGCTTGCCATTAGCAGGAAAAGAAAGTTTCAATTCTTTCTGGGTAATAGTAGATAGATTAACAAAAATGTGTAAATTTATCCCTACCCATAAAGAGGTATCTGCTAAAGACTTGGCATTACTATGGTGGACTCAGATGATGAATACTGCTGGGTTGCCTAAAGCCATAATCTCTGACAGAGACCCTAAATTCACTTCAGAGTTCTGGACATCTTTGATGGAAGTATCAGTTTTCCAATTGAAATTGTCCACAGCACACCATCCACAAACTGATGGGCTGGCTGAGAGAATGATACAAACTCAAGAAGACATGATCAGAAGATATTGTGCCTTTAGATTAGAATACAAAGATAATGATAAATTAACACATGACTGGGTAACATTAATTCCTGGCCTTGAATTTGCTTATAACAGCACAACTCATTCTGTAACAGAGAAGAAACCATTTGAACTCAGGCTGGGATACATACCAAATACCCCAGTAAATCATTTAAATAAATTACCAAGGTTAGATATGCACCCTGGTACTAAATCCTTTATTCATATGCAACAAATGTGTAGAAAGCATGCAGAAGAATGCATCCAAAAAGCATTTGTGTCAGTACAGTCTAGTATATAAGTATGATATAATAGTGTTATTTTATGGTCCAACTACTTATTAATAAATGATTTAGTGGTTAAACCTCAGGGGAAGACTAATAGAATAGTTATACTCAAATTTAACTCACAATACTTGGATTTAAATGCGTGCTAGTGGTGGAAAATAGAAGAATAAAATATAGTTATAGCTTTTATAAAGATAATATCAATTTATAAGGGCTTTATAATATATTTCTGAATGTTAATAATTGTAGTGTAATGTTTATTTTAAGTGTAGTAATTGAATGATTATAATAAACCGTCAAAATCCCTCCTTACTTATACCCAAATCCACTGGAGTGCACAGACCTTCAATCCAGATGATGTCACTGCTATCCCCGGCAATTACAGCACTGTGAGGGCCCATCACCTCCCCATGGCGTCCACTTCAAGCAGTTTCAACACCCAGACCTCCAGTAAGGACCCTCCATCACTATTAATAATAACACAGAGTCATACCATAAATAGAAAACCCAGATAAAAGCGGATACCATAAAGAAACAGGTAAAATAAAAGATCAAAAAGAGATTTAATGAAACTAAAAGCATATAAAGGAAACAAATAAAATGTCCAAGCCCCCAATAACATCCCCAAGCATCCACATTAACCCAAAAACATATTTCCAACCCATAAATCCGTGAATAACCATCCAAGGAAGTAATTTTAGTTGTCCAAACTGGGTGTATGCGCCTGATATAGGTGTCTATGCTTCTGTAGGCGTTGTGAGTCCACTGATTTCGTCCATATGACCTAAAATAAGCAGAAAAACAAAGGTTATAGGCTATTAAGGGGCTAAAACCCACTTATATACCTAAATATACATAATATACTGCATATTTCACTGAATATGAGATTTATGTATACATATAAGCTTATGTATGTCAATAATTACTTCATATCACTTAAGATAAGTATATTATGACTCCATTAACACCTTAATAAGTATTATTAGGCCATGGATAAGCTATTTAAACTATTATAATTTATATAATAGAATAATAATTATATATATATATAATAAAATAATATATATTATTATTTTAACCTTATTTTTTAAGATATAAGCTTAATCTAGTTAAGGTTATCTTATTTTAAGCATAAGAAATACTCAGTCCTAAGGATATTTAGGCTGACACTCCCTCACCCCAAAAACAACAATAAAAAAAAAATGTTAAGACATTTTAATTAATCTTAAGGAATGAAATAATAAAATAAAAAAATAATTTTTATAATACATATACTGAATGAACAGTATTATTTAGATTTAAATTTTTTCAAGAGATTTTTAAGATCAGAGATTTCATTTTCTGGAATCCACTGGTCATATTCACTTGATTTATTTTTAAATCTTAGTAGATACTCAACTCCCTTTTCTTTTGTAAGGTGTCTCTTTTTGAGTATCTTTTCAATTTCTGCTTTTTCCACTATTTCCTCAGGTTGCTGTTTATGCCTTCCTGATCTTCTTGGAAAGAGAGCAGTATCATTAGAATGGTATGGTTTTATAAGAGAAATAGGAAATACTGGATGTTTTCTATCATAAGGTGCATATAGAATAACCTCAACAGCATTATTACCAACCATCTTTTTAACTACAAATGGTCCAATGAATGGATCCTTCAATTTAACATTACCATTTAAATTGAAATGTAGCGTTGAAATAAGGACTTCATCACCCTCTTTGAACATTTGTTCTTTATGGGCTTTATCCCATCTTTTCTTTTCATACTCAAAAGCCTTATTTATACATTCTTGAGCATGTTTTCTGCATAATTCTTGCATCTGAAGAAAAGATTTAGTACCTGGATGAATATCAAATCTAGGTAACTTATTAAGAGTTTTAGCAGGGGTATTAGGTACATAACCCAACCATAACTCAAATGGCTTTTTGCCAGTGACAGAATGTACTGTACTATTGTATGCAAATTCTAAACCTGGGATAAGGGTTACCCAATCATGCGTGAATTTGTCATTGTCTTTAAAATTAAGACCAAAAGCACAATATCTTCTTATATATCTTTAATGATTTTAACATCCTCAAAATTCATTAAAGATTCATTTGAGTCTATATTTAATATTGGATTTTCAAAGATGGACAAATCATCTTCCAACATACAGACTTCATTTTCATCACTATATGAGATATTACTGTCATAATCACTTGAATCATTACTCTTTTCTACTTCATTTTCAGATTCATGTTGATTTTCAACAATATTTATGTTTTCCTCACATTTGTGACCTTTAACCCAAGGTTTGTTACACTTATAACAAGTATTTGTTTCATACTTTTTAGGTACTACAGGTGCAGTAGGTTTTTTCTGCTTCTCCTGAAGTGTTTTTGAATTCTGAGATTTTACAGGTTCAACATTTTGTTTATAAGTGGAATACCTTGATTTATACTTATGGTTCAATAATATTTCATTGCAAATATTAATAAAATCAGAATATTCAGTAACATTAAATGTTCTAGCTACAACAATGTCTCTGACAGATATAGGTAATTTGTAAATTATCTTATCTTTCCATAAGTTAAAATCCATATGAGGCTCAATGGCTTTTAAGATTTTGTTTAAAGTCATTAAAAATACCATAGGTTTGTCACCATTCAACGGATTATACCTAGTTTTCTCATACAGTCTCTGCTGAGTAAGCCTGAATTTAGAACCTCCAAATTGTTTTTCAATAAGTTGTTTCCATTCAGCCCAAGAGTAGTCTCTACCCTCACTTAACACAGCTTCAAACCATAATAAAGCAACATCCTTAAATAAAGAAATTAATTTTGATGTTATCTCTTCATCTGGTAACTTATATGAGAATTTCAAGTTGTCAATTCTCTGAATAAAATGTTGCCAATCAGAGCTGGCTTCCCCATCATAAGTTGGGTACTGATCTATCTTAGGCCAGTTCTTCTGGTTGGATTTTATCTCACTAATCTTAGGTAAATTCAACAACTCATTTACTTTTGATAAATGGTCTTGTATTTCTTCCTGCACGGATTTGTGACTTACATTTTCAGATTTGACACTACCACCAGATGGTTTTAATTGTGGTGGTACAGGGAAGGAATGAGATTCACTTTTGCCAATGAAAGGATTATTATTATATTGATTATACTTATGATTATCCTGGTTCATTAGTAGATTGGCAGTTTCAATCTCAACTTTAGTTAATCTTTGTAGCAGCTCAGAGACACTTTGATTTGTCTGTGCAAAAGATAACTTTGTTCTTGATTCAGTTTTTAATAAGTGTGTTTCATATAATTTTTCTAACTCACAAAATTTGTTTGAAAGGTCATTATATTTATTACTCAATGAATCATATTTAAGAGTTAGAGACAAATGTTCTTTCTCTAATTCTTTATTACGTGTTGCTAATTGAGAAATGTTCAATGTTAAGGATGAAATTGTATCACTAGTGAGCTTAACTGTCTGTTCCTCACAATCAGTCATTCTATTCCACAATGCTGAAACAATTCTATGGACAGTTGGATTATTGTTAAAATATTCCATGTCCTCCTTTTCAATTCTCTCACTCTCCTGTGAACTTCTCATCTCACTAGTAGGTGGTTGCAACTGAGGATTAACTGTATTATCATTGTATATAGTACTGTTATTATGGATAAAAGACAAGTCAGGTGTATCTACTCTAAAACCCAAATTTCTTAAATCCTCCTCTATTTTTTGTACAGATTTAACATCAATAGAATTACCTATATTGTAATTATCAGTATTATGTCTAATCTGAGAGGGTAATTTACTTACCAAGGAATGGTTGCCAGGCCTGATTTTTGGCGCTTTTTTCCCTTGTAAGGGTGAGCTGAGGAAGTCAGATGAGGGGGCGGATCCCTGTTGCAACTGTGGCTTGTCCACTGTTGGTGAAACCAGTCCCATTTCCATTTGTCTACCAGGATTTTCTCCTGGGAGTGATTGGACCCTCCTTGGGTAGGGGGTTGCTGATTTGATTGACTGGGCTGGCCTCCCTTTAATTCTGCCATTGCCTGATTCATCTGCTGAAATCCTACCTTGCAATTGTTTTGCAACTGCTCTACTTCTTTGAACATGAGAGATTTTGATTCCTCTAGCTTCAGAACCTGTTTGGCCAGGTGGGACAGTTGATCCTGAAGAGGAGGAGACGTCTTTTTGATAGTTATCTTTTTTAAGAGGGCGTCCTTTTCCTCTACACTCATGCTTTCTGGTTGGGGGTACTGTTGTCCCTCCATGGTGATGTCCTGGAAAGTTTTTATTAGCTTTAGACCTGGTATTATAAGCAGGCTGTTCACTTACACTATCCTGAGGAGCACTCATATTGTTCAGAATAACAATATTTAACGTCTACAAAAGGAAAAAACTCTTTGGAATTAGTAGACAAAAGATATTAGTAATTATATTACTAATAAAAAAGCAATGGAGCTTACCCTGAATTTATATCTTTATTTATTTAAATAAAATATAAGAAAAATTCGAAAAAATCTGTTAAAAATATAATAATAAGTTTAACTAGACCTCTATAAGGGTGAATAATTAGCTTACCAAGCTTTAGCCAAATACCAATTTTATTGGGTGTTATATTGGTGTCCAAATACCAAGTGAAATTGGGTTTATATTGGGTACAGTTACTACTGTAAATATCTAATTTTTATGATAAAAAATTAGTACAATTATTATAAGGGTTCTTTTCCGCAATCAATGAGTTATGATGACCCACTTATATGCAGCAGACCCAAATATTTGGTTAATTTTGAGTTGTACTAAGGTAAAAATCACGTCCCAAGGCTTATACTAAATAATAAGTAAAATATAAGGAAAGACCCCCAATTGTCAGTACAGTCTAGTATATAAGTATGATATAATAGTGTTATTTTATGGTCCAACTACTTATTAATAAATGATTTAGTGGTTAAACCTCAGGGGAAGACTAATAGAATAGTTATACTCAAATTTAACTCACAATACTTGGATTTAAATGCGTGCTAGTGGTGGAAAATAGAAGAATAAAATATAGTTATAGCTTTTATAAAGATAATATCAATTTATAAGGGCTTTATAATATATTTCTGAATGTTAATAATTGTAGTGTAATGTTTATTTTAAGTGTAGTAATTGAATGATTATAATAAACCGTCAAAATCCCTCCTTACTTATACCCAAATCCACTGGAGTGCACAGACCTTCAATCCAGATGATGTCACTGCTATCCCCGGCAATTACAGCACTGTGAGGGCCCATCACCTCCCCATGGCGTCCACTTCAAGCAGTTTCAACACCCAGACCTCCAGTAAGGACCCTCCATCACTATTAATAATAACACAGAGTCATACCATAAATAGAAAACCCAGATAAAAGCGGATACCATAAAGAAACAGGTAAAATAAAAGATCAAAAAGAGATTTAATGAAACTAAAAGCATATAAAGGAAACAAATAAAATGTCCAAGCCCCCAATAACATCCCCAAGCATCCACATTAACCCAAAAACATATTTCCAACCCATAAATCCGTGAATAACCATCCAAGGAAGTAATTTTAGTTGTCCAAACTGGGTGTATGCGCCTGATATAGGTGTCTATGCTTCTGTAGGCGTTGTGAGTCCACTGATTTCGTCCATATGACCTAAAATAAGCAGAAAAACAAAGGTTATAGGCTATTAAGGGGCTAAAACCCACTTATATACCTAAATATACATAATATACTGCATATTTCACTGAATATGAGATTTATGTATACATATAAGCTTATGTATGTCAATAATTACTTCATATCACTTAAGATAAGTATATTATGACTCCATTAACACCTTAATAAGTATTATTAGGCCATGGATAAGCTATTTAAACTATTATAATTTATATAATAGAATAATAATTATATATATATATAATAAAATAATATATATTATTATTTTAACCTTATTTTTTAAGATATAAGCTTAATCTAGTTAAGTTTATCTTATTTTAAGCATAAAAAATACTCAGTCCTAAGGATATTTAGGCTGACAATTTGAATATGAAAAAAAAGGTGGGATAAATCTCATAAAGAATTTGAATTCAAAAAGGGAGATGAAGTCCTCATATCAACACTACATTTTAACTTACAAGGTAATGTTAAATTAAAGGATCCCTTTTTAGGACCTTTTGTAGTAAGCAGAATGGTTGGTAATAATGCAGTGGAAGTCATATTATATGCTCCATATGATAGGAAATATCCAGTTTTCCCTATCTCATTATTGAAACCTTACCATGCAAATGATCCTGCCTTATTTCCAAAAAGAAGGGGAAGGCCTAAAAAGCAACCTGAAGAAATTGTGGAAAAAGCAGAGATTGAAAAAATACTCAAAAAAAGAATCCTTACTAAAGAAAAAGGAACTGAGTATTTATTAAGATTCAATGGGAAATCAAATGAATTTGATAAATGGATACCTGAAAAAGAAATTTCTAATTTATCCACCCTTCTTAAAAAATTTAAACAGAAATTGATTTCTGTTAAACCAGCTGAGGGGTTAAAATTCCAGTACTCATAATATTTTATTATGTTTTATTTCTTTAAAGTACAATCTTTAACGCTACAGAATTAATCTGAATACCTGAAAATTAAACAAATAAATAAATAAAAATGTATAACTTATCATTTTTTTATTGTTTTTTGGGTGGGCGAGTGTCAGCCTGTATATCCCTAGGACTGAGTAAAAGGTACTTATTATTTATTTTAAACACATGAACTATACATGGGAATAATAATCAAGAGTACACAAACAGTATACATAAGTAAAATTATGATAATATACAAAATATGCCATTATAACACCTTATATACACGCATATATCCACCTTTTATAAGTCTTATGTACTTAATATTAAGTTTGAATATTTTAGTGTACTCTTAAGAAGCTTAAGTATAAGGTTACATAATTTTTAAGTACACTTAAAGCTGTTATTTTCACTGTTTTATGCAAAAAACAAGAAATGTGCTTTCTTTCACTTAAAAGTTGACTATATGTGCCATAAATTTGAGAATAAAAAAATTGAACTTTGAAAGATCAATTTGTCTCATTTAGGACTATTGATTTGGCTATTTAAATGCATAAAAATAACACTTTTCAAATTTGGTGTTTTTATGCCAGAAATGGCTTCTGTGTACTGGCCACATACTGCCTGCTTTTTTCCATGTGAATAGCTTCATTTTTACAAAAGTTAGCTTTTTCACACTATAATTACCCCACATTCTATGCCCACTGTGGGGAAAAACACTAAAATAGGCAACAGGCGCTTATTTAGTGTCCTAGCTTAATTAATAATGCATTGACCCTCTTTATATGCACTAATTTCATTAATAACCTCACTCTTGGCGCCTTATTTCACCACCACACTTAAATTCGACTAAAATTAGTCAAGGATTTACCCGTGCAAGTGCCTGCCAAGGACTGCATGTAGTTACCCCACATCTCACGCTCTTTTTTGAGTTTTTAGGTGGTTTCTCAGTCAATATTGGTTATTTTTGAATGAGAATTTCACGTGGTATAATGTCAGGATTAGCCCCATTATTTCTACAGTGAATGCCCCTTATTATTAAGCTATTATTAACCTTAAAAAATCCACTTTTAGTCTTTTATATTACTGTTTCATATGCATATACTCTCTTTTTATCTTAATCTTTAATTTTGATGGATTTTCCTTATTATTACAGGATTTTGACAGTTGTTACTCTTCTAATTATGTCATGGGTTACTGGGAATGTTGATGGGCATGTCTATTAGTTTTTTAGAGGCTTCATTAACTGTGTATTGGGTGGTACATCAAGGGAATCATTGGGAAACTCAGTGTGTATAAAAGTAGGAGGTTATGGGGTTGGGTTTCTACATTCTTTATCATTACAATTTACCCCATATAACCAAATAAATAACAATACATATAAATTAGTACTTTTATAAGACTTTTTAATAGTATCTGAATTATTAAACTCTACTTTTCTACCAACTAAAAAGATTGTAAGCCACATATAAAAATAGTGAGAATTATATTACTGAGACCTTTATTTTGGATTATATTTTACTATTTGTTGGATTTATACTACAGTATTCATATAGGACCATTAAAATCTTCTAGAAAACTGACCATTCAAGCTAGTTCACATCTTTGTACTTGACCTCAGCCTGACAGAGACCCTAAGTTTACATCTGAAGTTTGGATGTCATCAATAGATATATGTGGCTGTGAGTTGAAATTATCTACTGCTCATCATCCCCAAACTGATGGTTTATCTGAGAGAATGATTCAAAATCTAGAGGATATGATTAGAAGGTATTGTGCCTTTGAATTAGGATATAAATACAATGACATATTCACTCATGACTGGGTTACTCTACTACTAGGTCTTGAGTCTGCTTATAATAGCACTGCTCACTCTGTCACTGAGAAAAAGCCTTTTGAGCTCTGGTTAGGTTATATCCCAAATACTCCTGCTCAAATTCTAAATAATAGATTTCCAAAGTTGGAACTACATCCTGGTGTAAATAATTTTATGCAAATGCAACAAATATGTAGAAAAAAATGCTCAAAGTTTTATTGATAAGGCATTTGAATATGAGAAAAAAAGATGGGATAAATACATAGAAAATACACATTTGAGAAGAGTGATGAAGTAATGATATCTACAGTCCACTTCAATTTACAGGAAAATAACAAATTAATAGATACATTTGTAGGTCCATTTGTTTTTAAAAGAATGGCTAGTGATAGTGCAGTAGAATTAGTACTGTATATTTTCCATATGATTGAAGCATCCTGTTTTCCCCATTTCCCTTCTAAAGCCTTATACTTCCAAAAGTGACTTGTTTCCTAAAAGAAAAGGAAGACCTAAGAAAAATACTCAAGAAGTCACAGAAACTGCAGAAATTGATAAGAATCTCAATGATAAAGTTATAACTTCTGAAAAGGGTACTGAATATTTATTGAGATATAAAAATAAATCATTTGAGGATGAGGCATGGATACCTGAAAAAGAAACTTCTAACCCTCCTACTCTGTTAAAAAAGTAGAAAAAGAAATAATCTTAGCATTTTTTTATTGTTTTTTAGAGTGTGGGAGTGTCAGCCAGGCTGTACCAGGAGTCCATTAAATGTCATAATATTTCATTGGACCTTAAAATGGGTAAATGATTATTTATATTATGCATATAAATTAAGATTATATTGAATGATAAAATCACATAACTAACTCATGATAATAAAATTAAATTAAGAGTTATATGAGTTTTGTTAGTATATAAATTGTATATACAATTAAATAAATAAATAATACATTATATTCTATAAAGTATGAGTGCTTTTTTATGTATTTAATATTAATGAATTTTTAATTAATTAATGTAATATTATATTATAATTATAATTAATAAATTTAAATTATAATTTTATTAATTAATTAATTATATATAAATATTAAATTCTATGCATATCTTAAAATCCATAAATATTGGGCGCTTTTTTGACCCTTAAGTGTGTCAGAAAATTCTATTAAATAAGTTAAAACACTTTTTTAATAAGTTAAAAATATTTCACATTATAAATTAGTTACTTTTATTAAAATAAATAATTGATTTGGATAAATTAATAAGGGGTATCAAAGTTAGAAATCTTCCATTTCAAAATACCTCTTTTTTCCACCAAATAAACCATGATTGTTTTTTAAAATATGCCATATTGTGCCCCCAAAGACACCTTTTTACTGGGAATTAATGTCAAGTTTGTGGATTTCTATTTTTTTTGAAATACCTTTTAAATAATTACAAATTTCTATTTTTGATACCCCCTAATTATTCCCTCATGTTTTATACTAACTTAATTAATAATACTTCTATAATAGTATATATTTGAAGGTTCACATAAATTTTTTACTATTTTAAATATATTATAAATCATGTTGTGTCTTAAATGGTTTAATCCTGTGTTTCAGACTACCTTAATTTTTCACTTAATTTTAATACAATGTTTGGGTTTAAATTGATGGATAAATGGGCTTTTACCCATGTTTGTTAGTTAATTGTTTTATTTTTCCCTTACATCTTTGTTACACTTATTTCTTTACTGTTATGGTATGGTAAACTCTTACAGTCGCCTTGCTGTAAGCAGAATCCGGAGGAGATATGTGGATTTAGCTGAAAACCCCGTCCTTCCAATAAAAATAACATAGTAGGTGTTCTAAATCGCTAAGCTACCCAGTCTATTTAGATCAGATGAAAAATTAATACTGAAACTCTTGAAGTATTTAACGCTTATTGAGATTTAATGATTGTGGCTGTTGAGAAAAGAAATACTGATAACAACAATTAAGGTGTACCAGTGAAAGATCTGAAAAGATTGACTTTTATGTTTTTATAATAATTTGAGTTTTTATGAGACAGCAATAATCAAGCCCCAGTGATAAAGACCTTTCTAAAGATACCCTGTATGAAGTGTGATTTAAATTGTTGAGTAGTATTTCTAAAATGTCATATATAAAATATAAAGTTATAAGGGTATTACAATTTTATTTAATTTGTTGAGTAATAAAAAATGAGACCTTGGTGGTTAAAGATCAAGCTGTATGATGTCTGTATGATGTATGATGAAGCCCAATTTCGAGTCTGAGAGGCTCTTAAGTATTCCTAGTCACGTGCCTAAGATAATTCTCCAGCACTCAGCCGGAGCCCATCCAGAGCTTGTACGGAGCTCGTACGGACTCAAATAGAACCTTAAAACTATAATAAAAAAATCTGGAAAATTTACACATGATAGAGCCACTTCCCCGTTACATTCCCAACTAATTTTTGTAGTCTGCGCAAGTCTAATCACCCCGTGCAAATTCATCAAAGTTAAGTAATTTCTGAATACTTAAATATTTCTATAAATCTTTAAAATTCATTTAAAAATATAAGAAAAATAGTAAAAATTCTGGAAAAATTTCCCAATGTTCTTGAGTGACTCGACTTGATACTTATAAACTTTTCAGACCGTAAAAATAAGTTTTCTCTGTAAAAAAAATTGATTTCGTGTAGGCATTTGCTCTTGACCAATTTCTTCATATTTAAAACTCAAATAAATTAAATAAAACCCTTTTATAAAAAAAATAACGATAATCTTGCACGCCGTAATAACTCCATTTACGTACTTAGGTGCCTTACTAAACTTAAGGCTACCACAACGGTATGATGAATGTATCTGCAATAAAAATTTGCCTCATTATCATCATATTTTTTGCTACACACAGGCAGATAAAATTATATAGGGAAATTCCAAAAATTCTCATTGTAATTGTGTAAAATAATTTATAGGCTATTAAAGAATTACATTGTAAAAATTTAAAAACGACTTACAAGATGCCATTTCTAAGAAGGAGAAAAGCCTTATCTGTGGCTCTAATCACTGAACTATGTATAATAGTGATTTGTCAGCCAGTTAAGTACTGGCTTCCAGCTTTAAGTGTAGCTTATTGAACTGAGCCACTTGAAGTGGATTGGGTCATATTTTTGTGTAATTTATATGCCTGACAGCCAGGCTTTTCTGGCTGGTAAAATAAACAATATAGCCACCAAATTTGCTGAAAGCAACTTTGATAGCTCTTACATTTCTCTCAGGTGCACCCTCCCAGCCAGCTTAACTGGCTGGGATAATAATCTTTTTTGGCCACCAAAGTTACTTTTGGGACTTTGGTATCCACTCAGATATTAATTAAAGCAGCCAGTTGAAAACTGGCTGCGTAAATTTAAGTAGCATGCAACCAAAGTTGCATGCAGCAAGCATATGAGGGGCAGCCAGCTTAAAACTGGCTGCATGTTTTTTTATTTGAAAGCAACCAAAGCCACTATCAGTGGTCTAGGTAAATTTATTAAAATATGAGGTTGGCAGCCAGTTAAGTACTGGCTGCCAGCTTTAAGTGTAGCTTAGTTACCCAAGCTACTTGAAGTGGCTTGGGTCACTTTTTTGTGTAATTTAGATGCCAATCAGCCAGGTTTTCCTGGATGGTAAAATAAACAATTCGGCCACCAAAGTCCCTTTCAAAAACTTTGGTAGCTCTTACATTTCTCTCAGGTGCACCCTCCCAGCCAGCTTAACTGGCTGTGGTAATAAATATTTTTTGGCCACCAAAGTCGCTTTTTCAACTTTGGTAGCCCTCATATAAGTAAAAAAAAGCAGCCAGTTTAAAACTGGCTACATAAATTAAAGTCGCATGCAACCAAAGCTGCATAAAACAACTTTTGGTTGCATGCAGAGAGAATGTGAGGGGCAGGCAGTTTAAAACTTGCTGCATGTTTATTTATTTGCAAGCAACCAAAGCCATTATCAGTGGTTCTGGTCGCTATATTAAAATATGAGGTTAGCAGCCAGTTAAGTACTCGCTGCCAAAATGATGTGAAACATAGTGAAACGTGTCACTTCTTGTGGCTTGGGTTACTTTTTATAAAAATAAAAATGCAACAATTCAGGTTTTCCTGACTGATAGAAAAAATATAAAGTATCAAAATGTATCTTTCAGTAACTTTTGTTACTACAACTAACATAATTACAATCCCAGCAAGTTTAAAATGGCTGGTATTTTAAAAAATCATTTGGAAATGAAAATGGCTTCTTGCCACTTTTATTGATTTCTTTTGAATATTTTCAGCACATTTTTATTGGATTTATGTAGATATTTACACACAAACTCATTGGAGGTGAAGAATATAATTATACTTTCTATTAAGGACTGTTAAAATTTGCACAAAATATCAAATTCTATCTATCTTCTATATAATTAATATAATCCAATATACTAACTTTCTATTTTCTGTAATTTGGGCCAGTGCCCTAACTGACCCCACTTATCCTGTGCCTTCCACTACATCCCCCCGTGTCAGCCAGGCTGTCCCAGGAGCCCAGTAAATAAACATACAATTTATTGGAATTAAATGAAGACATAATAATTACAGAGTATGCATTTAACATTAATATTATATTACATAATAAATTTAAATTAATATTTTATTTATATAAATAAAGTAAATATTATTTTAATTTTATTATAGGATAATTTAAAAGCATTTAATTATATTCCCTAACAAAGGGCACATTGTTTATTTAATAATTATAAATTAATTAATTAAAAACTTATAAGATAATTATATTCAAGTGTTTATCTTATATTGTAATTACTTTAATTAATTAAATTTCATTATTAAAATATACTTTTCCATATACTATTATCCATAATTATTGCCGCTGTTTTTTGGACCCTTAATTGTGTCAATAAATAATTAAATAAATTATAATACTTATTTTATAAAATAGTATTAGAATTCTCAACTTAATTTAGTAATAAATTAATTACTTGTTTCATTTAATTTAATTATTTAATTACAAAGTTGTAGCAATTAATTAATTTCTTTATACTAAATAAAAATTTATTACATATTTTGTTGCGTCAAAATATTTTTACTGGTTTCACTTAAAAACCCTTAAAGCAGACTGTACCATCTGTTTTAAATTATTTTTCTCATAGTTCCTATGTCTCAGGCTTGTTTAGTTACTCACTATTTTTACTTACTGATTTGGGAATTAGTTGTGGGGAAATTTGGTTCTTATTTGGGGTTTTTAATTACTTGTTTCATATTTTTCTCTAAATTGTTATGTTTCAATTATTCTTTTATTTTCTTGTTTCAGCTTATTATGACTCTTGTATTTACAAATGTAGTGGCGCTTCAGAGGACCCCTTGTCTATAAAAAGGCCTTGGATAATCCCCTGTAGCCTCATCACTTACTATACAAACATAATTTGAACCCATTGTCAATATAATATGTTTTATTATAATTTTTATTAGTATTAAAATTCTAATTAAAATTTTATATAACTATTTTAAGGTTGCCTTAATTCTGATAGTAATTATAAGTGTTATCTGCGCAGAACCCTTACATCAAAAAATATTGTTATTAAGTAAACCCTCATTGTTGTGTCATCTCTCAAGTAAACTTGTCGTTGTCTCACTCTAAATAAATTAATATTTAATTTCTTTTATTTCCTATAAACCGTTTGTGCCTATTTCCCTTTCTTCCTCCATTTTTCTCCCTTTTCTTACCTTCTTCTAGACAACTGGCCGGCAAGTAGGAGCCTTTCCAAACAACAACAATGATCAATACTTGCGACGAACAACATAGCGCATGGACCACCCAGCAAAAAAGAAACTTTTGCCGTGACTGTGTTTCGAAATTGGGTTCAATCTATTAGATTTATATTAAATTAATTCATCTATTATTTTGAAGTGATTTTCCAATCACTATAGTAAGTTAGCCTTTGCACCTCTCACTCATATTACTATATTTTTACTGCAATAACAGTGATTGTGGCTTAATTGCTGATTCACTGAGTGTAAGTATTCATTTATTATATATTTTTTTTTCCTAGTTGACCATTATAGAGTGTTAAATTCCTTCTAGTCCTAGAAGAAATTAACATTATTATTAATAAAAATTGAATTATTAAATTAATTTTTTTTATTAATTTTTGTTTAATTTTGGTTGACTTACATAGTACTTTGTACTTAGTCCCATATATTGCCATATTTGATTTTGTTAATTTAATTAATTGGTTGAATATAACTTAATTGTTTATTCCCAATTTTTCTTTGCAGTCCATATTATTAATTATTATTTATAAATATTACTTTATATTAAAAAAAAAAATTTTTTTCTATAATTTAATTAATAAAATTTTTTTTTAATATTTTGAGCAAATTATAAAATGAATTTTATTAATTTTTTTTAAGAAATTAATTAATCTTCCCACTATTATGTCCAACAATTTGGCTGAGAAAATGGATAAAATTCAAGTGGATGAAATTGAAATTGATAATGATGCTGATACTGTGAGTTCTTCTAAAGTTGAACATAAAAAATCTTATGCTAACATGAAAAAATCACATAATTCAGGATGTGGAAATGACAGGAGAAGTAAACAAATCAAACCCCCTTCCCCCAGCACAACAGAAGGAAGTAAACCTCCAGTACCTCAAGAAGGTCTTCTAAAAGGATTCAAAATAAAAAAACTTCCTCTACCTCAGCAAATCAGCAATCTTTCCAGTCACATCAAAGAACTGAAGACAGAAAACATGAAATACAAGGCAAAAGTAGAAACCTTGTGGGATCAAGTTCAGGAACTCAGGAACCAAAATCAGGCCCAGGCCTCTCCTCAGTTGCCTCCCAATCAGCCTCAGTTTCAGGCTCAACCTTCACAGCCCCCCAGCTCCTCCATCCAAAATCAAAATACTATGGAAGTAGAGCAATGGAAATGGGATTATCTAATGAGTCACTACCAGCAGAATGTGAAACATCCTCCTCATCATCAACCTGGCCCATCCAGAACACCCAATTTCCATACTCCTCCTCATCCTTACCAACAAGGCAGGAGAAAGAAGGCCCAATCACAATCCCAAACTCAGTCTCAGGGAAGTTTCCTCCTCTGCCATGGTAATATTATTGAGAATGGTGAAAGAACAGTTAAAACTGTTAAAAGACAGCTTCCTGTAACTAGTAGCCCTATTAATGTAATTAGAAAATTGTCATTTGATGAACCTCTACATTTGACTTCTACTTCTTTAATTAATCCTTCTCTTGCAATTAAGAATGATTCTGTTTCCCCTGAAGTCTATGACTTAATTGTAAAACTTCTGAAGAAATATTGAAAGATACCCTTGATTTTAATGTTGTGAAAGACAAACATTTGAGAGATGTGTTAATCCATGAGAATGATAGATTAAATAATTTGCACTTGCAATGTAAAGTAAGTTCTTCTGTACAGGATACAGCTTATTTTAAAATCAAAAAACCTTGAATATTGTTTTTAGCCAACAAAAACAAATAAGGAGTGACCATAGAGCTATCTCTGATAAAAATATCAATCTACATAAGACCTTGAGTGAATTGAAAAACCTTATTGAAGAAAATTATTCATTAAAAAGTGAAATAAAATCTCTACAAAATGAGTTTAAAAAGCTAAAGAATGATTTCCATGCACTAAGTGCCAAACACACAATTTCTGAGGACAGAAATGTTCTATCTCTTGCAGGAGTAAATGACCAGATGTCTGAAATTTCATGGATAAGAAACTATGTGTCTGACCTGCAGGAAAAACTCTCAACCTTAACCATCAATAAAGGTATGAATGAGAATGCTGTCCATAAGCTGCATGAAAATAAAGAAAAAGAAGCTGAGCAGAGTTCCTCCTTTCTTCCTCATATTTCAACCATTAAACAAACTGACAATGAGTCTGTAAAATCTTTTGCTACTAGCAAAAAATCTTGTGATGGTCATGCACCAGCTGTTTCTGTAAATAATGAAATTTATGAACACCTGGCTAAACTTCAGGAATTATTAATGATGAATAATTCAAACCAAAAAATGGACCATCCCAGTAGTCAGAAAAATTGGCCTAAGTTGGACCAATATCCTAACTTTGATGGTGATTCTTCCTCTGATTGGAAATACTTTATCCAAAGAATTGATAATTTAAAGAGATCTTATAAACTACCTGATGAGGAAATTGTTTCTCAGCTAATTTCTTTATTTTCCAATGTAGCCTTGATGTGGTATGAATCTGTCCTTTTAGATAACAATCATTATACATGGAATGATTGGAAATCCTTAATTGAGAATCAGTTTGGTGGTTCAAAATTCAGGTTAGCTGAGCAAAGACTGTATGAGAATACTAGATATTTATCCTCCTCTGTTGAAAAGACCATTGTTTTTCTTATGAAAATAACAAAAATTCTAAGAGCAATTGATCCAAAGATGGATTATGATATTTGGAGAGATAAAATCTTGTATAAATTACCAAATTCTCTTAGAGATTTGATTGTGGCTAGAACTGAGCATGTAAGGGAAAATTCTTCTTTCATTAATATCTGTAATGAGGTACTACTCAACCATAGATATGAACCAAAGAATTACCTTGGTAAATCTTATAATGATCAGAATAAACCTTCTACAAAACTCCCAGAAAAATCTGGTAAACCCTCTGCCCCAGTTGCACCTAAAAAATATGCAACAAATACTTGTTATAAATGTAACAAACCATGGCAGAAGGGTCATGTTTGTGACAAGAAAATTCATCTTGTTGAACAAAATGAAGACACTGATGAAGCTGAAATTGATGTCAATAATTTTTCTAGTGATTGTGAAAGTAATATCTCCTATGGCAATGACTCTGTTAAAGATGTTTAAATGTTAGAACAGGATGTCCATTATTTAGATAATATATCTGAAGAATGTGTATTGGATTTATCTTTAGTGGAAAATGCTGATATAATTAAAGATATTACTAACAATTCTATAGCCATATCCCCCTTGAAAGCACCTGTTATCATTAATGGTAAAAATGTTGATGTAGTTCTTGACTCTGGTGCTGGAGGAAGTGTAGTCTCTGAAAAAGCTTTAGCTTCATTAGATAAGGATTATTTGAGTAAATTATTACTTATAACTTCTGAAAAATGGAGAGGGTATGGTTCTACCTTAATTCCTATTGGCAAATAAAAAACCTCTGTATTCTTCAAATATAATGGTGGTTTTGTCAGAGCTATTTGTGAATTTGTTGTCATGCAAAATGATAATTTAAGCAATTGGTTTATTATGGGTAATGATATTTTAACTATGTTTGGTGTGAAATTGGACCCAGCAAATAATTGCTTCACCTTGGGATTTAATGGAAAAAGGAAATTCAAAATTTCCTCCTCTAGAAAACCTTCTGGGAATCTGTTAAAGTCTTGTAACTCACTAATCCAGTGTAAAGGCAGAACAACAATTGAAATGGATGATTTATTAAATGAAATAAATACTGCTTCTTTTGGTGATCAGTTAACTAGTGAACAAAAGGATTCTATTACTGCCTCAATTACCTCTTTCCCTATGGCTTTTGCTCATGGTTCTCATGTCTTAGGAATTTTTCAGGAAGAAATTAAAATTAACTTATCCTGTAACTTGAGTTATATCCCTCCTAGTCTTAAGAAAAACCATATCCTGCTTCTCCAACAAAAAGAAAGGATATTGAAGATAATATTGCCACATTATTAAAAATGAATATCATTGAGAAAGTGTATGTCACCCCCAAATATTGTGTCATCTCCCCAGTCTTGATTTCTTATGAAAAAGATAAGGCTAGATTATGTGGTGATTACAGAGAATTGAACACTTATACTGTTGATGATATTTATCCTTTACCCAGAATTGATTCAATAAATGCCACCTTGCAAGGTGAAAAATTTATTAGTTGTCTGAATGGTAATAAAGGATATCATCAAGTTCCAGTTGAGAAAAATTCTCAAAACTTTTTGCTTATTGCTACTCATATGGGAATATATAAGTATGTTAGAATGCCATTTGGCCCTAAAAATGCTCCTTCAGTTTTTCAAAAAGTCATGGATAACACTTTCCATCAAGAAATAATTGAAGGATGGCTCATGGTTTATATTGATGACATTATAATTTTTTCTAAAACTTTTGATGAACATATGATTCACTTAAATTGAGTTTTCCGAAAAATGGATGACATCAATATGACCTTGTCCTTAAAAAAGTGTAAAATTGGTTTTCAATCCTTGAAAGTCCTTGGCCATGTTGTGTCAGGCTTACAAATTTGTGTGGACCAAAACAAAGTTGCTGCTATTCAAAATGTGAAAGCACCAACTTCTGTAAGAGAAATACAAAGTTTTTTGGGTATGTGTGGCTATTATAGACAATATATTAAAAATTATCAGGTCATAGCCTTACCTCTTACAAAACTGACCAGAAATGATGTTGCCTTTCTCTGAAATAATGACTGTCAAAAAGCTTTTGATACATTAAAAAGTTGCTTAATGACAGCCCCTATATTGGCTCTTCCATATTTCAACAAACCTTTTTTCCTATACACAGATGCTAGCTTTGTTGGTCTGGGTGCTGCCCTTCACCAGAAACAAATTATAAATGATAAATCCTCAGAGGTTGTAATTTGTTAT
Source organism: Hemileia vastatrix (assembly GCA_030280995.1). Lineage (NCBI taxonomy): Eukaryota > Fungi > Basidiomycota > Pucciniomycetes > Pucciniales > Zaghouaniaceae > Hemileia > Hemileia vastatrix. Next base: position 8,243,983 of record JASXTE010000015.1, read on the forward strand.
ATTTCAAGAACCTTGAGAAATAGTGAATTGAAATATGGTGCCACTCAATTAGAGTGCTTATCAGTTGTTTGGGCTCTTGAGAAGCTTCATTACTATCTAGATGACCAAAAGTTTGAATTGGTAACTGACTGTAGTGCTGTGAAGTCCCTCTTAAACCTGAAAACACCTAACAGACATATGTTCAGGTGGAAACTTGCTTTTCAAGAATACAGAGGACGGATGAAAATTATCCATAGGGCTGGAAATGTTAACTCCAATTTTGAAATGCTCTCCAGATTGCCTCTACAAAATAATGACTCAAATCCTGCTTATGTACCTGAAGATGATACTGTTCATAACCATGGTATATTTATAGTTGATATGGAAGAGGAGTTATTACAATTAATTTTGGATTCATATGATAAGGATTCTGATTTAAATAAATTAGTTACTATCTTAAATGATCTTGAAAATGCTTCAATTCAGGAATTGATTAAAACTCTTCCTGCTAAATATCAAAATGCTTTAATTAAAGAAAGTTTTCTATTGAAGATGGATATATTTATTATAGAAGAAAACTTACTAATGTAATTGTAATTTCTCCTTCTATGAAAGAAATTGTCCTCAAACTTTGTCATGATGACATATTAGCTGGTCATTTTGATCTTGAGAAGACATTGATTAGACTCAAAAACACTGCTTGGTGGGCTAATATGTCTGAAGATGAAAAATTATATGTTGAATCTTGTGATTCATGCCAGAAATCCAAAAGAATGACTTGCAAGAGAGCAGGGTTATTACAGCAAATTGAAGCACCTGATGCTCCCTGGCAAATCATTAATATGGATTTTGTCACGGGTCTTCCTATTTCAGGTAAAGAAAATTATAATTCTTGTTGGGTAATAGTGGATAGATTTACTAAAATGTGCAAATTTGTTCCCACCCATAAGGATGTATCAACCAAAGACTTGGCTTTCTTATGGTGGTGTAATATGTTCAATATAGTTGGATTCCCTAGAGCCATTATATCTGACAGAGATCCAAAATATACATCTGAATTCTGGATGTCTCTAATGGGTGTATGTTGTTGTGAATTAAAATTATCTACTGCTCACCACCCCCAAACTGATGGTCTAGCTGAAAGAATGATTCAAACTCTAGAGGATATGATTAGAAGGTATTGTGCCTTTTAATTGGAATTCAAAGACAATGACAGATTTACTCATGACTGGGTCACCTTATTACCTGGTCTTGAATTTGCTTATAATAGCACTGCTCACTCTGTTGCTCAAAAGAAACCTTTTGAGCTTTAGCTAAGTTATGTCCCTCATACTCCTGCTCAAATACTCAATAGTAAATTGCCTAAATTGGAATTAAACCCTTGTGTCAAATCTTTTGTTCAAATGCAACAACTGTGCAGAAAACATGCTCAAACTTGTATTGATAAAGCATTTGAATATGAGAAGAAAAGATGGGATAAATCCTATAGGGAACACACATTTAAAGAGGGTGATGAAGTGTTGATATCTACTGTCCACTTCAGTTTACAGGGTAACAACAAAAAAAAAGATCCTTTTGTGGGTCCTTTTGTTGTGAAAAAAATGATTGGAGATAATGCCGATGAAGTTGTTTTATACTCTCCATATGATAGAAAACATCCTGTTTTCCCCATTTCCCTGTTAAAACCTTATACTTCCAATAGTGACTTATTTCCAAAAAGAAGAGGTAGACCTAAGAGAAACCCTCAGGAAGTCACAGAAACTGCTGAAATTGATAAAATTCTCAATGATAGAATTATCACTTCTGAAAGAGGTACTGAGTATTTATTGAGATTTAAAAATAAGTCATCTGAATATGATGCATGGATACCTGGTAAAGAAATTTTGAACCTTACTAATCTATTAAAAAAGTATAATATGAAAAAAAAAAAAAAAAAATAGTGTTTTTTATTGTTTTTTTTGGAGTGAGGGAGTGTCAGCCAGGCTGTCCCAGGAGCCTAGTAAATAAACATAAAATTTATTGGAATTAAATGAAGACATAATAATTACAGAGTATGCATTTAACATTAATATTATATTACATAATAAATTTAAATTAATATTTTATTTATATAAATAAAGTAAATATTATTTTAATTTTATTATAGGATAATTTAAAAGCATTTAATTATATTCCCTAACAAAGGGCACATTGTTTATTTAATAATTATAAATTAATTAATTAAAAACTTATAAGATAATTATATTCAAGTGTTTATCTTATATTGTAATTACTTTAATTAATTAAATTTCATTATTAAAATATACTTTTTCATATACTATTATCCATAATTATTGACGCTTTTTTTGGACCCTTAATTGTGTCAATAAATAATTAAATAAATTATAATACTTATTTTATAAAATAGTATTAGAATTCTCAACTTAATTTAGTAATAAGTTAATTACTTGTTTCATTTAATTTAATTATTTAATTACATAGTTGGAACAATTAATTAATTTCTTTATACTAAATAAAAATTTATTACATATTTTGTTGTGTCAAAATATTTTTACTGGTTTCACTTAAAAACCCTTAAAGCAGACTGTACCATCTGTTTTGAATTATTTTTCTCATAGTTCCTATGTCTCAGGCTTTTTTAGTTACTCACTATTTTTACTTACTGATTTGGGAATTAGTTGTGGGGAAATTTGGTTCTTATTTGGGGTTTTTAATTACTTGTTGCATATTTTTCTCTAAATTGTTATGTTTCACTTATTCTTTTATTTTCTTGTTTCAGCTTATTATGACTCTTGTATTTACAAATGTAGTGGCGCTTCAGAGGACCCCTTGTCTATAAAAAGGCCTTGGATATTCCCCTGTAGCCTCATCACTTACTATACAAACATAATCTGAATCAATTGTCAATATAATACGTTTTATTATAATTTTTATTAGTATTAAAATTCTAATTAAAATTTTATATAACTATTTAAAGGTTGACTTAAGTCTGATAGTAATTATAAGTGTTATCTGCGCAGAACCCTTAAATCAAATAATATTGTTTTTAAGTAAACCCTCATTGTTGTTTCATCTCTCAAGTAAACTTGTCGTTGTCTCACTCTAAATAAATTATTATTTAATTTCTTTTATTTCCTATAAACCATTTGTGCCTATTTCCCTTTCTTCCTCCATTTTTCTCCCTTTTCTTACCTTCTTCTAGATGACTGGACAACACCCCGCTTCCTCCCCTCTTTTGGCACACAACTGGTATGTTTTTTATTTTTTTCTATTATTATTTTTTTCTTTATATACTTTCTTATTTTAATTACATTTTTTATCCTCCAATACCCTCCCTCACCCATCTCTTACAGTTCCACATCACACACCAACTTGCATCACCCCACATGTTGGTATGTTTTTGTTTATACTAATTATTTTTTTATATTTTCTTCCTTGCACTCACCTCCAAACTTCTACAACTCAACATCATCAGCCTCTCACCTAACTCCACACCCTCATCTCCACCATCCCACTTTGCACATCTTCACAACACCCCTCCTTGATAAGTTCCCCTTTGTTTTTTTTATTTCATTTTTTTCTCAACCTCAATCACCACCTCTACCCCACGATGTCCACTCATCCACCCCCACACCTTCAAATTTACCCTCTTTTATGGAAAGCTTATTCATTTTTTTTCATCCAGAATTTTTTTTCACGTTGCTCACCTTGCTTTTCATCACCCACCTCCACACTTAACTCTCAACACCCACCATGGCCACCTTTTCCCACCTCCACACCCACCATTCCCTTGTCATTTCCATACTCTACAGAGGCTACCAAGGTATTTTTCTCTTATTTTTTTAGTTATTTTTGTTACGCCTCTCACTTACACACCTCCACACTCCAGACCCTTGGCTTTACCACACCACCCCAAACCCCTCCATTTCCTCATCCTTGGTAAGTCTTCTGTTTTTTTATTTTTATTACTTTCCCCCTCCCACCACCCCATGCTCACCTTGCTTCCCTCCAACCCTCCACCTCCACCACCTACCACATCACCTCCACCCAACCTACACCACCACAACCTCAACCACCTCCACCCAACCACCTCCTCAACCACCACCTCCACCACCTCCACCTCAACCCCCTCTACCCAGCCACCTCAACCCCATCCAACAACTCCCTCTACCCGACCTCCTCCACCTCAACCTCAACCCATCCAACAACCCCCTACATCTCCGAAACCTCCACCTCCACTCCCTCCATGTCCACCCCCTCCACCACCTCCACCTGACAACCTCCACTACCTCCAAACTCCACCCACCTCCCACATACATGGTAAGTTATATCTTACTTTTTTTTCACCTCACTCACCACATGCTCCTCCAGCTCCACCCACACACCTTGCACCCACCCTCACCTCCCACACCACTTTTCCCACCTCCAACTGTATCACCCACCCCACAGCTACCTCCTCCCACCACTTGACCACTCCCACAGCCACACCCTCCAACTCACTCACTAACCCACTTGCCCACCTCCAGGTAGATTTACCTCCATTGTAAGTATTTTCCTCTTTATTTTTTATTTTACTTTTTTTTTTCATCTCACTCACTTCACTCCCCTCCACCTCTTCACCTTTCACACATTTCCCTCAACTTGTCCACCCCCTCACCTTACCCACCTTACCCACATTGCCCACCTCCCACATCAACTACCCCACTCAACTCATGTCCACCTCACTCTCCTCAACCCCCACTCACCTCCTCACTTTCCTCAACCCCTACTCACCCACCTTTCTCCCCTTTATCCTCATTTTTCCATGTTGCTCTCCTCCTAACCCATCATGCACCACTTCACGCACCAACCTCACACCCTTCCACCCTCACTTTTTCACCATGCACTCCTCAACCCCCACCCACCCAAATTGCCCCTTCCAACTCCAACTCCACCTCCTCACCACCCACTTTTTCCCACATATCCCATCCATTTTCACCCAACCCACCCATCGACTCTCACCACCAACCTCTCCTTCCCACCCACCTTCACCCACCCCACCAATCCACCTTGCACCCGCCCACCCTCACCCATCCACCTCACTCTCCTCACTCCCCTCCAACTCCAACTCCACCTCTTTACCACCCACCTTTTCCCACCTCCACCTCCACCACTCCACATTCACCTTGCTATCACCCACCACTACCCCACCAACCCCAACTTTTCCCACCTCCACTATGCCCACAAAACTAATTCTTTATTTGACATAGTGGAGAAATCATGGTCAGAATTGTTGGGAATAGTAAGTGTTATTTAAAGTGAAAGATTATTCCTTTCTTTTGCATTTACTACATTGCCTTCTCATTTTCACTTGAAGCATTAATAAGAGCTACAAAATGACTGCTTTGGTGATGAGTGACCAACAAGCTTGAGATGATTTTTCAAAGGCAAAGTCCTCAAGCAATAAATAATAGTGTATATTGTTCCAGATCTGAAGCAAGTTAGTTTTGAAAAGAAAGAAAAGTATGAGTTACCATGAGAAACCTAAGAATGGTAGCATTGCAGCTCAAGTTGATTGAAAAGTAAGACAAGATTGACAATAAGGATTTTAGAGTGTCTTTTCAGGTTGATAATAGGGTCTAACTGAGCTTCACCATTCAGCTATCCACGCAAACCAAGTAAATATGGTTTGAGAATGAGGGAATTGAAGTATGTGTCTCAGTAAACAAAATCAATGGTGCACATATATCTCAAAGGGATTATGGATGGAAAAAAGCGCCATAGAAATTAATATATAAAGGTGGATGCTTCTGTCAAGCACAAATGTTGAAGCCTCTTCTTTATACTCACAAGCCTATGTGGAGAGAATGTTGGACAACAAATGAAATGAATTCAGGTTAATGGACAAGATTTATTAGTTTTAAAGAATCTTGAGTGCCAGAACACTGACTTACTAGACATTAACTTCCAACATTTTTGGCATGCTGATCAAGCTATTACTTATTTTATAGGCTGAACTGAAATGATTGATAATCAAACATGATATAAATATTCAAAGGATAGCATATTCAACTAAAAAATATTTCTGATTTCACTCAAATTCTCTCAAAACTTTAATTTTACAAAATACTTCCAGAAATTCTGATTACACACAAGTGCACACACAATTCAGATTCCAGATACAAATCCTTTAAATTCAGATTTCAAAAAAACGTATTCCCTGAAATTCATCATCTCCCCCTATATATTCTCATATGGAAAATTTTGAAAAAATCTATAATCAACTTGAAATTATAGGAAAATTGAAACATCATATGTAATTTGTGCACAATTCTCACTCTATATAAAACATTCAGAAAATTGAGAATTCCTAATGAAATTCCAATTTATGCAGATCCCACATGAATCACCTAGAAATTATTGATTCATCTGAAAGTTGAGAGAATATATGGGCACCATGTATAAACCTTAATAAAATTGGATTACACATCTATTACTTGAAAAATTCTGGTTTCCCATAGACACAAACTTATTTCTGAATCAACACAAAGCTCACAAGAATCTGATTTTTCAAAATACTGCCACAAATTCTGATTCTACACAAAGGCACACAAAATTCTGAATCCAGATAAAAATCCATGAAATTCTGATTTCATACACAAGTCCCTGAAACTCTTATTTCACTAAAAACCCAAGCTGCCCATAAGTCACATATGCTTGTAAAATCAATAATATTTTTATTATCATATTAATTTATAATTCAGTTTATAATTTGAGTAACACAAATAAAAAGCTTAATATTTTTAAGGAGAATTAACTTGTAAATATTTTCATATCCTATCTTCAATTTGATTTACATCATATCAAAAATAAAATTATTCAGCATTAATTTTTGGATGAATTCATTTGCAATAAAGTTAATTCTATAATTATTTTTTTAAACTCTTCACAGCTAAATTAAGCATTTTATGGAGATAGAAATATATAATAGTGATCTGTAGAAATAAATAATAATATTGGGTCATCTTCAGAATTAAGATTTTTTGAATTTTCCATAAATAAATTAAAAAGGGAGATAATCTTATTTCATATTTTTGTTGGAAGACTGATCTAAGATTTCTATAATAGTTTTGACATCAAGCTTATGCACAAAACTCAATAGAAAAGTTATTAATATGTGCATTAATGAATTAATGGGAAAAAATGCATATTTTTTGCAATTAAAACTACTGGAGTTATCTAATTTAACAGTTTTTCATTCTTATTTATATAAATATATATTATTTGTCGAAGGTTTCTTTTTGTCTAGAAGACTTTTAATGCAGGTCCAATGGCAATGATAGGTTGATTTTGGGGTTTCAAAGTTAAAGTACGTATATTTTATGTTCTATTTACTTTACTCAATTAAAAGATGTTAAAAATTTTATAATTATTATAATTAATTATTTAGAATTTGTCAGCCAGGCTGTCCCAGGAGCCAAGTAATAAACATACAATTTTATTGGAATTAATAAATGACATAATAATTGCAGCTTATTTATATACATTAAATTTATATTACATAATAAATTATATTAAAATATTATTTTATAATTAAAATAAATTTTATACTAATTCTATTATCATATAAATTAGGTATACATTAAAATAATTATTATATTCCATATAAAGAGGTGTTATGTGTATTTAATGAATAATTAATCAATTATATGTTGATAATATAATTATATCTTATTAAATTATCTTATATTGTAATTACATTAATTTTTAAATTTAAATATATAATTGAACCCTTTTCATATTCAAAATTATCCATAATTATTGACGTTGTTTTTGACCCTTATTTGTGATGAATATTAAATGCATTATAATAATTATTATAATAAATTTAAAATTCTAAATTTGGTTCAGTAGAAAAATTAATTACTTGTTTCAACTAGTTATTACATAGTCAAAAGAATTTATTAATTTTCTACAGACTAACACTAAAATTGATTACAATATTTTGTTGTGTCAAAACATTCCATTTGCTTCACTTAAAAAATCTATAAAAAATATTGTTATACTTCATTTGATTACTTTTTCACATGGTTCCCATGTCTCAGAGTTTTTTTATTACTCACTATATTACTTAAATGATTTTGGAAATGGTGGTGTGAAAATTGTTTTCTTAATTGGGATTTTAATTACTTGTTTCATCTTTTTCTCTCCATTGTTATGTTTCAATTATTTTCTTTTATCTTTTTGTTTCATCCTATCATTACTTTGTATATACTCAGTGGTGTTGCCTAATTGGTCCCTTTGCTTATAAAAGGCCTTGTGTTATTTCATTTATGATCATCACTTACTACTCAAACATATTTTTAATTACACTATTAAATTCATTTTATTTACACATATTTAAACTGCGCTTCCGCCTATTTAAGTAATAAAATAAAGTATTAAAGGTTGTGATAAGAATATTTTAGTATTAATAGTTGATAATTGAACAGAGTAATAAAACAGTACTTACTTGATTAACCACATTGATCCCCGTCCAATTTTGTTTAAAATCTTTAAATTTTTATTATCAAACTTATATATTTCTTATTTTTTTTTATTTCCTTTCCTTTTTATTTCCCCTTTTCCTTTTTTTCCAATTACCTTTCCACATTTCTTCTAGACAACTGGCCGACAATTGGAGATTCTTCCGAATAATCGATGATCAACTTTTTTGACTTTTTTGGACGAACGTCATAACGCACGGACCACCTTGGGAAAAAAGTAGAAATTTTTCCGCAAAAGTGAATCGAACTGGGTATCTAACTTTTAGGTTTATATATTCTTAAAAGTTATATATTTTTGTGGGTGATTTAACGATCACTACTGTAAGTCAACCTTTGCTCCTATCAACTCTTATACTAGATTTTTTATTGCAATAACAGTTTTTTCGGCTTAATTGCTGAAACACTGAGTGTAAGTGATCTTTTTTTTTTCTAGTTGACCATAATAGAGTATATCTCTTAGTCCTAGAAGCCATTTATTTTATTTAAAATTATTTAATTAATTATCTTAAATATTTGGTATTATTGGTTGACCAAAATAGTATTTTAAACTTAGTCCCAATAAATATTATTAATTATTTTTGGTTGACAATAATAATACTCAGTGTATTTAGTCCCAAATTTAATTCTATAATTGATTATTGTTTTATAACTAAAAATAATAAATCTTTAAATTTAAATTTTTATTGTTTTAATAAAATTGAAATAATAAATTATTAAATTAAATCAATTTTATTTTTATTATTATTGTTGTGATTACAAAATTAAAACAGTATAATAAAGAACAATAATTAATTACCTTTTGAATCAGTGATTTTATATTAACCACTTGATTTTTTTTTATCCCACAGATAAAACATGTCTTCCAAATTAAGTGAAACCATGGAAAATTTGAATGTGGATGAAATTTAAATTGATTATGGTTCTGATACTGTGAGTTCTTCTAAAGTTGCACATAAAAAATCTTATTCTAACAAGAAAAATTCACATAATTCAGGATGTGGAAATGATAGGAGAATTAAACAAATCAAACCCCCTTCCCCCAGCACAACAGAAGGAAGTAAAATCTCCAGTACCTCAAGAAGGTCTTCCAAAAGGCTTCAAAATAAAAAACTTCCTCTGTCCCAGAAAATCAGCAATCTGTCCAGTCACATCAAAGAACTGAGGACAGAAAACATGAAATACAAGGCAAAAGTAGACACCTTGTGGGATCAAGTTCAGGAACTCAGGAACCAAAATCAGGCCCAGGCCTCTCCTCAGTTGCCTCCCAATCAGCCTCAGTTTCAGGCTCAACCTTCTAAGCCCCCCAGCTCCTTCACCCAAAATCAAAGTACTCTGGAAGTAGAGCAATGGAGATGGGATTATCTAATGAGTCACTACCAGCAGAATGTGAAACATCCTCCTCATCATCAACCTGGCCCATCCAGAACCCCCAATTTCCATACTCCTCCTCATCCTTACCAACTAGGCAGGAGAAAGAAGGCCCAAGCCCAATCCCAAACTCAATCTCAGGGGAAGTTTCCTCCTCTGCCATGGTAAGTGATTTGGTTGATAAATATTTTGGTATTTATACTAATAAGAATTCTCCTACAGGTAATCTTATTGAATATGGTGAAAGAACTTTTAAACTTATTAAAAGACAACTTCCTGTAATTAGTAGCCCTAATGATGTTCTAAGCAAACTTTCTTTTGATGAACCATTAAATTTGACCTCTACTTCTTTAGTTAATCCTTCTCTTGCAATTAAAAATGATTCTGTTGCTCCTGAAATTTATGTTTTACTTGAGAAAACTTCTGAAGAAATATTGAAAGACTCTCCTGATTTTAATGTTATCAAAGATAAAATTTTAAGAGATTTATTAAAACATGAGAATGATAGATTAAATAATTTACATTTACACTGCAAAGTGAGTTCTTCTGTCCAGGACACAGCTTATTTCAAATTGAAAGATACTTTAAATACCATCCTTTCTCAGCAAAAGTCTATTAGAAATGATCACAGATCACTCTCTGATAAAAATAATCATCTTAATAAACTTATCAATGATATGAAGCCACTTATGGATGAAAATACTTCCTTGAAGAATAACAATAAGCTTCTGAACAGTGAATTAAGAAAATTGAAAATTGATTTCCAGAATTTGAGTAATAAATGCTCAGTAGAAGAGGACAGAAATGTTCTATCTATTCCTAGAATTAATGATCAACTTTCTTATATCCCTGAATTAAGGAATTAATTATCTGATCTTGAGAAAAAGGTTTCTAAATTACAAGCAATTCATGATGACAATTGTGATGAGTTAAGAAATAATACTAAACTTTCTGTTAATTATAAAAATAAACAGCGTGGACAGGGTGTTTCTTCTCGCACTTGTAATTCCCCAATTAAACCAGTTGATAACTTGTCTTTTGAAATCTGGTGCTTCAAACAAAAAGTATTTTGATACTCACAATGAGCCATCTGCCTCTTTCAGTAATGAAATATCTGAACACCTTTCAAGACTTCAAGAATTGATTACCTTGAATAATTCAAACCATAAGGCTGACCACCCTAGCAGTAATAAAAACTGGCCTAAACTGGACCAATACCCTACCTTTGATGGTAATTCTTCATCTGATTGGCAACACTTTATCCAAAGAATTTATAATTTGAAGAAGTCATATAAATAACCAGATGAATAAAATGTTTCTAAGTTAATTTCTTTATTCTCCAATGTAGCCTTAATGTGGTATGAATCTGTTTTATTGGATGATATCCATTATACATGGAATGAATGGAAAACCTTGATTGAGAATCAGTTTGGTGGTTCAAAATTTAGACTGGCTCAACAGAGATTGTATGAGAACTCTAAATATATCTCTTCCTCTGTTGATAAACCTATCTCTCTTCTTATGAAAGTAAAAAAAATCCTGAGAGCTATTGATCCAAAAATGAATTATGATATTTGGAGAGATAAAATTCTTTATAAATTACCAAATTCTCTAAGAGATTTAATTGTGGCTAGAACTGAGTATGTAAGGGAACATTCTTCTTTTATTAATATCTGTAATGAAGTATTACTTAACCATAGATATGAACCAAAGAATTATCCTATGAAATCTTATCATGATCAGAGTAAGCCCTCTACCAGACCTCCAGAAAAACCTGGTAAACCCTCTGCCCCAGTTGCACCCAAAAAATATGCAACTAATACTTTTTTTAAATGTAACAAACCTTGGAAGAAGTGCCATGTGTGTGACAAGAAAATTCATCTTGTTGAACAAACTGCAGACACTGAGGATGCTGATGTTGATCTCAATGGTTCTTCCAGTGACTGTGACAGTAATATCTCCTATGAAAATGACTCCCTTAAGGATTTCTTGATGTTGGAACAAGATGTGCAATATTTAGACAATATTTCTGATGAGTGTAATTTAGATTTATCTTCAGTAAAAAATGCTGAAATCATTAAATATATTACTGACAGCTCTATATCCATACCCCCTTTGAAAGCACCAGTTATCATTAACGGTAAAAATGTTGAGTTTCTTCTTGACTCTGGTGCTGGAGGAAGTGTGGTGTCTGAAAAGGCACTGGCTTCAGTGGATAAAGATTATATGGATAAATTATTACCTATTACATGTGAAAAATGGAGAGGTTATGGTTCTACCTTAATTCCTATTGGCAAATACAAAACCTCTGTATTCTTCAAATATAATGGTGGTTTTGTCAGAGCTATTTGTGAATTTGTTGTCATGAAAAATGATAATTTAACCAATTTGTTTATTATGGGTAATGATATTTTAACCATGTTTGGTGTGAAATTGGACCCAGCAAATAATTGCTTCAACTTGGGATTGAATGGCAAAAGGAAATTCAAAATTTCCTCCTCTAGAAAACCTTCTGGGCATCTGTTAAAGTCTTGTAACTCACTAATCCAGTGTATAGGCAGAACAACAATTGAAATGGATGATTTATTAAATGAAATAAATACTGCTTCTTTTGGTGATCAGTTAACTAGTTAACAAAAGGATTCTATTATTGCCTCAATTACCTCTTTCCCTATGGCTTTTGCTCATGGTTCTCATGTCTTAGGAAGTGTTCAGGAAGAAATGAAAATTACCTTATCATGTAACTTGAGTTATATTCCTCCTAGTCTTAAGAAAAACCCATATCCTGCTTCTCCAACAAAAAGAAAGGATATTGAGCGTAATATTTCTACCTTATTAAAAATTAATATAATTGAGAAAGTGGATGTCACCCCAAAATATTGTGTCATATCCCCAGTCTTGATTTCTTATGAAAAAGATAAGGCTAGATTATGCGGTGATTACAGAGCATTGAACACTTATACTGTTGATGATATTTATCCTTTGCCCAGAATTAATTCAATTCATGCTACCTTACAGGGTGCAAAATTTATTAGTTGTCTGGATGGCAATATAGTTTATCATTAAATTCCTGTTGAGAAAAATTCACAAAATTTTTTACTAATTGCAACTCATATGGGAATATATAAGTATGTTAGGATGCCTTTTGGCCCTAAAAATTCTCCTTCAGTTTTTCAAAAAGTCATGGATAACACTTTCCATCAAAAAATAATTGAAGGATGGCTCATGGTTTATATTGATGACATTATAATTTTTTCTAAAACTTTTGATGAACATATGATTCACTTAAATAGAGTTTTCCAAAAAATGGATGAAATCAATATGACCTTGTCCTTGAAAAAGTGAAAATTTGGTTTTCAATCCTTGAAAGTCCTTGGCCACGTTGTGTCAGGATTAAAAATTTTTGTAGACCAAAACAAAGTTGCTGCTATTCAAAATGTGAAAGCACCAACTTCTGTAAGAGAAATACAAAGTTTTTTGGGTATGTGTGGCTATTATAGACAATATATTAAAAATTATCAGGTCATAGCCTTACCTCTTACAAAACTGACCAGAAATGATGTTGCCTTTCTCTGAAATAATGACTGTCAAAAAGCTTTTGATACATTAAAAAGTTGCTTAATGACAGCCCCTATATTGGCTCTTCCATATTTCAACAAACCTTTTTTCCTATACACAGATGCTAGCTTTGTTGGTCTGGGTGCTGCCCTTCACCAGAAACAAATTATAAATGATAAATCCTCAGAGGTTGTAATTTGTTATATTTCAAGAACCTTGAGAAATAGTGAATTGAAATATGGTGCCACTCAATTAGAGTGCTTAGCAGTTGTTTGGGCTCTTGAGAAGCTTCATTACTATCTAGATGACCAAAAGTTTGAATTGGTAACTGACTGTAGTGCTGTGAAGTCCCTCTTAAACCTGAAAACACCTAACAGACATATGTTCAGGTGGCAACTTGCTTTTCAAGAATACAGAGGACTGATGACAATTATCCATAGGGCTGGAAATGTTAACTCCAATTTTGATATGCTCTCCAGATTGCCTCTACAAAATAATGACTCAAATCCTGCTTATGTACCTGAAGATGATACTGTTCATAACCATGGTATATTTATAGTTGATATGGAAGAAGAGTTATTACAATTAATTCTGGATTCATATGATAAGGATTCTGATTTAAATAAATTAGTTACTATCTTAAATGGTCCTGAAAATGCTTCAATTCAGGCATTGATTAAAACTCTTCCTGCTAAATATCAAAATGCTTTAATTAAAGAAAGTTTTCTATTGAAGATGGATATATTTATTATAGAAGAAAACTTACTAATGTAATTGTAATTTCTCCTTCTATGAAAGAAATTATCCTCAAACTTTGTCATGATGACATATTAGCTGGTCATTTTGATCTTGAGAAGACATTGATTAGACTCAAAAACACTGCTTGGTGGGCTAATATGTCTGAAGATGCAAAATTATATGTTGAATCTTGTGATTCATGCCAGAAATCCAAAAGAATGACTTGCAAGAGAGCAGGGTTATTACAGCAAATTGAAGCACCTGATGCTCCCTGGCAAATCATTAATATGGATTTTGTCACTGGTTTTCCTATTGCAGGTAAAGAAAATTATAATTCTTGTTGGGTAATAGTGGATAGATTTACTAAAATGTGCAAATTTGTCCCCACCCATAAGGATGTCTCCACCAAAGACTTGGCTTTCTTATGGTGGTGTAATATGTTCAATATAGTTGGATTCCCTAGAGCCATTATATCTGACAGAGATCCAAAATATACATCTGAATTCTGGATGTCTCTAATGGATATATGTGGTTGTGAATTAAAATTATCTACTGCTCACCATTCCCAAACCGATGGTCTAGCTGAAAGAATGATTCAAACTCTAGAGGATATGATTAGAAGGTATTGTGCCTTTGGATTGGAATATAAAGACAATGACAGATTTACTCATGACTGGGTCACCTTATTGCCTGGTCTTGAATTTGCTTATAATAGCACTGTTCACTCTGTTACTCAAAAGAAACCTTTTGAGCTTTAGCTAAGTTATGTCCCTCATACTCCTGCTCAAATACTCAATAGTAAATTGCCTAAATTGGAATTAAACCCTTGTGTCAAATCTTTTGTTCAAATGCAACAACTGTGCAGAAAACATGCTCAAACTTGTATTGATAAAGCATTTGAATATGAGAAGAAAAGATGGGATAAATCCCATAGGGAACACACATTTAAAGAGGGTGATGAAGTGTTGATATCTACTGTCCACTTCAGTTTACAGGGTAACAACAAAAAAAAAGATCCTTTTGTGGGTCCTTTTGTTGTGAAAAAAATGATTGGAGATAATGCCGATGAAGTTGTTTTATACTCTCCATATGATAGAAAACATCCTGTTTTCCCCATTTCCCTGTTAAAACCTTATACTTCCAATAGTGACTTATTTCCAAAAAGAAGAGGTAGACCTAAGAGAAACCCTCAGGAAGTCACAGAAACTGCTGAAATTGATAAAATTCTCAATGATAGAATTATCACTTCTGAAAGAGGTACTGAGTATTTATTGAGATTTAAAAATAAGTCATCTGAATATGATGCATGGATACCTGGTAAAGAAATTTCGAACCTTACTACTCTATTAAAAAAGTATAATATGAAAAAATCATAGCGTTTTTTATTGTTTTTTTTGGAGTGAGGGAGTGTCAGCCAGGCTGTCCCAGGAGCCCAGTAAATAAACATAAAATTTATTGGAATTAAATGAAGACATAATAATTACAAAGTATGCATTTAACATTAATATTATATTACATAATAAATTATATTAAAATATTATTTTATAATTAAAATAAATTTTATACTAATTTTATTATCATATAAATTAAGTATACATTAAAATAATTACTATATTCCATATAATGAGGTGTTATGTGTATTTAATGATTAATTAATTAATTATATGTTGATAATATAGTTATATCTTATTAAATTATCTTATATTGTAATTACATTAATTTTTAAATTTAAATATATAATTGAACCCTTTTCATATTCAAAATTATCCATAATTATTGACGTTGTTTTTGACCCTTATTTGTGATGAATATTAAATGCATTATAATAATTATTATAATAAATTTAAAATTCTAAATTTGGTTCAGTAGAAAAATTAATTACTTGTTTCAACTAGTTATTACATAGTCAAAAGAATTTATTAATTTTCTACAGACTAACACTAAAATTGATTACAATATTTTGTTGTGTCAAAACATTCCATTTGCTTCACTTAAAAAATCTATAAAAAATATTGTTATAGTTCATTTGATTACTTTTTCACATGGTTCTCATGTCTCAGAGTTGTTTAATTACTCACTATATTACTTAAATGATTTTAGAAATGGTGGCGTGAAACTTGTTTTCTTAATTGGGATTTTAATTACTTATTTCATCTTTTTCTCTCCATTGTTATGTTTCAATTATTTTCTTTTATCTTTTTGTTTCATCCTATCATTACTTTGTATATACTCAGTTGTGTTGCCTAATCGGTCCCTTTGCCTATAAAAGGCCTTGTGTTATTTCATTTATGATCATCACTTACTACTCAAACATATTTTTAATTACACTATTAAATTCATTTTATTTACACATATTTAAACTGCGCTTCCGCCTATTTAAGTAATAAAATAAATTATTAAAGGTTGTGATAAGAATATTTTAGTATTAATAGTTGATAATTGAACAGAGAGAATAAAAAAGTACTTACTTGATTAACCACATTGATCCCCGTCCAATTTTGTTAAAAATCTTTAAATTTTTATTATCAAACTTATATATTTCTGATTTTTTTATTTCATTTCCTTTTTATTTCCCCTTTTACTTTTTTTCAAATTAACTTTCCACATTTCTTCTAGACGACTGGCTGACAGAATTACTGTAAGTAAATACTAAAAACAATAAGTAGTAATAAATATATGATTGTAATAAATTGGTTTAATAAAATAATAAGTAAGTAAAGGATGATCAAAACCAACCAGAAAGGGAGGCCTTATATAGGCAAAGGAGAGACAAAGCACAGAGTTGAAATTCTAAATACGGTAGTATGAGAGAAGAATAAATAATATTCCTGAAAAACAGTTTCAAATAATAAGGTTGTTCCAAAAAGAAGGTGTCAGAAAAGTGTATTTACTGTATATGAAAAAAGTAAATTAGTTTATTTAAAAATTAATGTAGATTTCAATTCTAAATAAGTAATTTGAATTTTTTGTATATATCTATTTTTATTTGAATATTGAATTTTATTTCAATTTAAATTTTTTTAATTTAATTTTTTTTATTTTAATATTAATTTTTATTTCTCTTAACCTGTCATTGAGCACAGTGGTAGAAAAAAAAATATAAGGGACATTTTAATATTAATTTTAATTATTTACTAACTTTACCTTTTTGTAATTAGTTAATTTATTATAAGTAAATTTAATGTAAATATATTATAATTAATAAAAATAAAAATAATAAGGCATGGCTTCATTCTAGTAAAATATTAATTATTTTACTGGGTAAGTCTAGCAGCCTGGCTGACATTATTATTCATGGAGTGTAATAAGCTATACTTTTTATTGACTGTAAATTTATATTTCAGTTATAAAAAAAAGGGATTATACAAATTTTAATGATGCAAGGATGAAATAAATTTAAAGTCAGAAGAGAATATATCTCTCTTAAAATTTAAAAATTGTAATAAGGTAGTTTTTTCCAAAATTTAAAGTAATTATTTATGTGGATGATTATTTTTTTTTGTCATTAAAATTATATTTTTTTAAGGATTATTCCAAGAAAAAGAATTTAATTTTCAAAATTTGATGAAGGATATTTTTGAATGAAGGTGATGGTTGGGCAAGTTAAGAATGAAATTTCATGTTTAAAATTTTTAATCATACTGGACATGAAAAATATCTTATGCTTGATCAATCTGTGCTCAATGTGTGCTCAATCAGGGATCAAATAAGATTTTTGTTAGATCAACTTGTGCTCAATGTTGGACACACCAGGCTTTAATCAAGGACAAATCTCAGACTAAATTTGACTCTAATTTTTTCTCAATGAGGTATTCATGGTGAGTCTGATACATGGCATAAATTAGGGTCACCATGGAGTTCAAAGAGTGAGAACTGCTAGCAATTCACCCCCCAATTTCCCGTGGTGTATTTTTCTATCGTTATGTCCCTCCCTACAATATCCCCAACTCGCGTTGGATATTCCCATCAGGGATATCTTACTTGGTGCGTAGTGCCACGTTCTAACACCTCTAAACCTTAACATTTAATTTATCATCACAAAAATTGGATAGCTTCAACATTTTTTTTAAATTGGACTTTTTAAAAATTCTAATCAAAAAAATTTGAGAACAAGACATCTCTTAAGGATGGGGATGTAACATTAAAAAAGCTAGATTTTGATGGTGATTTTTTTGAAAGCCAACTCCGGTTCTATTGATAGACAAACAGTACAGCTCTCAAAAGAGGAACCATCAACTACCTATCCCCTTTAACACTAAATATGGCACTTCACTTTAAATGATCCGAATTCTTGAGCCATGGCACAACGAACAGTTTGCCTTTCAGGGAGGGTTTGTCTCCCAGTAGTACAGTCGATGTCGCTGAATGTTAGAACTTTACAAGAATCTTCATTTCTTGAGTTTACTCCCGATTTGATTGATTGACCTCCTTTTGACACTGGGATGCAGTCAGATTCATAAATTTTTTCCCAACTTTCCATGTCATGCCCGTTAAGTTCATCGCCATGACAATCACTCCTAGCAAATGCTGAAAAGCGTTCTTGCTTCGAGTAACCAGCCAACAAAAAGGCGAACAAGATAATCACGAGTACCTTCATGTTTCTAAACTTTTAAAATGGAATTATACAAGGAGAGACAGGCATGAGAAGGTTTTGAAATAAGCCTTGTGAAGAATATTGTGAGTATATTATCTTGGAATGTGTGAAAATGAGACGCTGTAAGATAAAACTCTCAAACAGACGATGAAGCAATACTCCTGTGTGTACGTTGTGAAATAACAAATGAAAGAAATTTCTTTAATCAACGCCAATCTTTTTGCGTGTTTCGCAGTAGTGATTGGTGAAATGAAAAAGACAAGCTAACATAGATATTGATGGTTGTAAGGTAAACAAAAAATAACTGGGTGTAAAGAATTGTTGACGGAAATAGTTTACCTCCAAGTAAGAGAGTTTTCGCGCTATAGAAGAATGATAAGATTCGTTACTTAAAGGTCACGATGAGCCAAAGATTTCTAGAGAATAATAGTTGCAGTAAGGGTAAGAATCGGATCATAAGGATAGTTGATAAAAAATTTTATACCTGAGACGAATGACAATTTTCACGGTACTCAAAGATAAGATCAATAACAAATAGTGATACCACAGCAAAATGTCTGTGGGGGAACTGGGACAGACAAGTGAAAAAAGGTGGATTATATGTGTTTTTAAAAATGATGACTTAAAAAAAATGTCCACATGGACTTGTACATTCTTGAAATTCGACTTATCTATCAGTCTGTTGAACACATGGAACGTCAATTGTGTTTTATTGTGGCTTGCTTTCCAAGTAATGAGGCGTTTTTTATGGTTGAATGATTTCATGGGAAGATGCTGAGGACACGCAGGGCAGGGGACTCAATGTCTCTAACGTATGAATATTACTGTCAATGGATCCCCACCCTGGAGCGAAATAGAATGTTTACCTACCCCCTCCACATCATTGGCTGTTTAAACCTTCCTTCAATCTGGTATCACCCCCTGCTTGTCAAACTTAAAATAGCCCACTTCTTTCAAAAACTGGAGGTTAGTATGTGATTGCTGATTTACTAACTTTGACACCCCTCATTGTGTATATTTTGCTTTGGGTGTAATGAACTGTTATTATACCAAAATAAAGAGTGACCAGAACTCTCAACCTCTCACTGTAAATGAAATTTTACATTCACATACGCTACTGGGCAAGTGTGAGGGAGATTGTTAGTATATACATAATATTCTAATTCATACTTATTATTATAATCTTTTTTGCATTACTTGTCCCGAAGTGGACTGATACTAACTGTATGTAGAAGAGAGAGAAGTGTATTGTGCTAGCGTGAGAAGTTGTAGTTATGGTATATATAGCTATCAAGTGTTCATCTATTACCATATCTTTTGTCTTCTTTTGCTCATCATCTCATCTCATCTCTCTACACGTACTCACTTGAATATACAGGTTAGCGCATTACTATCAGCGATTTCAGCTTCATCCACAGTGTTACTAGAGGAGAAGACTTACGCTAGATTAAAGGTTAGCACAACACTGTTCTCTTGTGATCCATATTATTTACGAGTAGATCTCATATCATACAGGTTAGCGCATTACTATCAGCGATTTCAGCTTCATCCACAGTGTTACTAGAGGAGAAGACTTACGCTAGATTAAAGGTTAGCGCATTACTATCAGCGATTTCAGCTTCATCCACAGTGTTACTAGAGGAGAAGACTTACGCTAGATTAAAGGCTTTTATTATTCTTTCACATTATCAGTACCAGCTCACGTACTTAAGCACAAACAACAACTAGTAACACTAGTAACATGGACAACAATAGCATCCGTGAATTAATCTCTGCACTTGAAAACAAAAATGACACAAAACTCGGAAGTGACAATTACTTTACCTGGGCTGCTCACATGGAAGGTCTTCTCTTCGAAAATGAACTGTGGGAAGTAACCGAAAACGAGTTTATAATAACAACTACTGAAAAAGAAGATGGGACAACAATCACGTCTCCAAGTGCAAATGAGATCAAGAAGCGCCTTAAGACAAACATGAAAGCGTATTCAATGATTCTTCGACATCTTGACCATGAAAACACGATGCTAATTTGCGACAGTCCAGAGCTAAAAGGAGATCCATACAAAACATGGATGAAACTGAAAGAGAAACATGCTGAAGTAAATCAATTCACTAAAGCCGCTGCCTACAAATCATTAAATGATCTGACTTACACTACGGATCTCAAAACCTTTATTAACGATATCCGAAAAGTCCTACGAAATTTGAGAAATGCTAAAATCAGCTATGAAGGCGACACTGTAGCTACTCAAATAATTATGAAATTACCTGATCAATATCAAACCACAGCTCAAAATATCCTGGCTTCTGGAAAGGTAACCATGATGAATGTCCTGGCAGTACTCGAACAGACTAGCAAATTTCACAATCTTCAGGACAACCAATCGAACGAATCTAAGACTAGCAAAGCCCTTATTGCCGACTCAAGTAAAACTGAAACGTCGAAGTCCAGAGAAAGAAAACCGCGAAAGAAATGCACGTACTGTAATAAAACAGGACATCTTGAAAGCGAATGCTGGGAGAAGGTTGGAAAACCAAGCTGGGTCGAACAACGCGATCAATGGAAGAAAGAGATGGCTGAGAAGAATAAAAAAACTAATGAGTCAGCTATGATGGCGTACAATCAGTATGTTCTTATCTCTTCTATCGACAACAACACCAACCTGAAACCAATCCTTGATTCAGGAGCCACGTCAACGATGATTAGAAACCGAAAGTACTTCTGGACATATCAGAGTACTAAGTTCGATATTGTGACTGGAAATGAAAACACAGAATGTGTTGGAAAGGGAACTGTTAAATTGGTTGAAGGGAAAAATGTTGTGACTCTTAATGCACTACATGTACCTAAATTACCGTATGATCTTGTGGCAACTATTGAGTTTTGGAGAAAAAATTATCAAGTTGAATTTGCTAAGAATCCCGAAAGATGCATCATCAGTAATAAAAATCTTAAATTCAATGCAGATATCGAGAACAATCTTTGCAAAATGCGTGGAAACTTCAAACCAGCTGAGTCCGCACTGATTTGCTCTGTAAAAATGTGGCATGATAGACTGGGACATCCAAACTCGAAGTATACAAAGTCAACTGTTGGTGAGACGTTGGACGACAGTCAGTTCTTCTGTGAAATCTGCGAAATGACAAAAGCGAAGAAACTACCATTTCAAGGACATTTTCCAACACCAAAGAAACCTCTGGAAGTGATCCACACCGATCTTAGTGGCAGAATCAATCCACCAACCAACAGTGGCTATGAGTACTATATGAAGATCACAGATGGATTAACTTCAACTCGTGCAGTATACCTGTTAAAAAACAAAGATGAGGCACTATCTAAATTAACGGAATTTAAGACAAAATATGAAAATATCTGTGAATCAAAAATTAAGACTATTGTAACAGATGGAGGAGGAGAATACTGCTCGAATAAATTTGAAACATACCTTAAAGACAATGGTATTTTCCATCAAATCACTGCGCCTTATACACCTGAGCAGAACCCAATCAGCGAGCGAGGAAATCGAATCACCACCGAGAAAGCTCGAGCGATGCTGTTCCAATCAGGGCTACCACTTAGCTATTGGGGAGAAGCAGTAATAACAGCAGTATATTTGGAAAATCTGATAGTTAGTAAGGCTGCAAATATGATATCACCATATGAAGCACTTACCGGCAGAAAACCAAAAATAACACATCTACACCCGTTTGGATGCCTAGCTATTGCCAATATTCCAAAACAACAGAGGAAAAATAAGTTTGCTCCGACAGGCACCAGATGTGTTCTACTTGGGTATTCTGAAGGAAACAACAACTATAAGTTGATGGAAATTCAAACAAAAAGAATAATCTTCACTCACAACGCCACATTCAATGAGTCAGTGTTTCCTATGAAAGATTGCAACAGCCCAAAAGAAATGTTCAATATCGTCACCATAAGTCACACAACAGAGACACCAACAAATCAAAATGTTGAAGATGATGAGGAATTTCATGATGCAGTAGAGGAACAAATAGAAGAACAGTCAGCAGATACTGAAAATCCAGTAACCAGACGACTAATCTTACGCCTTGGTCCACCGCCACCTGAAAATCAATCAGATCAGTATTCTGGACCTACCCTGAGATCTCATACCAGGAAGGTGATAAATGAACTTGAAGGTACCCACAATGCTTTAATAAACTTTGTCGAACAACAAAACACAGATCCTGACAATTACAGAAAGGCAATCAGTGGGTCTCAAAGGTCACACTGGATAAGTGCAATTAAAGAAGAACTTGACTCACTTCATGAAAATCACGTGTGGTGTATCGTCCCTGCTAATCATCAAAAAACAATACCTACCCGTTGGATCTTCAAAACAAAGTATGATGAAAATGGAGTCCTTAACAAATTTAAAGCAAGACTGGTTATCAAAGGCTATCTACAAAGACATGGAATAGACTTCAACGAAACGTTTGCACCTACCGGGAGACTGGCAACCCTTCGAACGATCTTTGCGCTTGCTGCTATTGAAGGATTACCGATGCATCAACTTGATATAAAGACTGCATTCCTAAACAGTAATCTTGACGAAGACATCTTTATTCAACCTCCAGAAGGTTTTACTGAGTGGTTGGATAGATCAAACTTGAACTGTAAAAAGGAGATAGAGCAATTAAATGGTGGTAGCAGAGTTTTAAAATTAAAAAAAGCACTCTACGGTTTAAAGCAGGCACCTAGAGCCTGGTATCAGGAGGTATCTAAGTGGTTCCATAAACATAAGTTTAAAACCAGCAATAGCGATCCCTGTTTATTTATTAGAAAAGATTCAAATGATGACTATTTATATGTGTTTATTTGGGTGGATGACATGGCTATCATTGGACACGGGGCTCATCAATTTCATGCTGAATTATCGAAGGATTTCAAGGTACATGACTTCACAAAAGCAACTTATCTACTGGGTATACAAATTACTCGACTAAATAGTACTTCTGTTCAACTACACCAAAGTCAGTACATAGCAGATCTATTAGAAACCTTCGGTATGACAGACTGCAAAATTAATCCTACTCCAATGCAATCAAATATCCAGCTGTTACCCTCTGATGATGACCAATACGCTCAGTTTCTGAAAACAGGAAATGACTATCGAAGTATCATTGGAAGTATTGGCTATCTAGCACAATGTACTCGACCGGATATCACCCATGCTGTCAACTATTTATCTCAGTTCCTCATAAAACCAAATCAGTCTCACTGGCAAGCGGCACTCCGAATTCTAAGATATCTCAAGGGTACAGCCAATGTTGGCCTACTGTACTCACGAGACTTCAAAACATTAATACCCACGAAAATCAATATTAGCAATCAAGCACCTACAGGTTTCAGTGATGCGGATTGGGCTGGATGTAATCTAACACGTAGATCAACTAATGGGTATGCCTTTCTGCTCGGTGGAGGTGCTATTTCTTGGAAGAGCAAAAAGCAAAACACTGTTTCCACATCAGCCACTGAATCTGAGTATAAGGGATATCTTGATGCAGGATTAGAAGGAGTATGGTTGCGAAAACTGCTAAGTGAACTAGGGTATGAAAACAATCAAGGAACGTTACTTTATGGAGATAATCAAGGAGCAATAGCATTGTCAAAGAATCCCGTAGCTCACAAACGAACAAAACATATTGAAGTACATTTCAACTGGGTCAGGGAAAAAGTACTTGATGGCGAATTAAATCTCAAATACTGCTCTACGCACGACATGGTTGCAGACATCATGACAAAAGCACTGGATCGTACAAAATTTGAAAAATTTAGAACAGATCTAGGCCTGAATGAATGTCGACGCACTATTGGTTCAAGTAATGAGGTGGAGTGTTAGTATATACATAATATTCTAATTCATACTTATTATTATAATCTTTTTTGCATTACTTGTCCCGAAGTGGACTGATACTAACTGTATGTAGAAGAGAGAGAAGTGTATTGTGCTAGCGTGAGAAGTTGTAGTTATGGTATATATAGCTATCAAGTGTTCATCTATTACCATATCTTTTGTCTTCTTTTGCTCATCATCTCATCTCATCTCTCTACACGTACTCACTTGAATATACAGGTTAGCGCATTACTATCAGCGATTTCAGCTTCATCCACAGTGTTACTAGAGGAGAAGACTTACGCTAGATTAAAGGTTAGCACAACACTGTTCTCTTGTGATCCATATTATTTACGAGTAGATCTCATATCATACAGGTTAGCGCATTACTATCAGCGATTTCAGCTTCATCCACAGTGTTACTAGAGGAGAAGACTTACGCTAGATTAAAGGTTAGCGCATTACTATCAGCGATTTCAGCTTCATCCACAGTGTTACTAGAGGAGAAGACTTACGCTAGATTAAAGGCTTTTATTATTCTTTCAGAGATGGGGGGCATATTCTCAAAAAGTATGATCAAGTGTGCAAAAAAACAAAAAAAAAGCGCTTAGCAGCTACATATACTCTATCTGTAATTCAAAAATGTTGTTTCTTTGTATTTACTGCTAAGGAGTGTCCCTAACTAAGGTGGAACTAACAAGTACACTGTTCCTTATTAAAATCATATACATGTTATCACATATGCTTGGATTGGTATGTTAGAACGGCCGCAGCCCAAATGACCGGTTACATTAGATAACTGGATCTGGGTAAGACAATCACTTTCGCGGAATACTGCCAACCTACAAGATTTCGCATTTTTTCCAGTGAAGCGGCTATCAGCTGAGCGGCTTGATGGGGGTACTGGAATGCAGCCAGAATCGTATGGCATCTCCACTCCAATTATTGGATGTCTGTCAAAATTATGGCCAGTGCAATCGGAAGAAGGGAATATTGTCACACCATCCTCCGAATAAACACGCAGTACCAATGCAAGTGAGACTATTAAATGCATCCTCATGACTTGGGACTTTTGGAGCATATGTAAAAAAACGTATAAAGAAGTAAGCACAAGGTGTTTTAAAAATAATGATGATAATCAAAAGTGTGAGTGTGTTACCTTAGACTATATATGTGAGAAAGATACTTCGTAAGAATAATGGACTTGAACAGCCAATAATGAGACACTCCTGCTGATATACGACAAAATTAATGACAGTTAGTTTTTTCCACCGGCGCAAAGGTCACTGATTGATTCGCAACAGAAATTGGGAAGATTAAAATGACAAGCGAACCTAAATACTAATAGTCGCAATGTAAGCAGGAATAGTTGGATTTAAAGAATAGATAGAGGAAATATTTCACCTCAGACCAATGGAGGTTTTTTGACGAGTGGATGATAGGAGTTATAGCAAAGAGTCACGCTGAGGCAAGGATATCTAAACAATCATGGTTGAAATGTAAATAATAGTAGTTGTATGTGATAAAATGTTAAAGCAACTGATATACTTTAGAATCATGCGAATTTTTGTAGCACTCACAAAAAAGATTGGGAACAAAAAGGTTTACCAGATGAAAAATATCTGGCAGGACTCTGGGGAAACTGTCGATAAAAGTTGCTTAATATGATTGATATATCACTACGCACCAAGTGAGATATCCCTGATGGGGATATCCAGCGCGAGTTGGGGATATTTTAGGGAGGGACATAAGGATAGAAAAATATGTGTCAGAAAAATATGTGCGAGAAAAATATGTGTAAGGAAAATATGTGCGAAAAAAATATGTGAGAAAAATAAGTGTAAGAAAAATATTTTGCAACCATGGGAATCTTTGTTTTTTATTTTTTTTTTCTCCGAAAAAATGATTTTTTTATTTCATTTTTTATTTTTTTCTGTTTTTCCACAATTTTTTTTTTGAAAAAAAAAATTCTCATGGGTCGCAAATGATTTTTTTTACACTTACGTTTCTCGCACTTATTTTTCTTGCACTTACTTTTCTTACATTTATTTTTCTGACCTTATGTCTCTTCCTAAAATATCCCTAACTCGCGCTGGATATCCCCATCAGGGATATCTTACTTGGTGTGTAGTGTATAGAAATGATGACTATGGAGAATTGTCCTCATGGAGTTACACATTTTTGAAGGATACGCCTGAATAGGTATCAGGTGAATTGTGGCTTTTGTGGCTTACAGTAAAAATAAAGCAGTGTCTTTGAACACGCTGTCACGTAGTTACACGGAGAAAAGATAAGACCACGCGGGCTAGTATCGTCCATTTTGAAATATGTATTCATGAAGATAATTATCTGATGCTCATTAGCCAAATGGACAATTGGAACAAGCTATGTTCTGCGACAATTCAGATTTTTTTTGCATATTTCTTTTCATCCAAGTGTTCATCACTGCTTTTCACGGAATTTATATCACTCACACCACTATTTCAATCTATTCAATTACACAGCCAGTCACCTTCCTTGCCCATTTCATCTTTCTACATTCACTACGCACCAAGTAAGATATCCCTGATGGGGATATCCAGCGCGAGTTAGGGATATTTTAGGGAGGGACATAAGGTCAGAAAAATAAATGTAAGAAAAGTAAGTGCAAGAAAAATAAGTGTGAGAAAAGTAAATGTAAGAAAAATCATTTGCGACCATGAATTTTTTTTTTTTTCAAAAAAAATTGTAAAAAAAACAGAAAAAGATAAAAAATGAAATAGATAAACATTTTTTTGGATAAAAAAAAATTAAATTTTTTTCCCATGGTTGCAAGATATTTTTCTTACACTTATTTTTCTCACATATTTTTTTTCCACATATTTTCCTTACACATATTTTTCTTGCACATATTTTCTATCCTTATGTCACTCCCTACAATATCCCCAACTTGCACCGGATATCCCCATCAGGGATATCTTACCATGTGCGTAGTGATTACTCTTCAATTTCATTCACTCAAAAATATATCCAAATGGATCTATGCCTGTGTTCCGTTTGCAGACTTCTCACATGCCTTAACTCCAAAGGCAAACCACAATCTGGACAATATGTATCTTGAACAACTCAAAATAGTCATCTTAAAATTGATTTATGGGAAAATTGATACTATTCTCCCCCACAAAGTTCCTCATCAGCATTGGAGACATTCACTTCAACATCAGACAATGATCCATCTGAGTATAGTGATTTCTGCTCTGATTTTATAGATAATAAGTTTATTTGTGGGTCTTCTAAATAAATATTGCGGGACTTTCAACTATTTACTAATGTTTTCATATTTGTATGATTTTATATATATAGTTTTTTTTTTAGTTTCTTTAAAGATTTCTAGCAAGAGCCACAAGAGCTAAGGAAGTCTTTCTCTTGACGGAGAAGCCACGGTGAGCGTTTCTGGAGAGGTCCTAGTAAAATTTTTGATTTCTTCAAGTTGTTGACATTGTTTGTGCTCCAACCAAGTGGCCATCTTGAAGTGACATTTCAATACTTGCTCTCTAATGTAAACTTCTACTTGATCTTCAAGGGTGTACTGTTAAGACCTGAGAAGGCGGACTACTACTAGTGCTTACACTAGCCTTTAAAGGGGACTGACTATGCTGATGCAGCAGTGAGACTAACTAGACTGACTATGTTGGGACTTCCAACAGTGAGGGAAGATGGGACTGACTGTGCTAAGTTAGCAGTGAGACAAGAGAGTACTGAATTACTAGATAAGTTGTCTGATGAGGAGCACTCCACAGCGCTTGCCCCATATAACCCCCTTATGCAATATCCAATTTCCGCCTCTTTACAATGCATAGCGCCTCTAGCGCTCCTCCCCTCCACCTCTCAACCAAGTCCTAACATTACCCCCTCTTTTACCCCTCCTGCCCCCTGCGCTCTTCTTCAAACTCCTTCAACTTTCTCTTAGCATTCATCAAATTTTTTCCAGTTCCCAAGACCTATCTCCAACCCCATAACCTTTCCAATGCACTAAATACTGAACCTTCCCCTGGTACATCCTCTTTGAAACAACCTTTTCCACCTTAAACTCCTCTTCATTTCCCACCTGGATTGGTGCTGGTGGCTCTTCCAGTCATCCTGGAATTGTATCTTTTTTGTGCTCTGTGAGCAATGAAATGTTGAAAACTGGATGTGCTTGCCTCATTGAGATTGGTAGCTCTAGTTCATAAGCTGAGTCAGATATTTTGAACTTAAATTTGAATGGCCCCACTTTCTTGTGATCTAGTTTAGCGCTGGGGCACAATGTGAAAAGGAAAAATGAGCTGAGCCAAACCTTGTCTCCTACCTGTAGTGTGCAATGTTTGGTCTTTCCTTGATCATGATGACTCTTCATCACTTGCTGGGATAACTTGAGCACTACCTCCAGTTCTTGATGTATACTCAGTATCTTCTGGATCCGCTCTTCAGCTTCTGGGACTTGTAACATGGATGGGGTACCAATTGAGAATGTTGGGTGATACCCATAGTTAGCATAGAATGGTGACGTGCCTGTTGCAGCATGTGTCCAGTTATTGTATGAGAATTCAGATAGAGGTAATAGCTATACCCAATCATCTTGCTGATAATTAATGAAGTGGTGCAGGTATTTTTCAATTGCCTTGGTCACTATCTCAGATTGTCTTTCAGTTTGTGGATGCCATTCTGTTGACAATATGGGCTTAATTTTCAGTTTTTCATACATTGCTTTTAATAACTTAGAGTTAAAGGTACTTCCCCTATCTGATACTATACTTTCAGGAAATTCATGCAATTTCCACACATGTGCCACCATTAGGTCTGCTATACCCTCTGATGTTACTTTTGTAGTGGTGGGGATAAAGTGCGCCATCTTGGTGTAATGGTCAACTACTGTGAAGATCACAATCTTCCCTTGTGACTTGGTTAAATCCACTATAAGATCATAGGAGAGCTCTTTCCAAGGCTGCTTGGAAATTTTCTGTGGGGTCAATGTTTTTATGGTTGGAATGACCTTGTTTCTCTGGAAAGAGCCACATGCCACTACATAGCACTGGATTTAAACCTTCATGGACTTCCAGTAAAAGCTTCAATTTACCATCTCCACAGTCTTAAGCAGTCTTGGGTGTCCTTCCATTGGGGAATCATGTCTTGACTTGAGCACCTGCCTTTTGAGCTCTTCATCATTTGGCACCACTATCCTACTATTCCAATATAGTGCTTCCCCTTCCAGATAATACTCCTCCAATCCTTTCCTTACAAATACCTCTTTTGATAACAGAACCTTCACCAGCTCCTGTACTCCCTCATCCTTTTCCTGACTCCTCCTTACCCATTCCATTAAATCCTCATCCACTAATTCCACCTTGTCTAGGATTACCCCCTCTTCAAGGCCCCCCTTTGAAAATGTTGTGCCAACAGTATGTAGCTGGTCCAGTGCTGGGGGAAAATCAGGATGTTGTGATAGTGCATCAGTTTTGCCGCTTTTCTTCCCTAGTTGGAATGTAAAAACAAACTTAATGCTACTAAGCAGTTCAGCCCAGTGTGCTTGTTGGCGAGTAAACTTTTCTGTGGTCAGGAAGGGTTCCAAGTTTTTATAATTTGTGTAAATAATAGCTTGTAACTGGTGAAGCCCTCCTTCCAAATAGTGGCTCCAGGTTTTCACCACCTCTACTAGTGCCAATAAATCCTTATTGTATATTTTGTATTTTAGTATGGCTCCTAGCAGTGTTTGTGACAAATATGCTACTTAGTGCAGAAATATTTCAGCATTGTATTGGGATAATACTTCCCCTAGTGCAAAATCTGAACAGTTGTATTCCAGAAAAACTGGCTTTGATAAATCAGGGATCACAAGAATAGGGGCTGTCAAAAATTGTCTTTTGAGGTAGTCAAATGCATCTTGTTGGCTGCTTGTCCAAGTAAATTTGGCTTCCTTTTTTGTGAGGTCATGCAATAGCTGGCAAATTTGTGAGTAATTTTCAATAAAACAACAGTAAAAATTTGCAAAGCCTAAAAATGACTGAAGCTCCTTTACTGATGCTGTTGTTGGCTAATCTATTACTGCCTTTACTTTTTCCTGATCATTTTTCAGCCTATTTTTTGAAATGACCATACCCAGGTAGGGGATTTCACCAACTCAGAAGAAACATTTCTCTGGTTTCAACCATACTTGGGCTTCTTTCAAATTCTACAAACAGTCTTTCACATGTATCTGGTGTTCCTCTCTTTATCTCGAGTAAATAAAGATGTCATCTAGATACACCACCTCATCTATCACTATTCTGTCTCTAAAGATGCTTTTGGTGAAATGTTGAAAAGTGGCGGGCACATTACATCGACCAAAAAGCATTACCATACCATCAAAATAACCAAATTTAGTACAGAATGCCAGTTTTTGTTCATCAGCTTCTTTCACATGTATGTTGTGGTAACCTTCTCTAAGGTCTAGGGACTTGAAGATCTCTCCACCTTGAAGACTATCAATTGGCTCACTAGTCAAAGGAAGGAGATATCTGTTTTTTACCATCAGCATGTTTAACCTTCTGAAATCCATACAAGGTCTTAATGACCCATCCTTTTTTCCTGAAAAGATCACAGGGGCAGCCAAGGGAATTTTTATTATTTAATAATAACAATCTTTAGGTTCTCATCAATCATCTCCTTCAGCACTTTACACTCCAAGATGATGGTGGGATTATGCAACTAAATTGGGGGGTTGAGACTGGTATCAGTTCAATGGCAAAGTTGTATGGTTGATGAGGTAGCAGGGTCTTGACTTCCCCATCTTCAAACAACAGTAAGAGCTCCCAACAAGCTTCAGGGACCATTTCTTTGAGGCTCTTTTCTGGATTTTAAGTCTGGACCTTTGTTGAAATCTTGGCAGATATGTTCCAAGCTGTTGTGTCACATTCCAGTTCCACCTCCTCCTTCTCCTCCAGCCCCCCCTCCAAGTCCTGAAACATAGCATTAAGAGAGAGTGTCAGTTCTTGCAGAAAGTCTAATTATGATAATGAAACACCAGGAGACTCTCCAGGAAGGGCCCCTGACCCCTGAAGGGGCCAGGGGGCAAATTATTTCTCTGCACCATCCACTTTTCCATCCTCCACTGTAGAAAGAAACAGTTCTATAATATTAAGCTATAGATACAGTCCAAGATGGTTTGGTTCTTTTTTCCAAAAAGAAAAAAATATTAAAAAAAGCGCCCGAAAATCTAATTTTAAAGACAGTGAAAGCACATATTATAAGTAAGGTTATTCAAATTTGTTGGAGCTGAGAGTAGATTAACTTATAGAGATGTTTGTTAAGAAAAAGGGAAATT
This sequence comes from Hemileia vastatrix, assembly GCA_030280995.1. Lineage (NCBI taxonomy): Eukaryota > Fungi > Basidiomycota > Pucciniomycetes > Pucciniales > Zaghouaniaceae > Hemileia > Hemileia vastatrix. The sequence continues at coordinate 8,275,923 of JASXTE010000015.1, forward strand.
TTTATTTTACTATAAGTAATCAACCTGTTGGCTAGATCTAGTCTCAGTAAGGGCTAGTATTCTCAATTACTCCCTCTTGAAGCACTCTATTCAATACTATACTTACTGTAGCAATAAAATAACTCTACAGCCATACTTATGGTATGCACACCATTATGTACAAAAAAACTAAAATATAATAAAATAAATCTGTTTTTACTCTTTATCTATTATCCTCTATATTGTAGTCTATACACATGTCTACTCTACAATATTCTTCTATACTTTTACCTACTCACTGCTACTACTCTTTCCACCAAAAGATGAGTGCTGTTCATATACACCTGTATGTTCAGAGCTCTACCCCTATTCTCTTTTTCCCCACTTGGTTTTCTACATAAGTTTAGTGCTATACAAGAGTGTCAAACAGTATCTAAATTTCTCATTAGTCTATGTACATTTATTAGCATAATTCTTGGTTCTAATATTGCCTGATACATCTAGACAAGAACTACTATTAGCAACTGAAAATCCACTCTCTTTTACATACCCTACCTTTCCTGTGATTTCTGAATTAATAATAGGTACAGTACCGCATTTTTACCTATTTTATAACCTATACTCACCACATGAGTCCCTGCTAGCAGTTAAACAGTCCACACTGAGAAAATAACTTCCCTATTTCAGATCTTACTTGCTATTCCTATCTTTGAGCACTACTTAAAACCTATTTTTTCCCCTATTTCTACCTTTTTTTTCTTGATGCGTTTTTTATCTCAACAGGTGAATGCTGCTTTACCCAAAAGGTTTCATCTTTAGTGTAATTTTTATTCCATTTCTTGTCGTTGTTTCTTAACTCCATAGTATGCATCTAGCGCTAACTATAGTTTTAACAAGTACATACCATATCCTCTTTTTTTATAGATCAGTACACATTTCCTTCATTTATTTACTTTCTGGGGCTAGTATAGCCATAGCATACACAAAAAAAACTTTGTGCGGAGAGTCTACTCTCTCTGCACTCTTGAAGACCCCTTTATTGTGCTTCCATTTCCATCCTTCTAGTCAACCCCTTTGTTATGCTCCTGATATCTGAGAGATTTGCTGTGTTACTGCGAGATGTGTACCACACTGCCCTTCCCAATATTTTTTGTGCCTTCTCCTTATATTGCTACACTTTATATCCTCCTTGGCCCTCTTTGGCATTCCCCATTGGTGACCCATACCCAGCCTGTTGCTTAGAATCAAGAGGAAGCATCAGTTCTGGCAGCAAGTCAACTGATGATAACAAAACATCAGAAAACTTATCAGGATGGGCCCCTGACCCCTGAAGTGGCCAGGGGGCCAATACTTTAGCGCCAGTATCCCCTTTCCTTCCCATCCAAAACTTCTTTTTGTTCCAATCAATCTGTGGGTTATAGCAGTCCAGCCATGTCATCCCCAGTACCATGTTGTACTGGTCTTTCAGGTTTGTTGCATATTCCCTTCACTGAGACTCCCTTCCACCACACAAAAATCTGCAAAAAACCTTCTCTCTTACTTCTCCTCCCCCACATGGAGATCCATCATACATAATTAGGTGCCTAGAGTGGTCTAATTTTTTCTTTTTTAATTTTATTTCTCTGTAAAAACTTGTTGGAAATAAAACAGTCTGTGGCCCCACAGTCCAGCAGGGCTCATACATTTGTTGTGTCATTAAGGGTTATCAAAGGCAAATTAGTATAATATGATTATCATTCACTTCAATTGGCTTACATGCTGATAACTCCTCTACTGATTTCCCCTTATACTTTTCTCTAATCTGCTCAGGGAGTGAACAACCTTCACTCCCAAGCACTTTCTTTTACCTGTGCCTTTCCTGCACTATCCTCCTCTTCACTAACCCTCATTTTCCCTCTGAACTCCCTTTCCAGATGACCACTGCTTCCACACCTGAGGCACAGATCTTTGCTCATGCGCTTCTTATACTCATCATCCAATAACTTTTTCTTCCCACTAGTACCACATGCTTTTGCTGCATCAATATCCATGGATTTTGGGTCCCTGGAATTAGTCACGCTTGAACCGTAGCTTCCCCACAGACAAGCGCCACACCAACCATCCTTTTATTGATGCATGAACTTGTTGTCAACTTGGATGGCCAGTTCCATGAGTTACTGGAGGGATGTTTAGAAAAGGTGGCTGATTAGGGCATCTCTTATTTTTGATGAGAGCCCATTCCTAAAGTGAAAAATGAGTGCCCTTTCACCCCATGTTTTGACGTAGCTGGCATGGCCGCAGAATTCTGACACATACTCAGTGACCAAGTTTCTTTGTTGCAGCTGATTGAGCACATGCTCTGAGTAAATGGCCACATCTGGGTTGCCAAAGGCAAATTTGAGCACCTCCATTAACTGAAAGAAGGTTGTCTCTTCCTGAGAGTCTTTGAGGAGCTCCTTGTTGTATTGACTTTCTTAGTGTGCTGCCTCCTCCGTGAGGTATGATATTGCAAACCCAATTTTTGCTTGATCATCTGGGAACTGATATCCATTGAGCAGGAAATAGAGGTTTACCCTCAAAACATACTGATCTGCCTGGGGACCTTGTTTTCAAAAAAATATTCATGGGACCACAATCTTTGGGCCTTTGACAAGTGGCGCCAGTGTGGGGGGTGGCACCTGTGCTCTTGCTTTGGCTTAGGCAGCATCCAATTCTGCTTCAGTGTGGACAAGTTATGAGGGTTCATCCTCTTCTAGGCCCTCCATAAGCTTAGCATTCTGTTTCTTAAAGCATACCATCTTCTCTTACATTGAAGCAAGAAGTTCTGCAGGGTTCATTCTTCTTAGTAGTATTCCAAATAAGATCGGACTAAATTTTAAGACCTGAGAAAGTGGACTACTACTAGTTCTGAAGCTAGCCTTTAAAAGGGACTGAATATGCTGATGCATTAGTGAGACTAACTAGAATGACTATTTTAGGACTGCCAAAAGTGATGGAAGACAGGACTGACTGTGCTAAGTTAGTAGTGAGACAACAGACACCATGCAATATGGGGGGCAGACCTGCTAGCAAGTCCACAACCCTGAACCCTAATTCATATCTTTTTCAGCACACACTGAGTGTTGATGAAACAATCATGAAGAAATATTGAATTTACTTTGAAAACACCTTGAAACTGATTTTAACCTTCATTGAACTACAGTTGATTAATAGTTCAAAAATACACAGCAGCAGGAAAAAAGTGTGCACTAGACGTCTAGTGCTTTTTTTGCTTCCTGAAATAATTCCTGGTAGAATTCCAAGTGGGACTTCCATCTGATACCTCCCTCACCTAATTCTCCCTTTTCTTCAATCTGTCTTCCTATCCTACCCCCCTTATCTTGTTGCTAACCTTTCCATCTACTTAACCTTTCTACCCTATGCCTTCCCTTCACAGTGAGAAAACAACTCTCCTCTCCTTCCACCCCTCTCCCTTCTCTTCTCTTTATTTCTCACACCTCCCCCAGAACCTCACTCACCTTTCTCATCCCACTGTCATTATTTAGTTTCATTTTACTTTGTATTTTTTTCTTTTTTCATGTTTCTTCCCTACAAATATCTTCCTTTATCAACACTTGACCACATTTTTTTGGTAAACACAAGCAACTCAAATTCTGAAATATGTATTCAGTTACATTAAATACCACTAGGAATGGGTTATAATTCCTCAAGATTTTATTCCTTGTTATTTCTAATTTATACATATTAATTATTCTCAAGTTTATCAAAGGTTGGCTACTTCCCAAGCCCTTGCATGCCTCCCCAGCACTTTTTCACCTCTCCCATCTCGTTTCTCACCTTAAACAGCAAAATCAAGGGACTGGGGAAGTCTGGAAAAGGTGAGAGAGGGGCTTTAAAGGGCTGGGAGAGGTTATAAAAGCCCCTAATCCACTTTGGGAAGGCTAGAAAAGGAGAAAGAGGGTCTTTAAAGGGCTAGGAGAGGTGATAAAGGCCTCTCACCTACTACTCCCAGCCCTACTCAGTCTTTACAGCACCTTGCTCACATCTCCAGCCAAATTAAGGGACTTGGAAGGCTGGGGGAGGTGAGGAAGAGGCTTTTAAAGTCTGGGGGAGGTGATAAAAGCCTCTCATTTACTTCTCCCAGCCATCCTTAGTCTTTACAGCACCTTGCTCACATCTCCAGCTAAATTAAGGGACTGGGGGAGGCTGGGGAGGTGAGTGAAAGGCTGAAAAGGGCTTGGGAAGGTGAGAAAGGGCTAGGGGAGGTAAGCAAGAGCTGGGGGATGTGGAAAATAGACTGGGGAGGTGAATAATAGTTTGAGAATATGAGAGAAAGGCTGGTGAGGACTAATGGAGGTGATTGGGGTGAGTGAGGGGAATGGGAGGTGAGCAAGAGGTTGAAAAAGGGGTGGAGTTGTGTTAAAAGTGAAAATAGAGTAGAGGGGAGTAGTGAGGAGTGCTTAAATTTAGATTTTGAAGCTTAAAGGGTGTAGCAAATGTATCAGGAGGGCAATAAAACGGTGGGGAGTGGTAATATAATTAACAGAAATGACAAGGCAGAAAAAGTTGTGTGGAGAAATTGAGAGGTTGTCCATTGAAGTAGTGAAAAATGGAGAGTGAAATTTGTTCTTCAGGCAAGCATCAGAGTCCATCCCCTCAATCTACAGCTATCAGTGGGAACAAAGAGTGCACTAGATGTCTAGTACTTTTTTTTTCTTCCTAAAATGATTTTAATGAGGATTCCAGTAGTGATTCCCTTTGTGTACTCCCTCACCTAACTTTCGTTTATCTCTCACCTCCCCTTTATATTTTCTCTCTTTTCTCCTGAGACATCACCTCCTTTTTCCCATTCTAATATTTTTTTACTTCTCCTCTCTTTTCCATTTTTTAAATCTCCACTTTTCACCAATATCCTCCCCTTCCACTTTCTATAGTTATATTTCACTTTCACTTTCCCTTATTATCTTCCCCTTCCACTTTCTATTGTTATACTTTCCTTCCACTTTCTATTGTTTTATTTCCTTTCCACTATCTATTGTTATATGTCCCTTCCACTTTCTCTCATTCTCCACTGCACTTCACAAATGTTTCAATTACTACTAGAATAAGAAGGGACAATGCGCATCATCCAAGTTTCTTGCTGAATAGTTTAGAGGCACTGAAAAACAGGTTACTGAATCAGTGAAGAGTTTCCATGTGCATACCAAAGAAAAGCAGCAGAAGTAGACAAAAAGGAAATGTAAGAGCTAAGTGGTGCAGTAATGAATACAGTGACAGTAACTCATCATAATGGTGAATTTTACAACTGGAGTTGAAGCTGGTGTAAAGAAGAATAGGGCTCAAACAATATCAGCTTCACTTAAGACTCTACTGTGTTAGCTTATTGGTGGAAGCTTTGCTCAGTATTTTTCTCACTTCTTGTGTAATTTTTTTTCCCCCAATACTTTACTCAAAAGTGAAAATTTGTGAAGGAGAATGAATGATTATGCTTTCCAGTCTTAATTATGCAATATGAATATCAATATTGAATATCCTCTTTTTTTGATCCTGTTGATATAATATTTTCAACAACAAATTAAGAGTTAAGTAAGCACAACTTTGTCATTGAAATAGATAGATAATTCAATATGACTGTTGCAAATCCAATGAGCTATTCAGGTTTATAATCGAAGTGAAATTGGCCAAGTTATAGCCATTTCAACCTAACATGTTATTTTCACTAAGAAGTGCTATATCTCACTCAAACTTTTAAATACAATAATAACTTTATAATTTAGAAAGGTTATTATGATGATTCCAAGTCCAATGAGCTTTTCAGGTTTAGAATCTAAGTATAATTGGCAATGTTATATCCATTTCAACCTAACATGTTATTTTCACTAATTAGTACTATATCTCACTCAAATATTTAGCTAAAAGTATATTTTTAAGATATAGAAAGGTTAATATAGTGATTCCAAATCCAATGAGCTATACAGATTTAGAATCTAAGTATAATTGGTAATGTTATAGCCATTTTAACCTAACATGATATTTTCACTAAGAAGTACTATATCTCATTCAGGTTTTTAACTAAAATAATAATTTCAAGAAATAAAAAGATTATTATAGTGATTTCAAATCTATGAGCTATTTATATTTAACATCTAAGTAAAATTGGCAATTTTATAGCCATTTCAGCCTAACACGTTATTTTCACTAAGAAGTACCATATCTCACTTAAATTTTTAGCTAAAGTAATAATTTTAAGATACATAACAGTTAATATAGTGATTCCAAATCCAAAGAGATATTTAAATTCAGAATCTAAGTAAAATTGGCAAAGTTATAGCCAATTAAACCTAACATGTGATTTTCACTAAGAACTTCCACATCTCACTCAAATTTTAAGTAACCATATAATTTAAAGATATATAAATTTTAGTATAGTAATCAAAACCCAATGATCTATCCAGATTTAGAATATAAGTCTTATTGGCCAAGTCATGACAATTAATGAGATGTGTCACTTCTCAGTAAAAATTACATGCTAGGTTCATGTTGAGTTGAAATAGCTATAGCTTTACAAATTTACTTATATTCTGAATATAAAAAACTTATTGGATTTGGAATTACTATATTAACCTTTCTATATCTTAAAAATATTATTTTAGCTAAATATTTGAGTGAGATATAATACTTCTTAGTGAAAATAACATTTTAGGTTGAAATGGATATAAAATTTCCAATTTTACTTAGATTCTAAACCTGAATAGCTCATTGGACTTGGAATCATCATACTAAACTTTCTATATTATAAAATTATTATTGTATTTGAAAATTTGAGTGAGATATAGCACTTCTTAGTGAAAATAACATGTTAGGTTGAAATGGCTATAACTTGGCCAATTTTTCTTTGATTATAAACCTGAATAGCTCATTGAATTCACAGAAATCATATTGACTCATCTATCTATTGCAATGTCAAATTTGTTCTTACTTAACTCTTAATTTGTTGTTGAAAATATTATATCAACAGGATCAAAAAATGAGGATATTCAATATTGATATTCATATTGCATAATTAAGACTGGAAAGCATAATCATTCATTCTCCTTCACAAATTTTCACTTTTGAGTAAAGTATTGGGGGAAAAAAAATTACACAAGAAGTGAGAAAAATACTGAGCAAAGCTTCCACCAATAAGCTAACACAGTAGAGTCTTAAGTGAAGCTGATATTGTTTGAGCCCTATTCTTCTTTACACCAGCTTCAACTCCAGTTGTAAAATTCACCATTATGATGAGTTACTGTCACTGTATTCATTACTGCACCACTTAGCTCTTACATTTCCTTTTTGTCTACTTCTGCTGCTTTTCTTTGGTATGCACATGGAAACTCTTCACTGATTCAGTAACCTGTTTTTCAGTGCCTCTAGACTATTCAGTGAGCAACTCAGATGATCTGCATTGCCCCTCCTTATTCTATTAGTAATTGAGGAGAGTTGTAAGAATAGAGTAGAAATAAAGGAAGGGAACATAAGGTAGGGGGGTGGGAGCAATGAGATAGAACATAGCCATTCAGTGACATAGACTGAAATTGAAAGCAGAATCACAACAAGGGATAAACAAAAGCACTAGACGTCTAGTGCACACTTTTTTCCTGCTGTGTCTATTCTGCCAATATGGAAAATGATTGATAATTATTTTTTATTGATATTTTTGAACGTAAACCTATATTTCATACATCTTTATTTTATATTTTTGATTTACAATGCACTTTAAGACTAAGAAAGTAATATAGTAAAATAATTGGTAATGAAATAATATTTTGCTTTTTTACACAAGAATTCACAGAATGCTTCTGATAACTATAAATGATACAAATAAGTAATATGATAGGAAAATTATAGCAAAAAGTTGAAAACTATAACAAAACATTTAAAGAAATTTTAAACTATTGAAAATATGTATTTTATGAGTTTATTGTATTTATTTTTCAATTTAATAGTCAAATATGTTGGTTAGATTAAAAATAGCTTTGAATTAAATTAAATAATTCAAGTAAAGGTTGAAGAAGATATTTATCTACATATATAACCATTTAGGCTGATTTCTTATTTTGTGATTGCTATATATAACTGGATAATTGACTGTAATAACTGCAAATTTAAAAAATTTAAATAAGTTATCTACCTAAATATATTTATAATAATCTTTTCAGTAACAGAAAAAACTTTCTGAGTCCTTTCTTTTAATAATTTTTTTCATATCAATTACTATATATGTTTTCAAAAAAAATATTTATCATGTTTTTGGTGAAACTTAGATTGAACTCTCAATGCAATCCTGTCTCCAAGTGTGGTTCAAGATAAGTTAAGCCATGAAAAATTTTATACGTTTTTAGAATTTTTATTGAATACTTTTAAATATAAAAATAATTATATTTCTATATCAAAATATTTTTATTAAATATTTTGAAAATCTGAAAATAAGTACAAATTAAGAATCATTTTTAGAAAATATTATATTAAAAATATTTTTAAGTTGATTACATATTATTATGATATTATTTCTTTCCATATAACAGATTAAGAAACTACCTAAAAATCAATTTTATACAACTTTATTATATAAAAAAGATATCAGCTCTTCTGCTTAGATTTGAAGTACTTCAAAAAAACATTATTTTTGCCTTAGGTACACATTATATAGAGTATTCAGAGAATCATATTTATTTTTTAGACTTATACTTGTAAGTTGAAGGGAAGCCTCACAGGATAAAATTGGTCATTTTTGTAAAAAAAAAAATAAGAAAATATCTTTTAAATCAATATATATTTTTATAAAAAGTAAAATTTTAATATTTATGTTTTGTTTTTAATCTTTTATGAAGATTTGAAATTTTTCTATTTAAATTAATTTTTATAACAATATACTCATTCCAGTATTGCTTTGTTACAAGGCCAATTTCAAGAAAAATTTTAAATTCATCTGTTTAAATAAAATATCAAATGGATTATTTTTCATACACTTAGAAATTGAATAGAAACATCATATAAGATCTACCAATCAGCATAAATATCATAATTCCAATAAATCATTGATGAATCTTGAAAACATATATTTAATTTTACAATTGTGTGTAAGTGTTCAGTTGTGAATTACTCCTATCAAAACTTTAATTCTAATGACTAAAAAAGCGTCCCTGCAATGTTTAATTTAATTTATTTTTCAACACCATAGAATGGAAATATTTTTTCTTTCATTTGAAACATGGAATATTATTATTTTTTATCAAATGATGATTGCTTTTACAGCTGCTTTCTACATGGGTATAATCTAAAGTGCCTACTGTGTCTTTTTTAAAAAATGAATATCATATAGTAGTTTTCAAATTTGAATCTGATAGAATTATGACAAACTACCACTTTTACCTATTTAATTCAGTTCTTGAAAAATAATACAATCAAAATATTTACCTGAAGCACATTTTTAACATGAGAACACTTTGCACATTATATGGTGCTTATTCCCAGTTTGACACTGAAATTATCCCACAATACAGCATTGAAGCAAAATCAAGCACTAAAGTAAATTTTGAATAAATTTATACTACTTTGTTTTTATTATCTATGAATCTTTAGATCTAGCTTGAATTTTGGTCTTTCATATAGAAAATTCACTAAGTATTGATTAATTATTTAAACTCAAGAGATTACTCTACCAAATAACCATATTTACATGAAGTTTTGATGAAATACATTGTAAAGAGTTCTAGAATATCATATATGTATTACATTGAATAAATTTATATTGCAAAAATTCTTAGTAGTTGAATATTCAATAGAAAAAAAATAAGTAAAAAGATATTTCCTATTAATTTTAATCATCTTCTTGCATACAAAAATGTAAAAAACTGGATTAAAATTCACTGGTATAAGAATTATATTTCTTTCTAGGAATATAATTAAACATTTTATCAATTATTAGTGCTTAGTGTAAGAAAGCTATTAGAGGACTTCATTGAAACAGAAATTAGGAAAACATATGTCTATCTTTTATTTTTTTAATTATGAATCTTTTCACAGTATTCTAGAATAAAAACTTGAGAATTTCAATGGTTCAATAGGTTTCTTAAATAAATCCATTGAATTGAAAATACCTATATTTCATAATCAGAAATAATAAAAATACAAAAAATAATCAGGTAATATGGTTTAAATTAAAAAATAAAAGCTTCAAAGTCTTGGTTAAAAGGAGCTATAAATAAAAATAACCTCTGATCTTATTTTATATTTTTTCAAAAAAAATGATATAAAATCATTAGAGAGGTTAAAAGTGATTTTGAAATAAATAGTATAATTTTCAGTCTTTTTAATGATCAAGTGAAATTCAAAATGAAAATGAAAATGAGTTTTTATGAAAAAAATTCTGTGAATGGATCAGATTATTAATCTTCCCTTATTATTTATATAAATTATTCATTAAACTTTCACTATTATTTGAGCACAGACTCATCCATTTTTGTTTAAGAGCTCAAGATGAGTTCAAAGTAAAGTTCAGTCTGAGTCAAGTCTGAGTTCAGTCTGAGTCCAGTCTGAGTTCCATCTGACTTCAAGTTGAAGACTTGCTAGCAAGTCCCCCCCAAGTACTGTATGATGAGAGTACTGAATTACTAGATAAGTTTTCCAATGAGGAGCGCTTCACAGTGTTTGCCTCATATAACCCCCTTATGCAATATCCAATTTTCCACCTCTTTACAACACATAGCGCCTCAAGTGCTCCTTCTCTCCACCTCTCCATCAAAACCTAACATGTAATCTTGATAATGGGCCATATTAAAACTTAAAATTGAGTGTAATTTTTTGGAAACCTCATTACATTTTACAGTGGTAGAATTAGGCTCTGGATCAGGGATATAATAGGCATGAGAATAATGAGATCCAGAAGAATCTGTATTAGGTCATCAATAAACCGTCAAAGATTTTAAATTTAAAGAGGAAAGAAGCATTTGAAACACTTTCTAGAATCAACAGTGTCAAGATCAAAATTCAAATGTAGGCTATGTAGAAATTTTTCCTCAAGAAGAGATATATGTGGGTTTCAGATGTTGTCCTAGGAAGGAGTTTTGATGTTAGGATTTGGTTGAAAGCTGGGGAGATGGAGCACTATGGGTGCTATTCATTGTAAAGAGGCAGAAGAGTAGATATTGCATAAGGATTTATATGGGGAAAGCACTGTGGAGTGATCCCCATCAGACAAATTATCTAGTAATCCAGTTACTCTCTAGTCTCACTGCCAATTGGAATTGTCAGTCCCATCTTCTCTCACTGTTAGAAGTCACAACATAGTCAGTCTTAGGTAGTCTCAATACTGTATCCAACATAGTCAGTTGTGTCTTAGGCTAGTGTTAGTGCTAGTGTTAGTCTGCCTTCTTAGGTCTTAACATTTTTTCTGATCTTAATTGGCACACTACCAAAAATCAATGAACCCCTCAGGTTAACATGATGCAGAAACCCTTTCTGTAATGCAAGAGCAAATGGAACTCTTGTAAGAAAAAAATTCCAGACTCATGGAATGTCTAAAAGAGAAAATTCCCTCATACTGCGGCCCCACGGAAGCAGAATTGGACACTGCTGAAGCTGAGGCACAGGCACTTCCCATTATGTAAAAAGAGAGTTCTATAATACTAATATATAGACACAATCCAAGATGGGTTGGTTCTCCTTTTTAAAACTAATTTGAAAAGAAGCTCTGTGCTGTTTCAAAGCTGGGTAGGCCTTTGTAGTGTGTACTTGGAGGTATTTGGTATGTAGGGTATAGTTGGGGTTATGGTGTTGTTTATTTTTCTTTTGTTAGTTTTTAGATATTTAGTGTGTTTTTGCAGTCTTAAACTAGGGTCATTTATTATATCTCATCTTAATGTCCTTTCTTTTGTCATCATTTTGGTATGTGTTATGTGTGAGTAGCTTGCTTCTACATGTAGTGACTGTTGTTTTTTGTTTAGAGGGTGTTTTTGGGAATTTTTAGGCCTAAAAGCCGGATCACCATGTTTGGAGTCCCGCCTTCCTGTGCGCATGGAAGCCTCTATAAGCATTTTTATGCATGTAGGGAGGTGAGAGAGTTGGATTTGGCTGGGAAAAAGCCAGGGTGGTCTGTGTGTGAGAAAGTTAAGCAAGTTTAAGGACATTCTAGTTTATCATCAACCATCTGGTATATCTGGAATCTCTGTGCTTCACTCTTTTGTGTGTTTGTGGTATATTTTGACTGGTTGGCGAAAAGGTTAGTTCTTAATTGAGCTCAAGACTTGTCACTGCTTTTTCTGGTATAGCCTTGCAAGCTATATCAAGTGTTATTGCTGTCTCTAGTGTGGCTTTGCAGCCTACATCAATTATAATTGCTTTCTCTGGTAAGGAAATTGATCTATATTTCAGCTCTTTGGTCTGGTATTCTTTCTGGTGACTACTTTTTTGGCTGATCAAGAAGTCAATTGTGTTGGAAAGGGGTTTTAGCAAATAAGACTCAATTTAATTTAGCAGGTAAATCTCACTTTATTTTTCTAAAGGGACAGGGGATTTTCTCTCTGGTTTTTCTCCAACTCCCTTGGTCAAGGGCTTATAGATACCACTATAGGATTTCCTACATTTCTGGCACCCAATTTGGGGTAGGACCTGCTAGATCTTTGGAGCTTTTTTTATCTTTTCTTGGCCCTTTTTGGTGATTTGATCTGGAAGAATGGCTTCTGGTTTCTGTCAGCCTAGGTATCTCCAGGACTGAGTAATTCTTATGTTTAGAATAAGATAACCTTAATTACATTAAGCTTATTTCTTAAAAATAAGGTTAAAATACTTATATATATGGTTATGATACATATATATATAATTATTACACTATTATATGACTTATAGTAGTTTAAATAGCTTATCCATAGCCTAATAGTACTTATTAAGGTGTTAATGGAGTCATAATATACTTATCTTAAGAGATATTAAGTAATTATAGACATACATAAGCTTATATGTATACATAAACCTCATATTCGGTGAAATATGTAGTTATATTATGTATATTTAGGTCTATAAGTGGGTTTTAACCTCTTAATAAATTATAACCTTTATTTTTCTGCTTATTTAAGGTCATATTGACGTATTCAGTGGACTCAAAACGCCTACAAAATCATATATACCTATTTCAGGCCCATATATCCAGTTTGGACAACCTAATCTGCTTCCTTGGATGGATTTTCACAGATTTATGGGTTGAGATATGATTACTGGGTTAATATGGATGCTTGGGGATGGTATTGGGAGCTTGGAAAGTTAATTTGGTTCCTTTATATGCTTTGTTTTTCATTTTATCCTCTTTGGATGAGTTATTTTACCTGTTTCTTTATGGTATCCGCTTTCATCTGCTTATTCTATTTATGGTATGGGTCTGAGGTATCATTAATAGTGATAGAGGGTCCTTACTGGAGGTCTGGGTGTTGAAACTTCTTGAAGTGGACACCATGGGGAGTTTCTGGGCCCTCACAGTGCTTTAATTTCCGGGGATAGCAGTGACATCATCTGGATTGAAGGTCTGTGCACTCCAGTGGATTTTGGTATAAGTAAGGGAGGATTTTGACGGGTTATTAGACATCACTTACTTACTACACATTAAAATAACACTACAAAACAATTATTATCATATAGAAATATATTATAAAGAATTTGAAAATTAATATTATTTTTATATAAGCTATAACTATATTTTATTATTCTGTTTTCCACCACTAGCATGCATAAAATCCAAGTATTGTGAGTTTAAATTGTGAATAACTATTTTATTAGTCTTCCCCTGAGGTTTAATCACTAATTCATTTATTAATAAGTAGTTGGACCATTAATATTTACTATTAAATCATACTTAAATACTAGCATAAAATGACAGTTTCTCTCTTCCTATGGTGACTGTCAGTTGGGAGGGAGATCCTCCTGCTGTCATGGTTAGGGAGTGTGTTAGGATCAAAACTTGAGATGGTACCAGGTTTAATGGTGAAGATGTGAAGTGGTTTCTGGAGAAGTATGAGGCTGCTGCTGGTGTGTATGGTGTTTCTTACCTGGATATGGTGAAGCAAATTATTTTCTTCATTTGTGATAGGGGAGTGGAGAAGGAGTTGGTAGCCATGTCTGGCTACAAGAAGAGGGATTAGAGGCTGTTGTGACGGTATATTGTGGATAGATGGGGTGTCAGGTTTACTATGGTGGATTTTTATAAGGTTGTCAGTGAATGGCAATCTTAAAGTGGTGTTGCTAACTTGCATAGTTAGAGGAAGGTTCTGCTACAGTTTTACCCTGTGGTGTAATATTTGGTAAAGGTAGAGGAGCTGGAACATTAAAATGCTACCAAAGTTGCTTTTTGGTCTTCCCTGGCTAGGGATGTCAGGATGGAGGTGTTGAAGGAGCTGTACGGGAAGGACATGATGAGGATTCTGGATAATAGGGAGCAGAATTTTCCTGCCTTGGATAAGGTGAAAAAGGCTTTGGAGGCCCATTTAAATTTATTAGCTGTGGACACCTACAAAGAGGGGTGTGCCAAATACATCAGCAAAGTCGGTGAGGCTTTGTCTGGAGAGAAATTTAAGATGAAGAAGGAAGAGAAGAAGGTGGTGAATGTTCCCAAAGAGGAGAGGGACCCAGTGATGGAGCAACTGGTAGACTTGACAAATCAGTTGCACATCTTTGTTCAGGAAACTCAGAAGGTGAATAGGGCCTCAATGCAGCAGGACACGCCTTTTGAGAGGAGGGAAGGAGGTAGCATTGATCCTTGGGTGTGCTGCTATTGTAGTAGGAGAGGGTACAGGTCAAATAATTGTTGGGTTCTGAACAGAGATTTATCAGAGGAAAATGTTGATTTTGATGGAAGGGTGTTCAAGTTCCCTGATGGTTCATTTGTGAATGCCAGTGATGGGAAGGCTCCTGTTGATTTGGTCAGGAGAAGGGGTGTACTCAATCAGAGAAGGTCAAGGTTTGAGGAGATTCCTGATCAGGGGAAGTCTTTGGCTAAGGAAATTGTTGATGTAGAGAGGAAGGGGAAGGAGGTAAATATGGTCCCTTTTTCTACTTCTTATGTTGGTTTGGAGTTTTTTTCTTGTGAGGCACAGTCAAAGAGGGAATGTCTGGCTGGTGTCAATGATGTTGATTCTGGGAGAGTGGGTAGGCCCATGAGCACTTCACAGGCTCAGCCTAAGCCCAAGGCTCCCAAGGTAGATCCAAAAATGGATGACAGGAGGAAGGTTAGTAAGGATGAGCTGCACAGGATGCAAAAGGGAATTAAGGATATGGGCCCACCAAGTTTTAGTGCTTATGATCTGAATGGGGATCCAATACTAATGGATTTAGATTATGACTTTGAAAAGTATGTTTCTTTGGATTCCTTGCCAAAGCCCAGTGGGGCCAGGGTCACAAGTGATGGTTCTGGTTTGGTTACCATGGTCAGGAAACCTGTGGATTGTGGAGCTGGACCTCAAGAGGCATCAAGGCCTAAAGTTGTGAAGCCAAAAGCCCATTTTGAGAGGCCACTGGTTGCAGGAAGATTTGATGTGACATACTCTGTGGTAGAGAAAATGAATCAAGGAAATATATACTTGACTTATGGGGAGTTGTTTTCAATCAGTCCAGGTCTGGCTGAGAAGCAAAAGAAGATTTTGACCAGTAGAAGGGTCTCTTCTGGGGGGGTGGAGTTTGTGTGTGATTCTTCAGAAAAGTTTGGGGAGAATTTGGAGACTCATTTCTCTGCTCCCTTGGGGTTTTTCAATGTCACTCTGAATGGAAAGGCCATCAGAGCTTTGGTTGATTCTGATTCACAGATTAATCTCATTTCTTTTTCTGAGGCAGCTCAATTGGGCCTCCCCATCAAAACTGGTATTGGTGGGAACTTAAGAAGAATTTGTGGACATGTTGCTGACTTAGTTGTGAAAGCAGAGTTTGTGAAGCTGTATTTTGGTAGAGCTTCTGGGAAGGTGCACTTTTATATTGTAAAAGGCACTTTTAGGGCAATTTTTCTTGGCCCGGTTTTTATGGATTTTTTAGCCAGGATTGGTTATCAACTTGGAGTTGATAGGGAGGATGAAAGGACCTTATATATGAGATTGTCTTCACCTTGGTGAAGAATTTTGAGAGAATAGGCCTGGGCTTAGATCCATGTGTCACTGCCCTGGTTTTTGTGAGAGGAGAAGTGAATATAGGGCTGCTTCTGGTTTTTTGGAAGGTGACTCAGGCTCTGATGGAAAGCCTTATTTTATAGAGTAGTAGGGGCTGATAACACAAGTGCTGCAACCTCTCCCCTTTCAGTGGAAATCTCAGGTTGTAGTAGGTCAGCTAATTTGGAGATATTCCAAGTGGAGTTTCAGCTTTCTTTGTATAATTTTCCTCTTCTCTGCAAGTATTCTTCAAGTTATTTATCAAGTATCTGTTCATTTAATGGTTTTAAAATAAATTTTATTTAAATTTCAAGAATAAAGATGCCGTTAATTTCTGTGGAATGGAAAAGCTTTGGGGCAGTGAAATTGGGGTCTAAAAGTAAGTCTTCCCAATTGTGGACCACTAGGGTTATTTCTACACCTTTCAAAAAACATTACCTTGGCCACACATGTGACCAATTTTGCAAACCTGGTTTCTGTTTTAGGAAAGGCACCCCATTAAATAAAGAAGATAAAAATTTAAGATAATTGAACATAAACAAGAAAAAAATCTGAAGATAAAGAAGAAAGAAGATCAAAAAAATTTATTTCCAGATTATGTGGCCAAAGAGGTGAAGAGTGGTAGAATTGAGGTTGGTAGTGAGGAGGAGAATGTGAATGTGGAATGGAAAAGCTTTGGGGTGGTGAGAGGTGGGTCTAAAAGTAAGTCCTCCCAATCGTGCACTGCTAGGGTTTCTTTTAAACCTTTTAAAAACATTACCTTGGCCACACCCATGAGCATTGGGGAAACCCCTGTTTGTTTTTGTAGGAAGACTGAGGAAGCTCCTGTTGAAGATGAATATCTGGAAGTGGATTCTGCTAAATACAAGAAGGTAGCAGTGAATTTTAGGCCTTTCAATGTGCCTATTCCAGTTGGGCTGAGCCCACCTTTGAAGAGGCCTCACTTTTCAAGAGATCCTTATGTGATGACTTTAGTGAAGAATCCACCTGATTTTGTGGAAACTGCTAGGATTGCTGAGGAATGGTTGGAGGTGGTGAATTTTGGTCCTGATGGGTGGTTATCTGAAGAGGAGAGGAAGTTGTTGTTGAATGTAATGGTGTTAAGGGAAAAGGCAATTTCTTTTGTGGAGGACAAAAGAGGTGTATTGAAAAATTCTTATGGTTCACCTTATTTGATTGCTGTGTTTTGTCATGAGCCTTGGAAAATAAAACCAATTCCAATTCATGGTGCTATAAGGAATGAATTTCTGGAGATTTTCAGGGAAAGGGTCAGGACAGGGTTGTATTAACAGTCAACCTCAAGTTATTCTAGTCCTTATTTCTGTTTCAAGAAGAAAAATGGAAATCTTAGGGTGGTTCATGATCTCAGGGCCTCAAATAGAGTGACTATCAAGGATTCTGAAATGTCACCAAGTGCAGAGGATTTTGTTGAGGCTTTTGCTGGAATGATGTGTTATGGTTTGGGAGATATTATGGGTTGTTATGATGAGAGGGAATCCATGTGGAATCTAGGCCTCTTACTACTTTTGAGACTTCTATAGGAAGGTTTAAATTGACCAGGTTACCTCAAGGAGCTACTAATTCTGTTTATGTTTACCAGGTGCAGACGGCTTGGATATTTCAAGACAAAGTGCCAACTTATTATGGTATTTTTATTGATGATGGTGGAATTAAAGGGCCGAAATCTGATTATGGTAATGAGGTATTGAAGGAAAACCCTGGCATTAGGAGTTTTGTGTGGGAGTATGCTGTGACACTAAAGAGGATTCTGTTTAGGATAGAAGAGGCTGGTTTGACTGTCTCAGGGTCAAAGTTTTGCTGTTGTGTACCAGCTTTGGAGATTTTGGGTCATGTTGTGTGTAAGGAGGGTAGGATTATGGAAAAGAAGAATATTAATAAAATTCAAGCATGGCCAAGACCAAAGAATACCACTGAAGTCAGGGGACTCTTGGGTGTTTGAGTTTATGTGAGGATTTTTATTAAGGACTTTTCTTTGTTTGTTGCTCCTTTAATGAAGTTGACCAAGAAGGATGCTGATTGGGGGTGAGATGATGATTTTGAAGAGGAATTTTTGAAATTGAAGAAGGTGGTAGAAGATGATATTGTGTTGCATAACTGGATTATGGTGTTGGGTCTGGTAAGATTTATTTAGCTGTGGATTCAAGTTATATTGCTTCTGGTTCTGTTCTGTCTCAGGAGGATAAGGATGGGAAGGTAAGGCCAGTAACGTATGAATCTGTGGTGTTTAATGAGATTTAATCAAGGTAGTCTCAGCCAAAGTTGGAGCTCTGTGGTGTGGTAAAAAACTTGAGGAATTTGCAGGCTTTTTTGTGCATGCAGAATTTTTTGCTTCAGGTGGATGCTAAATCTTTGGAGCAGATGATCAAAACTCATAGTCTCCCTAATGCTCATATGAATAGGTGGATTGCATTTATTCATCAATTCTCCTTTTATTTGGTACACAAGCCAGGAAAGATTTTCACAATTCCAGATGGATTGTCAAGAAGACCACCAACAGATGAATATTCTGAATCAGAAGAGTTTGATAAATATCTACCTGTGGTTAGGACCAGAACAAGAGGTACTGATAATTTTTCTTACCTGCAGAAAGAGGTTAAACTCCACAATTTGGACCTCCCCCAAGAGGTTAAACTGGCTGGATCTGATCTTGATTCTGGTGATCAGGATGCTTTTTTTGATGAAGTAGGGCTGTTGCTTGGGATAGCCAAAATATAGAAAATGGGGTTTATTTTGGTACACTTTATTCTCACAAAGTTTAGTGGAAGGAGATGGATGTGCCAAATTTTAAGGATTGGTGTCCTGGATGGGCTGGTCAATTGGCTCATCTGCATTCTGGTTATTTTGATGACAGGGTTGTGCCCTTAGATGTTATTTTGTTGGCTTTTGAAGATGAGAACAGAGATAAGTCTGGGTTTTATTTTCTTATGGTAGAATATCTGTTGACCATGGAGAGGCCAGATAGTTGTGATGATGATACTTGGGTGGCAATCAAGAAAATGAGTCCTAGATTTTATGTGTCAGTAAGAAGGTTGATGAGGAGGAGACATCAAAATCTTTAAGTTGTGGTGACTCAGAAGAAGGTTCAAGAGTTGGTTTTGAAGTCTTTGCATGAAGACCTTGGTCAAAGAGGGTCTGGTGAGACTTATAGAAGAGTAGCAGACACATTTTGGTGTCCTGGTATGAAGTTGGTTGTGCAAATTTTGGTCCAATCTTGTTAATAGTGTCAGAGAAGAAGTCACTTGAAACCAAAAGAGGTTGGCCATGCTACTGGAGAATAAAATGTGTTTGGAAGAGTGAGTCTGGATGCTGTCTGTATTAAAGAGGGAAGGTATAAATATTTGATTGTTGCCAGGGATGATTTATCTGGTTGGGTTGAGGCAGTGCCTCTGGTTAATTTGACTTCCAAGAATGATGCAGAATTTTTGAAGAAGGAGTGGATTTATAATTATGGGCTGATGAAATTAGTCACTGTTAATGAAGGACCAGATTTTGGAGCAGAGCTCAATGAAGCTGTTACTAGTGTTGGGTCCAAGATCAGAGTGGCTACTCCTTATTATCCTGAATCTGAAGGCATGGTTGAAAGAGGGCCTCAAGTGTTGAAGGATGCTTTGGTAAAGATTTGTGGGGATAGTGCTAATAATTGTAGGCATTTTTTACATTTGGTTTTGTTTGGTGGAAGAATTACTGTCAAGAGGACTACTGTATATTCACCTTATAAACATATTTTTGGTCAGAAGGTGGTTTTACCAGAAGACTTAGAGGCAATTTCTTATTTGGTAATTGATTAGGATGAAGTTTGGTCAACTGGAGATTTATTATGTGCCAGAATGAAGAAGCTTGAAGGAAAGTAGTAATTTTATAAAAAAGCCTATTAAAGGATGATGAAAATCAGGAATGAGCTAGTTAGGTATTGGAATTAGAGTTTCGCACACAGGCTGAGTAATCCTTTAAAGCCTGGGTGTTTGGTATTGGTTTATAATAGGAGTTTGGAAAGCCAGTGGGGAAAGATCTTCTCTGAAAGGTGGAATGGTCCTTATAGAGTCAGATCTCAACCCTAACGTCAATCATATAAGTTAGAAGAATTGGCTGGGGAAGTCTTGAAGAAGAGAGTAGCTGCTGATCAGGTGAAGAGATTTTACCCCAGAGGCACAAGAAGGGAAGAATACTAGCTCCGCAATGAGAATAAAGTATGAATCATTCTTTTTATAGGGTTTTTTTGTTGGTAATACTGTGTATCTGTTGTGTTGGAAACCTTTTTTGATAGATGGTACATATGGGTGGGGCTTCTAGTTTTTTCTTGGCAAGTGTGGGGGTAACTGATGGGCTGACTTCTCTGTATAACAGTTACCCTATATTTTCTGTTTCCAACCCCTTCTCTTAATTTAGTTGAACCCTAGCATTGTTCTTATTTTAAAAGGTTTTTTAGTCCTCTATTAATTTAAACTGGATTTATCTTTGGTCTTAAAGTGCTGGACTCTTCATTATTATTGGTTTTTTGTTTATTGTTTTGGATGTTTGTTTTTGTTAGAAGGTACACATGGGGGGGCGTCTAGATTTTATTTTAACAAGTGTGGGGGTAACTGATGAGTTTGCTTATCTGTAGAAAAGCTACCCCAGAATGTATTTTCCAAGTCTTTTGTCCGTCCTAGTGGAATTCTAGTTCTTTTTTTTGGCATTCAGGTTTTACTCCTCTATGACTTTAAACTTGATTTCTGTGGGCTTCAAGTCTTTTCATTGTGTGGATGTTTTGTGTGGGATTTTTGTTTTTGTTAGAAGGTACCCATGGTGGACTTCTAGATTTTATTTCGGAAAGTGTGGGGGTCACTGATGGGCTGGAAGCTCTGTATAAAAATTACCTCAGATTGTTTGTTTCAAGTCCTTGGTTTTATTTAGTTGAATCTTAGTTCCCTGCTTTTATTTAGGTTTCCAAAAACATAAAGTTATATGTTTAATCCTGTGATTCTTTCCAAAAATCTAAAATATTAACAGGTAAAAGAGCAGGATTAATGCAACATATTGAAGCACCTGATGCTCCTTTGAAAATTGTTAATATGTATTTTGTCACATGTTATCTTGTAGCAGGGAAAGACTGTTATAGCTCCTATTAGTAATAGTGGATAGAATCACCAAAATGTGCAAAATTATCCCACCCATAAAGATGTATCCACTAACAATTTAGCATTCTTATGGTGGTCTCATATGTTTAATATTTTTAGATTTCACAAAGCCATCATCTCTGAAAGAGACTGTCAGCCTGTATATCCCCAGGACTGAGTAAAAAGTACTTATAATATATGTTAAACACATGAACTATACATGGGAATAATAATTAAGAGTACACAAACAGTATACATATATAAAATTTTGATAATAAACAAAATATGCCATTATAACACCTTATATACACGCATATATCCACCTTTTATAAGTATTATGTACTTAATATTAAGTTGGAATATGTTAGGGTAATCTTAAGAGCTTTAAGTATAAGGCTACATAATTTTTAAGTACACTTAAAGCTGTTATTTTCACTGTTTTATTCAAAAAACAAGAAATGTGCTTTATTTCACTTAAAAGTTGACTATATGCGCCATAAATTTGAGAATATCAAAATTTCGCTTTGAAAGATAAATTTGTCTCATTTAGGACTATTGATTTGGCTATTTAAATGCGTAAAAATAACACTTTTCAAATTTGGTGTTTTTTATGCCAGAAATGGCTTCTGTGTACTGGCCACATACTGCCTGCTTTTTTTCCATGTGAATAGCTTCATTTTTAGAAAAGTTAGCTTTTTCACACTATAATTACCCCACATTCTACGCCCACTGTGGGGAAAAACACTAAAATATGCAACTGGCGCTTATTTAGTGTCCTAGCTTAATTAATAATGCATTGACCCTCTTTATATGCACTAATTTCATTAATAAACTCACTCTTGGCGCCTTATTTCACTACCACACTTAAATTTGCCTAAAATTAGTCAAGGATTTACCCGTGCAAGCGCCTGCCAAGTACTGCATGTAGTTACCTCACATCTCACGCTCTTTTTTGAGTTTTTTGGGTGGTTTCTCAGTCAATATTGGTTATTTTTGAATGGGAATTTCACGTAGTATAATGTCAGGATTAGCCCCATTATTTCTACAGTGAATCCCCCTTATTATTAAGCTATTATTAACCTTAAAAAATCCACTTTTAGTCTTTTATATTACTGTTTAATATGCATATACTCTCTTTTTATCTTATTCTTTAATTTTGATGGATTTTCCTTATTATTACAGGATTTAGACAGTTGTTACTCTTCTAATTATGTCATGGGTTACTGGGAATGTTGATGGACATGTCTATTAGTTGTTTAGAGGCTTCATTAACTGTGTATTGGGTGGTACATCAAGGGAATCATTGGGGAACTCAGTGTGTATAAAAGTAGGAGGTTTATGGGTTGTGTTTCTACATTCTTTATCATTACAATTTACCCCATATAACCAAATAAATAACAATACATATCAATTAGTACTTTTATAAGACTTTTGAATAGTATCTGAATTATTAAACTCTATTTTTCTACCAACTAAAAAGATTGTAAGCCACATATAAAAATAGTGAGAATTATATTACTTAGACCTTTATTTTGGATTATATTTTACTATTTGTTGGATTTATACTACAGTATTCATATAGGACCATTAAAATCTTCTAGAAAACTGACCATTCAAGCTAGTTCATGTCTTTTTACTTGACCTCAGCCTGAAAATTGGGGCCCCTTCCTCAAGAATTCTGTTATAATCCAGTAAGTAAAAATTTCAAAGAAGGTACATGTAAATAAAATCCCTATAGAAATATTTGGATAATTACAACAGGTTGGGGTCACTTATTTAGTGATTCCAGAAAAAAAATCCCTGTTATATAATAAAAGTGTGATATTGAATCAACAATTTTACCACTAATTTAACATATAATTGTTCTTAGTGGGAGTCTGTCAATAGACCAATTAAATTTGTGATCTTTGCAGATGATAACCAATTAAACTGATTAATTGTTTTCTTTTAAAAGGACTTTTAATCACTTTCTATTGGTTTGTAATATTCCTTTAATATTTGAAAAAGAATCTTACTAAAAGTTGTTTTCTTTTTAAATATAAAAACATGGCTACATATTGTAGACCAGTTAAATCAAGTGACCACTTAAAAAGAATATTTGACTTTTGGCACTTAGAAACTCACTTCATACCAATAAGTAAGCAATAAAATTGTCCTCAGTGGTATTGATAAATACTGATAAATTTCCTTTTGAAGTTTTCATATCTAAACTTTCAATTCTTTAAAAGAAATTCCACGTAAAAATGTGTGACATCAATGACATTGTAAGTAACAAGGCAAAACCTTATAACTTAAGACCTAGAGCTGAACGACCTGTTACAAGACACTCAAATTGAGGGCCAGGACTCTCCCAAAATAAACAACACTCTGCCAATGTCTCTGTAAGAAAGGGAAAGGCTTTTAAAGCAAGTTTCAATAAAGAAAAAAAATACATTACAAGAACAAATTCACTCCCTATACACCCTACTGAACACCTTGACAATAAGAGTCAACAATATAGTGGACCAGATCAAAAATATGGAGAAAAAGCAGCTCAATGTTTCATCAAAGTCAACCAAGCTCTAGTGGACATAAAGGCTCAACCACCAACAGTGGCACCCACAAATTCCATAGCAACACTTCCAGCCCAAGAGGAGGATCAAAAAATCACTGTAAGCAAATGGAAATGGGATTGTTACACCCAAAATTGCAACAATCCTCAACAGCAGGGCTCCAGCAGTGACCCTTACAGGGGAAAGGCAAGGAGAGACAGGGGAAGTGGGATAAGACCTTGGTAAGTCATCCAACTCCTCATAGTCAATTTTATCAAACTGACAATAAATTACCTATAGGTAATGAGATTGATAAGGAAATATTGGATATAATTGATAAAGATTTAAAGGATTATTCATTTGAAAAAAATATATTAAACCTGTCTTTAAATGAGGACAATTTAAATAGTTTTATTGATCACCAGGATAATGCTATTAATATAAAAATTGAATCAAATGATGAGTCTTCTGAGTTGGACACAGAAAAAATAGAATATTTTTTGAAAGAGAATCCAATGGAATCAAAAAAATAAGTAAATTATTATTGAGAATTGAAAAATTGGAAGAGTTCTCAAAAGAGTCACACAATAATACAGAAAATGTATTATTACAGCTAACACAATCATTGAGTACCACAGCAAATAAATTAAAAATTATTGAAAATTCAAATGATTAATTAATCAATGAGAATAAAAGATTGAATTCTGAGATTAGAAATTTGGAAAGTAAATTAGAACATACTCAGAATGTTATGGCTAACATTGAGGGACATGTTAAATTATCTTTTTTAAATATAAATGATACTCTGACTCATGTACCTGTAATAAAGGATATGTTACAAAGAGTAGAAATAGAAGTAGAAAACATATTGAATAATACTGAAAAAAAAATATAACACTTCTTATGTGGCAAGAGTACCTGTTTTCATGAAACACGCAAATGAAACACCAATGATGGAACATGAAAATAGTGTCATGGGCTCTGAGAACAGTAAATCAGTAAAAGATGAAATAAATGATCATCTTTCCAAAGTAAGTGAATTACTAAACATTCCTCAGGTTAGGGAAGCAAGAACTAACCAAAAGAACTGGCCTAAGTTAGATCAGTACCCTTCTTTTGACGGGGATTCAAAATCTGATTGGCAGCAATTCATACAAAGAATTGATAACTTAAAATGTTCATACAAATTACCTGATGAAGAAATTACTTCAAAGTTAATATTTTTTATTTACAGATGTGGCCTTATTATGGTTTGAATCTGTATTGAGTGAGGGAATTAATTACTCCTGGAATGAATGGAAGGCACTAATTGAAAGGCAATTTGGTGGCCCAAAATTTAGAATCACTCAACAAAGATTTTATGAAAGAACAAGATATAATCCAAATGCTGGAGATAAACCCATGGTCTTTTTAATAAATTTAATAAAAATCATTAAAGCTATGGACCCAAAAATGGATTATGAAGAGTGGAAAGAAAAAATAATATAAAAATTGCCTATATCAGTTAGAGACATTATTGTAGCTAGAACTAAACCATCAGAGATAACTCTGGTTTAATTAATATATGCAATGAGATATTATTAAACCACAGGTATGAAACCAAGTATAGTAATTACAGACAAAGTGTTGACGTGGTTAAACCTACTACAAGTAAATTTCCAGTGGAGAAGAAAAAACCTTCAGCTCCCCTTGTCCCTAAGAGACAGGAGAATAACACTTGTTACAAATGTAATGAACCTTGGGTAAAGGGTCACACGTGTTAGAAGAGAATAAATGTTATTGAAACCTCACAGAATTCTGAACCAAGTAATCATGAAGATGAGAACGTGGAATCCAGTGAGGATTGTAAAAGTAACATATCTTACAGTGATGATGAACATGAGATATTTGTATTAGAACAGGATATTATGTTCATGAATGATGCAATACCTCATACAGACACATCTTTAACTTCCATTAAGGAAGCTGAAATAATTAAAGATGTAACTCATGATACTTACAGAATAACACCTATCAGAGCACCTGTTATTATATGTGGAAGAGAAATGAATGCCATTCTTGACACTGGGGCTGCAGGTAGTGTAGTTTCAAATAATACATTAATGAAACTTGATAGTAAGTACCAGGAAAAACTAGAGCCTGTTCAAACAAAGAACTGGAGAGGTTTTGGTTCAGTATTAAATCCAATTGGCAAATACAAAACTGCTGTATTCTTTAAATATAATAATGGATATGTTAGAGCAGTGTGTGAATTTGTAGTAATGGATAATAAAAGTTGTAGTTATTGATTTATTATTGGCAATGATTTATTGACAAAATTTTGCATTAAACTAGATCCTGCAAACAGTTGTTTCACTATAGGCATGAATGGTAAGATAAAATTTAAAATATGTTCTGAAAACTCAGTGTATGCCATTTCTCCTAGAGAAGAACAACTGAAAGGTGGAAGAACCACCACTGAAATGGTCGAATTGGACAATGAAATCCAAAAGGCCTCTTTCAGTCCTCAACTCTCAAAAATTGAAAAAGAAAATATTTTGAGATTGATTAAATCATATCCTATGGCATTTTCTCATGGTTCAAATGAACTAGGATTGGTCAAAGACCATGAGATGAAAATTGCTTTAAGTTGTGATTTGGATAATATTCCTGGAAGCTTGAAAAAGAAACCTTACCCAGCTTCTCCTGCAAAAAGGAAAGATATAGAAGACAACATAAAAATGTTATTAGAAATGGGTATTGTTGAAAAATTGGACACAACACCAAAGTATTGTGTCATTTCACCAGTATTGATCTCTTATGAAAAGGATAAGGCAAGATTATGCGGTAATTATGGAGCTCTGAATACATACACTGTAGATGATATTTAACCTCTACCAAGGATATCTTCTATCCATGCTACTTTACAAGGAGAAAAATATATTTCCTGTCTGGATGGAAACAAGGGTTACCACCAGATTCCTGTAGAAAGGAATTCTCAAAATTACTAATTAATAACCAAACATATGGGTATATTTAAGTATGTGAGAATGCCATTTGGCCCAAAAAATGCGTCTTCAGTCTTCCAAAAATAAATGGATAGTGTTTTCCATCAGGAAATGGTTGAAGGATGGCTTTTGGTCTATATTGATGACATCATAGTGTTTTCAAAAACATATGATGAACATTTAAATCACCTGGAAAGAGTCTTTAAAAAGATGGATGAAATAAAAATGACAATTGCATTAAAGAAATGTAAGTTTAGATTTCAATCCTTGAAAGTACTTGGACATGTTGTATCTGGATTACAAATTTGTGTTGACCAGAATAAGGTGGCAGAAATTAAAAACATCGGTATACCTTAAAATGTAAAAGAGGTTCAAAGTTTTTTGGGTATGTGTGGATATTATAGACAGTATATTAAAAATTACCAATCCATTGCAGCTCCTTTAACAACATTAAGCAGGAAAAATGAGGCTTTCATTTGGAATAATGAAAGACAACACACCTTTAATAAATTAAAGGAATGGTTAATGTCAGCTCCAATATTGGGACTGCCAGATTTCACCCTACCTTTTATCTTGTACACTGATGCAAGCTTCATAGGTTTAGGTGCGGCTTTACAGCAGAAACAGATAATAAATGGAAAATTATCTGAAGTAGTCATCTGGTATATATCCAGAACCTTAAGAGAAACAGAATTAAGGTATGGTGCCACACAGCTAGAATGTTTGGCCATGGTGTGGGCTTTGGAGAAACTTCATTACTATCTGGAAGACCAGAAGTTTGAACTTATAACAGATTGCAGTGCAGTAAAATCATTACTAAACATGAAAACCCCTAATAGGCACATGTTTAGATGGCAACTAGCTGTACAAGAGTACAGAGGACGAATGACAATCACTCACAGAGCAGGAACATTGCATTCTAATTTGGATTTATTATCCAGAATTCCTTTGCCAAATGATGCTGACAACCCAGCTTATGTACCTGAAAATGAGGTTATACATATATTTGGGATTTATATAGTGGATTTAGAGGAAGAATTTATGCAATCTATATTGGAAAATTATTCATCTGATAAAGATTTGACTAAACTATCTACCATTCTAAATGATCCAACTAATGCCTCCATGAGTGCATTAATTAAAACCTTGCCTCCAAAGTATAGAAATGCATTGGAAAAAGGTAAAATGTCAATTGAAGATGGATATATATATTACAGGAAAAAGTTAAGTAATGTAATAGTGATACCACCTTCTATGAAAGAGTTAATGTTAAGTACTTGTCATGATGAAATCTTAGCTGGTCATTTTGACTTCAACAAAACATTAACTAGAGTTAAAAACACATCCTGGTGGATAAACATGAAAGAAGATGTACAAAAATACATTTAAACATGTGACTCTTGTCAGAAATCTAAAAGATTAACTGGGAAGAGAGCAGGGTTGTTACAACAAATAGAGCAGCCAAAAGCTCCATGGGAAAGTATAAACATGAATTTTTTAACTGGCTTGCCATTAGCAGGAAAAGAAAGTTTCAATTCTTTCTGGGTAATAGTAGATAGATTAACAAAAATGTGTAAATTTATCCCTACCCATAAAGAGGTATCTGCTAAAGACTTGGCATTACTATGGTGGACTCAGATGATGAATACTGCTGGGTTGCCTAAAGCCATAATCTCTGACAGAGACCCTAAATTCACTTCAGAGTTCTGGACATCTTTGATGGAAGTATCAGTTTTCCAATTGAAATTGTCCACAGCACACCATCCACAAACTGATGGGCTGGCTGAGAGAATGATACAAACTCAAGAAGACATGATCAGAAGATATTGTGCCTTTAGATTAGAATACAAAGATAATGATAAATTCACACATGACTGGGTAACATTAATTCCTTGCCTTGAATTTGCTTATAACAGCACAACTCATTCTGTAACAGAGAAGAAACCATTTGAACTCAGGCTGGGATACATACCAAATACCCCAGTAAATCATTTAAATAAATTACCAAGGTTAGATATGCACCCTGGTACTAAATCCTTTATTCATATGCAACAAATGTGTAGAAAGCATGCAGAAGAATGCATCCAAAAAGCATTTGAATATGAAAAAAAAGGTGGGATAAATCTCATAAAGAATTTGAATTCAAAAAGGGAGATGAAGTCCTCATATCAACACTACATTTTAACTTACAAGGTAATGTTAAATTAAAGGATCCCTTTTTAGGACCTTTTGTAGTAAGCAGAATGGTTGGTAATAATGCAGTGGAAGTCATATTATATGCTCCATATGATAGGAAATATCCAGTTTTCCCTATCTCATTATTGAAACCTTACCATGCAAATGATCCTGCCTTATTTCCAAAAAGAAGGGGAAGGCCTAAAAAGCAACCTGAAGAAATTGTGGAAAAAGCAGAGATTGAAAAAATACTCAAAAAAAGAATCCTTACTAAAGAAAAAGGAACTGAGTATTTATTAAGATTCAATGGGAAATCAAATGAATTTGATAAATGGATACCTGAAAAAGAAATTTCTAATTTATCCACCCTTCTTAAAAAATTTAAACAGAAATTGATTTCTGTTAAACCAGCTGAGGGGTTAAAATTCCAGTACTCATAATATTTTATTATGTTTTATTTCTTTAAAGTACAATCTTTAACGCTACAGAATTAATCTGAATACCTGAAAATTAAACAAATAAATAAATAAAAATGTATAACTTATCATTTTTTTATTGTTTTTTGGGTGGGCGAGTGTCAGCCTGTATATCCCTAGGACTGAGTAAAAGGTACTTATTATTTATTTTAAACACATGAACTATACATGGGAATAATAATCAAGAGTACACAAACAGTATACATAAGTAAAATTATGATAATATACAAAATATGCCATTATAACACCTTATATACACGCATATATCCACCTTTTATAAGTCTTATGTACTTAATATTAAGTTTGAATATTTTAGTGTACTCTTAAGAAGCTTAAGTATAAGGTTACATAATTTTTAAGTACACTTAAAGCTGTTATTTTCACTGTTTTATGCAAAAAACAAGAAATGTGCTTTCTTTCACTTAAAAGTTGACTATATGTGCCATAAATTTGAGAATAAAAAAATTGAACTTTGAAAGATCAATTTGTCTCATTTAGGACTATTGATTTGGCTATTTAAATGCATAAAAATAACACTTTTCAAATTTGGTGTTTTTATGCCAGAAATGGCTTCTGTGTACTGGCCACATACTGCCTGCTTTTTTCCATGTGAATAGCTTCATTTTTACAAAAGTTAGCTTTTTCACACTATAATTACCCCACATTCTATGCCCACTGTGGGGAAAAACACTAAAATAGGCAACAGGCGCTTATTTAGTGTCCTAGCTTAATTAATAATGCATTGACCCTCTTTATATGCACTAATTTCATTAATAACCTCACTCTTGGCGCCTTATTTCACCACCACACTTAAATTCGACTAAAATTAGTCAAGGATTTACCCGTGCAAGTGCCTGCCAAGGACTGCATGTAGTTACCCCACATCTCACGCTCTTTTTTGAGTTTTTAGGTGGTTTCTCAGTCAATATTGGTTATTTTTGAATAAGAATTTCACGTAGTATAATGTCAGGATTAGCCCCATTATTTCTACAGTGAATCCCCCTTATTATTAAGCTATTATTAACCTTAAAAAATCCACTTTTAGTCTTTTATATTACTGTTTCATATGCATATACTCTCTTTTTATCTTAATCTTTAATTTTGATGGATTTTCCTTATTATTACAGGATTTTGACAGTTGTTACTCTTCTAATTATGTCATGGGTTACTGGGAATGTTGATGGGCATGTCTATTAGTTTTTTAGAGGCTTCATTAACTGTGTATTGGGTGGTACATCAAGGGAATCATTGGGAAACTCAGTGTGTATAAAAGTAGGAGGTTATGGGGTTGGGTTTCTACATTCTTTATCATTACAATTTACCCCATATAACCAAATAAATAACAATACATATAAATTAGTACTTTCATAAGACTTTTGAATAGTATCTGAATTATTAAACTCTACTTTTCTACCAACTAAAAAGATTGTAAGCCACATATAAAAATAGTGAGAATTATATTACTGAGACCTTTATTTTGGATTATATTTTACTATTTGTTGGATTTATACTACAGTATTCATATAGGACCATTAAAATCTTCTAGAAAACTGACCATTCAAGCTAGTTCACATCTTTGTACTTGACCTCAGCCTGACAGAGACCCTAAGTTTACATCTGAAGTTTGGATGTCATCAATAGATATATGTGGCTGTGAGTTGAAATTATCTACTGCACACCATCCCCAAACTGATGGTTTATCTGAGAGAATGATTCAAAATCTAGAGGATATGATTAGAAGGTATTGTGCCTTTGAATTAGGATATAAATACAATGACATATTCACTCATGACTGGGTTACTCTACTACTAGGTCTTGAGTCTGCTTATAATAGCACTGCTCACTCTGTCACTGAGAAAAAGCCTTTTGAGCTCTGGTTAGGTTATATCCCAAATACTCCTGCTCAAATTCTCAATAATAGATTTCCAAAGTTGGAACTACATCCTGGTGTAAATAATTTTATGCAAATGCAACAAATATGTAGAAAAAAATGCTCAAAGTTTTATTGATAAGGCATTTGAATATGAGAAAAAAAGATGGGATAAATCCCATAGAAAATACACATTTGAGAAGAGTGATGAAGTAATGATATCTACAGTCCACTTCAATTTACAGGAAAATAACAAATTAATAGATACATTTGTAGGTCCATTTGTTTTTAAAAGAATGGCTAGTGATAGTGCAGTAGAATTAGTACTGTATATTTTCCATATGATTGAAGCATCCTGTTTTCCCCATTTCCCTTCTAAAGCCTTATACTTCCAAAAGTGACTTGTTTCCTAAAAGAAAAGGAAGACCTAAGAAAAATACTCAAGAAGTCACAGAAACTGCAGAAATTGATAAGAATCTCAATGATAAAGTTATAACTTCTGAAAAGGGTACTGAATATTTATTGAGATATTAAAATAAATCATTTGAGGATGAGGCATGGATACCTGAAAAAGAAATTTCTAACCCTCCTACTCTGTTAAAAAAGTAGAAAAAGAAATAATCTTAGCATTTTTTTATTGTTTTTTAGAGTGTGGGAGTGTCAGCCAGGCTGTACCAGGAGTCCATTAAATGTTATAATATTTCATTGGACCTTAAAATGGGTAAATGATTATTTATATTATGCATATAAATTAAGATTATATTGAATGATAAAATCACATAACTAACTCATGATAATAAAATTAAATTAAGAGTTATATGAGTTTTGTTAGTATATAAATTGTATATACAATTAAATAAATAAATAATACATTATATTCTATAAAGTATGAGTGCTTTTTTATGTATTTAATATTAATGAATTTTTAATTAATTAATGTAATATTATATTATAATTATAATTAATAAATTTAAATTATAATTTTATTAATTAATTAATTATATATAAATATTAAATTCTATGCATATCTTAAAATCCATAAATATTGGGCGCTTTTTTGACCCTTAAGTGTGTCAGAAAATTCTATTAAATAAGTTAAAACACTTTTTTAATAAGTTAAAAATATTTCACATTATAAATTAGTTACTTTTATTAAAATAAATAATTGATTTGGATAAATTAATAAGGGGTATCAAAGTTAGAAATCTTCCATTTCAAAATACCTCTTTTTTCCACCAAATAAACCATGATTGTTTTTTAAAATATGCCATATTGTGCCCCCAAAGACACCTTTTTACTGGGAATTAATGTCAAGTTTGTGGATTTCTATTTTTTTTTGAAATACCTTTTAAATAATTACAAATTTCTATTTTTGATACCCCCTAATTATTCCCTCATGTTTTATACTAACTTAATTAATAATACTTCTATAATAGTATATATTTGAAGGTTCACATAAATTTTTTACTATTTTAAATATATTATAAATCATGTTGTTTCTTAAATGGTTTAATCCTGTGTTTCAGACTACCTTAATTTTTCACTTAATTTTAATACAATGTTTGGGTTTAAATTGATGGATAAATGGGCTTTTACCCATGTTTGTTAGTTAATTGTTTTATTTTTCCCTTAAATCTTTGTTACACTTATTTCTTTACTGTTATGGTATGGTAAACTCTTACAGTCGCCTTGCTGTAAGCAGAATCCGGAGGAGATATGTGGATTTAGCTGAAAACCCCGTCCTTCCAATAAAAATAACATAGTAGGTGTTCTAAATCGCTAAGCTACCCAGTCTATTTAGATCAGATGAAAAATTAATACTGAAACTCTTGAAGTATTTAACGCTTATTGAGATTTAATGATTGTGGCTGTTGAGAAAAGAAATACTGATAACAACAATTAAGGTGTACCAGTGAAAGATCTGAAAAGATTGACTTTTATGTTTTTATAATAATTTGAGTTTTTATGAGACAGCAATAATCAAGCCCCAGTGATAAAGACCTTTCTAAAGATACCCTGTATGAAGTGTGATTTAAATTGTTGAGTAGTATTTCTAAAATGTCATATATAAAATATAAAGTTATAAGGGTATTACAATTTTATTTAATTTGTTGAGTAATAAAAAATGAGACCGTGGTGGTTAAAGATCAAGCTGTATGATGTCTGTATGATGTATGATGAAGCCCAATTTCGAGTCTGAGAGGCTCTTAAGTATTCCTAGTCACGTGCCTAAGATAATTCTCCAGCACTCAGCCGGAGCCCATCCAGAGCTTGTACGGAGCTCGTACGGACTCAAATAGAACCTTAAAACTATAATGAAAAAATCTGGAAAATTAACACATGATAGAGCCACTTCCCCGTTATATTCCCAACTAATTTTTGTAGTCTGCGCAAGTCTAATCACCCCGTGCAAATTCATCAAAGTTAAGTAATTTCTAAAAACATAAATATTTCTATAAATCTTTAAAATTCATTTTAAAATATAAGAAAAATAGTAAAAATTACGGGAAAATTTCCCAAGGTTCTTGAGCGACTCGACTTGATACATATAAACTTTTCAGACTGTAAAAATAAGTTTTCTCCGTAAAATAAATTGTTTTGGCGTAGGCATTTTCTTTTGACCAATTTCTTCATATTTAAAACTCAAATAAATTAAATAAAACCCTTTTATAAAAAATAATAGCGCCAAACTTGCACACCGTAATAACTCCATTTACATATTTAAGTGCCATACTAAGCTTTAGGCTATCACATCCTCCCTCCAATTGAGAATGTCCCCATTCTTAAAAATTTACTTAAGTGATTGAGCAATTCCAAAAGAATTATCTTTTCTAATAAAATAATTTGATAAATTTGTTTTAGCTGGTCTTCTTTTAATTTTTTAAAATAAAAACGTTGTTTCTTCTTCTCTGGCTTGATATAACATAAAATAAAATAAATCTTGTGATGATTCCACTTCGAAGAGCAAGGTTTAAATCCCTTCAGACTCCCATTAACCAGTCTTCCTTCATGTCACAGCATTGAGAGAGTGGATCTTCCTAATGAGCTAAATACTCCTGATTCCAATCTCATAGGGCCCCCCACTGAGCCGAATTCAATGATTTCAATCTTGCCATAAGGTCCTCCAAGCTTAACACCAAAAAAAAATGGCCTAACTATGAGGCACTAAAAAAATCATTCCCTAAAATCCAACTACCATCCTAACTTCTGATTCCTTCATCACAATTTTCAAACTTTGCTATGCAGAAAACCCATAAAATACTTTTGACAGGCTTCCAATAATAATAATATTAACTTTAGACCATGTTAAAGCGCTACAAATTTCACCTAATTAACCATTATGCTTTCCTTAGCATCATTACCACCTAAAATTTTAATCTCCTAAAGCTTATCAGAACCCAATTCCAGAAATGATTGAATAACCAGTTTAGAGTCTTAGTGGACAGTGACAAATTGAAAGATTGAATTGAGTTATCCAAACAAGATTGACATTCCAGTTTAAAGTCTTGGTGGACCAAACATATTATTGATTGCCAGTTTATGGTCTTGGTGGACCAAAGATTGTTTAAGTGCATAAATAAATTGAAATATTCCTAAGTAAGGCCTAGGCTTGACCAAAGATTGAATAAACTTGATAATCCAGTTTAATGTCATAGTGGACCCAACATTTGATCAATAAGAAATCCAGTTTAAGGTCATGGTGGACCAATGAATGTTGAATTTTCCTGCAGATATTAACTTTCCAGTTTAAAGTCATAGTGAACTAAAACAATGAATGAACTACAAGTTTAAAGTCATGGTGGACCAAACATTTGATCAATAAGAAATCCAGTTTAAGGTCATGGTGGACCCAAAAACTTGATAATAGTCCAGTTTAAGGTCTTGGTGGACCTAACAACTTCTCTATCCTAAAACCCAGATTTTGCCATCAGCTTTCTTCATCCTAGTTTCAAGTTTTCTTCTTCAAAAAAATATCTCCTAAAAAGATGAAACCTACTGACTTCATTGCTTCAGCTGATCAATCTTTCAAATATTGTGCTTTCACCCATAGGGAATGTATCTTCACTTTCAACTTGCAAAAGCACACTTATAACAGGGCCTGTTTATCCTGTTATGAGAAGAAAAGAAAATTTTCTGGCTTTAAATGTGGTTCTTTCCCCATTACTGCTACTAGCTTCGCCTACTTCTGCAAACCTCCTCCTACTTCTTCACCTTCTACTCCACCCCCTATTCCATCAACTTCTAAAGATCTTATCCCTTTTTCTCCATCAGCCTATTTAAATCTTTCTTCATCACCTAATCCTCTGGGTCCTACTCTCCAATCTAGACTTGCTGCTAACCCCCCAAGAACTCTTACTGCTCCCAGGTCAATGCTTCAATCTTCAAACAATTCTTCTCGTACTTCCAACATCTTGAAGCACAAAAGGTCCTATAATAGCCAGCAATCTTCATCTTCTTTTGTTTCATCCAAAAAGCCCAGAACATCTACTTCAAACTCTGATTCCAACACCAGTCCTCCTCATCTATCAAAAATAAAAATCCTTTTTTAAACATAAAAAATCCCACTCCATTACCAAGTAAGCCATTTATCTATGATCTTGATAGTGTTGACACAGGTTAGTTGTCCCTTTTTATTTTCTTTAATCTTCAGGTTTTAATATTGCTGTTATTTTAATTTGATAAGCATCCACCAGTTCTCCAATTCCATACTCAGCTTATGAACTACCAGAACCTAGTCCAAGCTTCCCTAGAGTTCCAATTCACCTAGTGTCTGAAAGGCTCTTTGCTAATTTTAATAACCTTATCGCTTATTTCCAACAATACCCGCCCTCTGATAGATCAGAATCTTGGATGAGAGAACAACTGTTAAGAGATCTTTTCAAAATAGCCAACTGGATTCAACACTATTGTGACCGTGAAATAAGATTCGAATCCCAGGAAATCAATCAAGGTCCTTCTAAATTTTCTAATTTCGATTCTTCAAAAGATAACAACCCTTGATGGTGTTCTTCCTGGTTTGTAGCTTTCTTGAATAATGTTTTAAAAATAATAATATAAACATCTAAACAACCTAAAACTAAAATACCTTTTTATTATTATTATTATTATTATTATTATTTTATTTTTATTTTAATTTTTTTTTTATATTTATTTTATTTTATTTTATTTTTTTTAAATTAATTTGTTTTTAATTTAAAATAAAAGATTTTAGAAAAGATAGTTTTGAAATAAAATTTAATTTTTAATTTTTAAAGAAAGATAAACAAATTTGAAAAGAAAGATAAAAAAATTAATAAAAAAAAAATTCAAAATAAAATTTTAAAAGATGCCCCCCCGCCATTTGATGAGCCGTACCCTTGACATCATACCCACATCCAAGTGCAACTTGATGTGGTTACACAATTTGAGAAATTTAAAAGTAAAGAAAATAAATGAAATTTTTTTGAAGATAATTTTATAATGATGATCACTAGGTGGGCTCCCTTCAATTTATAAAAATGATTAGAGACCACCAGTGAGCATCAGCTTACAATAATTCATAATATATATTTAAAGGAAAGAAATCACAATCTAACATAAAAATCAAAATCAAAAAATATATAAAAAAATCTTGAAACAGGCGTTGAGAGTGGTGTCTCTTGATTTGTTCCAGTTTATAGTCTTAGTGGACTTCCTATAATTAAAAGAAAAGCCAGGATTCAACTAGAAACAGGGAAAATTTTGGAAACAAACATTATGGGGTAATTGTGTATAGAGCACCCAGCCCATCAATTACCCCCACACTTGCCAATATTTAAATTAAGAAGGTTCCCCTGTGAAAACTTCTTCCAATAAATTTTTAAAATTTTCCAACACTATCTTCACCCATATTTTAAGAATTTTAAATTTCAAAAATTTCAAAGAAGGTTTTCTTGCATTTTGTTAAGTTTCATCACAGTTTTGTTGCCCATATGCAGTGTAACAATAGTAAAGTATTTTGATAAAAAGAAGATAGTTTATCCTCATTGCGGAGGTTGATAAGATTTTTATAAACATCATAGTTTATCCTCATTGCGGAGGTAGACTTCGACACTCCTGGTGCCTCTGGGATAGAACCGTTTCACTTGATTGGCCGCTACCCTCTTCTTCAATTCAACTCCATTCAACTCTTCTAACACATATGAACCACGGGAAACTTGCTCCTTGATTATATACATCCATTCCACCTATCTGAAAACATCTTTCCCCACTGACTTTCCAAACTCCTATTATACACCAAGACCATATCTCCTGGGTTAAAAGGTTTCCTTAATCAATGTGCCAACTGCTCATCCCAATATCTAACTGATTGATTTTGGATCTTCATCATCCACGAATATGCCTTTTCTAAATATTCTTCTTTCTTTTCTAGCTGCATCATTCTTGCACACAATAATTCATCAGTATTTTTGACCGTGTCCCAGTCAGCTCCAAGATATGATTCAGCTTCTAAATCAACTGGTAAAACTGCTTTCTGCCCAAAAACAAGTTCATAAGGTGAAAATCCGGTCTTCCTTTTGGAAGTGATTCGATCAGCAAATAAAACTAAAGGTAAATAGTGCCTCCACTTTTCGGCACTTGTCCCACACATTTTAACTAAAGAATCCTTAATAACTTGATGCCCTCTTTCAACCATACCTTCAGCTTCAGGATAATATGGGGTTGCTACCCTAACCTTTGATCCAATTTTAGATACAGCCTCTCTAAACTCAGCCCCAAATTCAGGACCTCCATCTACTGTCACCAATTTCATCACTCAATATCGATACACCCAATTATTTAAAAAATATTCTGCCACATTTTTGGCAGTCAAATTAATAAGAGGCGCTGCCTCTGCCCAACCTGATAAGTCGTCTCTGGCTACAATTAAATATTTATACCGTCCTTCTTTGATATGAACCACATCCAAACTGACACTCCCAAAGAGTGTATTTTCTCCGGTAGCGCGTCCAGGTTCTTTTGGCCTTAAAAAACTTTGTCTTTTACATTCTTCACATGACTGAACCCACTGTTTAACAGCCATCTTCATGCCAGGCCACCAAAATTGATCAGAAATTCTTCTAAACGTCTCTCCAACACCTCTATGCCCGAGATCTTCATGCAGTAATTTCAAAACTAATTCTTGCCCCTTCTGTTGAGTTATAACTACTTGACAATTTGGATACCTTCTCCTTATTAAACGTCAACCAGATAGGTAAAACGTATATGACTTCCTCTTGATAGCCACCCATTCATCATCTTCACAATCTTCTGGCCTCTCTAAAGTTGTCAGTATAGTCTAGTATATAAGTATAATATAATAGTGTTTATTTATGGTCCTACTACTTATTGATAAATGATTTAGTGATTAAAACTCAGGGGAAGACTAATAAAATAGTTATACTCAAATAAAACTCTCAATACTTGGATTTAAATGCGTGCTAGTGTTGGAAAATAGATGAATAAAATATAGTTATAGCTTATATAAAGATAATATCAATTTATAATGGCTTTATAATATATTTCTAAATGTTAATAATTGTATAGTAGTGTTTTTTGGAGCTGTAGTAATTGAATGATTGATAAATAACCGTCAAAATCCCCCCTTACTTATACCAAAATCCACTGGAGTGCATAGACCTTCAATCCAGATGATGTCACTGCTATCCCCGGCAATTACAGCACTGTGAGGGCCCATCACCTCCCCATGGCGTCCACTTCAAGCAGTTTCAACACCCAGACCTCCAGTAAGGACCCTTCATCACTATTAATAATAACACAGATCCATACCATAAATAGAAAAACCAGATAAAAGCGGATACCATAAAGAAACAGGTAAAATAAACAATCAAAAAGAGATTTAATGAAACTAAAAGCATATAAAGGAAACAAATAAAATGTCCAAGCCCCCAATAATATTCCCAAGCATCCACATTAACCCAGAAACATCCTTCCAACCCATAAATACGTGAATAACCATCCAAGGAAGTAATTTTAGTTGTCCAAACTGGGTGTATGCGCCTGATATAGGTGTCTATGCTCTGTAGGCGTTGTGAGTCCACTGATTTCGTCAATATAACCTAAAATAAGTAGAAAAACAAAGGTTATAGGCTATTAAGGGGCTAAAACCCACTTATATACCTAAATATACATAATATACTGCATATTTCACTGAATATGATATTTATGTATACATATAAGCTTATATATGTCAATAATTACTTCATATCACTTAAGATAAGTATATTATGACTCCATTAACACCTTACTAAATATTATTAGGCCATGGATAATCTATTTAAACTATTATAAGTTATATAATAGAATAATAATTATATATATATATAATAAAATAATATATATTATTATTTTAACCTTATTTTTAAGATATAAGCTTAATCTACTTGAGGTTATCTTATTTTAAGCATAAGAAATACTCAGTCCTAAGGATATTTAGGCTGACACTCCCTCACCCCAAAAAAAACAATAAAAAAATGTTAAGACATTTTAATTAAAACAAAGGAGTGAAATAAAAAAGAAAATAAATTTTTTTTTATAATACATATACTGAATGAACAGTATTATTTAGATTTAAATTTTTTCAAGAGATTTTTAAGATCAGAGATCTCATTTTCTGGAATCCACTGGTCATATTCACTTGATTAATTTTTAAATCTTAATAGATACTCAACTCCCTTTTCTTTAGTAAGGTGTCTCTTTTTAAGTATCTTTTCAATTTCTGCCTTTTCAACTATTTCTTCAGGTTGCTGTTTATGCCTTCCTGATCTTCTTGGAAATAGAGCAGTATCATTAAAATGGTATGGTTTTATAAGATAAATAGGAAATACCGGATGTTTTCTATCATATGGTGCATATAGAATAACCTCAACAGCATTATTACCAACCATCTTTTTAACTACAAATGGTCCAATGAATGGATCCTTCAATTTAACATTACCATTTAAATTGAAATGTAGTGTGGAAATAAGGACTTCATCACCCTCTTTGAACATTTGTTCTTTATGGGCTTTATCCCATCTTTTCTTTTCATACTCAAACGCCTTATTTATACATTATTGAGCATGTTTTCTGCATAATTCCTGCATCTGAAGAAAAGATTTAGTACCTGGATGGATATCCAATCTAGGTAACTTATTAAGAGTTTTAGCAGGGGTATTAGGTACATAACCCAACCATAACTCAAATGGCTTTTTGCCAGTGACAGAATGTACTGTACTATTATATGCAAATTCTAAACCTTGGATAAGGGTTACCCAATCATGCGTGAATTTGTCATTGTCTTTAAAATTAAGACCAAAAGAACAGTATCTTATTATCATATCTTCCAAGGTTTGTATCATTCTTTCTGCTAGCCCATCTGTTTGTGGATGGTGTGCTGTAGAAAGTTTTAATTGACACCCTGAAACATCCATAAGTGACGTCCAGAATTCAGAAGTAAATTTAGGATCTCTGTCAGAAACTATTGCTTTGGGGAAACCTGCTGTATTTAACATTTGTGTCCACCATAAAAAAGCTAAGTCCTTTGCAGAAACCTCTTTGTGGGTGGGAATAAATTTACACATCTTTGTAAATCTATCTACAATTACCCAGCAGGAGTTATAACTCTTATGGCCTGCTATTGGCAAACCTGTTACAAAGTCCATGTTAATTATTTCCTATGGAGCTTTTGGTTGCTCAATTTGTTGTAATAAATCAGCTCTTTTTCCTGTTAATCTTTTAGATTTTTGACAAGAATCACATGTTTCAACATATTTCTGAACATCCTCAGACATGTTAATCCACAAAGCTGTGTTCTTTACTCTGCTTAATGTTTTATGGTAGTCAAAATGACCTGCTAATATATCATCATGACATATATTTAACATTAAATCCTTCATTGAAGGGGGAATTACAATTAAATTACTTAATTTTTTCCTGTAATATATAAAACCATCCTCACTGGAAAATTTTCCTTTTTCTAATGCCTCTTTATACTTAATTGGTAATGTTTTTATTAAAACATTCATTGAAGCATTAGATGGTTCATTTAATATTGTAGTTAATTTACTCAAGTCAGGATCTGAATTATAATTATCAAGAATTGATTGCATAAATTCATCCTCAAGATCTAAAATATAAATGCCATAAATGTTAATA
Source organism: Hemileia vastatrix (assembly GCA_030280995.1). Lineage (NCBI taxonomy): Eukaryota > Fungi > Basidiomycota > Pucciniomycetes > Pucciniales > Zaghouaniaceae > Hemileia > Hemileia vastatrix. The sequence continues at coordinate 8,317,352 of JASXTE010000015.1, forward strand.
ATCTCTGACTCAGGAACATAAGCAGGATTATCATCATTATTAGGCAGAGGTACTCTAGATAACAGATCTACATTAGAGTGCAAGGTTCCTGCTCTATTTGTAATAGTCATCCGGCCTCTGTATTCTTGTACAGCTAATTGCCATCTAAACATGTGTCTATTAGGAGTTTTCATGTTTGAGAGTGACTTAACTGCACTACAGTCAGTTATTAACTCAAATTTTTGGTCTTCAAGGTAATAATGTAGCTTTTCAAGAGCCCATACTACTGCCAAACATTCAAGTTGAGTAGCACCATATTTCAATTCACCACTTCTCAGAGTACGTGAAATATAGCAGATTACTACTTCTGACATTTTACCTTCAATAAGTTGATTTTGATGTAAAGCAGCACCCAGTCCAATAAAACTTGCATCTGTATATAATACAAAAGTTAATTGGAAATCTGCTAATCCCAAGATAGGAGCTGTCATTAAACATTCCTTCAACTTATTGAAAGCTCGTTGTCTTTCATTATTCCAAATGAAAGCTTCTGATTTCTTTATCAGTGTGGTCAGTGGTGCAGCAATTGATTGGTAGTTTTTTATATATTGTCTATAATAACCACACATTCCAAGAAAAGATTGTACATCCTTCACATTTTGAGGAATGCCAATATTTTTTATTGCAGCCACTTTATTTTGGTCTACACATATTTGTAAGCCAGATACAATATGATCAAGCACTTTTAAAGATTCAAACCCAAATTTACATTTTTTTAATGCAAGGGTCATTTTTATTTCATCCATTTTCTGGAAAACTTTCCTTAAATGGATGAAGTGTTCATCAAAAGTTTTAGAGAACACTATGATGTCATCAATGTATACAATTAACCATCCCTCAATCATTTCATTATGGAATGTTATATCCATTAACTTCTGAAATACTGATGGAGCATTTTTTGGTCCAAATGGCATTCTGACATACTTATAAATTCCCATGTGTGTTGTTATCAACAAAAAGTTCTGTGAATTCTTTTCAACAGGAATTTGATGGTACCCTTTATTTCCATCTAGGCAACTTATATATTTAGCACCTTTAAGGGTAGCATGTATAGAGGCAATCCTTGGCAAGGGATAAATATCATCTACTGTAAATGTATTTAATTCTCTATAATCACCGCACAGTCTTGCTTTATCTTGTTCATAAGAAATTAGCACTGGTGATATTACACAATATTTTGGCGTAGTTTCAACCTTCTCAAGAATGTTCATTTTCAATAACATCTTAATATTATCCTCTATGTCTTTCCTCTTCATTGGTGAATCAGGGTATGGTTTCTTTTTAAGACTAGCAGGAATATTATCCATATCACAGGTTAAACTAATCTTCATTTCATGATCTTTTACAAGGCCAAGTTCATTTGTACCATGTGCAAAAGCCATTGGAAAAGCTTTAATTAATTCCAAAACATTATCTTTCTCAGTTTCACTTATCTGAGTGCCAAATGATGCTTTTGAAATTTCTGTTTCCAGAAGTTCCATCTCATTGGATTCTCTTCCTTTAGACGGGGAATTTGTTACTGACTCAATGTGTAAGACTGTGTTAAAAGAATTTATTTTAAATTTTCTTTTACCATTCATGCCAATTGTAAAATTGTTATTAGCAGGGTCTAATTTTACACCAAATTTAGTCAGAATATAATTTCCAATGATAAAACAGTTACTACAATTTGTATTATCCATTACTACAAAGTCACAAGTTACCCTTACATAACCATGTTGGTGTTTAAAGAAAACAGCAGCTTTGTATTTATCAATGGGGTGTAGTACTGATCCAAAACCTCTCCAATTTTTATTCTGAAGTGGTTCAAGATTAAACTTATATTCACTATCAATTTTCTGTAATGTATTAGTGGAAACAACTGAACCAGCAGCTCCTGTGTCCAATACTATATTAACATTTTCACCAGAAATGATAGCTGGAACCGTGATAGGTGTCATTCTAAAGTTATCAGCTTGTATATCCTTAATGATTTCAGCATCCTCAAAATTCATTAAAGATTCATTTGAGTCCATATTTAATATTGGATTTTCAAAGATGGACAAATCATCTTCCAACATACAGACTTCATTTTCATCACTATATGAGATATTGCTGTCATAATCACTTGATTCTTTACTTTTTTCAGTTTCAGTTTCAGATTCACGTTGATTTTCAACAATATTTATGTTTTTCTCACATTTGTGACCTTTTACCCAAGGTTTGTTACACTTATAACAAGTATTTGTTTCATACTTTTTAGGTACTACAGATGCAGTAGGTTTTTTCTGCTTCTCCTGAAGTGTTTTTGAATTCTGAGTTTTTACAGGTTCAACATTTTGCTTATAAGTGGAATACCTTGATTCATACTTATGGTTTAATAATATTTCATTGCAAATATTAATAAAGTCAGAATATTCAGTAACATTTAATGTTCTAGCTACAACAATGTCTCTGACAGATATAGGTAATTTGTATATTATCTTATCTTTCGATAAGTTAAAATCCATATGAGGCTCAATGGCTTTTAATATTTTGTTTAAATTCATTAAAAATACCATAGGTTTGTCACCATTCAACGGATTATACCTAGTCTTCTCATACAGTCTTTGCTGAGTAAGCCTGAATTTAGAACCTCCAAATTGTTTTTCAATAAGTTGTTTCCATTCAGCCCAAGAGTAGTCTCTACCCTCATTTAAGACAGCTTCAAACCATAATAAAGCAACATCGTTAAATAAAGAAATTAATTTTGATGTTATCTCTTCATCTGGTAACTTATATGAGAATTTCAAGTTGTCAATTCTTTGAATAAAATGTTGCCAATCAGAGCTGGCTTCCCCATCATAAGTTGGGTACTGATCTATCTTAGGCCAGTTCTTCTGAATGGATTTTATCTCACTAATCTTAGGTAAATTCAACAACTCATTCACTTTTGATAAATGGTCTTGTATTTCTTCCTGCACGGATTTGTGACTTACATTTTCAGATTTGACACTACCACCAGATGGTTTTAATTGTGGTGGTACAGGGAAGGAATGAGATTCACTTTTGCCAATGAAAGGATTATTATTATATTGATTATACTTATGATTATCCTGGTTCATTAGTAGATTGGCAGTTTCAATCTCAACTTTAGTTAATCTTTGTAGCATTTCAGAGACACTTTGATTTGTCTGGGAAAAAGATAACTTTGTTCTTGATTCAGTTTTTAATAAATGTGTTTCATATAATTTTTCTAACTCACAAAATTTGTTTGAAAGGTCATTATATTTATTACTCAATGAATCATATTTAAGAGTTAGAGACAAATGTTCCTTCTCTAATTCTTTATTACGTGTTTCTAATTGAGAAATGTTCAATGTCAAGGATGAAATTGTATCACTAGTGAGCTTAACTGTCTGTTCCTCACAATCAGTCATTCTATTCCACAATGCTGAAACAATTCTATGGACAGTTGGATTATTATTAAAATATTCCATGTCCTCCTTTTCAATTCTCTCACTCTCCTGTGAACTTCTCATCTCACTAGTAGGTGGTTGCAACTGAGGATTAACTGTATTATCATTGTATATAGTACTGTTATTATGGACAAAAGACAAGTCAGGTGTATCTACTCTAAAACCTAAATTTCTTAAATCCTCCTCTATTTTTTGTACAGATTTAACATCAATAGAATTACCTATATTGTAATTATCAGTATTATGTCTAATCTGAGAGGGTAAGTTACTTACCAAGGGATGGTTTCCAGTCCTGATTTTTGGCGCTTTTTTCCCTTGTAAGGGTGAGCTGAGGAAGTCAGATGAGGGGGTGGATCCCTGTTGCAACTGTGGCTTGTCCACTGTTGGTGAAACCAGTCCCATTTACATTTGTCTACCAGGATTTTCTCCTGGGAGTGAGTGGACCCTCCTTGGGTAGGGGGTTGCTGATTTGATTGACTGGGCTGGCCTCCCTTTAATTCTGCCATTGCCTGATTCATCTGCTGAAATCCTGCCTTGCAATTGTTTTGCAACTGCTCTACCTCTTTGAACATGAGTGATTTTGATTCCTCCAACTTCAGAACCTGTTTGGCCAGGTGGGACAGTTGATCCTGAAGAGGAGGAGACGTCTTTTTTATAGTTATCTTTTTTAAGAGGGCGTCCTTTTCCTCTATACTCATGCTTTCTGGCTGGGGGTACTGTTGTCCCTCCATGGTGATGTCCTGGAAAGTTTTTGTTAGCTTTAGACCTGGTATTATAAGCAGGATTTTCACTTACACTATCCTGGGGAGCACTCATATTGTTCAGAATGACAATATTTTACGTCTACAAAAGGAAAAAACTCTATGGAATTAGTAGACAAATAATATTAGCAATCATATTACTAATAAAAAAGCAATGGAGCTTACCCTGAATTTATATCTTTATTTATTTAAATAAAATGTATGAAAAATTCGAAAAAATCTGTTAAAAATATAATAATAAGTTTAACTAGACCTCTATAAGGGTGAATAATTAGCTTAACAAGCTTTAGCCAAATACCAATTTAATTGGGTGTTATATTGGTGTCCAAATACCAAGTGAAATTGGGTTTATATTGGGTACAGTTACTACTGTAAATATCTAATTTTTATGATAAAAAATTAGTACAATTATTTTAAGGGTTCTTTTCCACAATCAATGATTTATGATGACCCACTAATATGCAGCAGACCCAAATATTTGGTTATTTTGAGCTGTACTAAGGTAAAAATCACGTCCCAAGGCTTATACTAAATAATAAGTAAAATATAAGGACAGACCCCCAATTGTCAGTATAGTCTAGTGTATAAGTATGATATAATAGTGTTATTTTATGGTCCTACTACTTATTAATAAATGATTTAGTGATTAAACCTCAGGGGAAGACTAATAAAATAGTTATACTCAAATAAAACTCACAATACTTGGATTTAAATGCGTGCTAGTGGTGGAAAATAGAAGAATAAAATATAGTTATAGCTTTTATAAAGATAATATCAATTTATAAGGGATTTATAATATATTTCTGAATGCTAATAATTGTATTGTAGTGTTTGTTTGAAGTGTAGTAATTGAATGATGATAATAAACCGTCAAAATCCCTCCTTACTTATACCCAAATCCACTGGAGTGCACAGACCTTCAATCCAGATGATGTCACTGCTATCCCCGGCAATTACAGCACTGTGAGGGCTCATCACCTCCCCATGGCGTCCACTTCAAGAAGTTTCAACACCCAGACCTCCAGTAAGGACCCTCCATCACTATTAATAATAACACAGAGTCATACCATAAATAGAAAACCCAAATAAAAGCGGATACCATAAAGAAACAGGTAAAATAAATAATCAAAAAGAGATTTAATGAAACTAAAAGCATATAAAGGAAACAAATAAAATGTCCAAGCCCCCAATAACATCCCCAAGAATCCACATTAACCCAGAAACATCCTTCCAACCCATAAATCCGTGAATAACCATCCAAGGAAGTAATTTTAGTTGTCCAAACTGGGTGTATGCGCCTGATATAGGTGTCTATGCTTCTGTAGGCGTTGTGAGTCCACTGATTTCGTCCATATTACCTAAAATAAGAAGAAAAACAAAGGTTATAGGCTATTAAGGGGCTAAAACCCACTTATATACCTAAATATACATAATATAATGCATATTTCACTGAATATGAGTCTTATGTATACATATAAGCTTATGTATGTCAATAATTACTTCATATCACTTAAGATAAGTATATTATGACTCCATTAACACCTTAATAGTTATGATTAGGCCATGGATAAGCTATTTAAACTATTATAAATTATATAATAGAATAATAATTATATATATATATAATAAAATAATATATATTATTATTTTAACCTTATTTTTAAGATATAAGCTTAATCTACTTAAGGTTATCTTATTTTAAGCATAAGAAATACTCAGTCCTAAGGATATTTAGGCTGACAGTAACCCTATTTAATTCCCTAAGATCATGAACAACTCTAAGCTTGCCATTTGGTTTCTTGATACAAAATACCGGACTAGAATAACTTGACAATTATTGCTCATACAGTCCAGTGCGTATCCGTTCTCTGACAACTTCAATATAGGCGTCTTTTAATGCAGCCGGAATAGGAATCAGTTTCTGCTGCCACAGTTCATGACATACCACAGGAATCTTGTAAGGCTCCCCATAGGAATGCTTCAACACACCCCTCTCATCTTCTACAAAAGCAATGGCCTTCTCTCACTTGACCATCACATCCAACAACAACTTCTTCTCTTCTCCAGACAACCAACCATCAGGTCCAAAATTAACAACACCCAGTCTCTCAAAAGTGATTCTTGACGTCTCAAAAAATTCAGGCAGATTCTTTACCAAGGGACTTTCATAAGGATCTCTTGATAAACTTGGTCTTCTCAAGGGTGGATTTAATTCGGCAGGTAGCAGTTCATTAATATGTCAAACTTTATTTGCTACTTTCTTATATTTGGCTGCGTCCACATCTAAATAAACTTGAGGTAAAACATTTACTTTTGTTTCACCATTGAAAATTTCATCAAATGAATCTTCTTCATTGTCAGAATCGGAATAAGAAAAATTAGAAAAATATTTTATTTCATTTTTAAATTTTACCCTTTTCTCCTTTCCCTCGTCTAATTCATAAACAGATTTTCCAACACCTTTGCTTCCCTTATCCAACAGTAAATCACCTGTAAAGAAAGTTGGCAGTTTAACCTCTTGCTGGAGGACTGGAATTGAATTTTCACACAAATTATTTTGTTGTGTTTTAATTATACTGAGATTTTTTATTGGGTTTTTATAAGATTTTTGCAGTTTACCCTCCTTCTGGAGGTCCGGAATAACATTTTCACATAAATTATTTTTTTGTGTTTTAATTATACTGAGATTTTTAATCGGATTTTGATGTGATATTTGCAGTTTACCCTCTTGCTGGAGGTCCATAATAGAAGGAGATACTTGCAGTTTAACCTCTTGCTGGAGGTCATAAAACATACCCTTCCAATTTTTATCCAACCTAATTTGGCCCATTTTGCCTTTTTCACCATTTTTAAATTTAATAGAAAAACAGGGTAAATCCAATAAACATATAGAAAAGTCCAAAACGTATTTTCACTCCAAAGTAATATTAACAGAAAATAATTGAGAATCCACTTGAATTATCTCCAAGTGAGCTGACCTATTGCAATCGGGGATTTCATCCTGAGGAGAGATTACAACATTAGAGTGATCAGCCCTTGCTACCCCAAAAAATGAGGGCTTTCATCCCTTTCCAACAAACATAATTCACCAGAAGCCGTCCGTTTTATACGCCGCTTCTTGGTGTAAACACAACACTGGCACAGAGTAGTAATCCCTGGCTGTGTTTCCCAACCTTCATCTCCAGGAGGCGCTAACCGCATATGTAACCTCCACATATCTTCACCAGTGATTTCCAAACTAATCCCCATGCCAGCTTGATACCCTATCCTGGCCTCAAAATTCATCAAAAAAGGACCACCAAGAACAGTTTTGACTTCTCCTCTGGCCACATAAAAGTGAACCTTACCAACAGATCCACCAATGCCTAACCTGACATGCTCAGCTGTGCCCATCTGATCTGTTGCATGCCCTCCAATGCCTCTGAGGTTTCCCCCAGTTCCACTTTTAATTGGCAAGCCTATACTCATCGCTTGCTCTAATGAAATTAAAATAATTTGAGACCCTGAATTGACCAAGGCCTTTACTTCTTTACCGTTAAGAGTTACCACCAGGTAACCCAGGGGAGCGTAAAAATGTGTATCTACATCTTCCTTAAACTTTTCAACATTTTCACAAATATATTCCACCTCTCCAGTGGAAACCCAACACCTTGTCAAATGCTTCTTTTGCTTTTCAGCAAGCGCCGGACTAATTGTAAATAACTCCCCCAAAGATAAGGGAATCTGCAGTTGATTCACCCTATTCAAAACTACGTCCATTGCATTAGCTTGACCAGAAACTACTGGCCGCTCATACTGGACCTTTGATTTAACAACCTTGGCCCTGGGTACCTCTTGAGGTCCAACCGAGCCATCTTCACCCCCCATTATAACATCTTCACTTTCTATAACCCTAACTCTATCACCAGCCTCTTGCATTAATCCTGATCCATCGCTAGTCCTTCTTACACCCTCCACTGGGATGGGACCGCTAAAACTTGGTCTGGGTAGAGACGCCAACGGTACGTCCTCCTCAGAATCCGAATCATCCTCTGGAATAGGCTCACCATTTAAATCAAACTTGCCAAAACTAGGGGGCCCCATATCAGCAATCCCCTTCTGCATTTTATATAATTCGTCCTTAGAGTAAGGGTTCAATTTGTTGGCGGCAGTTTGAGCACTAGAAATTTTGTCCTTAGAGTAAGGGTTCACTTTGTTATTGGCCTTGCCAGGATTAGCCCTCAGTTGGCTTTGAATGCTACTCTTTGCCTTAGTAGCATCATTAACATTGTATTCGCCGGCCATACAACTACCCTCCACTTGGGCAACCGTTGCCAGCTCTAAACCTCCAAAAGAAGTAGAAAATGTGGCTTTACTGACCTCTTTCTCTTTACCCTTGTCAGCTCTTCCACCATTAACATTACCATTTTTTCCACCCTTGGCATTAACATCTTCATCATTTATCTCTTCAAATCTGGCTCTCCTTTCAGCCGTTAAATTTCTTCTGACAAAATCAGAAGGAGACTGTCCATCACTGGGCTTGATGAACGAACCATCACGAAATTTATAAACTTTACCATAAAATAAAACTTGCCCAGAATCCATATCCTTATCAAGAGCAAAACAAACTGTTGCTCTGTGCGCCCTCCTTTTACAATAGGAGCACACCTTTGGCTCATTGTATCCACCTCTACAACTACTACCACCATTCCCACAATTTCTCACATTGCCTGGGAAGCGGTTACCGTTATTATTGCCATTATAATTTCGACGTTCTTACCCTCTAGATTGATAAGAAGTTGACATTGATGAAGAAGCAATTGGGGCCTTATTGGCCTTCTGAGTCTCTTGAACAAATATTTTTAATTGTTTCCTTAAATCGGCCAAGTGACCGACCATCTTATTATCTACATTACCCTCCACTTTAGCAGCAGGTAATCCCATTTGTGCCTTCTTGGCCTCCTGGGCTTTGACCATAATATTTTTGTTTTCAGCCAAAACTTTGCTAACCTTGCTAACATATTGAGTGCAGGACTCTTGATATTTGTCCAATGCTAACAACTTGAGATGGGCCTGAATGTTCTCTTTGATAACCTCCAGAGCCGGCAGTTTCTGCTCACCATTAGGCAGCTCCTTCATCAAATCTTTTCTTGAAAGATCCTTCAAGACGTCCATATGAATATCCCTGCTGCATGCTGTCCAAAACAAGTCTTTTGCTTGGTTCTCATGCACTAACTCGTCCACCAGTATGAGATATTCAACCACTTCATCAAACTGAACACACAGCTTTTTGAAGTCTGCCATAGAAGAAACACCACCCTTTGCTTGCCAGTCACCAACAATTTTATTGAGGTCCAACATGGTAAACCTAACACCCCATCTATCAACCATAGCTTTAGAAAGCTTAACCCAATCTTTGTCCTTGAATGCCTGCATAGCAATAACCTCTTTTTCCACCTCCCTATCAGCAATAAAAAATCTAACTTGCTTCACCATATCTACATAAGAAGCACCATCAACAGCAGCAGCAGCTTCATACCTGCTAATGAACCATTTAACCTCCTCCCCATCAAACTTTGGGCCATCCCAAGAAAAAATCCTAACTGAGGGAGTTAGAGGGTGAGAAGATCCAGAAGCAACAGCAGAAGACATCCCAATAAGTAAAGAAAAGCGTTAAAAACCGTTAAAATAAACAAGCCTCTTGCAGGCTAATAACAAAGTCCTTGACCCAAAAAAGTCCTAGAAAAAGCTAGAGATTTAGATCCCCACATTGGGCGCCAACTATGGTATGGTAAACTCTTACAGTTTCCTTGCTGTAAGCAGAATCCGGAGGAGATATGTGGATTTAGCTGAAAACCCCGTCCTTCCAACAAAAATAACAAAGTAGGTGTTCTAAATCGCTAAGCTACCCAGTCTATTTAGATAAGATGAAAAATTAATACTGAAACTCTTGAAATATTTAACGCTTATTGAGATTTAATGATTGTGGCTGTTGAGAAAAGAAATACTGATAACAACAATTAAGGTGTACCAGTGAAAGATTGACTTTTATGTTTTTATAATAATTTGAGTTTTTATGAGACAGCAATAATCAAGCCCCAGTGATGAAGACCTTTCTAAAGATACCCTGTATGAAGTGTGATTTAAATTTTTGAGTAGTATTTCTAAAATGTCATATATAAAATATAAAGTTATAAGGGTATTACAATTTTATTTAATTTGTTGAGTAATGAAAAATGAGACCGTGGTGGTTAAAGATTAAGCTGTATGATGTCTGTATGATGTATGATGATGCCAAATTTCGAGTCTGAGAGGCTCTTAAGTATTCCTAGTCACGTGCCTAAGATAATTCTCCAGCACTCAGCCGGAGCCCATACAGAGCCCATACGGAGTCCGTCTGGACTAAATTAGAACCTTAAAACTATAATACAAAAATCTGGAAAAAATACACATGATAGAGCCACTTCCCCCTTACATTCCCAACTAATTTTCGTAGTCTGCGCAGCTCTTATCACCCCGTGAAAATTCATCAAAGTTAAGTAATTTCTAAGAACGTAAATATTTCTATAAATCTTTAAAATTCATTTAAAAATATAAGAAAAATAGTAAAAATTCTTGGAAAATTTCCCAAGGTTCTTGAGTGACTCAAATTAATATTTATAGACTTTTCAGAACTTAAAAATAAGTTTTCTCCGTAAAATAAATTGTTTTGGCGTAGGCATTTGCTTTTGACCAATTTCTTCATATTTAAAACTCAAATAAATTAAATAAAACCCTTTTATAAAAAATAATAGCGCCAATCTTGCACACCGTAATAACTACGTTTACGTATTTAGGTGCAATACTAAACTTTAGGCTACCACACTGTTTTATCTTACTCTCACAATAGGGGGTATAAAAGTTGATCAATCCACAATTAAATTAATTGCGGATAAAAATCCTTATACCGCAATTATCTTCTGAAATTATTTTTGATAATAATTGGGTTATTAGACATTTTAAATGCCAAAGTTGACCTCTTATCTGACATTTTTCTACTCAATTTTTCATAACCACATATTGGTCAACTTTTTGTCATAACCACATCTTAGCCTACTTTCATTTATAACCACATATTTGAATACTCTCTGCATATGCCTTCTACCTTGCTGAGTATTCACACTCTCATCTCCTCCTGTCTCTTCTCTCCATTCATAAAACCTTGCTATCTTATTTGCTTGTTTTTGCTCCTTTTCATCTTTAATTATCTTAACATGCCCTGTCATCATAGATATTCTTAAAGGAGGCCTTCCCCCAGTTGTTCTTCAAATTTTACTACTCCCTCTTTCCCCCACTCAGTCAAGAAATAAAAGACCATTCAATTAAAAAAAGATGATCATATCATTCTTATCAACTGGCTGAAAACTAAATCAAACTATGATTCTTTTTTTGGTACTGAAAATGCAACTAAATTAGGACAGCCCCCTGACTCAAAAGTTAATGGATATCTACTAATGGCCAATGAATTATAGAATCAGACAAAGGGAAGGATAGATATCCTACCTAAACATATTTCTGAACGTTTCAGGAATTACCAAGACAAGTACAAGAAGACAAAGACTCTTTCATCTTCCACTGGTTTTGGTATTACCAACATCAATATCAGTAAGGGCATAAAATACATAGATGATAAAATTGAATCTTTATGTCCATACATTAAGGATATGGATACTATTTTTGGAGAGTGAGCTGATGTTAATCCTGCAAAAATGTTGGATGGTGAAGATTATATTTCTGAAAATGATGTTGAAACAAATCTTTTCCCATGCTCTTCCTCCACTCAAACCTCCCCTGTTCTAAATTCAATGAATCTAGATAGCTTTGCTATAGATCCTTATGGCAATTTTAACCAACCCAATCTAAATCAAGTATGTTTTTTTTCTTTTATCTTACCAATTCTTTTTTTATTTACATTTTCTTATTTCTAAAAAGGCTGAAGAACAAATTCAGGAGCCACAATCAACTGAGTCAGAAGCCAGCAACAATTATGAGGAGGAAAATGTTACCTTGAACAAAAAGCAAGGGGTTTCAAGTAGTCTAAATTTCCACTCTCAAAGAAGAAAAAAAAATTAATATTTTGTCTCAAACCCCTTTTTATTTTATCAAAGAATTTTTAGAGAAATGTGATGCTGGTAAGTGATACCATACCTCTTAATACTTTACTCCACTTTTCTGCTACTTTTTGTTAATATTTCTTATCACTCTAGAACAAGTGGATGTTGCTAAATAGATTCTAAAGTTTGAAAATAAAAAATAAAAGCTCTCTTTAAGGAGGGATGATAGGGCACAAGACTTAGAGGAGACGAAGTAATAGCTCTCTTTATAGAAGGATGATAGGTCACAAGACTTGGAGGAGCAGAAATTTGAGCTAACTCTTAGTATTGAAAAATCAAAGAAAGAGGAGAAAACACTTGGGCATCAAAACTTAATGGAACAGATGAAATTTAAGCATGATCTCAAAGAAAACTCAAACAAGAAAGAAATTTTAGTGGAATGTGTTAAAGCCAATAAATCTTGTGAGTAAATTGAATGTCTAATGAAATTTTTTAATGACTAGTGCGTTTTATTTTGTTCATACTTCAACTATTCATAATTATTTGTACATTAAATATTACAATAATTTCATGTATTTCATTTCTCTATCCATCATTAGTTGAAGTTTTCTATTTTAATGTTAAAAATTCTTTTTTAAATAAAATTTTCAAGTCTCATTTGAAAATTTTCCAATCCCCCCCTCCTTGAATTTTCTTGAAATAAGGGGTGGGTATCACCAAAATTCTTTCAAGTCAAGAATCTTTAAATTTGTAAATGAAAATTTTGCATTACTACCCCCTGCATTTTATGGTGTAGACAATCCTATAGTACTAGCTATAGGCCTTGACCAAGGGAGTTGGAGAAAAACCAGAGAGAGAATCCCCTGTCCCTTTAGAAAAATAGAGTGAGATTTACTTGCTAAAGTAAGTTGGTTCATGTTTTCTAAAGCCCCTTTTTCAACACACTTGACTGCTTGATGAGCCAAGAAAGTAGTCCCCAGACAGACTACAAGACCAATGTCCGCACCAGATAAAGCAATGATACTTGATGTAGGCTTCAAATCCACACCAGAGACAGCAGTAATACTTGATATAGCTTGCAAGACTATACCAGAGAACCTGTTGCCAAAGTTGAGTTAAATGAAGAACTAACCTTGCAAAAAACACAGCCAATTGTGGCCAAAAACAGTGAAAACTGAGTGAGGAACAAGGATATCACCTCCGGATGGTTGTATGATTATTAAAGTTGCCCCAAACTGTCTTATTCACCATGTACACACAGACCACTATCTAAGAGCCCATGCACACCAACGAATTTGGTGCCTGTACCAGCCAAATTGAATAAAAACCCTCCAGAAGCGCTCCCCAACCTTCTAAAACAGAAGCGGGCGGGCCTCCAAACGTCGGAGGTGCCGCCTGAAGCGGCCCAGCCTCCCTGAAGCCAGAAAACCAATAAAAACACCTAATCTACTTATAAAAATTAACTACAACTACTAAAACCCTTAAAACACAGATTTATGCTATAACAACATTGAGACATGAAATATAGAGCTAAATTAGCCCTATCCAATGGTACTAAGTACTTAACCCTAAGACTTAAGGTTAGCCCGTAAAACAAAAAACAAAATTAAACAGCTATCTTTTGTAAATGAAAAATGAGAAAATGACCCCTTAAAACTTAGAATATGAAAAATATTATCAAGACATGAAATATATAGAAAAACAGGGGCTATCCAATGATAGTACCCACATACCCGCAGTCCCAATATTCACGGAATAAAACCAGAAAAACACCCAATTCTTTGACAGATGCCAATTAAGACATGCACAAACAGAGCCAAACAACACAACAAAGGCCCCTGACAATGTTGTAAGACCACATCCTCCCTCCAATTCAGAATGTCCACATTCTTTCTTCATCAAACCACCATGTTCAACCTTCTTCCCAAATCTGCCTCTGAAATGGGTCCTTGCCAATTCTGCATTGACAATAATCTAATCTGCACCATCACACCTCCTGTCCATCCATACAGAACGTCATGTGATGTCTGCCAATCCAGAAAGAAGACCTGCGACAGACCTGGTGCATTATCTTCTGCAACAGCTTCACCTCCACCTCAACCTGGTCCATCTTCTACCAGCACCAAAAGATCTGGGCCATCCATCTTAATTCCTAGATTAATCAAAAAGCTGCACCCTTCCCAGAAGAGTTCCAAAACCACTAAAACAACAAGTTCCACCATCCCTGGTCCATCTGATGGTAAAAACTTCCATTACTTCTTTCCACTTTGTAAAACTGATGACTCCTCAGTTCCTTCATCTTCTGACAGTGATGATAACAATGTAGGATCTATTGAACCAACAACACCAAACCACTTGCCCACAATTAAGACCAAGCTCCAACAACACACATCTCAACAGAAACACCTTCTGCTAAACTACTTCCAATCGACTCCTGCTAGAGATCCACAGGACATTGAGAACAGAAGACACCTCATTCACCAATTCAAGGCTAATTCTGAACACTTCATTTCATCTCTTGATTCCCTCTGTAATTCCACTAGTACTTGAGCTTGATTCAGAAAAGAAAAATTGACTACACCCTCTATAGGATGTAACCACAAACAACCCTCAGTTTTAAGTTTTGGGAGTACCATCCTCATTTTATAGTCTTGGGGGACTCAAAAAACCTCAGTTTAAAGTCTTGGGGGACTCAAAAACCTAAATCATAAACCCAGAACCAGAGATCAACCACATTAAGACACAGAGGAAAAACTAACATTCTGGGGTAATTGTGAATAGGGCTTCCAGCCCATCAATTACCCCCAAACTTGCCTTTGCTAAATTCAGAGACTCCCCCTGTGGATACCCTCCGCCAATCTTTCAAACCCCTTCCAACAACAAAACCCATTCCTCAGTTTATAGTCTTGGGGGAATACACCATCAAACAATCCTCAGTTTAAAGTCTTGGGGGACTAAAAGTCCTCAGTTTAAAGTCTTGGGGAACTAATCTTGAAACCATAGATTTTTCAGTTTAGGGTCTTGATGGACTACCAGAATTTTTCATAAAATAGACGCAGCCAATTTCATACAGAATACACCTACAGCCAACCTGCTGAACTTCCACCTTCACTTCATCATCTACCCATCACTGAAAAAAATCTCCTTATCTCTTTCCATCATCTTTTCTCACAACAGATCATGGCTGGATCCCCTGATGTTGACCCCTCCAATCTTCCTTGCTTCACTGCTCCCAAGGGCTATGCCTGCAAGCAGTGCATCCACATGTGCAGACCTTGCACATTCACTCTTCCAACTCCTGAGGCTAAATTCTACAACAGGGCCTGTGATTCTTGCTACTCCAAGAAGAAGAAATGTGACAGAGATGCCAACTACCCTATTCCTCCTCCTTAACCTTCTCATAAATACCTCTCCATATTCCCTACCAGATCCCCAGAGCTTGGTCCAGCCTCTTCATCTTTATCCTCAGCACCATCCAGAAGATCCCGGAACTCAGTTTCTAGAACTCTCCCAAAAAGGCCTGCTTTAACTGCCCAAGAAAAAGCTTTTATCTCTGCCAAATTAGCTATAAAAGCTTCAAAATCAGCTCCTAGGCTTCTATACCGCATCCAGGCGGCCCAGCCAACTTTGGGCGGCCCAACTGCCTCACTAGACAGTGAAAATAAGGCTCAAAACCTCCAAAAACAACCAGAAAACAGCCAAATTCCTCCAATCAACAAATCCAACTCCACGCAGCCACCTCCGACTGCTCCCAAAGAAATGCAGCCAACCTTTCCAAGGTCCAAAAACTCCAAAATTTCCCAAACTTCTAGGAGACCTGCCAGAGGACCCCAGGAAGAAACCAGAGCACCCAACACCGCACCAAAGCAACAAGTTTGCCCCCAGTTAAGGCAACAAAACTGCACCTCTCCTCTGTCACCCAACTATTCTTCTGACAGTTCCATTCCTTCAAAAGCATCATCCAGAAGAGATCAATCCGCTTCCAGATCACCCTCTCCTGCCCCCTTTTATAACAATCCTGATAATCCATCACCAGCACCCCATCCAACTGAATCAAGCAGAAATATTAACAACAGCAACAACAGACCTGCTGCTCCAACTAGGCCCCAGGAACATCAGCCTCCTATTTCACCTTCTAAAAACCTTTCAGAGGAAGACCAAGAAAATCCATATCTTTCCCTGATTGATCCACCTACTATCACTACTCCAAATTCTTCAGAAGTCCAAATTCCGGCCGCTTACAAATTTGATGAGCTTCCAATCTGTAAGTACCACATTAATTCATCCAATTTCTTCAACAAAAATAATTACTGATCCAATTCTTCTTGTCTAGTTGGCACCCCTCCTCCTGAATCTACTATTGGAGTTGGCCAACCTCTAGAAACTTTTTTGACCCCGGATTATGGAGACATGAAACAACACCTCAGCACCATGTGTTTAAACATGCTGAAAGCCTTTGCCCTCCATGGACCTTTAAATGACTTTGAGAAAACCTTGAGGAAACAACTATTGGACGACCACTGGAAGATGTCTAGGATCATTAAGCACACCTTCCAACAATCCATTCCTGCCTCTTCTTCTTCCTCTTCTGAACTTCCATCCAAACCCATTCCTGCCCATTATAATCCATATAATCTCTTCAGCAGGATGCACTTCAAAGAACACAGTGCTTCCCACAACCCCAACAAAAAACAAAAACGACATCATAATCTGGACCAGCCTCCAGAAACTTCATCATCTAGACATTGAGCTCCTGCAAAAAGATTAAAAACATAATAATAAATAAATAATAAAAATTAATAACTATAAATTCTAATTTTTTTTAAAGTCTACTAACATACTAAAATTAAAAATTGATAAATAAAATAATAAATAAAATAAAATAAAAGATAAAAAATAATACAAATGGTATCCCCCAGCCAATGTTGGAGCTGATCCCCTGATACCTTGCCCACATCCAAGTGCACCTTGATGTGGATACACCTTAAATAATTTAAATGATTTGAAATAAGAAACATAAATTAAGGGTAATAATGAGAATAAAAAATAAAATAAAATGACATTAATGAAAATAAAAATAAAAATAAAATGAAATAAAATGATAAAATAGCATTGCCCGGCCAATTGATGAGCCTTTCCCCACCAATGCTTGCCCACATCCAGGTTACCCTGATGTGGTAACACTCTATATTTTTAATTTTATAATTTTAAAAACCCCCATAAAAAATTAAACAAAAAAAAGATAAAAAAGAAAAAAATCTGAAACTACTATCTAGCAAAATCATAACTAAAAAAATCAAAAAAAAAAGTCCAGCTCCATGGATGGTCCAGATTAAGAGAAGGTCCAGTAAGAGAAATTCCTGTCCATAGAAATGATAACTGGGTGGGCTCCCTCCAATAAGTAAAAATGATGGAAGACCACCAGTGATCCTCCACCAAACCAAAAAAAACCAAAGATAAAGAAGCAAGTCCCAAACCAGTTTAAAGTCATAGTGGACTTGAAACCTTAATAATAAAAAACAGAACTAGAATTCAACTAGGAAAAATAAAAGACTTTAGACAGACATTCTGGGGTACCTGTTCTACAGATCAGCCAGCTCACCAGTTACCCCCACACTTGCCAAAATAAAATCTAGAAGCCCCCCCTGGGTACCTTCTAACAAAAACACAACATCCAACACAATAACCCAAAAAAATAAGAGTGAAGAGTCCAGCACTTGAAAACCAAAGGAAATTCCAGTTTAAAGTCATAGAGGACTAAAACCTGAGAAAAGAAACCAATACTAGGGTTCAACCAATTTAAGAGAAAGGTTTGGAAACAGAAAATCTGGGGTAACTGTTCTATAGAGCAGCCAGCCCATCAGTTACCCCTACACTTGCCAAGATCAAATCTAGAAGCCCCACCCATGGGTACCTTCTAACAAAAAGTTTCCAACACAAAATTTACTCTTTAACACCAAAAATTCCAAAATTTAAAGAACGTTCCATAGTTTATCCTCATTGCGGAGTCAATCTTCTTCATGTCTAGTGCCTCTGGGATAAAATCTTTTCACCTTATCGGCAGCCACTCTCTTCTTTAAGACTGCACCATCCAACTCTTCCGAAACATAAGAGCCTCCAGAAACCTGAGATCTGACTCTGTAAGGTCCATTCCATCTGTCAGCAAACATTTTTCCCCACTGACTCTCCAAACTTCTATTATAAACCAAAACCAAGCAACCAGGTTTCAAGGGATTCCTGAGTCTGTGAGCCAACTTCTTGTCCCAGTATCTGACTGATTGATTCCTAATCTTCATCATTCTAGAGTATGCCTTCTCTTGACATTCCTCTCTACATTCCAACTGTTGCATCCTGGCACAGAGCAATTCTTCTGTTGAGTGCACCTCATCCCAATCAATTCTAAGATAAGAGACAGCTTCCAAGTCCACTGGTAGAATAGCTTTCTGACCAAACATTAACTCATAAGGAGAATAGCCAGTTGTCCTCTTCACAGTGACTCTATCAGCAAATAACACAAAGGTTAAATAATGCCTCCACTTTTTAGCACTATCCCCACACATATTTACCAAAGCATTCTTGATAACTTGATGGCCTCTTTCAACCATGCCTTCAGCTTCAGGATTATAAGGTGTAGCAACTCTAACTTTAGAACAAACACTAGCCACAGCTTCTTTAAATTTGGCACCAAATTCTGGCGCACCATCAACAGTCACCAACTTCATCAACCCATACCTATAAATCCACTCCTTCTTCAAAAACTCTGCCACATTCTTGGCAGTCAAATTAACCAGAGGCACTGCCTCAACCCAACCAGACTAATCATCCCCAGCAACAACTAAGTATTTATACCTGCCCTCTTTAATATGGACAGCATTCAGACTGACTCTTCCAAAAACAGTTGTTTCACCAGTAGCAGGACTGACCTCTTTAAGTTTCAAGTAACTTCTTCTTTGACATTCTTCACAAGATTGAACCCTACCCTGAACAGCCAACTTCATACCTGGCCACCAAATCTATCAGCTACTCTCCTATAAGTCTCCCCAAAGCCTCTATGACCAAGGTCTTCATGCAAAGACTTCAACACAACTTCTTGACCCTTCTTCTGAGTCACCACAACTTGAGGATTAGGATGTCTCCTCCTCATCAACCTTCTTCCTGGCACATAAAATCCAGGACTCTTCTTCTTGATTGCCACCCAAGTATCATCATCACAACTATCTGGCCTCTCCAAGGTCAACAGATATTCCACCATAATAAAATAAAACCCAGAATGACCCCAGGTCTCATCTTCAAAATCCAACAAAACAACATCCAAGGGTACAACTCTGTCATCAAAATCACCAGTGTGAACATGAGCCAATTAGCCAGCCCAACCAGGATACCAATCCTTAAATTTTGGCACATCCTTCTCTTTCCACTTACTCTTGTGAGAATCCAGTTCACTCAAAAAAACACCATTTTCCAAATTTGAGCTGTCCCAAACAACAACTCCATCTTCATCATCAAAAACATCCTGATCACCAGAATCAAGATCAGATCCAGCCAGTTTGGCCTCTTGGGGGAGGTCAGAAAAATCTTCAGCACCCTTTGTGCTGGCCCTAACCACTGGAACATCTTCATTAAAATCTTCAGCCTCAGAATCTTCATCTGTAGGTGGCCTTCTTAATAATCCATCAGGCATTGTAAAAGTTTTGCCTGGTTTGTGTACCAGGTCAAAAGAAAAATGTTGAATAAATGCCACCCACCTAGTCATTGGAGCATTTGGAAGACTAGGTGTATTGATCATCTGAACCAAAGATTTTGAATCCACCTGCAGCTCAAAATTCTGCCCCCATAAAACAGTCCGTAGCTTCTTTAAAATTTTTGCTACACCACACAATTCCAACTTAGGTTGAGAATACCTAGATTCCACCTCATTAAACACCACAGACTCATATCTTACTGGCCTGACCCTCCCAGTTTTATCTTCCTGAGACAAAACAGCACCAGCAGCAATATAGCTTGAGTCCACTGCCAGAAAAATTTTTCCAGCACCAACACCATAATCCAACTTGTGAAGAACAATATCTTCCCCAAAAACCTTTTTCAACTTCTGAAAAGCCTCTTCACACTCTTCAGTCCATTCCCAATCTGCATCTTTCCTGTTCAACCTCCTTAAAGGTGAAGCCAACAAAGAAAAATCCTTAATAAAAATACTGACATATATACACACACCTAAAAATCCCCTGACTTCAGTAGTATTTTTAGGCCTTGGCCATGACTGAATTTTATTAATCTTTTTCTTTTCCATAATCCTTCCCTCTTTACATACCACATGGCCCAGAATTTCAAAAGCAGGAACAGAACAGCAGAATTTTGACCCTGAAATGGTCAAACCAGACTCTTCAATCCTAAAAAACACTCTCTCTAGAGTTATTGCATATTCCCAAACAAACCTCCTTATTCCAGGGTTCTCTGCTAACACCTCATTGCCATAATCAGTGGATGGTCCTTTAATTCCACCATCATCAATAAAAATACCAGCATGAGTAGGAACCTCATCCTCCAAAATCCAAGCCATCTGTGCTTGATATACTGCCACTGAATTAGTTGCTCCTTGAGGCAACCTAGTGAGCTGAAATCTTCCCAAAGGAGTCTCAGAAGTTGTGAGAGGCCTTAAATCTGTATGAAGATCCCTCTCATCATAACCACCCATAATATCACCCAAACCATAACACACCCTTCCAGCAAAAGCTTCAACAAAATCCTCTGCACTTGGTGGCATACCAGCGTCCTTGATAGTGACTCTATTCAACGCTCTAAAATCATGAACCACCCTCAACTTTCCATTCTGCTTCTTTACACAGAGAACTGGACTTGAGTAACTGGATGTCAATTGTTCTTATAACCCAGTCCTGACTCTTTCCCTAAAAATCTCCACAAAATCCTCTCTGATAGCAGCTGGAACTGGAATAGGTTTGATTTTCAAGGTTCATGACAAACCACAGGAATCAAGTAAGGTTCCCCATAAGAGTGTTTCAACACACCCCTTTCCTCCTCAGAAAAAGCCACAGCTTTTTCCCTTAGCACAATAACGTGCAACAACAACTTCTTTTCTTCTTCAGACAACCACCCATCAGGACCAAAATTAACAACTTTCAACCTTTCCACAGTCACCCTAGCTGTCTCTACAAATTCTGGAGGATTCTTCACCAAAGGAGTACAGTACGGATCTCTTGACAAAGGAGGTCTCTTCAAGGGCGGATTCAAACCCACAGGCATAGGCTCATTGACAGGCCTAATCTTCTGCGCTACCTTCTTATACTTTGCCGCTCCACCTTCAACTTGAGGGATCTTCAGTAAATCTTCACCACCAGACCTGGAACAAAAACCAAGGGTTTCCCCATTGCTCACATGTGTGGCCAAGGTAATGTTTTTGAAAGGTGTAGAAGAAACCCTAGCAGTGCACAATTGGGAGGACTTACTTTTAGACCCCAATCTCACCACTCCAAAACTTTTCCGCAATTCTAAATCTTCATCTTCACTTCCGTCTTCCAAATCTTCAAATATTGATTCATCTTCAGAATCAACTCTTTTAAAATTTTGCAGTTTATCCTTATTCTGGAGGCCCAAAAATTGATCTTGACCATCTTCACAAAAATATTTTGAATCTTCTTTCTTCATTATCTTCAGATTTTTTTCTTGATTTTCTTGAATTATCTTGAAATTTTTATCTTCTTTTCTTGAGTTTTCTTCTGACCTACAAAAATAACCAGGGGTTTCCCCAATGCTCACAGGTGTGGCCCAGGTAATGTTTTTGAAAGGTGTAGAAGAAACCCTAGTGGTGCACAATTGGGAGGACTTACTTTTAGGCCCCAGTCTCACCACCCCAAAACGTTTCCGCATATATTTCAATAAAGATATATAAACAATCTTCTTCCTTGAGCTTGAATTAAAAATAATTGAGAATCTTGAGAGAGGACAGAGACTTGATAAAAAACTTGATGAATACTTGCAGAGAAGAGAAACATTAAACAGAGAAAGTTTAAAATCCACTTGGTATATCTCCAAGGGAGCTGACCTACTACAACCTGGGATTTCCTCATCTTGGGGAGAGGTTGTAGCACTAGGTTGATCAGCCCTTTTTACTCTAAAAAAGAAAGATTCTCAATAGAGCCTGAGCCGCACTCCAAAAAACCAGAGGTGGCACCCACTTCTTTCCTTCTCCTGCAACAATCCATGCACTGGAACATTGAAGATAAACCAGGCCTGGTCTCCCAACCACCCCCTCCAGGGGATGATAGCCTCATGTGAAGTCTCCTTTCATCTTCACCAGTCAACTCCAAACTGATTATCAAATCAAATTGATAACCAATTCTTGTCTGAAAATCCATCAAGAATGGCCCACCCAAAACAGCTTTAACTGTTCCCTTAGCAATATAAAAATAAACCTTTCCTGAGTCTCGTCCAACATCTAACTTCACAAACTCAGATGTTCCAACCAATTAAGTGACATGGCCACCAATCCCTCTCAACTTCCCACCAATACCAGTTTTGATGGGGAGGCCAAATGAGTATCCTCAAACAAAGAAATCAGATTTATCTGAGAACCTGAATCCACCAATTCCCTTGCATCCCTGCCATTCAGAGTGACATTGACATAACCCAGAGGAGCATAAAAATGAGTTTCCAACCCCTCACCAAACTTTTCAGCAGAATCACAAATTTATTCCACCTCCCCAGAAGAAACTCTTCTCCTGGTCAACAACTTTTTCTGTCTATCAGCCAACACTGGACTGATAGCATACAATTCCCCATAAGTAAGGGAAAACTGACCCTGATTCATCCTTTCCAGGACAGAGTCCATAACATTAACTTGACCAGAAACTACTGGCCTTTCAAAGTGAGATCTTTGCTTTACTACCTTGGTCCTAGAAGCTTCTTGAGGACCAGAACCACCAACTGATTTACCATTAACAGGAACCAAACCATATCCCTCACCAGAACCTCTAACTCTGGCAGGCTTTGGCAATGAAGCCAAAGGGACATCCTCCTCAGAGTCAGAATCAACCTCCATTGGCATTGGCTCACCATTCATGTCCAATGCACTAAAACTAGGAGGGCCCATGTCAGCCATACCCTTCTGCATCTTGTACAGCTCCTCTTTGCTGTAGCTCTTCCTAGATGCACTCAGCTTAGGATCCACCTTTGAAGCATTTGGCTTTGGTTGGGTCTGAGAACTGCTCTTAGGCCTTCCCACCTTCCCTGATTCCACATCATAAACACCAGCCAAGCATTCTCTACTTGACTGTCCACCACAGGAATACAACTCCAAACCACCAAAGGAAGTAGAAAAAGAGACCTTATTGACCTCCTTCCCCTTTCCCTTGACGTCATCATCCTCTTTACCAGAAGACTTCCCCTGGTCAGGAATCTCCTCAAACCTTGGCCTCCTTTGATTGAGCCCACCCGTTCTCCTGATCAAATTAACAGGAGCCTTCCCCTCACTGGGCTTCACAAATTAACCATCAGGGAACTTGAAAACCCTGCCATCAAATTCCACCTTTCCTTCAGACACATCCCTGTTCAATGCCCAACAATCATTGGACCTGTGCCCCCTCCTGCTGCAATAAGAGCAGACCAAAGGAACACTCCTACCAGCCCTCCTATCAAAATCTCTAGGCTGAGAAGGTGCTTTATTGACCTTCTTAGCCTCTTGAACAGAAATATGCAGCTGCTTTGTGAGATAAGCCAACTGCTCCACCACTGGGTCCCTCTCCTGTTTGGGAACCTGCACCATATTCTTCTCCTCTTTCTTCACCCTAACTTCCTCTTCAGCCAAAGCCTCACTGACTTTTCTGAAATATTTTGCACACCCCTCCTGATAGGTGTCCACATCCAATAACTTCAAATGGGCCTCAACAGCCTCCTTCACCTTATCCAAGGCAGGCAACTTCTGGTCCCCATTAGAAAGAGTCTTCATCAAGTCCTTCCTTGACAGCTCCTTCAACACATCCATCCTGACATCTCTAGCCAGGGAAGACCAAAAAACATCCTTGGCAGCATTTTCATGTGCCAGCTCCTCCACTTCCACCAAGTATTCCTCCACAGGATCAAACTGTAGCAGAAACTTTCTGTAACTATGCAAGTTACCAACACCACCATAAGATTGCCATTCACTGACAACCTTGTTCAGATCCACCATAGTGAACCTGACACCCCATCTATCTACCATCTCCCTACACAATAACTTCCAATCCCTCTTCTTGTAGCCATACATGGCCACAATCTCCTCCTCCACTGCCCTATCACCAATGAAGAAGATAATCTGCTTCACCATGTCCAGGTAAGAAGCACCATCCTAACCAGCAGCAGTTTCATACTTTTACAGAAACCACTTGATATCCTTACCATTAAACTTGGTACCATCCCAAGTTTTAATCCTTACACACTCCTTGATCATCATAGCAGGGGGACCATCTCCCCCACTGACAGTCACCACAGGAATAGAGGAACCAGAAGCCATTCCTCCAGACCAAAACACCAAAAAGAGCCAACCAAAGAAAACAGAGATTCTATAGAACTAGAAAGTTCCTCCCCACATTGGGCTCCAGAAATGTAGACAATCCTATAGTACTAGCTATAGGCCTTGACCAAGGGAGTTGGAGAAAAACCAGAGAGAAAATCCCCTGTCCCCTTAAAAAAATAGAGTGAGATTTACTTGCTAAAGTAAGTTGGTTCCTGTTTGCTAAAGCCCCTTTTTCAACACACTTGACTGCTTGATGAGCCAAGAAAGTGGTCCCCAGACAGACTACCAGACCAAAGAACTGAAATGTAGCCCAATGTCCACACCAGAGAAAGCAATTATACTTGATGTAGGCTTCAAATCCACACCAGAGACAGCAATAATACTTGATATAGCTTGCAAGACTATACCAGAGAACCTGTTTCCAAAGTTGAGTTAAATAAAGAACTAACCTTGCAACAAAAACAGCCAATTGTGGCCAAAAACAGTGAAAACTGAGTGAGGAACAAGGATATTACCTCAGGATGGTTGTATGATAACTAAAGTTGCCCCAAACTGTCTTATTCACTATGTACACACAGACCACTATCTAAGAGCCCATGCACACCAACGAATTGGGCGCCTGTACCAGCCAAATTGAATAAAAACCCTCCAGAAGCGCTCCCCAACCTTCTAAAACAGAGGCGGGTGGGCCGCCCGACGTGGGAGGTGCCGCCTGTAGCGGCCCGGCCTCCCTGAAGCCAGAAAACCAATAAAAACACCTAATCTACTTAGAAAAATTAACTACAACTACTAAAACCCTTAAAGCACAGAATTACGCTATAACAACATTGAGACATGAAATATAGAGCTAAATTAGCCCTATCCAATGGTACTTAGTACTTAACCCTAAGACTTAAGGTTAGCCCGTAAAACAAAAAAAAATTAAACAGCTATCTTTTGTAACTGAAAAATGAGAAAATGACCCCTTAAAACTTAGAATATGAAAATTATTATCAAGACATGAAATATATAGAAAAACAGAGGCTATCCAATGATAGTACCCACATACCCGCAGTCCCAATTTTCATGGAATAAAACCAGAAAAATACCCAATTCTTCGACAGATGCCAATTAAGACATGCACAAACAGTGCCAAACAACACAACAAAGGCCCCTGACAATGTTGGAAGACCACAATGGGTATCACCAAAATTCCTGCATATCAAGAATTTTTCAAATCTTCTAAGTAATTTTGGAAATACTCCCCCCTGCATTTCATTGAATTAAGGGACGGGTATAACCAAAATTTCAATTCAAAAATTTTGAAAGTCTGATATAAAAATTTGGTAATAACCCCCCCTACCTGCAGTTTATTGAAGTAAGGGATGGGTATCATCAAAATTCTTTCAATTCAAGAATCTTGAAATTCTTAAGTGAAAATTTGGCATTACTACCCACTGCATTTTATGGGTATTGCCAAAATTTTTACAAGTCAAAAGTTTTACATATCAGATTTAAAAATTTCGAAATACCTGTCAGCCTAGATATTCCTAGGACTGAGTATTTCTTATACTTAAAATAAGATAACCTTAAGTACATTGAGCTTATATCTTAAAAATAAGGTTAAAATAATAATATATATATAATTATTACTCTATTATATAAATTATAGTGGTTTAAATAGCTTATCCATGGCCTAATAATACTTATCAAGGTGTTAATGGAGTCATAATATACTTATCTTAAGTGATATTAAGTAATTATTGACATACATAAGCTTATATGTATACATAAATCTCATATTCAGTGAAATATGCAGTATATTATGTATAATTAGGTATATAAGTGGGTTTTAGCTTCTTAATAGCCTATAAACTTTGCTTTTCTGCTTATTTTAGGTCATATGGACGTATCCAGTGGACTCACAGCGCCTACAGAAGCATAAACATCTATTTCAGGCGCGTACACTCAGTCTGGAAAACTTAATCTGCTTCCTTGGATGGATATTCACGGATTTATGGGTTGGGAGGTCATTACTTGGTTAATATGGATGCTTGGGAATGTTATTTATTGGGGGCTTTTAAATTTCATTTTTTTCCTCTATATGCTTTGTGTTTCATTATATTCTCTTTGGATGAGTTATTTTACCTGTTTCTTTATGGTATCCACTTTTATCTGGATTTTCTATTTATGGTATAGGTCTGTGTTATCCTTAATTGTGATGGAGGGTCCTTACTGGAGGTCTGGGTGTTGAATCTGCTTGAAGTGGATGCCATGGGGAGGTGATGGGCCCTCACAGTGCTGTAATTTCGGGGGATAGCAGTGACATCATCTGGATTGAAGGTCTGTGCACTCCAGTGGATTTTGGTATAAGTAAGGGAGGATTTTGACAGTTATTAGACATCATTCACTTACTACAATTAAAAAAACATTATAACACAATTATTATTATTCAAAGATATATTATAAAGCCATTATAAATTGATATTATATTTATATAAGCTATAACTTTATTATATTCATCTATTTTCCACCACTAGCACGCATTTAAATCCAAGTATTGTGAGTTTTATTTGAGTATAACTATTTTATTAGTCTTCCCCTGAGGTTTAATCACTAAATCATTTATCAATAAGTAGTAGGACCATAAATAAATACTATTATATCATACTTAAATACTAGATGCACTGACAATACCCCCCCTTTATTTTATTGAAGTAAGGGGTGAGTATCACTAAAATTTTTACAAGTCATTAATTTTGCATGTCAGATTTGAAAATTTGGCAATACCCCCCCTTCATATTTATTGAAGTAAGGGGTGGTAATCACTAAAATTTAATATAATTACAAAAATTAATATATAAACAACAAATATATATCAATTACCCTAGTTTTAAAGTAATGATAACTCCTCTAGCCAAAAGGCTGATAAATCTAGAAACAAATTTGTGGGACTTTCCAAAAGTGCAGGCCAAGGAACCTAATGAAAAAAATTAATTTGTCATGACTCCTGTTTATACAACAGAAGGTTGTTGGCCCTTTGCTTTACTTAAGAAATTTGAAATATAAGATTAATTTATAAAAAATTTATGAAAAAATAAAAAATATTTGACGACTCAACTAATCCCTATACTTTTTAATTCACATAAAGTTTTTTTATATCTGTTAAATTTACCTTCTTTTTTTACCTTTTATATTTGGTGGATTAATTTTTGACTGATTTGAAATGAACATCTAAAATGTGTGAACTCTTGAAAGATTTCAAGCCAGGTCGAGCTTTGGTTGTTTGGTGATGATCATGAGAAGAGTTCAAAATTTTTTTGATCACTCCATTTCCCAAACCAAAATCAATCATGCACTTATGGTCTGTAAATATTAGCCATGTCCTTTGATTTTAGCTGGAGATGCTATTGGTTGGCCAGCTATTGGATTGATATATGTGAAAATTATAAAAGTAAGATAATTGGCATCATTCTTATTGATATGAATCTTATTGTGGAATCCTGAATGAGTAATAATAACATTTTAAAATAAAAGATATTTTTTTCTAATGGATATCCAATAGAAGTCACACCAATTTGGTATTCCAACTTTGGTAGCAAATTGATTATTCTTTTTGAAAGCTTTATTGCAGAGTTTTTTGAGGAAAAGAGCAAGAAATGTATTAAAAGAAGTTAAGGTGTCCCATATGTGACAATCATCATCTTTTTCAGCTTTAAATAATTTTTAAGTAAAGAATAGAAGCCTATGGAAATAAAATGAGTGACATGATTTTAAGAATGAAACATATATTATCAGACATTTTAACAGAATAGCCTTTAACAAATCCTGGTCTCCAACCAAATCCAATGATAACACCACCCAAGAAATTTGTATGCCTTATTGGTAAGCAAATCAAAGCCATTTGATAGTTTTATTATGAAATCAGATAGGTGACTAAAGGTTTCATCTTTTGACCCATTAAAAGAATGATTTTCATAAATGAATTGAGTTTAAAAAAAATTACTGATAACTGCTTTAATTTTATTGTCTCCTGATTTGGTTAAATATTTTCAATCTTCTGGTAACTCATTTGTATAAGAATTTTTTTGAAATAGTTGAGTGAAGTTTAGTTGAGGAATGTTGAGAATGGAGCAGAGATCATATCTGGGATCATGATGAATATTTGCCCCCCTTGGGTTGATGTAATGCTTTTTGGAAAGAAAAGACATATAGGCTAAAGCATCTTCCAAATCAGAGTCAGATTTATAATGAAGAACTAAAAGTAAAGCAATAGCATTCATAGTTGAGTGAAGCAGCGGCCTAGTACAGAGGTGTTTCATAGTTTTCAGTGGAAGGCTTATGTGATGAGGGAAGTGGGAATTCACTGCCAAATGTGCAATTGGGGTGTGTAGATAGAAAAAAAATTTAATTGTTTTCCATCCAAATTAAGTAGCATAGATTGAGGAAAGACTTAAGTATGGCATCAGCAATTATAGGCCATGTGACTTTCATAAAAAACCGTCATGGATGTGATGAGTTTTTTATCAGTAATTAGGAAATGAAATTGAGGTATAAGAGGCAGGATAATGCATTATTGTGGATTCCTTATCCACTAGCCCCAGGGCTAGTGGATAAGAATCTTCCACAATTAATAATGTCTGATCCTGGGAAAAAAATTCCTCACCCCCAATTGTGGATCCCTCAACTTTGATACCCCCTAATATATATTTTTTGTGGTGCTTTAGAGGGATCCTTGCCTATATAAGGGCCTTGGGAAACCCCCTGTAGCTCCATCACTTACTTTATTACTATTACCTTACAATTTATTTTTATAATAAATAATATAAACTTATACTACACTAAATAATTTTATTGCAGATATTAACTCTATGATAAGTAAAAGTACTATATATTTAATAGGTTGCTTTAAGAGAGTTTTAATATTATTTAATTGTTTTGTTTAAGTAGAGAGAATAAAAGTACTTACTAAATTCATAATAATACCCTTACCTGTTAAAAGTCCTTTAAAGGTCTTGTTTTTGTCCTTTCCTATATTTCTCCCTTTGAATTATTCTTCTTTCTCTTCTCCTTTTTCTTCTTCTTCTTCCTCCTCTTTTTCTACTTCTTCTAGATGACCGGCCAAAAGGAACTGTTGAAAAGTCGACACAAAGTGGCCATGTCAGCCAGGCTGCTAGACTTACCGAGTGAAATAATTAATTATTTACTGTGATGAAGGCACACCTATTTATTTCTTATATTATTATTAATTATAGTATATTTACTTTAAAATTACTTGTAATAAATTAACTAATTACAAAAAGTAAATTTAGTAAATATATAAAAATTTATATTAAATGTCCCTTAAATTTTTTTATTTCTTAACACGGTTCTCAATGACGGTTTAAATGAAATAAAAATTAATATTAAAATAAAATTTAATGTTCAAATAAAAATAAATATATACAAAAAATTCAAATTACTTATTTAAAAGTGACACTTACAGTAATTTTTAAATAAATCAATTTATTTTGACATATACAGTAAAAACATATTTTAAATACTTTCTTTATAGAACAATCATAATATTTGAAATATTTTTCTGGAATTTTCTTTTTCTTCTCTCATACTCCTGTATATAGGATTTTAATTCCATGCTTTCTCTCTCTTTTGCCCATATAAGGCCTCCCCTTTTGGTTGCTTTAGATCATCCTTTACTTAAAAATTATTTTCTTTATTACAAATCAAAAATATTTATTACTACTATCTATTGTTTTAGTATTTACACTATATATTTTCCAAGTCATTAGTTATAATAATAATTCTAAAAATTAACCTTTTAAATTGAGTAATTTAAACCAAAGATACTTCTCTGCGTACCTTGACCTTGAAATCTTCCAAATCCACCTACCATCGCCATTGAACCTCCATTTGAGCCTTCTATAGCAAAATATCATCCTGAAACTTGAGGCCCTTTCTGAATCATTGACAACGCATCAATAAATTGAAGCAGGAAACTGTGGGACCATTGACTACAAGGAACAGTAAGGATGGGTGGAGGAAGAAAACAACAAACATCATCAGGCACATGCCTTATTTTTTGCTGCGACTGGGAATTGAACCTCACTCCAAATTTTAGGTTTATATATTGGAAATTGTCATATATATTTGTGGTGACTATATTGGGTACTATCTGCGGGTCACTTTGCATATTTCATAGTTTACCTATATCTTTTCACTCAGCACTCCGTAGTGGCATTAATTTGCTCACATTACAGGGGGAGGTTCCTGGTAAATAAATAAATAAAAATTTTACTAGTTGACCAAGATAGAACTATATTGTTCTTAGTCCTAGAAGTAATATAAAATGGAAATTAATTATATTATTTTTTTAATTATTTCAGTTGACGTTTTGTCCTGAAAATTAAAATATTATCTTATTGTTTCAATTGACAAATTGTCCTGGCAGTAAAATAATAAATATATAAAATTAATTGAATTAATTATATTAAATTATTTCAGTTGAAATTAAGTCCTGGTAATTAAATTATTTCAGTTGACTTTAAGTCCTGGTAATTAAATTTTTCAGTTGACTCTTAGTCCTGATAATTATCAACATATATATTCGTAATTAATAAACTATTTTATTATTTCAGTTGATTTATTTTAAATCCTGGTAATAAAATATAATTATCTTAGTTTAATTAATAAAAATTTTGATTATTATTTCAGTTGCTTTCTTGTCCTGATAAAAATTATATTTTCATTATTCCAGTTGATTACCAAATCCTGATAATCAATTATATATGAGAAATTTTTTTTTCTCTCTTTTATTTTTCTTTAAACAAAGTAAAATAATAACTGATTAAAATTTTAATATTTCTTTCTCTCAGTTCAGGTTAATTACAACAATGACTGATCAAAGTGCTTCTTCTGGCTGTGATGATGAACTAGATTTGATTGATTATGATGAAACTTCTGTAAGTTCTCCTTTGACTACAAAACTTGCTCAAATTAATCAATTGCTGGACCAATGCGGATGTGGAAATGCAAGAAATAGAAATACAAGTGGAGACAACCGCTCTGGATCAAAAGCCTTCAATCAACCCCCCAGAAGAGCTTCCAAAAGGATTCAAGATAAAAAAGATGCCCTTTCCACAGCAAGTCAGAAAGCTCTCCACTCACATAAAGGATTTGAGGTCAGAGAATCTCAAACTAAGGTCAAAAGCAGAGTCTCTAGAAGAAAAGTCAGAAAACATAGAATCCTTTCTTCAAGAGAAGAGGAAACCTCCTCCTACTCAAAAAGCCCTTCCACAATTGGCCCCTCAACAACAGGAAAATGTGGGAGTTTCAAAATGGCAATGGGACTGGCTAACCACCCAGTGGGACTTTCTACAGGCCCAACAGCAACAACAGAAAGCACCTCAGGCAGGTCCTTTCAGAAACCATCAGTCTAATGCAACACCTCCTCACCCCTACCAAGGAGGAAGAAAGGTGAATAAAAATCACATTCAGTTTTTTCCAAAACCATGGTAAGCCCCTCTATTAAATCTCAAGTACCTTTCTTGTTACTGATTCTGTTCCTTCAGGTAATTCTGGACAATGAGATGAGACTTTGAGACCAGTAGAGACTGACTGTAGTAGACAGATTGCTCAATATTCTAATGTAACTAATCATTTGGTATTGATTGCTATGTCAATGATAAGTCCTGATATGGCTATTATTGATGGAACACTTGATCCTGAATTTTATGAAAATCTGGAAAATTATTATGTTTTCCTATTAAGAAATACTCCAGATGTAGCTAACATTAATGATTAATATTTGAGGGATATTATAGATAAACAAAATCATATATTGAACAGCATGAAATTGACTCAGAAATTTAATAGTTTGTTAACTGAAATAAGCTATCAAGCATTGAGGAGTGAATTACAAAGAGTTTCTGATGATTTGTTTAAATACAAAGTAACTCATGAAAAGAAAGCTGCTTTGTGGAAAAATATCAAGAATGATTTGTCTAAATTAAAAGATACTGTGTCTATCTGTTTCCAGGAGCTAGAGGGACATAATTTGAACTTAAAGAGATTAGGTGACCATTATTCATCTTTTCAAATTAAGAACCAGTTATCTTTTGCAACCATCTATGAGAGTTTATCTAGTATTCCAAGAGTGAAGACTAGGCTAACAACCATTGATGAGAAATTTTATTCATGGTTACATGGCCAAAATTTTTCTGAAATTTTTTTGAAAGAACCTGATGCGTAGAATACTCCAATTGCACCTGTCCCTAGTTCATCTAAAGTAAAATTAGTGCCAGAAATGCCTGTAGATGCTATGGTAAGGTAAACTCTTACAGTCGCCTTGCTGTAAGCAGAATCCGGAGGAGATGTGTGGATTTAGCTGAAAACCCCGTCCTTCCAATAAAAATATCAAAGTAGGTGTTCTAAATCACTAAGCTAACCAATCTACTTGGATCTGATTGATGAAAATATTGAAACTCTAAAATAATTAACGCTTATTGAGATTTAAAGAAAGTGGCTGTTGATAAAGAAATACTGATAACAACAATTAAGGTGTACCAGTGAAAGATCTGAAAAGATTGACTTTTATGTTTTTATAATATTTTAAATTTTTATGAGACAGCAATAATCAAGTCCCAGCGATGAAGACCTTTCTAAAGATACCCTGTATGAAGTGTTATTTTAATTGTTGAGTAGTATTTCTAAAATGTTATATATAAAATATAAAGTTATAAGGGTATTACAAATTTATTTAATTTGTTGAGTAATAAAAAATGAGACCGTGGTGGTTAAAGATTAAGCTGTATGATCCGTCCCCCCCCTCAATTTCGAGTTTGAGAGTCGCTTAAGTATTCCTAGTCACGTGCCTAAGTTTTCCCCTCCAGAGCTCTTCCAGAGTCAATCCGGAGCCCGTACGGAGTCCGTACGGAGCCGGAACGGAGTCCGTACGGAGTCCGTACGGAGTCAAAGCGGAGTCCGTACGGAGTCGAAACGGAGTCGAAACGGAGTCCGTCCGGACTTCCGGACTCAATTTAGAACCTTAAAACTATAATAAAAAATCTAGAAAAATTACACATAATAGAGCTACTTCCCCTTTACATACCAAACTAATTTTCGTAGCCTGCGCAGCTCTAATTACCCCGTGAAAATTCATCAAAGTTAAGTAATTTTTTAAAACGTAAATATTTCTATAAAATTTTAAAATTCATTTAAAAATATAAGAAAAATAGTAAAAATTCTGGGAAAATTTCCCAAGGTTCTTGAGTGACTCGACTTAATACTTATAAATTTTTTAGACCGTAAAAATAAGTTTTCTCCGTAAAATAAATTGTTTTCGTGTAGGCATTTGCTCGTGACCAATTTCTTCATATTTTAAACTCCAATAAATTAAATAAAACCCTTTTATAAAAAATAATAACACCAATCTTGCATTCCGTGATAACTCCATTTACATACTTAGGTGCCGTACTAAACTTTAGGCTACCACATCCTCCCTCCAATCGAGAATGTCCCCATTCTTAAAACTTTGCATAAGTGGTTGAACACAATATTCATCTTTAACCTTCAACCACCATCTTCTTTAATCAACTATAAAATTCATCTTCATCAATATGTCTTCCAAAGAACTTGTCGCTCCATGAGAACTCTGCGCTCGATACCAGGTACCTTGTTTAATGTCCAATCCTAATCTTCCTGGCAGGACAGCTTGCGACTTATGCCGTGTAAAAAAAGTCAAATGCAACCGGCCAATAGTTCCTTCTAAAACAAACGTATATTTAGGACCAGCAGCTCTCCCTGATCCCTCAACTTCTAAAAAGCGATCCAAAATTCCTGTCTTCTTAAAAAGAATAAGAACAAAAACAGCTTCAAAAATTCAATCTTCATCAACGGATCCCGGCCTAATTTTGCCTTCACAAGATCCTAATCCTATAACGCCAGTACCCCCAACTAACTTTGCTGAGACTATGTTTCCTGGCTCTAAATGTAAGACCCTATTTATCTTACTAAAAAAAACTTTTAATCAAAATTGACTAAACCTATGACTTAATAACATATTTGAACTTCTAGCTGTCGAAATAACCAACACTGATGATGTTGGTAGAGTGAAGACGGACTATATCAATCATTACCCAAACTTTCATCGCTATCTTTTTCTTGACTTTACTAATGAGTTGAAACGAAAAATGCTGGCCTATTTTCAAGAAACTCCAGCTAATAACCATGAAGACCTCATGAAAAGAAGAATTTTAATGCAAAGCTTTGATAATGATGTTGAACAATTTCAAAGAAATTATCTTTTCTAACAGTATAACTTGATAAAATTTTGTTTTTGCTTGGTCTTCTAAACTTTCAACATAAATGATGTTTTCTTTCTTCTCTGGCTTGATATAACATAAAATAAAATAATATAAATCTTGTGATGATTCCACTACTGAGAGCAAGGTTTGAATCCCTTCAGACTCCCATATACCAGTCTTCCTTCTTGTCACAGCATTGAGAGAGTGGATCTTCCTATGAGCCGAATACTCCTGATTCCAACCTCATAGGGCCCCCCACTGAGCCGAATTCTATGATTCCAATCTCGCCATAAGGTCCTCCAAGCTTCACACCAAAAAAAAAATGGCCTAACTATGAGGCACTAAAAAAAATCATTCCCTAAAATCCAACTACCATCCTAACTTCTGATTCCTTCATCACAGTTTTCAAACTTTTGCTTTACAGCAAACCCATAAAATACTTTTGCCAGGCTTCCAATAATAATATTAACTTTAGACCATGTTAAAGCGCCACAAATTTACCTAATTAACCATTATGCTTTCTTTAGCATCATCACCACCTAAAATTTTAGCCTCCTAAAGCTTATCAACACCCAATTCCAGAAATAATTGAATAACCAGTTTAGAGTCTTAGGGGACAGTGATAAATTAAAAGATTGAATTGAGTTATCCAAACAAGATTGACATTCCAATTTAAAGTCTTGGTAGACCAAACATATAATCGATTGCCAGTTTATGGTCTTGGTGGACCAAAGATCGTTTAAGTGCATAAATATCTTGATATATTCCTAAGTAAGGCCTAGGCTTGACCAAAGATTGAATAAATTTGATAATCCAGTTTAATGTCATAGTGGACCAAACATTTGATCGACAAGTAATCCAGTATAAGGCCATAGTGGTCCAATGAATGTTGAATTATCCTGCAGATATTAATTTTCCAGTTTAAAGTCATAGTGGACTAAACAATGAATGAACTACCAGTTTAAAGTCATGGTGGACCAAACATTTAATCGATAAGAAATCCAGTTTAAGGTCATGGTGGACCCAACACTTGATAATAGTCCAGTTTAAGGTCTTGGTGGACCTAACAACTTCTCTATCCTTGAACCCAGATTTTGCCACCAGCTTTCTTCATCCTAGTTTCAAGTTTTCTTCTTCAAAAAAAAATATCTCCTAACAAGATGAAACCTTCTGACTTCATTGCTTCAGCTGATCAATCTTGCAAATATTGTGCCTTCACCCATAGGGAATGTATCTTCTCTTTTAACTGGCAAAAGCACACTTATAACAGGGCCTGTTTATCCTGCTATGAGAAGAAAAGAAAATGTTCTGGCTTGAACTGTGGTTCTTTCCCCATCACTGCTACTAGCTTCGCCGCCTTCTGCAATCCTCCTCCTTCTTCTTCACCTTCTACTCCACCCCCTATTCCATCAACCTCTAAAGATCCCATACCTTTTTCTCCATCAGCCTATTTAAACCTTTCTCCATCACCTAATCCTCTGGGTCCTTCTCTCCAATCTAGACTTGCTGCTACTCCCCCAAGAACTATTGCTGCTCCCAGGGCCATGCTTCAACCTTCTAACAATTCTTCTCCTTCTTCCAACATCTTGAAGCACAAAAGGTCCTATAATAGCCAGCAGTCTTCATCTTCTCTTGTATCATCCAAAAGGCCCAGAACATCTACTTCAAACACCAAATCCAACACCAGTCCTCCTCATCTATCAAAAATAAAAAATCCTTTCCTAAACATAAAAAATCCCACTCCATTACCAAGTAAGCCATTTATCTATGATCATGATAGTGTTGACACAGGTTAGTTGTCTCTTTTTATTTTCTTAATCTTCAGGTTTTAATTTGCTGATATTTTAATTTGATAAGCGTCCACCGGTTCTCCAATTTCATATTCTGCTTATGAACTACCAGAACCTAATCCAAGCTTTCCTAGAGTTCCCATTCACCTAGTGTCTGAAAAGCTTTTTGCCAATTTTAATAACCTTATCGCTTATTACCAACGATACCCGCCCTCTGATAGATCAGAATCTTGGATGAGAGAGAAACTGTTAAGAGACCTTTTCAAAATAGCCAACTGGCTTCAACACTATCGTGACCGTGAAATAAGATTCGAATCCCAGGAAATCGATCAAGGTCCTTCTTAATTTTCTAATTTCGATTCTACAAAAGATAACAACCCTTGATGGCGCTCTTCCTGGTATGTAGCTTTCTTGAATAATGTTTGAAAAATAAATTATAAACATCTAAACTACCTAAAACTAAAATACCTTTTATTATTATTATTTTTTTTTTTTTTTTTTTTTTTTTTTTTTTTTTTTTTTTTTTTTTTTTTCATTTTTTTTTTTTTTTTTTTTTTTTTTTTTATTTTATTTTATTTATTTTTTTTTTTTATTTTTTATTATTATTATTTTTTTATTTATTTATTTATTTTTTTTTTTTAATTATTTTTTTAGATTATTATTTTTTTTTTTTTTTATTTTTTATTTTTTATTTTTTTTTTTTTTTTTTTTAAATTTAAAATAAAAGATTTTAGAAAAGATAGTTTTGAAATAAAAGTTAAAATTTATTTTTTAAAGAAATATAAACGAATGTGAAAAGAAAGATAAAAAAAGTACTAAAAAAAATTTTAAAATAAAATTTTAAAAGATGCCCCCCGGCCATTTGATGAGCCGTACCCTCGACATCATACCCACATCCAAGTGCAACTTGATGTGGTTACACAATTTTGAGAAATTGAAAAGAAAAGAAAATAAATGAAAGTTTTTTAGAAGATAATTTTTATAATGATGATCACTGGGTGGGCTCCCTCCAATTTATAAAAATGATTAGAGACCACCAGTGAGCATCACCTTTACATTAATTCATAATATATATTTAAAGAAAAGAAATCACAATCTAACATAAAAAAATCAAAAACAAAATAAAAAAATCTTGAATCCGGCGTTGAGAGCGGTGTCTCTTGATTCGTTCCAGTTTATAGTCTTAGTGGACTTCCTAAAATTAAAAGACAAAGCCAGGATTCAACTAGAAACAGGGAAAATTTTGGAAACGAACATTATGGGGTAATTGTGTATAGAGCAGCCAGCCCATCAATTACCCCCACACTTGCCAATATTAAATTAAGAAGGTTCCCCTGTGAACACTTCTTCCAATAAATTTTAAAAATTTTCCAACACTATCTTCACCCATATTTTAAGAATTTTAAGTTTTCGAAAATTTCAAAGAAGGTCTTCTTGCATTTCGTTAAGTTTCATCATAGTTTCGTTGTCCATATACAGTGTAACGATAGTAAAGTATTTTGATAAAAAAAAAAGATAGTTTATCCTCGTTGCGGAGGAATCCATAAAATTTCGTAGATATCATAGTTTATCCTCATTTCGGAGGAATCCATAAAATTTCATAAATGTCATAGTTTATCCTCATTGCGGAGGATCCATAATATTTAAGAAGTTTCATAGTTTATCCTCATTGCGGAGGAAGCCATAAAATTTCGTAGATATCATAGTTTATCCTCATTGCGGAGTTCGTCCATATAATTTCATAAATGTCATAGTTTATCCTCATTGCGGAGGAAGACTTCGGCACTCCTGGTGCCTCTAGGATAGAACCGTTTCACTTGATCGGCCGCTACCCTCTTCTTCAATACTACTCCATCCAACTCTTCTAGCACATATGAACCGCCGGAAACTTGCTCCTTGATTTTATACGGTCCATTCCACCTATCTGCAAACATCTTTCCCCACTGACTTTCCAGACTCCTATTATACACCAGGACCATATCACCTGGGTTCAAAGGTTTCCTTAATCGATGTGCCAACCGCTCATCCCAATATCTAACTGATTGATTTCGGATCTTCATCATCCGTGAATATGCCTTTTCTAAATATTCTTCTTTCTTTTCTAGCTGCATCATTCTTGCACACAATAATTCTTCAGTAGTTTTGACCGTGTCCCAGTCAACTCCAAGATATGATTCAGCTTCTAAATCAACCGGTAAAACTGCTTTCTGTCCAAAAACAAGTTCATAAGGTGAAAATCCGGTCGTCCTTTTGGCAGTGATTCGATCAGCAAATAAAACTAAAGGTAAATAGTGCCTCCACTTTTCGGCACTTGTCCCACACATTTTAACTAAAGCATCCTTAATAACTTGATGCCCTCTTTCAACCATACCTTCAGCTTCAGGATAATATGGGGTTGCTACCCTAACCTTTGATCCAACTTTCAATACAGCCTCTTTAAACTCTGTCCCAAATTCAGGACCTCCATCTACCGTCACCAACTTCATCACCCCATACCTATATACCCAATTATTCAAAAAGAATTCTGCCACATTTTTGGCAGTTAAATTAATAAGAGGCGCTGCCTCTACCCAACCAGATAAATCATCTCTGGCCACAATTAAATACTTATACCGTCCCTCTTTTATATGAACGGCATCTAAACTAACTCTTCCAAAGAGCTTATATTCACCGGTCGCGCGTCCAGGTTCTTTTGGCCTTAAATAACTTCGTCTTTGACATTCTTCGCATGACTGAACCCACTGTTTAACAGCCATCTTCATGCCAGGCCACCAAAATCGATCAGAAATTCTTCTAAATGTTTCTCCCACGCCTCTATGCCCGAGATCTTCATGCAGTGATTTCAAAACTAATTCTTGCCCCTTCTGTTGAGTTATAACTACTTGAAGATTTGGATACCTCCTCCTCATTAAACGTCGACCAGATAGGTAAAACGTAGATGACTTCCTCTTGATAGCCACCCATTCATCGTCTTCACAATCTTCTGGCCTCTCTAAAGTCAACAAATATTTGACTAACAAAAAATAAAAACCAGTCTGACCCCAGACTTCATCTTGAAAATCAATTAATATAACATCAATAGGGACTTCTCTATCACCAATATCACCTGCACATGAATGAGCCAATAATCGTTGACCCCTAAATAAATTTTTAATCGAGCTATGTCGACGTTTTTCTTCTGAACCTTTGGATCCTTCGAAAACCATATTCAAAAATACCTCTTTCTCTTTATCCACCTTTTTATTTAAATTCTCTAATTCTCCAACATATACACCATTCCTTAATTTACTACTATCCCACACTACCAATCCATTTTCCTCTACATACACCACATCTTCTTCTACCTCCTCTCTGCCGAATTTATCTACACCTTTTCCAACACCTTTATTAACATAAAAACTATTTTCCAGTTTATCCTCTTGGTGGAGGTCATCAACATCATAATCTAAACACAATAGTCCTGCCAGTTTAACCTCATGGGGGAGGTATGGAAAGTCTTCAGCTCCTTTAGTGCTGGCTTTGATAATAGGTATATCTTCATCGAACTCTTCTGAGTCTGAATCTTCTTCAGTGGGTGGTCTTCTTGATAAACCATCTGGCATAGTAAAAGTTTTGCCAGGCTTATGAACTAAATCAAACGAAAAATGTTGGATAAAAGCTACCCATCTCGTCATGGGTGCGTTCGGTAAACTTGGGGAATTAATCATCTGGATTAACGATTTCGCATCCACTTGCAACTCAAAATGTTGCCCCCACAAAATATGCTGAAGTTTCTTCAGTATTTTCGCCACACCACATAATTCCAATTTCGGTTGAGAACATCTTGATTAGACCTCAGTAAATACTACAGATTCATACCTAACTGGCCTGATGTAACCAGCTTTATCCATCTGAGACGAAACCGCCCCAGCTGCCACCTGACTTGAATCAACTGCTAAATAAATTCTGCCAGCATCTTTTCCATAATCCAACTTGTGCAGGACTAAATCCTTCCCTACAACCTCCTTCAACTTCAAAAACGCCTTCTCACACTCTTCATCCCACTCCCAGTCTGCATCCTTTCTCATTAACCGTCTCAATGGAGCTGCCAATGAAGAAAAGTCCTTGATAAACATTCTAACATATACGCAAACGCCTAAAAACCCTCTAACTTCGGTCGTATTCTTGGGTCTTGGCCAGGACTGAATTTTGTTAACTTTCTTCTTGGACATAATCCTACCCTCTCTACATACCACATGGCCTAATATTTCTAAGGCTGGCACACAACATGAAAATTTTGAACCTGAAATAGTTAAGCCAGCCTCTTCAATTCGAAACAAGATTCTTTCTAATGTAATTGCAAACTCCCAAATGAATTTGCGTATCCCGGGATTCTCTTCCAACACCTGGTTATCATAGTCGGTTGTTGGTCCCTTAATTCCTCCATCATCTATAAAGATTCCAGCATATTGTGGAATTTCATCTTGAAGGATCCAAGCCATCTGAGCTTGATAAACTGCAACCGAATTTGTTGCTCCTTGAGGTAATCTTGTTAACTGTAAACGTCCAAGTGGTGTATCGAATGTAGTGAGAGGCCTTGAGTCCGGATGTAACTCTCTCTCATCATATCCACCCATAATATCTCCCAAACCATAGCACACTCTCCCTGCAAACGCTTCAACAAACTCCTCAGCACTAGGTGGTATCCCAGCATCCTTTATTGTAACCCTATTTAATTCCCTAAGATCATGAACAACTCTAAGCTTGCCATTCGGTTTCTTGATACAAAATACCGGACTAGAATAACTTGACGTTGATTGCTCATACAGTCCAGTGCGTATCCGTTCTCTGACAACTTCGATATAAGCTTCTTTCAATGCAGCCGGAATAGGAATCGGTTTCTGCTGCCACGGTTCATGACATACCACAGGAATCTTGTAAGGCTCCCCATAGGAATGCTTCAACACACCCCTCTCCACTTCTTCAAAAGCAATGGCCTTCTCTCGCTTGACCATCACATCCAACAACAACTTCTTCTCTTCTCCAGACAACCAACCATCAGGTCCAAAATTAACAACACCCAGTCTCTCAAAAGTGATTCTTGACGTCTCAGAAAATTCAGGCGGATTCTTTACCAAGGGACTTTCATAAGGATCTCTTGATAACCTTGGTCTTCTCAAGGGTGGATTTAATTCAGCAGGTAGCGGTTCATTAATAGGTCGAACTTTATTTGCTACTTTCTTATATTTGGCTGCGTCCACATCTAAATAAACTTGAGGTAAATCATTTACTTTTGTATCGCCATTAAAACTTTCATCAAATGAATCTTCTTCATCGCCAGAATCAGAATAAGAAAAATTAGAAAAATATTTTATTTCATTTTTAAATTTTACCCTTTTCTCATTTCCCTCGTCTAATTTATAAACAGATTTTCCAACACCTTTGCTTCCCTTATCCAACAGTAAATCACCCGTAAAGAAAGTCGGCAGTTTAACCTCTTGCTGGAGGACCGGAATTGAATTTTCACAAAAATTATTTTTTTGTTTTTTAATTATACCGAGATTTTTTATCGGGTTTTGATGTGATTTTTGCAGTTTACCCTCTTGCTGGAGGTCCGTGATAGAAGGAGATAATTGCAGTTTAACCTCTTGCTGGAGGTCCGAAATAACATTTTCACAAAAATTATTTTTTTGTGTTTTCCTTATACTGAGATTTTTAATCGAGTTTTGATGTAATTTTTGCAGTTTACCCTCTTGCTGGAGGTCCAAAATAGAAGGAGATAATTGCAGTTTAACCTCTTGCTGGAGGTCATAAAACATACCCTTCCAATTTTTATCCAACCTAATTTGGCCCATTTTGCCTTTTTCACCGTTTTTAAATTTAATAGAAAAACCGGGTAAATCCAATAAACATATAGAAAAGTCCAAAACGTATTTGCACTCCAAAGTAATATTAACAGAAAATAATTGAGAATCCACTTGAATTATCTCCAAGTGAGCTGACCTATTGCAATCCGGGATCTCATCCTGAGGAGAGATTACAACATTAGAGCGATCAGCCCCTGCTACCCCAAAAAATGAGGGCATTCATCCCTTTCCAACAAACATAATTCACCAGAAGCCGTCCGTTTTATATGCCGCTTCTTGGTGCAAACACAACACTGGCACAGAGTAGTAATCCCTGGCCGTGTTTCCCAACCTTCATCTCCAGGAGGTGCTAACCGCATATGTAACCTCCGCATATCTTCACCAGTGATCTCCAAACTAATCCCCATGCCAGCTTGATACCCTATCCTGGCCTCAAAATCCATCAAAAAAGGGCCACCAAGAACAGTTTTGACTGCTCCTCTGGCCACATAAAAGTGAACCTTACCAACAGATCCACCAATGCCTAACCTGACATGCTCAGCTGTACCCATCAGCTCTGTTGCATGCCCTCCAATACCTCTGAGGTTTCCCCCAGTTCCACTTTTAATTGGCAAGCCTATACTCGTCGCTTGCTCCAATGAAATTAAATTAATTTGAGACCCTGAATCGACCAAGGCCTTTACTTCTTTACCATTAAGAGTTACCACCAGGTAACCCAGGAGAGCGGAAAAATGTGTATCTACATCTTCCCCAAACTTTTCAGCATTTTCACAAATATATTCCACCTCTCCAGTGGAAACCCGACGCCTCGTCAAATGCTTCTTTTGCTTTTCAGCAAGCGCCGGACTAATCGTAAATAACTCCCCCAAAGATAAGGGAATCTGAAGTTGATTCACCCTATTCAAAACTGCGTCCATCGCATTAGCTTGACCAGAAACTACTGGCCGCTCATACTGGACCTTTGATTTAACAACCTTGGCCCTGGGTACCTCTTGAGGTCCAACCGAGCCATCTTCACCCCCCATAATAACATCTTCACTTTCTATAACCCTAACTCCGTCACCAGCTTCTTGCACTAATCCTGATCCATCGCTAGTCCTTCTTACACCCTCCATTGGGATGGGACCGCTAAAACTTGGTCTGGGTAGAGACGCCAACGGTACGTCCTCCT
This sequence comes from Hemileia vastatrix, assembly GCA_030280995.1. Classification (NCBI taxonomy): domain Eukaryota; kingdom Fungi; phylum Basidiomycota; class Pucciniomycetes; order Pucciniales; family Zaghouaniaceae; genus Hemileia; species Hemileia vastatrix. Next base: position 8,361,256 of record JASXTE010000015.1, read on the forward strand.
CAGAATCCGAATCATCCTCTGGCATAGGCTCACCATTTAAATCAAACTTGCCATAACTAGGGGGCCCCATGTCAGCAATCCCCTTCTGCATTTTATATAATTCGTCCTTAGAGTAAGGGTTCAATTTGTTGGCGGCAGTTTGAGCACTAGAAATCTTGTCCTTAGAGTAAGGGTTCACTTTGTTATTGGCCTTGCCAGGATTAGCCCTCAATTGGCTCTGAATGCTACTTTTCGCCTTAGTAGCAGCTGCTCTTCTAGCAGCATTAACATCATATTCGCCAGCCATACAGCTACCCTCCACCTGGGCAACCGTCGCCAGCTCTAAACCACCAAAAGAAGTAGAAAATGTGGCTTTACTGACCTCTTTCTCTTTACCTTTGTCAGCTTTTCCACCATTACCGTTACCATTTTTGCCACCCTTGGCATTAACATCTTCATCCGTCACCTCTTCAAATCTGGCTCTCCTTTCAGCCGTTAAACTTCTTCTGACCAAATCAGAAGGAGACTGTCCATCACTGGGCTTGATGAACGAACCATCAGGAAATTTATAAACTTTACCATCAAATAAAACTCGCCCAGCATCCATATCCTTATCAAGAGCAAAACAAACTGTTGCTCTATGACCCCTCCTATTACAATAGGAGCACACCTTTGGCTCATCGTAGCCACCTCTATATCCATTACCACCATTCCCACCATTTCTCCCATTGCCTGGGAAGCGGTTACCGTTGTTATTGCCATTATAATTTCGACGTTCATAACCTCTGGACTGATAAGAAGTCGACGTCGAAGAAGAAGCGATTGGGGCCTTATTGGCCTTCTGGGTTTCTTGAACAAATATTTTTAATTGTTTCGTTAAATCGGCCAAGTGATCGACCATCTTGTTGTCTACATTGCCCTCAACTTTTGCAGCAGGAACACCCATTTGTGCCTTCTTGGCCTCCTGGGCTTTGACCATAATATCGTTGTTCTCGGCCAAAACTTCGCTAACCTTACTGACATATTGAGTGCAAGACTCTTGATACTTGTCCAACGCTAATAACTTTAGATGGGCTTGGATGTTCTCTTTAATAACCTCCAGAGCCGGTAACTTCTGCTCACCGTTTGGCAGTTCCTTCATTAAATTCTTTCTTGAGAGATCCTTCAAGACGTCCATTCGAATATCCCTACTGCATGCTGACCAAAACAAATCTTTTGCTTGATTTTCATGCACTAATTCATCCACCAAAATAAGATATTCTACCACTTCATCAAACTGAACACAAAGTTTTTTGAAGTCCACCATTGAAGAAACACCACCTTTAGCTTGCCAGTCACCTACAATTTTGTTGAGGTCCATCATAGTAAACCTAACACCCCATCTATCAACCATAGCTTTAGAAAGCTTAACCCAATCCTTGTCCTTGAATGCCTGCATAGCAATAACCTCTTTTTCCACCTCCCTATCGGCAATAAAAAATCTAACTTGCTTCACCATATCCACATGGGAAGCACCATCAACAGCAGCAGCAGCTTCATACCTGCTAATGAACCATTTAACCTCCTCCCCATCAAACTTTGGGCCATCCCAAGAAACAATTCTAACTGAGGGAGTAAGAGGGTTAGAAGATCCAGAAGCAACAGCAGAAGAAGACATCCCAATAAGTAATGAAAAGCGTTAACAATCGATAAAATAACAAGCCTCTTGCAGGCCAATAACAAAAATCCAATTAGAGTTCCAGAAAATAAGCCTCTTGCAGGCTAATAACGTTCTTGATCCAAGTAAGTCTTTAAAGAAAGCTAGAGAAATCGAACCCCACGTTGGGCGCCAACTATGGTAAGGTAAACTCTTACAGTCGCCTTGCTGTAAGCAGAATCCGGAGGAGATGTGTGGATTTAGCTGAAAACCCCGTCCTTCCAATAAAAATATCAAAGTAGGTGTTCTAAATCACTAAGCTAACCAATCTACTTGGATCTGATTGATGAAAATATTGAAACTCTAAAATAATTAACGCTTATTGAGATTTAAAGAAAGTGGCTGTTGATAAAGAAATACTGATAACAACAATTAAGGTGTACCAGTGAAAGATCTGAAAAGATTGACTTTTATGTTTTTATAATATTTTAAATTTTTATGAGACAGCAATAATCAAGTCCCAGCGATGAAGACCTTTCTAAAGATACCCTGTATGAAGTGTTATTTTAATTGTTGAGTAGTATTTCTAAAATGTTATATATAAAATATAAAGTTATAAGGGTATTACAAATTTATTTAATTTGTTGAGTAATAAAAAATGAGACCGTGGTGGTTAAAGATTAAGCTGTATGATCCGTCCCCCCCCTCAATTTCGAGTTTGAGAGTCGCTTAAGTATTCCTAGTCACGTGCCTAAGTTTTCCCCTCCAGAGCTCTTCCAGAGTCAATCCGGAGCCCGTACGGAGTCCGTACGGAGCCGGAACGGAGTCCGTACGGAGTCCGTACGGAGTCAAAGCGGAGTCCGTACGGAGTCCGTACGGAGTCGAAACGGAGTCCGTCCGGACTTCCGGACTCAATTTAGAACCTTAAAACTATAATAAAAAATCTAGAAAAATTACACATAATAGAGCTACTTCCCCTTTACATACCAAACTAATTTTCGTAGCCTGCGCAGCTCTAATTACCCCGTGAAAATTCATCAAAGTTAAGTAATTTTTGAAAACGTAAATATTTCTATAAAATTTTAAAATTCATTTAAAAATATAAGAAAAATAGTAAAAATTCTGGGAAAATTTCCCAAGGTTCTTGAGTGACTCGACTTAATACTTATAAATTTTTTAGACCGTAAAAATAAGTTTTCTCCGTAAAATAAATTGTTTTCGTGTAGGCATTTGCTCGTGACCAATTTCTTCATATTTTAAACTCCAATAAATTAAATAAAACCCTTTTATAAAAAATAATAACACCAATCTTGCATTCCGTGATAACTCCATTTACATACTTAGGTGCCGTACTAAACTTTAGGCTACCACAATGCTACTGAGTTTCGATCAAAAATTGATGATGTACCTTTTTCATCTATAGAGAGGATAAACAATGAGATTACTGCCCAACCAGAGAAGTTACAGCTACTTCTCACTCAGAAACAAACTTGTAATAAGGATACTTCTTCAAATTAAAAGAATTGGCCAAAACTTGACCAAAATCCAACATTTGATGGTGATTCTTCCTCTGATTGGCAGCAATTTATTTGCAGGATTGATGATCTGAAAAATTCTTACAAGCTCCCAGATGAGTAAATTGGGTCAAATTTAATTTCTTTATATACAAATGTAGCCCTGATGTGGCATGAATCTGTCCTCTTATTTAAAAATGACTACTCATGAAAAGATTTGAAGAAATTAATTGAGGCACAATTTAATGGTTCCAAGTTTAGGTTAGCTCAACAAAGGCAATATGAAGAAGCCAGATATAGCTCTTCTCCTACTGAAAAACCTATTGAGTTCCTGATGAAACTTATGAAAATCTTGAGGGCAATGGACCCATATATGGAGTTTGAATTATGGAAGGACAGGATCCTCTATAAATTGCTTATGTCTCTGAGAGACTTCATAGTTGCTAGGACTTAGTTCTCAAGAGAAACTTCTTCTTTTATCAATACTTGTAATGAGATTCTTTTAAATAAAAAGTATGATTCTAGAAGATTCATTCATAGAAATTCATTGGAGAAAACCTCCAATTACCAACAGAAACCTCTTGAAAAAGTTGGTAAACCTTCTTCCCCTGTTGCACCTAAAAAGTATGCAACAATCACTTGCTTCAAATGCCGCAAGCCTTGGCAGAAAGGCCATGTTTGTGAAAAGAAAATAAATCTTTTTGAACAGACAGAGGAACATGCTGATGACACAATTTCACTGGATGATACTTCAAGTGATTGTGCCAGCAAAATTTCATATGAATCTGATCAGGAAATTTTGATTCTGGAAGAGGATATTCATTATTTAAATAATATTGATATTGAGAATAATGATTTATCTAGAGTAGAAGATGCTGAGATCATAAGAAATATTGAGGACAGCTCAATTATTATTGCCCCTCTCGAGGCACCAGTATTGATTAATGGAAATAACATTAAGGTTGTCTTAGATTCTGGAGCCGGAGGAAGTTTAGTATCTGAAAAAGCACTTGTTTCAGTGGACCAGGATTTTAAATCAAAACTTATGCCTATCATTTCTGAGAATTGGAGAGGTTATGGCTCTTTTATGTCCCCCATGGGTAAATACAAAGCCACAGTCTTTTTCAAATATAATCATGGTTTTTTAAGAGCTATGTGTGTTTTTTTTCATGAAAAATGATTAATTAAGCAGTTGGTTCATTTAGGGAAATAATAATTTAACCAAACATGGCGTAAAATTGGATCCTTCAAACCAATGCTTCACAATTGGGATGAATGGGAAGAGAAAACTTAAGATTTCCTCCCCCAAAAAGTTATTAACACCAGGATTGAACACATGTCATTATGTAGTTCAACATAAAAGAAAGATTTACAATAGAAATGCCTGCCCTTTTGTCTGAAATTGACAATGCTTCTTTTGGAGAACAGCTTTCTGGTGAGGAAAAAGATTCCAGCATTCAATTGATAAAAGCTTTTCCTATGGCCTTTGCTCATGGGTCACATGAATTAGGATTGGTAAAAGAAGAAATGAAGCTTTCATTATCTTTCCCATTAACTGAAATACCACCTAGTTTAAAGAAGAATCCTTATCCTGCTTATCCCACAAAGAGAAAAGATATTGAAGACAATATCTCTACCCTTTTAAAAATGAATATTATTGAAAAGGTAGTTGAAACACCTAAACATTGTGTTATCTCACCTGTCCTAATTTCTTATGAGAAAAAGAAATCCAGATTATGTGGTGACTATAGGGCATTAAACACTTATACTGTTGATGATATCTATCCTTTACCCAGAATTAGCTCTATACATGCTGCCTTAAAAGGTGCTAAATATATCAGTTATTTAGATGGTAATAAAGGATATCACCAGGTACCTGTTAAGAAGAATTCTCAGAGTTTTCTGATGATGGCCACTCATATGGGTATTTATAAGTATTTTAGGATGCCATTTGGCCGCAAAAATGCCCCTTCAGATTTTCAAAAAGCTATGGATAACACATTCCATCAGGAAATAAGTGAAGGATGGCTGATGGTTTACATTGATGATATCATCACATTCTCTAAAACATTTGAGGACCATCTTAACCACCTGAGTAAAGTATTCCATAAGATGGTGAGATAAATATGACACTTGCCTTGAAAAAATGCAAATTTGGTTTTCATTCCTTATAAGTTCTTGGACATGTTGTCTCAGGTTTGCAGATATGTGTTGACTAAAACAAGGTGGCATCCATACAATAGGTGAAAGCTCCTACCACAGTTAGAGAGCTACAGAGTTTTTTTGGAATGAGTTGATACTTTAGACAGTATATTAAAAATTATCAAGACATAGCATTACCTCTTACCCAATTAACTACAAAAAATGTTGCTTTTTTCTGGAACAGTGAAAGACAATGAGCTTTTGACACTATGAAACATTGTTTGATGTCAGCACCAATTCTTGCTTTGCCTGACTTTAATCAACCATTTGCTTTGAAAACTGATTCCATTTTTATTGGTCGTGGTGCTGCTCTCCACCAAAAACAAGTTTTGAATGATAAAGTATCAGAAGTAGTATTTTTTATATTTCAAAAACCTTGAGAAATAGTGAATTGAAATATGGTGCCACTCAACTTGAGTGTTTAGCAGTAGTGTGGGCTCTAGAGAAGTTAGATTATTATCTGGATGACCAGAAATTTGAACTTGTCACTGACTGCAGTGCAGTTAAATCCCTCTTAAACTTGAAAACACCTAAAATACATATGTTCAGATTGCATCTAGCTGTTCAAGAATACAGAGGGAGTATTACAAAAATTAATAGGGCTGGTATTTTTCACTCAAATGTGGATATGTTTTCAAGGTTACGTTTTCCAAATGATGACTCAAATCCTTCATATTTTCTTGAAGATAAGATAGTTCACATTCATGGGATATATGTGGTTGATATGGAGGAAGAGCTCATACAGCCTATTCTGGATTCATATGATAAGGACACTGACTTAAAAAAGTTATGTACAATAATAAATAATCCAAAGAATGCTTCAATAAAAGCATTAATTAAAGCCCTATCAACAAAGTACCAGAAGGCTTTGGAAAAAGGTAAATTTTCTATTGATGAAGGCTACCTATATTATAGAAGTAAGTTGAGCAATGTTATTTTTATTCCTCCTTCTATGAAAGAAATCATCTTGAAAATTTGTCATGATGACATATTTTCTGGATATTTTGATCTTGAGAAAACAATGATCAGAATTAAGAACACTGCTTGGTGTGCTAATATGTCTTAAGACACAAAACTATATATTGAATCCTGTGATTCATGTTAAAAATCAAAAAGATTGACTGGTAATAGAGCTGGATTAATGCAACATATTGAAGCTCCTGATGCACCATGGCAAATAATAAACATGGACTTTGTAACAGGACTACCCATTGCTGGGAAAGACAGTTATAACTCTTGCTGGGTTATTGTGGACAGCTTCACAAAAATGTGTAAATTTATCCCTACTCACAAGGATGTTTCCACAAAAGAATTAGTCTTCTGGTGGTGGTCTCATATTTTTAATACTGCTGGTTTTCCTAAGGCCATAATCTCTGGCAGAGATCCTAAATTTACTTCTGAATTTTGGATGTCTCTGCTGAATGTTTTTGGTTGTGATCTGAAACTTTCTACTGCCCATCATCCCCAAAATGATGGATTAGCTGAAAGAATGATTCAGACTTTAGAGGACATGATAAGAAGGTATTGTGCCTTTGGCCTTGAGTATAAAGATAATGACAGATTCACTCATGATTGGGTTACCCTACTTCCTGGGTTGGAATTTGCTTACAATAGCACTGTTCATTCTGTTACTCAAAGAAAGCCTTTTGAGCTCTGGCTTGGATATGTTCCAAATACCCCTGTCCAAATTCTCAATAATAAAATATTTAAATTAGATTGAAATCCTGGTGTAAAATCTTTTCTTCAAATGCAACAACTTTGCAGAAGTCATTCTCAAAAATGTATTGAAAAATCCTTTGAATATGAGAAGAAGAGATAGGACAAATCCCACAAAGAATACACTTTTAAAAAGGGAGATGAAGTACTAATTTTACAGTCCACTTTAATTAACAAGGTAATAACAAATTGAAAGACCCATTTGTAGGTCTATTTGTTGTCAGAAGAATGGTTGGTGATAATGTAGTTGAAGTTATCTTATATTCTCCATATGACAGAAAACATCCAGTTTTTCCAATATCTCTTTTGAAACCTTACACATCCAATAGTGATTTATTTCCCAAAAGGAGGGGAAGACCAAAGAAGACCCCTAATGAAATCACTGAGACAGCAGAAATTGATAAGATTCTAAATGACAGAATAGTTACTACTGAAAAAGGTACTGAATACTTATTGGGATTCAAGAATAAATCTTCTGAATATGATTCTTGGACACCTGAAAAAGAGATATCCAATCTTTCTACTCTGCTAAAGAAATATAAAAAGAAAAAATCATAGCATTTTTTTTATTTTTTTTAGAGTGAGAAAGTGTCAGCCAGGCTGCCAGACTTACCCAGTGAAATAATTAATTATTTACTGGTATGAAGCCATGCCTTTTTATTTCTTATATGATTATTAATTATAATATATTTACTTTAAAATTACTTGTAATAAATTAACTAGTTACAAAAAGTAAATTTAGCTAATATTTAAAAATTAATATTAATATTAAATGTCCCTTATATTTTAATATTTCTTAACACAGTTCTCAATGACAGTTTAAAGGAAATAAAATTTAATATTAAAATAAAATTTAATATCAAAATAAAATTTAATATCAAAATAAAAATAAATATATACAAAAAATTCAAATTACTTATTTTAAAGTTATACTTACAGTAATATTTAAATAAATCAATTTATTTTGACATATACAGTAAAAACATATTTGAAATACTTTCTTTATGGAAAAATCTTAATATTTGAAATATTTTTCTAGAAGTTTCTTTTTCTTCTCTCATACTCCTGTATATAGGATTTCAACTCTGTGCTTTCTCTCTCTTTTGCCTATATAAGGCCTCCCCTTTTGGTTGTTTTAGATCATCCTTTACTTACAAATTATTTTATTTATTACAAACCAATAATATTTATTACTACTATCTATTGTTTTAGTATTTACACTACGTATTTTCTATTTCATTAGTTATAATAATAATTAAAAAACTTTACCTTTTAAATTGAGAAATTTAAACCAAAGATACTTCTCTATGTACCTTGACCTTGAAATCTTCAAAATCCACCTAACATCGCTGTTGAACCTCCATTAGAACCTTCTAGACCAAGAGACCATCCCGAAAGGCCACCTCTGAATAATGAACAATCAAGACTTGTGTGAGTTTGTACAGTTTCTCAAGTTCAATTGTAGCATCACACTTAATGCCATAGCTGATTCCATCATTTGATGTCACTTGATTTATTGTCATGGCTTGAAATTTAGTAGTCCATGAATTGATAATTATGTGCTTTAAAAATATATTATGCACAAAAAAAGTTGGTCTTTTAGTAATTTTTAGTCAAAATTGCAAGTCCAGAGGTCCAGGATGACTAGCAAATATGGTCATAATGAAAAATAATGAAGTTTGTGAGAATAACAAAAGAAATATTGGGTGACAAGGACTTATTTCTGGCCACTGTACATATATAGGTATGTATATGTATCATTTCTTTATTAAGATTGGATTCATAATGCCCACGCGGGTTTGAATTTGATTTTTGTGAGAGCATGTGTATTTCCAAGAGCAGAAGTAACAGCAGCAGTTCAAGATGAATCATATTAGTAATTATGGTAACAGTGTCAGAGCTTCATCCAGAGTGAACCAGAGTTAGACGTGTCAGCTGCACCACAGACTATATACACCTTATGTACTTAACAATTACTAAGCTATCATACTACACATAACACCCCCCTCTTAGTAATTTCCCTATAACCATCCCTTGCCAAAAACAAGTAGATAAAGTTGAAAGTAAATAAAAAGAAAGGAAAATAAGGAAAAACATAGAAACTAGAAAACCCCTAATAGATATCTCTTCTCCTTCTAAAAATTTGGTCCCAAATTATTTGTCAACAAATCTGCCACCTGATCTTTACTTGATACACATTTAATGTTAATTTCACGTCGATGAACTTGTTCATTCACAAAAATAAAATCTCTTTCAACATGCCTACAATGTTTGTCAGAGGGGTTATCAGTAGCTGCTACAATTGCACCTTTGTTGTCGCAATACAGAGTTGTTGGACCATGGCACAAATCCGCTTCACGTAGAAGGTTACACATCCAAAGAGATTGACATTTTGCATTTGACATTGCCATTAATTCTGAGTGAAGTGAAGCTGTGGCCACCCTTGATTGACGCTTTGATTGCCATAAGATAAGACAGTTGTTGACCTGAAGAACATGACCACCTGTAGCCCTAGCAAATTCATCACCCCAAGTAGAATCACAATAAATTTTTGTAGATGGATTGGGATTGATTGTTGGGAAAAGATGAAATTTCATGTCTTTGGTAAATTGTAGATATCTCAGCAAATGATTAAGCACATCCCATTCAGCTTTACCTGGTCTTGATGCATAATGTGCCAGGAAGTTGACAGGATAAGCCAAATCAGGCCTTGATCCAGCTAGAAGATATGATATAGAACCAATAATAGACAGAAATTTGAGAGGTTCCAGTGGAGCATGGGATTTTTCCTTTAAATAAACCAAAGAAAGACCCATTGGTAAAGGTGAGTTAGAGTTAAGACCAGCTGGATTGTGTTCATTCACAATTTTGTTGACAAGAGCTGGTTGGTGGATAGTAAAACTTTTGAGACATCGTGAAACTGCTAGACCAACAATAGAAGAGATATCATCAGACCATTTTACCTTCAAACTACTCCCCATATCCATTTCCAGATCCCTCAAAACCCCATCACTACTCCCTACCACCACACCATCATCTACATGAATCCACAACATTCCCTTAGAACCCTCTTTTGCTAGCACATATACACTTGCATCCTGATTGCTTGATCTGTAACCCAAATTTGCCAACATTTTGCTGAGATGTTTCCACCAAAATCTGGCTTCTTGCTTAGTACCATAAAGAGCTTTCCCAAGTTTGCAGACATGAGTTGGATTAACAGAATCAAAACCTTTGGGTTGCTTGACATAAATTTCTTCCTCAAGATCACTGTGGAGATAGGCTTCAGTGACATCAAAAGTTTTGATTGGCCAGTTGTAGGTAGCAGCAAGGATGAGAATCAGACGTAGAGAAGCAAAAGTGGCTGTGGGAGCAAAAGTGCCATTAAAATCAACACCTTCAATTTGTTTGAAACCTTGAGATACATAGCTTGCCTTGTGTTTGATGTTCTTCCCAAATTTATCCCTTTTTAGAGCAAAAATCCATTGAGAACCTGTGACAGTTTTTCCAGGAGGAAGAGGAACAATATCCCAAACTTTCATTTTAGACATGTTTTCTAATTCCTGAAGACAAGCTGACTTCCATTTAACTGCTTCTGGATGCTTCATTGCTTGTTTGAAAGTTCAAGGTAGGCGGTCAGAAAGTTCATAAGCATTATTGTTAGTAAAATCAACCATGACATCTTGGGTAGCAATAGTTTCTTCTGCTGTAAAATCACCAAATTTCAGTTGATTCAAAATAAATGCTAGGTCACCTTTAGAATGAGATGTGGCTGAATGTGAAATTGAAAGTGCTTTGGTATTGTCCTTGTCTCCTTCAGGGATGAAATTTGCCATTGCAGATTGAACAAAAGAATTAGACTCTGGATGCCAAAAAATCCAACCTTTACCACCATCAATAAAACTAACAACCCTGCAACGCATAGCCCGGACCTCCATTCTTGTTCTTTTTTCAGTTGGAATGTGCAAATATGCCCATTGACCAAAAATTTTGACAGGAGATAAGTCCGCTTTTTTGTTGAAAATGATTTGGTATGGGGTACTGTCAGTAACTCTCACATATGGTAATTTATTGTGAATGAAAGAAGCCCAACAATATGCAAAAGTCCAGAAATTGGGAGGCAGATTTGATGCAAGAATGATTGTTCTGGAAATTTCACCAATGGTTTCATTGAATCTTTCAGCCATTCCATTCTGTTCATGGTGATAAGACATAGAGTGTTCATGGAGGATACTGTGTTGGGAAAGGTATTCAGAGAATTTCTTGTTCATGTATTCTTTGCCATTGTCAGTTCTGAGGATTCTTAGACGTTAATTAGTGATGCTTTCTAATCAAGTTTTGAAGTTAATAAAAGTATCAAAAACATCTGATTTCTTTTTTAGAACAAAAACTTCCCCATAAGTTGAGAAGGATTCTCTGAAGGTAGCTACATAGACTTCACCTTTATCAGTGACATTGACCATGGGCCCCACTAAATCAGAAACCACTAAATCCATGAGCTCATGGGTGCGCTTGGATGTCTTGCACATGTTTTTCCTTTTGCTTTTTGACACAGCACAAACATCACAGTGTAATCTGCATGAAGGGACGTAAGACGGCACATTTTTGCAAAGACCTTTTTTGGAAAGTCTTCTTAAAACCCTGGTTCTTGTATGTCCAAGACAACAATGCCAATCCGTGATTGAGTCAGGAACCGCAGTTGGATAAGGAACTTTTGAAGGGGGTGGGGGAACAAAAGGGGCAGGAAGGGTAGCAGAGGATAAAGAGTTAAAATAATTCATTTCAAAAACATTAGTCTCTAGTGCACAATGATAGACTAGATCAACCGTCCATTTTCCACCAGAAGAAGATTTAAGAGCTAGAAATAAAATTTTTTTGTTTTTTGAAATAACATAATCATGATTTTGATTAAAAGAAAGAGAAATGCCATTATCTAAAAGATCAAAAGGAGAAATAAGAGTGGATTTTTCCCTATCACAATAGAAAACACCTTTGATTGTAACTAATTCTCCATCACATCGTTTAATGAACATGTTTCCGTGACCAGTAATGAAAGAAGCACCAGATTCAGTTGCAGTTTTGACTTGAATAGGAGTATCCAAAGTTCTGAAGTCAGAGAGAAGACATACATCACCAGTGACATGATGTGTGGCACCAGAGTCAAAAACACCTTGACAATCTTTAATGTCTTGCTCTTCAGTACAGCTAACAGTACCAAAATCTATTTCTTTCAAAGCAGTAGTGAGAACATCTAGCGCTTTGCAGCTGATTTCTTTTAAGAGGGGTTTTGATGAGCTTTGAGCTGGCTGCTTTCCCTTCCTATTGTTGAGTGCCTTTTGGACAAGATTCATAGAGTCCTTTTTGTCCCGAGAAAAAGCTTCACATTATCCCCAAACCGCTACATTAAAACTTTTACTGTTGGGATCATATGGACAAGTGTTCTGGAAGTGTTCAGAGGATTTGAAGTAAAAACAGGAATATTCAGGTTTTCTATTTCCAGGGTGGTAGCTGTCCATGCGGCCTTTTTTTAAAGCCATAGATGAAACAGATTCAGTTTAAGTTTCCAGTTCAAAAGCTGTGGAAAGGGTAGGGGCATTGGAGGAAGATTGAGATGAATTGATAAATGGATTTTGAAGAACTTTCATCATGTCATCAAAAGAGGGTTGAGAGATGTGTTTTTGCAATTCAAAATGATGATTTGCTTCAGTGGCAAGATGATTAACTGATGACGGTAATAAGAGTTGGATGAAAACTGCTACCATTTCATTGAAACCAAAAACAAAACCTGATTGTTGAACTGCCTCTAAAATTGACTTAACTTTTTCTCCATGTTCTATGACATTTGTGAAAGGGGAGGTTTTAATATTTAAAAGATCATTAAATAGAGCTATGCAAGCAGTGTGAGATGCCTTATCAAACTTGGAGCTGAGAATCAAAAATGCTTTATAGCTTGTAATTACAATTTCAATGAAACCCTGAAGTTTTTTTTCAATGGTGTTGTAAATTTTATGCCAACTCATTTTGTCTTCAAATTTTGTTGTATTGTCTTTTATGGCATTAGCATCTGATATATATTTTGTTGAACGTATATGGCATGCTAAAAAAATGTTAATGTTTTTTACCCAAGTCTGCAAGTTAGAGCCATTGTTTTTTAATTTAGATATTTTTATTAGTTCTCTGAAAAATTTCATCTAAAACTTCTGCACACTCTTTGCCCTTGTAAGTTTTAAGTGGGGCATTATCATTATCAGGATCAGATAGAAATTAATCATTGATTTGTGATAATTCCGAGATAGTGTGCTGTGAAACATTGGTTCTTGCATGACACAACATCAAGGCACGTGTACAAAAGTGTCTCAATCATTGTGTATGAAAACTGTTGTTGTGTTGTGAAGCCATGGAGCTAGGTATAAAGTGAGGGGGTGGGTCATGAGGGGAGCTAGGGTGTAGAGGTAAGTTGGAAGAGGAGAATAGGGGAGGTGGGGGTAAATCCAGGGCAGTATTTGCGGAGGGATTTTTCTGAGGGGTTAATGTTGATTGGCGAGCAGTGCTTGCACTCTCGCTAGAAGAAGTCAGTGAAGATGTAATACCCGAGAATGAATGCAATTGGTGATTCGCACGGATATTTAAGTTTGACAGAATATTAAGATTTTTTAATTCTTGGCTAAGAGTTGGTGGGTGTTTGCGAGCTAAGCAAGGGCGCGATTGGAAAGGATTAGGAGTTTCAGGAGAAATCGGAATGGATTAAATGTCCGAAATAAAAGGTGGAGGAGCCTCAACACCCCTCGTTAGACATGTTTAACGTGAGGCAAGCACAGGGCACACAGAAAGATTCCGGGAAAATACAAAATTTGATTACTGCTAGTAACAAATTGTCACCGGACGACCTACGCACAAGGTTGAGGATGTTCCTGAAAGTGAGATGAGGGATTTAGAAACTTCTTCGAAGCACAGAGGAATGATTCGAGGAAATTATTCGAAGGTCACTCGAAGTAATAGCTATAGGTTCGAGGTTTGTTCGAGAAGAATTATAAACTAGTTCCAAGGTAATAATAATTCTTAAAATCTCACGAAGGGTTGGAAACTCAATAGTCAAAGATTTAGGATTTAGAAATGAATATTGAGAAGGTAAAAGAAAGATACAATAACAATGATTTAACTTTTAAGGTTTTTCCACTATTAATGTAAATACAATATTATAATTTAATTCTAAGGAATATCAAACCAAATACCCAACTCCTTTTATATCCTTTGTTCCTCCTCGCATTGACCTCCCTTCCATCGCAGTATTCCCATTCCATTGACCATTACTAACATACACTTAGACCCTCTTCACTAAATATCCGTCCATGCTCAATATACCCCTTTTTAATTAATTAACAAAACTTTAATGAAAAACTACTACTGTACTATTTCGTTGATCCTAGCGCTGTGCGTCGCTTATTGAAAAGGACTAAGGTACCCTATTGGGAGATTGACTAATTTAGATTTAGAGTTTAGGCTAGCGCAGTTAAATAGTAAGTACACAAAGGAAAAATCGCAGTTGCTATGGAGAATTGCTTTCTGCGCTTCGAGTATAGATGTAGGACTCGATATTATTGATTTATTGAGTTAATTTCGCCTCGAGTGTCACGTGGCACGTGACAGATGCCCAGGTATAAAAACGCGAACTCCGTTGAGCTTGAACCATCTTCCCACACTAATTTCACTTGTCTAATACTTTTTTCCCGCATCTCTCAATTATTTATTTTATAATGAACTGCCCTACCCCCACACCCACGCCTCCACACCCTAAAGCGGATGGGGGAATAATCACACGACAGTTTTCACGGACTTGCACGGCTTGTGAAAGCATGGAATATTTCTGTGTCGAAAGTACGGCGACTCGAGGCCCTCGCCAGAAATGCGAGTTTTGCCGTTGGCGGCGAGTGGCGTGCGATGCGTTGACGAAGAACGCGGAAATCGAAAATCGATTCACAAAAACAAAATTTTGGGTAGTTCTAAAGACTAAAGAGGTGGTCGAAGACATTTGGGATGTCTCGATCGAAGATGAACAATCGGTGGGGGAAAATGATAAGGAGATGAACAACGAGATCTCAACCTGGGTAACCCAGGCCACGAGTTCGAAGCGAGGTGTCGAGGAAGAGGTCGATGAATTGGTGGAGGAGGATGAAAATGAAGTCCCTGTTCCAGGGCGGGCACCCAAGAAACGTCGGGTGGTCATTGAGGACGATGAGGAAGAGAGAGAGGTAGAAGTCGGAGTGGTGCCCAGGTTATTTCTGGAGCCTGATCCCATCTTTGAGGTAAGTTTTAATTGTTTTATTTCAAGGATGAAGTTACTGATGAGTCGCGTTTTAGACATCGAATAACCTGGAAGAGCCGATTGCGGAGCCTGCGCCGGTTATACCAACTGAGGCAAACCCTCCGGCCACGGAAGTGGTTGAAGAGCCCAAAGACACCCTGGACCAGGTGTGGTCGAAGAAACCTCGTCAAGGTCGACGAGTAAGGTTCGCGGAAGAACTATGTGGGGAGGTCGACGCTATTATTGATGCTGCTTCCTTCGACGTGGCGGAGGAGCTCTTGGAGATTGGAGAGGTGGTTCCGGTAGGAGAGGAGGAGGTATTTGATAAATGCAGGAAGGAGATAAGGGTAGTTTTGGAGAAAAAGAAAAGATTTGTTAGAGAAAAATTAAAAGAAAAAATTTGAAAATGAAAAGGAGATGGAAAGAAGTAGAAGAAAAAATTGTATTTTAGTTTTATTTTATTTTTATTTTATTTTATTATTAGTATTATTTTTTTTTATATATTGTAGGTGAATGTTGTTAATTTTACAAGATTTGAGAAAGAGAAAAAGAAGAGAATAAAAGAAAAAAGAAGTTTTAAATAAAAAATTTTTAGAATTTGAAAGAAGAATTTTAAAGAAAGAAAAAAGGTTGTTTTAATTGAAGGAAGTTTTAGTGTTTTTAAAAGGAAAATTTTTATGTAAGAAAAGAGAGAGAAAAAGAAACGGTTTTGTGATTGAGATGAGTTGTTAAATTGAGGATTTTTTTTTTTAAAAAATTTTTTTTTTTTTTTTTTTTTTTTAAAAAAAATTTTAGTTTGAAAAAGAGGAGAAAGAAAAGAAAAAAAAAACAAAGGGTAGAATTTAAGAGAGTTTGAAAAGAAGATTTATTTGTTTCGAAGAATTATTATAGGGAGATTCAGGGGTTGAAGTTAAGTTCAAGGAAATGGTCGTGCCATACAGGATTTGATGATTCGAAGAAAAGAAAGTCTTTAAAAGAGAGAATAAAAAATTTTTTAAAAGAGAAAATTTTGAAGAGAATTTTAAATTTAAGAAAAGAATGTATTTAAAGAATTGAAAAAAGAAAAGAAGAAAATATTTAGAGAGATTTATGAGTTTTTTATTTTATTTTATTATTTATGTTTATTCTATTTTATTTTATTTTATTTTATTTAATTTAATTTAATTTAATTTAATTTTATTTTATTTAATTTTAATTTTTATTTTATTTTATTTTATTTTATTGTATTTAATTTTAATTTTGATTTTATTTTTGGTTTTGGAGGAAATTTTATAGAAAGAGAAGAAAGAAGAGAAAAAAAAAAAAAGAAAACAAGGCTAAGAAATTTAAGAGGTGTTTTAGATTTTAAAGAAAGAAAGAAAAGAAAAGAAAATTTTAAATAAAGAAATTTTAAGGTTTTGGTTTTAAAGGATATTTCGAATGAAAAGATTTTAGGAGTTCAGGAGCATTGGAAACATTGATGGCTGGTTCCCAGGATGTTTTGTCTGAGTCATTGAGGAAGCCTTCCCATTCCACGAGGTATTGAAGTTTCCCCTTGCGTATTCTTGAATCAAGGATACGACTTACTTCCCACTCTAGATGATCTTCTACTTCGACCGGTTCCGGAGGGGGTTGGTTCTTGCCCGGGTATATTTCTCGAGCCAGTTCCAGGAGAGATACATGGAAAACAGGGTGAATCGCCTGCCATTTAGGAGGTAACTTGAGTCGAAATGCAGTTTTAGAGACTTCAGAGTCGATTTCGAATGGTCCCAAGCGCTTTTCAGCCAGTTTCTTTGATGGTCTTGTTGTTCGGATGTTTCGTGCATCGAGCCATACTTTGTCGCCTGGTTTAAAGGAAGGAGCAGATTGTCAATGTTTGTCGGCCTGTTCCTTGTATCTTCGAATCGCTGATTCCAAATTTGTTTTAAGTTCTTCTTGGAGTCGTGATATAGTTCGAAGATAATGTTCTGCAGGATGATTAGTTCCTACATGAATTGAGTTGAATTGAGGATGTCGTCCATAAATGGTTTCGAAGGGAGATTGTCGTGTCGAAGAATGAGTCGAGTTATTATAAGCAAATTCGGCCAATGGTAGCCATGTGGTCCAATCGTCTTGTTGGTAACTGACATACATTCGAAGATATTGCTCGAGGATTTGGTTAACTCTTTCTGTTTGACCATCGGTTTCAGGGTGATAGGCCGTGGAGAGATTCCTCGTGATATTGAGTTGTCGACACAGTTGGGTCCAGAATGTGGATACAAACAATGAGCCTCTATCTGAAATAATGTCATTTGGTAAGCCATGTTTAGAAAATACATATTCTAGAAACAATTTTGACAAATCTTCTGCTGTAGCAGTAGTAGTGGTTTTAACAAAAATAGACATTTTTGAAAATCTATCTACTATTACTAATATAGCATCAAAATCATTAGAAATAGGAAGTTGAGAAATGAAATCCATCAATAAAGATTTCCAAGGTTTAGAGGGAATAGGAAGTGGTTGAAGCAACCCATGCTTCCGGTGACGGGGAGCCTTATTCCTATTACATTCGTAACAAGCTTTTATATAGGCCTTGATTTCCTTGGTCATACCTGGCCAGAAGAAATCCCTCGCTATTAACTGGTAGGTTTTATCAACCCCAAAATGACCAGCTAACGGAGAATCATGTCGACTATTGAAAATCCATAATTTTATCTCATTGCTGTCGGGTATGACTACTCTACCTTCGAAGACTAATAGACCTGATTCAATACTAAATCTTTTGGCCCCTTGCTTCGAGAGTATTTTGTCTTTTAACCCTAAACAATAATCTTCCTTCGACTGAGCTTCGAGGATGTTGGATAGTGGATTTCGAAAAGATTGAATTGTCATCAAATTAAGTTGATGAGTTGTTAACATTGATTCGTTGAAGATTGATTGCACATTTGCTGGGTTCTTGTCAGCAAATGCGTCCCCCCGCTGTGGGTAAACGTTGTCCCGACGTGACAAGATATCTGGGACAATGCAGTTTTTTCCTGGGCGATAGGAAATAGAGAAAGAAAATTCAGACAAAAGTTCAGCCCACCTGGCTTGACGCCTGGTTAACACTTTAGAAGACATGAAGTATTTCAAAGCATTGTGATCAGTTAAAATTTGAAAAGGACTATCTAGGCTGAGAAGAAAAGAACGCCATTTTTTAAGACAATGGATAATAGCTAAAAGCTCTTTGTCATGAATTTCATAATTTAATTCCGCGGCTATGAGTTTGCGTGACTCAAAAGCAACAGGATGAAACAAATTTGTTTCAGGATTTAATTGGGATATGACCCCTGCAATAGCATAATCGCTCGCATCTGTCTCAACTATTGTCGAGGCCGAAGGATCAAAATGCCGAAGAATTGGGGCTGTGGTGAACACCGTTTTTAGTGCTTCGAATTCCTTTCGTGCTGTAGAAGTAAAAACAAAAGGAATATCTTTTCTAAGAAGAGAAGTAAGATTGGAAATAGTTTTAGAGTAATCTTTAATAAATCTTCTATAGAAGTTTGCAAAACCCAAAAATCCTTGGAGTGATTTAATGTTTTTGGGCTCAGGCCATTCCAGGATTTTCTGGACTTTTTTGTCATCCATGACTAAACCGTCAGTGGACAACGTAAACCCCAAAAAATCAATTGATTTGAGGTGGAATTCGCATTTATTATGCTTGGCGTAGAGACCATGATCTCGAAGACGATTTAGGACCTGTCGAACATGATGAATATGTTCATCCAGTGTTTTCGAGAATATTAAAATATCATCTAAATAGACGACTACAAATTGTTCAACAACATCTTGAAAGATATCATTAACAAAAGTTTGAAAAGTTGAAGGTGCGTTACATAATCCAAAAGGCATAACTAAATATTCAAAACTACCAAATCTAGTGCGCATTGCAGTCAGTGGTTCATGACCTTCCGCAATGCGAATAAGATTGTAAGCGCCTCTAAGATCAATTTTAGAAAAGAAATTAGCACCATTGAAAAGGGTAAGAAGTAATGACATAGGAGGAACAGGATATGCATTTTTCTTTGTGACTGTGTTGAGCTGTCTATAGTCAACACACAACCTAAGACTACCGTCCTTATTTTTTACAAAGAGGACTGGGGAGCCGGTTGGAGATTTACTGGCTCTGATGAAACCTTTGGCTACATTCTCTGCAATGTAGTCTCGAAGAACTTGAGATTCGTCCTTCGATAGAGAATAGACAGGACCTGCCAGAGGTACTGGGCCTATTAACTCTATTTGATGGTCGTAGGGTCGATGAGGTGGTAACTTATCGGCCTTGCGGATTGAGAAAACATCGAGGAAATTGTGGTAGATTTCTGGTAGAGTTGATTTAATGGCTTCAACGTTGATTTGGTCATCCTCTTCATCTTCGAGAGAATCTGTCGAGGTGATACCTGTATTGAGAGAGCATAATTCGATTACTTCGAGGCAATTTAAATCCTCTTCGAGTGAAGTCATCGAGCTAGAAGGGTTAGCCAATTGCTCATTTAAAGAAGGTACAGATGCTTGCAAGTCATCTGGCAGAGATTTGTCCTCTAGCAGGACGTTGTCAGGCGGGTTGTTTAACTCCCTATTGACCTGCATTAAAGAATCAGAAATATACTTAGAGCGTGGGGTGATCAATCCCCGGGTCCAATCAATTTCGGGATTCCAATACGTTAAAAAGTCATGGCCAAGAATGGTATCGTCCATCCTTGGGGCGTCCAAGACTGATAATTCCCACTCGAAGGGGGGAAAATTCGGAAAGTTGAAAACCCATAAAACTTTCTTACTTACCCAATATTTGGGTTCCTCTGATTCGACCAAATAGATGGGAGTTCGATCGATATCTGTAAATGTTAGTTGAAGCTTCTCGGCAAAAGATAAACTAACAAAAGAAATTGAAGCTCCAGAGTCTATAAGACAACTGAAGGGGATATCCTCCTTAAAAAGAATGAATCTCAAGCGGTTTAAGGCAACTCCAGTCCTTAAGACATGGAGGTTCTGTGCACTGGGAGAGATAAGATAGTTTGCTTTGCACACAAGTAAACTATCTACTAGTTTTTTGACTTCGAACTAGTACCTTCTCTTTCCTTCAACTTTACACAGTCTTCCAACTTGTGCTTACCCCCACAATACATACATAACCCATTATCTGCTCTTCTCTTCCTCTCAGCTTCTTTAAGTTCCCCTTTAGGATCCAGTACTTTTCTGATATCGCCTGGGGTTGAGCCTTTTGGTCGAGTTTTATCCTTTCCCTTATTGGGTTTGGATTGAGTCGAGGAGGATTGATTTGGTCGTGGGTGTGAAGAAGTTCCCGATTTAAAATTTAGGCCTTGAGATTTGTTGGCATATCAACGATGTTGAAGTCGTCCTTGATAAACGCCGTCAAGTTCGAGGGTTCGATCCATTAAATCTGTTAAAGTAGTCATCTTCTGACCGTGAAGATTTAATTGATCCAGAATCCTCGAAGGAAGTCCTTTCTTGAAATGATACTTAAGGGCAGCATCATTCCAACCTACTCGAGTTTGAAGTGCTCTGAATTTCGAGATATATTCAGAGGCTTTACCATTATCACTCATGCGAAGAAAATCAAGTTCAATTTCTGCGTTGTCCGTTTCATTAGGATCCCCAAACAACGTAAAAAGTTGGTCTTCGAACTTTTCCCAATTATTGATAAGTAAGTGGGTTTCTGTCGAAGAAAGCATGAGTAGATAAGGTTCGAACCATCTTGCTGCTTTCCCGGCTAGGAATGAAGAAGCGTAAACAACCTTTGATCGGTCGCTGTTAAAGGTTCGAGGGTCATTATGGAACAGTAGCTTGCAGGTTTGCAAGAAGGGTCACAATCTGTCGGGGTGATCTCCGTCGAATTTGTCAGGAGATTTCATAGAAGGAGTTTTGAACTTAGATCCCTCTGAAGACGTTGGATTTGAAAGGGTTTTCATAAAAAGTCTCATGAAATCTTCCAGAGAGTTAGATGGTCCCGGTTCTGAGGATTGGCCAGAAGGGTGATTGGCAGGGGCGGATGGTGCCTCATGCATTGTATCCTCTCCTTCTTCTTCATCACTAGAATCCTCAAAATCTTGTGGAATGTCTTCTACAGATTGAACTGAGTGTTGCCGTTCCCTAAGGTCGAGTGGTTCCAAAGAGTGAGTGCGAGAAACAGACCTTGTGGCTGTTGGCCTGCCTCTAGCGCGAGCTCTAGTAGTAGCGCCCGTAGGAGGAGTGCGTTGAACAGGTGCCATTTAAAATTTTTTAGAAGCACCTAAAAAAGACGTAGTAGTGCAAAGAATGAGAACTACGGAGAATTAAATTATACTGTCACCGGACGACCTACGCACAAGGTCGAGGATGTTCCTGAAAGTGAGATGAGGGATTTAGAAACTTCTTCGAAGCACAGAGGAATGATTCGAGGAAATTATTCGAAGGTCACTCGAAGTAATAGCTATAGGTTCGAGGTTTGTTCGAGAAGAATTATAAACTAGTTCCAAGGTAATAATAATTCTTAAAATCTCACGAAGGGTTGGAAACTCAATAGTCAAAGATTTAGGATTTAGAAATGAATATTGAGAAGGTAAAAGAAAGATACAATAACAATGATTTAACTTTTAAGGTTTTTCCACTATTAATGTAAATACAATATTATAATTTAATTCTAAGGAATATCAAACCAAATACCCAACTCCTTTTATATCCTTTGTTCCTCCTCGCATTGACCTCCCTTCCATCGCAGTATTCCCATTCCATTGACCATTACTAACATACACTTAGACCCTCTTCACTAAATATCCGTCCATGCTCAATATACCCCTTTTTAATTAATTAACAAAACTTTAATGAAAAACTACTACTGTACTATTTCGTTGATCCTAGCGCTGTGCGTCGCTTATTGAAAAGGACTAAGGTACCCTATTGGGAGATTGACTAATTTAGATTTAGAGTTTAGGCTAGCGCAGTTAAATAGTAAGTACACAAAGGAAAAATCGCAGTTGCTATGGAGAATTGCTTTCTGCGCTTCGAGTATAGATGTAGGACTCGATATTATTGATTTATTGAGTTAATTTCGCCTCGAGTGTCACGTGGCGCGTGACACAAATTAGGGACAGCCCATAACCTATGGTAGCAGTGTCAGTGCTTTATCCAGAGTGAACCGGAGTTAGACGTGTCAGCTTCACCACAGACTATATACACCTTATGTACTTAACAATCACTAAGATATCATACTACACATAACAGTAATAATCAGCCTCAAAATATAACAACTTGTTCAAAAATAAATAAATAAATATAAAAAAAAGCTTGAAGTACTCTCTTACCCTCATATCCTTCATCAAATAGCAACGTACATTCATGTTTTTGGCAAGGGATGAAATTCAATTTATCCCTTGTATTTGAAAAATTCATTTAGTCTGACTTATCAAGAAGAAATGATTAAAAGTTTTCTATTATTATCCTCAACGCAATAATAATGCTTATTGATATGAAATTAAATATTGGTCATCAGATCATCATTAGGTAAAAAAACAAGTATCGAATTGTGTAATAAATGATACTGAAAAGGTATAAGAGAATTGAGTTATTGCATGTACAAGCCTTGGCCAAACTGCTTTGCTTAGCTCAATTTGGTAAAAAAGCTAAAGAATTTTTCAAAGCCCCTTGAATTTGATTTTGAATTAATTAAATTAAATTTTTTTTCTTTTATTTCTTTCCTTTGCTTTTTTTTCTTTTTTTTCTGCAAGTTAGCTAGAAATTAACTGATTAAAGGTTACAAAAAAGACCACTATAGTTGTCAGCCAGGCTGCTAGACTTACCCATTAAAATAATTAATTATTTACTGGATGAAGCCACTCCTTATTATTTTAATTTTTTTAATTATAATTTACTTTCATTTAATTTACCTATAAAAAATTAACTAATTACAAAATGGTAAAGTTAGTGAATAATTAAAATTAATATTAAAATGTCCCTTATATTTCTATTTTATACTTCAACAGAAGGATTAAACAATGAGATTACTGCACAATTGGAGAAGTTACAGCTGCTTCTTACTCATAAACAAGCTAATACTAAGGAGACTCCTTAAAATCAAAAGAATTGGTCAAAACTTGACCAGTATCCAATATTTGATGGTGATTCTTCCTCTGATTGGCAGAAATTTATTTGCAGGATTGATAATCCGAAAAATTCTTACAAACTCCCAGATGAGTAAATTGTGTCAAAACTGATTTCTTTATTTACCAGTGTAGCCCTGATGTGGTATGAATATGTCTTCTTAGATAAAATGACTACTCATGAAAAGATTGGAAGAAATTAATTAAAGCACAATTTGGTGGTTTCAAGTTTAGGTTAGCTCAACAAAGGCAATATGAAGAAGCCAGATATAGCTCTTCTCCTACTGAAAAACCTATTAAGTTCCTGATGAAACTTGTGAAAATCTTTAGGGAAATGGACCCAGATATGGAGTTTGAATTATGGAAGGACAGGATCCTCTATAAATTGCCTATGTCTCTGAGAGACTTAATAGTTTCTAGGACTGAGCTCTCAAGAGAAACTTCTTTGTTTATCAATACTTGTAATGAGATCCTTTTAAATAAAAATATGATTCTAGAAGATTCATTCATAGAACTTCATTGGAGAAAACCTCCAATTACCAACAGAAACCTCTTGAAAAAGTTGGTAAACCTTCTTCCCCTGTTGCATCTAAAAAAGATGCAACAATCACTTAATTCAAATGCAGAAAGCCTTGGCAGAAAGGCCATGTTTGTGACAAGAAAATAAATCTTTTTGAACAGACAGAGGAACATGCTTATGACACAATTTTACTGGATGATACTTCAAGTGATTGTGCCAGCAATATTTCATATGAATCTCACCAGGAAATTTTGATGCTGGAAGAAGATATTCATTATTTAAATACTATTGATATTGATAATAATGATTTATCTACAGTTGAGGATTCTGAGATCATAAGTAACATTGATGATAGCTCAATTTTTATTGCCCCTCTCAAAGCACCAGTCTTGATCAATGGAGCCAGCATTGAAGTTGTTCTGGATTCTGGAGCTGGAGGAAGTGTAGTTTCTGAAAGAGCACTTGCTTCAGTGGATAAACACTATAAATCAAAACTGATGCCTATAATTTCTGAAAATTGGAGAGGTTATGGCTCTGTTTTGTCCCACATTGGTAAATACAAAGCCACAGTGTTTTTTAAATATGACCATGGTTTTGTAAGAGCTATTTATGATTTTGTTTTCATAAAGAATAACAACTTAAGCAATTGGTTTATGGAAGGGAATGATATTTTAACCAAGTATGGCATAAAATTGGATCCCTCAAATCAATGTTTCACAATGGGAATGAATGGGAAGTGAAAATTTAAGATTTCCTCCCCTAAAAAATTATTGAAACCAGAATTAAACACATGTAATTCTGTAGTTCAATGTAAAGGAAGATCTACAAAAGAGATGCATGCCCTTTTGTCTGAAATTGACAATGCCTCTTTTGGAGAACAACTTTCTGGTGAGGATGAAAATTCCATCATTAACTTGAAAAAGTCTTTTCCTATGGCCTTTTCTCATGGGTCACATGAACTGGGATTAGTTAAAGAGGAAATGAAACTTTCATTGTCTTGCCCATTAACTGATATACCACCTAGTTTAAAGAAGAAGACTTATCCTGATTCCCCCACAAAGAGAAAAGATATTGAAGACAATATCTCTACCCTTTTAAAAATGAATATTATTGAAAAGGTAGTTGAAACACCTAAACATTTTGTTATCTCACATGTCCTAATTTCTTATGAGAAAAATAATGTCAGGTTATGTGGTGATTATAGAGAATTGAACGCTTATAATGTTGATGATATCTATCCTTTACCCAGAATTAGCTCTATACATGCTACCTTAAAAGGTGCTAAATATATCAGTTTTTTAGATGGTAATAAAGGATATCACCAGGTACCTGTTAAGAAGAATTCTCAGAATTTTCTGATGATGGCCACTCATATGGGTAATTATAAGTATGCTAGGATGCCATTTGGCCCCAAAAATTCCCCTTCAGCTTTTCAAAAAGTTATGGATAACACATTTCATCAGGAAATAATTGAAGGATGGCTGATGGCTTACATTGATGATATCATCACATTCTCTAAAACATTTGAAGACCATCTAAACCACCTGGATAAAGTATTCAATAAGATGGATGAGATAAATATGACACTTTCCTTGAAAAAATGCCAATTTGGTTTTCATTCCTTAAAAGTGCTTGGATATGTTGTCTCAGGTTTGCAGATATGTGTTGACTAAAACAAGGTGGCATCCATAAAACAGGTGAAAGCTCCCACCACAGTTAGAGAGCTACAGAGTTTTTTTGGGAATGTGTGGTTACTACAGACAGTATATTAAAAATTATCAAGACATAGCATTACCTCTTACCCAAATAACTAGGAAAGATGTTGCTTTTTTCTGGAACAGTGAAAGACAAAGAGCTTTTGACACTATGAAACATTGTTTGATGTCAGCACCAATTCTTGCTTTGTGTGACTTTAATCAACCATTTGTTTTATACACTGATGCCAGTTTTATTGGTCTTGGTGCTTCTCTCCACCAAAAACAAGTTTTGAATGATAAAGTATCAGAAGTAGTAATTTGTTATATTTCAAGAACCTTGAAAAATAGTGAATTGAAATATGGTTCCACTCAACTTGAGTGTTTAGCAGTAGTGTGGGCTCTAGAGAAGTTAGATTATTATCTGGATGACCAGAAATTTGAACTTGTCACTGACTGCAGTGCAGTTAAATCCCTCTTAAACTTGAAAACACCTAACACACATATGTTCAGATGGCAGCTAGCTGTTTAAGAATACAGAGGGATTATGACAATAATTCATAGGGCTGGTATTGTTCACTCAAATATGGATATGTTTTCAAGGTTACCTTTTCTGAATGATGACTCAAATCCTGCATATGTTCCTGAAGATAAGATAGTTCAAATTCATTGGATATATGTGGTTGATATGGAGGAAGAGCTCATACAGCCTATTCTGGACTCATATGATAAGGACACTGACTTAAAAAATCTATGTACTATAATAAATAATCCAAAGAATGCTTCAATACAAGCATTAATAAAAACCCTACCACCAAAGTACCAGAAGGCTTTGGAAAAAGGTAAATTCTCTATTGATGAAGGCCACCTATATTATAGAAGTAAGTTGAGCAATTTTGTTTTTATTCCTCCTTCTATGAAAGAAATCATCTTGAAAATTTGTCATGATGACATATTTTCTGGATATTTTGATCTTGAGAAAACAATGATCAGAATTAAGAACACTGCTTGGTGGGTTAATATGTCTTAAGACACCAAAATATATGTTGAATCCTGTGATTCATGTCAAAAATCAAAAAGATTGACTGGTAATAGAGCTGGATTAATGCAACATATTGAAGCTCCTGATGCACCATGGCAAATAATAAACATGGACTTTGTAACAGGACTACCCATTGCTGGGAAAGACAGTTATAACTCTTGCTGGGTTATTGTGGACAGCTTCACAAAAATGTGTAAATTTATCCCTACTCATAAGGATGTTTCCACTAAGAAATTAGTCTTCTTGTGGTGGTCTCATATTTTTAATACTGCTGGTTTTCCTAAGGCCATAATCTCTGGCAGAGATCCTAAATTTACTTCTGAATTTTGGATGTCTCTGATGAATGTTTGTGGTTGTGATCTGAAACTTTCTACTGCCCATCATCCTCAAAATGATGGATTAGCTGAAAGAATGATTCAGACTTTAGAGGACATGATAAGAAGGTATTGTGCCTTTGGCCTTGAGTACAAAGACAATGACAGATTTACTCATGATTGGGTTACCCTACTTCCTGGGTTGGAATTTGCTTATAATAGCACTTTTCATTCTGTTACTCAAAGAAAGCCTTTTGAGCTCTGGCTTCTATATGTTTCAAATACCCCTGTCCAAATTCACAATAATATAATATTTAAATTGGATTTACATCCTGGTGTAAAATCTTTTCTTCAATTGCAACAACTTTGCAGAAGTCATGCTCAAAAATGTATTGAAAAATCCTTTGAATATGAGAAGAAGAGATAGGACAAATCCCACAAAGAATACACTTTTAAAAAGGGAGATGAAGTACTGATTTTACAGTCCACTTTAATTAACAAGGTAATAACAAATTTAAAGACCCATTTGTAGGTCTATTTGTTGTCAGAAGAATGGTTGGTGATAATGCAGTTGAAGTTATCTTATATGCTCCATATGCCAGAAAACATCCAGTTTTTCAAATATCTCTTTTGAAACCTTACACATCCAATAGTGATTTATTTCCCAAATAGAGGTGAAGACCAAAGAAGACCCCTAATGAGATCACTGAGACAGCAGAAATTGATAAGATTCTAAATGACAGAATAGTTACTACTGAAAAAGGTACTGAATACTTATTGAGATTCAAGAATAAATCTTCTGAATATGATTCTTGGACACCTTGGAAAGAGATATCTAATCTTCCTACTCTGCTTGTCAGTCAATTGTCTAGAAGAAGGTAAGGAAAAGGGGAGAAAAGGAGGAGGAAAAGTAGAAAATAAAAAGAAAAAAAATGTAAAAGATTATTTAATTTATTTAAAAGGAAACCAATGACGAGTAACTTGAGAGGTGACAAAAAGATGAGGTTTTATTAATAATATTATTATTTCAAGTAAGGGTTCTGCATTGCAAGCACTGTAATTACTATCAGACTTATTGCAACCTTTAATTTTTTATATAAAATTTAAATTAGATTTGTAATACTAATAAATATAATAATCAAACGGTTATAATAAAATATGTTAAATTTTTGAGTATATAGTAAGTGATGGGGCTACAGGGGATTAACCAAGGCCTTTTTATAGGCAATGGGCCCTCTGAAGCGCTACTATATTTGTAAATACAAGAAATATAATAGAATGAAACAAGAATCTAAAAGAATAATTGAAACATAACAATGTGGAGAAAAAATATGAAACAAATGATTAAAACCCCCAATTAAGAATCCAGTTTTCCCAAAATTAATTCCCAAATCAGTAAGTAAAAATAGTGAATAGCTAAACAAGCGTGGGACATAGGAACTATGAGAAAAATAATTCAAAACAGATGGTACAGTCTTATTTAATGATTTTTAAGTGATACAAAAAATATTTTGACGCAACAAAATATGTAATTAATCTCAATTTAGTATAAATTAATTAATTGTTTTTTCCTGACACAATTAAGGGTCAAAAGAAATGTCATTAATTATTGTTTAATATTATATGAAAGGTGTTATTTAATACATAAATTTAAATAATTAATTTAATTATATTATAAGTCAATTTTACACTTATAATTATAATATATGTTTTTAATTAATTAAATATAAATTTATAATTATTAAATACATAAAAATGTGCCATTATTTGTAGAATATAAAATATATTATGTTTAATTTAAATGTATAAAAAATTTATATAAACAATAAAATTAATATAACACTTATATCACCACAGAAAATTTGGGGGGGTATTGCTAGCAATACCCCTCATTTAAAAATGTTGGGAAGTGGTTGGAAAGCTGTTGGAAGGCTGTTGGGAGTTCATTGTGAAACCAGATTTAAATTAATTGGACAAAGATTTGGTAATCAGTTAGACCTAGGTTCAACCAAACTCAATCACAGGTTTCTTGGAGCTTGGTGATTACTTTGATTTTGAGCTGAGCACAGATTGAGCAAAGCTTGAACATATCACTTAACATATCATAATATTCACTTTCCCATCTTGTGGAAAGAAAAATTTGATATTGGTTCTAAGAATATCTACATATATTTTCTTGCCAAGTTGGTAACAGAAGGTTAAACTGTAGTATCTCAATTATTACACTATACTACATAGATATTTGATAAAACATACAATTCAAATCAATTTTAATATTATTGAGATCACCATAAGTGTCTTTCCAAAGACTTACAAAAAGTATGTTAGTATCAAGACATCGTTCTAGGTAGTAGTTTCAATTTGGATTTTGAACTGACATCTAAAGCATTTTACTATTAGACAGAAACATAAATAAGTGTAATAAGAGTAAAATTATTCTATTTTGTGATTATAATGTAACAATAAAGCACATTTTTATTGAGAAAATTTTTCTTCCTCCACAAACCAAAATTTACTCTATAGGCTCAAGATTTATTTTTAAGCCATATTATTCATTTCAGTTATCATTGATTTACTTCCAATATTTATTAAAAAGATAATAATAATACATGTGAAAGAATTATGAGCTTAGCATAGCATATGCTAAAAAGTTATTTTGTCGTTTTATTCAAAACTGATTCTTCATTTTTTGCTTCAATTCATCTTTTAACAACCACTATCTTCAGATACTATTCTTACTTAATATGTCAAGTCTCAGATGTGTTGGACAGTTCTCAATAACAATCGATCAAATTTATATGAATGTAATTTCAAGATTTCAAAACTCACCGACCCCCACGATTTTACAGCGAGGCCATTCGAATGTTCATATTTTTGGACTATTTGAAGAAAGAAAACCAACCCTTGTCGGTAATCTTTCTCAAGTGCAGAGTCAGCACATTGGACCACTATTGGGTGACATTGGCTCTGGATCTCACCATTTAAACCAAAGAAGTGCCTTGAATCATATGAAGCCTTTCTATTTTCATGCTTACTTGGTTCCAGTTTTTGGTAATCAGTATCAACTTTGGGGATGCCTCTTTTCTTCAAGTACACTAATCAGTCTTGCTAAAGAAGCATTTTCTTCTGCACAAATCGATTTATGTCCAATCCTGAACTACGACTCCACTATCTTTTTTAATATCCCGCATGTAATTTTTGAAGGCTCTTTCCAAATATCTCAGAGTACTCAAGATTGGAAAGCTGATCAACTTATCCGAGGAATCAAAACAGTTCTCAAAACACATCAACTTCAAGCAATAAATTTTATGATTGACAATGAACGAATGTTAAAGGAAAAGTTGGATATCATGTGGAGGCACCAGGACAACCATTGGCTTAGAACTGGATTCGATGACTATAAAGATCAGTTTCCTAACAATCAATTAACGCCTGAAGGAAACGGGTCAATACTTGCTGATGATATGGGTTTGGGAAAGACACTTTCAACTCTTTCTCTTATAAGTGCAACTCAAGGTGAAGCAAGACAATTCCAGGTATCAGAAAATCAAGAAGGTATTAATCGGAGTTCAGCCACACTGATTATATGCCCCCTGGCAACACTATTGAATTGGATCAATGAAATAAGTGTGCACTTTGAAGATAATGCGCTTCCTTTCAAGGTTCTTTATGGGAAGGATTGTCAAAATACTAATGTCAATGAGCTACAGGACACTGCTATTGTTTTAAAGACCTATGAAATAGCTAGCCCAACGATGTCAAAAAATCAAAGCCAAAAAAAGATACCGGTGACTCAAATGCTCTTTTGGTATAGAGTTGTTTTAGATGAAGCTCAGTTAGTGCCCATTTCTATATCTAAAACTTAAAACTTAATTTTTATAATCAATTTTTATAAATATTCTTTTAGTTACATTAAAAATCCTTACTCGCAGAGGGCTCAAACAATATTTGACTTGGAATCCCAACACCGACTATGCTTGACTGGAACTCCACTTCAGAACAGGCCCACTGACCTTCAAAGTCTCATATTTTTTCTTAGAATCAAAAAGTGGCAAGAAGACTGGTTATGGAAGAATTTCCTTTTTCCAGGTTTGCAAAAAGGAAAGGCTAATTCTATTAAATCAATCAATCACTTAATGAAAGTCATAAGCCTACGTAGAACAAAGGATGCAATTTTGTCTCTTCCAAAAAAGATTCAAAGGGGGATATCGGTTCAATTAGCAGATCCATGGAGGTCTAAACTTGATGTGCTTCAAGAAGGATTCACTGAGCGATATGGGCCCTCCAGAAGCACTGACTTCCCTTGGGACTCATCTGAGTTTCTAAGAGAGCTGATGATTTTAAGAAAATTCTGCAACCATCCAATCTACGAAAATCTGGATGAAACTCCAACTTTTGATTTCACCTGGCAGCATTCCGCAAAGATTTGTCATCTTATAGGCCACTTAAAAAACTTTTTGTCTGGTGAAAGGGATATAAATTTTCCAAAAGCTGTTATATTCTCCAACTTTGCAGACTTTTTGCAGATGTAAGTGATTCTATAATGAATTGTTTTACAAAATTGTGTTGGCTTATTAAAAACAATTTTCTAATATTTCAAAATAGAATAAAAATGGCTTTAGATGACCACAATATTAGGTATACCCAGCTTACGGGTGAACTCAGCCGGACAAAGCGAGACAAAAATATGCATGAATTCCATTTTAATAAAAATTGCCAAGTTTTGGTTGGAACGATTCAGGCTGCAGGAGTGGGTATAGATCTCAGGTGTGCTCAAAATGTATATATAATGGTGAGCTCAATATCTTTTATTTCATATTAAGAACAAAAATATTAAATTTTTTATATGTTCAATGTTGAAATAGGAGCCAAATTGGAATCCAGCAGTTGAGCAACAGGCTGTTGATTGGCTGTATAGAATGGGGCAGCAAAATGAAGTAAATGTTTTGAATTATTTTGTACAAGGAAGTATAGAATTCAGCATGTATAAGATTCAAAGGAAAAAAATGGAGCTAACAATGTAAGCCAAATTTCATTTCTATGAATTTTAATGATAATAGTAATCATTAAAATTATGTTTTTGTTTTCAAGGCTAAGTGTCCCAAACAGTGGAAATGAGGAGTATGAGTGTGAAAACCTATTATTAAGGGAGTTTGTCAATCACTCACATTAGAGGAAGAAAGAATTTCAAGGAGAGCAGGTAAATTTATGGGATTTTGAGGATTTAAAAGTCTGAGTTGTTGAGGATTTAGAGATGCAAGATATAAGGGAGAATAACAGTCATTCGGCAAACCCCGGGGGACATGAGAAGGATTAAGGTTAGGGGATAATGTTGAAACCAAACTGATTCTTTTGTACAAGGCCAAGTCCTTTAGCACACTTCCAGAGTAGGTTGAATTATCTCGAATATCAAAGTGTTGTTGGTCAAGATATTGTGCAACTTTAGAAAAATCTTCAGACCTCCATTGCATTAAGATACGTCTTAACGATCCATCATTATCAATTTCGGTGTCTGAACAACACTTGATGTTTGTGAAAAGGTTTTGATAAGTTTCACAATGTGGAAGTTGTTTAAGAAGTTTAGTTCGGTTAACTGAATTCTAAGAATCTTTGTTATTTGAAATAAAGGTCATAAATAAAAAGGGTTGAAAAAAAAGGGATTTTCATACTTTTTTTTTATTCTATATTTATGCTTTCTCACTTTGATTATTTCTTGAGAGCTATGAGAATCCTTCCCAAGTCTTAATCTATCAGCATGACCTAAAAACCAACGGTGAAGAACTCCTATTTGATTTGAGAAGCTAATTTGAGTTGAGTCAATTGGATATGCAATCAAATTATTGGTTTTTAAGGCATTGTCCCAGTGTTTAATGAGAATATTTGCCAAGAACTGGTTCCATTTGTCAAACCAATCTAGGTTCCAAGCGAAAGTTGATCCTGGGAAACCACACATGCGAAGGTGCTCAATAAAAGATTCACAGAAAACTGGTGGAAACTTTTCCGAAACCGCTGAATTTGATTCTGGATGAGGTAGTTCAAAGGCAATGTTGCAAGAATTCATGTCGAATGATGAAAATCTGTCTAATTGCTCTTCAGTAGGGTTTTGTTTCCATCCATTTGATTCTGGTGACATATCCAAAAGTGAACGACAAAAATTGTGTATAGATCTACAAAAGTGAGAATTGAATGGAGGCAAAGTCTCATTAAAAATTCTATTAAGTGTTCTTGTGTTTGTGGGCAGGTTTCCATGAGTAAAGTAAGAGCTACTAGGGTTCATAAATAATTAGATTAAGAAAGTGTTCAATTAAATTAAACAAAGAGGAAGGATAAATTGTTGAGCTCCAAAACTTTATGATCAAAGTTGATTTAAGGAGAAATATCACAAAAATTAAGAATAAGAAATATTTCAACTTTATGGAATTATAATATGCATAAATTATATTTTTATATGCAACTTGAACTCAAAAGGAATGGTATAAAATAAAGAGAATGATTATGTGATAAAAGCAGACTCATTTAAGAAACAGATTTTTTTTTCTTTTCAAAAAATTCTTCCACAAAAATAATTTGTTAAATGTGAGGCTATGTTCATTTTTTGATTACCAAAAAATTGTTTTTGGTCCAATATGATAGTAATACATATTCTATTGAGTAATTTTTTTCAACCTGAATAAATAGACTAGAGTGTCACTTCATCACATTTATGTATGAAAAGTTATACAAGTTTTCAGCTTTTATGTAATTCTTTAAGGTTTACACTTTTGTAGCATCTATTATTTGAGTATTTTCGATTTTTTCTTTATAGAAAATTCTACCTAGTACAGACCAATTTTCAAATTGAAAGAAATATGTTTGTGATTGTTTTTTACAAAATATTAAACTTATTTTTGGGTTTAACTTTGATTTTTGGGGTAATTTTTTAAAAATTATGTTAAAAATATGGATTACTTTTCTTATAGTCCATAACTAAGAATTTTTATCAAAATCAAATAATTATAGGGTAGTTAGATATAACTCAGAAGGCATTTGATAGAAAAATAATTAAGATGCTTGTGCGTACAACAGAATTTTTTCTATGATAGAAAATATTCTGATAAACATGCATGCATTGTTGTACAAATGCAGAGAGTATACAGAATACAAATAAAGTAGACTGCATAACTTTAAATTAATATATAATTTATCTGATTAAAAATTAAACATTTAAACTTAAATAATTTCAACACATATTCCATCATATTCTTTTGATAAAAAATGTAGCTTATATTAGCTAGTGCCTTTCAAAAAAAGGAATACCTTCAATTGGTAACTTCGAATAGCTAACTTATTCCTACAATTATCACAATTACAATGCCTCCATTTTTTCATGTATTTCAATGTCAAGATCTTGGATGTGTCAATAGAAAGTATCAAACTTCTTCTGGGTCCTTTGAAGTTGGTATGGCTTTCAAAAGCTCTAATTCTTATGCAAAACATCAAGAGGAAAGAAATAGGAAGGCCCAGATGGTTATTTCTTCCAACAATCCACTTAAAATTGGAAGTTCCCGCTCCACAGAAACAGTAAGCTGTATATCTATAGTTCAATGTTAGAATTAAAGTCTTTATGATGTTTCAATGATTTATTACATAGGGGCAGTTGCTATTGGGGGCAGAAGTATCTTCAACAGTCTCTAGAAACTCAAATCTTGGGGAACGGTATAGCCAAATAATTATGTGGCAGGCAGCAAAGCTTTCTCTGATTCATCATTTGAGCAAAGAAGGTTGTACTCAATTTTTGGATGAAGAAATTAAGAAGCTCAAACTTCTAGGTGATAGTGGAATACTGGATTCTGATAACATTGTCCGCCTGGTCCCACGCTCGATAGATACAGTTTTTAGTCGATTAAAGTTCAATCAATCATTTTTCACCAAAACATGCTGTCCTAAATGCTTTGCTCTTTATGAGTATAACTCTGAATCTCAACCATCTATACTATGTTGCAATCAACCGTTTCTTTCATCATCAAAGCGCTATTTAAAAATGTTTGGAGCAGGACAAATTGCAGTTAAATGTGATGAAAGGCTGTATTTGATGGAGGAACATCAAGAACATGTAAAATACTTATCTCTTAAAACATTTCATCACCATTCTTTTATCGACTGGCTTAAGGAAAAGATCAAACTGTTCAAATTTGAGCTTCTGATTGAGAAGAAAACCCCTGTGGCAGAACGTGTAGAGTGTGATTTGATGAAGGATGTTTGTGATGGTTCAATTTAGAAAAAATTTCCCATAACCACTCCAGCTCTGGATAGCAATGATGATGAATATACGATAACTTCAGGCAACTTAATGTTTACTTTATATGTCAACTGGTTTAGGCCTGGTGGCAATAGGATTGGAGGTCATCAGAAGTCTGTAGGCAATATTATGATGGTGTGTATGAACCTACCTCAAAAAGATAGATACAAAATGGAAAATCTTTTTTTGTATTCTATTATACCCGGACCAACAGAACCCACAAGTGAACAGCTTAATCACCTTCTAAAACCACTGGTTAATGATCTACAAACTCTATGGGATGGTATATTGATTGAAAAGACACATCTTTATCCACGAGGCCGGAAATTAAGAGTTGCATTGTTCTCTTTGATAGGTGACATTCCTGCAATACAAAAATTGGCTGGCTTTTCGAGTCACTCTGCAAAAATGTTCTGCTCTTTCTGTAATATCTCTAAAGATGAAATTAGTGAAAAGAATGTGGGAAATTTTTCATTACGGAATCATGAGGATCATATGTGCTGGGCAACAAAGTGGAAAAATTCTAAGTCACATTGGGAGCGTGTATCAATTGTTCAAAATCATGGGGTACAATGTAGTGAGCTGAATAACCTTGAATATTGGCGTCCAACTGAATATTGCTCAATTGATGTTATGCATTCACATATGCTTGGCAACCTAAAAGATCACAGTCTAAGCTATTTTCAAATCCAAAATGCAGCAAAAGATCTAGAAAGAAAGCTGGAAAAGGATAAAAATTGGAATTTAAGAGAAGAAGATGATGATTTCTTTTCTGATACTTCACTGCACAAACATTCGAAAAAACGTAGAAGTAGCTTAAGCACCACGAATAATGATGATGATGATACAGGACACACAAGACAGCACAAGCGGCAAAGAGGTACGAGTTCAAGACAGTCATCAAGTCATCATGGACTAGATAATGAAGGATTTGGAACAAATCGATCAAGAAGCCAGAGTAGGTCATCCAGCTCCAAATTTATTCCTCCATATAGCGATGTGGCCTCAATACAGTCTCACAGCAGTGACAGTAGGAATTCATTGTATAACTTAAGGCAAAGAAGCATTAGCATATCACAGAGTGAAGGATCTCACTCATCAAATGAGACAGCTAGAGATGAAGAAAATAAAAGGAAAGGTAAGGAGAAAGAAAATGAAGGTAGTAGTAATCCACGAATCACAGCAGCAGAGCTACAGGTTGTATGGAAGATGATTGATCAAGTAAGAAGACCTTTCTGGCTAACACGAGTTCCAAAATCAGTAGGATCTAAAAAGGCAGGATCCCTCAAGGCAGCAGAATGGCACATGC
This sequence comes from Hemileia vastatrix, assembly GCA_030280995.1. Lineage (NCBI taxonomy): Eukaryota > Fungi > Basidiomycota > Pucciniomycetes > Pucciniales > Zaghouaniaceae > Hemileia > Hemileia vastatrix. The sequence continues at coordinate 8,397,852 of JASXTE010000015.1, forward strand.
TGTATACTCTCTACTTCCCTTTGTCACTTATACCCCTTTGGTTTGAAAAATTTAAAGAATCTGAATCTTCAGCTTCCTCAGCTGATAAACCAAGAGAATATTATCTTCTCAAGTCACTTGTAACATTATGCTCGATAACCAATTTTTTGACATTAAAAAATATACAGACTAATGAGCTTAAAGATCTAGATCAATTTCTGTTAGAGTATCGTGAGTGCCTTGAAGAGGGTTGGAAGAATATTAATGCAAAGCCAAATCTGAATATCACTCAACATTATCCTGAAATGATAAAGCGTCTTGGTCCACCATCAGGTACAGCTACTTGGTCTGGAGAGCAGGTGAATCATATATTATCTGAAATTCCAAACAATCACCATCCACGTATGTAATGATTGTAAGCAATGATTTAAAAACTCAGCTGTGCTAATTTATTAATATTTACCACAGGAGAGATACCGCTAACAATGCTCAAACATTGGTATTGGAAGTCTAGGGTATTAGATCTTGGTGAAGCTGAAGATAATGATCAATGTGAGACTAAAAAAATCCATATTGATCTCGATAAACAAAACAAATGGATCCATCTAAGTATGGCATTATTTACTAAATGGGTAAGGGCACGAATGGGAAAAGAAACTTCAAGACGGGCTTTGACACCATCGGAGAAAAGTGGGGATCGGGTAGTTGAAAATGTAGCAAGCATATTGATACATGGAAAGAGGTTTACTAGTTACCATCGACACATTGCTAATTCAACAATTGAATTCTACTATGGAAAAGATAGCCAGTTTGGGCAAATTGATGATCTTTTCAGATCAAAGGAAGAGATTGATCAAATATATTTAATAGTAAGTCCTTTCAAAGAGCTCCGTCCAGAAGAAACATCAAAGGATCCCTATGAGCTTTTCCCACAAGTGCATTGTCGGTTAGTAAGAGTAGCCAAAGCAACTCAAATTGTGATTAAGAAAGATGCAATAATTGGACATGCAGCTACTGTCGAGCACAAAAAAGGAATGTTTGGAATCAAAGACGAGGTTGTCACTGCCATTGGACTGCAGACAGTAGTGAGTGAAAAAATTAATCAAATTTATTTTCTGTTGACTAACATCTTTGTGTTAATTTGGGATTGGGGAAATTTGTAGGATTGGTGATATTTGTAAATGGTGAAAGAAATAATTCAATTCTCGATTAAAAAATGCAATGCATCCAACTTACCTTATCATAAATCAGTGAACAATTACTTTGGTTGCTTTTATTGTGAGAGAACCCATGCTTTCAATGAGTCATTTTTATCTTAAATGTAAGAATGAAAGAAATAAAATCATGATAATGAGAAATATGATAAAATTTTTACTTAATGAATGATCTTCTTGCTCATTCATCTACTATAAATAGTTTGACCTTCCAACTTTAGCTGATAGCTATATATTATTCACTTTATTTTTCGACAAGAGAACATACACGTTTACAAGACTATATACATAGTATCTTTTTTTACTTTAGCTTTGATAGGTATAAATTTTAACAACTGATTATTTTTATTTTATTTTATTTTATTACAGTTCATTATGGATGATAATTTTGAAGGGATGTCTGTTGACCCAACCGATTCTGATTGTTTTCCGCCTCAACATACTAATACTGGAAATACTCCTCCACCACCCTCTGCTGATCCACCTCCAGATGCATCTCAATCTGTACCACCTAATCCTAACCCACCACCTAATCCCAATCCAGGCCAAGAGTCTCATTCAGAACCGAGAAATTTTAATCCCAATCATCCTTCTTCTTCTGAAAGTGCTAATCAGGAAGCTGATCAGCTAGGAAGAGATTGGGCTAGTGAAGTATTGAGGGAATTTTTTGGAGACCAATCATCATCTGCTCAGCCTAACCAAGGAGAAAGCACAAGTGGAGCAGGTAAGTCAAATTTGTAGTGTATTCTTTTATTGAAAAATAACCAATTTAATTAACTTATTTGAATTGTTAGTGAATCCCTCAATCATTATGGGTATCAGTGATTACCACAGACTCAATTCCGCAGAGTCTCATGAGCGAGAACGGGGGTTAAGGGCTGTAAGAGGCTTAGTTAGAAGGAATGATGTTCCCAGGAGCTCGGACAGTCTAAATAGAAATATTTACCACTTTCTGAAGTATTGTCTTGGGGGACCAACACAAATATCAAAATATCCTGCGAGCCCAACACCTTTGGAGATTGAAAATTGGAAAGATTGGAGCCAATTCAAACTAAAAACCATTCAAACTGTCCTAACCCAAGTCCAATCTTCTAACCATGCCAATTCTGCAGCTGATCGACAATTTCTGATAACCAATTCTATAGCCTTCTTGCGATCCAAAATTCGACTACCCGAATTTTTTCCAGCACCTGAGCCTCGAGGACTAAAAGGAGGAGCACCGATCCCACTTTCTGTCAAAAGAAACTTAGAGCGTGAATTGCAAGAAAAAGGTTTTCAGAAATTTGCGTTTGATTGGACTTGCTGTGATTTTTCAGAATCAACTTGGAATCAAGTCATGGGAAGCATAGTATGCAACCACTGTACCAGATGGCTCACCACCTTGAATACAATCAATCAGTCAAAGCTTCAGTTCACTCAATGTGTTATTGAGAAATGGGTAGTTAATAAGGGGAAGGAGATGATAAGGTTGTTTGGGAAAGAAGAGGAAAGGGTAGCAAGAGAAAAGATTGAAAAGAGGGCAAGGGCACAAGTAAAACCTTATCGGACCAAGGTAAGTTTTTTATTTTACTTTGCTTTTTGTTATTATGAAGCTGATTTAGTTGTAATTCAGATTGCTAGTGCACGCTACAAGTTAGCAAGAGATCTCTGCAGTGATGTGCCAGGTTTTGTTGTGCTTTTTCATGATACTAGGTGCATCTCTGATATCAAGGAAGGCCCAGCACCAGCCCCAACTGCACCTATCCGAGCTATTCCTGGATGGCAAAATCCTGAACTCAATGATTTGTTTAAAAAAATGGATAAGATGACAAAGGACTTAGCCCATACACCAGCTCAAAAAAATCAGCATTAAAAACATATTTACGGTCATCAGAAAGGACAGTTGCACAAAATGGTATATTCAATGTTCCCAAATACCTCCCCAAGAATTGCTATTCAGCAACATTTTTGCAAGGATTATCTGTGAATGAACGTGAGTAACTTGGGGTTGGAGCTGATATTGATCTGGTAAAGATTCGGGAATCAATTAATAGAGCATCAACATCATCATAACTTAGGTATAAGGGTGATCTTCTGTGTAATATAGCTATCTTATATTGAATTTTATGTATTCTGTTTTTTTTTCAAAGCAGCTTGGTAAATGTTATAAAGTGATATTGAGAGAGAGTAACATTTTATTTAAGAAAAACAAATAATGTATGAGATATAAAAATGTATTTTCAACAAATTGATGGTCCATACCTCTTTATGTCACATTTATGTATCCATATTAATTTCAATCGAATTTAATGTTGACCAATACATAGTGAATACACGCTATGCCACTTATACTTGCCAGGCATTGCTACCATTAAATATGCCAGTATCAAAAATTAATTTCGATCGAAATTAATGAGCATGATAATCATGAATTTCTGGAGTCAACTGCTTATTTTTATGCATGGTGCCTTGCCAACATTAATTTCGATCGAAATTACTTTTGATACTGGCATATTGCATGGTGTCTATTCCTGGAAAGTGTAAGTGGCATAGTATGTATTCATTACGTTATGGTAAGGTAAACTCTTACAGTCGCCTTGCTGTAAGCAGAATCCGGAGGAGATATGTGGATTTAGCTGAAAACCCCGTCCTTCCAATAAAAATAACAAAGTAGGTGTTCTAAATCACTAAGCTATCCAATCTACTTAGATCTGATTGATAAAAATAATGAAACTCTAAAATAATTAACGCTTATTGAGATTAAATGATCGTGGCTGTTGATAAAAGAAATACTGATAACAACAATTAAGGTGTACCAGTGAAAGATCTGAAAAGATTGACTTTTATGTTTTTATAATAATTTAAATTTATATGAGACAGCAATAATCAAGTCCCAGCGATGAAGACCTTTCTAAAGATACCCTGTATGAAGTGTGATTTAAATTGTTGAGTAGTATTTCTAAAATTTTATATAAAATATAAAGTTATAAGGGTATTACAAATTTATTTAATTTGTTGAGTAATAAAAAATGAGACCGTGGTGGTTAATGATTAAGCTGTATGATGTGTCCCCCCTCTCAATTTCGAGTTTGAGAAGCGCTTAAGTATTCCTAGTCACGTGCCTAAGTTTTCCCCTCCAGAGCTCTTCCAGAGCCGGAACAGAGTCCGTACGGAGTCAAAGCGGAGTCCGTACGGAGTCGAAACGGAGTCCGTCCGGACTTCCAGACTCAATTAGAACCTTAAAACTATAATAAAAAAATCTAGAAAAATTACACATAATAGAGCTACTTCCCCTTTACCTACCAAACTAATTTTCGTAGTCTGCGCAGCTCTAATTACCCCGTGGAAATTCATCAAAGTTAAGTAATTTTTGAAAACGTAAATATTTCTATAAAACTTTAAAATTCATTTAAAAATATAAGAAAAATAGTAAAAATTCTGGGAAAATTTCCCAAGGTTCTTGAGTGACTTGACTTAATACTTATAAATTTTTTAGACCATAAAAATAAGTTTTCTCCGCAAAATAAATTGTATTTGTGTAGGCATTTGCTCGTGACCAATTTCTTCATATTTTAAACTCCAATAAATTAAATAAAACCCTTTTATATAAAAAAATAATAACGCCAATCTTGCACGCCGTAATAACTCCATTTACATATTTAGGTGCCGTACTAAACTTTAGGCTACCACATCCTCCCTCCAATCGAGAATGTCCCCATTCTTAAAACTTTGCATAAGTGGTTGAACAAAATTCCAAAAGAATTATCTTTTCTAATAAAATAATTTGATAAATTTGTTTTAGCTGGTCTTCTTTTAATTCTTTATAATAAAAACGTTGTTTCTTCTTCTCTGGCTTGATATAACATAAAATAAAATAATATAAATCTTGTGATGATTCCACTACTGAGAGCAAGGTTTGAATCCCTTCAGACTCCCATATACCAGTCTTCCTTCTTGTCACAGCATTGAGAGAGTGGATCTTCCTATGAGCCGAATACTCCTGATTCCAACCTCATAGGGCCCCCCACTGAGCCGAATTCTATGATTCCAATCTCGCCATAAGGTCCTCCAAGCTTCCCACCAAAAAAAAAAATGGCCTAACTATGAGGCACTAAAAAAAATCATTCCCTAAAATCCAACTACCATCCTAACTTCTGATTCCTTCATCACAATTTTCAAACTTTGCTATACAGCAAACCCATAAAATACTTTTGCCAGGCTTCCAATAATAATTTTAACTTTAGACCATGTTAAAGCGCCACAAATTTTACCTAATTAACCATTGTGCTTTCTTTAGCATCATCACCACCTAAAATTTTAACCTCCTAAAGCTATCAGCACCCAATTCCAGAAATAATTGAATAACCAGTTTAGAGTCTTAGGGGACAGTGATAAATTAAAAGGTTGAATTGAGTTATCCAAACAAGATTGACATTCCAATTTAAAGTCTTGGTAGACCAAACATATAATCGATTGCCAGTTTATGGTCTTGGTGGACCAAAGATCGTTTAAGTGCATAAATATCTTGATATATTCCTAAGTAAGGCCTAGGCTTGACCAAAGATTGAATAAATTTGATAATCCAGTTTAATGTCATAGTGGACCAAACATTTGATCGACAAGTAATCCAGTATAAGGCCATAGTGGTCCAATGAATGTTGAATTATCCTGCAGATATTAATTTTCCAGTTTAAAGTCATAGTGGACTAAACAATGAATGAACTACCAGTTTAAAGTCATGGTGGACCAAACATTTAATTGATAAGAAATCCAGTTTAAGGTCATGGTGGACCCAACACTTGATAATAGTCCAGTTTAAGGTCTTGGTGGACCTAACATTTGATAACACTCCAGTTTAAGGTCATGGTGGACCTAACATTTGATTTATATAAAAAAAAACCCATCTCCGAAAATATCCATAAAATCTTGAAAATCCTTGAAATTCAGTTTAAAGTCTTGAAGGACTAACAGCTCCATTATAAAATCTTTAATGAAAGTCTTGAAAATTAGCCAGTTTAAAGTCTTGGAGGACTAAAAGATCCAAAATACGTGTAAAAAAAAAAAACCTTAAAGAACGTCTTGAACAGTAGCCAGTTTAAAGTCTTGGTGGACTAACAGATCCAAAATTCGTATAAAAAAAAACCTTAAAGAATGTTTTGAACAGTAGCCAGTTTAAAGTCTTGGAGGACTAAAAGATATCTTGAAGTAAAATCCCATTGGTATTGAGTTCTCCTAGACCCTGTTTCCTGTCTAAACTAAATGAATAAAACTAAAAAGAATGAAAACTAAAAAAAATAAAACTAAGAAATATAATAATAATTTTGATTTAATTAATTAATTTTAATTTTAATTTTAATTAATTTTTTTTTTTTTTTTTTTATTTTATTATTTTTTTTTATTATTTATTTTATTTTTATTTTTATTTTTATTATTATTATTATTTTTTTTTTAATTTAATTTAATTTTTTTTTTTTTTTTTTTTTAAATTTAAAATAAAATATTTTAGAAAAGATAGTTTTGAAATAAAAGTTAAAATTTAATTTTAAAGAAAGTTAAATAAATGTGAAAAGAAAGATAAAAAAAGTACTAAAATAAAATTTTAAAATAAAATTTTAAAAGATGCCCCCCGGCCATTTGATGAGCCGTACCCTCGACATCATACCCACATCCAAGTGCAACTTGATGTGGTTACACAATTTTAAGAAATTGAAAAGAAAAGAAAATAAATGAAAGTTTTTAGAAGATAATTTTTTATAATGATGATCACTGGGTGGGCTCCCTCCAATTTATAAAAATGATTAGAGACCACCAGTGAGCATCACCTTTACAATAATTCATAATATATATTAAAGAAAAGAAATCACAATCTAACATAAAAAATCAAAAACAAAATAAAATAAAAAGAATCTTGAATCCAGCGTTGAGAGCGGTGTCTCTTGATTCGTTCCAGTTTATAGTCTTAGTGGACTTCCTAAAATTAAAAGACAAAGCCAGGATTCAACTAGAAACAGGGAAAATTTTGGAAACGAACATTATGGGGTAATTGTGTATAGAGCAGCCAGCCCATCAATTACCCCCACACTTGCCAATATTTAATTAAGAAGGTTCCCCTGTGAACACTTCTTCCAATAAATTTTAAAATTTTTCCAACACTATCTTCACCCATATTTTAAGAATTTTAATTTTGAAAATTTTCAATGAAGGTTTTCTCGTATTTCGTTATGTTTCATCACAGTTTCGTTGTCCATATACAGTGTAACGATAGTAAAGTATTTTGATAAAAAAAAGAAGATAGTTTATCCTCGTTGCGGAGGTCGTCATAAAATATTGTCGATATCATAGTTTATCCTCATTGCGGAGGAATCCATAAAATTTGATAAATGTCATTAAAATTGTAGTTTATCCTCATTTCGGAGTTTGTCCATATAATTTCATAAATGTCATAGTTTATCCTCATTGCGGAGGAATAAATTTAATAAAAGTCATTAAAATTGTAGTTTATCCTCATTTCGGAGTTAACAAAATTTAAGAAATTTCATAGTTTATCCTCATTGCGGAGGAAGACTTCGGCTCTCCTGGTGCCTCTAGGATAGAACCTTTTCACTTGATCGGCTGCTACCCTCTTCTTTAATACTACTCCATCCAACTCTTCTAGCACATATGAACCGCCGGAAACTTGCTCCTTGATTTTATACGGTCCATTCCACCTATCTGAAAACATCTTTCCCCACTGACTTTCCAAACTCCTATTATACACCAGGACCATATCTCCTGGGTTCAAAGGTTTCCTTAATCGATGTGCCAACCGCTCATCCCAATATCTAACTGATTGATTTCGGATCTTCATCATCCGCGAATATGCCTTTTCTAAATATTCTTCTTTCTTTTCTAGCTGCATCATTCTTGCAAACAATAATTCTTCAGTAGTTTTGACCGTGTCCCAGTCAACTCCAAGATATGATTCAGCTTCTAAATCAACCGGTAAAACTGCTTTCTGTCCAAAAACAAGTTCATAAGGTGAAAATCCGGTCGTCCTTTTGGCAGTGATTCGATCAGCAAATAAAACTAAAGGTAAATAGTGCCTCCATTTTTTGGCACTTGTCCCACACATTTTAACTAAAGCATCCTTGATAACTTGATGCCCTCTTTCAACCATGCCTTCAGCTTCAGGATAATATGGGGTTGCTACCCTAACCTTTGATCCAACTTTCAATACGGCCTCTTTAAACTCTGTCCCAAATTCAGAACCTCCATCTACCGTTACCAACTTCATCACCCCATACCTATATACCCAATTATTCAAAAAAAATTCTGCCACATTTTTGGCAGTTAAATTAATAAGAGGCGCTGCCTCTACCCAACCAGATAAATCATCTCTGGCCACAATTAAATATTTATACCATCCCTCTTTTATATGAACGGCATCTAAACTAACTCTCCCAAAGAGCGTATATTCACCGGTCGCGCGTCCAGGTTCTTTTGGCCTTAAATAACTTCGTCTTTGACATTCTTCGCATGACTGAACCCACTGTTTAACAGCCATCTTCATGCCAGGCCACCAAAATCGATCAGAAATTCTTCTAAACGTTTCTCCAATGCCTCTATGCCCGAGATCTTCATGCAGTGATTTCAAAACTAATTCTTGCCCCTTCTGTTGAGTTATAACTACTTGAGGATTTGGATACCTCCTCCTCATTAAACGTCGACCAGATAGGTAAAACGTAGATGACTTCCTCTTGATAGCCACCCATTCATCGTCTTCACAATCTTCTGGCCTCTCTAAAGTCAAAAAATATTTGACTAACAAAAAATAAAAACCAGTCTGACCCCAGACTTCATCTTGAAAATCGATTAATATAACATCAATAGGGACTTCTCTATCACCAATATCACCTGCACATGAATGAGCCAATAATCGTTGACCCCTAAATAAATCTTTAATCGAGCTATGTCGACGTTTTTCTTCTGAACCTTTGGATCCTTCGAAAACCGTATTTGAAAATACCTCTTTCTCTTTATCCACCTTTTTATTTAAATTCTCTAATTCTCCAACATATACACCATTCCTTAATTTACTACTATCCCACACTACCAATCCATTTTCCTCTACATAAACCACATCTTCTTCTACCTCCTCTCTGCCGAATTTATCTACACCTTTTCCAACACCTTTATTAACATAAAAACTATTTTCCAGTTTATCCTCTTGGTGGAGGTCATCATCATCATAATCTAAACACAATAGTCCTGCCAGTTTAACCTCATGGGGGAGGTATGGAAAGTCTTCAGCTCCTTTAGTGCTGGCTTTGATAATAGGTATATCTTCATCGAACTCTTCTGAGTCTGAATCTTCTTCAGTGGGTGGTCTCCTTGATAAACCATCTGGCATAGTAAAAGTTTTGCCAGGCTTATGAACTAAATCAAATGAAAAATGTTGAATAAAAGCTACCCATCTTGTCATGGGTGCGTTCGGTAAACTTGGGGAATTAATCATCTGGATTAACGATTTCGCATCCACTTGCAACTCAAAATGTTGCCCCCACAAAATATGCTGAAGTTTCTTCAGTATTTTTGCCACACCACATAATTCCAATTTTGGTTGAGACTATCTTGATTCAACCTCAGTAAATACTACAGATTCATACCTAACTGGCCTGATGTAACCAGCTTTATCCATCTGAGACAAAACCGCCCCAGCTGCAACCTGACTTGAATCAACTGCTAAATAAATTCTTCCAGCATCTTTTCCATAATCTAACTTGTGCAGGACTAAATCCTTCCCTACAACCTCCTTCAACTTCACAAACGCCTTCTCACACTCTTCATCCCACTCCCAGTCTGCATCCTTTCTCGTTAACTGTCTCAATGGAGCTGCCAATGAAGAAAAGTCCTTGATAAACATTCTAACATATACGCAAATGCCTAAAAACCCTCTAACTTCGGTCGTATTCTTGGGTCTTGGCCAGGACTGAATTTTGTTAACTTTCTTCTTGGACATAATCCTACCCTCTCTACATACCACATGGCCTAATATTTCTAAGGCTGGCACACAACATGAAAATTTTGAACCTGAAATAGTTAAACCAGCCTCTTCAATTCGAAACAAGATTCTTTCTAAAGTAATTGCAAACTCCCAAATGAATTTGCGTATCCTGGGATTCTCTTCCAACACCTGGTTATCATAGTCGGTTGTTGGTCCCTTAATTCCTCCATCATCTATAAAGATTCCAGCATATTGTGGAATTTCATCTTGAAGGATCCAAGCCATCTGAGCTTGATAAACTGCAACCGAATTTGTTGCTCCTTGAGGTAATCTTGTTAACTGTAAACGTCCAAGTGGTGTATCGAATGTAGTGAGAGGTCTTGAGTCCGGATGTAACTCTCTCTCATCATATCCACCCATAATATCTCACAAACCATAACACACTCTCCCTGAAAATGCTTCAACAAACTCCTCAGCACTAGGCGGTATCCCAGCATCCTTTATTGTAACCCTATTTAATTCCCTAAGATCATGAACAACTCTAAGCTTGCCATTCGGTTTCTTGATACAAAATACAGGACTAGAATAACTTGATGTTGATTGCTCATACAGTCCAGTGCGTATCCGTTCTCTGACAACTTCAATATAGGCTTCTTTTAATGCAGCCGGAATAGGAATTGGTTTCTGCTGCCACGGTTCATGACATACCACAGGAATCTTGTAAGGCTCCCCATAGGAATGCTTCAACACACCCCTCTCCTCTTCTACAAAAGCAATGGCCTTCTCTCGCTTGACCATCACATCCAACAACAACTTCTTCTCTTCACCAGACAACCAACCATCAGGTCCAAAATTAACAACACCCAGTCTCTCAAAAGTGATTCTTGACGTCTCAGAAAATTCAGGCGGATTCTTTACCAAGGGACTTTCATAAGGATCTCTTGATAACCTTGGTCTTCTCAAAGGTGGATTTAATTCAGCAGGTAGCGGTTCATTAATAGGTTGAACTTTATTTGCTACTTTCTTATATTTCGCTGCGTCCACATCTAAATAAACTTGAGGTAAAACATCGCCATTAAAAATTTCATCAAATAAACCTTCTTCATCATCAGAATCGGAATAAGAAAAATTAGAAAAATATTTTATTTCATTTTTAAATTTTACCCTTTTCTCCTTTCCCTCGTCTAATTTATAAACAGATTTTCCTACACCTTTTCTTCCCTTATCCAACATTAAATCACCAGTAAAGAAAGTCGGCAGTTTAACCTCTTGCTGGAGGACCGGAATTGAATTTTCACAAAAATTATTTTTTTGAGTTTTAATTATACTGAGATTTTTTATTTGATTTTGATGAGATAATTGCAGTTTACCCTCTTGCTGGAGGTCCAAAATAGAAGGAGATAATTGCAGTTTAACCTCTTGCTGGAGGCCCGTGATAGAAGGAGATAATTGCAGTTTAACCTCTTGCTGGAGGTCCAAAATAGAAGGTGATAATTGCAGTTTAACCTCTTGCTGGAGGCCCATAATAGAAGGAGATACTTGCAGTTTAGCCCCTTGCTGGAGGTCCATAATAGAAGGAGATACTTGCAGTTTAACCTCTTGCTGGAGGTCCATAATAGAATTTTCACAAAAATTATTTTTTTGTGTTTTAATTATACTGAGATTTTTTATTGGATTTTGATAAGATTTTCGCAGTTTACCCTCTTGCTGGAGGTCCGTAATAGAAGGAGATAATTGCAGTTTAACCTCTTGCTGGAGGTCACAAAACATACCCTTCCAATTTTTATCCAACCTAATTTGGCCCATTTTGCCTTTTTCACCATTTTTAAATTTTATAGAAAAACAAGGTAAATCCAATAAACATATAGAAAAGTCCATAACATATTTGCACTCCAAAGTAATATTAACAGAAAATAATTGAGAATCCACTTGAATTATCTCCAAGTGAGCTGACCTATTGCAATCCGGGATCTCATCCTGAGGAGAGATTACAACATTTGAGCGATCAGCCCCAGCTACCCCAAAAAATGAGGGCATCCATCCTTTTCCAACAAACATAATTCACCAGAAGCCGTCCGTTTTATATGCCGCTTCTTGGTGCAAACACAACACTGGCACAGAGTAGTAATCCCTGGCCGTGTTTCCCAACCTTCATCTCCAGGAGGTGCTAACCGCATATGTAACCTCCGCATATCTTCACCAGTGATCTCCAAACTAATCCCCATGCCAGCTTGATACCCTATCCTGGCCTCAAAATCCATCAAAAAAGGACCACCAAGAACAGTTTTGACTGCTCCTCTGGCCACATAAAAGTGAACCTTACCAACAGATCCACCAATGCCTAACCTGACATGCTCAGCAGTACCCATCAGCTCTGTTGCATGCCCTCCAATACCTCTGAGGTTTCCCCCAGTTCCACTTTTAATGGGCAAGCCTATACTCGTCGCTTGCTCCAATGAAATTAAATTAATTTGAGACCCTTAATCGACCAAGGCCTTTACTTCTTTACCATTAAGAGTTACCACCAGGTAACCCAGGGGAGCGGAAAAATGTGTATCTACATCTTCCCCAAACTTTTCAGCATTTTCACAAATATATTCCACCTCTCCAGTGGAAACCCAACGCCTCGTCAAATGCTTCTTTTGCTTTTCAGCAAGCGCCGGATTAATCGTAAATAACTCCCCCAAAGATAAGGGAATCTGCAGTTGATTCACCCTATTCAAAACTGCGTCCATCGCATTAGCTTGACCAGAAACTACTGGCCGCTCATACTGGACCTTTGATTTAACAACCTTGGCCCTGGGTACCTCTTGAGGTCCAACCGAGCCATCTTCACCCCCCATTATAACATCTTCACTTTCTATAACCCTAACTCCGTCACCAGCTTCTTGCACTAATCCTGATCCATCGCTAGTCCTTCTTACACCCTCCATTGGGATGGGACCGCTAAAACTTGGTCTGGGTAGAGACGCCAACGGTACGTCCTCCTCAGAATCTGAATCATCCTCTGGCATAGGCTCACCATTTAAATCAAACTTGCCATAACTAGGGGGCCCCATATCAGCAATCCCCTTCTGCATTTTATATAATTCGTCCTTAGAGTAAGGGTTCAATTTGTTGGCGGCAGTTTGAGCACTAGAAATCTTGTCCTTAGAGTAAGGGTTCACTTTGTTATTGGCCTTGCCAGGATTAGCCCTCAATTTGCTCTGAATGCTACTTTTCGCCTTAGTAGCGGCTGCTCTTCTAGCAGCATTAACATCGTATTCGCCAGCCATACAGCTACCCTCCACCTGGGCTACCGTCGCCAGCTCTAAACCACCAAAAGAAGTAGAAAATGTGGCTTTACTGACCTCTTTCTCCTTGCCCTTGTCAGCTTTACCACCATTACCATTACCATTATTGCCACTCTTGGCATTAACATCTTCATCCATCACCTCTTCAAATCTGGCTCTCCTTTCAGCCGTTAAACTTCTTCTGACCAAATCAGAAGGAGACTGTCCATCACTGGGCTTGATGAACGAACCATCAGGAAATTTATAAACTTTACCATCAAATAAAACTCGCCCAGCATCCATATCCTTATCAAGAGCAAAATAAACTGTTGCTCTGTGCCCTCTCCTATTACAATAGGAGCACACCTTTGGCTCATCATAGCCACCTCTATAACCATTACCACCATTGCCACCATTTCTCCCATTGCCTGGGAAGCGGTTACCATTATTATTGCCATTATAATTTCGACGTTCATAACCTCTGGACTGATAAGAAGTCGACGTCGACGAAGAAGCGATTGGGGCCTTATTGGCCTTCTGAGTTTCTTGAACAAATATTTTTAATTGTTTCGTTAAATCGGCCAAGTGATTGACCATCTTATTATCTACATTGCCCTCAACTTTAGCAGCCGGTAATCCCATTTGTGCCTTCTTGGCCTCCTGGGCTTTGACCATAATATCGTTGTTTTCGGCCAAAACTTTGCTAACCTTACTAACATATTGAGTGCATGACTCTTGATATTTGTCCAACGCCAATAACTTTAGATGGGCTTGAATGTTGTCCTTGATAACCTCCAGAGCCGGCAGTTTCTGCTCACCATTAGGCAGTTCCTTCATCAAATCTTTTCTTGAAAGATCCTTCAAGACGTCCATACGAATATCCCTGCTGCATGCTGACCAAAACAAATCTTTTGCTTGGTTCTCATGCACTAACTCGTCCACCAGTATGAGATATTCCACCACTTCATCAAACTGAACACAGAGCTTTTTGAAGTCAGCCATAGAAGAAACACCACCTTTTGCTTGCCAGTCTCCAACAATTTTATTGAGGTCCATCATAGTAAACCTAACACCCCATCTATCAACCATAGCTTTAGAAAGCTTAACCCAATCCTTGTCCTTGAATGCCTGCATAGCAATAACCTCTTTTTCCACCTCCCTATCGGCAATAAAAAATCTAACTTGCTTCACCATATCCACATGAGAAGCACCATCAACAGCAGCAGCAGCTTCATACCTGCTAATGAACCATTTAACCTCCTCCCCATCAAACTTTGGGCCATCCCAAGAAACAATTCTAACTGAGGGAGTAAGAGGGTTAGAAGATCCAGAAGCAACAGCAGAAGAAGACATCCCAATAAGTAATGAATAGCGTTAACAATCGATAAAATAACAAGCCTCTTGCAGGCCAATAACAAAAATCCAATTAGAGTTCCAGAAAATAAGCCTCTTGCAGGCTAATAACGTTCTTGATCCAAGTAAGTCTTTAAAGAAAGCTAGAGAATTCGAACCCCACGTTGGGCGCCAACTATGGTAAGGTAAACTCTTACAGTCGCCTTGCTGTAAGCAGAATCCGGAGGAGATATGTGGATTTAGCTGAAAACCCCGTCCTTCCAATAAAAATAACAAAGTAGGTGTTCTAAATCACTAAGCTATCCAATCTACTTAGATCTGATTGATAAAAATAATGAAACTCTAAAATAATTAACGCTTATTGAGATTAAATGATTGTGGCTGTTGATAAAAGAAATACTGATAACAACAATTAAGGTGTACCAGTGAAAGATCTGAAAAGATTGACTTTTATGTTTTTATAATAATTTAAATTTATATGAGACAGCAATAATCAAGTCCCAGCGATGAAGACCTTTCTAAAGATACCCTGTATGAAGTGTGATTTAAATTGTTGAGTAGTATTTCTAAAATTTTATATAAAATATAAAGTTATAAGGGTATTACAAATTTATTTAATTTGTTGAGTAATAAAAAATGAGACCGTGGTGGTTAATGATTAAGCTGTATGATGTGTCCCCCCTCTCAATTTCGAGTTTGAGAAGCGCTTAAGTATTCCTAGTCACGTGCCTAAGTTTTCCCCTCCAGAGCTCTTCCAGAGCCAGAACGGAGTCCGTACGGAGTCAAAGCGGAGTCCGTACGGAGTCTGTACGGAGTCGAAACGGAGTCTGTCCGGACTTCCAGACTCAATTAGAACCTTAAAACTATAATAAAAAAATCTAGAAAAATTACACATAATAGAGCTACTTCCCCTTTACCTACCAAACTAATTTTCGTAGTCTGCGCAGCTCTAATTACCCCGTGGAAATTCATCAAAGTTAAGTAATTTTTGAAAACGTAAATATTTCTATAAAACTTTAAAATTCATTTAAAAATATAAGAAAAATAGTAAAAATTCTGGAAAAATTTCCCAAGGTTCTTGAGTGACTTGACTTGATACTTATAAATTTTTTAGACCATAAAAATAAGTTTTCTCTGCAAAATAAATTGTATTTTTGTAGGCATTCGCTCGTGACCAATTTCTTCATATTTTAAACTCCAATAAATTAAATAAAACCCTTTTATATAAAAAAATAATAACGCCAATCTTGCACTCCGTAATAACTCCATTTACATATTTAGGTGCCGTACTAAACTTTAGGCTACCACAACGTATTGGCCAACATTAATTTCAATAGAATTTAATATTGACATTTTCATATTGAACCCAAACCAGCAAACGACCCAAAAAATTCTTCATAAAACTGCTCATTAATTTCGATTGAAATTAGTGAGCACCATATACATATTGAATGGTAGTTATATCTGGTGTGTGTAAGTTGTAAAGCTTGTGTTCAATGTTTATCGGTCAACATTAATTTTGATTGAAATTAATATTAATGTGTAAATGATATTTACATGCTCAATATGCATTGTAATGTGTTTACTTAAGAATAGAGTGCCCTACTTTTCATCTTACATAAAAATGCTTGGTGGCATGTCAAATTCAATTTTTATTAAAATTAATGTTGACATGTTACCATGCATAACAGTAAGCAACTGACTGAATAAATTGATGATAATCATGAACCTTAATTTCGATCGAAATTAATGTTGCCAAGTGCAGATTGAAAAAAAGCTATGCCACTTACACTAGCCAGGCATATCTACTATTTATTATGTATTGGTCAACATTAATTTTTATAGAAATTAATATGGATATGTAAATTTTATATTTACCCTCAACATGTATAGTAAATTTCAATACTTAAAAATACTTGCCGTCCTTTACATGTCATGCAAAAAAGCATTATATCATTTCAACATTAATTTTGATCAAAATTAATGTTGGCATGCCATTATGCATTGAAACAACTAACTGACTGAAAAAGTTCATGATCAAAATGCTCATTAATTTTGATCAAAATTAATGTTGACCAATACATATTGAATATAAGTAATCTCTGCTTACTCAGACCAGATATAACTACCATTCAATATGTATATGTTCAGCCTTAATTTTGATTGAAATTAATGGGAAGTTTTATGAAGAATCTTCTGGGTTGTTTTCTGGCTTGGGTTCAATATGCAAATGTCAACATTAAATTCGATCGAAATTAATGTTGACCAATACATAATGAATACACACTATGCCACTTACACTTTCCAGGCATATATACATGCAATATGCCAGTATCAAAAGTAATTTTGATCGAAATTAATGTTGGCAAGGCACCATGCATAAAAATAAGCAGTTGACTCCAGAAATTCATGATTATCATGCTCATTAATTTCGATCGAAATTAATTTTTGATACTGACATATTTAATGGTAGCTATGCCTTGAAAGTGTAAGTGGCATAGCATGTATTCATTATGTATTAGTCAACATTAATTTCGATTGAAATTAATATGGACATGGACTATGCATAAAATTCCTATAAGTATAGGTAAGCTAAGCAGTTAGATAAACTGGTTTGATCAAGTACACCATATAAAAATTGATGTTTTAATGCCTTGGTTAATTTCGATCAAAATTAATTTTAAGCCATGCATGTTGAATTTTATCTATGTCTGTGTGGTCCATGTGAAATGGCTTGTATTCAATATGCAGGGGTCTATATTAATTTCGATCGAAATTATGAGGTTCATTGCCTCATAAATTTGATGGTTTCTGTCAGTGTTTCATGCATGGTGCCATGTGATACTTGTTGATTCCTATCAAAATTAATTTCAACACCAATATATTGAATACAAACCATGGCACTTACAGTACTTGGTCATAGCTAAAATTCAATATGCTAGTCTCAAAATTAATTTCGATAGAAATTAATCAGGATCCATGAAGTTTATCAATAGTGTATGAGTTAAGTTTCAAGTCATATGTTTCATCATTTTCTTGCACCCATTTCTAGGTTATCTCAACAATTTTTTTCAAGTTTTATTATATTAATCAAAACTGTGGTAAGTTGTGAAAAATTAGCTAATCCAAATCTCAAATTGAATATTAATATTTTAATAATTTTGAATGTTGCTTAAGGTATTTCATTGGGTGATTCATAATAATATTTTATCAACTTAGTAGTCCTATAACTTTTGAAAAGTAACAACTTTGGTATAGTTATGGACAACAATGCAATATCTTGTGCAGACTAAGATATATTGCAAAATAAAACTATTCAATTTTTTTTCCCTTAGTTGTATCCAAGTTTATCAAAGGTTTGGTCACGGTGCCCACACCCTAGCCTGACACTCCTCCTGTCACTTAAAAAACAAATTCTTATCTTAAATTCTAATGTTACCAATTTTATATTTATAATTCATTTCTTGTTTGATGAGGCATATCAGTATATATGTGAATCTTGCATTGTCATCTGAAAGTAAATTTAACAAATATTCATAAAGGATTATCCTTTTTTTTCATATAATATACTAATTAAGTGTATCTCCATTGTTTAGGAGTAAATTCTAATTTAAAAAATTTTGTATTTACCCGTGGCAATTTGCATATGGGATATAAATTTGTTATTATTTGTTTTTCACACTAAAAGTCCCCAAAGAATTACTAGTATTTTCTGTTAGCTACATCGAATTTCGCTTCAATATAAACAGATTGTGATTTAGCATGTTACTCAGTTTACCCCACTATGAATAATACATGTTAAAAAAAGCTCAAATAATATAAAATCCCCCTCTTTATGTTTTCTGTTTCTTTCATCCTCACTTTAATTTTAATCTTATTCAATTTTTTATCCTATTAAATTATCAACTTCAATTTTCTAGAATAGAGTTTCTTATAATTATTCATCATATTACATCATAATTTTTTGATATCAAATACTTTTTTTTAATATTCATTAATCAATATGTCTAGTATACAAAATCCTACACCTCCACTTTGTATGTATATCATGTTCCTCTCTCTTAATTTATATATTTCACTTATGTTCTATATCTTTTTTTTCAAAAATTTGATTTTCCAGCACCCAAATGTGTTTCATCCCACTCTCTGATTGATACTCGCTTTGAAGCTTTTGAGCTTGCACCATGTCTGCCACATGGCATGGCACCTAACCCTCCTGTACTTAGCATTGAGAGGCAGGAAATAACAAGAGTTCAGTATCGCAATTTACTTGAATTGGCTAGAGATAAAACAGAAGAGCTTGTCAAGATCCTTAACAATAATCCTTCTCCTTCATATTTATCTAACCCTTGTAATGACTTACTCCAATATGTGAAAAGCCTTGAAAAATGTATGTTCATCACCTTTTTTGTCTCCTTTTAAATTAGTAGATAAGATTATTAATATTTTTTTTCTTCATATATATTTGTAGCTTATGAGGAGGGTATGATTCCTCCTGATGAAGTCATTGTCATTAGGGATGATGATGAGACAGATGAACCATCAGCTTCAACTCATGCTTCAACTTCTAAGGAAAATCTTGAAACACCTGTTATCCGCTCCAAGAAAAAGAGATTATCCCAAGGCTCCTCTTTTGTTCGACGTATTAAACCGGCTTCTGCTAATGAATTTTCTGATGTATCAAATAATAAATCTCAAAAAAAAGCAAATGTTTTGATAATGAGTATATTCTTGTTTCCTTTTTTTTTTATTGTTATTCTTTTATCTTTAAAATTCAATCATATATCTCTTTTATTGCTTACATATTGTACTTTTTATCTTTCTTTTGATATTTTGTACCAGAAACTCACCTGATGTAGATTGTTCCATCCATAAACGCCCTCTCCCTGATGAAGATGATGAAAAGAGCAATGAAAATAGCGATGATCAACTGTCAGAATATGAAGCTATGCTTGTTCATCAAAAAAAGCAAAGTTTAAAATCTTCTTCAAGACATGTTGATATGTTTGATAAAGATGATGATTCAAACAGCTCATCACCAAATTCCTTCATTTCTAAGAAGCAATACCCATCACCTCCTAAATTACCTACTTTGACCTCTTTGAAAGCTTCTCTACCAATGAAATCAACTCCAATCAAGATATCGAAAAAACCTCTAACTTATTCACCCTCAGTTCTAAAAGAATCTGATTTGCAGGAGGAATTCTGTAAAATTCATAATTTTTATAAAGGTAGAATCAGCACGGCAAAGGTCCTCAGGTTGTGGTTGGAAATTGTTACTCTCCTCGAATTACGCTCTTCTACTTCTTCCCAAGAACCCATGTCAAATATTCCAATGTTTACTTTTCATTGGGAAAAATCTTGTGGAGAAGATTGGCTTTCAAAACTTACTGAGTTATGTAAGTTACCATAATTTTTAGTCTTGACTTTTGTTCTTTTACTTATTTTTTTTTTCCTTTTGTAGCAAATATTTTTTTAGAGATTGATAGCTCACAGCTATGGGTACTCGATAATATTGATTTCAAAAAAATGGAAGATTTATGTGATCCTGATGGTTTAAATACTGAAATTCTTTCCTCAAAAAAGAAAACGGATCACCCTGAATCCAATCTTATCCGAATGCTCATGAGATTAATGATCCCAAGTGACCACTGCCGTTCTTCATGGGTATCTCTTATATCATCTTCACTTTATCTGACCGCACATGAATTCAGCCAGCTTCCATCACATCAAAACATTAACTCAGATTGTCCAATTGAACGTGGTCTTCAGCTTCTAGCTCACCTTTCAAATCTGAAGAGTCCGATTTCTGATGGCTTAGAAGTTGGTCCCACTGCACTTCAAACCCGTGATATATCAATGTCAACTCTTCTTCAAATCAGCAATATTATCATTGATATAATTATGTCAATTATCATTCTTAAATCAAAATATTGTGCTGCAAAAATATCAAGTGGCAAGACTAGTGAAGCTCAACAATCAAGTGAGAAAAATGAAAATACTGAACTGACTATAATGAGAGAGAAACAAAAGGCTGCACTAAACAAAATAAATTCTGAATACTCCCACCACCGATATCAATCTTTCACATTCTATATAATTGATGGTGTCCGTGGTTTATTTCTGAGCTCTCAAGATCATAGATTGGCTTCAGCAGCTGATTGCTTGGAGGTAATATCAGAAGTTAAGTTTCTTAATTTACATGAAAAAAAAAATCATTTGATGGAAGAAATAATTTGGAAAAATTTAAATAACTATATTTTAACATTAATAAAACCTTTTATAGGCAAGTGTGATCCATTTCCTTTAAAATTTGATACCCCAAGTCCTCCGGGAATTGCTAGGGCTATTTCTGCAGATTTTCTTAATCACTGGAGCTCCATTCAGCCAGTATCACCTTTTTTTGCTAAACATAGCCTTTCAATAAATTAATATTCCAACATGTAAATAGATAAAGTTCTGTCTATATGATATATCTTGTATAATTCAAGTTATTTTCCTTCAAATACGTCAAAAATGTGACCATCTTTGAAATTTATTAAGTAACCTTTGACATGATTTTCTAAATTAATTATTAAAAAAAATTATTGTAAGTCCAGCAATAACAAAGATTTTAAAATCTACTTATATGATTTCAAATACTTGTATTAAATTCTTAAATATTTTATTGTTTATATAAAAATATGATAACTGCTCTAGTTTTGTTACTTTACCTTTAATATTATATAATCTATTAATTATTACAAATATTTTCATTGATTGTAACATTTTTAATCAGAAGTAGAACAATTTAAATAATTAAATGAGTACATTCTTAAAAAAATACAATTTAATCTATTATTAATTCAAAATTCTTTCTTCAACTCTTTATTATTAACTTTTTTATTAATAAGCCTGTTTGACCTAAAATACTATACAGTTAATTTGGTAGCATTAAAAGCACATTTTTATGGCTAATATATTTCAAATTCTTTATTATAGGTTTTTTATTTTAGAACCTTTGCTACCAATTTAATAAAAATGACATTTAAAGATTTCACAACTTATACATTTCCTCAAAAGTAAATCAAATTTTCTTATAATATTATGAAAAAAAATTATTTTATTTCACAAATAAAAAAAATAGATAATACTATAATTATCAAAACTGAAAATGTTACAGCTACTCCCAGTATTTATCATGTTTAAATTTGCATTAAGTTGTGTATATATAATATAAATTTTTAATATTTATATATCTAGATTTTTTAGATTTGTCTTAACATTAGATAAATAATACTTTGCTGATTCTATTTCTTCCTCTATTAAGTCATCTCTTTTCAAAAAAACTCTCAAAGCACTAATCAAATATTCTAACCTAAATTTTTCTTTTTTAATTTCTAAGTATTCTGAAATATCAATATCAAAAACATTAAGCTTTTCTATAGCATGAAAAAGTCTAGTGCTGATTTGAATAGAAGAACCTATCCTAGTGAAGCCAGGAATTTCATGACATCTTGAGGTGAAATGCCTTAGTTGATTGGCAGGCCATAATGTCACTGTTATTCCATTAGTTGCTTCAAAGTTGATTTTACTTCGAATTTCAGGAAACATAAGTTCTCCACCTATTTGTCGTGGTTGGGTCTTATCATACTTCATATGAATGGTGTTTTTTTCTGTATCTTTAGGAAAAAATATTCCTAAAGTATACTCACTTGCATCATTATCGAGATGAACCTCATTAGAGAACCCATTACCATTCCCTCCAGATGTCCCAGTTAAATTACTAGCAAACGGTACACCCTCTTCTTCACTAGAAACTTTTGAAAATCCAGGAATACCAAGTTTTGTGCAAAGATTAGTTGCCTCATTGTACTTTGCATATGATATTTTTTTAAAAAAATATTCAAAGTACATTGCAATCCTCTTCATTTGTTTTTTATATTCATCCGTTTTTACAATATCATCAGTGTATTCATCTGCAAGGAAAAGCATTCAAAAATTCAGTATTTAAATTAAAAAAAGTGATACTTACAAATATGTAAAGATTTCTTTCTATCTAAAATAAAGCCACCACCAAACATTTTTCCAAAACCACCAGCTCTTTGATGATAACCATTATTTTTAATTTCATGTTCGCAGTAAGAAAGATCCTTAATGCATCGCACTGTAGCTTCTAACATATCTAGTTCTTTGAGCTCATGAATTTCAAAAGTCTGCACAAGAACATTAGGTATTAAGACACCTTTTGGTTTATAAATACTACATCCAGGAAAAAAATTGTAATAATTATTGCAATCTGTCATATTATTTGCATAAGATTGTGCATAGAAATGTGGCTTCTTCCCGTTTGTATCCATTCCAAGAGCGTTTACAAGTTTCATTCCAGTAGCAATGTCTTTTGCCCACCTATTGTTAGAGTTCTTCCCTGGCCGTTTTTTTTTTCAAATCGTTACTCATTGATGGTTCAATCCTAAGAGAATTCAATTTTGATTTAAAATAGAAAAAAATCAAAAATTAGAAAATAGTAGCATAATTTCAATTATCAGTCAATGATACCTTTAACTTTATCATATCTTCAATATTAGAAATACAAAAGTTAGCATATCTACATATTAGTAAATTTATATACTTTTTCTTTATTTCAAATATTAAGAAAGCGTTTCAAAGGTATACTTTATTAAATTATACATATAAAGAGTATAGCTTTATCCTGTATGCATTCAGCAAGTACGAGATTTGGCTCTACACTTAATATTAATAATATAATGAAAGTATAACTCCAATACACTAGTAATATTAAAAAATTTACGGAATTATGATATCCACATATATAAAATGAAAAATCTTGCTCTGATCAATATATTGACTTAGAAAGTTATACTTCAATAAATTATTAATTTTTAAATTGTAGCATTGTCCTGTATGCTTTCAGCAAGTACGAGACTTTGAAACAACTTAAAAATCAATAAATTAAAGGTAAAGTACAAACAATCTAATTATTATTATGAAAAGAAAAACATTATCCTGTATGCTTTCAGCAAGTACGAGATGATGTTTTACTTTTCATATTAATAATATAATGGTTGAGAAAGTATTAAAGAAATATAGAAAAATGATAAGCAAAACATGAACTTACATGTCTATAAAATCTTCTTCCATTTGTAGCTGATTGATCAAAATTAATTATAAAGTTTATTTTATAATCACTGTTTTAAAAAATAAATGGTTAGATAAATAAATTGAACATTTTTGATAAGGAATAAAGAAAAGTAAATTGACAAACAAATAAAAAAACTTTAAGTTAACTGAAAAAGAATTATTTTATAATGAATTGAAAGGGTACAGTAAAAGATACCATAAAAATAAATTCAGAATTAGAATCATTAGATTAACTTGTCAAAAGTGTAAAAAAGTGTAACAAACCAAAATGATATGAAATGCAATAGCAAGAAAAATTTGCTTACCGGTAATCAGATAAGGTCAAGAAAATAGTACCAATAATTCAAAATGATAAAGCAAAAATATGATTGATAATTTTTGAAAAAGGTAAGTGAGAAAGAGAAAGGAAAAATAAATTGGGTGGCAAACAGATGTATATATCATGAATTTTCACTGATCACATTTTCAAAAAAATGCAGCTCTCCAAGTCATATGATAAACTTCATCTAAATTCCAAGAATGATGTTGCCAAGGCACTGTACACAGCATGATCATTTTTTCCTATGCATATACTAATTCCAGCTAGAATTTACTTGGCTGCATGTTGTACAGATGCACATTTGTGGAACACTGAATTTCACATCTAAAAAAAATTGACGCCACATAATTCTAGCTACCATGTTTCACGTAGCTAAAAAACATACACTCATCACATTTAAATTTACATTGCGCCAAAATTAATTCATTTTTGAATTTTTTTAAAGGAAACTATAATGTGCACCACCTATTTCTAAAATATGAACCTCCGCACCATATTAAATTGGGAGACTTTTAATTATGCAATTTTTTTGCCGTGACCATTTTCCTGATCTTACTTGGTTCAAAATATTGAAACATGGCCAATGTTGATGAAAGAAACATTTGATTTTGTTTCTATGTGTAACAATGGAAGGCTGTTTCTTACTGGCTGAAGAGTGTTGTATATTTTATTTGAACAAATTTTTATTTTTTTATGTATTTTATTTAAAAAATTTACTTTTTATTGCAGCCAGATTTATACTGGCTGCTTTTTAGAAACCTTAATTTATGACCCAAGCCTTTGAAATTGGCTTGGGTCCCTTACATTGCAATTTAGTACTTCCAGCCAGGTTTCCCCTGGCTGGAATTGTCTCTTTCAAGCAATCGAAGTCACTAAAAGTGACTTCGATTGCTTGCTGTAATGTTTGCCACCCTCCCAGCTAATTTACTAGGCTGGGAGGTGGCCAAAGCAGTGTGCAACGCGCGTTGCACAATTGCTACCATATTTCATGCAGCTGATATCAAGTCAGCTGCATGAGATATGCGCTGCATGCAGCAGAAACGCGCGTTGCATGCAGCAGCAATGCAGGCTGCATGTGCTGCATGCAGTGCATTGCACAGCCAGTTTTTTTCTGGCTGTGCAATGCACACAGAGAAACCAAAGTCCCTGCAAGGGACTTTGGTCTCTAAAATGGAAGCGACTTTCCCTACCAGGTGCAATCTGGTGGGAAAGTGAGAGAAACGTTAGACCAAAGTTGTTTGAAAGCAACTTCAGTCTTAAAAACATTAAAAATCATAAAAAAAAAATGAGAAATGTAGAAAAAAAATTAAAATGTGAGTATAAGAAAAAAAATAAGTTCTAGTGATACCAAAAATCCAAGCCAATTTCATTTGGCTTGGTTATTTAATAATTATTTTTTAATACATTAAATTTAAAATTCAAACACCATAAAATATATGAATTTTTTTTATATGAATATTATAAATTTAATCTACCTCTTTCTCATAATTATATTTATAATTTTGTTTTTTTAATTTTTGACATTTAAGTTTATTTTTTGGAAATACAAAATTAAATTTTCAACTAAATTTTTTAGTAAGTAAAATAAATTATAAATTTGACATTTTGTAATTGAATAATGAAAAAAATTTTAAATTTATTTAAAAAATATTTTTGTTAGAAGAATACAAATATTTTAAGGGTAGAAATATGGTGCAAATTGTAAGTAAAAAAAATTATATTTTTTTTTGAGAGGGGTTATTTCTATTTTTAAAAATATTTTTCAAAAACATTCATTAAATACTGAACTAAATTACTTTGAAACTCAAATTTTTTGTAAAATAATTAAAAATGAAATAATAATATTGTTGTATTTGATATAAAATTTGAATTGGTAATATTAATGTCTCTTTAAGTAAATTTGAAAATCATTTAAAAAGACCATGTTGATAAGTACTTCATTTTTGATATACAATGGTTATATATATATCTTATATATATTTCTTGAGTGTTATTTTTATATACATTCAATAAAATTTGTAATATAAAATGCCATTTAATAATTAATTAATGTTCAACTTAGTTATAACAACTTCATATTTAATACCAGCCACTAGTATTTACTTTTTAATTTAAAACTCCAATATAATATGAGAGTATCCTTATTTTGTCTGTATGTAATGAACAACAATAACAGACCATAAATGAGTGGATAATTAATTACAATAAATAGTTGAAGAATAACCTATAAGAAATGATAAGTTTATCAAAAAGAGTACATTAAAAAAATATACTTTTGAATTTTTTTTGATATAATTTGGGTAGTTAAATGAAAATTTAAATTATCAGACATCAAAATGGATAAAATCTAAAAGTAGTGTTTATATAATAAGCCTCATATAAAAAAAGGATAAAAAATCTACTATGTAACTAAATTATTAAATATTAAGGTATTATTAAAATTATTGAAAAACTTATTTTACAGTTATAATGAAATCTAAATGTGAAAATAATGGTGGGATAATAGTAAGACTATGTGGAAACACTTTAATTTATACATACTTTCAACTATGTTCAGATAAAAAAATTGTTAAAATTGTATAATAACATCTAGTTAATAGTGATGCAATTTTATTTAGATCAAGAATAAATTTTTCTGAGGAAAAACTAATTAAATTGAGATATGGCCATCTCCTTTCAAGAGATAGAATAATAATAAAAATTTAAAAAATTATAATAAGTATTCTTAATCACCATTTTTGAAAAGTCTCTAGTAAAATTCATTATAATATATCATTCATTGATTACATTATATGGAGTTTCATCTTGAAGTAGTGATGTGCAGCTTTGAACTTATGTTATGAAAAACAAAAAAGTTAAAAAATATATAGTTATACTAATGAAAAAGCCAAAAATAAAAATACTATTATAAATTAAAAAAATAAAACTACATAAATTTTATTCTGCTCTAATGATGGAAGGGTACTATGTATGAATTTCCACATGTTAAATCCAAACCTGCTTTAAGGCTAGTTTACAGGTAGAGCTATTAAGTTTCCTTAAATTCTAAAAATAACTTATGCATTTTACTAATTATTTTTTTCTTGTTTTCTTTCCAAAGTTGTTAGAGTTGCTTAATTAATACTGTTATCTTGATTGTAAGATATATAATTTTTTTTGAATACATGATTTATTGTTTCAAAAATTATATTATAAATTTAAATCATTTATTTCATTTTCTAAAGCTTCATTGTCAAAGACACAACTCCATTTTCTATTACTTAACAAATATATAAAATGTGATAGTAAAATTTGAGGAATTTTCTTTTTGAGAGGGTCAAACTATATTGTGAAGATTTTTATCTAGAAATTCTTGTACTCTAAAACCAAATAATTTTCTCCCTTAAGTAAGCCATTTCAAAAATATGAGAATATAAACAAGAATATTAACTTATCTTATTTTTATTTTCTTTACTGAAAGTTTTAGTTCAATCCCTTTTTTTATATGACATTAGTATAAAAACATGGTTAAATGCTACTATATAATTAATTTTTATTATATATATATATATATATATATGAAATATTTAGAAGGTCATCCTTTTTTATTTACTTGAATAAATGGCTCAATTATAATACCCAACACTTATTAATGTTTCCCAAACTCAATAACAAATTTCTCATATGAAATATTAGCTTCTAATATAAGAAGTTTATCTATAGATGATATTCAACATGTGATTTTACTTTTTAGATTCAGCTAAAATTAAACAAAAGGAGAAATCATGCATATGTGTATAAATGGTAACCATATGTTACTTAGAGGATTGTGAAATTCACTCATCAGAATGGTTTAAGTATTAAAATAAATTGAGGTCATTATTTTCTAGTATTTGAAACTAATTAGGAAATTATTCTAAAAATATATTTTAATGTGTATCATGTTTAAAAAGTTGGAAATATGATTTTTGAAAATTGTGAGTTTCTTATGAGATACCAAGCTTTAGTTTACATTGTTTCAAGTAGAATAGAATTTTAGTATTAGAAATTGAAAGCAATGTACCATTATCAGATTTTAACTGTGTTCTACTTATAGAATGATTACATAACATTAAACATTATTTAAATCAAAAAGGTTTAAAAGATATTTAGAATTTTACCAAATTTCACCATTTATTAATCTTTGATTTGAAAACAAACTATGATGTACACTCACTAGAAATAAGCAATCCCAATTTTAACATAATTTATCAATCCAAAAATAATGAGTCAATTAACATGAAAATATATATTATTTCAAAACCAATTCTCTAGATTTAAAATATGATGCTTTAATGAAAAATTATTACAAAACTTTAATGCAATGAAGTCTCTTAAAAAATTCAAAAATAGAATATCAAAACAAGTAATTTCTGCAAAAAAAACTACTAACTATTGTAGATAAAGCATAAAAATAAGTCATATTTTTTAAAAAAATGATCTAACAATATTTATTTTTGTTAAAAAAATCAAAACATTGTTAAGTTTGCTTGTTATAATAATGTTAAAATCTACTAAACATTATCTAAAGGTGGTAAAATATGTTAAAAATAAGTTGAATTTTATGAGATAAAAATCAACAATTTTGTATCATTTCCTGTTGTGCTATGACTTTATTCCACCCTTTTTATCTGATTCTTCCAGTATTACTTTGCTATGATCACTAGTTTTCAAGTTAAAATTTACAAATGTTCATTATACTTGATAATATGAAAAATAACTCAAACTTTTATAACTACAAAATAAGATTTTGTAACTCCTTCTTTCAATCAATATTTGAAGAAATTTTAGTTTATTTGAGTAATGATTTTAAGAATAACAAAAAATTTGAAATTCACAAGGAATTATTTCCAGAGACTATAATTATTTACTTGTGTAATGCATGAGCTACTTATCAATGATGTAAAACATCAGAAAAGTAAGTTATAGTTATAAATCTACAGATTATACTGTTTCTGGTATATATATCTTCAATAAATCTTTTAAACTTATCTTAGCCTACATACCACACAATAGAAAATCATTATATTAAAAAAGGAAAAAATTCTATGATAATATCATAAAGAATGATAACCATGGATTAATATTCCATAAAAATGGTTAATAATATTTTAAGAGAACCTAAATCAGTATTCTTTCATCAAAATATATCCTTTTTGTCTTTGTAATTTATTCCAAACAAATTTTTTGAAAGTTGAATCTATATATCTAATGCCAAAACCACTATTAAGTTCCCTCTTAGACTTTTTAAGAAATTATATATATATATATATGTATATATATATATTATTTATCAAAAATTGAAATAAAGAATAAAAACATAATTTTATTTACCTTTAATTATTTAAATATAGAGTATTTTCAGAATGCATTGTGGTTACTTGTGAAGGTTAGAAGATTTGAAGTTGGATTTATGAGTTTTTAGAAGGGCAAATATTGTAAAATTCTTTCATAAATATTTATTTCATAGTTTCAAATGTTGAAATCTACAAACTAATGGGATTTAAAATTATATTGAGATTTAAAATCTGTTTTCTACTCAAGTAAAATAAAATAAAATGATGATATCAAAATTGAAATTAAGTTTAAACTTTTGATATGCTCTATCTTCAATTTTATTGATAGTGCATCAAAAATTTAATAATATTTTTTTCCTTCATCACTTTTTACATAAAAGATAGTTTTATCATTTTATGAATTAAAGATTGCTTATATAAATTTAACATCTATGTCAACTGTTTATGACTATTAATCTATATAATAAATTTTTTAGAAGAAAAAATAACATCAGTATATACTGACTTTGAAATTATTCAATTTAAAATAGTTTACAGGTAGATAATGAAGGGTGATTTCATTTTTGAATATGAATTATAGAAGTCTTATTTTGTCAATTTTAATTCTTTTTGAGCTCAAATGTATCCACCGCAACTTATGTAAGAATAAAAATTATTTTTATTGAAATTTACATGAGAAAGTATGCCTATTATTCAAAATCAAACTTGCTCTAATGGTGTTTTTCAATCATTATTTCCATTCATAACAATAAAAAACATTTCAATTTGCTGATGTTTTAGTTTTTGATATCCCCAAGTTTATATCTCAGGTGTACTATTCACAAAATTATTAAAAATATAATTTTCGAAATACATGATAAACTTGAAAGTGAGGGGGCATTAAATTTTTAAAAATGAATTCTAAATTCAGGATGGATAGTATTTTTTCTATTTTCACAAATGAACAATTTTTTGTTTCAATTAATCCAGAAAGAAAATTTTGTTGTAAGCATATTATATTATATTTATTATGATTTTAAATACTATATTTTCAAGATTTGTGTTTAATATTTCCTGTGAAAGTTAATGTTAATGTGAATTTAAAGTAAGCTTGAAGAAATTTAATCAATAGGCATATTGGATATTTAAAATAATATTTTGCTCCAATCTTGAATCATCCTGGGCTAAAAAATATCCCAAATAAGGTTTTTGTGGGTCAATTTGGATTTAAGTAGGATTAAGTGAGGTTTAATAAAGGACAGATAAAAAGCTAAATTCATTACTAGTGACTTTTTTCTCAAAATAGTTATAAAATATGTATCATTCTGGAATCAAGCTTCAATAAAGTTGAATTGAAACAGAGATAATTTCTAGCAGCACAACACCATATTTACAAAGGTGTAAAATACCTCAAATATTACTCATAATATAGGAAGGCAAGGAATCTACAAAATTCACATTTCAAACAAGGATTTATATTTTGAATTTGAAATTGAGAAATGGAATATTATTTTCCAATTTAAATATCTATTAGTCATTTTACCAAAAGTTTTCAGTGATCAGATTGAATTTTGATGGTATTTTGTTGTAGATTAATCATTTTGATGAGACATTTACTCAAAATTACTGGTTTCGTTTCTAATATTCCATGTGAAATTCATTACGAATCTTTTTGAAAGTGAATAGTTGACATATTGGATATGCAAAAGCTTATGTTAGATCAAAGTGAGATCAAAGGGAGTTTAACTGATGATCAAATTAGGATTTTACAAGATCAAACGGTGATCAATGTAGGTTCATCTTGAGCTCAATTTGTGACAAATCTCTGACTAAATGTAAGGCCAAACAATTTCCTACATGGTGATGATGTGTGCATAATTCAAGCATAGATTTGTGGCTCAACGGAGTTCAAGCAAGGGGTATTGCTAGCAATACCCCCCCATTTTTTCTGTGGTGTATGTAATAAGATACTTATATAATTTTATTATGCAATAAAATATTAATTTATATACATTAAATACAATTCTTACGCCCTCTTTCAGGTCCTATAAGTTAACATATCATTTACTGGACTCCTGGAATAGCCTGGCTGACACTGCTAAAGAAATATAAAAAGAAAAAACATAGCATTTTTTTACTGTTTTTTTAGAGTGAGGGAGTGTCAGCCAGGCTGCTAGACTTACCCAGTTAAATAATTAATTATTTACTGGGATGAAGCCATGCCTTTTTATATCTTATATTATTATTAATTATAATATATTTACTTTAAAATTACTTGTAATAAATTAACTAGTTACAAAAAGTAAATTTATTAAATATTTAAAAATTAATATTAACATTAAATGTCCCTTATATTTTTATATTTCTCAACACGGTGCTCAATGACAGTTTAAAGGAAATAAAAATTAATATCAAAATAAAAATAAATATATACAACAAATTCAAATTACTTATTTAAAAGTGACACTTACAGTAATTTTTAAATAAATCAATTTATTTTGACATATACAGTAAAAACATATTCTAAATACTTTCTTTATAGAATAATCTTAATATTTGAAATTTTTTTCTGGAATTTTCTTTCTCTTCTCTCATTGTCAAGGTTCACTTTTGGTCTAGAAGCTTTGGTACGGAGTTATATGAAGACTTTAAGGATTACTTGGACTCTAAATAATTTAGTACATATTTCTCAATCAAAGATGATGTTTTACTCAATGATAAGAGGTAGATTTAAAATATTTATATAAATTATAGATTAGAATTATGTCCTTGTAAATACTAAAGATATAAGATATAAGAAATAAATATTATATTGTAGTTGTAGTAATAAATAAGTTGGTAAAAAGGATGATCCAAAAAGACAAAAAAGAGAGGCCTTTTATAGGCAAAGGAGAGAGACAGCACGGCAATCAAATTCTAAAAACAGTAGTATGAGAGAGAGAAAAGAACATTCCAGAAGGAGTATTTCAAATAATAAAGTTATTCTAAAAAGAAGGCGTCAAAAAGATGTATTTACAGAGTATGTCAGAAATACATCAATATATTTAATATTTACTGTAGAAGTCAATTCTAAATAAGAAATTTGAATTTTTCGTATATATTTAATATTATTTGAATATTTAAATCTTATTTTATCTTAATATCTATTTTTTAGTATAAAATTTTATTTTTTTCCAACCTGTCAAATGAGCACGGTGTTAGAGAAAATTATAAGGGACAAAATTATATTTTTAATTTTAATTATTTATTTAATTTTTTAATTTTAACATTCTGTAATTAGTTAATTTATTATAACTAATTTTAATGTAACTAAATTATAATTAAACAATAATTAAAATGATAAGGTGCGGCTTCATCCAGTAAATAATTAATTATTTCACTGGGTAAGTCTAGTAGCCTGGCTGACACTCCCTCACTCTAAAAATTCAATAAAAAAAATGCTATGATTTTTTCTTTTTATACTTTTTTAGTAGAATAGGAAGATTAGATATCTCCTTCCCAGGTATCCAAGAATCATATTCAGATGATTTATTCTTGAATCTCAATAAGTATTCTGTACCTTTCTCAGAAGTTACTATTCTGTCATTTAAAATTTTTCAATTTCTGCTGTCTCAGTGATTTCATTTGGGGTTTTCTTTGGTCTACCCCTCCTTTCTGGAAATAAATCACTATTGGATGTGTAGGGTTTCAAAAGAGATATTGGAAAAACAGGATGTTTTCTGTCATATGGGGAATACAGAATAACTTCAACTGCATTATCTCCAATCATTCTTCTGACAACAAATGGACCAACAAATGGATCTTTTAATTTGTTATTACCTTGTAAGTTGAAGTGGACTGTAGAAATCAACACTTCATCACCCTTTTTAAAAGTGTATTCTTTATGGGATTTGTCCCATCTTTTCTTCTCATATTCAAATGATTTTTCAATACATTTTTGAGCATGATTTCTACATAGTTGTTGCATTTGAAGAAAAGATTTTACACCAGGATGTATATCCAATTTAGGTATTTTGTTATTGAGAATTTGGGCAGGAGTATTAGGAACATATCCAAGCCAGAGCTCAAAAGGCTTTCTTTGAGTAACAGAATGAACAGTGCTATTATAAGCAAATTCTAACCCAGGAAGTAAGGTAACCCAATCATGAGTGAATCTGTCATTATCTTTATACTCAAGGCCAAAGGCACAATATCTTCTTATCATGTCCTCTAAAGTCTGAATCATTCTTTCAGCTAAACCATCAGTCTGAGGGTGATGGGCAGTAGAAAGTTTCAGATCACAACCACAAACATCCATCAGAGACATCCAAAATTCAGAAGTAAATTTTGGGTCTCTGTCAGAGATTATGGCTTTAGGAAAACCAGCAGTATTAAACATATGAGACCACCATAAGAAAGCTAATTCTTTAGTGGAAACATCCTTGTGGGTAGGGATAAATTTACACATTTTTGTGAATCTGTCCACAATAACCCAACAAGAGTTATAACTGTCTTTACCAGCAATAGGTAATCCTGTTACAAAATCCATGTTTATTATTTGCCATGGAGCATCAGGAGGTTCAATATGTTGCATTAATCCTGCTCTTTTACCAGTTAATCTTTTTGATTTTTGGCAAGAATCACAAGATTCAACATATAATTTTGTGTCTTCAGACATATTAGCCCACCAAGCAGTGTTCTTAATTCTGATCATTGTTTTGTCAAGATCAAAATGTCCAGCTAATATGTCATCATGACAAATTTTTAAGATGATTTCTTTCATAGAAGGAGGAATAACAATAACATTACTCAACTTTCTTCTATAATATAGATATCCTTCATCAATTGAAAATTTACCTTTTTCCAAAGCTTTTTGGTACTTTGGTGGAAGGGTTTTAATTAATGCTTGTATTGAAGCATTCTTTGGATCATTTAATATGGTGCATAACTTTTTTAAGTCAGTGTCCTTATCATATGATTCCAGAATATGCTGTAATAGCTCTTCCTCCATATCAACCACATATATCCCATGGATATGAATAATTTCATCCTCAGAATCATAAGCAGGATTAGAGTCATCATTTGTTAAAGGTAACCTTGATAACATATCCACATTTGAGTGACCAATACCAGCCCTGTGAATAATTGTCATTCTCCCTCTGTACTCTTGAACAGCCAGCTGCCATCTAAACATATGTCTGTTAGGTGTTTTCAAGTTTAAAAGGGATTTAACTGCACTGTAGTCAGTGACAAGTTCAAATTTCTGGTCATCTAGGTAATAATGAAGCTTTTCTAGAGCCCATACTACAGCTAAACACTCTAATTGGGTAGCACCATATTTCAATTCACTATTTCTCAAGGTTCTTGAAATATAACAAATTACTACTTCTGAAACTTTATCATTTATCACTTGTTTTTGATGGAGGGCAGCACCAAGACCAATGAAACTGGCATCAGTGTACAAAACAAATGGTTGATCAAAGTCAGGTAAAGCAAGAATTGGTGCTGACATCAAACAGTGTTTCATAGTGTCAAAGGCTCTTTGTCTTTCACTATTCCAGACAAAAGCAACATCCTTTCTAGTTAATTAGGTAAGGGGTAAAGCTATGACTTGGTAATTTTTAATATACTGTCTATAGTATCCACACATTCCCAAAAAACTTTGGAGCTCTCTCACTGTTGTAGGAGCTTTCACCTGTTGTATGGCTGCCACTTTGTTCTGTTCAACACATATCTGTAAGCCTGAAACAACATGACCAAGAACTTTTAAAGAATGGAAACCAAATTTACATTTCTTCAAAGCAAGTGTCATATTTATTTCATCCATTTTCTGGAATACTTTACACAGGTGTTTAAGATGGTCCTCAAATGTTTTTGAGAATATAATGATATCATCAATATAAACCATCAGCCATTCTTTAATTATCTCTTGATGGAATGTGTTATCCATTACTTTTTGGAAAACTGAAGGGGCATTTTTAGGGCCAAATGGCATCCTAATATACTTATAAATACCCATATGAGTGGCAATCATCAGAAAGTTCTGAGAATTTTTCTCAACAGGTACCTGGTGATATCCCTTATTACCATCCAAACAGCTGATATATTTAGCACCCTGTAAAGTAGCATGTATAGAGCTGATTCTAGGTAAAGGATAGATATCATCAACAGTATAAGTGTTTAGTGCTCTATAATCACCACATAACCTGGCTTTATCTTTCTCATAAGAAATTAGGACAGGTGAGATAACACAATATTTAGGTGTTTCAACTACCTTTTCAATAATATTCATTTTTAAAAGGGTAGAGATATTATCTTCAATATCTTTTCTCTTTGTGGGAGAAGCAGGATAAGGCTTATTCTTTAAACTAGGTGGTATATCAGTTAATGGGCAAGACAATGAAAGTTTCATTTCCTCTTTAACTAATCCCAGTTCATGTGACCCATGAGCAAAGGCCATAGGAAAAGATTTTATCAAGTTAATGATGGAATCTTTATCCTCACCAGAAAGTTTTTCTCCAAAAGAATCATTGTCAATTTCAGACATAAGGGCATGCATTTCCTTTGTAGATCTTCCTTTATATTGAACCACAGAATTACATGTGTTCAATTCTGGTTTTAATAATTTTTTAGGGGAGGAAATTTTAAATTTTCTCTTCCCATTCATCCCCATTGTGAAACATTGGTTTGAAGGATCCAATTTTATGCCATACTTGGTTAAAATATCACTCCCTACAATAAACCAATTGCTCAAGTTATCATTTTTCATGACAACAAAATCACAAATAGCTCTTACAAAACCATGGTTATATTTAAAAAACACTGTGGCTTTGTATTTACCAATGGGGGACAAAACAGAGCCATACCCTCTCCAATTTTTAGAAATGATAGGCATCAGTTTAGATTTATAGTCTTGATCTACTGAAGCAAGTGCTCTTTCAGATACTACACTTCCTCCAGCTCCAGAATCCAGAACAACTTCAATGCTGGTTCCATTGATCAAGACTGGTGCCTTAAGAGGGGCAATAACAATTGAGTTATCCTCAATGTTCTTTATGATCTCAGCATCCTCGACTGTAGATAAATCATTATTATCAATTTCAATAGTATTTAAATAATGAATATCTTCTTCCAGCATCAAGATTTCTTGTTGAGATTCATATGAAATATTGCTGGCACAATCACTTGATGTATCATCCAGTGCCACTGTGTCTTCAGCATGCTCCTCTGTTTGTTCTACAAGATTTATCTTCTTGTCACAAACATGGCCTTTCTTCCAAGGCTTGTTGCACTTGAAGCAAGTGTTTGTTGCATACTTCTTTGGTGCAACAGGGGCAGAAGGTTTACCAACCTTTTCCAGAGGTTTTTGTTGGTAAGTGGAGGGTTTCTCCAAAGGGGTCCTAGGAATGAATCTTCTTGCATCATACTTATTGTTTAGAAGTATCTCATTGCAAGTATTAATGAAAGAAGAGGGTTCTTTGGAGAACTCAGTCCTAGCCACTATCAAGTCTCTCAGAGACATTGGTAATTTATAGAGGATCCTGTCCTTCCATAAATCAAACTCCATATTTGGGTCCATTGCCCTTAAGGTTTTTACAAGTTTCATTAAAAAATCAATAGGTTTACCAGTAGAAGAGCTATATCTAGTTTCCTCATACTGCCTTTGTTGAGCCATTCTGAAATTGGAGCCACCAAATTGTGCTTTAATTAATTTCTTCCAATCCTCCCATGAGTAGTCATTCCCATCCAGGAGAACAGATTCATACCACAACAGGGCAACATTAGTGAACAAAGAAATTAACTTGGACACAATTTCCTCATCTGGGAGTTTGTAAGAATTTTTTAAATTATCAATTCTGCAAATAAATTGTTGCCAATCAGAAGAAGAATCACCATCAAATGTTGGGTACTGGTCAAGTTTTGGCCAATTCTTTTGATTTGAAGGAGTCTCCCTAGTACTAGCTTGTTTCTGAGTAAGAAGCAGCTGTAATTTCTCTAATTGTGCTGAAATCTCATTGTTTAATCCTTCTGTTGCAGATCCTGGTGCATCATCAGTTTTTGATGGAAACTCAGTGTTGTCAACAGGTATTTCTGGATCTATTTTTATTTTAGATGAACTAGCCACAGGTACTGGTTGAGCATCCTGCACTATATTTTCCTTCACAGAAATGTCAGAATATTTTTGGTCATTTAACAATGAGTTCAATTTTTCTTCAATGGTTGTTAGTCTTGTTTTCATTCTTGGAAGACTAGATAAACTTTCATTGATAGTTGCAAAAGATAATTGATTTTTATGTTGAAAAGATGACAAATGGTCACTCAATCTTTTCAGATTTATCTTATCTATCTCTACTTCCTGGCAACAGGCAGATACAATATCTTTTAGTTTAGACAAATCATTTTTTATATTTTGCCATAAAGCAACTTTCTTTTCATGGGTTGCTTTGTAATGAGACAATTCATCAGAGACTCTCTGTGCTTCACTTTTTAATGCTTGATAACCCTGATCAGTTAACAAACTATTATATCTCTGATTCAATTGCATATTGTTCATTATATGATTTTGCTTGGCAATAATATCTCTCAAGTGCTCATCATTAATTCTTGCTACATCTGGAGTGTTTCTCAATAAGGAAACTGAGTAACTTTCCAGACTCTCATAGAACTCAGGGTCAAGAGTTTCATCAATCACAGCCATATCAGGATTAATCATTGAGGTAGCAATTAAAAGTAATGGATTAGATACATGAGATATCTGTCTACTATTCCCAGCCTCTATACGTCTCAAGGTTTCATCCTGCCTTCCAGATTTACCTGAAGGAACAGAGTCAGCCACAAGAAAAGGCACTTGAGAATCAATAGAGGGACGTACCAGGGTTTGCTGGGTATAACCATATTGGGCTTCCTTCTTCTTTTGCCTCCTTGATAAGGGTGGGGAGGAGTGGGGTTGGCCTGGGTGGGCCTTGATGGACCTACCTGAGGTAACTGATGCTGGTTTTGAGCCAAGTAGTCCCACTGAGTGTTGAGCCAGTCCCACTGCCACTTGGACACTTCCACCATCTCTTGGGATTGGGGAGCCAATTGTTGTTGATCCCTGGGAGGAAGAGGTTTCTTCTTCTCTTGGAGAAAATTATCTGTTCTTCTCACCTTTTCTTCCAAGGCATCTACCCTTACCTTTAGTCTCAAGCTGTCTGTCCTTAACTCCTTTATGTGGGTAGACAGATTCTTTACCTGCTGAGACAACAGCATCTTTTTTATCCTGAAGCCTTTTGGAAGCTCTTCTGGTGGGTTTGTCATGGGCTTCTGATCCTGAGTATTGTCCACTAGGATTTCTACTTCTTCCATCTCTACATCCTGTTTGGGGCAAGGATTTATTAGTTTGAGAAATTCTTCTTGTTAAAGGAGAACTTACAGAAGTAGGCTCATCATAATCAATTAAGTCTAGTTCTTCTTCACATGCAGCAAAACCACTTTGATCAGTCATTTTAAGATTCTACTGAAATGAATGAAAGAGACAAAAATTAATTAGTCTTTATTTTTAATTTTTATTTAACAGAAATAAAATAAAAATAATAAAAGAAAATCTTTTTAGGATAAAAATCAACTTAAATAAAATTAATAAAAAAAAATTTAAAACCAGGATAATACAATCAACTGTAGAAATAAATTAGAATTTCTATTAATTTTTTATTTTTAGGATTTAAATCAACTAATTTATTACCAGGATTTATTGTCAACTGAAATAATCAAATATGAATCTCTATTAATTAAAAAATTTATTTTAACTGATCACTTAACTACCAGGACTTAATGTCAACTGAAGTAATTAAATATGAAGTTTTATTTTAAAATTTTATTACTGATCACTTAACTACCAGGACTTAATGTCAACTGAAGTAATTAAATATGA
Source organism: Hemileia vastatrix (assembly GCA_030280995.1). NCBI lineage: Eukaryota > Fungi > Basidiomycota > Pucciniomycetes > Pucciniales > Zaghouaniaceae > Hemileia > Hemileia vastatrix. Next base: position 8,437,275 of record JASXTE010000015.1, read on the forward strand.
GTTTTATTAATTAAAAAGATTTATTGGATTACCAGGACTCAAAGTCAACTGAAGTAATTAAATATGAATTATTTATTAATAAAAAATATTATTGTCAGGACAATTTGTCAACTGGAACAATTAAAATTTAAATTAATCAGGACAAATGTCAACTGAAAAATTATAATAATTATTTTATTAATAAAAAATATTATTGTCAGGACAATTTGTCAACTGGAACAATTAAAATTCAAATTAATCAGGACAATTGTCAACTGAAAAATGATTATTAATATTCAAATATAATTATTTTATTACTTCTGCGACTAAGAACAGTTATTGCTCTATTATGGTCAACCAGGAAAAATAAAAAAAAATATAATAATAAAATTAAATTCCAAATTACCAGACACCTCCCCCTGCAAAATGGGAAAATTAATGCCACTTACAGAGTGCTGAGTAAAAGGAAATATGTAGCAAATGAAGAGTGAAGAGTAACCCACAAATAGTAATAACAATAATTACCACGATATATACGATCTTTAGTCAGTATATGAACTTAAGTTTTGGAGCGCGGTTCGATTCCCGTTCGCAGCAAAACTTTTATCACGTGACGTATGACGTTTGTCGTTTTCTCGCCTCCACTCGTCCTTTACAGGTACTTGTACGCCGATGGCCCCCTTGATTACACCTCAAGTAATGTTGCGCCGTCAATATTTCAGAAAGGATCCCAATTGTCAAGGTTCACTTTTGGTCTAGAAGCTTTGGTACGGAGTTATATGAAGATTTTAAGGATTACTTGGACTCTAAATAATTTAGTACATATTTCTCAATCAAAGATGATGTTTTACTCAATGATAAGAGTTAGATTTAAAATATTTATATAAATTATAGATTAGAATTATGTCCTTGTAAATACTAAAGATATAAGATATAAGAAATAAATATTATATTGTAGTTGTAGTAATAAATAAGTTGGTAAAAAGGATGATCCAAAAAGACAAAAAAGAGAGGCCTTTTATAGGCAAAGGAGAGACAAAGCACGGCAATCAAATTCTAAAAACAGTAGTATGAGAGAGAGAAAAGAACATTCCAGAAGGAGTATTTCAAATAATAAAGTTATTCTAAAAAGAAGGCGTCAAAAAGATGTATTTACAGAGTATGTCAGAAATACATCAATATATTTAATATTTACTGTAGAAGTCAATTCTAAATAAGAAATTTGAATTTTTTGTATATATTTAATATTATTTGAATATTTAAATCTTATTTTATCTTAATATCTATTTTTTAGTATAAGATTTTATTTTTTTCCAACCTGTCAAATGAGCACGGTGTTAGAGAAAATTATAAGGGACAAAATTATATTTTTAATTTTAATTATTTATTTAATTTTTTAATTTTAACATTCTGTAATTAGTTAATTTATTATAACTAATTTTAATGTAACTAAATTATAATTAAATAATAATTAAAATGATAAGGTGCGGCTTCATCCAGTAAATAATTAATTATTTCACTGGGTAAGTCTAGTAGCCTGGCTGACACTCATACTCCTGTATATAGGATTTTAACTCTGTGCTTTCTCTCTCTTTTGCTTATATAAGGCATCCCCTTTTGGTTGTTTTAGATCATCCTTTACTTACAAATTATTTTATTTATTACTACTATCTGTTGTTTTAGTTTTTACACTACGTATTTTCTATTTCATTAGTTATAATAATAATTAAAAAACTTTACCTTTTAAATTGAGAAATTTAAACCAAAGATACTTCTCTACGTACCTTGACCTTGAAATCTTCAAAAACCACCTACCATCGCCGTTGAACCTCCATTAGAACCTTCTAGACCAAGAGACCATCCCGACAGGCTGCCTCTGAATAATGAACAATCAAGACTTGTGTGAGTTTGTACAGTTTTTCAAATCCAATTGTAGCATCACACTTAATGCCATAGCTGATTCCATCATTTGATGTCACTTGATTTATTGTCATGGCTTGAAATGTAGTAGTCCATGAGTTGATAATTATGTGCTTGACAAATATCTTATGCACAAAAAAAGTTGGTCTTTTAGTAATATTTAGTCAAAATTGCAAGTCCAGAGGTCCAGGATGACTAGCAAATATGGTCGTAATGAAAAATAATGAAGTTTGTGAGAATAACATAAGAAATATGAGGTGACGAGGACTTATTTCCGGCCACTGTACATATATATGTATGTATATGTATCATTTCTTTATTAAGATCGGATTCAAAATGCCCACGCGGGGTCAAATTTGATTTTTGTGAGCGCATGCGTATTTCCAAGAGCAGCAGTAACAGCAGCAGTGCAAGATGAATCATATTAGTAATAATCAGCCTCAAAATATAACAACTTGTTCAAAAATAAATAAATAAATATAAAAAAAAAAAAGCTTGCAGTACTCTCTTACCCTCATATCCTCCATCAAATAGCGACGTACATTCATGTTTTTGGCAAGGGATGAAAGTCGATTTATCCCTTGTATTTGAAAAATTCATTTAGTCTGACTTATCAAGAAGAAATAATTAAAAGTTTTCTAGTATTATCCTCAACGCAATAATAATGCTTATCGATATGAAATTAAATATTGGTCATCAGATCGTCATTAGGTAAAAAAACGAGTATCGAATTGTGTAATAAATGATACTGAAAAGGTATAAGAGAATTGAGTTATTGCATGTACGAGCCTTGGCCAAACTGCTTTGCTTAGCTCAATTTGGTAAAAAAGCTAAAGAATTTTTCGAAGCCTGTTGAATTTGATGTTGAATGAATTAAATTAAATTAAATTAAATTTCTTTTCTTTTCTTTCTGTCCTTCTTTTTTTTTTTCTTTTTTTTTCTGCAAGTTAGCTAGAAATTAACTGATTAAAGGTTACAAAAAAGACCACTATAGTGCTCTACTCTGTCTTAACTTTAGCATTCATGTCTTTTATGTTTTTGCGGAACCGAATGAAGGAATACAGTGAATGATGCAGTGGAAAGTGACAAGATGTAAAACTGTTGCAACGGGCGAGGGGATATTTTACTGACTCAAAATAGCTCATGAGTATTCCAACTTCTCAAACTAGTTGATGTCTAGAATTAACTTTTCGCTTTTATTGAAGTTTCAGCTGGACTCTGTATCTACATATATATATATATATATATACATGCTGCTATAAGGGCATCCACCACCGTTTCAGCAAAACTATAAGAATTAATTGCATATCACTCGCGACTTAAACCACTGAAATAAGGGTAACCACCACCGTATGGATTGTATCATTCAACATGGGAGTTGGGCATAGAAACACAAAACACCGTTTCATTCAGTCAATACAACTTGTTTTTTTCCCCGCATGCTTTAGTTCATGTCATGCTACTGTTCAAACTTTTAAATGAAGTAATGGACATGGAAGAAGAGGAAATAGATATTTTTTATGTAATCTATTGATATGATATATGAGTAGTCGTAGAAAGTGCTGTTTTTTTATTTTTTTATTTATTTTTTTATTTCTTACAAACTCACCCGACTTGGGGCATGAAGGAAGTAGCAAATGAGTTTAGGTACAAGCTTAGTAGGTATCAAGTGATGAAAGAAACACAGGGCATTTAGAGGAAAACAAATTATGAAACCATTTGGGAGAGAGGAACATTGTTTGGAAATCTGTTAGTGATGATAAGAAAGAAAGCAACGTGGTATGTAATTGGTGAAGGGGATAACAGTATAAGTGCTGTGTTGCAAGGATGGGTAGTGATAACAAGTGCTTTGTCGCGAGGTTAGGTTTAACAAGACAGTGAGGTAATGAAACAATGGCGCGTGGGTTAATCAATTATTCATCGCTATCGGCAAAGTGAGTAATTTTGCATGTGTCGTTGAAAAAATTGATGAATTACTTATTTGACGAATGAGTTAGTTAAGGAGAATGGTGGTAGGGAAAGACGCGTCTTTTTCGGTAAAATATGCATATCGAAGGGGTTTTCCGAAACGGTGGCGGATTCTCTAATACACTATTCCAGTTACGAAGCAATCAGTAGATAATCAACTAAAACATCTCTAGATATCAAGGAGATTGATATATCAGATTCTCAGAGTAGTCAGTTTAAGTTGTCGTTATGAGCTACATTTGATAGTCTACGCATGGATATTCCGGGAGCAAAGTTTGCACAGATAGAGAAGGAGGCCAAGGTGAACATGAGGAAACGGATGAGCCATTTAATTGAATAAGTCAAAAACAGGAGAACACAGCTTAAACGTTGTAAAGATAAAAAAATTGCTGTGGAGAAAAAGTGTGCAAAAGTATGTAAACATAAGATGAATACAAAAATCCTTAAAGTACAACTCGGACGGTGGGAGGAGATACGAGAGGGTTGGAATAGGTGGAGAAGGTAGAAGTGAATGGCAGATACAGCCATTTGTAAAAAGGGTGTGGTTTTCTTGTGTTTTCCTCCTACCGCAAAAACATGAGTTTAGGACCAGCTGACCTACGCTTTTTTAGGCGGAAGAGGGAAGAGAAGCAAAATGCAAGCTGTTTACTAGTAGCTGTATGTATGTAAGCAAAATTGAGTTATTAAGTTGATTTAAAAGATCATCAAGGTTTGAAGGAAGTCGACTTGATGAAATGGAGATAGGAAGGGGAGCGGATCAGCGAAACAGATTGATGTCACGACTGATCGGAGGGTGGTAGGCCAAGTCGGCGGGCGTTGTCAAACGAGACGAGTGACAGTCCGTAACACACTTGACCTGCAACAACAGGGACGATCACCACATCACTGCAGAGTGTAGACAGGGTTTTCCTGGCCTTTTTTTGTTACTGTTTTTGAGAAGGTTTTTTTGTAGGGTTTTGACAAAGTCAGGCTGAAGTTTTTAGCAAGAAGGGTCAATGCAGGAGAGTTAGGAGAGGAGGGAACAAATGGCAAGGAAACAACAGAACAGGGTGGGGGACAGTCTGGTCTAGCATTAGCTCAGTGGAGACAATGAAAGGATGGAGGCAATTTATAACTTTGATTTCAAGTGAAGATGTCATTAGGGCATCCTATAGACCTTTGGCGTTGTTTGGGCGGACACGAGCGCGAAGTGGTTGTCCGCTGGGCGAAGGCAATATTGCATGCAAGATGGGAGTGAGGGATTCGATGCATAATATATAGTCATGCAGTCGCGCATGAGAACTTTGTGAATCGTTGACCTAACGTCTCGCTTAAATTTCCTTCATTTTTCTAATTTGTTTATTTTTTCTTATTCCCTGCTTCTTATTTCCTCGCCATGTCCCAGCCCACTTCTTCAACTTCTGCTGGCCCCTCCTATCATCCCGCAGCCGCAGCCTACCCCCCCACCCAACCTGCTCCCCTCTTTCTTGAAGATGATGACCAATACATCGATGCCGCCCTCTTGACCGCTGCAGATCCTGACCATTTGCTCAGACTCACCCGCACCGCAACGGAGACTATCCACCAGGTCATTGATGAGGATGATCGTCGTAGAAAGGCAAAGAAAGATCGTCTGGGTCGTTTAAAACGTAAATCTTCCTCTTCAAATAGAAAACGCCAAAACACAACCGGCTCTTCTTTCCATCAAACGCTCATCAACCTTCATTCTGGTGGTCGTCCAATATCGCCCCCTCTTTCTCATAATGGAAAACCGTCCCAGTCGATTCATGTACCAGCTATCCTTCCTCCCATGCCTAGAGCTCCTGAACCAGATCCAGAGCCAGCTTCAGAACTCAATGATGAACACACCAAAAATTTAAGAGAACTCGAAGATTCACCTGCTGCAGATCATGTCCGCTCTCTTCAGGCGAACAACCTACCTCGTCGGAAGGTTTATGTCAACCTGGTTCTTCCTACTGGCCAGATTGACTCAAAGGGTGACCCCCTGGCTCAATACGTTCGAAACAAGGTTCGAACTACAAAGTACACCATATTCACCTTCTTGCCAAAAGTGAGAACTCTTCAATCTGATTTTTTTTTTTTTTTTTTTTTTTTTTTCCTTCTTTCCCAATTGATCCTGATTTACCAAACTAACATCTATCTTTATATATATATATTTTTGATAAATTATAGAATATTTATGAGCAATTTCGGAATGTGGCCAATATTTACTTTTTAGTTCTTGTCATTTTTCAAGTTTTTCCTATTTTTGGTGCGGCTACACCTCAAGTTGCTATGCTCCCCCTTTTATTTATTCTCAGTGTTACAGCAGCAAAAGACGCCTTTGAAGATTACCGTAGATATATGTTAGATAATTCCGTCAATAATTCACCTTGTACTCGATTAGGAGATTGGAGAAATGTTAATGTCCCTCGTGGAGGTGGTGGCTCCTGGTGGGAAAATTTAGAATGGCCTTGGGAACACGAGCGTGTCATTGTTGACTCTGTGGGTCAGAGGCGAAGGGTGACCAAAGGAGTCCGAAAATTGCGAGAGAGAGAGAGAGGTCAATTTAATACCGATTTCTTGAAATCTGAACGCGCTAAAATGCTTCTAGACGGACGCACATCTGAATCCATTTATGGACACGCACTCGGAAACCCCAGTAATAAAAGTTCTGATTCCAAAATATCTTCCGAAAGTGGCCATTTACGGCAGACACCGGGTAGAAAAAGCACGGTGACTAGCCATAGAGTTTCATCTGTTAGAGGCGGGAATGTACTAATTGATTACACCATCCCCACACCTGGTACCGCAAGATGGGAGAGAACTTTATGGAAAAAACTTGAAGTGGGTGACATCTTGCTTTTAAGAGAAGACGAGGCCATTCCAGCAGATATAGTTATTCTTTCAACCTCTGATCCCGATGGCCAGTGCTTTGTTGAAACTCAAAATTTGGATGGGGAAACCAATTTGAAGCCTAGAAGAGCCATCAAAGCAACACGTCAAATATGTGATGAAGAGGATCTAGAGCACAGTCATTTCGTTATTGATTCAGAAGCCCCAAGTGCCAATTTATATGCTTACAGTGCAACATTAAAATATTGGACAAAAGATGAAGATCTTGGTAAAGAGCATCCTTTAACAGAAGGGAGAAAACTTTTGAAAGGAAGTGAGAAAAGAGAAGTAATAGGTATTAACGAGCTTCTGTTGCGTGGATGTACTCTCCGCAACACTCAATGGGTAATGGGTTTAGTAATCTTTACAGGGAAAGATACTAAAATTATGTTAAATCAAGGTATTGATTTTTATCTCATCTTCTTTTTTTTAACAAAAATATTGATCAGATGTTATCTGGATTTTTATTCTTCGCATCACAATTTATATCCTTAATTTCGCGCTACCACTAGGTGATACACCGTCCAAAAAAGCGAAGATCAGTAAAGAAACCAATTTTGCTGTGATCATCAACTTTATTATACTAGTTGGTCTATGTGTCATCAACGCTATTGGTGATGGGCTTTATCTTAGCAAAACTGATACTAGTGCTTTTTTATACGAGCAAGGAGCCAATGTTTCTACCAACGCGGTGGTTAATGCACTTGTTACATTTGGGTAAGTTTTTTCCTGCCCATTTTAAGGGACGAGAAGGTGATCTGCTGGAACATGTCATTAGAAATATTAAACCATTAGCTACAATATTGCTCACAATAAAACTTTTTATTTATTTTTTATTTTTTTACTCTATTGTTTTTTTATATGATTGTGTAGGGCGGCTTTGATTTTGTTTCAGTCAATTGTGCCCATTTCATTGGTCATCACCTTGGAATTCGTCCGAACCATTCATGCCTTGATGATCTATCGGGATATTGATATGTATTACGAATCCTTGAATTGCCCTGCAGAGCCCAAGTCGTGGAATTTGTCAGATGATTTAGGTCAAATTGAGTACATTTTTAGTGACAAAACTGGAACTTTGACCCAGAACGTGATGGATTTTCAACGCTGCTCAGTATCTGGCATTTCTTATGGGGAAGGGGTCACGGAAGCGATGATGGGTGCAGCTAAAAGACAAGCTGCAGATGACTTGTCTCCTTCAGAAATTGACCCTCAATTCAACAGTCAAAAGTTACATGAGTCAAAACGTCAAATGATTGATTTAATGCAGAAATCTTTTAGGAATCCATTTTTCGATGAATCGAGTCTCACTTTGATATCACCTCAGCTGATTGAGGATCTGATCGATTTCAAGTCACCTCAACGAGACCGCTTAAAAGATTTTTGGAGGGCGATTGCCTTATGCCATGATGTAATAAGTAGTCGAGACGAGGAGGATGAAAGTCGCATTGAGTACAAGGCTGAATCGCCTGATGAGGCTGCTCTAGTTTCTGCAGCTCGGGACATTGGCTTTGTGTTCATGGGAAAGTCGGGTGATACGCTTCACCTGGAAGTTTTGGGCAGTTCAGAAAAGTACAAATTGCTCAAAACCATCCCCTTCAATAGCTCAAGGAAAAGAATGAGCTCCATTGTTAGATTCCCTGATGGAAAAGTTAGATTGGTTTCTAAAGGCGCTGATAGTATTATAATGTCAAGACTGGCTGCAAATCACGATGATGTGCTGAAACAGATGACCAATCGGGATTTGGAAACTTTTGCTACGGGCGGTTTACGGACTTTGTTGATTGCTCAAAGGGTTGTGGAGGAAAGCGAGTTGGTTGATTTTCTGCATCGCTTTGATCAAGCTTCTGAAAGTCCAAATCGTGAGGAAGAAATTGAAAAAGTTGCAGATGAATTTGAAAGAGGTTTGACAATTTTGGGAGCCACCGCTTTGGAAGACAAATTACAAGTAGGTGTGCCGGAAGCTATAGAAATGTTACATGAAGCTGGCATCAAGCTCTGGATTTTGACCGGTGACAAGCTCCAAACCGCAATTGAAATCGGTTATAGTTGTAATCTTTTAAAGAACTCGATGGAAATTATGATCATCAGTTCGGATACTGAGGCAGGCGCCAGAGCTCAGATTGAACAAGGTTTAGAAAAATTAATGGGTGCTTCGCAAATGAGTCCAGCGGCCCAATCACAGCCGCCGGGCTCTAATACCAACTCAAATGGTATCCCATATGAACCTATTCAACAAGACAGACCCAGAGACGGATATGCAGTTGTGATTGATGGCGATACACTTCGATATGCGTTGGATGGAAGTTTAAAAGCTAATTTTTTAGCACTTACTGTTCAATGCGAAACTGTTGTTTGTTGTCGTGTTTCTCCAGCGCAAAAAGCTTTGACAGTAAAATTAGTAAAAGAAGGGAAGAATGCTATGACTCTTGCCATTGGTGATGGTTGGTTTCCTTCTGTGTTATCTATTTTTTAAAAAAAAGAAACGAGACAATCAAATATAGATCCTATCAATTTAGTAAATCAGTTTTCTCATCAACCTTCTCTTTATCTTTCCCTCCCTCTTGTTTATAGGTGCCAATGATGTTGCTATGATACAAGAAGCTCATATCGGGGTTGGAATTGCTGGCTTGGAAGGCGCTCAAGCTTCAATGTCTGCAGATTATGCACTTGGACAATTTCGTTTCTTGACTAAACTTTTACTTGTTCATGGAAGATGGTGCTACATCAGGATAGCTGATATGCATGCTAACTTCTTTTTCAAAAATATTATTTGGACCCTCTGTTTATTTTGGTATCAAATATTTTGCAGTTTCAATGGTAGTTATCTCTTCGAGTACACGTATATTATGCTTTACAACTTGGTATTTACATCATTACCTGTCGGTTTAATGGGCGCATTTGAGCAAGATCTAAGCGCTAAAGTTTCAATGGCTTTTCCTGCTCTTTACAAACGCGGAATCGCTGGATTACAATATACTCGAGCCAAATTTTGGGCCTACCTTCTGGATGGAGCTTATCAATCAGTCATTGCATTTTTTGTTCCTTACTTGATATACTACAATACCCCAACAGTATCAAGAACTGGTAGGGATTTTAGTGTTTGGGAGTTTGGGACGACTGTCGCAATTGGCGCTGTCTTTGCTGCCAATAATTTGATTGCTATCAACACTAGGTATTGGCCTTGGTTCATTTTTTGTGTTATCACTGTCTCATCAACTATGGCAATTATCTGGACTGCTGTCTACTCGGCTTTGGCCTCATTTTATTTCTGTGATATTGTGTTATATATATTTTCGACAGTCGAATTTTGGGCATCATTTGTACTGGTTCAAGTCTTGGCTCTTTTGCCCCGATTTCTGTACAAGTATCTTCAAATCCAGTATTTTCCAATTGATTCCGATATAATTCGAGAAATCGTGATTGGCGGTGCTCACAAATACAAGCCAGGAAAGATGTGTCAAGAAAATGAGCAAACAGATGCTCAATTAGCTTCCTTAAGAAAATTTCTTCGAGAGGACGATTCTTCACATCGACGCAGGGGCAATTCCTTATCGTGTACATCATCGCCATTCCGCACTTCCCCAACTTGTATGGATGCCCCTCAACCTTCTTTCGGAACAAATGGTCGGAGCGTGGGGCAAGCAACATCTGCTCCTACACGACCAGCTGGACTAGTACATGATAGTTTAGAAATGACCACTGTTCAGACTAATCATGCCACTGTTTCTTTGCCGGAGTTGAAGGTACCAGAAGTGCCGCAAGAAGCAGCCTCAGGGTCAAGAAATAGGAGTATAAAGGCTGCAGCCGAGGACATAGAGTTTCATGATCCTTATGACGGATATGGTGATGGGGCATTATCCTCAGCGGTTTCTACCGCTCTACTAAGTTCCATTACTCCACCTCCTTCATCTGTGATCAAACCTTCTCGTGTTCAGCCAATGGAAGGTATTCGGTGCGGTAGTCCTAGATCTGATGATGGATTAACATCATATGACCGATCATCATTCTCAAATGGCGAGCGATCGCACAACGTTCGTCCATTTACCCGGAATAGTATTCTTTGGCAAGTCGACTCTCCGGCCGAAGACTCATATCTGGATGATTTTCTTAGTTCGATGAATAATTCAAGCCCTCATTATCCAGCAGGACCTTCTCCTAGTTCTTATCTCACCGCCAATAATTTTCCGCCCTCACCTGCGTCTTATCTTACTGCGAGGAATGGTCAATCCTCACCTGCTAGTCATGATGACTCTATTGTCTTAGTCGATGAAGAAGATGCTCAAGTTGTTAGTCCAAACGGAAGAATCCACAATGTTGCCCGAGCCCGGTGACAACAACTTTTGTTTTGAAAAAATTCATCTCGGACTCTTGATCTATTTATCTGGTTTTAGACTAATGAACGTGGTATAGTGTGTAAAATAGTAGGGTTTGTATTTCATCTTTAACTCTATAAATAATAATGCATTAAAAATCATAATTTAGTCGTTTTCGAATTTCCATTCTGTCAAAAATTAGTTAATTCAATTATTATGGCAGTCTTTTTTTTTCTTTCAATGACAATCTGTTTCTCTTTTTAACCCTCATTATCGAAGACTCGTGCTGAAGTTTTTATATTGCTGATTGATTTATTTTTTGGGATTTGTGCGCAAGTGCTGTGAAGTGTGGCGAATGAGCAGTTCATATAGATTGGCTTTGTTTCTTCTTTTTTTTGCGCATATGTAGCAGTATTTATTGTGTTAATCTCTAGTAAAGTACACATATGTAAATAAAATTAGTGTAAAGCAATGGATAACACAGTGTGTGAGTCTATATGTGTGATGCATTGTTTGAAGAGGTGGAATAAATGTTGATTGATTGGACTGGTGAAGTAGTATGTTATGTAGAATCTACATGTAGGAGGTATCAAAGCCCTTGTGTCTACTACTATCTATGTTGGTTGGGTTCCCCATTTTTAGTGGAGGATGATTCTAGTACGCTGCTAGACACGAGGCTGGTGTATAAGAGAATTGAAACAAGATATTTATTATTTCTCAAATACCCAACTTACATGTTTTAATGGTAGTTTGATTCTTCACTCATCACATCCATCATTAATTTGTTATATTCAGTCGCATGTTATATTCTTGGTGAATCTTATTTTCAGGTCTTCTTTGGCCTTTAGATTACTTAAAATAGAATAGAAGGGGGGAGGGAGGAGGAGGAGAAGAATGTGGCACATTAGTGGAATTTGGAATCTATTTTTATTAATCTTTCACTTATTTCCATTGTGGGCTTCAAATAAGAGAAAGATATGAGAGAAATAATAATAATAATAATAATAATAATAATAATAATAATAATAATAATAATAATAATAATAATAATAATAATAATAATAATAATAATAATAATAATAATAATAATAATAATAATAATAATAATAATAATAATAATAATAATAATAATAATAATAATAACAATAATAATAATAATAATAATAATAATAATAATAATAATAATAATAATAATAATAATAATAATAATAATAATAATAATAATAATAATAATAATAATAATAATAATAATAATAATAATAATAATAATAATAGGGGGTATCAATGTTCAGGGATCTGCAATTAGGGATCAGGAATTTTTTTTACCGGGATCAGACATTATTAATTGCAGAAGATTCTTATCCACTAGCCTCAGGGCTAGTGGATAAGGAATCCATAATAATGCACTATCCCGCCTCTTATACCCCAATTTCAGTTCCTAATTCCTGATCCCAAACTCATCTCATCCATGATGGATTTTAAAGAAAGTCACATGACTTATAATTGCTGATGCCATCCTTAAGTCTCTCCTCACTCTATGCTACTTAATTTTGGTGGCAAACACTTAAGTTTTTTTTTCTATCTACACACCCCAACTGCACATTTGGCGGTGAACTCCCACTTCCCACTCATCACCTAAACCTTCTGCCAATAACCTTTTCTACCAAAAATAATGAAGCACCTCTCTACTAGGAAGCAACTTCACACAGCTATGAATGCTATCACTTTAGTTTTAGCCACTGACTCTGATTCTGACTCTGGTTTGGAAGACACTTTAGCTTATATGTCTTTTCAATGATCTTTATGAAGAAGAGGATCCCAGACCTGCATCAGCTCTCCCCTCCCTTGAATCACAAAACATTCTTTCCACCAGCATACGCTCTGTCATTATGCCAACCACCCTCCAACATTTTGAAACACAACCCTTTTGTCACTGGACGACCTACGCACAAGGTCAAGGGTGCTCCTAGAAGTGAGATGAGGAGAGTAGTTTAGAAACTTCTTCGAAGCACAGAGGAAATGTTCGAGGAAGTGATTCAAAGATGACTCGAAGGAATAGCTACTGCTTCAAGATATGTTTGATAAGAATTCTAATATAATTTAAAGGTAATATTAATATTCTTAAGATCTCACAAAGGGTTAGAAACTCAATAATCAAAGATTTAAGATTTAGAAATGATTACTGAGAAAAATAAGGAAAGATAAAATAATAATGATTTAACCTAAAGCTTTACCACTATTAACTACATATACGTTTTATAATTTAATTCTAAAGGAATATTGAACCACAATCCAACCCCTTTTATATCCATTACTCCTCCTCGCATTGACCTCATACCCATCCATTATTCCGCACACCACAGACCTCCAAAATACACCTGTTACACCAGGACCCTCCTCACTAACATCCATTACCCCTTTTAATCCTCCACTAACTATCCCGTCCATGCTCACTACCCCTTTTAATAACCCACAGGTACTTAATGAACCTTTTAGAGGACTATTAAATTAACTATTGTGCTGTGTGTCACTTATTGAGGAAAAGACTGAAACACATTATTGAGAGATTGATTAAATTAGATTTAAAGTTTAGACTAGCACAGATGAATAGTGAGTACACAAAGGAAAGTTTCAGTCGCTATGTAGAATTGTTTTCTGCACTTCGAGTATGGATTTAGATCTCTATATTATTGATTTAATGAGCTGCTTTTGCCTCGAGTGTCACGTGGCGCGTGACAGATTCCCGGGTATAAAACGCAAACTCCGTTGAGTGTGCGACATATTCTTCCCACACTACTTTCTCTCAACTCTTCTTTTTTAATTATTTTATATTTATTATATCGACTTGTCCTACCCCAACTCCCACGCCTCCACACCCCAAAGTGGATGGTGGAATCGTTACCCGGCAATATTCTCAAGCCTGCACAGCCTGCGAATCGATGGAGTATTTTTGCGTCGAAAGCACGGCTACACGAGGTCCTTGCCAGAAATGCGAGTTTTGCTGCTGGAGACGGGTGACGTGTGATGCCCTATCAAAAAATACAGACATCAAACAAGGATTTACAAAAACTAAATACTGGGTTATACCGAAGACCAAAGAGGTGGTCAAAGAAATCTGGGACATGTTGGTTGGGGACGATCGGTCGGTGGAAGAGATTGAGGAGGAGTTCAAGGATACCATGGCAGCCTGGGTAACCCAGGCCACTGGTAAAAGACGAGGGGTGGAAGAGGAGGTAGATGAGTTGGTTGAAGAGGATGAGGATGAAGTCCCCATCTCGAGGCGGACACCGAAGAAGCGGCGGATGGTCATCAAAGATGATGAAGAGGAGAAGGAAGTGACGGTGGAAGTCACCCCAAAATTATTTTTAGAGGCTGACCCATTTTTGAAGTAAGTCTGTTTTTCTTTTATTTTAAAAAATTTTGTTACTGATGACTGTATGTTTTAGAATTCAGATGTCATTGTGGAAGCTGCCCCATCACTTCCAGTTGAGGAAAATAAACCAGTGATTGATTTGAGGGAGGACAACAAAGAAACTCTTGACCAAGTATGGCCGAAGAACCCTCGGCAGGGTTGACGAACTTGATTCATCGAAGATTTAAGTGGTGAGGTCGACAAGATTGTTGATGCCGCCTCCTTTGATGTGGCAGAAGAATTACTGGAGATTGGAGAAGTGGTGCTGGTAGGAGAGGAGGAGGTATTTGAAAAATGCAGGAAGGATATAAGAGTGGTTTTGGAAAAAATGAAGAAATTGGTTCAGGAGAAAATACAGGAAAAAATTTGAAATGGAAAGAGAAAAAAGAAAGAAAGAGGGAAAGAAGAAAAGTAGAAAGCAATTTGTGTATTTATTTATTTATTTTATTTTGTTGTTTTAATTGAAATTTTAATATATATTTTATAAGATTTTGAGAAAGAAAAAGAAAAAAGGAAAAAAGAAAAGATTTGAATAAAATTTTGTTTTAAATTTTGAAAGAAGAAAAGAAAGAATGTTTAACTGATGAAATTTTAGTTTAAGTTTTGAAAAGAAAAATTTAATTAAGAAAAAAGAAATAGTTGATTGAAAAAATTTTGTTTGAAATGAAAATTTAATGAGAGAAAAAATTTGTTATTTGTGAAAGTTTATTTATTGAAGTTTTTGAGTAATTTTGGTTATTTGAAAAGAAATAAGAAAAATAGTTTTGAAAAAAAGAATTTGAAAGAAAGAAGTAATTTGTTTGAAGAATTTTAAAAGAGAGATTTAAAGGTTGAATTGAAGTTTGAAAAAGATTGTCGTATTGAGTTCGTGAAAAATTTTGATAGTTCAAAGAAAAAGAAATAAGGGAAAAGAAGAAAAGTTTGAAAGGAGAAAAAGAAAGAAAATTAAAGGAATTATTGATTTTTAAGTTTTTATTTTAATGAATTTTAAGATTTTATTTATTATTTATTTTATTTTATTTTTTAATTTTAACTTTTTAATTTAATTTTAGTTTATTTTATTTTATTTTATTTTATTTTATTTTATTTTATTTTATTTTACTTTATTTATTTATTTTTAAAGAAGGTTTAAAAAAGCTTTTGAGAAGAAGAAAGAAGAAAAGAGAAAACAGAGTAAGGATTTTTAGAAGAGAAGAAGTTTTAGAATTTTTAAGAAAAGAAATGAAATGAGAAAGAAATGAGAAAAGAGAAGAGAAGAGAAAAAATAAAAGAGAGTTCTAAGGTTTTGGTTTTAAAGGATATTTAAGATGAAAAGATTTTAGGATTTCAGGGGCATTAGAAACATTGATGGCTGGTTCCCAGGATGTTTTGTCTGAGTCATTGAGGAAGCCTTCCCATTCCATGAGGTATTGAAGTTTCCCCTTGTGCATTCTTGAATCAAGGATACGGCTTACTTCCCACTCTAGATGGTCTTCTACTTTGACTGGTTCTGTAGCAGGTTGGTTCCTGCCTGGGTATGTTTCTCAAGCCAGTTTCAGGAGAGATACATGGAAAACAGGGTGAATAGCCTGCCATTTAGGAGGTAGTTTGAGTCAAAATGCAGTTTTAGAGACTTCAGAGTCAATTTCGAATGGTCCCAAGCGTTTTTCAGCCAGTTTCTTTGATGGTTGAGTTGTTCAAATGTTTTGTGTGTCGAGCCATACTTTGTCGCCTGGTTTAAAGGAAGGAGCAGATTGTCAATGTTTGTTGGCCTGTTCCTTGTACCTTCAAATTGCCAATTCCAAGTGTGATTTAAGTTCTTCTTGGAGTTGTGATATAGTTCAAAGATAATGTTCCACAGGATGACTAGTTCCTACATGGATTGAGTTGAATCAAGGATGTCTTCCATAAAAAGTTTCAAAAGGAGATTGTTGTGTCAAAGAATGAGTTGAGTTATTATAAGCGAATTCGGCAAATGGTAACCATGTGGTCCAATTGTCTTGTTGGTAACTGAAATACATTTGAAGGTATTGTTCAAGGATTTGGTTGACCCTTTCCGTTTGCCCATCGGTTTCAGGATGATAGGCTGTGGAGAGATTCCTCGTGATATTGAGTTGTTGACACAATTGAGTCCAGAATGTGGATACAAACAATGAGCCTCTATCTGAAATAATATCATTAGGTAAGCCATGTTTGGAAAATACATATTCTAGAAACAATTTTGACAAATCTTCTGCTGTAGCAGTAGTAGTGGTTTTAATGAAAATAGTCATTTTTGAAAATCTATCTACTATTACTAATATAGCATCAAAATTATTAGAAAGAGGAATTTGAGAAATAAAATCCATTGATAAAGATTCACAAGGTTTAGAGGGAATAGGGAGTGGTTGAAGCAACCCATGCTTCCGGTGACAGGGAGCCTTATTCCTATTACATTTGTAACAAGATCTTATATAGGCCTTGATTTCTCTGGTCATTCCTGGCCAGAAGAAATCCCTCGCTATTAACTGGTAGGTTTTATCAACCCCAAAATGACCAGCTAATGGAGAATCATGTCGACTATTGAAAATCCATAATTTTATTTCATTATTGTCGGGTATGACTACTCTACCTTTGAAAACTAATAGACCTGATTCAATACTAAATCTTTTGGCCCCTTGCTTTGAGAGTATTTTGTATTTTATCCCTAAACAATAATTGTCCTTTGACTGAACTTTGAGGATGTTGGATAGTGGATTTTGAAAAGATTGAATGGTAATTGAATTAAGTTGATGAGTCATTAACATTGATTTGTTGAAAATTGATTTCACATTTGCTGGGTTCTTGTCAGCAAATGCATCCCCCCGCTGTGGGTAAACGTCTTCCTGATGTGGCAGGATATCTGGGACAATGCAGTTCTTACCTGGGCGATAGGAAATAGAAAAAGGAAATTCAGACAAAAATTCAGCCCACCTGGCTTGATGCCTGGTTAACACTTTGGAAGACATAAAGTGTTTCAAAGCATTATGGTCAGTTAGGATTTGAAGAGGACTATCTAGGCTGAGAAGAAAAGAGCATCATTTTTTAAGACAATGAATAATAGCTAAAAGCTCCTTGTCATGAATTTCATAATTTAATTCTGCGGCAATGAGTTTGCGTGACTCAAAAGAAACAGGATGAAACAATTTTGTTTCAGGATTGAATTGAGAAATGACCACTGCCATAGCATAATTGCTAGCGTCTGTCTCGACTATTGTCAAAGAAGAAGGATCAAAGTGTCAAAGAATTGGAGCTGTGGTAAACGCAGTCTTCAATGCTTCAAATTCCTTTCGTGCTGTAGAAGTAAAAACAAAAGGAATATCTTTTCTAAGAAGAGAGGTAATATTGGAAATAGTTTTAGAGTAATCTTTAATAAATCTATATATTTTGGCAAAACCCAAAAATCCTTGGAGGGATTTAATGGTTTTGGGCTCAGGCCATTCCATGATTTTTTGGACCTTTTTGTCGTCCATGACTAAACCATCAGTGGACAACTTAAAAACCAAAAAATCAATAGTTTTAAGATGGAATTTTCATTTATTGTGCTTGGCATAGAAACCGTGATCTCAAAGGCAATTTAGAACCTGTCAAACATGATGAATATGTTCATCTAGTGTCTTTGAGAAAATTAAAATATTGTCTAAGTAGACGACAACAAATTTTTTAACAACATCTTGAAAGATGTCATTAACAAAAGTTTGAAAAGTAGATGGTGCATTACATAATCCAAAAGGCATTACTAAATATTAAAAACTACCAAATATAGTGCGCATTGCAGTCAGTGGTTCATGACCTTCCGCAATGCGAATAAGATTATAAGCGCCTCTAAGATAAATTTTAGAAAAGATATTAGCACCATTAAAAAGGGTAAGAAGCAATGAAATAGGAGGAACTGGATATGCATTCTTCTTTGTAACTCTGTTGAGCTTTCTATAGTCAACACACAACCTAAGGCTACCGTCTTTTTTCTTTACAAAAAGAACAGGGGAGCCGGTTGGAGATTTACTGGCTCTGATGAAACCTTTGGCTACATTCTCTGCAATTTAGTCTCAAAGAACTTGAGATTTGTCCTTCAATAAAGAATAGACAGAAACTGCCGGAGGTAATGGACCTATTAACTCTATTTGATGGTCATAGGGTTGATGAGGTGGTAATATATCGGCCTTGCGGATTGAGAAAACATCAAGGAAATTGTGATAGATTTCTGGTAGAGTTGATTTAATGGCTTCAAAGTTGATTTGGCCGTCCTCATCATCTTTGAGAGAATCTGTCGAGGGAAGACCAGAATTGAGAGAGCATAATTTGACTACTTCGAGTGAAGTGATCGAGCTAGAAGGGTTAGCCACTTGCTCATTTAGAGAAAGATCATATGCTTGCAAGTCATCTGGCAGAGATTTGTCCTCAAGCAGGACATTGTCAGGCGGGTTGTTTAACTCCCTATTGACCTGCATTGAAGAATCAGAAATATACTTAGTGTGTGGGGTGATAAATCCCCGTGACCAATCAATTTCAGGATTCCAATGCATTAAAAAGTCATGGCCAAGGATGGTATCGTCCATTCTTGGGGCGTCCAATACTGATAATTCCCACTCAAAGGGGGGAAAATTTGGAAAGTTGAAAACCCATAAAACTTTCTTACTTACCCAATATTTGGGTTCCTCTGATTTGACCAAATAAATTGGAGTTTGATCAATATCTGTGAATTTCAGCTTTAAATTCTCGGCAAAAGATAAACTGACAAAAGAAATTGAAGCTCCAGAGTCTATAAGACAACTAAAGGGGGTATCCTCCTTGAAAAGAATGAATCTCAAGCAGTTTAAGGCAACTCCAGTCCTTAAGACATGGAGGTTCTGTGCACTGGGAGAGATAAGATAGTTTGCTTTGCACACAAGTAAACTATCTACTAGTTTTTTGACCTTGAACTAGTACCTTCTCTTTCCTTCAACTTTATACAATGATCCAGCTTGTGCTTACCCCCACAATACATACATAACCCATTATCCGCTCTTCTCTTCGTCTCAGCTTCTTTAAGTTCCCCTTTAGGATCCAGTATTGTGCTGATATCACCTGGGGTCGAGCTTTTAGGTCAAGGTTTGTCCTTTCCCTTATTGGGTTGGGATTGAGTTGTCTGTGGGTGTGAAGAAGGTCCCAATTTAAAATTTAGGCCTTGAGATTTGTTGGCATATTGACGATGTTGAAGTCGTCTTTGGTAAACACCATTGAGTTTGAGGGTTGGATCCATTAAATCCGTTAAAGTAGTCATCTTCTGACCGTGAAGATTTAACTGATCCAGAATCCTCAAAGGAAGTCCTTTTTTGAAATGATACTTGAGGGCAGCATCATTCCAATCTACTCGAGTTTGAAGTGCTCTGAAGTTCGAGATATATTCAGAGGCTTTACCATTATCACTCATGCGAAGAAAATCAAGTTCAATTTCTGCGTTGTCAGTTTTGTTAGGGTCACCGAGAAACGTAAAGAGTTGGTCTTCGAACTTTTCCCAGTTATTAATAAGTAAGTGGGTTTCAGTCAACGAGAGCATGAGAAGATAAGGTTCAAACCGTCTTGCTGCTTTTCCGGCTAGAAATGAAGAAGCGTAAACAACCTTTGATCGGTCGTTATTGAAGGTTCGAGGGTCATTATAGAGCAGGAGCTTGCAGGTTTGCAAGAAGGGCCACAATCTGTCTGGATGTTCTCCATCAAATTTATCAGGAGATTTCATAGAAAGAGTTTTGAATTTAGATCCCTCCAAAGACGTTGGATTGGAAAGGGTTTTCATGAAAAGTCTCATGAAGTCTTCCAGAGAATTATATTGTCCAGGTTCTGAAGCTTGACCAGAAGGGTGAGTAGCAGGGGCAGATGGTGCCTCATGCATCATATCCTCTCCTTCTTCCTCGCTAGAATCATCAAAATCCTGGGGGATGTCTTCTGCAGATTGGACTGAGTGTCCCCGTTCCCTAAGGTTGAGAGGTTCCAGGGAGTGAGTGCGGGAAACAGGTCGTGTGGCTGTTGGCCTGCCTCTGGCGCAAGCCCTAGTAGTAGCGCCTGTAGGAGTGCATTGAACAGGTGCCATTTAAAGAATTTAAAACACCTGAAAAAAGGACGTAGTAGTGCCAAAGAATGAAAACTATGGAGAATTAAATTATACTGTCACTGGAAAACCTACGCACAAGGTCGAGGGTGTTCCTGGAAGTGAGATTGAGAGAGTAGTTTAGAAACTTCTTCAAAGCACAGAGTAAATGTTCGAGGAAGTGATTCAAAGATGACTTGAAGGAAGAACTACTGCTTCGAGATATGTTTGATAAGAACTCTAATATAATTTAAAGGTAATATTTATATTCTTAAGATCTCACAAAGGGTTGGAGACTCAATAATCAAAGATTTAGGATTTAGAAATGATTACTGAAAAAAATAAGGAAAGATACAATAATAATGATTTAACCTAAAGCTTTACCACTATTAACTATATATACGTTTTATAATTTAATTCTAAAGGAATATCAAACCACAATCCAACCCCTTATATATCCATTACTCCTCCTTGCATCAACCTCATACCCATCCATTATTCTGCACACAACAGACCTCCAAAATACACCTGTTACACCAGGACCCTCCTCACTAACATCCATTACCCCTTTTAATCCTCCACTAACTATCCCGTCCATGCTCACTACCCCTGTTAATAGCCCACACATACTTAATAAAACTTTTAGAGGTCTATTACATTAACTATTGCGCTGTGTGTTGCTTATTGAGGAAAAGACTAAAAAACACTATTGAGAGATTGACTAATTTAGATTTTAAGTTTAGACTAGCGCAGTTGAATAGTGAGTACACAATGGAAAGTCACAGTTGCTATGTAGAATTGTTCTCTGCGCTTCGAGTATGGATTTAGACCTCTGTATTATTGATTTAATGAGCTGCTTTTGCCTCGAGTGTCATGTGGTGAGTGACAATGAAGAATGATTACATTAAACATTATACTAAGTTTCATAGATATCTCTTTCGTGACTTTTGTGATGATATGAAGTGTAAATTCTTAATGTATTTTCATGAAACCCCTGCTAATAATACTGAAGATTTAATCAAGAGAAGAATTTTAATGCAAATCTTTGATAATGATGTTGAAAGTTTTCAAAGAGAATATTTATTTTAATTTCCTTCTCTTCTTTAGAATCTAAATACTTTAATTCTTTTTGGTGCTGATAACTTGTTTTTTTCTGGTTGATTTTAATTCTTTTTAAACATCATATAATTTTCATAATTTGAAATAAATTTTTAATAAACCTTATTTCCCTTGTGATGAGACAACTACTGAGAGAAAGGTTTGAATCCTTTCAGAATCTCCTCTACCAGTCTCCACCTTTTTCACAGCATGAGAGAGAGGGCCTCCCTAATGAGCTGTATAATTTTGATTCAATTCTCATTGGCCTTCCCCCTGAACCAAATACTATTATTTTTTTCTTGCCATAAGGTCCTCCAAGCTTCACCTAAAATATTCTCCCATAGAGACCCACTAAATCCAGATCCTATCCTTCTTCTATGACTTAGCATCACAAAATTCAAATAAATTTCCAACCCCTTAAAATCACTCCTACTTTTATCATTAATCATAATTTTCCATACATTCTTGACACTATTATTTTCAGCTTTTTAACAATCTCCATCAATAACCTTTAAGATCTCCATCTTTCTTTTAATCCTAAAATAAATCCATTTAATGACATCTTCATTCCCTAAAGTTAGTTGCACTGTTTCCATCAATGACTGAGTTGTCAAAATGAGTGAGTACCAGTTTGAGTACTGATGAACCAGTGATAAATTAAAAATGACTGAATTGAATATCCAACTTGATTAAAATTTCCTCATTATATCCCTGAAAGCCAAACTTTTAATCAATTTCTAGTTTATAGTCTTGGTGAACCAAAGAGAAAGTAATTTACCAGCTTAAGGTCATAGGGGACCAATGATTGACATTTTGCTGTTATTTCTAGTTTAAAGTCATGGAGGACCAAATCCCTATAGTTTATTTCCAGTTTTAGGTCATAGTGGACCAAATATTGTGTCTCTTGTATATTATTGAAATTTTCTTCTTTAGTATTCAGTTTTAAGTCTTGATGGACTAATAGATCCTGTATAACTCAAAAATCTTCATAAGTATTCAGTTTCAAGTCTTGAAGGACTAAAAGATATAAAAAACACAAATCCATAGTCTTGAAACATTCTTGAAAATTGGCCAATTTAATTTCTTGGAGGACTAACAGCATATCTTGAGATAGAATCCAACAAAAATTGCACTCCATGAGACCCTGTTCCCTGTGATAAATAGTAATGAATAATATTAAAGAAATAAACTAAAATTATAAAGAAAATTTATAGTTAAATTTTTATTTTATTATTATTTTTTTAATTTTTAATTTTTAATTTTTTAATTTTTAATTTATTTATTTATTACACCACACAATATTTGGGGGGGGGGGACTTGCTAGAAAGTCCTCATCTTGAACACAGATGGAACTCAGACTGAACTTATAATTAACTGATACTGAACTTTAATTTGAACTCATCTTTAGCTCTCAACCAATAATGGATGAGTCTGTGCTGGAATAATAGTAAAAGTTTAATGAATATTTTATAGAAATAATGACAAGGGCAGATTAAGAATCTGATCTATTCACAGAACTTTTTTTATAAAACAACATCTAATTTTCATTTTGAATTTTACTTGATCATTAAAAAGACTGAAAATTTTACTATTTATTTAAAAAGCATCACTTTTAACCTCTCTAATGATTTTATAAGTTTTCTTTTAAAAAATATATATAATAAGATCAGTGGTTATTTTTATTGATAACTCCTTTTAACCAAGAATTTGAAGCTTTCATTTTATAATTTAAACCATATTACCTTATTTTTTTTGTATTTTTATTAATTCTGATTGTGCAATATAAATATTTTCAGTTCAATGGATTTATTTAAAAAAACATATTGAAACATCAGAATTCTCATGTATTTTATTCTATAATACTGTGAAAAGACTCATAATTAAAAAAATAAAAGATAGTAATATGTTTTCCTAATTTCTGTTTCAATGAATTCCTCTCATAGCTTCTTTACACTAATCACTAATAATTAATAAATTGTTTTATTATAAGTTTAGAAAGAAGCATAATTCTTATACCAGTGGATTTTAATCAATTTTTTTACATTTTTATATTCAATAAGATGATTAAAATTGAAAGAAAATATATATTTGCTCTTTTTTTTGTTTTATCGAATATTCAACTACTAAGAATTTTTGCAATATACATTTATTCAATGTAATACATATATGATATTCTGGAACTTTTCATGATTTAATTCATCAAAATTGCATGTAAATATAGTTATTTGGTAGAGTAATCTCATGAGTTGAAATAATAAATCACTACTCAGTAAATTTTTCATATGAAAAACTGAAATTCAAGCTAGATGTGGAATTTTAAAGATAATAAAAACAAAGTAGTATAAATTTATTTAAATTTAAATTTTAGTGCTTGATTTTGCTTCAATGTTGTATTGCGGGATAATTTCAGTGTCAACATGGGATTAAGCACCATATGTTTTTCAAAGTGTTTTCATGTTAAAAAATGTGCTTCAGATAAATATTTTGATTGTATTATTGTTCAAGAGCTGAATTATATAAGTAGAAGTGGCACTTCTTCATAATTCTATCAGTTTCAAATTGAAAAACTATTATATGATACATATTTTGTAAGAAAGACACAATAGGTACTTTAGATTATGCCCATATAGAAAAGAAGGTGTAAAGGTAATCATATTTTGATTAAAAATAATATTATTTCATATTTAAAATGAATAGAAAAAACATTTCAATTCTATGGTGCTAAAAATAAATTAAGTGAAATTATTCAGCTACACTTTTTTAGTCTTTAGAGTAATAGTTTTGATAGGAATAACTCACAACTGAACACTTACACACAATCCTAAAATTAAATATATGGTTTCAGGATCTATCAATTATTTATTGCAATAATGATAATAATACTGATTAGTAGATCTTATATTATTTTTCTATTCAATTTCTAAGTGTATGAAAAACAATCCCTCTGATATTTTATTTAAACAGAAGAATTTATAAATCTTCTAAAATTGATCTTATCACAAAGCAATACTGGAATGAGTATATTGTTATAAAAATTAATTTAAATAGCATTATTTTAAATCTTCATTACAAATTTAAAACAGAAAATAAATATTAAAATTTGACTTTTTATAGAAATATATATTGATTTAAAAGAAATTTACTAATTTTTTTTTTACAAAACTTCCAATTTTATCCTGTGAGGCTTCACTTCAACTTACAAATATAAGTCTAAGCAATTAATATGATGCTCTGAAGACTCTATATGATGTGTACCTAAAGCAAATTTTTTTTTTGAAGTACTTCAAATCTAAGCAAAAGAGCTGATACCTTTTTTATATAATATAGTTGTATAAAATTAATGTTAAGTTATTTTCTTAATCTGCCATATGGAAAGAACTCATATCATAATAATATATGATAAACTTAAAACTATTTTAAATATGATATTTTATCAAAATGATTCTTGATTTGAACTTATTTTCACAACTTCAAAGTATTTAATAAAAAGATTTTGATATAAAAATATTATTATTTTTATATTTAAAAATACTTAATAAAAATTCTAAAAAAGTATAAATTTTTTCATGACTTAACTAGGCTTGAACCACACTTGTAAACAGGATTGAATTGTGAGTTCAATCTATGTTCCACCAAAAACATGATAATTTTTTTTTGAAAACATATATAGTCATTGCAATGAATAAAAATAGTGAAATAAAGGACTCAGAAATTTTTTTCTGTTACTGAATAGATTAATGTTATTATATTGAGGCAGATAAATTATTAAAGTTTCTTAAATTTTCAGTTATTACAGTCAATTATCCAGTTATATATAGTAATCACAAAATAAGAAATGAAGCTAAATGATTATATATGTAGATAGAACTTTTCATCAAACTTTAGTTGAATTATTTAATTTAATTCAAAGATATTTTTAATCTAACCAACATATTTTACTATTACATTTAAAAAAAATACAATAAGCTCATAAAATACATAATTTCAATTGTTTAAAATTTCTTTAAATGTTTTGTTTTAGTTTCAACTTTTTGCTACAATTTTCCAATCATATTATTTTTTTATATCATGTATACTTATCAGAAGCATACTTTCAATTCTTGTGTAAAAAAGAAAAATAGTATTTTGTTACCAATTAATTTATTATATTACTTTCTTAGTCTTAAAGTACATTTTAAATAAAAAATATTAAATAAAGATGTATAAACTATAGGTTTAAGTTCAAAAATATCAATAAAAGATAATTATCAATCATTTTTCATATTGGCAGAATAGAGCTGTAGATTGAGGGGGTGGACTCTGATTTTCGCCCAAATAATAGGGTACACTCTCCATTTTTTTCTACCTCAATTGACAACCTTGAAATCTCTCCACACAAAATTTTTCTACCTTGTCATTTCTGTTAATTCTATTACCACCCCCACCCTTTTATTGCCCTCCTGATACATTTGCTACACCCTCTAAGCTTCAAAATCCAAGTTAAAGCCCTCCTCACTATTTCTGTCCACTCTATTTTCACTTATAAAACAACTCCACCCCTTTTGCTACCATCCTCATCCCTCACCACTCCTTTCTTGCCTCTCCCTAACCTACCCCAACCCTTTAGACCTTAACCTATCTATTTTTTCCTCAACTCCACCCCACTCCTTTTATAACTAATTTAAATGCTTTCACTTTCAACCCCCTTTTTTCACTCTTCACCCCACCCCAATCAACCCTTTCAATTTTAATCCAACCCCTATGGCTTTCCAAATCATCCCCTTTTCTGCCTATGGAGAAAAAGGGGTTAGAAGGGGAGCAAAAGGAGTGATATCAAGAGAGTTGGGGTGTAAAGTAGTGAAGAGGGGAATAAATAGGGTGTTAAGGGGAGAAAAATAAGTGAGGGGGGGTGTAATGGGATGATTAGGGGTGGAGAAGGGGGAATAAGGGTTTGGGATGGGACAGTTCTTGGTAGACTTAAATAAAATGTAAGAGGGAGAAAATTTTAGATGGGAAAAGAATGAGATTTTAAGTTTGAGGGAGGAAAGTACTTGTAAGGAAAGTTTTGAAACAATGTAAGCACACAAATTATATAATATATTTTGAGACTTTGAAATCATAATGGCATGGAACATCCCAAAAAAAACTCAAAAATATTTTTCAATATTTATTAACCATAGATTTTATTCTCATGAAAATTTTATTTTTTATTCTGTTGATATAAAGATCATGATAAGTTATATTTTTAATAGAATTGGGCCCATTTCCTGTTTTAACTTATATGAATATGGGATGTAAATCAATCTTACAAATTGTTCTATTGACTAAATTTAATTTTAAATTAATTTAAAGAGTGTTTCAACTTCCACAAATTTTTTGAAAATGGATCAATAAATAATAATATTGATTGATATAATGAGAAAAGGCATTTATTTCTCAATTTTTTTCTAATAAAAATTTAATGAAATATAGAAATTCAATAAATATTTCTTAATGAATAATTTCTTAGAATATTGGATGTTTTATCTATATATTTATAGGATGAATACCCTATAAATTTTTGTGAAATCTCTTATAATTCAAAGTATCTGGGAATTTCATTAGATTCAAAAAATGAAAAAAATTTATGATTTTTCAAATTCTTATGAAGCCACAAGGCTAGATTGATAGTGGGGCTCATTTATTTTTTTATCCCTTCAACAAATCCTCTAATTCATGTTTAAATATTTTTTGTACTATTAATCAACTGTGGTTCAATGAAGGTTCAAATTAGTTTAAGGTGTTTTCAAAGTAAATCCACTATTTCTTCATGATTGTTTCATCACTGGCCCAATGTGTGCTCAATCAGATATAGAATAGGGTTCAAGGTTGCAGACTTGCTAGAAAGTTTGCCCCCATATTGTGTGGTGTTTTATTTTTTATTTTTTATTTTTTATTTTTTATTTTTTATTTTTTATTTTTTATTTTTTATTTTTTATTTTTTATTTTTTATTTTTTATTTTTTATTTTTTATTTTTTATTTTTTATTTTTTATTTTTTATTTTTTATTTTTTATTTTTTATTTTTTATTTTTTATTTTTTATTTTTTATTTTTTATTTTTTATTTTTTATTTTTTATTTTTTATTTTTTATTTTTTATTTTTTATTTTTTATTTTTTATTTTTTATTTTTTATTTTTTATTTTTTATTTTTTATTTTTTATTTTTTATTTTTTATTTTTTATTTTTTATTTTTTATTTTTTATTTTTTATTTTTTATTTTTTATTTTTTATTTTTTATTTTTTATTTTTTATTTTTTATTTTTTATTTTTTATTTTTTATTTTTTATTTTTTATTTTTTATTTTTTATTTTTTATTTTTTATTTTTTATTTTTTATTTTTTATTTTTTATTTTTTATTTTTTATTTTTTATTTTTTATTTTTTATTTTTTATTTTTTATTTTTTATTTTTTATTTTTTATTTTTTATTTTTTATTTTTTATTTTTTATTTTTTATTTTTTATTTTTTTAAAAGATATTCTGAAATTTGAAAATAAAAATTAAATATATGAAAGATTCCCCCCAGCCATTTGATGAGCCATACCCCTGAAATAATACACACATCCAAGTGCACCTTGGTGTGGCATACACAAGAAAAGAAATTGAAAACAAACATAAATTATTTTTGAAAAATTTGAAATACATAATAAACAAAAAATAGGAATGATCACTGGGCTGGCTCACTCCAATTTGTAAAAATGATTAGAAACCACCAGTGATCTTTATCTATGAAGAAATTAATTTTAAATAAATTCAAAATGAAAATAAAGTAAAATTCTATCATAAAAAAATTAAAAAATTGAATTTCATAAATCAAAAATAAAACATAAAAAAAATCCTTGAATCTGGCTTTGAATGAGCGTAATCAACTGATGTTGTGTTGATCCAGTTTATAGTCTTAGAGGACTTCCTATAAAACAAAAACAAAGACAAGAATTTAACTAGAAACAGGGAAACTATGGTAATGAACATTGTGGGGTAATTTTGTA
The DNA here is from genome assembly GCA_030280995.1 of Hemileia vastatrix. Taxonomy (NCBI): domain Eukaryota; kingdom Fungi; phylum Basidiomycota; class Pucciniomycetes; order Pucciniales; family Zaghouaniaceae; genus Hemileia; species Hemileia vastatrix. The sequence continues at coordinate 8,465,913 of JASXTE010000015.1, forward strand.
TAGAGCGACCAGCCCATAAATTTCCTAAAAACTTGCCAATATTCAATTAAGAAGGTTCCCCTTTGAACACTTTTACCAAAAATAAATTCATTTCAACACAATTTTTCACCATAAAATTTTAACATATGAATTTAATGATCGGTAGTTTCTATGATATTTTTAGTTTATACTCTCTTGTGGAGTAAAAAAAAGTTTTTTTTAAACAATAGTAAAGAAGGTTATGCTCATTTTGGAGAAATCTTCATAAAAAATGTTAGGTAGTTTATCCTCATTTTGGAAGTATTCTTGGTAACAATAGTTGGTAGTTTATCATCATTTTGGAGTTAGACTTCAGCACCCCTAATGCCCCTAGGATAGAACCACTTGACCTGATCAGCAGCTACCCTCTTCTTCAATACAATTCCATCCAACTCTTCTAACACATATGAACCTTCAGATACCTGTTCTCTAACTCTGTATGGTCCACTCCACCTATCTGAAAACATTCTTCCCCACTAAATTTCCAAACTCCTATTATACACCAAGACCATATCTCCAGTTTTAAAAGGATTCCATAATCTATGTGCCAGCCTCTTATCCCAATATCTAACTGACTGATTCCTAATATTCATCAGTTTTGAATATGCCTTTTCTAGAGTTTCTTCTTTCTTTTCTAACTGAACCATTATGGCACATAATAATTCTTCATTAGTTTTGATTGTATCCCAATCTACTCAAAGATATGATTCATCCCTAAATCAACTGGTAAAACCACTTTCTTTATACAAAATAGTTTTTATGGTGAATATCCAGTTGTTCTTTTGGCATTTATTCTGTCTGAAAATAAAACTAATGGTAAATAGTGCCTCCACATTTCAGCACTTGATCCACACATTTTGTACTAAAGCATCCTTAATAACTTGATTCCATCTTTCTAACATTTTTTCAGCTTCAGGATAATATGGGGTTGCTACTATAAACTTTAATTCAACTTTTGATATAGCCTCTCTAAATTGTGTCCCAAATTCAGGACCTCCATCAACTATTACAAACTTCATCACTCCATACCTATATAGCCAATTTTTCATTAAAAAATCTGCCACATTTCTGGAATTCAGATTAATAAGAGGCGCTTCCACTACCCAACCAGATAAATTATCTCTGGCTAAAATCAAATATTTATATCTCCCCTCCTTAATAATAACAGCATCCATACTAATTCTACCAAAAAGAGTATTTTAACCAGTTGCATCTTCAGGTTCTTTTGGCTTAAATAACTTTTCCTTTGACATTCTTCACATGACTGAACCCATTTTAAAACAGTCAAACTCATACCAGGCCACTTAAATCTATCAGCAATTCATCTAAAAGTTTTGCCAACTCCCATATTCCCAAGATCTTCATGCAGTGATTTCATAACCAATTCTTGCCTAAAATGCCATTGACTTCCTTTTTATAGCCTCCCATTCATCATTATCACTTTTGTCTGGCCTTTCTAAGATTAATAAGTAATTTACCATTTTATAATAGAAACCTGTCTTTCTCCAGACATCATCTTGAAAATCCATTAATATTATATCTATGGGCTCGTCCCTCTCTCCTGGATCACCTGCACATGAATAAGCCAATAACTTTAATTCTAGAATTTGCCTTTTTATCATTAAAGATTTTGAATTTTCCATCTTTGAAACTTACAACCTTTTATCAACCACATTTTCTTCTTTTTCATTTTTACCCTTTTCAGCATCATCATCATCATCATCTTTTTCAAACCTCTATTTTACCAATTTTTCATAAACACCCAACCTCTCTTTAACCAAATTTTCTAAAACTCCAACATATAAACCATTCACCAAATTTTTACTATCCCACACAATTTCACCATCCTCATCCATATACACAACATCACCAACCTCTTTTTTACCAAACTTATCTACACCAACATCAAACTCCCCAAGCACATAATTTACCATATTCTTATTATTTTCCAGTTTATCCTCATGGTGGAGGTCTTCATTATCTACACTTAATAAAACAGCCAATTTAACCTCATGGGAGAGGTAGTTGTCATAGTTATTCACAGATATTAATCCCTCCAGTCTAACCTCATGGGGGAGGTAAGGAAAGTCTTAGGCACATTATGTATTGGCCTTGATCACAGGTATATCTTTATTGAATTCCTCCAAGTCAGAATCTTCTTCAGTAGGTGGTCTTTTTGATAAGCCATCTGGCATTGTAAACTTCTTGCCAGGTTTTTGAACTAAATAAAAATAAAAATGTTGAATAAAAGCTATCCATCTAGTCATGGGTACATTCTTTATTCAAAATTTTTCTTTTGATTTAGTTCAAATGCCTGGCAAGACATTTACTATTCCAGATGGCTTATCAAGAAGACCACCTACTGAAGCAAATTCTAACTCAGAAGAATTCAATAAAGATATACCTGCAATTAAGGCCAGTACACAAGGTGCTGAAGACTTTCCTTACCTCCCCCATGAGGTTAAACTGGCAGGATTAATATGTTTGGATAATGAAGAGGACAAGTACCTCCACCATGAGGGTAAACTGGAAAATTATAAAAATATTATAAATTATGTGCCTTTGGATGCTGTTCATATTTAAGGAGGGAAGATATAAATATTTGATTGTAGACAGAGATAATTTATCTAGATGGGTAGATGCAGTACCTCTTATTAATTTGAATACCAGGATAATGAAAAAAATTTTTACAAAAAAATTGGGTATATAGGTATGGAGTGATGAAGTTGGTGACAGTTGATGGAGGTCTAGAATTTGGGACAGATTTTAGAAAAGGGCATCAAGTTATAAAGGATGCTTTGGTTAAAATGTGTGGAGCAAGTGCTGAAAACTGGAGGCACTATTTACCATTATTTTTATTTTCTGACAGAATCACTGTCAAACTGACAACTGGATATTCACCATACAAACTAGTTTTAGTCGGAAAGCAGTTTTACCAGTTGATCTAGAGGCTGAATCATATATTGGAGTAGACTGGGACACGGTCAAAACTACTGAAGAACTATTATGTGCAAGAATGGTTCAGTTAGAAAAGAAAGAAGAAACACTAGAAAATGCATATTCAAAAATGATGAATATTAGAAATCAGTCAGTTAGATATTGGGATAAGAGGTTGGCTCATAGGCTAAGAAGACCTTTTAAAACTGGAGATAAGATCTTGGTGTATAATAGGAGTTTGGAAAGTCATTGGGGAAGAATTTTTTTAGATAGGTGGAATAGGCCATACAGATTTAGAGAAAAAGTATCTGGTGGTTCATATGTATTAGAAGAGTTGGATGGAGTTGTATTGAAGAAGAGGGTAGCTGCTGATCAGGTCAAGCGGCTCTATTCTAGGGGCACTGGGTGTTACCAAGTCTAACTCCAAAGTAAAAATAAACTACCTACCAATGTTTATGAATTCTAACTCCAAAATAAGGATAAACTACCAACTATTGTTTTAAGAAGATCCCTCTAAAATGAGGATAAACTACTCTACTAACTTTTAAAGAAGACATACTCCTCAATAAAGTATAAACTAAAAAAAATTTAAATAAAATTAAATATCATGAAATTAGAATTTCTCAAATTTAATGATGAAAAATTTATTTGGAATGTAAGTATTTTGGTAGAAGTGCTCACAGGGGTACCTTCTAAATTGAATACTGTCAAGTTTGGGGGTGATTGATAGGCTGGCTGCTCTATAAATAATTACCCCACAATTTTTGTTACCATAGTTTCCCTGTTTCTAGTTGAATCCTGGCTTGGATTTTGTTATATGGGAAGTCCACTAAGACTGTAACCTGAATCAGTATGACATCAAGCAATTATTCTTATTTGAAGGCAGATTCAAGGATATTTTTTTTTGATTTATGAAATTCTATTTTTGAATTTTTTATTTTAGAATTTTATTTTATTTTCATTTTAAAATTACTAAAATTAGTTGGTTCAGAGATAATGATCACTGCTGGTCTCCAATCATTTTTTACAAATTGGAGTGAGGCCACCCAGTGATCATTTCTATTTTTGTTTATTATGTTTTTCAAAAATTTTAAAAGATTATTAATGTATGTTTTCAATTTATTTTCTTGTGTTACCCACATATAGGTGCACTTGAATGTGGGTATGATGTCAGGGGTACAGCTCATCAAATGGCTGGGGACATCTTTTATATATTTAGTTTTAATTTCAAAATTTCATAACATTTTTAAAAATAATTTTATTTAACTTTAATACTACAAATTCATAATATTATATTTTATTTTTTATTTTTTTTCTACTTTAAAGTTTTAAATAAAAAAAAGAAAGAAAAAAAAGTAGGAGTTTTTTTTAGGATTTCACATATATAGTTTTTTTAGTTTCTTTAAATTTTCTAGCAGGAGCCTGAAGAATCAAGGAAGTTTCTCTTTTTATGAAGACAGCACAGTAAAGGTTTCAGGAGAGGCTCTATTTAATCTTTAAATCTCTAAAAATTGACAACGTTGTTTATGGTCAAGCCAAATGGCTATTTTAAAGTGACATTTCAAAAATTTCTCTCTTGTGAATACTTCTGCACAGTCTTTTGGTATTTAATCTTTGTAATAGGCCAAGTTAATTTTGAAAATAGAATATAATTGTTGAGAAGCCTCATTATATTTCAACATAGCTGAAGTGGGTTCTGGATCAGGGATAAAATAAGTGGATGGAGAATAATGGGATCCAGAAGAATCTAGACCAGGTCATCAATAAAAGTCAAGAGGTAAATTTAAAAGAAGAATGAAAATATTAATTGCTTAATAGAATCAAATGTGTCATTCTCAAAATTTAAAAGCAGGCTTGTCAGAAATCTATATTCAAGAAGGAAAGAGTAGGTATTTTAAATGTTGTAATATGAAGGAGGTTTTAGGAAAGTTAGGATGTCTCTGGAAGGAGCAGGGATTGAAGATCCATTAACTGAGGGAATATTTCTTTTCTTACTGTAAATTATTGGAGGACTGGGAGATATGGGGATTTTTGATGAAGAAGAAGGAAAATGAGGGCTGCTAAATTTAGGTTGAGGAGGAATAGGCTCTGTTATAGGAGGTGGAGAGAAAGAAAAAGGAGAAGGAGAAACATCCATAACTGATTTAGGGGGAATCAACATCACTTTTGGAGCAGTGGGAGTTCTAGGGATGACAGAAGAGAGTCTGGATTAGATAGAAGGAGTAGTATAATGAGTAGAAGGAGGTGGACCCAGAGACTCAGAGTCAGAAGAAATATTTAAAAATGCTGATTTTGTGAAAGGAAAAGGAATTTTAGAGGTGGATGATTTTGGAAAAGCAGTAGAAGTCTTTCAATGCAAGGCAAAGCTGGTAGCAGGAATGGGGAATGAGCCATATTTAAGACCAGAGCATTTTCTCTTCTTTTCAAAGCATTTGAAACAGGCCCTATTGTAGGTGTATCTTTTTTGTTTATAAGTGTAGGTGCACTCTTGATGGGTAAAGGAACAGTAAAAACAGGCTTGGTCACCAGAAGCAGTGAAGTTGGGAAGAGCCATCTTGAAAATTTTATAATTAGGATGGATAGGATAACCTGGATAGGAAAATAGGGAATGGAGAAAAATATGGCGAAAATGGGCTCAAGGACAGTAGTAGGAAGTTGGAATCAACACAATTATTGGTTCACTACGACATAAAACTGGAAACGAACTATAGGAATTGGTTCTCTATGACCTTAAACTAGAAAATTACTTTCTCTTTGGTCCACCAAGACTATAAACTGTCAATAAATTAAAAGTTTGAATTTCAAGGATAATTAGGAGGAAATTTAATCTAGAAGGATTTTCAATAAATTCATTTTTAATTTATCACTGGTTCATAAGTTTTCAAAACTGGTACTCACTCATTTGGACAACTCAGTCGTTGATGGAAACAGTGAAACTAACTTAAGGCAAGGGAGATGTCATTAAATGGATTTATTTAGGGTTAAAAAAATGGAGATTTTAAAGATTATTGATGTAGATTGTTAAAAGGCTGAAAATAAAGGTGTCAAGAATTTCTGGAGAGTTATGATTTATGAAAAAATTTAGGAGTGATTTTAAAGGGTTGGAAATTTATTTGAATGTTGTGATGCTGAATCAAAGAAGAAGGATAGGATCTGGATTTAGTGGGTCTCTTTGGTAGACTATTTTAGTTGAAGCTTGGAGGACCTTATGGAAAGAATGGAATCATAGTATTTGGCTCAGGGGGAAGCCCAATGTGATTTATCAAAAGTATTCAACTCATTAGAGAGGCCCACTGTAGAAAGACTCTTACAGTTGCCTTGATGTAAGCCAAATCTAAGGGAGTTGGATAAACTGAAGAAAGCCCTGTCCCTTTAAGTAAATGAAGAGCTCAAAATTAACTAAGCTATAACCTCTACTTGATAAGAAAAGACCAATAAACTACTTTTTATTAACTGTGTTGAGATGTAGAATCAGTGTTCTTTTTAATGAAGTTGAAAAACACAACAGTGAAGCTGTATTTAGAAAATTTATATAAATGATTGTATATTATATTTTTATGAAGTTTTTATTTTTATAAGATTTAGTTGTTATAATCAGATCCCTGGTGATGAGACCTATATAATAGGGGGTGTCAGTTCTGGCAAATCCGCACTTAAATAAGTGCGGATTTCCAAAACACACTAGCCCCAATACTGGTGGATTTCAAAATGAAATAAGTCACTTATTTCACTCAAATCCGCACTTTCTCAACCAAAAGTGCTGATTTCACCATCAAGTCCCATTTCACTGATTTGTCAGCATCATCCCATTCATACGCAGCACTCCGCAGCATAACACTTCATAACTCAAAACATCGTACATCACTTACATCTTCATATCATATCATATAAGAGTTATGCCTTCCTCACTTTCAAATCATGATAAATTACATAAAGCAATGACTTTCATGGCTCTTGAACTGCTCTTGGACTCTGATTGCAATTCTGATTCTGATCTAGAAGAAGATTTTGTCTTTTTATCAAAAATGGCCACGAAACGTTACCTTCTTCCCAGAAAGCCTCAAGTACTTCATACCCCCAAGTACACCATCCAAACACTTCTTAAACTATCTACACCCAGTTTTAGACAGCTTTTCAGGACTTCTCAGGAATGTTTCCTTAAATTGCTTGAGCTTATTCAGGATCATCCCATATTTCACAATGATTCTCAAAAAGAACAACAACATCCTTCAATTCAATTGGCCATCACACTATGTCATTTGGGTTCAAATGGTAATGGAGCCGCCTTGAAACGTTTAGAAAATGTCTTTGATTTAGGGTATGGTTCAGGTAACACTTATACCAAACAATGTATCACTGCCATCAACTCCTTGTAATCTCAACTTCTCACCTGGCCAACAAAAGAAGAGCGACTTGAATCATCTCAGGTTATGCAAGCAGAGGGCTTCCCAGGATGTATTGGTTTTGTTGATGGTACTGCTATTCCTTTGAGCCAGAAACCTGCTCAAGGTGGAAACAATTACTTTCACATTCTCGTCAAAAATTTTCACCAAAATATTTACAAGTCAAAAAAATTCTATATCTGTTTTAAAAAATTGGCAATACTCTCCCCTGCATTTTATTGAAGCAAGGGGTGGATATCACCAAAATTTTTCTTAGTCATCAAGTTCACATGTCAGATTTGAAAATTTGGCAATACCCCCCCCTGCATTTTATTGAAGTAAGTGGTGGAAGTCATCTAAATTTAATATAATTACATAAATTATTAAATAAATATCTAATATATATCACTTTTCCTAGTTTAAAGTAATGACAATCCCTCAAGCCAAAATGCAGACCAAGTCTAGAAACAAAAGTTTGGGACTTTCCACAGGTATAGGCTAGAGGAACCCCATGAAACAAATAAATTTTATCATGATTACCATTTATACAACACAAGGTTGTGGGCCCATTACTTTAGTTGAGGAAATTGATACATAAAAAACATTTATTAAAAATTTACAAAAAAATATAAATTTTTTGATGACAACTCTAATCCCCATACTTTTTGGATCTAAATAAAGTTTTTTTAAATCGATTAACTTTACCTTCTTTCTTTACCTTATTGATTCTTTGAATCAACTTATGACTGATTTGAAATGAGCAACCAAAATGTGTTAAATCTTGACAGGATTCCAAACCAGGAGGAGCTTTGGTCGTTTGATGATTATCCTTAGAAGAATTCCAAATAGTTTTGATAATACCATTTCCCAAACCAAAATCAATGATGCACCGGTGGTCTGGAAAATATATACCATGTCATTTGATTTTAGCTGGAGATGGTATTGGTTGGCCAGTAATCGGTTTGATATATGAGAATATACCAAAAGTAAGAAAATTGGTATCCTTGGTATCGGTGTGAATTTTATTGTGAAATCCAGAATGAGTGATAATAACATTAGAAAATAAAAGATATTCGTGGCTGATATCTTCCCATTCGGAGTCACACCAACTCGGTATTCCAACTTTGGTTGCAAGTTCATGATTTTTTTCAAATGCTTTATTATAGTGCTTTTTGAGTCGAAGAGCAAGAAAAGAGTTAAAGGAAGGTAGAATGTCCCATAAGCAAAAATCTTCATCTTTTTGAGCTTTAGTGATATTTGTGAGCAACAAATATATGCCTAGATAATAATCATATAAGAGTTTCAGAATCCTTATCCTCTAAATATGCAATATAAAAATGTGAAATAAGACAAGTGAAATTTGGAAAAAAGGCTCAACTTCAAAGGTCAAAATCTCAGCAACCACTGAACCTAATTCAAACCTGTTTGAGGGAAATGAAAGATATGCTTTAGTAGAATCTTCAGTTAAAGGACATGTGATTTAAATAAACCTAACCCTAATTTGTTACATAAAAAAATGAAATAAAAATTTAAATTGGGAAAAAAAAGGCTCAACTTTAACGGTCAATATCTCAGCAACCACTGAATCAAATTCAAAACTGTTTGTGGGAAATGAAAGGTAGCCTTCAGTAAATCTTCAGTAAAAAGAACATCAGATTTGAATAAACCTAACCCTAATTCAGAGTCTGATCTTCAAAATTTTACAAAAACTTGAAAAGTGGTAATGAAGATGAGATCAAAAGGAGTTTTATAAGTTCACTGTTATCCAGATAAGAGTCATACATATATTTAAGTATCAACTTTTCATAAAAGGAATGAGATATCATATAGGCATGAAAAAAAGGAGATGAAACTTACCTTGATTGAAAAGTAGGAAAAATAGAGTGAGAAAGATTGATGTTGGAATTGTGGGGAAATTGAATATAGAGTAAGTGAAATGCATAAAAAATGTGCAATGTATGTGTTTCAATGAAATGGAGCCAAAAAAAAGTGAAATAAGGGAAAGGGGGGATAATGACCATGCCAAGGAGGGATGAAGAGTAGGGTGATTGAGCTAAAAAAGAAAGTAAAGAGGGAGAGAAAAAAAAGGTTAATTATACCATTGAAATCCAAAATAACCACTTACAAAAAAAATTTTGATAAAAAAAATAAAATAAACAGAAAAAAACCAAAAAAATTATAATAGTAATCAAAAAATCAAAAAAAAGAATAAAGTGACTTACCTGGAGAGATGAGATGACAAAATGAATGAATCCAAATTGTTTGAGGGATGTTGGAGGAGAATAGGAAAAGGATATGAGGGATGAATGAAAAAAAAATCACTGACAAAATATGTGATTTCAGAAAATATGCGATTTCATGTTGAGCTGGTGAAAGAAAACCAATGAGCCATCCAAAAAAAAAATTTCACCATAAATTCCAAAAAAAAATGAATATGCAACAAACCAAAATACCAACCCAAGTGAATGAAGTACACAAAGAGGACATTTGGAGAGTACAAAATATTGAAGGATGACGTGTTGCTACTGAAGGATTCCTGAGTATTCCACACGTGCTTAACACATTTCTGAGTATTGACTTATAGACGTGATTAATCAATGAGGGTGAATGATGTTATTATTAGATTGTATATATAGTAGATGTCTTTATTCTAGGTTCCCTATCCAATCTCATATTTCATCTTCATCAAATACTGATTGATCAACAATCTTTTATTTTCTTTGCTTGAAACATCTTTTAACTCGCTAAACTATTATTCGTTCAATACTCTTCTGTTTGTCAATCACTGGGGACAGGTACATGTACTGTGTTATTGTTATATTTGCTATGACTGATTGTAGTATATCTTTAGGTGATTGTCACGACTGAATATAGAGGGTATCTATTACTAATGAATAAATACTTTAACTATTTAAAAGGTATTGTTTACTTTTATATTTCTAATAATCTTAATGCGGAATCCAATCTCATATTTCATCTTCATCAAATAATGATTGATCAACAATCTTTTATTTTCTTTGCTTGAAACATCTTTTAACTCGCTAAACTATTATTCGTTCAATACCCTTCTGTTTGTCAATCACTGGGGACAGGTGATTGTCACGACTGAATATAGAGGGTATCTATTACTAACAAATAAATACTTTAACTATTTAAAAGGTGATTGTCACGACTGAATATAGAGGGTATCTATTACTAACGAATAAATACTTTAACTATTTAAAAGCTTTCGAATCAATACAAAATGGTATGGGAAAGAAAGGGATGATGTGGCCAACATGTGGTTTTGAAAAAAAAATCACGAAAAAAGTGCTGATTTGAGGTCAGAACTGACACCCATAGAAAAAAGATTAAGAAGTAGAAGAAATAAGTAAAAAAGAATGTAAACATGCCTGGTCAAAATATTGAAAATGTCAGGAAGGGGTGTGTGCCGAGGATTGATGGGTAGGTAGCGAGGAAGGTCAGTGTGTCACATGTGACAGGGATGGGGTAAGACAGGAAGGGATGTTTTGTGGGAAAAGTGTGGTTGTGAAAAAAAATGGGAAAAAAGTGCTGATTTGAGGTCATAACTGACACCATTTTTTGAAATAAGTGACTTTTTTGCAAAATTTAAGTGCTGATTTGGTTTGAAATCCGCACTTAAGTTAAGTGCGTATTTGCCAGAACTGACACCCCCTAATGGTACCCTATAAGTTAATATATATGATGATGTGTGAATTTAATAAATTTTTATGTGAAAGTGTTATATTTATAAGGGTATTACAATTTTTATAATTTGTTATGAAAAATGAAAAATAATTAATGATTGTTAAAATTTGTGTTATTGTTCTTAGTTCTTGTATGATTGTTCTCTGATATGATGTTCTATATTATGATTGTTAAGATACAAGTTTTTAGATGCTGTCTAAATTTGAGTCTACAGGCTTTATATGCATAGTATGTCATGTGCCCTACTTTCCCTAGCCAGAGCGCTCTGAAGCTCATACAGAGATCTCCAGGGTTTGTAAAAAGCTTTTACAGACTTCCAGACTCAATTAGAACCTTTAAAATACTAATAAAAAATCTAGAAGAGTTACATATAATAGATATACTTCCCCTTTATATTCAATTCTAATTTTTGTAGCCTGCACAGCCTTATTCACCTAGTAAAAAAAAGTCAAAGTTATGAAAATTATGAAAAATCAAAAATAATCAAAAATACTTCACAAAATTAATTAAAATAGTAGAAAAATAGTAAAAATTCCCAAAGGCTCTTGAGACTCATGAATTTAATTCTCATGTACTTTTAGACCTATACTTGAACTTTCTGCCCGTTAATTAATTTTTAAATCTTGACCTGTAAAATTACCCTTTTAAACCACTTTTTGATACCTAATTTATTTAAGATAACCATTTTAAAATTAGATTGGCCTTTCCTATCTCAACAAAAATTCACTGAAAATCCCTTTTTAATATACTTAAGTGCCATAATAAAATTTTTACTACCACACACCTCTCTCATGCTGTGAAAAAGGTGGAGACTGGTAGAGGAGAGTCTGAAGGGATTCAAACCTTGCTCTCAGTAGTGAAATCATTACAAGGCAAATACATTTTATTAAAAAATTTATGTCAAAATATTATGATTATATGATGATTTAAAAGAATTAAAATAAACCAGAAAATAACAGTTAACAGCACCAAAAAGAATCAAAGTATTGAATTTTAAAATAAGAGAAGACAATAAAAATGAATAATATTTTTGGAATCTTTCAACCACAATATCAAAAAACTTTGCAATAGTAAGCTTCACCTCATAATTTCTTTGTGTTGAAGAGGATGAAGAGAAGATGAATATATGAACAATCAATTATGCAACCTTAAAGAATGGGGATATTCTTCATTGGAGGGAGGATGTGGAAGTCTAAAGTTTATTATATGAAGGATTTTTTGGAGATGATTATTGAGATTGGAAAATCCAATCTAATTTTAACATGGTTATAATTAAGAAAATGAGTATATGAAAGGGTCTAAAAGGGAATAATTTTATGAGTCAAGATTAAATGAAAAATTAACAGTCAGGAAATGCAATTTTTGGTCTAAAAGTGTATGGAAATTAAATTCAGGTGTCTAAAGAAACTTTTGGAATTTTTGTGGAATTTTTACTATTTTTAACAATTTTATAAAGTATTTTTGGTTATTTTTGATTTTTATAATTTATTGACTTTAATAATTTTTACTAGGTGATTTGGGCTGGGAATACTACCAAACTTAGAATGGATTATAAAGGTGAAGTAGCTCTATCATCTATAATTTTTTTAAATTTTTCATTAGTATTTTAAGGTTCTATTTGAGTCCAGAAGTCTTTAAAAGCTCTGTAGCAACTCCAGTGAGCTCCGGACAAGCTATGTACAAGCTCCAGGATGCTCCAGTTAGAGAAAATAGAACACATGACATACTATGCATATAAAGCCTGTAGACTCCAAATCAGATGGCATAGAAAATTTAACAGTAAAAACATCTTAATAATTAACTACAACAATGCATATTATCAACAATAATTATTATTTTACATAACAAATTATAAAAATTGTAATACCCTTATAAAATAACACTTTTACATAAAATTTTATTAATTTTACTCTTCATCACATATATTAACTTATAGTGTACCATTTTTAAGGTCTAATCACCAGGGATCTGAGTATAACAACTAAATTATATAAAAATATAAGCTTCATAAAAATATATTATTCAATAATTTAAATAACTTTTCTAAATACAGCTTCACTGTTGTGTTTCTTACCCTCATTATAAATAACACTGGTTCAACATCTCAACACCATTATTAAAAAATAATTTATTGGTCATTTCATATCAAGTAGAAGTTATATCTTAGTTAATTGTGAACTTTTTATTTACTTAAAGGGACAGGGTTTTCTTCAGTTTATCTAACTCCCTTGGATTCTGCTTACAGAAAGGCGACTGGAAGAGTCTTTCTACAATGCCTTTTTCAATCTATCACATTCAAGGGAATTCATGGTCTCTTTGGAGGATTTAGGGGCCATTGAAACAAAGATCTGGCAGTTGGTTTGTATAGTGTTGATCATTCTTTATTGAGACAACATTTATTCTTCATGGGTGAAGACTCCTAGGCAATGTGAATTTTTGTTAGGGGGTAGTGAAGTTTTGTTTACTAGAAAATTAATTTTCATTTTCTCTGTTGAGTTAGTTACTGTCTGATTGGGTTGGTTTTTGAATTTAGGCCATGCCAAAGATATCAGCTTGCTTTGTGAGGGGTCCCAAAAGATTGAGAATTTCATTCCCATGGGGAAGCCAACTGCAAAAAAATTTGTTGCCCTGTTTTCTAGCTTGTGACATTTTTCTGAGGGGATGTGGACCTACACAATTTCACCAAAGCATTGTAGCAGGTTGAGTTGAGTTTTCACATTAAACATGGCTTCTGTAAGCCTGTATATCCCCAGGACTGAGTAAAAAGTACTTATAAGTTATGTTAAACACATGAACTATACATGGGAATAATAATTAAGAGTACACAAACAGTATACATAAGTAAAATTATGATAATATACAAAATATGCCATTATAACACCTTATATACACGCATATATCCACCTTTTATAAGTCTTATGTACTTAATATTAAGTTGGAATATGTTAGGGTAATCTTAAGAACCTTAAGTATAAGGCTACATAATTTTTAAGTACACTTAAAGCTGTTATTTTCACTGTTTTATGCAAAAAACAAGAAATGCGCTTTATTTCACTTAATAGTTGACTATATGCGCTATAAATTTGAGAATATTAAAAATGCGCTTTGACAGATCAATTTGTATCATTTAGGACTATTGATTTGGATATTTAAATGCATAAAAATAACACTTTTCAAATTTGGTGTTTTTTATGCCAGAAATGGCTTCTGTGTACTGGCCACATACTGCCTGCTTTTTTCCTGTGTGAATAGTTTCATTTTTAGCAAATTTAGCTTTTTCACACTATAATTACCCCACATTCTACGCCCACTGTGGGGAAACACACTAAAATAGGTGACAGGCGCTTATTTAGTGTCCTAGCTTAATTAATAATGCATTGACCTTCTTTATATGCACTAATTTCATTAATAACCTCACTCTTGGTGCCTTATTTCACTACCACACTTAAATTCACCTAAATTTATTCAAGGATTTACCCATGCAAGCGCCTGCCAAGGACTGCATATAGTTACCCCACATCTCACGCTCCTTTTTGGGTTTTTGGGTGGTTTCTCAGTCAATATTGGGTATTTTTGAATGGGAATTTCACGTAGTATAATGTCAGGATTAGCCCCATTATTTCTACAGTCAATCTCCCTTATTATTAGGCTATTATTAACCTTAAAATTTCCTCTTTAGTCTTTTATATCATTGTTTAATACGCATATACTCTCTTTTTATCTTATTCTTTAATTTTGATGGATTTTCCTTATTAATACAGGATTTTGGCGGTTGTTATTCTTCTAATTATGTCATGGGATACTGGGAATGTTGATGGGCATGTCTATTAGTGGTTTGGAGGCGTCATTAACTGTGTGTTGGGTGGTACATCAAGGGAATCATTGGGGAGCTCAGTGTGTATAAAAGGAGGAGGTTTTTGGGTCTTGTTTCTACATTCTTTATCATTTACAATTTAACCAATATAACCAAATAAATTACAATACATATCAATTAGTACTTTTATAAGAATTTTTAATAGTATCTGAATTATTAAAATATATTTTTCTACCAACTACAAAGATTGTAAGCCATATATAAAGATAGTGAGAATTTTATTACTGAGACCGTTATTTTTGATTATATTTTACTATTTGTTGGATTTATACTACAGTATTCATATAGGACCATTAAAATCTTCTAGACAACTGACCATTCAAGCTAGTTCACGTCTTTGTACTTGACCTCAGCCTGACAGCTTCATAGGGGGTTTAGTCTGTTTAGATCTTGTTGGTAAGACAATTTAGGACATAGTATGCCCATCTGAAGGCAAAGCTCCAGAAGTTCTTTGGGAGTTGGCTAGAAAAGAGAATTGTCCTTCCAGTTTCTGTTACTGATCTATTGTAGAATTTAATTTTACCATTCTGTTGGTGGTAGTAAGGCTGAGATTTTTTATGTACAATGCCTTTACTTTGGAGGAATGAATTAATTGACTTGTTGTTGAACTCTCCGCCATTGTCTGTTCTTAGAATTTTAAACATCAAGTTGGATTGTTTTTCAAGTCATGTAATAACATCAATTACCCACCCCATTGCATCACTCTTAGATTTCAATATGTGACACTCACTGCATGGAGTGGCTAGGTTGCGGAGTGTCAATGGGTATAGTCCATCATTGACTGAAGGGAATTACAGGGGACCTATTAAGTCCGTGGTCATTATTTCAAGTTTGTGTGGGTTGCAGGCAGTGGATTTCAGAAAAGATTCTCAGCAGATTTTTCACATTTGGAAAGCATTGCAGATGAAATTTACTGGTGGTAGAGATTTAGGTAGACCGGAAACCATTTTTTGATTAATTATTCTTTTTATTTGGTCTAAGCTTGCATGACCAAGGGGGAAATTCCTCTGATATAGTATTTCTTCAGACTTAGTTCTTGCTTGAGGTATAGTAAAATTAATGGGAAGTTCTAGGCTAAAGACATGGGATTCAACACAAGTGTTGTGAATTTAAATGGACAGGAATCTAGGAATACTATTTACAATGTGACTAAGATTTATATGACATTTTGGTATAGGGGGAGTAGTCCATATATGCTTTGCTGAATTGAATGTCACAGTGAAGATTATATCATTGATGAAGGTAATATTTAAGTCCTGTAAGTTTGATGCCAGTAATTTTGCACCACCTTTAACTAAAGATGTGGGAGAAACCAGAATACCTATGGCCTGAGCACAATAGAAAATGGGACTAATATTTATAATTTTCCCAGTCATATCAATGAAGCATGCTTTCCCTTTCCCTGTAATAGAAGGTTGTTTTTCATTAGTTGCAACTCTCATTAGAATTGGGAATTTGAGTGGAACAAAATCCACTAACTCATTAAGATCCTCAGAAAAATTATAGGTTGCACCAGTTTCAAAAAGCAGGGCTTGTGTGTAGATGTTCTCTTGATCAATATTTAGTTTTTGGAAAGTGGCTACTGTTGCTTCAGCTGAGTTTTCTGTAAGCTCAACAGCTTTGGAACGCATAGTGGGAACATTTCTCCCAGGTTTACTGGGTTGACATGGGGGATAAGTTGGACAATATGAGTCCATTCTTCTTTATGCAGGTGCTGGGGGGAAGGAAGAGCCTGATTGATTGTGTGAAGAGGGTAGGAAGGACAGTTTGGCATTCCAAATAATGGTAGGCCTTATGGTGTCAATATTTATGGATTGTGTTATTTCCTGGATTTTATATTATTTTGGGTTTATGGGGTCTATTTAGATATTTTCATCAAAAATAAAGGGTTAATTTTTTTAAAAAAAAATCAATATGTATTTATTTATTATTGTAAAATGTGGTCAATTTTGAAGGATTTTTAATTTTAATGGAGGAAGTTGGTTTTTATGGATTTGGAAGTGGTCTTACTGGATTTTTGGGGTGATTCTCTATCTTTTGTGTATTTTCTGGGACTCTCTTGGGTTTATTTTTGGAAGATTAGTAGCTTTTTTCTGGACTAAAAGGCTGGAAATTTGGAATTTTGAAAGGTGATTATTATCATTTGATAGCCCTTATTTTTCTCTATCTTTTATGTCTTGATGGTTTTTTATCATATTTTACTTTTTTCTTAGTGTTTTAGTTGATTTAGTGTTTTTTAGTATTATTGGTGGATGTGGTGTGTTCATGGAATGGCCACAGAGCTCCGGTGCTCCAGTGTGCTCTGGTTTGCTCCAGTGATTTTGCAATTCAAAAGAAAAGTATAGTGGAAAAAATCTGTCACTGGCAAAATTAGCTCAATCTGGAAAAATTGGCTCATTATGGAAAAAAGAGCTCTTTGTGGAAAAATTTGCTCACAATGGGAAAGTTTGGTCACTGTGGCAAAATTTGGTTATTAAATTGATTATGCTACTAGATCACTGAATTATTGTAGAATATATTCATGCAGGGTATTTTTAGGAAGGTCAGGAGGAGGGGAATAATAGGGAAAGGAGAATAGCTTAGTCCTTTAGATATTGTTGACATTAATTTTGAGTATAAGGGTCATTTTTATAATTTAATATTATTTAACAATATTCAACATAACACAACATTAACTTAAACCACAAGAGAATTGACAACTTTTTATGCTATATGCCACCTGAATGTCTCACTTGTTGGTTGAAATTTCCTTCATTTTTCACCAAAAAAGATGCAAAATGACCAAAATGTCAACCGACATATGAAACAATTGGGTGGTGTATAGCATAAAACATTGTCCACTCTCTTTTGGTTTTATACTAATATTAACATATAGGGTACCATTGGATAGCTTTCATCCTTGATGACTCAAATTTATCACTTTCTTTAAAAAATTCATAAAATATAAAAACATTTAAATCACTTTCTATTAAAATATTATTTCTCTAGTGTAACTTTTTGTTTCATCTCAGATTATTTTATTTTGAACAGGTCCTTATCATCCCAAATTCAACAGATATAAATCAGTTAAAAAGTCTTTTTCATATCAAATAGAAATTCAAGCTTAGTTAATTTTGAACTTATATTTCACTTAAAGGGACAGGTTTTTCTTCTGTTTATTCAACTCCCTTGGATTCTGCTTACAGCAAGGCAACTCTAAGAGTCTTTCTACATTGGTGGCTCCTAACATGGGGCTCAAATTCTCTACCTTATAAACAATCTTACTTGGTTCTTGGGAATGCTAAGCCTGCAAGAGGCTTATCTAACAAACACTTATATTCTTTTTAACAGTTTAATCTTATGTTTTTGGTATGTCATTTGCTATTGGATCTGGTGTTTTGGCTGCTTTTGTACCTGCTAGGCCATCAGTAAGGATTGTATCTTTGATGGGCCCAAGTTTACTGGTGAATATTTGGATGGATTATTATTTAGGTATGAAACTGCTGCTGGATTGGATGGAGCTTTAAATTTGAATATGGTGAAACAGATTAGGTTTTTATAGGTGACAGAGAGGTAGAAAAAGAGGTTATCAAGATGGATGGCTACAAAGATCAAAAATGGGACAAGCTAAAGGTGGAGATGATTATAAGGTGGTCAATGATTTATTCATTAAAGAATCTTAAGAATATTTTAAGGAGATGGGATTAAAAAGGTGGTGTCAATTCTCTTGGTCAGTTTTATCAGTTTATGGTCAAATTTCAGGTGGTTATGGAATATCTGTTATATTGTGATATTATATATCATGAAATGAAGTAAACTACAATTTTTGGAATGCTGTGGGGGATAAGGTTAAAGAGGTTTTTTGGGAATTTTTTAAATACTAATTTGATGAAGACAAGTATAACTAGAGAAAGTAGGACTCTCTCTATGGAGCTTGTAACAAAGTATGTATTAAATTATTTGGATTCTCTGACTGATGTTGTTTTGGACCCAGAAGAAGAGGCTTTGGAGACTCAAGAGGTAGAAGAGGATGGTGTAGAAGATTTAGTTTTTGATGAAAGTTTGGATTCACCTATTCCTGAAGAATTTTGTCAAGCTGATGATACTTTTTTGTAAAATAATGTTGCTATAAAAGAAGAGATTTCTGTAGATGAAAATGTTATTATCAATGATGAAGAATGTTTGGATTTTATGGACAATTTTGGGATGGTTTATTTGGAGTTTGATTCAGAGTATTATTTCACTCAGGTTTTGTCGTTAGGAGTAGAGACTTTCTGCAATGAGGAGGTGAATATGGCTAATGGATCTGGAATAGTGAAGGCAGTAGTTGATGAAGCTAGTTTTATTAATTCTGAAGATGCTATTATGGGGGGTGAAGATGGAAATGTGTCTCCCCAAGAGGTGCCCAGTTCCAAGTTTATTAAAAATTAAGTTCAGTATGGAAGGCTAAGATGTGGCTGGTCAAGAGGATACAATGGTTAATGTTTTTCCTAAATTAATGAAGGGTGCAGAGGCCTTTGAAGATGGGGTGAATAACTTGGATTCACCTAAAATTTGGAAAAGGTGTGTTATTCTTTTTGTCCTTTGGTAGGAAAAAGTCTGGTGGTTTGTTTTTGGGGATTTTTGAATTGGTGTAAATGACCTTCGGGAAAATTTATGGGTTTCTACCAGGGGATATCAAGAATATTAATTCTCCAAAATGAAGATAAACTACCTAAAACTTTCTGAAATTTTTTATTGGCTCTTCTATGATTTCTTTTGGATTCTGTTTTCCTTCAATGTTCTTTATTTATGTCTTCCTCCTGCAAGAGGATAAACTGCATTTTAAAAAGTGGACATCAAGAAAAAAACTCTCAGAATAATCCAATAAAAATCAAGAACAAAAATTATATAAATATTCTTTTTCTGACCTACAGCAAGAGGCTAAACTGGACCATGAAAATTAAAGCAACTAAAAATCTCTGTATAATTAAAAATCAAGATAAAATATTTTTGAGGATTCTCAACACTCTCTTATTTTTTTCACCTCCAGAAAGAGGCTTGACTGCACCATCAAAATTGAAATCTAGTGAGAATCTCTGCATAATTATAAATCAAGAAGAAATATTTTTGATGATTCTTAACACTCTCTTATTTTTTCTCCTCCAGCAAGAGATTAAACTGCCCAATTTTATTTAAATATTTCTAAAAATTCTCCATTTCTTATTTTGTATTTATTTCTGATGATTTTATGTAGATAGAGGTTAAACAGAAAAAAAATTATTATAGAAATTTTTTGGGATGACCCTTATGAAGGTGACAACTATCTCCTCCATGAGGATAAACTGGCTGATTTTAATATGTTTCTTGTGTTAAAGATTCTGTTTCTTTTCTCCACCAAGAGGAAAAACTTGATGAACTTATGTCTATTAATGAAGATAATGAAGATCTTCTCCAAGAGGGTAAACTGGCTAGTTTTTATTTCAATGAAGACCCTAATTACTAATATGGTATAATTTGTTGGGAGAGTAGAAAATATTTTATTTAAATTATATGTTTTGGTGTCTGTAAAATGGCTTGTTGGATTTTTAAAGTTTATGGAGCTAAGGGTGTTGGTTATTCCAGATTCAGCAAGAAGATTAAGGCTCAGAATATTTCTCTCATTCTTTTTTAGTGATTTTGGGGACAGAGAAGTTCATTTTAATGTCTATTGGGTTTATTTTATGGATGAAAATTGATGCTAGATTGGACTTTATTTGAATTTGTTAAAATTTTTGTAATCTCTGGAAAGGCCAGAAGATTGTGATGATGATGATTAGGTAACTCTTAAAGAAGGGCACCATATTTTTTATTTGAATGGAAGAAGAATGGTGAAAAGAAGACATCCAAATCTGCAAAATCACTTCACCAAAGAAAATTCAAGAGTTAATTTTTTTAAAAAAAAAGAAGATTTTGTAAAAGGATCTTGTGAATGAAGAATTTTTTAGGGCTGAAAGTTATGATGATTTTTTCTGAAAGATGGAATATAACTTACCAGATGTGGCTTGAGGTTCTTTCGTTTTTTTTATGTTTTGGTAAAATTGGAAGGTTTTTCTGTTTTCTGAAGAAGAGGGTATTGTCTTATAAAATGAAGCATTTATACTATAGGGACACCAGGAGTGCTGAAGAATAACTCCAACATGAGGGTAAACTATTAATTAACAAAATGAAGATAACTCCAAAATAAGGGTAAAATACTTAATTGTTGATACAAAGTCTGACTTAAAAATGAGGATAAACTACCTGCTATTTTTTAAAGAAGATTCACTCTGAAAAGAGTATAAAGTAACAACTATAATTAAGAAAAATGATCATTTAATTTGAATTTCAAAAAAACTTCATGGTGAAGATTTGGTGTTGGAATGTGATTATTTTTGGTAGGGGTGTTCACAGGGGAACCTTATAAATTTATTATTGGAAAGTTTGGGGGTAATTGATGGGCTGGCTGCTCTATACAAAATTACCCCACAATGTTTGTTACTATATTTTCGCTGTTTCTAGTTGAATCATGGATTTTTTTTGTCATATAGGTATTCCTCTAAGACTATATACTGGATCAATACAACATCAAACAATTATGCTCAATCAAATGCTAGATTCAAGATTTTATTTTATATATATTCTATTTCTAATTTTTAATATTTTATGTTTGAATTTTCATGTTAGAATTTTATTTTATTTTCATTTTGAAATTTTATTAAATTAATTTGTTCAGGAATAATTCTCACTGGTGGTCTCCAATCATTTTTACAAATTGGAGGGATCCCACCTAGTGATCATTTCTCTATTTTTCTATTTATGTTTTTCAAAATTTTTCAAAATTATTGATGTTTTAATTTAAATTTACTTCCTGTGTATCCCACATCAAGGTGCACTTAGATGTGGGTATGATTTCAGGGGTTCAGCTCACCAAAAGGCTGGCGGACATCTTTATATATTTAAATTTAATTTTCAAATTTTAGGGAATCTTTATATATTTAAATTTAATTCTCAAATTTTAGGGCATCTTTAAATATTTAATTTAAATTTTCAAATTTTAGGACATATTTTATTTTAAATTTTCAAATCTTAGAAAATCTTTTAAATTTTATTTTTTTGCTTTAAATTTTACATATATATGAAATCATTTAAGCAAAAAAAAGAAAGAAAAAAAATTAAAACAATCAAATCATTAATTTAAATTATTAATACTAAAAAATCTATAAAATATAAAATTAAATTTTATTTTTCTCTATTTTATTTTATTTTAATAATTTCATTTCCTTTTTTATATTTATGACAGAAGACAGGGTTTACTGATTTTAAATGAATGCTGATTTTATGTCAAGATATAATTTTTAGTCCTCCAAGACTTTAAACTTCAGGTTTTCAATAAGTCCTTCAAGATATTTTAGCTAATGAATTTAAATATTATTTGTTCAAGAATTAAATTCTATTTATTTGTCAAGAACTCAAACTTGCATTATCTCAATGCTTTTAGTCCTTCAAGACTTTAAACTGACTTTTAATTTTTTTCTGTTAGTCCTCTAAGACTTTAAACTCAGTTTTTTTCAAGATTTCTTCAAGATTTCAATGTGTTGCTACTTTGGAACTGTTAGTCCTTTAAGACTCTAAATTGTCTAGTTTTCAAGATCTTTTTAAGACTTTAATTTTTTACTACTTTGGATCTGTTAGTCCTCCAAGACTTTAAACTAGCTGGTTTTTGAGATTTTGTCAAGACTTTTGGCTTATGCTTTTTTGAATCTGTTAGTCCTTAAATACTTTAAACTGAGAATTTATGAAGATTTTTTTTGGTTTTATATAGGATCTTTTAGTCCTTCAAGACTTTAAACTGAGAATTTGTGAAGATTTTTTTTGGTTTTCTACAGGATCTGTTAGTCCATCAAGACTTAAAACTAAATATTAAAGAAAAAATTTCAAAAATTTACAGATAATCATTCATTGGTCCTCTAAGACCTAAACCTGTAAAATGATGTGTTTAAGAAAAATTGTGTTGGAAATGTAGTAATGGAAAGATTAAAGGGTCCTCAGAACCCTAGATTGGATTATTGATTTTGTGGATGCTATTAATGTTTGATTGTTTTTTTGTGAAGGATGTGTTGGAATTAGTCCTATATGAACTTAAACTGGCAATTCAATCACTATTTGGACATTTTTAATGAAAGTTTTACAAAATTCTGATCCCCCATGACCTTTAAACTGTTATAATATATGAAAACTCAATTCATTTATTTAATCTATCACTGGTCCACCATGACATTAAACTGGCAATTAAATCATTATTTTGACAATTTTAATGAAAGATTTATGAAATTCTGGTCCCCCATTACCTTTAAACTGGAATAATCTATGCAAAATTAATTCATTTATCTATCTTATCACTGTTCCATCAAGACATTAAGCTGAAAATTTAATCATGTTTTTGGACAATCAAACAAGGAAACTCAATTAAATCATTAAATTTATCAATTTCCACCAAAAGTCTAAACTGTTTACCCAGTCTTTTGGAAATATCAGTCATTTTTTGGATGTTGGTATATGCTAAACTTTAGGAAGGAAAAGGACCCCAATTTTTTAAGAGGAATGATGTTAGATGGATCTATAAGACAAGTTTTAGTGATGAAATTTATGATTCAAGAAAATTTCTGGATAAAAGATAGAATTTCTGAAAGTTATGAAGATTAAAATGGTGAAAAGGGTTGGAAAATTATTTGAATTTTTTGATGCTTAATCTTTAAAAGTTGAATAGGATTTGGAATATTAGTGGGTCTCTATGGTAGACTATTTAGGAGGAATCTTAGAGCACCTTATGGTGGGAATTGAATCAAAATTGTTCAGCCCAGTAGGTGTGGATCTTACTCTCACATGCTGTGAAAATTTGGAGATTGGTAGAGGGAAGTCTGGAGGGATTCAAACCTTTCTCTCAGTAGTGGATTCATCACAAGACAAATATGGTTTATTTCAGTTGGAATATTTGTTTATAAAGTAAGAAAAGAAAATAGGGTTTGAAAGAGATGGACTTTCTGACATCAAGTTATTTAAAGCACTATATAGAATCAAAAGAAAGATTAAATTTATTTTTGAAAAATATTATGAAGATATTTTGATCCATTATTAGGATTATGTTTTTGGGGGAATAGTGACATTCTCTATTGGAGGGAGGATATGGCACTCCAAATCAGGGTAGGCCTTGTGGCGTCAATATTTATGGATTATGTTGTTTCCTGGATTTTAGATTATTTTAGGTTTGTGGGGTCTATTTAGATATTTTCATCAAAAATAAAGGGTTATTTTTAAAAAAAAAATCAATATGGACTTATTTATTATTGGAAAATGTGTTCAATTTTGAAGGATTTCTAATTTTAATGGAGTAATATGGTTTTTATGGATTTGGAAGTGGTCTTACTGGGTTTTTGGGGTGATTCTCTATCTTTGGTGTATATTCTGGGACTCTCTTGGTTTTATCTTTGGAATATTAGTAAATATTCTCTGGATTATCTGGCTAGATATTTGGAATTTAGAAAGGTAATTACTATCATTGGATAGCCCTGATTTTTCTCTATCTTTTATGTCTTGATGTTATTTTATCATATTTTACTGTTTTCTTAGTGTTTTAGTTGATTTGGTGTTTTTTAGTATTATTGGTGGATGTGGTGTGTTCATGGAATGGCCACAGAGCTCTGGTGTGCTCTAGTGATTTTCCAGTGAAAAATCAAAGTTTAGTGGGAAAATTCTGTCACTGGAAAAATTAGCTTATTATTGAAAAAAGAGCTCATTGTGGCAAAATTTGCTTGCAATGGGAAAGTTTGGTCACTGGCAAAATTTGGTTATTAAATTGAGTATGCTACTAGATCACTGGGTTATTGTAGAATATATGAATGTAGGGTATTTTTAGGAAGATCAGGAGAAGTATAATCAAAGGAAAAGAAGAATAGCTTTGTCCTTTACATATTGTTGACATATTAATTTTGAGAATAAGGGTCTTTTTTATAATTTAACAATATATAACATAAAACAACATTAACTTATACTAATATCAACATATAGGGTACCATTTGATAGCTGTCATCCTTGGTGACTCAAATCTATCACTTCCTTTAAAAAATACACAAAATATAAAAACATTTAAATCACTTTCTTTTAAAATATTATTTCTCTGGTGTAACTTTTTGTTGCATTTCAGTTTTATTTTATTTTGAACAGGTCCCTATAATCTGTTAAGACCTAAGAATGTGGACTACCACTAGCGCTAATACTAGTCTAAGACAGGACTGACTATTCTGGATATAGAATTTAGACTAACTAAGACTCACTATGTTGGGAATTCCAACATTGAGGGAAGACAGGACTGACTACACTGATTGGCAGTGACACTAGAGAATAACTGGATTACTAGATAAGTTGTCTGATGAGGAGCACTCCACAGCTCTGGCCCCATATAACCCCCTTATGCAATATCCACTCTTCCGCCTCTTTACAATGAATAATGCCCATTTCCCTCCTCCTCCCCACCCCTCAACCAAATCCTAACATTTACCCTGCTTTTACCCCTCCTGTCCCCTGCGCTCCTTCTCAAACTCCTTCAACCTTTCCTTTGCATTCACCAAATTTTCAACTAGTTCCCAGGACCTATCTCCAACCCCATAACATTTCCAATGAACCAAGTACTGAACTTTGAAACAACATTTTCCACTTCATACTCTTCTTCATTTCCCACCTTGATTGGCGCTGGTGGCTCCTCTGGAGGCCCTGTGATTGTATCTTCTTTATACTTTGTGAGCAATGAAATTTTAAAAACTGGATGTACTTGCCTCATTGAGATTGGTAGTTCCAGTTCATAAGCTGAGTCAAATACTTTTTGTTTGATTTTGAATGGCCCCAATTTCTTTTGATCTAATTTAGCGCTGGGAAAAAGTTTGGAAAGGAAACATGAGCTTAACCAAACCTTGTCACCTAGCTGTAGCATGCAAGGCTGGTTTCCTCCTTAAATTGTGATGACGCTTCATTGATTGTTGAGATAACTTGAGAGCTGCTTCTAGTTCTTGACGTATACTCAATATTCTTTGGATCCGCTCTTCTGATTCTGGGACTTGTAATTTAGATGGGGTACCAATTGAAAATGTTGGGTGATATCCATAGTTAGCATATAATTGTGACATACCTGTTGCAGCATGTGTCCAGTTGTTGTATGAGAATTCAACTAATGGTAACAGCTGTACCCAATCATCTTGCTGATAGTTAATAAAGTGGTGCAAGTATTTTTCAATTGCCTTATTCAATATTTCAGATTGCCTGTCAGTTTATGGATGCCATGCTGTTGACAAGATGGGCTTAATGTTCAGTTTCTCATACACTGCTTTTAACAATTTAGAGTTAAAATTACTTCCCCTATCTGATACTATACTTTCAGGAAATCCATGTAATTTCCAGAAATGCTCCACCATTAAGTCTTAAATCCCCTCTGATGTAATCTTGGTAGTAGTGGGAACAAAGTGTGCCATCTTGGTGAAGCAGTCAACTACTGTGAGGATAGCATTCTTTCCAAGTGACTTGGGTAATTCCACTATAGGATCATAAGAGATTTCCTTCCATGGCTTCTTGGATATTCTTAATGGGGTTAGTGGCATAGTTTTTGGGCTGATCTTGTTCTTCTTTCAAGAGTTTAATGCTGCTACATAGCTATGGACATATGCGTTCATGGACTTCCAGTAAAATTTGCAATTAACAAGCTCCACAGTCTTCAGAAGTCATGGGTGTACTTCCTTTGGGGGATCTTGTCTAGATTTGACTACCTTCCTCTTGAGATCTTCATCATTTTTCACCACTATCCTCCCATTCTAATATAGTGCTTCCCCTTCTAGGTGATACCCCTCCAATCCTTTCCTTACCAATACCTCTTTTGATAACAGTGCCTTTACCAACTCCTGGGCCCCCTCATCATTTTCCTGCTCCCTACTTACCCATACCATCAAATATTCATCTTCAAGCTCCACCTCATCAAGAATTACCCCCTCTTTAAGGCCCCCCATCAATAACATAGTGCCAACAGTATGTAGCTGGTCTGGTGCTGGGCACAAGTTGGGACGTTGTGATATCACATCAGGTTTTCCACTTTTCTTTCCTGGTATGAATGTAAAAACAAAATTAATGCTACTTAGCAGTTCTCCCCAGTGTGCTTATTGGAAATTCAACTTTTTAGTGGTCAGGAAGGCTTCCAAATTTTTATGATCTGTTTAAATAATAACTTGTAGTCTGTGATGAACTCCTTCCAAATAGTGGCACCAGGTGCATACTTCCTCAACCATTGCTAATAACTCCTTATCATGTATTTCATAGTTCAATTTGGCACCTAGCAGTTTTTGTAACAACTATGCTACTAGGTGCAGGGAATTTTCAGCATTGTATTGGGATAATACTTCACCTAATGCAAAATCTGAGCAGTCACACTCCAGAAAAAATGGCTTCAAAAAGTCAGGGATTTCATGAATGGGGGCTGTCACAAATTGTCTTTTCAGGTAGTCAAGTGCATCTTGCTAGCTACGTGTCCAGACAAACTTTTATTCCTTCTTTGTGAGTTTGTGCAATGGTTGGCAAATGTGGGAGTAATTTTCAATAAAAGGATGTTAAAAATTTTCAAAGCCTAGGAATGACTGGAGCTCCCTTACTGATGCTTGTGTTGGCCATTCTGTTACTGCTTTTGCTTTCTCTTTATCCATTTGCACTCTATTCTTTGAAATGATCATACCCAGGTAGGGTATTTCACTCACTGAGAAGACACATTTCTCTGGTTTTAACAATACTTGGGCCTCCTTCAAGCACTGAAAACAGTCCTTCACGCATATCTGGTGTTCTTCCATTGATCTGGAGTAAATCAAGATGTCATCTAAGTATACCACCACATCTATCCCTATTCTATCTCTGAATTTGCTGTTTTTGAAGTGCTGGAAAGTGGAAGGTGCATTAAATAGACCAAATGGCATTGCCAACCATTCAAAATGACCAAATTTAGTGCAGAATGCCAGTTTGTTTTCATCACCTTGTTTCACATGTATGTTGTGGTAACCTGTTCTAAGGTCTGGGGAGATGAAGATCTCTACACCTTGGAGGCTATTAATTAGCTCACTAGTCAAAGTAAGGAGATATCTATTCCTTACCATCAGCACGTTTAACCTTCTGAAATCCATACAAGGTCTTAATGACCCATCCTTTTTTCCTACAAAGATCACAGGGGCAGCCCAGGGAGATTTTGATTCTCTAATAAAACCATTCTTTAGATTTTCATCAATCATCTTCTTTAGCACTGTAGACTCCAAGATTGATACACTAAATTGAGGGGTTGCGCCTGGCATCAGATCAGTGGCAAATTTTTATAGTTGATGAGGTGGAAGGGTCTTAACTTTTCCATCTTCAAAAAGTGGTAAATACTCCCAAAAAACTTTGGGAACCATCTCCTTGAGGCTTTTTGTTGGCTTTAAGGACTGGACCTTGGCTGCTTTCTTGGAGGATATGTTCCATGCTGTTGTGTTGCATTCCAATTGCTCCTCTCCCTCTAGAGCCCCCTCCGATTCCTGAAACTTAGCATCAAGAGAAAGTGTCAGTTCTTGCGGAAAGTCTACTAATTATAATAAAATACCAGGAGACTTTCCAGGAGGGGCCAGGGGACAAATGCTTTCTCTGTGCCATCCACCTTTATATCTTCTGCTTTCACCTATCTTTTTTGCACCTTCTCCTCTTCTTGGTGTGCTTCATCTCTCCTCCAGCTCTCTTTGGAGCTTACCATTGGTGCCCCATCCCCATCATGTGGCGTATAATCAAGAGGAAGCATTAGTTCTGGAAGCAAGTCTACTGATAATAACAAAACATCAGAAGACTTGCAGGAATGGGCCCCTGACCCCTGAAGGGGCCAATACTTTAGGGCCAGTGTCCCCTTTCCTTCCCATCTGAACCTTCTTTCCTTCCAGTCAATGTGTGGGTTATATTGTTCCAGCCATGTCATACCCAGTACCATGTCATACTTGTCCTTCAGGTTTGTTGCATATGCCCTGCACTGCGACTCTTTTATGTCACACCAAAACCTGCAAAAAACTTTTTCTCTTACTTCTCCTCCCCCACCTGGTGATTCATCAAACATAATTAGATGCCTAGGGTAGTCCAATTTTCTACTTTTCATTTTTTTTCTCTGTAAAAAATTGTTAGAAATAAAACAGTGTTTGGCCCCACAGTCCAGTAGGGCTTTTACATTTGTTGTGGTGTCAAGGTTCATTAGAGACAAGTTTAGTATAATAAAATTATCCTTTACTTCAAGTGGCTTACATGCTGATAATTCTTCTACCAAATCCCCTTTATTCTTCCCCTCTAATCTGCTCAAGGAGGGCACAACCTTTACTCCTGAGCACTGTCTTTTATCTGCACCCTACCTGTGCTATCCTCCACCTCACTAACCCTGATCTTCCCCTTGCACTCCCTTGAAAGATGACCACCATTTCCACATTGGAGGAACATCCCTCTACTCATATGCCTCTGGTATTCCTTTTCAGATAGACTTTTCTTCCTGTTAGTGTTGCATACGTTGACTGCATCAATGTCCATGGCATTTGGGTCCCTGGCACTGGTCCCACTTAATGAGGCATAGCTGCCCCAAAGATGAGTGCCACTCCAACCATCTGTTTTTTGATGCATGAACTTGTTTTCAACTTGGATGGCCAGTTCCATGAGGGCTTGGAGGGAGGTTGGGTGAAAGTGACTAATTAGGGAATTTCTTATTTTTGATGAGAGCTCATTTGTGAAGTGAAACATGAGCGTCCCTTCTCCCCATGACTGGTCCTTCAGGTTTGTTGCATATTCCCTTCACTGAGACTCCCTTCCATCACACAAAAATCTGCAAAAAACCTTCTCTCTTACCTCTCCTCCCCCACCTGGAGATCCATCAAACATAATTAGGTGGCTAGGGTGGTCTAATTTTTTTCTTTTTTCATTTTATTCCACTTTAAAACCTTGTTGGAGATAAAACAGTCTGTGGCCCAACAGTCAAGTAGTGCTCATACATTTGTTGTGGCATTAAGGTTCATTGAAGGCAAATTAGTATAATGTGATTATCATTCACTTAAATTGACTTACATGCTGATAACTCCTCTACTGAATTCCCCTTATCCTTTCCTCTAATCTGCTCAAG
Organism: Hemileia vastatrix; assembly: GCA_030280995.1. Taxonomy (NCBI): domain Eukaryota; kingdom Fungi; phylum Basidiomycota; class Pucciniomycetes; order Pucciniales; family Zaghouaniaceae; genus Hemileia; species Hemileia vastatrix. Next base: position 8,496,001 of record JASXTE010000015.1, read on the forward strand.
GAGGGAACAACCTTTAGTCCCAAGTGCTGTCTTTTACCTGTGCCTTTCCTGTGCTATCCTTCTCTTCACTAACCCTCATTTTACCTCTGAACTCCCTTTCCAGATGACCACTGCTTCCACACCTGAGACACAGACCTTTGCTCATGTGCCTCTGATACTCATCATCCAATAAACTTTTCTTCCCACTAGTGCCACATGCTTTTCCTGTATTGATATCCATAGATTTTGGGTCCCTGGCATTAGCCCTGCTTGAACCATAGCTGCGCCACAAACAAGCGCCACTCCAACCATCCATTTGTTGATGTGTGAACTTGTTGTCAACTTGGATGGCTAGTTCTATGAGTTCTTGGAGGGAGGTTGGGCACGGGTGGCTGATTAGGGCATTTCTTATTATTGATGAGAGCCCATTCCTGAAGTGAAACATGAGCACCCCTTCTCCCCATGTTGTGACATAGCTGACCTGGCCCTGGAGTTCTGACACATAGCCAGCAACCAAGTTTCTTTGTTGAAACTGATTGAGCACATGCTCTGAGGTTGTGGCCACATCTGGCTCACCAAAGGCTAATTCAAAAGCCACCATGAACTGAAGGAAGGTTGTCAATGCTCAAGAGTTTTTAAGGGGCTCCTTGGTGTATGGCCTTGTCCAGCATGCCACCTCATTTGTAAGGTATGATATTGTGAACCCAATTTTTGCTCACTCATCCAGGAACTGATGTTCATTGAGCAAGACATAGAGGTTTACCTTCAACACATACTGATTCGCCCAGGGACCTTGTTTTCCACCAAAGATTTCTGGGACTGCAATCTTTGGACCTTTGACAAGTGGTGCTGGCATGGGGGGTGGCACCTGTGCTTCAGCTTCAGCTTCAGAAGCATCCAATTCTGCTTCAGTTGGGCCACAGTATGAGGGTTCTGCCTCTGCTAGGCACTCCATAAGCCTAGCATTCTGTTCCTACAGGTGTGCCATCTGCTCTTGCATTGCTGCATTGGGTAGGCATATGGGGTTCATTCTTCTTTAGTAGTGTGCCAAATGAGATTGGACAAAATGTTATGACCTGAGAAGGCAGACTACTACTAGTAGCACTGTTGCTAGCTTTTAAACAGGACTGACTATGCTTTTACAGCAGTGAGACTAGAGAGTAGTTGGATTACTATATAAGTTGTCCAATAGGGAGCACTCCACTGCACTTTCCCCATATGACCCCTTTATGCAGTATCCCCTATTCTGTCTTCCACAATGCATAGCACACCTAGCACTCCTCCTCACCTCTCAACTCAAATCCTAACAAGAAGGGAGAAGGGAGAAAGAAAAAAGAATAGAGAAAAATGGTTTTCAGGTGGATGTGCACCCACACCACTTTATTCAGGCTCTTGCAAGGATCCCAACCTAATCACTGCAGGATGAAACAAAAAAATTATCAGGAGAGAAGATAAGAGGAGAAATAAAAACAAGGAAACATAGAAAGTTATGATAATTGAAAATCTTGATCAGGGATTGATGACAGGAACCAGTAGTTTTAGTTGTGCTGATGAGGCTGTAGGTGGGATGACAGAGATGAAGAAAAAAGGAAAGAAACAAAAGGATGAAAAGAAAAATTATGATAATAAGATTGGCACTAAGGGCCCATAAGCTATTGGCTGCTAACTGTTTGATATTCTGATCTTTTCTCACCCCCATCTTATTGGAAACTGGTAAATATATATACATGGTGATACTGTTGAAACCTAACATCCCTGTTAACTGTAACAAGGTTTGCCATGGGTTCATCCAGCTTTCACATATCCACCCCTCTTGCACAGGGTTAGCTGAGGGAGAACAGAGACATCATGACAAGAAGGGATATAAAGACAAGGGCAGGGAGTGAGTACAACAGCAGATACAGTACAATAGAACAGGCATGGTCAACCAGAAATTTAAGAGTCAAGGGAGGTTGGGGTGCCATGGTGTCGTAACAGGAGAAAGGGTACCGGGGTTTGTCCAGCCCTCGCATATCCGTCCGCTCGAATCCGCATTGCTGAGGGAAAAAATTAGACTCGTCAGTGGTAAGGGGAAGAGGCTCCAGGATCGAAACTAGGAAACACAAGCCATTGAAGACTCGCGGCCATCCGGGCGCCGATCTTTACCACAAGACCATCTAGCCCGGGCCATTAGATTTATGTATTCCGATAATTATAAACATATTCTAACAATTAGAGTAAACAGTTGATCCAGTTATACTAAATTACGTGAGAAAGCCAGACACCGAACGAGAAAATGAGCTTTTTAACTTTTCTGGGGTTCGTGAATGTCCAATAATGAAGGCAGATCGTTACTTGGGTAATATTATTGTTGGACGGTGTTTAAATACGGAATGACATGAATTCCCGTACAATCTGTTAATTCCTGACCGAGGAGGGAATTTAAATCTCTCGATAGTTGGCTTGCATTACAGAATCTGATTCCCTGCATTCCAAAAGATTTAGCAGCATTGACATTAACTTCCTTGTCATCGATGAAAATAGTACGATGTGGTTTGATTCCAGCGCAATCAATAACATGTGAATAAAAGGATGGGTCTGGCTTGATCACGCCAACCATGGACCTGGAAACACGAGCAAGTATGTCACCCACAAATTGATGAAAGCAAAAAGTAACATACGAAGGAAAAATATTATCAAACAAATCCCAGTCCTCTTTTTTGTCTTTCCCCCTGAGCACTTGCATGTCTGGCTTAGATATGTTAGACATTAAATAAAGCTGAACCCCAATTGCTTTGAGTGCGCGAATGATTTTCCACACCTGCGGATCGCTAACCAAAGAGCCTCGTACCGCTGAAAAAGTGTTTCGAACCACTTGCTTGTTATGCCCATATTCACATGCTATTTTGTCATACACCTCTTGTTCAGTATAATAACCTCTTTCGTAATCGTGCCACGTTTCTGACTTCACAATACTTTTCACTTGAGACGGTGGAATAAGGCTCTCATCTGTTGGAGCGGACCACTTATAGAGAACATCACCTAGGTCAAAGATGACTGCTTCAATCGGGGTATTTGGGTGCATAACGCTTCAACTTAAAATGATAAACTACTATGGTGCTTTTGACAGATGGTTGCGGGTAATAAAATTTTGAAAGCTAATATAAATGTTGGAAAGAGCGTGAATTTATTTAAAAGACAACTAGCAGGAAATGGCAACACAATCTTCAACTATTTCTATGTGGGTACAGCACTGCAGACATTCCGTAAAGGTTATATAGAAATACTAGAGCTCCAATTTAGAAACTCTTTTACCGAGAATGTGTGTCTAGCGCAGTAAGAGTTGTTTGCGGACTGGAAAAAAAAGAACTGTATTTATATTTGAAAACCCGAAACGGAATAAGATTGTAACGACACTTAATGAAATTTAAAATGAATATTAATTTGGCATTACAATATTAATCTCTGTAGAAATAATGTCAGAGATGTCCCCCTTTTATAGTACTCATTCCCTAGATACAGCTAATCCTGGAAGGCTTGCGGTTGTTTTGCATCCCATTTCCCAGCCAAAATCATGAAGTTAGGTCCGCCGACCTATGTGCTTTTGGCTGGGTATGACAGGCAAGACAACCGCAAGCTTTTGAGGATCAGCTGTATAAGCTGTGTGTCGTATTTCAAAAAACTACGCTGTTTTACAGCCAAGTCACAAAAGCTTGCGGAATTTTCGACGAAAAAATAAAAGTTTCGCCAATAAAAAAATGATTTGCCTATTCAAAAAGAAGTGTCCCTGCCCGACCTCCGACACTTTTGAAAAGGCAAATCATTTTTTGGTGAGAACCACTTTGATTTTTTCGTCGAAAATTCCGCAAGCTTTTGTGACTTGGCTGTAAATACAGTGCCCCCAGAAAAAATACATGGGCACCTGATAGCAGGTGCCAATCCCTATCTTTGTCTTAACTCAATTTCAGCTCAGCTGTAGTTCTTCTGGAAAGACTGCGCACTGAACAATGAGCACGATAGCTCGTGCAACATCAAATCAACTTGATTTTTTGCGGTGTGTGTCATGCAAGCACATTTTGGCAGGGATAGAATGGGTTTACACTACGCACCAAGTAAGATATCTCTGATGGGGATATTCTTGCACGAGTTGGGGATATTGTAGAGAGTGACATAAGGTCAGAAAATTATGTGCGACAAAAATAAGTGTAAGAAAATTATATGCGAAAAAACTAATTGTGAGAAAAATAAGTGTAAGAAAAATATCTTGCAACCAAGGATAATTTTGTCTTTTTAATTTTATTTTTGCTCAAAAAAAAGATTTTTATTATTATTATTTTTTTCTTATTATTTTTTTTGTGAAAAAAAATTTAATGGCTGCAAACAATTTTTCTTACACTTACTTTTCTTGCACTTATTAGGGGGTATCAAAGTTAGAAATCTTCAATTTCAAAATACCTCTTTTTTCCACCAAATTAACCATGATTATTTTTTAAAATAAGCCATATTGTGCCCCTAAAACACCTTTCTACTTAGAAGTAATGTCAAGTTTGTGGCTTTCTTTTTGCGTTATAAAATGCTTTTTAAATAATTACAAATTTCTAACTTTGATACCCCCTATTTTTCTTGCACTTACTTTTCTTACATTTATTTTTTCTGGCCGTATGTCCCTCCCCAAAATATCCTCAACTCGCACATGGATATCCCTATCGTAAATATCTTACTTGGTGTGTAGTGTTACAGCTGGACCAAGAAAGCTTTGTGCAAATGAAAAAAAAAATTACAACTTTTTGCCTTTTTCCACTCTCCTTTTGGGACATGATGGGAGCACGCAATGGTCCGATTTGAGTGCAAAGCCAAGTTGATTTCCAAAAATAATACTTGTTGTGCGAAATTGAATTGTACACTGTGGATACATACGTACATTGGAAGGATGGGATAACGTGAATGGCTGTTTACAGGATCAATTGGTCCATTGCGTGTTCACGTTGTGTCTAAAAGGAGTACGTTGAAAGGCAAAAAAATTTGTAAAATTTTTCGCATGTGCACAAAGCTTTCTTGGTCTAGCTGTATTTTTTTTTTTTTTTTTTGAAAACCCGCAAGCGTTTTTGAATTGGTACATAAACCGAAAAGGCTTTGTGGCAGTAACAAAATTTTTTTAACTTTTTGCATTCCTACGCAATTTTTCTGGGGACGCCACTAGTAAGTATAAAGCCTAATTTAACTATGAGTTGTCAAATTCTAGTTTGGCAGTATTATTTTGTATTCCCACCTCAATTGCAGTTCTGATTTCGTGATCCTACACTACGCACCAAGTAAGATATCCCTGATATGGTAGGGAGTGACATAAGTTAAGAAAATTAAGTGCAAGAAAAATAATTGTACAGCCAAGTCACAATAGCTTGCGGAACTTTTGACGAAAAAATAAAAGTTTCGGCAACAAAAAAATGATTTGCCTATTCAAAAATGTGTTTTTCCATAAATACTCTGTGATAGTCTACATTACGAAAGAATGTTCCAATATTCCTTCTAGAATCAAATTTACTTACAGCCAGATCCGAAAACATTCACCACAGAAAATTTGGGGGGGTATTGCTAGCAATACCCCTCATTTAAAAATGTTGGGAAGTGGTTGGAAAGCTGTTGGAAGGCTGTTGGGAGTTCATTGTGAAACCAGATTTAAATTAATTGGACAAAGATTTGGTAATCAGTTAGATCTAGGTTCAACCAAACTCAATCACAGGTTTCTTGGAGCTTGGTGATTACTTTGATTTTGAGCTGAGCACAGATTGAGCAAAGCTTGAACATATCACTTAACATATCATAATATTCACTTTCCCATCTTGTGGAAAGCAAAATTTGATATTGGTTCTAAGAATATCTACATATATTTTCTTGCCAAGTTGGTAACAGAAGGTTAAACTGTAGTATCTCAATTATTACACTATACTACATAGATATTTGATAAAACATACAATTCAAATCAATTTTAATATTATTGAGATCACCATAAGTGTCTTTCCAAAGACTTACAAAAAGTATGTTAGTATCAAGACATCGTTCTAGGTAGTAGTTTCAATTTGGATTTTGAACTGACATCTAAAGCATTTTACTATTAGACAGAAACATAAATAAGTGTAATAAGAGTAAAATTATTCTATTTTGTGATTATAATGTAACAATAAAGCACATTTTTATTGAGAAAATTTTTCTTCCTCCACAAACCAAAATTTACTCTATAGGCTCAAGATTTATTTTTAAGCCATATTATTCATTTCAGTTATCATTGATTTACTTCCAATATTTATTAAAAAGATAATAATAATACATGTGAAAGAATTATGAGCTTAGCATAGCATATGCTAAAAAGTTATTTTGTCGTTTTATTCAAAACTGATTCTTCATTTTTTGCTTCAATTCATCTTTTAACAACCACTATCTTCAGATACTATTCTTACTTAATATGTCAAGTCTCAGATGTGTTGGACAGTTCTCAATAACAATCGATCAAATTTATATGAATGTAATTTCAAGATTTCAAAACTCACCGACCCCCACGATTTTACAGCGAGGCCATTCGAATGTTCATATTTTTGGACTATTTGAAGAAAGAAAACCAACCCTTGTCGGTAATCTTTCTCAAGTGCAGAGTCAGCACATTGGACCACTATTGGGTGACATTGGCTCTGGATCTCACCATTTAAACCAAAGAAGTGCCTTGAATCATATGAAGCCTTTCTATTTTCATGCTTACTTGGTTCCAGTTTTTGGTAATCAGTATCAACTTTGGGGATGCCTCTTTTCTTCAAGTACACTAATCAGTCTTGCTAAAGAAGCATTTTCTTCTGCACAAATCGATTTATGTCCAATCCTGAACTACGACTCCACTATCTTTTTTAATATCCCGCATGTAATTTTTGAAGGCTCTTTCCAAATATCTCAGAGTACTCAAGATTGGAAAGCTGATCAACTTATCCGAGGAATCAAAACAGTTCTCAAAACACATCAACTTCAAGCAATAAATTTTATGATTGACAATGAACGAATGTTAAAGGAAAAGTTGGATATCATGTGGAGGCACCAGGACAACCATTGGCTTAGAACTGGATTCGATGACTATAAAGATCAGTTTCCTAACAATCAATTAACGCCTGAAGGAAACGGGTCAATACTTGCTGATGATATGGGTTTGGGAAAGACACTTTCAACTCTTTCTCTTATAAGTGCAACTCAAGGTGAAGCAAGACAATTCCAGGTATCAGAAAATCAAGAAGGTATTAATCGGAGTTCAGCCACACTGATTATATGCCCCCTGGCAACACTATTGAATTGGATCAATGAAATAAGTGTGCACTTTGAAGATAATGCGCTTCCTTTCAAGGTTCTTTATGGGAAGGATTGTCAAAATACTAATGTCAATGAGCTACAGGACACTGCTATTGTTTTAAAGACCTATGAAATAGCTAGCCCAACGATGTCAAAAAATCAAAGCCAAAAAAAGATACCGGTGACTCAAATGCTCTTTTGGTATAGAGTTGTTTTAGATGAAGCTCAGTTAGTGCCCATTTCTATATCTAAAACTTAAAACTTAATTTTTATAATCAATTTTTATAAATATTCTTTTAGTTACATTAAAAATCCTTACTCGCAGAGGGCTCAAACAATATTTGACTTGGAATCCCAACACCGACTATGCTTGACTGGAACTCCACTTCAGAACAGGCCCACTGACCTTCAAAGTCTCATATTTTTTCTTAGAATCAAAAAGTGGCAAGAAGACTGGTTATGGAAGAATTTCCTTTTTCCAGGTTTGCAAAAAGGAAAGGCTAATTCTATTAAATCAATCAATCACTTAATGAAAGTCATAAGCCTATGTAGAACAAAGGATGCAATTTTTTCTCTTCCAAAAAAGATTCAAAGGGGGATATCGGTTCAATTAGCAGATCCATGGAGGTCTAAACTTGATGTGCTTCAAGAAGGATTCACTGAGCGATATGGGCCCTCCAGAAGCACTGACTTCCCTTGGGACTCATCTGAGTTTCTAAGAGAGCTGATGATTTTAAGAAAATTCTGCAACCATCCAATCTACAAAAATCTGGATGAAACTCCAACTTTTGATTTCACCTGGCAGCATTCCGCAAAGATTTGTCATCTTATAGGCCACTTAAAAAACTTTTTGTCTGGTGAAAGGGATATAAATTTTCCAAAAGCTGTTATATTCTCCAACTTTGCAGACTTTTTGCAGATGTAAGTGATTCTATAATGAATTGTTTTACAAAATTGTGTTGGCTTATTAAAAACAATTTTCTAATATTTCAAAATAGAATAAAAATGGCTTTAGATGACCACAATATTAGGTATACCCAGCTTACGGGTGAACTCAGCCGGAAAAAGCGAGACAAAAATATGCATGAATTCCATTTTAATAAAAATTGCCAAGTTTTGGTTGGAACGATTCAGGCTGCAGGAGTGGGTATAGATCTCAGGTGTGCTCAAAATGTATATATAATGGTGAGCTCAATGTCTTTTACTTCATATTAAGAACAAAAATATTAAATTTTTTATATGTTCAATGTTGAAATAGGAGCCAAATTGGAATCCAGCAGTTGAGCAACAGGCTGTTGATCGGCTGTATAGAATGGGGCAGCAAAATGAAGTAAATGTTTTGAATTATTTTGTACAAGGAAGTATAGAATTCAGCATGTATAAGATTCAAAGGAAAAAAATGGAGCTAACAATGTAAGCCAAATTTCATTTCTATAAATTTTAATGATAATAGTAATCATTAAAATTATGTTTTTGTTTTCAAGGCTAAGTGTCCCAAACAGTGGAAATGAGGAGTATGAGTGTGCAAACCTATTATTAAGGGAGTTTGTCAATCACTCACATTAGAGGAAGAAAGAATTTCAAGGAGAGCAGGTAAATTTATGGGATTTTGAGGATTTAAAAGTCTGAGTTGTTGAGGATTTAGAGATGCAAGATATAAGGGAGAATAACAGTCATTCGGCAAACCCCGGGGGACATGAGAAGGATTAAGGTTAGGGGATAATGTTGAAACCAAACTGATTCTTTTGTACAAGGCCAAGTCCTTTAGCACACTGCAAGAGTAGGTTGAATTATCTCGAATATCAAAGTGTTGTTGGTCAAGATATTGTGCAACTTTAGAAAAATCTTCAGACCTCCATTGCATTAAGATATGTCTTAACGATCCATCATTATCAATTTTGGTGTCTGAACAACATTTGATGTTTGTGAAAAGGTTGTGATAAGTTTCACAATGTGGAAGTTGTTTAAGAAGTTTAGTTCGGTTAACTGAATTCAAAGAATCTTTGTTATTTGAAATAAAGGTCATAAATAAAAACGGTTGAAAAAAAAGGGATTTTCATACTTTTTTTTTATTCTATATTTATGCTTTCTCACTTTGATTATTTCTTGAGAGCTATGAGAATCCTTCCCAAGTCTTAATCTATCAGCATGACCTAAAAACCAATGGTGAAGAACTCCTATTTGATTTGAGAAGCTAATTTGAGTTGAGTCAATTGGATATGCAATCAAATTATTGGTTTTTAAGGCATTGTCCCAGTGTTTAATGAGAATATTTGCCAAGACCTGGTTCCATTTGTCAAACCAATCTAGGTTCCAAGCGAAAGTTGATCCTGGGAAACCACACATGCGAAGGTGCTCAATAAAAGATTCACGGAAAATTGGTGGAAACTTTTCCGAAACCGCTGAATTTGATTCTGGATGAGGTAGTTCAAAGGCAATGTTGCAAGAATTCATGTCGAATGATGAAAATCTGTCTAATTGCTCTTCAGTAGGGTTTTGTTTCCATCCATTTGATTCTGGTGACATATCCAAAAGTGAACGACAAAAATTGTGTATAGATCTACAAAAGTGAGAATTGAATGGAGGCAAAGTCTCATTAAAAATTCTATTAAGTGTTCTTGTGTTTGTGGGCAGGTTTCCATGAGGAAAGTAAGAGCTACTAGGGTTCATAAATAATTAGATTAAGAAAGTGTTCAATTAAATTAAACAAAGAGGAAGGATAAATTGTTGAGCTCCAAAACTTTATGATCAAAGTTGATTTAAGGAGAAATATCACAAAAATTAAGAATAAGAAATATTTCGACTTTATGGAATTATAATATGCATAAATTATATTTTTATATGCAACTTGAACTCAAAAGGAATGGTATAAAATAAAGAGAATGATTATGTGATAAAAGCAGACTCATTTAAGAAACAGATTTTTTTTTCTTTTCAAAAAATTCTTCCACAAAAATAATTTGTTAAATGTGAGGCTATGTTCATTTTTTGATTACCAAAAAATTATTTTTGGTCCAATATGATAGTAATAAATATTCTTTTGAGTAATTTTTTTCAACCTGAATAAATAGACTAGAGTGTCACTTCATCACATTTATGTATGAAAAGTTATACAAGGTTTCAGCTTTTATGTAATTCTTTAAGGTTTACACTTTTGTAGCATCTATTATTTGAGTATTTTTGATTTTTTCTTTATAGAAAATTCTACCTAGTACAGACCAATTTTCAAATTGAAAGAAATATGTTTGTGATTGTTTTTTAAAAAATATTAAGCTTATTTTTGGGTTTAACTTTGATTTTTGGGGTAATTTTTTAAATAATTATGTTAAAAATATGGATGACTTTTCTTATAGTCCATAACTAAGAATTTTTATCAAAATCAAATAATTATAGGGCAGTTAGATATAACTCAGAAGGCATTTGATAGAAAAATAATTAAGATGCTTGTGCGTACAACAGAATTTTTTCTATGATAGAAAATATTCTGATAAACATGCATGCATTGTTGTACAAATGCAGAGAGTATACAGAATACAAATAAAGTAGACTGCATAACTTTAAATTAATAAATAATTTATCCGATTAAAAATTAAACATTTAAACTTAAATAATTTCAACACATATTCCATCATATTCTTTTGATAAAAAAATGTAGCTTATATTAGCTAGTGCCTTTCAAAAAAAGGAATACCTTCATTCGGTAACTTCGAATAGCTAACTTATTCCTACAATTATCACAATTACAATGCCTCCATTTTTTCATGTATGTCAATGTCAAGATCTTGGATGTGTCAATAGAAAGTATCAAACTTCTTCTGGGTCCTTTGAAGTTGGTATGGCTTTCAAAAGCTCTAATTCTTATGCAAAACATCAAGAGGAAAGAAATAGGAAGGCCCAGATGGTTATTTCTTCCAACAATCCACTTAACATTGGAAGTTCCCGCTCCACAGAAACAGTAAGCTGTATATCTATAGTTCAATGTGAGAATTAAAGTCTTTATGATGTTTCAATGATTTATTACATAGGGGCAGTTGCTATTGGGGGCAGAAGTATCTTCAACAGTCTCTAGAAACTCAAATCTTGGGGAACGGTATAGCCAAATAATTATGTGGCAGGCAGCAAAGCTTTCTCTGATTCATCATTTGAGCAAAGAAGGTTGTACTCAATTTTTGGATGAAGAAATTAAGAAGCCCAAACTTCTAGGTGATAGTGGAATACTGGATTCTGATAGAATTGTCCGCCTGGTCCCACGCTCGATAGATACAGTTTTTAGTCGATTAAAGCTCAATCAATCATTTTTCACTAAAACATTCTGTCCTAAATGCTTTGCTCTTTATGAGTATAACTCTGAATCTCAACCATCTATACTATGTTGCAATCAACCGTTTCTTTCATCATCAAAGCGCTATTTAAAAATGTTTGGAGCAGGACAAATTGCAGTTAAATGTGATGAAAGGCTGTATTTGATGGAGGAACATCAAGAACATGTAAAATACTTATCTCTTAAAACATTTCATCACCATTCTTTTATCGACTGGCTTAAGGAAAAGATCAAACTGTTCAAATTTGAGCTTCTGATTGAGAAGAAAACCCCTGTGGCAGAACGTGTAGAGTGTGATTTGATGAAGGATGTTTGTGATGGTTCAATTTGGAAAAACTTTCCCATAACCACTCCAGCTCTGGATAGCAATGATGATGAATATACGATAACTTCAGGCAACTTAATGTTTACTTTATATGTCGACTGGTTTAGGCCTGGTGGCAATAGGATTGGAGGTCATCAGAAGTCTGTAGGCAATATTATGATGGTGTGTATGAACCTACCTCAAGAAGATAGATACAAAATGGAAAATCTTTTTTTGTATTCTATTATACCCGGACCAACAGAACCCACAAGTGAACAGCTTAATCACCTTCTAAAACCACTGGTTAATGATCTACAAACTCTATGGGATGGTATATTGATTGAAAAGACACATCTTTATCCACGAGGCCGGAAATTAAGAGTTGCATTGTTCTCTTTGATAGGTGACATTCCTGCAATACAAAAATTGGCTGGCTTTTCGAGTCACTCTGCAAAAATGTTCTGCTCTTTCTGTAATATCTCTAAAGATGAAATTAGTGAAAAGAATGTGGGAAATTTTTCATTACGGAATCATGAGGATCATATGTGCTGGGCAACAAAGTGGAAAAATTCTAAGTCACATTGGGAGCGTGTATCAATTGTTCAAAATCATGGGGTACGATGGAGTGAGCTGAATAACCTTGAATATTGGCGTCCAACTGAATATTGCTCAATTGATGTTATGCATTCACATATGCTTGGCAACCTAAAAGATCACAGTCTAAGCTATTTTCAAATCCAAAATGCAGCAAAAGATCTAGAAAGAAAGCTGGAAAAGGATAAAAATTGGCATGTAAGAGAAGAAGATGATGATTTCTTTTCTGATACTTCACTGCACAAACATTCGAAAAAACGTAGAAGTAGCTTAAGCACCACGAATAATGATGATGATGATACAGGACACACGAGACAGCACAAGCGGCAAAGACGTACGAGTTCAAGACAGTCATCAAGTCATCATGGACTAGATAATGAAGGATTGGGAACAAATTGATCAAGAAGCCAGAGTAGGTCATCCAGCTTTAAATTTATTCCTCCATATAGCGATGTGGCCTCAATACAGTCTCACAGCAGTGACAGTAGGAATTCATTGTATAACTTAAGGCAAAGAAGCATTAGCATATCACAGAGTGAAGGATCTCACTCATCAAATGAGACAGCTAGAGATGAAGAAAATAAAAGGAAAGGTAAGGAGAAAGAAAATGAAGGTAGTAGTAATCCACGAATCACAGCAGCAGAGCTACAGGTTGTATGGAAGATGATTGATCAAGTAAGAAGACCTTCCTGGCTAACACGAGTTCCAAAATCAGTAGGATCTAAAAAGGCAGGATCCCTCAAGGCAGCAGAATGGCACATGCTGTATACTCTCTACTTCCCTTTGTCACTTATACCCCTTTGGTTTGAAAAATTTAAAGAATCTGAATCTTCAGCTTCCTCAGCTGATAAACCAAGAGAATATTATCTTCTCAAGTCACTTGTAACATTATGCTTGATCACCAATTTTTTGACATTAAAAAATATACAGACTAATGAGCTTAAAGATCTAGATCAATTTCTGTTAGAGTATCGTGAGTGCCTTGAAGAGGGTTGGAAGAATATTAATGCAAAGCCAAATCTGCATATCACTCAACATTATCCTGAAATGATAAAGCGTCTTGGTCCACCATCAGGTACAGCTACTTGGTCTGGAGAGCGGGTGAATCATATATTATCTGAAATTCCAAACAATCACCATCCACGTATGTAATGTTTGTAAGCAATGATTTAAAAACTCAGCTGTGCTAATTTATTAATATTTACCACAGGAGAGATACTGCTAACAATGCTCAAACATTGGTATCGGAAGTCTAGGGTATTAGATCTTGGTGAAGCTGAAGATAATGATCAATGTGAGACTAAAAAAATCCATATTGATCTCGATAAACAAAACAAATGGATCCATCTAAGTATGGCATTATTTACTAAATGGGTAAGGGCACGAATGGGAAAAGAAACTTCAAGACGGGCTTTGACACCATCGGAGAAAAGTGGGGATCGGGTAGTTGAAAATGTAGCAAGCATATTGATACATGGAAAGAGGTTTACTAGTTACCATCGACACATTGCTAATTCAACAATTGAATTCTACTATGGAAAAGATAGCCAGTTTGGGCAAATTGATGATCTTTTCAGATCAAAGGAAGAGATTGATCAAATATATTTAATAGTAAGTCCTTTCAAAGAGCTCCGTCCAGAAGAAACATCAAAGGATCCCTATGAGATTTTCCCACAAGTGCATTGTCGGTTAGTAAGAGTAGCCAAAGCAACTCAAATTGTGATTAAGAAAGATGCAATAATTGGACATGCAGCTACTGTCGAGCACAAAAAAGGAATGTTTGGAATCAAAGACGAGGTTGTCACTGCCATTGGACTGCAGACAGTAGTGAGTGAAAAAATTAATCAAATTTATTTTCTGTTGACTAACATCTTTGTGTTAATTTGGGATTGGGGAAATTTGTAGGATTGGTGATATTTGTAAATGGTGAAAGAAATAATTCAATGCTCGATTAAAAAATGCAATGCATCCAACTTACCTTATCATAAACCAGTGAACAATTACTTTGGTTGCTTTTATTGCGAGAGAACCCATGCTTTCAATGAGTCATTTTTATCTTAAATGTAAGAATGAAAGAAATAAAATCATGATAATGAGAAATATGATAAAATTTTTACTTAATGAATGATCTTCTTGCTCATTCATCTACTATAAATAGTTTGACCTTCCAACTTTAGCTGATAGCTATATATTATTCACTTTATTTTTCGACAAGAGAACATACACGTTTACAAGACTATATACATAGTATCTTTTTTTACTTTAGCTTTGATAGGTATAAATTTTAACAACTGATTATTTTTATTTTATTTTATTTTATTACAGTTCATTATGGATGATAATTTTGAAGGGATGTCTGTTGACCCAACCGATTCTGATTGTTTTCCGCCTCAACATACTAATACTGGAAATACTCCTCCACCACCCTCTGCTGATCCACCTCCAGATGCATCTCAATCTGTACCACCTAATCCTAACCCACCACCTAATCCCAATCCAGGCCAAGAGTCTCATTCAGAACCGAGAAATTTTAATCCCAATCATCCTTCTGCTTCTGAAAGTGCTTATCAGCAAGCTGATCAGCTAGGAAGAGATTGGGCTAGTGAAGTATTGAGGGAATTTTTCGGAGACCAATCATCATCTGCTCAGCCTAACCAAGGAGCAAGCACAAGTGGAGCAGGTAAGTCAAATTTGTAGTGTGTTCTTTTATTGAAAAATAACCAATTTAATTAACTTATTTGAATTGTTAGTGAATCCCTCAATCATTATGGGTATCAGTGATTACCACAGACTCAATTCAGCAGAGTCTCATGAGCGAGAACGGGGGTTAAGGGCTGTAAGAGGCTTAGTTAGAAGGAATGATGTTCCCAGGAGCTCGGACAGTCTAAATAGAAATATTTACCACTTTCTGAAGTATTGTCTTGGGGGACCAACACAAATATCAAAATATCCTGCGAGCCCAACACCTTTGGAGATTGAAAATTGGAAAGATTGGAGCCAATTCAAACTAAAAACCATTCAAACTGTCCTAACCCAAGTCCAATCTTCTAACCGTGCCAATTCTGCAGCTGATCGACAATTTCTGATAACCAATTCTATAGCCTTCTTGCGATCCAAAATTCGACTACCCGAATTTTTTCCAGCACCTGAGCCTCGAGGACTAAAAGGAGGAGCACCGATCCCACTTTCTGTCAAAAGAAACTTAGAGCGTGAATTGCAAGAAAAAGGTTTTCGGAAATTCGCGTTTGATTGGACTTGCCGTGATTTTTCAGAATCAACTTGGAATCAAGTCATGGGAAGCATAGTATGCGACCACTGTACCAGATGGCTCACCACCTTGAATACAATCGATCAGTCAAAGCTTCAGTTCACTCAATGTGTTATTGAGAAATGGGTAGTTAATAAGGGGAAGGAGATGATAAGGTTGTTTGGGCAAGAAGAGGAAAGGGTAGCAAGAGAAAAGATTGAAAAGAGGGCAAGGGCACAAGTAAAACGTTATCGGACCAAGGTAAGTTTTTTATTTTACTTTGCTTTTTGTTATTATGAAGCTGATTTAGTTGGAATTCAGATTGCTAGTGCACGCTACAAGTTAGCAAGAGATCTCTGCAGTGATGTGCCAGGTTTTGTTGTGCTTTTTCATGATACTAGGTGCATCTCTGATATCAAGGAAGGCCCAGCACCAGCCCCAACTGCACCTATCCGAGCTATTCCTGGATGGCGAAATCCTGAACTCAATGATTTGTTTAAAAAAATGGATAAGATGACAAAGGACTTAGCCCATACACCAGCTCAAAAAAAATCAGCATTAAAAACATATTCACGGTCATCAGAAAGGACAGTTGCACAAAATGGTATATTCAATGTTCCCAAATACCTCCCCAAGAATTGCTATTCAGCAACATTTTTGCAAGGATTATCTGTGAATGAGCGTGAGTCACTTGGGGTTGGAGCTGATATTGATCTGGTAAAGATTCGGGAATCAATTAATAGAGCATCAACATCATCATAACTTAGGTATAACGGTGATCTTCTGTGTAATATAGCTATCTTATATTGAATTTTATGTATTCTGTTTTTTTTCAAAGCAGCTTGGTAAATGTTATAAAGTGATATTGAGAGAGAGTAACATTTTATTTAAGAAAAACAAATAATGTATGAGATATAAAAATGTATTTTCAACAAATTGATGGTCCATACCTCTTTATGTCACATTTATGTATCCATATTAATTTCAATCGAATTTAATGTTGACCAATACATAGCGAATACACGCTATGCCACTTATACTTGCCAGGCATTGCTACCATTAAATATGCCAGTATCAAAAATTAATTTCGATCGAAATTAATGAGCATGATAATCATGAATTTCTGGAGTCAACTGCTTATTTTTATGCATGGTGCCTTGCCAACATTAATTTCGATCGAAATTACTTTTGATACTGGCATATTGCATGGTGTCTATTCCTAGAAAGTGTAAGTGGCATAGTGTGTATTCATTACGTATTGGTCAAAATTAATTTCAATAGAATTTAATATTGACATTTTCATATTGAACCCAAACCAGCAAACGACCCAAAAAATTCTTCATAAAACTGCTCATTAATTTCGATCGAAATTAGTGAGCACCATATACATATTGAATGGTAGTTATATCTGGTGTGTGTAAGTTGTAAAGCTTGTGTTCAATGTTTATTGGTCAACATTAATTTTGATTGAAATTAATATTAATGTGTAAATGATATTTACATGCTCAATATGCATTGTAATGTGTTTACTTAACAATAGAGTGCCCTACTTTTCATCTTACATAAAAATGCTTGGTAGCATGTCAAATTCAATTTTTATTAAAATTAATGTTGACATGTTACCATGCATAACAGTAAGCAACTGACTGAATAAATTGATGATAATCATGAACCTTAATTTTGATCGAAATTAATGTTGCCAAGTGCAGATTGAAAAAAAGCTATGCCACTTACACTAGCCAGGCATATTTACTATTTATTATGTATTGATCAACATTAATTTTTATAGAAATTAATATGGATATGTAAATTTTATATTTACCCTCAACATGTATAGTAAATTTCAATACTTAAAAATACTTGCCGTCCTTTACATGTCATGCAAAAAAGCATTATATCATTTCAACATTAATTTTGATCAAAATTAATGTTGGAATGCCATTATGCATTGAAACAACTAACTGACTGAAAAAGTTCATGATCAAAATGCTCATTAATTTTGATCAAAATTAATGTTGACCAATACATATTGAATATAAGTAATCTCCACTTACTCAGACCAGATATAACTACCATTCAATATGTATATGGTCAGCCTTAATTTCGATCGAAATTAATGGGAAGTTTTATGAAGAATCTTCTGGGTTGTTTTCTGGCTTGGGTTCAATATGCAAATGTCAACATTAAATTCGATCGAAATTAATGTTGACCAATACATAATGAATAAACACTATGCCACTTACACTTTCCAGGCATATATACATGCAATATGCCAGTATCAAAAGTAATTTCGATCGAAATTAATGTTGGCAAGGCACAATGCATAAAAATAAGCAGTTGACTCCAGAAATTCATGATTATCATGCTCATTAATTTCGATCGAAATTAATTTTTGATACTGGCATATTTAATGGTAGCTATGCCTGGAAAGTGTAAGTGGCATAGCATGTATTCATTATGTATTAGTCAACATTAATTTCGATTGAAATTAATATGGACATGGACTATGCATAAAATTCCTATAAGTATAGGTAAGCTAAGCAGTTAGATAAACTGGTTTGATCAAGTACACCATATAAAAATTGATGTTTTAATGCCTTGGTTAATTTCGATAAAAATTAATTTTAAGCCATGCATGTTGAATTTTATCTATGTCTGTGTAGTCCATGTGAAATGGCTTGTATTCAATATGCAGGGGTCTATATTAATTTCGATCGAAATTATGAGGTTCATTGCCTCATAAATTTGATGGTTTCTGTCAGTGTTTCATGCATGGTGCCATCTGATACTTGTTGATTCCTATCAAAATTAATTTCAACACCAATATATTGAATACAAACCATGGCACTTACAGTACTTGGTCATAGCTAAAATTCAATATGCTAGTCTCAAAATTAATTTCGATAGAAATTAATCAGGATCCATGAAGTTTATCAATAGTGTATGAGTTAAGTTTCAAGTCATATGTTTCATCATTTTCTTGCACCCATTACTAGGTTATCTCAACAATTTTTTTCAAGTTTTATTATATTAATCAAAACTGTGGTAAGTTGTGAAAAATTAGCTAATCCAAATCTCAAATTGAATATTAATATTTTAATAATTTTGAATGTTGCTTAAGGTATTTCATTGGGTGATTCATAATAATATTTTATCAACTTAGTAGTCCTATAACTTTTGAAAAGTAACAATTTTGGTATAGTTAGGGACAACAATGCAATATCTTGTGCAGACTAAGATATATTGCAAAATAAAACTATTCAATTTTTTTTTTTCCCTTAGTTGTATCCAAGTTTATCAAAGGTTTGGTCACGGTGCCCACACCCTAGCCTGACACTCCTCCTGTCACTTAAAAAACAAATTCTTATCTTAAATTCTAATGTTACCAATTTTATATTTATAATTCATTTCTTGTTTGATGAGGCATATCAGTATATATGTGAATCTTGCATTGTCATCTGAAATTAAATTTAACAAATATTCATAAAGGATTATCCTTTTTTTTCATATAATATACTAATTAAGTGTATCTCCATTGTTTAGGAGTAAATTCTAATTTAAAAAATTTTTTATTTACCTGTGGCAATTTGAATATGGGATATAAATTTGTTATTATTTGTTTTTCACACTAAAAGTCCCCAAAGAATTACTAGTATTTTCTGTTAGCTACATCAAATTTCGCTTCAATATAAACAGATTGTGATTTAGCATGTTACTCAGTTTACCCCACTATGAATAATACATGTTAAAAAAAGCTCAAATAATATAAAATCCCCCTCTTTATGTTTTCTGTTTCTTTCATCCTCACTTTAATTTTAATCTTATTCAATTTTTTATCCTATTAAAATATCAACTTCAATTTTCTAGAATAGAGTTTCTTATAATTATTCATCATATTACATCATAATTTTTTGATATCGAATACTTTTTTTTAATATTCATTAATCAATATGTCTAGTATACAAAATCCTACACCTCCACTTTGTATGTATATCATGTTCCTCTCTCTTAATTTATATATTTCACTTATGTTCTATATCTTTTTTTTTCAAAAATTTGATTTTCCAGCACCCAAATGTGTTTCATCCCACTCTCTGATTGATACTCGCTTTGAAGCTTTTGAGCTTGCACCATGTCTGCCACATGGCATGGCACCTAACCCTCCTGTACTTAGCAATGAGAGGCAGGAAATAACAAGAGTTCAGTATCGCAATTTACTTGAATTGGCTAGAGATAAAACAGAAGAGCTTGTCAAGATCCTTAACAATAATCCTTCTCCTTCATATTTATCTAACCCTTGTAATGAATTACTCCAATATGTGAAAAGCCTTGAAAAATGTATGTTCATCACCTTTTTTGTCTCCTTTTAAATTAGTAGATAAGATTATTAATATTTTTTTTTCTTCATATATATTTGTAGCTTATGAGGAGGGTATGATTCCTCCTGATGAAGTCATTGTCATTAGGGATGATGATGAGACAGATGAACCATCAGCTTCAACTCATGCTTCAACTTCTAAAGAAAATCTTGAAACACCTGTTATCCGCTCCAAGAAAAAGAGATTATCCCAAGGCTCCTCTTTTGTTCGACGTATTAAACCGGCTTCTGCTAATGAATTTTCTTATGTATCAAATAATAAATCTCAAAAAAAAGCAAAGGTTTTGATAATGAGTATATTCTTGTTTCCTTTTTTTTATTGTTATTCTTTTATCTTTAAAATTCAATCATATATCTCTTTTATTGCTTACATATTGTACTTTTTATCTTTCTTTTGATATTTTGTACCAGAAACTCACCTGCTGTAGATTGTTCCATCCATAAACGCCCTCTCCCTGATGAAGATGATGAAAAGAGCAATGAAAATAGCGATGATCAACTATCAGAATATGAAGCTATGCTTGTTCATCAAAAAAAGCAATGTTTATAATCTTCTTCAAGACATGTTGATATGTTTGATAAAGATGATGATTCAAACAGCTCATCACCAAATTCCTTCATTTCTAAGAAGCAATACCCACCACCTCCTAAATTACCTACTTTGACCTCTTTGAAAGCTTCTCTACCAATGAAATCAACTCCAATCAAGATATCGAAAAAACCTCTAACTTATTCACCCTCAGTTCTAAAAGAATCTGATTTGCAGGAGGAATTCTGTAAAATTCATAATTTTTATAAAGGTAGAATCAGCATGGCAAAGGTTGTCAGCCTGTATATCTCCAGGACTGAGTAAAAAGAACTTATAAGTTATGTTAAACACATGAACTATACATGGGAATAATAAATAAGAGTACACAAATAGTATACATAAGTAAAATTATGATAATACACAAAAAAATGCCATTATAACACCTTATATACACGCATATATCCACCTTTTATAGGTCTTATGTACTTAATATTAAGTTGGAATATGTTAGGGTAATCTTAAGAACCTTAAGTATAAGGCTACATAATTTTTAAGTACACTTAAAGCTGTTATATTCATTGTTTTATGCAAAAAACAAGAAATGCGCTTTATTTCACTTAAAAGTTGACTATATGCGCTATAAAATTGAGAATATCAAAATTGCGCTTTGACAGATCAATTGGGCTCATTTAGAACTATTGATTTGGCTATTTAAATGCATAAAAATAACACTTTTCAAATTTGGTGTTTTTTATGCCAGAAATGGCTTCTGTGTACTGGCCACATACTGCCTGCTTTTTTCCCGTGTGAATAGCTTCATTTTTAGCAAAGTTAGCTTTTTCACACTATAATTACCCCACATTCTACGCCCACTGTGGGGAAACACACTAAAATAGGCGACAGGCGCTTATTTAGTGTCCTAGCTTAATTAATAATGCATTGACCTTGTTTATATGCACTAATTTCATTAATAACCTCACTCTTGGCACTTTATTTCATCACCACGCTTAAATTCGCCTAATTTTAGTCAAGGATTTACCTGTGCAAGCGCCTGCCAAGAACTGCATGTAGTTACCCCACATCTCACGCTCTTTTTTAAGTTTTTGGGTGGTTTCTCAGTCAATTTTGGTTATTTTTGAATGGGAATTTCACGTAGTATAATGTCAGGATTAGCCCCATTATTTCTACAGTCAATCCCCCTTATTATTAAGCTATTATTAACCTTAAAAAGTCTCCTTTAGTCCTTAATAATATTGTTTTATACGCATATACTCTCTTTTTGTCTTTTTCTTTAATTTTGATGGATTTCCCTTATTATTTCAGGATTTTGGCGGTTATTACTCTTCTAATTATGTCATGGGTCACTGGGAATGTTGATGGGAATGTCTATTAGTTGTTTAGAGGCGTTATTAACTGTGTATTGGGTGGTACATCAAGGGAATCATTGGGGAACTCAGTGTGTATAAAAGGAGGAGGTTTTTGGGTTGTATTTCTTCATTCTTTATCATTACAATTTAAACCAATATAACCAAACCAATTACAATACATATCAATTAGTACTTTTATAAGACTTTTGAATAGTATCTGAATTTATATAATCTATTTTTCTACCAACTATAAAGATTGTAAGCCATATATAAGAATAGTGAGAATTATATTACTGAGACCTTTATATTTGATTATATTTTACAACTTAGTGGATTAGAACTACAGTATTCATATAGGACCATTAAAATCTTCTAGACAACTGACTATTCAAGCTAGTTCACGTCCTTGTACTTGACCTTAGCCTGACAATTGGGGACCTTTCCTCAAGAATTCTGTTATAATCCTGTAAGTGAAATTTTCAAAAGAAGGTGCACGTAAATAATATCCCTATAGAAATATTTGGATAATTACAACAGGTTGGGGTCACTTATATAGTGATTTCAGAAAAAGAAGCCCTGTTATATTATAAAATTGTGATATTGAATCAACAATTTTACCACTAATTTAACTTATAATTGTTATTAGTGGGTCTGTCAATAGACCAATTAAATTTGTGATCTTTGCAGATAAAATTTTTACCACTAATTTAACATAAAATTGTTCTTAGTGGGAGTCTGTCAATAGACCAATTAAATTTGTGATCTTTGCAGATGATAACCAATTAAACTGATTAATTGTTTTCTTTTTACAGGACTCTTAATCCCTTTTTATTGGTTTGTAAAATTCATTTAATATTTGGAAAGAATCTTACTAGCAAATTTTCTTTTTTAAATATAAATACACGGCTACATATTGTAGACCAGTTAAATCAAGTGACCACATAAAAGCATATTTGACTTTTGGCACTTAAATATTCACTTCATACCAATAAGTAAGCAATAAAATTGTCTTCAGTGGTATTGATAAATACTGATAAAACTCCTTTTTGAAGTTTTCATATCTAAACTTTCAATTCTTTAAATTCCATGTAAAAATGTGTGACAACAATGACATTGTAAGTAATAAGGTAAAACCTTATAACTTAAGACCTAGAGCTGAAAGACCTGTTACAGGAAATTCAAATGGAGGGCCAGGACTCTCCCATAATCAACAACACTCCGTCAATGTCTCTGGAGGAAAGGGAAAAGCTTTTAAAGCAGGTTTCAATAAAGAAAACAAAAAATACTTTACAAGAACAAGTTCACTCCCTATCCACCCTACTGAACACCTTGACAATAAGAGTCAACAATATAGTGGACCAGATCAACAATCTGGAAAAGAGAGCAGCTCAAGGTTTCATAGAAGTCAACCAAGCTCTAGTGGACATAAAGACTCAACCACCAACAGTGGCACCCAACAATTCCATAGCAACACCTCCAGCCCAAGAGGAGGACCAAAAAATTACAGTAAGCAAATGGAAATGGGATTGGTACGCCCAAAACTACAACAATCCTCAACAGCAGGGCTCCAGCAGTCACCCTTACAGGGGAAAGGCAAGGAGAGGCAGGGGAAGTGGGATAAGACCTTGGTAAGTCATCCAACTTCTTATGATCAATTATATCAACCTGAAAATAAATTACTTATAGGTAATGAGATTGATAAGGAAATATTGGATATTATTGATAAGGATTTAAAGGATTATTCATTTGAACAGAATATGTTAAACTTGTCTTTACATGAGGACAATGTAAATAGTTTTATTGATCACCAGGAAAAAACTATTAATATAAAAATGGAAACAAATGAATTAAATCTTGACCCTGATAATGAGTCTTCTGAATTGGACACGGAAAAAATAGAATATTTTTTAAAAGAGAATCCAATGGAATCAAAAATAATAAGTAAATTATTATTGAGAATTGAAAAATTGGAAGAGTTCTCAAAAGAGTCAAACATTAATACAGAAAATGTATTATTACAACTAACACAGTCATTGAGTACCACAGCCAATAAATTAAAAATTATTGAAAATTCAAATAATGAATTAATCAATGAGAATAAAAGATTAAAATCTGAGATTAGAAATTTAGAAAGTAAATTAGAACACTCTCAGAATATTATGGCTACCATAGAGGGACGTGTAAAATTGTCTTTTTCAAATGTAAATGATACTTTGACTCAAGTACCTGTAATAAAAGATAGGTTACAAAGAGTAGAAATTGAAGTAGCTAACATTTTGAAAAATACTGAAACAATAAAGGATAATACCTCTTATGTAGAAAGAGTACCAGTTTTTATGAAACACTCTGAGGATAAACCAATGATGGAACATGAACATAGTGTCATGGGCTCTGAGAATATAAAATCAGTAAAAGATGAAATAAATGATCATCTTTCTAAAGTGAGTGAATTACTCAATATTCCTCAGGTTAGGGAAGCAAAAACTAGCCAAAAGAACTGGCCTAAGTTAGATCAGTACCCTTCTTTTGACGGGGATTCAAAATCTGATTGGCAACAATTCATACAAAGAATTGATAACTTAAAATTTTCATATAAATTACCTGATGAAGAAATTACTTCAAAGTTAATATCTTTATTTACAGATGTGGCCTTATTATGGTTTGAATCTGTATTGAGTGAGGGAATTAATTACTCCTGGAATGAATGGAAGGCACTAATTGAAAGGCAATTTGGTGGCCCAAAATTTAGAATCACTCAACAAAGACTGTATGAAAGGGCCAGATATAATCCAAATGCTGGAGATAAACACATGGTCTTCTTAATGAATTTAATAAAAATCATGAAAGCTATGGATCCAAAAATGGATTATGAAGAGTGGAAAGAAAAAATAATATACAAGTTGCCTATATCAGTTAGAGACATTATTGTAGCTAGAACTGAAACTGTCAGAGACACCTCTGGATTCATTAATATATGCAATGAGATATTATTAAACCACAAATATGAAACCAAGTATAGTAATTACAGACAAAGTGTTGAAGTGGTAAAACCTACTACAAGTAAGTTACCAGTGGAAAAGAAAAAACCTTCAGCTCCCCTTGTCCCTAAGAGACAAGAAAATAACACTTGTTACAAATGTAATGAACCTTGGGTTAAAGGTCACACGTGTAAGAAAAGAATAAATGTTATTGAAACCTCACAGAATTCTGAACCTAGTAATCATGAAGATGAGAATGTGGAATCCAGTGAGGATTGCAAGAGTAACATATCTTACAGTGATGATGAAAATGAGATATTTGTATTAGAACAGGATATAATGTTCCTGAATGATGCTATACCTCATACAGACACATCTTTAACTTCCATAGAGGAAGCTGAAATAATTAAAGATGTATCTCATGATACTTACAAAATAACACCTATCAGAGCACCTATTATCATGTGGAAAAGAAATGAATGCCATTCTTGACACTGGGGCTGCAGGTAGTGTAGTTTCACTTAATGCATTAATGAAACTTGATAGTAAGTACCTGGAAAAACTAGAACCTGTTCAGACAAAGAACTGGAGGGGTTTTGGTTCAGTATTAAATCCAATTGGCAAATACAAAACTGCTGTATTCTTTAAATATAATAATGGATATGTTAGAGCAGTTTGTGAATTTGTAGTAATGGATAATAATAATTGTAGTGATTGGTTTATTATTGGCAATGATTTATTGACAAAATTTGGCATTAAACTAGATCCTGCAAACAGTTGTTTCACCATAGGGGTGAATGGTAAAAGGAAATTCAAAATATGTTCTGAAAATTCAGTATATGCCATTTCTCCTAGAGAAGAACAACTGCAAGGTGGAAGAACCACCAATGAAGTGGGTGAATTGGAAAATGAAATCCAAAAAGCCTCTTTCAGTCCTCAACTCTCAAAAATTGAACAAGAAGATATTTTGAGATTGATTAAATCATATCCTATGGCATTTGCTCATGGCTCAAATGAACTAGGATTGGTCAAAGACCATGAGATGAAAATCTCTTTAAGCTGTGATCTGGATAATATTCCTGGCAGTTTAAAAAAGAAACCTTACCCAGCATCTCCTGCAAAAAGGAAAGATATTGAAGAAAATATAAAATTGTTGTTGGAAATGGGTATTGTTGAAAAAGTGGACACAACACCTAAGTATTGTGTCATTTCACCAGTATTAATCTCTTATGAAAAAGATAAGGCAAGATTATGCGGTGATTATAGAGCTCTGAATACATATACAGTAGATGATATTTACCCTCTACCAAGGATAGCTTCTATCCATGCTACCTTACAAGGAGCAAAATATATTTCCTGTCTGGATGGGAACAAGGGTTACCACCAGATTCCTGTGGAAAGAAATTCTCAAAATTACTTATTAATAACCACACATATGGGTATATATAAGTATGTGAGAATGCCATTTGGCCCAAAGAATGCCCCTTCAGTCTTCCAAAAATTGATGGATAGTGTTTTTCATCAGGAAATGGTTGAAGGATGGTTATTGGTCTATATTGATGACATCATAGTGTTTTCAAAGACATATGATGAACATTTAAGTCACCTGAGAAGAGTCTTTCAAAAAATGGATGAAATTAATATGACTATTGCATTAAAGAAATGTAAGTTTGGATTTCAATCCTTGAAAGTACTTGGACATGTTGTATCTGGATTACAAATTTGTGTTGACCAGAATAAAGTGGCAGCAATTAAAAACATTGGGATACCTAAAAATGTAAAAGAGGTTCAAAGTTTTTTGGGTATGTGTGGATATTATAGACAATATATTAAAAATTACCAATCCATTGCAGCCCCTTTAACAACATTAATCAGGAAGAATGAAGCTTTCATTTGGAATAATGAAAGACAGCACGCCTTTAACAAATTAAAGGAATGTTTAATGTCAGCTCCAATATTGGGACTGCCAGATTTCACCCTACCTTTTATCTTGTACACTGATGCAAGTTTCATAGGTTTGGGTGCTGCTTTACAGCAAAAACAGATAATAAATGGAAAATTATCTGAAGTAGTTATCTGTTATATATCCAGAACCTTAAGGAAGACAGAATTAAGGTATGGTGCCACACAGCTAGAATGTTTAGCCGTGGTGTGGGCTTTGGAGAAACTTCATTACTATCTGGAAGACCAGAAGTTTGAACTTATAACAGATTGCAGTGCAGTAAAATCATTACTAAACATGAAAACACCTAATAGGCACATGTTTAGATGGCAACTAGCTGTACAAGAGTACAGAGGAAGAATGACAATCACTCACAGAGCAGGAACATTGCATTCAAATGTGGATTTATTATCCAGAAGTCCTTTGCCAAATGATGCTGACAACCCAGCTTATGTACCTGAAAATGAGGTTATACATATATTTGGGATTTATATAGTGGATTTAGAAGAAGAGTTTAATGCAAACTATATTGGAAAATTATTCATCTGATAAAGATTTGTCTAAACTATCTACCATTCTTAATGATCCAACAAATGCCTCAATGAGTGCATTAATTAAAACCTTGCCTCCAAAGTATAAAAATGCGTTGGAAAAAGGTAAACTATCAATTGAAGATGGATATATATATTACAGGAAAAAGTTAAGCAATGTAATAGTCATACCACCTTCTATGAAAGAGTTAATGTTGAGTACTTGTCATGATGACATCTTAGCTGGTCATTTTGACTTTAACAAAACATTAACCAGAGTTAAAAATACAGCCTGGTGGATAAACATGAAAGAGGATGTACAAAAATACATTGAAACATGTGACTCTTGTCAGAAATCTAAAAGATTAACTGGGAAGAGAGCTGGGTTGTTACAACAAATAGAGCAGCCAAAAGCTCCATGGGAAATTATAAACATGGATTTTGTAACTGGCTTGCCATTAGCAGGAAAAGAAAGTTTCAATTCTTGCTGGGTAATAGTGGATAGATTAACAAAAATGTGTAAGTTTATCCCTACCCATAAAGAGGTATCTGCTAAAGACTTGGCGTTACTATGGTGGACTCAGATGATGAATACTGCTGGGTTCCCCAAAGCCATAATCTCTGACAGAGATCCTAAATTTACTTCAGAGTTCTGGACATCTTTGATGGAAGTATCAGGTTGTCAATTAAAATTGTCTACAGCACACCATCCACAAACTGATGGGCTGGCTGAGAGGATGATACAAACTCTAGAAGACATGATCAGAAGATATTGTGCCTTTGGATTAGAATACAAGGACAATGAGAAATTCACACATGACTGGGTAACATTAATTCCTGGCCTTGAATTTGCTTATAACAGCACAACTCATTCTGTAACAGAGAAGAAACCATTTGAACTCTGGCTGGGATATGTACCAAATACCCCAGTAAATCATTTAAATAAACTACCAAGGTTGGATATACACCCTGGTACTAAATCCTTTATTCATATGCAACAAATGTGTAGAAAGCATGCAGAAGAATGCATCCAAAAA
Source organism: Hemileia vastatrix (assembly GCA_030280995.1). NCBI lineage: Eukaryota > Fungi > Basidiomycota > Pucciniomycetes > Pucciniales > Zaghouaniaceae > Hemileia > Hemileia vastatrix. The sequence goes on from JASXTE010000015.1 coordinate 8,524,509, forward strand.
GCATTTGAATATGAAAAGAAAAGGTGGGACAAATCTCATAAAGAATTTGAATTTAAAAAGGGAGATGAAGTCCTCATATCAACACTACATTTTAACTTACAAGGTAATGTTAAATTAAAGGATCCCTTTGTAGGACCTTTTGTAGTAAATAAAATGGTTGGGAATAATGCAGTGGAAGTCATATTATATGCTCCATATGATAGGAAACATCCAGTTTTCCCTATCTCATTATTGAAACCTTACCATGCAAATGATCCTGACTTATTTCCAAAAAGAAGGGGAAGGCCTAAAAAGCAACCTGAAGAAATTGTGGAAAAAGCAGAGATTGAAAAAATACTCAAGAAAAGAATCCTTACTAAAGAAAAAGGAACTGAGTATTTACTAAGATTTAAAGGGAAATCAAATGAATTTGATAAATGGATACCTGAAAAAGAAATTTCTAATTTATCCACCCTTCTTAAAAAATTTTAAACAGAAATAAATTTCTGTTCAACCAGCTGAGGGGTTAAAAAACCAGTACTCATAATATTTTATTATGTTTTATTTCTTTAAAGTTGAATCTTTAATGCTACAGATTTATTCTGAATACCTGAAAATTACAAATTAAATAAAATAAAATGTATAACTTATCATTTTTTTTATTGTTTTTTTTGGGTGGGCGAGTGTCAGCCTGTATATCTCCAGGACTGAGTAAAAAGAACTTATAAGTTATGTTAAACACATGAACTATACATGGGAATAATAAATAAGAGTACACAAATAGTATACATAAGTAAAATTATGATAATACACAAAAAAATGCCATTATAACACCTTATATACACGCATATATCCACCTTTTATAGGTCTTATGTACTTAATATTAAGTTGGAATATGTTAGGGTAATCTTAAGAACCTTAAGTATAAGGCTACATAATTTTTAAGTACACTTAAAGCTGTTATATTCATTGTTTTATGCAAAAAACAAGAAATGCGCTTTATTTCACTTAAAAGTTGACTATATGCGCTATAAAATTGAGAATATCAAAATTGCGCTTTGACAGATCAATTGGGCTCATTTAGAACTATTGATTTGGCTATTTAAATGCATAAAAATAACACTTTTCAAATTTGGTGTTTTTTATGCCAGAAATGGCTTCTGTGTACTGGCCACATACTGCCTGCTTTTTTCCCGTGTGAATAGCTTCATTTTTAGCAAAGTTAGCTTTTTCACACTATAATTACCCCACATTCTACGCCCACTGTGGGGAAACACACTAAAATAGGCGACAGGCGCTTATTTAGTGTCCTAGCTTAATTAATAATGCATTGACCTTGTTTATATGCACTAATTTCATTAATAACCTCACTCTTGGCACTTTATTTCATCACCACGCTTAAATTCGCCTAATTTTAGTCAAGGATTTACCTGTGCAAGCGCCTGCCAAGAACTGCATGTAGTTACCCCACATCTCACGCTCTTTTTTAAGTTTTTGGGTGGTTTCTCAGTCAATTTTGGTTATTTTTGAATGGGAATTTCACGTAGTATAATGTCAGGATTAGCCCCATTATTTCTACAGTCAATCCCCCTTATTATTAAGCTATTATTAACCTTAAAAAGTCTCCTTTAGTCCTTAATAATATTGTTTTATACGCATATACTCTCTTTTTGTCTTTTTCTTTAATTTTGATGGATTTCCCTTATTATTTCAGGATTTTGGCGGTTATTACTCTTCTAATTATGTCATGGGTCACTGGGAATGTTGATGGGAATGTCTATTAGTTGTTTAGAGGCGTTATTAACTGTGTATTGGGTGGTACATCAAGGGAATCATTGGGGAACTCAGTGTGTATAAAAGGAGGAGGTTTTTGGGTTGTATTTCTTCATTCTTTATCATTACAATTTAAACCAATATAACCAAACCAATTACAATACATATCAATTAGTACTTTTATAAGACTTTTGAATAGTATCTGAATTTATATAATCTATTTTTCTACCAACTATAAAGATTGTAAGCCATATATAAGAATAGTGAGAATTATATTACTGAGACCTTTATATTTGATTATATTTTACAACTTAGTGGATTAGAACTACAGTATTCATATAGGACCATTAAAATCTTCTAGACAACTGACTATTCAAGCTAGTTCACGTCCTTGTACTTGACCTTAGCCTGACAAAGGTCCTCAGGTCGTGGTTGGAAATTGTTACTCTTCTCGAATTACGCTCTTCTACTTCTTCCCAAGAACCCATGTCAAATATTCCAATGTTTACTTTTCATTGGGAAAAATCTTGTGGAGAAGATTGGCTTTCAAAACTTACTGAGTTATGTAAGTTACCATAATTTTTAGTCTTGACTTTTGTTCTTTTACTTATTTTTTTTTCCTTTTGTAGCAAATATTTTTTTAGAGATTGATAGCTCACAGCTATGGGTACTCGATAATATTGATTTCAAAAAAATGGAAGATTTATGTGATCCTGATGGTTTAAATACTGAAATTCTTTCCTCAACAAAGAAAACGGATCACCCTGAATCCAATCTTATCCGAACGCTCATGAGATTAATGATCCCAAGTGACCACTGCCGTTCTTCATGGGTATCTCTTATATCATCTTCACTTTATCTGACCGCACATGAATTCAGCCAGCTTCCATCACATCAAAACATTAACTCAGATTGTCCAATTGAACGTGGTCTTCAGCTTCTAGCTCACCTTTCAAATCTGAAGAGTCCGATTTCTGATGGCTTAGAAGTTGGTCCCACTGCACTTCAAACCCGTGATATATCAATGTCAACTCTTCTTCAAATCAGCAATATTATCATTGATATAATTATGTCAATTATCATTCTTAAATCAAAATATTGTGCTGCAACAATATCAAGTGGCAAGACTAGTGAAGCTCAACAATCAAGTGAGAAAAACGAAAATACTGAACTGACTATAATGAGAGAGAAACAAAAGGCTGCACTAAACAAAATAAATTCTGAATACTCCCACCACCGATATCAATCTTTCACATTCTATATAATTGATGGTGTCCGTGGTTTATTTCTGAGCTCTCAAGATCATAGATTGGCTTCAGCAGCTGATTGCTTGGAGGTAATATCAGAAGTTAAGTTTCTTAATTTACATGAAAAAAAAATCATTTGATGGAAGAAATAATTTGGAAAAATTTAAATAACTATATTTTAACATTAATAAAACCTTTTATAGGCAAGTGTGATCCATTTCCTTTAAAATTTGATACCCCAAGTCCTCCGGGAATTGCTAGGGCTATTTCTGCAGATTTTCTTAATCACTGGAGCTCCATTCAGCCAGTATCACCTTTTTTTGCTAAACATAGCCTTTCAATAAATTAATATTCCAACATGTAAATAGATAAAGTTCTGTCTATATGATATATCTTGTATAATTCAAGTTATTTTCCTTCAAATACGTCAAAAATGTGACCATCTTTGAAATTTATTAAGTAACCTTTGACATGATTTTCTAAATTAATTATTAAAAAAAATTATTCTAAGTCCAGCAATAACAAAGATTTTAAAATCTACTTATATGATTTCAAATACTTGTATTAAATTCTTAAATATTTTATTGTTTATATAAAAATATGATAACTGCTCTAGTTTTGTTACTTTACCTTTAATATTATATAATCTATTAATTATTACAAATATTTTCGTTGATTGTAACATTTTTAATCAGAAGTAGAACAATTTAAATAATTAAATGAGTACATTCTTAAAAAAATACAATTTAATCTATTATTGATTCAAAATTCTTTCTTCAACTCTTTATTATTACCTTTTTTATTAATAAGCCTGTTTGACCTAAAATACTATACAGTTAATTTGGTAGCATTAAAAGCACATTTTTATGGCTAATATATTTCAAATTCTTTATTATAGTTTTTTTTATTTTAGAACCTTTGCTACCAATTTAATAAAAATGACATTTAAAGATTTCACAACTTATATATTTCCTCAAAAGTAAATCAAATTTTCTTATAATATTATGAAAAAAAATTATTTTATTTCACAAATAAAAAAAATAGATAATACTATAATTATCAAAACTGAAAATGTTACAGCTACTAACAGTATTTATCATGTTTAAATTTGCATTAAGTTGCGTATATATAATATAAATTTTTAATATTTATATATCTAGATTTTTTAGATTTGTCTTAGCATTAGATAAATAATACTTTGCTGATTCTATTTCTTCCTCTATTAAGTCATCTCTTTTCAAAAAAACTCTCAAAGCACTAATCAAATATTCTAACCTAAATTTTTCTTTTTTAATTTCTAAGTATTCTGAAATATCAATATCAAAAACATTAAGCTTTTCTATAGCATGAAAAAGTCTAGTGCTGATTTGAATAGAAGAACCTATCCTAGTGAAGCCAGGAATTTCATGACATCTTGAGGTAAAATGCCTTAGTTGATTGGCAGGCCATAATGTCACTGTTATTCCATTAGTTGCTTCAAAGTTGATTTTACTTCGAATTTCGGGAAACATAAGTTCTCCACCTATTTGTCGTGGTTGGGTCTTATCATACTTCATATGAATGGTGTTTTTTTCTGTATCTTTAGGAAAAAATATTCCTAAAGTATACTCATTTGCATCCTTATCGAGATGAACCTCATTAGAGAACCCATTACCATTACCTCCAGATGTCCAAGTTAAATTACTAGCAAACGGTACACCCTCTTCTTCACTAGAAACTTTTGAAAATCCAGGAATACCAAGTTTTGCGCAAAGATTAGTTGCCTCATTGTACTTTACATATGATATTTTTTTAAAAAAATATTCAAAGTACATTGCAATCCTCTTCATTCGTTTTTTATATTCATCCGTTTTTACAATATCATCAGTGTATTCATCTGCAAGGAAAAGCATTCAAAAATTCAGTATTTAAATTAAAAAAAGTGATACTTACGAATATGTAAAGATTTCTTTCTATCTAAAATAAATCCACCACCAAACATTTTTCCAAAACCACCAGCTCTTTGATGATAACCATTATTTTTAATTTCATGTTCGCAGTAAGAAAGATCCTTAATGCATCGCACCGTAGCTTCTAAAATATCTAGTTCTTTGAGCTCATGAATTTCAAAAGTCTGCACAAGAACATTAGGTATTAAGACACCTTTTGGTTTATAAATACTACATCCAGGAAAAACATTGTAATAATTATTGCAATCTGTCATATTATTTGCATAAGATCGTGAATAGAAATGTGGCTTCTTCCCGTTTGTATCCATTCCAAGAGCGTTTACAAGTTTCATTCCAGTAGCAATGTCTTTCGCCCACCTATTGTTAGAGTTCTTCCCTGGCCGTTTTTTTTTTCAAATCGTTACTCATTGATGGTTCAATCCTAAGAGAATTCAATTTTGATTTAAAATAGAAAAAAATCAAAAATTAGAAAATAGTAACATAATTTCAATTATCAGTCAATGATACCTTTAACTTTATCATATCTTCAATATTAGAAATACAAAAGTTAGCATATCTACATATTAGTAAATTTATATACTTTTTCTTTATTTCAAATATTAAGAAAGCGTTTCAAAGGTATACTTTATTAAATTATACATATAAAGAGTATAGCTTTATCCTGTATGCATTCAGCAAGTACGAGATTTGGCTCTACACTTAATATTAATAATATAATGAAAGTATAACTCCAATACACTAGTAATATTAAAAAATTTACGGAATTATGATATCCATATATATAAAATGAAAAATCTTGCTCTGATCAATATATTGACTTAGAAAGTTATACTTCAATAAATTATTAATTTTTAAATTGTAGCATTGTCCTGTATGCTTTCAGCAAGTACGAGACTTTGAAACAACTTAAAAATCAATAAATTAAAGGTAAAGTACAAACAATCTAATTATTATTATGAAAAGCAAAACATTATCCTGTATGCTTTCAGCAAGTACGAGATGATGTTTTACTTTTCATATTAATAATATAATGGTTGAGAAAGTATTAAAGAAATATAGAAAAATGATAAGCAAAACATGAACTTACATGTCTATAAAATCTTCTTCCATTTGTAGCTGATTGATCAAAATTAATTATAAAGTTTATTTTATAATCACTGTTTTAAAAAATAAATGGTTAGATAAATAAATTGAACATTTTTGATAAGGAATAAAGAAAAGTAAATTGACAAACAAATAAAAAAACTTTAAGTTAACTGAAAAAGAATTATTTTATAATGAATCGAAAGGGTACAGTAAAAGATACCATAAAAATAAATTCAGAATTAGAATCATTAGATTAACTTGTCAAAAGTGTAAAAAAGTGTAACAAACCAAAATGATATGAAATGCAATAGCAAGAAAAATTTGCTTACCGGTAATCAGATAAGGTCAAGAAAATAGTACCAATAATTCAAAATGATAAAGCAAAAATATGATTGATAATTTTTGAAAAAGGTAAGTGAGAAAGAGAAAGGAAAAATAAATTGGGTGGCAAACAGATGTATATATCATGAATTTTCACTGATCACATTTTCAAAAAAATGCAGCTCTCCAAGTCATATGATAAACTTCATCTAAATTCCAAGAATGATGTTGCCAAGGCACTGTACACAGCATGATCATTTTTTCCTATGCATATACTAATTCCAGCTAGAATTTACTTGGCTGCATGTTGTACAGATGCACATTTGTGGAACACTGAATTTCACATCTAAAAAAAATTGACGCCACATAATTCTAGCTACCATGTTTCACGTAGCTAAAAAACATACACTCATCACATTTAAATTTACATTGCGCCAAAATTAATTCATTTTTGAATTTTTTTAAAGGAAACTATAATGTGCACCACCTATTTCTAAAATATGAACCTCCACACCATATTAAATTGGGAGACTTTTAATTATGCAATTTTTTTTCCGTGACCTTTTTCCTGATCTTACTTGGTTCAAAATATTGAAACATGGCCAATGTTGATGAAAGAAACATTTGATTTTGTTTCTATGTGTAACAATGGAAGGCTTTTTCTTACTGGCTGAAGAGTGTTGTATATTTTATTTGAACAAATTTTTATTTAAAAAATATACTTTTTATTGCAGCCAGATTTATACTGGCTGCTTTTTAGAAACCTTAATTTATGACCCAAGCCTTTGAAATTGGCTTGGGTCCCTTACATTGCAATTTAGTACTTCCAGCCAGGTTTCCCCTGGCTGGAAGTGTCACTTTCAAGCAATCGAAGTCGCTAAAAGCGACTTCGATTGCTTGCTGTAATTTTTGCCACCCTCCCAGCTAATTTACTAGGCTGGGAGGTGGCCAAAGCAGTGTGCAACGCGCGTTGCACAATCACTACCATATTTCATGCAGCTGATATCAAGTCAGCTGCATGAGATATGCGCAGCATGTGCAATGCGCGCTGCATGCAGCAGAAACGCGCGTTTCATGCAATGCGCATTACTTGCAGCAGCGATGCGTGTTGCATGTGCTGCATGCAGTGCATTGCACAGCCAGTTTTTTTCTGGCTGTGCAATGCACACAGAGAAACCAAAGTCCCTGCGAGGGACTTTGGTCTCTAAAATGGAAGCGACTTTCCCTACCAGGTGCAATCTGGTGGGAAAGTGAGAGAAACGTTAGACCGAAGTTGTTTGAAAGCAACTTCGGTCTTAAAAACATTAAAAATCATAAAAAAAAAATGAGAAATGTAGAAAAAAAAAAAAAATTAAAAATTAAAATGTGAGTATAAGAAAAAAAATAAGTTCTAGTGATACCAAAAATCCAAGCCAATTTCATTTGGCTTGGTTATTTAATAATTATTTTTTAATACATTAAATTTAAAATTCAAACACCATAAAATATATGAATTTTTTTTATATGAATATTATAAATTTAATCTACCTCTTTCTCATAATTATATTTATAATTTTGTTTTTTTAATTTTTGACATTTAAGTTTATTTTTTGGAAATACAAAATTAAATTTTCAACTAAATTTTTTAGTAAGGTAAAATAAATTATAAATTTGACATTTTGTAATTGAATAATGAAAAAAATTTTAAATTTATTTAAAAAATATTTTTGTCAGAAGAATAAAAATATTTTAAGGGTAGAAATATGGTGCAAATTGTAAGTAAAAAAAATTATATTTTTTTTTGTGAGGGGTTATTTCTATTTTTAAAAATATTTTTCAAAAACATTCATTAAATACTGAATTAAATTACTTTGAAACTCAAATTTTTTGTAAAATAATTAAAAATGAAATAATAATATTGTTGTATCTGATATAAAATTTGAATTGGTAATATTAATGTCTCTTTAAGTAAATTTGAAAATCATTTAAAAAGACCATGTTGATAAGTACTTCATTTTTGATATACAATGGTTATATATATATCTTATATATATTTCTTGAGTGTTATTTTTATATACATTCAATAAAATTTGTAATATAAAATGCCATTTAATAATTAATTAATGTTCAACTTAGTTATAAAAACTTCATATTTAATACCAGCCACTAGTATTTACTTTTTAATTTAAAACTCCAATATAATATGAGAGTATCCTTATTTTGTCTGTATGTAATGAAAAACAATAACAGACCATAAATGAGTGGGTAGTTAATTACAATAAATAGTTGAAGAATAACCTATAAGAAATGATAAGTTTATCAAAAAGAGTACATTAAAAAAATATACTTTTGAATTTTTTTTGATATAATTTGGGTAGTTAAATGAAAATTTAAATTATCAGACATCAAAATGGATAAAATCTAAAAGTAGTGTTTATATAATAAGCCTCATATAAAAAAAGGATAAAAAATCTACTATGTAACTAAATTATTAAATATTAAGGTATTATTAAAATTATTGAAAAACTTATTTTACAGTTATAATGAAATCTAAATGTGAAAATAATGGTGGGATAATAGTAAGACTATGTGGAAACACTTTAATTTATACATACTTTCAACTATGTTCAGATAAAAAAATTGTTAAAATTGTATAATAACATCTAGTTAATAGTGATGCAATTTTATTTAGATAAAGAATAAATTTTTCTGAGGAAAAACTAATTAAATTGAGATATGGCCATCTCCTTTCAAGAGATAGAATAATAATAAAAATTTAAAAAATTATAATAAGTATTCTTAATCACCATTTTTGAAAAGTCTCTAGTAAAATTCATTATAATATATCATTCATTGATTACATTACATGGAGTTTCATCTTGAAGTAGTGATGTGCAGCTTTGAACTTATGTTATGAAAAACAAAAAAGTTAAAAAATATATAGTTATACTAATGAAAAAAGCCAAAAATAAAAATACTATTATAAATTAAAAAAATAAAACTACATAAATTTTATTCTGCTCTAATGATGGAAGGGTACTATGTATGAATTTCCACATGTTAAATCCAAACCTGCTTTAAGGCTAGTTTACAGGTAGAGCTATTAAGTTTCCTTAAATTCTAAAAATAACTTATGCATTTTACTAATTATTTTTTTCTTGTTTCTTTCCAAAGTTGTTAGAGTTGCTTAATTAATACTGTTATCTTGATTGTAAGATATATAATTTTTTTTGAATACATGATTTATTGTTTCAAAAATTATATTATAAATTTAAATCATTTATTTCATTTTCTAAAGCTTCATTGTCAAAGACACAACTCCATTTTCTATTACTTAACAAATATATAAAATGTGATAGTAAAATTTAAGGAATTTTCTTTTTTAGAGGGTCAAACTATATTGTGAAGATTTTTATCTAGAAATTCTTGTACTCTAAAACCAAATAATTTTCTCCCTTAAGTAAGCCATTTCAAAAATATGAGAATATAAACAAGAATATTAACTTATCTTATTTTTATTTTCTTTACTGAAAGTTTTAGTTCAATCCCTTTTTTTATATGACATTAGTATAAAAACATGGTTAAATGCTACTATATAATTAATTTTTATTATATATATATATATATATATATATATATATGAAATATTTAGAACGTCATCCTTTTTTATTTACTTGAATAAATGGCTCAATTATAATACCCAACACTTATTAATGTTTCCCAAACTCAATAACAAATTTCTCATATGAAATATTAGCTTCTAATATAAGAAGTTTATCTATAGATGATATTCAACATGTGATTTTACTTTTTAGATTCAGCTAAAATTAAACAAAAGGAGAAATCATGCATATGTGTATAAATGGTAACCATATGTTACTTAGAGGATTGTGAAATTCACTCATCAGAATGGTTTAAGTATTAAAATAAATTGAGGTCATTATTTTCTAGTATTTGAAACTAATTAGGAAATTATTCTAAAAATATATTTTAATGTGTATCATGTTTAAAAAGTTGGAAATATGATTTTTGAAAATTGTGAGTTTCTTATGAGATACCAAGCTTTAGTTTACATTGTTTCAAGTAGAATAGAATTTTAGTATTAGAAATTGAAAGCAATGTACCATTATCAGATTTTAACTGTGTTCTACTTATAGAATGATTACATAACATTAAACATTATTTAAATCAAAAAGGTTTAAAAGATATTTAGAATTTTACCAAATTTCACCATTTATTAATCTTTGATTTGAAAACAAACTATGATGTACACTCACTAGAAATAAGCAATCCCAATTTTAACATAATTTATCAATCCAAAAATAATGAGTCAATTAACATGAAAATATATATTATTTCAAAACCAATTCTCTAGATTTAAAATATGATGCTTTAATGAAAAATTATTACAAAACTTTAATGCAATGAAGTCTCTTAAAAAATTCAAAAATAGAATATCAAAACAAGTAATTTCTGCAAAAAAAACTACTAACTATTGTAGATAAAGCATAAAAATAAGTCATATTTTTTAAAAAAATGATCTAACAATATTTATTTTTGTTAAAAAAATCAAAACATTGTTAAGTTTGCTTGTTATAATAATGTTAAAATCTACTAAACATTATCTAAAGGTGGTAAAATATGTTAAAAATAAGTTGAATTTTATGAGATAAAAATCAACAATTTTGTATCATTTCCTGTTGTGCTATGACTTTATTCCACCCTTTTTATCTGATTCTTCCAGTATTACTTTGCTATGATCACTAGTTTTCAAGTTAAAATTTACAAATGTTCATTATACTTGATAATATGAAAAATAACTCAAACTTTTATAACTACAAAATAAGATTTTGTAACTCCTTCTTTCAATCAATATTTGAAGAAATTTTAGTTTATTTGAGTAATGATTTTAAGAATAACAAAAAAATTGAAATTCACAAGGAATTATTTCCAGAGACTATAATTATTTACTTGTGTAATGCATGAGCTACTTATCAATGATGTAAAACATCAGAAAAGTAAGTTATAGTTATAAATCTACAGATTATACTGTTTCTGGTATATATATCTTCAATAAATCTTTTAAACTTATCTTAGCCTACATACCACACAATAGAAAATCATTATATTAAAAAAGGAAAAAATTCTATGATAATATCATAAAGAATGATAACCATGGATTAATATTCCATAAAAATGGTTAATAATATTTTAAGAGAACCTAAATCAGTATTCTTTCATCAAAATATATCCTTTTTGTCTTTGTAATTTATTCCAAACAAATTTTTTGAAAGTTGAATCTATATATCTAATGCCAAAACCACTATTAAGTTCCCTCTTAGACTTTTTAAGAAATTATATATATATATATATATGTATATATATATATTATTTATCAAAAATTGAAATAAAGAATAAAAACATAATTTTATTTACCTTTAATTATTTAAATATAGAGTATTTTCAGAATGCATTGTGGTTACTTGTGAAGGTTAGAAGATTTGAAGTTGGATTTATGAGTTTTTAGAAGGGCAAATATTGTAAAATTCTTTCATAAATATTTATTTCATAGTTTCAAATGTTGAAATCTACAAACTAATGGGATTTAAAATTATATTGAGATTTAAAATCTGTTTTCTACTCAAGTAAAATAAAATAAAATGATGATATCAAAATTGAAATTAAGTTTAAACTTTTGATATGCTCTATCTTCAATTTTATTGATAGTGCATCAAAAATTTAATAATATTTTTTTCCTTCATCACTTTTTACATAAAAGATAGTTTTATCATTTTATGAATTAAAGATTGCTTATATAAATTTAACATCTATGTCAACTGTTTATGACTATTAATCTATATAATAAATTTTTTAGAAGAAATAATAACATCAGTATATACTGACTTTGAAATTATTCAATTTAAAATAGTTTACAGGTAGATAATGAAGGGTGATTTCATTTTTGAATATGAACTATAGAAGTCTTATTTTATCAATTTTAATTCTTTTTGAGCTCAAATGTATCCACCGCAACTTAAGTAAGAATAAAAATTATTTTTATTGAAATTTACATGAGAAAGTATGCCTATTATTCAAAATCAAACTTGCTCTAATGGTGTTTTTCAATCATTATTTCCATTCATAACAATAAAAAACATTTCAATTTGCTGATGTTTTAGTTTTTGATATCCCCAAGTTTATATCTCAGGTGTACTATTCACAAAATTATTAAAAATATAATTTTCAAAATACATGATAAACTTGAAAGTGAGGGGGCATTAAATTTTTAAAAATGAATTCTAAATTCAGGATGGATAGTATTTTTTCTATTTTCACAAATGAAAAATTTTTTGTTTCAATTAATCCAGAAAGAAAATTTTGTTGTAAGCATATTATATTATATTTATTATGATTTTAAATACTATCACCACAGAAAAAATGGGGGGGTATTGCTAGCAATACCCCTTGCTTGAGCTCCGTTGAGCCACAAATCTATGCTTGAATTATGCACACATCATCACCATGTAGGAAATTGTTTGGCCTTACATTTAGTCAGAGATTTGTCACAGATTGAGCTCAAGATGAACCTACATTGATCACCGTTTGATCTTGTAAAATCCTAATTTGATCATCAGTTAAGCTCCCTTTGATCTCACTTTGATCTAACATAAGCTTTTGCATATCCAATATGTCAACTATTCACTTTCAAAAAGATTCATAATGAATTTCACATGGAATATTAGAAACGAAACCAGTAATTTTGAGTAAATGTCATCAAAATGATTAATCTACAACAAAATACCATCAAAATTCAATCTGATTACTGAAAACTTTTGTTAAAATGACTAATAGATATTTAAATTGGAAAATAATATTCCATTTCTCAATTTCAAATTCAAAATATAAATCCTCGTTTGAAATGTGAATTTTGTAGATTCCTTGCCTTCCTATATTATGAGTAATATTTGAGGTATTTTACACCTTTGTAAATATGGTGTTGTGCTGCTAGAAATTATCTCTGTTTCAATTCAACTTTATTGAAGCTTGAGTCCAGAATGATAAATATTTTATAACTATTTTGAGAAAAAAGTCACTAGTAATGAATTTAGCCTTTTATCTGTCCTTTATTAAACCTCACTTAATCCTACTTAAATCCAAATTGACCCACAAAAACCTTATTTGGGATATTTTTTAGCCCAGGATGATTCAAGATTGGAGCAAAATATTATTTTAAATATCCAATATGCCTATTGATTAAATTTCTTCAAGCTTACTTTAAATTCACATTAACATTAACTTTCACAGGAAATATTAAACACAAATCTTGAAAATATAGTATTTAAAATCATAATAAATATAATATAATATGCTTACAACAAAATTTTCTTTCTGGATTAATTGAAACGAAAAATTGTTCATTTGTGAAAATAGAAAAAATACTATCCATCCTGAATTTAGAATTCATTTTTAAAAATTTAATGCCCCCTCACTTTCAAGTTTATCATGTATTTCGAAAATTATATTTTTAATAATTTTGTGAATAGTACACCTGAGATATAAACTTGGGGATATCAAAAACTAAAACATCAGCAAATTGAAATGTTTTTTATTGTTATGAATGGAAATAATGATTGAAAAACACCATTAGAGCAAGTTTGATTTTGAATAATAGGCATACTTTCTCATGTAAATTTCAATAAAAATAATTTTTATTCTTACTTAAGTTGCGGTGGATACATTTGAGCTCAAAAAGAATTAAAATTGATAAAATAAGACTTCTATAGTTCATATTCAAAAATGAAATCACCCTTCATTATCTACCTGTAAACTATTTTAAATTGAATAATTTCAAAGTCAGTATATACTGATGTTATTTTTTCTTCTAAAAAATTTATTATATAGATTAATAGTCATAAACAGTTGACATAGATGTTAAATTTATATAAGCAATCTTTAATTCATAAAATGATAAAACTATCTTTTATGTAAAAAGTGATGAAGGAAAAAAATATTATTAAATTTTTGATGCACTATCAATAAAATTGAAGATAGAGCATATCAAAAGTTTAAACTTAATTTCAATTTTGATATCATCATTTTATTTTATTTTACTTGAGTAGAAAACAGATTTTAAATCTCAATATAATTTTAAATCCCATTAGTTTGTAGATTTCAACATTTGAAACTATGAAATAAATATTTATGAAAGAATTTTACAATATTTGCCCTTCTAAAAACTCATAAATCCAACTTCAAATCTTCTAACCTTCACAAGTAACCACAATGCATTCTGAAAATACTCTATATTTAAATAATTAAAGGTAAATAAAATTATGTTTTTATTCTTTATTTCAATTTTTGATAAATAATATATATATATAATTTCTTAAAAAGTCTAAGAGGGAACTTAATAGTGGTTTTGGCATTAGATATATAGATTCAACTTTCAAAAAATTTGTTTGGAATAAATTACAAAGACAAAAAGGATATATTTTGATGAAAGAATACTGATTTAGGTTCTCTTAAAATATTATTAACCATTTTTATGGAATATTAATCCATGGTTATCATTCTTTATGATATTATCATAGAATTTTTTCCTTTTTTAATATAATGATTTTCTATTGTGTGGTATGTAGGCTAAGATAAGTTTAAAAGATTTATTGAAGATATATATACCAGAAACAGTATAATCTGTAGATTTATAACTATAACTTACTTTTCTGATGTTTTACATCATTGATAAGTAGCTCATGCATTACACAAGTAAATAATTATAGTCTCTGGAAATAATTCCTTGTGAATTTCAATTTTTTTGTTATTCTTAAAATCATTACTCAAATAAACTAAAATTTCTTCAAATATTGATTGAAAGAAGGAGTTACAAAATCTTATTTTGTAGTTATAAAAGTTTGAGTTATTTTTCATATTATCAAGTATAATGAACATTTGTAAATTTTAACTTGAAAACTAGTGATCATAGCAAAGTAATACTGGAAGAATCAGATAAAAAGGGTGGAATAAAGTCATAGCACAACAGGAAATGATACAAAATTGTTGATTTTTATCTCATAAAATTCAACTTATTTTTAACATATTTTACCACCTTTAGATAATGTTTAGTGGATTTTAACATTATTATAACAAGCAAACTTAACAATGTTTTGATTTTTTTAACAAAAATAAATATTGTTAGATCATTTTTTTAAAAAATATGACTTATTTTTATGCTTTATCTACAATAGTTAGTAGTTTTTTTTGCAGAAATTACTTGTTTTGATATTCTATTTTTGAATTTTTTAAGAGACTTCATTGCATTAAAGTTTTGTAATAATTTTTCATTAAAGCATCATATTTTAAATCTAGAGAATTGGTTTTGAAATAATATATATTTTCATGTTAATTGACTCATTATTTTTGGATTGATAAATTATGTTAAAATTGGGATTGCTTATTTCTAGTGAGTGTACATCATAGTTTGTTTTCAAATCAAAGATTAATAAATGGTGAAATTTGGTAAAACTCTAAATATCTTTTAAACCTTTTTGATTTAAATAATGTTTAATGTTATGTAATCATTCTATAAGTAGAACACAGTTAAAATCTGATAATGGTACATTGCTTTCAATTTCTAATACTAAAATTCTATTCTACTTGAAACAATGTAAACTAAAGCTTGGTATCTCATAAGAAACTCACAATTTTCAAAAATCATATTTCCAACTTTTTAAACATGATACACATTAAAATATATTTTTAGAATAATTTCCTAATTAGTTTCAAATACTAGAAAATAATGACCTCAATTTATTTTAATACTTAAACCATTCTGATGAGTGAATTTCACAATCCTCTAAGTAACATATGGTTACCATTTATACACATATGCATGATTTCTCCTTTTGTTTAATTTTAGTTGAATCTAAAAAGTAAAATCACATGTTGAATATCATCTATAGATAAACTTCTTATATTAGAAGCTAATATTTCATATGAGAAATTTGTTATTGAGTTTGGGAAACATTTATAAGTGTTGGGTATTATAATTGAGCCATTTATTCAAGTAAATAAAAAAGGATGACGTTCTAAATATTTCATATATATATATATATATATATATATATATAATAAAAATTAATTATATAGTAGCATTTAACCATGTTTTTATACTAATGTCATATAAAAATAGGGATTGAACTAAAACTTTCAGTAAAGAAAATAAAAATAAGATAAGTTAATATTCTTGTTTATATTCTCATATTTTTGAAATGGCTTACTTAAGGGAGAAAATTATTTGGTTTTAGAGTACAAGAATTTCTAGATAAAAATCTTCACAATATAGTTTGACCCTCTAAAAAAGAAAATTCCTTAAATTTTACTATCACATTTTATATATTTGTTAAGTAATAGAAAATGGAGTTGTGTCTTTGACAATGAAGCTTTAGAAAATGAAATAAATGATTTAAATTTATAATATAATTTTTGAAACAATAAATCATGTATTCAAAAAAAATTATATATCTTACAATCAAGATAACAGTATTAATTAAGCAACTCTAACAACTTTGGAAAGAAACAAGAAAAAAATAATTAGTAAAATGCATAAGTTATTTTTAGAATTTAAGGAAACTTAATAGCTCTACCTGTAAACTAGCCTTAAAGCAGGTTTGGATTTAACATGTGGAAATTCATACATAGTACCCTTCCATCATTAGAGCAGAATAAAATTTATGTAGTTTTATTTTTTTAATTTATAATAGTATTTTTATTTTTGGCTTTTTCATTAGTATAACTATATATTTTTTAACTTTTTTGTTTTTCATAACATAAGTTCAAAGCTGCACATCACTACTTCAAGATGAAACTCCATGTAATGTAATCAATGAATGATATATTATAATGAATTTTACTAGAGACTTTTCAAAAATGGTGATTAAGAATACTTATTATAATTTTTTAAATTTTTATTATTATTCTATCTCTTGAAAGGAGATGGCCATATCTCAATTTAATTAGTTTTTCCTCAGAAAAATTTATTCTTGATCTAAATAAAATTGCATCACTATTAACTAGATGTTATTATACAATTTTAACAATTTTTTTATCTGAACATAGTTGAAAGTATGTATAAATTAAAGTGTTTCCACATAGTCTTACTATTATCCCACCATTATTTTCACATTTAGATTTCATTATAACTGTAAAATAAGTTTTTCAATAATTTTAATAATACCTTAATATTTAATAATTTAGTTACATAGTAGATTTTTTATCCTTTTTTTTTATGAGGCTTATTATATAAACACTACTTTTAGATTTTATCCATTTTGATGTCTGATAATTTAAATTTTCATTTAACTACCCAAATTATATCAAAAAAAATTCAAAAGTATATTTTTTTAATGTACTCTTTTTGATAAACTTATCATTTCTTATAGGTTATTCTTCAACTATTTATTGTAATTAACTACCCACTCATTTATGGTCTGTTATTGTTGTTCATTACATACAGACAAAATAAGGATACTCTCATATTATATTGGAGTTTTAAATTAAAAAGTAAATACTAGTGGCTGGTATTAAATATGAAGTTGTTATAACTAAGTTGAACATTAATTAATTATTAAATGGCATTTTATATTACAAATTTTATTGAATGTATATAAAAATAACACTCAAGAAATATATATAAGATATATATATAACCATTGTATATCAAAAATGAAGTACTTATCAACATGGTCTTTTTAAATGATTTTCAAATTTACTTAAAGAGACATTAATATTACCAATTCAAATTTTATATCAAATACAACAATATTATTATTTCATTTTTAATTATTTTACAAAAAATTTGAGTTTCAAAGTAATTTAATTCAGTATTTAATGAATGTTTTTGAAAAATATTTTTAAAAATAGAAATAACCCCTCACAAAAAAAAATATAATTTTTTTTACTTACAATTTGCACCATATTTCTACCCTTAAAATATTTGTATTCTTCTAACAAAAATATTTTTTAAATAAATTTAAAATTTTTTTCATTATTCAATTACAAAATGTCAAATTTATAATTTATTTTACCTTACTAAAAAATTTAGCTGAAAATTTAATTTTGTATTTCCAAAAAATAAACTTAAATGTCAAAAATTAAAAAAACAAAATTATAAATATAATTATGAGAAAGAGGTAGATTAAATTTATAATATTCATATAAAAAAAATTCATATATTTTATGGTGTTTGAATTTTAAATTTAATGTATTAAAAATTAATTATTAAATAACCAAGCCAAATGAAATTGGCTTGGATTTTTGGTATCACTAGAACTTATTTTTTTTCTTTTACTCACATTTTAATTTTTAATTTTTTTTTTTTTCTACATTTCTCATTTTTTTTTTATGATTTTTAATGTTTTTAAGACCGAAGTTGCTTTCAAACAACTTCGGTCTAACGTTTCTCTCACTTTCCCACCAGATTGCACCTGGTAGGGAAAGTCGCTTCCATTTTAGAGACCAAAGTCCCTTGCAGGGACTTTGGTTTCTCTGTGTGCATTGCACAGCCAGAAAAAAACTGGCTGTGCAATGCACTGCATGCAGCACATGCAACACGCATTGCTGCTGCAAGTAATGCGCATTGCATGCAACGCGCGTTTCTGCTGCATGCAGCGCGCATTGCACATGCTGCGCATATCTCATGCAGCTGACTTGATATCAGCTGCATGAAATATGGTAGCGATTGTGCAACGCGCGTTACTTGCAGCAGCAACGCGCGTTGCACACTGCTTTGGCCACCTCCCAGCCTAGTAAATTAGCTGGGAGGGTGGCAAACATTACAGCAAGCAATCGAAGTCGCTTTTAGCGACTTCGATTGCTTGAAAGAGACACTTCCAGCCAGGGGAAACCTGGCTGGAAGTACTAAATTGCAATGTAAGGGACCCAAGCCAATTTCAAAGGCTTGGGTCATAAATTAAGGTTTCTAAAAAGCAGCCAGTATAAATCTGGCTGCAATAAAAAGTAAATTTTTTAAATAAAAAACATAAAAAAATAAAAATTTGTTCAAATAAAATATACAACACTCTTTCGCCAGTAAGAAACAGCCTTCCATTGTTACACATAGAAACAAAATCAAATGTTTCTTTCATCAACATTGGCCATGTTTCAATATTTTGAACCAAGTAAGATCAGGAAAAAGGTCACGGCAAAAAAATTGCATAATTAAAAGTCTCCCAATTTAATATGGTGCGGAGGTTCATATTTTAGAAATAGGTGGTGCACATTATAGTTTCCTTTAAAAAAATTCAAAAATGAATTAATTTTGGCGCAATGTAAATTTAAATGTGATGAGTGTATGTTTTTTAGCTACGTGAAACATGGTAGCTAGAATTATGTGGCGTCAATTTTTTTTAGATGTGAAATTCAGTGTTCCACAAATGTGCATCTGTACAACATGCAGCCAAGTAAATTCTAGCTGGAATTAGTATATGCATAGGAAAAAATGATCATGCTGTGTAAAGTGCCTTGGCAACATCATTCTTGGAATTTAGATGAATTTTATCATATGACTTGGAGAGCTGCATTTTTTTGAAAATGTGATCAGTGAAAATTCATGATATATACATCTGTTTGCCACCCAATTTATTTTTCCTTTCTCTTTCTCACTTACCTTTTTCAAAAATTATCAATCATATTTTTGCTTTATCATTTTGAATTATTGGTACTATTTTCTTGACCTTATCTGATTACCGGTAAGCAAATTTTTCTTGCTATTGCATTTCATATCTTTTTGGTTTGTTACACTTTTTTACACTTTTGACAAGTTAATCTAATGATTCTAATTCTGAATTTATTTTTATGGTATCTTTTACTGTACCCTTTCGATTCATTATAAAAAAATTCTTTTTCAGTTAACTTAAAGTTTTTTTATTTGTTTGTCAATTTACTTTTCTTTATTCCTTATCAAAAATGTTCAATTTATTTATCTAACCATTTATTTTTTAAAACAGTGATTATAAAATAAACTTTATAATTAATTTTGATCAATCAGCTACAAATGGAAGAAGATTTTATAGACATGTAAGTTCATGTTTTGCTTATCATTTTTCTATATTTCTTTAATACTTTCTCAACCATTATATTATTAATATGAAAAGTAAAACATCATCTCGTACTTGCTGAAAGCATACAGGATAATGTTTTGCTTTTCATAATAATAATTAGATTGTTTGTACTTTACCTTTAATTTATTGATTTTTAAGTTGTTTCAAAGTCTCGTACTTGCTGAAAGCATACAGGACAATGCTACAATTTAAAAATTAATAATTTATTGAAGTATAACTTTCTAAGTCAATATATTGATCAGAGCAAGATTTTTCATTTTATATATGTGGATATCATAATTCCGTAAATTTTTTAATATTACTAGTGTATTGGAGTTATACTTTCATTATATTATTAATATTAAGTGTAGAGCCAAATCTTGTACTTGCTGAATGCATACAGGATAAAGCTATACTCTTTATATGTATAATTTAATAAAGTATACCTTTGAAACGCTTTCTTAATATTTGAAATAAAGAAAAAGTATATAAATTTACTAATATGTAGATATGCTAACTTTTGTATTTCTAATATTGAAGATATGATAAAGTTAAAGGTATCATTGACTGATAATTGAAATTATGTTACTATTTTCTAATTTTTGATTTTTTTCTATTTTAAATCAAAATTGAATTCTCTTAGGATTGAACCATCAATGAGTAACGATTTGAAAAAAAAAACGGCCAGGGAAGAACTCTAACAATAGGTGGGCGAAAGACATTGCTACTGGAATGAAACTTGTAAACGCTCTTGGAATGGATACAAACGGGAAGAAGCCACATTTCTATGCACGATCTTATGCAAATAATATGACAGATTGCAATAATTATTACAATTTTTTTCATGGATGTAGTATTTATAAACCAAAAGGTGTCTTAATACCTAATGTTCTTGTGCAGACTTTTGAAATTCATGAGCTCAAAGAACTAGATATGTTAGAAGCTACGGTGCGATGCATTAAGGATCTTTCTTACTGCGAACATGAAATTAAAAATAATGGTTATCATCAAAGAGCTGGTGGTTTTGGAAAAATGTTTGGTGGTGGCTTTATTTTAGATAGAAAGAAATCTTTACATATTCGTAAGTATCACTTTTTTTAATTTAAATACTGAATTTTTGAATGCTTTTCCTTGCAGATGAATACACTGATGATATTGTAAAAACGGATGAATATAAAAAACGAATGAAGAGGATTGCAATGTACTTTGAATATTTTTTTAAAAAAATATCATATGTAAAGTACAATGAGGCAACTAATCTTTGCGCAAAACTTGGTATTCCTGGATTTTCAAAAGTTTCTAGTGAAGAAGACGGTGTACCGTTTGCTAGTAATTTAACTTGGACATCTGGAGGGAATGGTAATGGGTTCTCTAATGAGGTTCATCTCGATAAGGATGCAAGTGAGTATACTTTAGGAATATTTTTTCCTAAAGATACAGAAAAAAACACCATTCATATGAAGTATGATAAGACCCAACCACGACAAATAGGTGGAGAACTTATGTTTCCTGAAATTCGAAGTAAAATCAACTTTGAAGCAACTAATGGAATAACAGTGACATTATGGCCTGCCAATCAACTAAGGCATTTTACCTCAAGATGTCATGAAATTCCTGGCTTCACTAGGATAGGTTCTTCTATTCAAATCAGCACTAGACTTTTTCATGCTATAGAAAAGCTTAATGTTTTTGATATTGATATTTCAGAATACTTAGAAATTAAAACAGAAAAATTTAGGTTAGAATATTTGATTAGTGCTTTGAGAGTTTTTTTGAAAAGAGATGACTTAATAGAGGAAGAAATAGAATCAGCAAAGTATTATTTATCTAATGTTAAGACAAATCTAAAAAATCTAGATATATAAATATTAAAAATTTATATTATATATACACAACTTAATGCAAATTTAAACATGATAAATACTGGGAGTAGCTGTAACATTTTCAGTTTTGATAATTATAGTATTATCTATTTCTTTTATTTGTGAAATAAAATAATTTTTTTTCATAATATTATAAGAAAATTTGATTTACTTTTGAGGAAATATATAAGTTGTGAAATCTTTAAATGTCATTTTTATTAAATTGGTAGCAAAGGTTCTAAAATAAAAAAAACTATAATAAAGAATTTGAAATATATTAGCCATAAAAATGTGCTTTTAATGCTACCAAATTAACTGTATAGTATTTTAGGTCAAACAGGCTTATTAATAAAAAAGGTAATAATAAAGAGTTGAAGAAAGAATTTTGAATCAATGATAGATTAAATTGTATTTTTTTAAGAATGTACTCATTTAATTATTTAAATTGTTCTACTTCTGATTAAAAATGTTACAATCAACGAAAATATTTGTAATAAATAATAGATTATATAATATTAAAGGTAAAGTAACAAAACTAGAGCAGTTATCATATTTTTATATAAACAATAAAATATTTAAGAATTTAATACAAGTATTTGAAATCATATAAGTAGATTTTAAAATCTTTGTTATTGCTGGACTTAGAATAATTTTTTTTAATAATTAATTTAGAAAATCATGTCAAAGGTTACTTAATAAATTTCAAAGATGGTCACATTTTTGACGTATTTGAAGGAAAATAACTTGAATTATACAAGATATATCATATAGAAAGAACTTTATCTATTTACATGTTGGAATATTAATTTATTGAAAGGCTATGTTTAGCAAAAAAAGGTGATACTGGCTGAATGGAGCTCCAGTGATTAAGAAAATCTGCAGAAATAGCCCTAGCAATTCCCGGAGGACTTGGGGTATCAAATTTTAAAGGAAATGGATCACACTTGCCTATAAAAGGTTTTATTAATGTTAAAATATAGTTATTTAAATTTTTCCAAATTATTTCTTCCATCAAATGATTTTTTTTTTCATGTAAATTAAGAAACTTAACTTCTGATATTACCTCCAAGCAATCAGCTGCTGAAGCCAATCTATGATCTTGAGAGCTCAGAAATAAACCACGGACACCATCAATTATATAGAATGTGAAAGATTGATATCGGTGGTGGGAGTATTCAGAATTTATTTTGTTTAGTGCAGCCTTTTGTTTCTCTCTCCTTATAGTCAGTTCAGTATTTTCGTTTTTCTCACTTGATTGTTGAGCTTCACTAGTCTTGCCACTTGATATTGTTGCAGCACAATATTTTGATTTAAGAATGATAATTGACATAATTATATCAATGATAATATTGCTGATTTGAAGAAGAGTTGACATTGATATATCACGGGTTTGAAGTGCAGTGGGACCAACTTCTAAGCCATCAGAAATCGGACTCTTCAGATTTGAAAGGTGAGCTAGAAGCTGAAGACCACGTTCAATTGGACAATCTGAGTTAATGTTTTGATGTGATGGAAGCTGGCTGAATTCATGTGCGGTCAGATAAAGTGAAGATGATATAAGAGATACCCATGAAGAACGGCAGTGGTCACTTGGGATCATTAATCTCATGAGCATTCGGATAAGATTGGATTCAGGGTGATCCGTTTTCTTTGTTGAGGAAAGAATTTCAGTATTTAAACCATCAGGATCACATAAATCTTCCATTTTTTTGAAATCAATATTATCGAGTACCCATAGCTGTGAGCTATCAATCTCTAAAAAAATATTTGCTACAAAAGGAAAAAAAAAATAAGTAAAAGAACAAAAGTTAAGACTAAAAATTATGGTAACTTACATAACTCAGTAAGTTTTGAAAGCCAATCTTCTCCACAAGATTTTTCCCAATGAAAAGTAAACATTGGAATATTTGACATGGGTTCTTGGGAATAAGTAGAAGAGCGTAATTCGAGGAGAGTAACAATTTCCAACCACGACCTTAGGACCTTTGCCGTGCTGATTCTACCTTTATAAAAATTATGAATTTTACAGAATTCCTCCTGCAAATCAGATTCTTTTAGAACTGAGGGTGAATAAGTTAGAGGTTTTTTCGATATCTTGATTGGAGTTGATTTCATTGGTAGAGAAGCTTTCAAAGAGGTCAAAGTAGGTAATTTAGGAGGTGATGGGTATTGCTTCTTAGAAATGAAGGAATTCGGTGATGAGCTGTTTGAATCATCATCTTTATCAAACATATCAACATGTCTTGAAGAAGATTTTAAACTTTGCTTTTTTTGATGAACAAGCATAGCTTCATATTCTGATAGTTGATCATCGCTATTTTCATTGCTCTTTTCATCATCTTCATCAGGGAGAGGGCGTTTATGGATGGAACAATCTACAGCAGGTGAGTTTCTGGTACAAAATATCAAAAGAAAGATAAAAAGTACAATATGTAAGCAATAAAAGAGATATATGATTGAATTTTAAAGATAAAAGAATAACAATAAAAAAAAAAGGAAACAAGAATATACTCATTATCAAAACCTTTGCTTTTTTTTTGAGATTTATTATTTGATACATCAGAAAATTCATTAGCAGAAGCCGGTTTAATACGTCGAACAAAAGAGGAGCCTTGGGATAATCTCTTTTTCTTGGAGCGGATAACAGGTGTTTCAAGATTTTCCTTAGAAGTTGAAGCATGAGTTGAAGCTGATGGTTCATCTGTCTCATCATCATCCCTAATGACAATGACTTCATCAGGAGGAATCATACCCTCCTCATAAGCTACAAATATATATGAAGAAAAAAAATATTAATAATCTTATCTACTAATTTAAAAGGAGACAAAAAAGGTGATGAACATACATTTTTCAAGGCTTTTCACATATTGGAGTAATTCATTACAAGGGTTAGATAAATATGAAGGAGAAGGATTATTGTTAAGGATCTTGACAAGCTCTTCTGTTTTATCTCTAGCCAATTCAAGTAAATTGCGATACTGAACTCTCGTTATTTCCTGCCTCTCATTGCTAAGTACAGGAGGGTTAGGTGCCATGCCATGTGGCAGACATGGTGCAAGCTCAAAAGCTTCAAAGCGAGTATCAATCAGAGAGTGGGATGAAACACATTTGGGTGCTGGAAAATCAAATTTTTGAAAAAAAAAAGATATAGAACATAAGTGAAATATATAAATTAAGAGAGAGGAACATGATATACATACAAAGTGGAGGTGTAGGATTTTGTATACTAGACATATTGATTAATGAATATTAAAAAAAAGTATTCGATATCAAAAAATTATGATGTAATATGATGAATAATTATAAGAAACTCTATTCTAGAAAATTGAAGTTGATATTTTAATAGGATAAAAAATTGAATAAGATTAAAATTAAAGTGAGGATGAAAGAAACAGAAAACATAAAGAGGGGGATTTTATATTATTTGAGCTTTTTTTAACATGTATTATTCATAGTGGGGTAAACTGAGTAACATGCTAAATCACAATCTGTTTATATTGAAGCGAAATTTGATGTAGCTAACAGAAAATACTAGTAATTCTTTGGGGACTTTTAGTGTGAAAAAACAAATAATAACAAATTTATATCCCATATTCAAATTGCCACGGGTAAATACAAAATTTTTTAAATTAGAATTTACTCCTAAACAATGGAGATACACTTAATTAGTATATTATATGAAAAAAAAGGATAATCCTTTATGAATATTTGTTAAATTTAATTTCAGATGACAATGCGAGATTCACCTATATACTGATATGCCTCATCAAACAAGAAATGAATTATAAATATAAAATTGGTAACATTAGAATTTAAGATAAGAATTTGTTTTTTAAGTGACAGGAGGAGTGTCAGGCTAGGGTGTGGGCACCGTGACCAAACCTTTGATAAACTTGGATACAACTAAGGGAAAAAAAAAATTGAATAGTTTTATTTTGCAATATATCTTAGTCTGCACAAGATATTGCATTGTTGTCCCTAACTATACCAAAATTGTTACTTTTCAAAAGTTATAGGACTACTAAGTTGATAAAATATTATTATGAATCACCCAATGAAATACCTTAAGCAACATTCAAAATTATTAAAATATTAATATTCAATTTGAGATTTGGATTAGCTAATTTTTCACAACTTACCACAGTTTTGATTAATATAATAAAACTTGAAAAAAATTGTTGAGATAACCTAGAAATGGGTGCAAGAAAATGATGAAACATATGACTTGAAACTTAACTCATACACTATTGATAAACTTCATGGATCCTGATTAATTTCTATCGAAATTAATTTTGAGACTAGCATATTGAATTTTAGCTATGACCAAGTACTGTAAGTGCCATGGTTTGTATTCAATATATTGGTGTTGAAATTAATTTTGATAGGAATCAACAAGTATCAGATGGCACCATGCATGAAACACTGACAGAAACCATCAAATTTATGAGGCAATGAACCTCATAATTTCGATCGAAATTAATATAGACCCCTGCATATTGAATACAAGCCATTTCACATGGACTACACAGACATAGATAAAATTCAACATGCATGGCTTAATATTAATTTTGATCGAAATTAACCAAGGCATTAAAACATCCATTTTTATATGGTGTACTTGATCAAACCAGTTTATCTAACTGCTTAGCTTACCTATACTTATAGGAATTTTATGCATAGTCCATGTCCATATTAATTTCGATCGAAATTAATGTTGACTAATACATAATGAATACATGCTATGCCACTTACACTTTCCAGGCATAGCTACCATTAAATATGCCAGTATCAAAAATTAATTTCGATCGAAATTAATGAGCATGATAATCATGAATTTCTGGAGTCAACTGCTTATTTTTATGCATGGTGCCTTGCCAACATTAATTTCGATCGAAATTACTTTTGATACTGGCATATTGCATGTATATATGCCTGGAAAGTGTAAGTGGCATAGTGTGTATTCATTATGTATTGGTCAACATTAATTTCAATAGAATTTAATATTGACATTTTCATATTGAACCCAAACCACCAAACGACCCAAAAAATTCTTCATAAAACTGCTCATTAATTTCGATCGAAATTAGTGAGCACCATATACATATTGAATGGTAGTTATATCTGGTGTGTGTAAGTTGTAAAGCTTGTGTTCAATGTTTATTGGTCAACATTAATTTTGATCAAAATTAATGAGCATTTTGATCATGAACTTTTTCAGTCAGTTAGTTGTTTCAATGCATAATGGCATTCCAACATTAATTTTGATCAAAATTAATGTTGAAATGATATAATGCTTTTTTGCATGACATGTAAAGGACGGCAAGTATTTTTAAGTATTGAAATTTACTATACATGTTGAGGGTAAATATAAAATTTACATATCCATATTAATTTCTATAAAAATTAATGTTGACCAATACATAATAAATAGTAAATATGCCTGGCTAGTGTAAGTGGCATAGCTTTTTTTCAATCTGCACTTGGCAACATTAATTTCGATCAAAATTAAGGTTCATGATTATCATCAATTTATTCAGTCAGTTGCTTACTGTTATGCATGGTAACATGTCAACATTAATTTTAATAAAAATTGAATTTGACATGCTACCAAGCATTTTTATGTAAGATGAAAAGTAGGGCACTCTATTGTTAAGTAAACACATTACAATGCATATTGAGCATGTAAATATCATTTACACATTAATATTAATTTCAATCAAAATTAATGTTGACCAATAAACATTGAACACAAGCTTTACAACTTACACACACCAGATATAACTACCATTCAATATGTATATGGTGCTCACTAATTTTGATCGAAATTAATGAGCAGTTTTATGAAGAATTTTTTGGGTCGTTTGCTGGTTTGGGTTCAATATGAAAATGTCAATATTAAATTCTATTGAAATTAATGTTGACCAATACGTAATGAATACACACTATGCCACTTACACTTTCCAGGAATAGACACCATGCAATATGCCAGTATCAAAAGTAATTTCGATCGAAATTAATGTTGGCAAGGCACCATGCATAAAAATAAGCAGTTGACTCCAGAAATTCATGATTATCATGCTCATTAATTTCGATCGAAATTAATTTTTGATACTGGCATATTTAATGGTAGCAATGCCTGGCAAGTATAAGTGGCATAGCGTGTATTCACTATGTATTGGTCAACATTAAATTCGATTGAAATTAATATGGATACATAAATGTGACATAAAGAGGTATGGACCATCAATTTGTTGAAAATACATTTTTATATCTCATACATTATTTGTTTTTCTTAAATAAAATGTTACTCTCTCTCAATATCACTTTATAACATTTACCAAGCTGCTTTGAAAAAAAACAGAATACATAAAATTCAATATAAGATAGCTATATTACACAGAAGATCACCGTTATACCTAAGTTATGATGATGTTGATGCTCTATTAATTGATTCCCGAATCTTTACCAGATCAATATCAGCTCCAACCCCAAGTGACTCACGTTCATTCACAGATAATCCTTGCAAAAATGTTGCTGAATAGCAATTCTTGGGGAGGTATTTGGGAACATTGAATATACCATTTTGTGCAACTGTCCTTTCTGATGACCGTGAATATGTTTTTAATGTTGATTTTTTTTGAGCTGGTGTATGGGCCAAGTCCTTTGTCATCTTATCCATTTTTTTAAACAAATCATTGAGTTCAGGATTTCGCCATCCAGGAATAGCTCGGATAGGTGCAGTTGGGGCTGGTGCTGGGCCTTCCTCGATATCAGAGATGCACCTAGTATCATGAAAAAGCACAACAAAACCTGGCACATCACTGCAGAGATCTCTTGCTAACTTGTAGCGTGCACTAGCAATTTGAATTCCAACTAAATCAGCTTCATAATAACAAAAAGCAAAGTAAAATTAAAAACTTACCTTGGTCCGATAACGTTTTACTTGTGCCCTTGCCCTCTTTTCAATCTTTTCTCTTGCTACCCTTTCCTCTTCTTGCCCAAACAACCTTATCATCTCCTTCCCCTTATTAACTACCCATTTCTCAATAACACATTGAGTGAACTGAAGCTTTGACTGATCGATTGTATTCAAGGTGGTGAGCCATCTGGTACAGTGGTCGCATACTATGCTTCCCATGACTTGATTCCAAGTTGATTCTGAAAAATCACGGCAAGTCCAATCAAACGCGAATTTCCGAAAACCTTTTTCTTGCAATTCACGCTCTAAGTTTCTTTTGACAGAAAGTGGGATCGGTGCTCCTCCTTTTAGTCCTCGAGGCTCAGGTGCTGGAAAAAATTCGGGTAGTCGAATTTTGGATCGCAAGAAGGCTATAGAATTGGTTATCAGAAATTGTCGATCAGCTGCAGAATTGGCACGGTTAGAAGATTGGACTTGGGTTAGGACAGTTTGAATGGTTTTTAGTTTGAATTGGCTCCAATCTTTCCAATTTTCAATCTCCAAAGGTGTTGGGCTCGCAGGATATTTTGATATTTGTGTTGGTCCCCCAAGACAATACTTCAGAAAGTGGTAAATATTTCTATTTAGACTGTCCGAGCTCCTGGGAACATCATTCCTTCTAACTAAGCCTCTTACAGCCCTTAACCCCCGTTCTCGCTCATGAGACTCTGCTGAATTGAGTCTGTGGTAATCACTGATACCCATAATGATTGAGGGATTCACTAACAATTCAAATAAGTTAATTAAATTGGTTATTTTTCAATAAAAGAACACACTACAAATTTGACTTACCTGCTCCACTTGTGCTTGCTCCTTGGTTAGGCTGAGCAGATGATGATTGGTCTCCGAAAAATTCCCTCAATACTTCACTAGCCCAATCTCTTCCTAGCTGATCAGCTTGCTGATAAGCACTTTCAGAAGCAGAAGGATGATTGGGATTAAAATTTCTCGGTTCTGAATGAGACTCTTGGCCTGGATTGGGATTAGGTGGTGGGTTAGGATTAGGTGGTACAGATTGAGATGCATCTGGAGGTGGATCAGCAGAGGGTGGTGGAGGAGTATTTCCAGTATTAGTATGTTGAGGCGGAAAACAATCAGAATCGGTTGGGTCAACAGACATCCCTTCAAAATTATTATCCATAATGAACTGTAATAAAATAAAATAAAATAAAAATAATCAGTTGTTAAAATTTATACCTATCAAAGCTAAAGTAAAAAAAGATACTATGTATATAGTCTTGTAAACGTGTATGTTCTCTTGTCGAAAAATAAAGTGAATAATATATAGCTATCAGCTAAAGTTGGAAGGTCAAACTATTTATAGTAGATGAATGAGCAAGAAGATCATTCATTAAGTAAAAATTTTATCATATTTCTCATTATCATGATTTTATTTCTTTCATTCTTACATTTAAGATAAAAATGACTCATTGAAAGCATGGGTTCTCTCGCAATAAAAGCAACCAAAGTAATTGTTCACTGGTTTATGATAAGGTAAGTTGGATGCATTGCATTTTTTAATCGAGCATTGAATTATTTCTTTCACCATTTACAAATATCACCAATCCTACAAATTTCCCGAATCCCAAATTAACACAAAGATGTTAGTCAACAGAAAATAAATTTGATTAATTTTTTCACTCACTACTGTCTGCAGTCCAATGGAAGTGACAACCTCGTCTTTGATTCCAAACATTCCTTTTTTGTGCTCGACAGTAGCTGCATGTCCAATTATTGCATCTTTCTTAATCACAATTTGAGTTGCTTTGGCTACTCTTACTAACCGACAATGCACTTGTGGGAAAAGCTCATAGGGATCCTTTGATGTTTCTTCTGGACGGAGCTCTTTGAAAGGACTTACTATTAAATATATTTGATCAATCTCTTCCTTTGATCTGAAAAGATCATCAATTTGCCCAAACTGGCTATCTTTTCCATAGTAGAATTCAATTGTTGAATTAGCAATGTGTCGATGGTAACTAGTAAACCTCTTTCCATGTATCAATATGCTTGCTACATTTTCAACTACCCGATCCCCACTTTTCTCCGATGGTGTCAAAGCCCGTCTTGAAGTTTCTTTTCCCATTCGTGCCCTTACCCATTTAGTAAATAATGCCATACTTAGATGGATCCATTTGTTTTGTTTATCGAGATCAATATGGATTTTTTTAGTCTCACATTGATCATTATCTTCAGCTTCACCAAGATCTAATACCCTAGACTTCCGATACCAATGTTTGAGCATTGTTAGCGGTATCTCTCCTGTGGTAAATATTAATAAATTAGCACAGCTGAGTTTTTAAATCATTTCTTACAAACATTACATACGTGGATGGTGATTGTTTGGAATTTCAGATAATATATGATTCACCCGCTCTCCAGACCAAGTAGCTGTACCTGATGGTGGACCAAGACGCTTTATCATTTCAGGATAATGTTGAGTGATATGCAGATTTGGCTTTGCATTAATATTCTTCCAACCCTCTTCAAGGCACTCACGATACTCTAACAGAAATTGATCTAGATCTTTAAGCTCATTAGTCTGTATATTTTTTAATGTCAAAAAATTGGTGATCGAGCATAATGTTACAAGTGACTTGAGAAGATAATATTCTCTTGGTTTATCAGCTGAGGAAGCTGAAGATTCAGATTCTTTAAATTTTTCAAACCAAAGGGGTATAAGTGACAAAGGGAAGTAGAGAGTATACAGCATGTGCCATTCTGCTGCCTTGAGGGATCCTGCCTTTTTAGATCCTACTGATTTTGGAACTCGTGTTAGCCAGGAAGGTCTTCTTACTTGATCAATCATCTTCCATACAACCTGTAGCTCTGCTGCTGTGATTCGTGGATTACTACTACCTTCATTTTCTTTCTCCTTACCTTTCCTTTTATTTTCTTCATCTCTAGCTGTCTCATTTGATGAGTGAGATCCTTCACTCTGTGATATGCTAATGCTTCTTTGCCTTAAGTTATACAATGAATTCCTACTGTCACTGCTTTGAGACTGTACTGAGGCCACATCGCTATATGGAGGAATAAATTTGGAGCTGGATGACCTACTCTGGCTTCTTGATCGATTTGTTCCCAATCCTTCATTATCTAGTCCATGATGACTTGATGACTGTCTTGAACTCGTACGTCTTTGCCGCTTGTGCTGTCTCATGTGTCCTGTATCATCATCATCATTATTCGTGGTGCTTAAGCTACTTCTACGTTTTTTCGAATGTTTGTGCAGTGAAGTATCAGAAAAGAAATCATCATCTTCTTCTCTTACATGCCAATTTTTATCCTTTTCCAGCTTTCTTTCTAGATCTTTTGCTGCATTTTGGATTTGAAAATAGCTTAGACTGTGATCTTTTAGGTTGCCAAGCATATGTGAATGCATAACATCAATTGAGCAATATTCAGTTGGACGCCAATATTCAAGGTTATTCAGCTCACTCCATCGTACCCCATGATTTTGAACAATTGATACACGCTCCCAATGTGACTTAGAATTTTTCCACTTTGTTGCCCAGCACATATGATCCTCATGATTCCGTAATGAAAAATTTCCCACATTCTTTTCACTAATTTCATCTTTAGAGATATTACAGAAAGAGCAGAACATTTTTGCAGAGTGACTCGAAAAGCCAGCCAATTTTCGTATTGCAGGAATGTCACCTATCAAAGAGAACAATGCAACTCTTAATTTCCGGCCTCGTGGATAAAGATGTGTCTTTTCAATCAATATACCATCCCATAGAGTTTGTAGATCATTAACCAGTGGTTTTAGAAGGTGATTAAGCTGTTCACTTGTGGGTTCTGTTGGTCCGGGTATAATAGAATACAAAAAAAGATTTTCCATTTTGTATCTATCTTCTTGAGGTAGGTTCATACACACCATCATAATATTGCCTACAGACTTCTGATGACCTCCAATCCTATTGCCACCAGGCCTAAACCAGTCGACATATAAAGTAAACATTAAGTTGCCTGAAGTTATCGTATATTCATCATCATTGCTATCCAGAGCTGGAGTGGTTATGGGAAAGTTTTTCCAAATTGAACCATCACAAACATCCTTCATCAAATCACACTCTACACGTTCTGCCACAGGGGTTTTCTTCTCAATCAGAAGCTCAAATTTGAACAGTTTGATCTTTTCCTTAAGCCAGTCGATAAAAGAATGG
Source organism: Hemileia vastatrix (assembly GCA_030280995.1). NCBI lineage: Eukaryota > Fungi > Basidiomycota > Pucciniomycetes > Pucciniales > Zaghouaniaceae > Hemileia > Hemileia vastatrix. The sequence goes on from JASXTE010000015.1 coordinate 8,557,931, forward strand.
TGATGAAATGTTTTAAGAGATAAGTATTTTACATGTTCTTGATGTTCCTCCATCAAATACAGCCTTTCATCACATTTAACTGCAATTTGTCCTGCTCCAAACATTTTTAAATAGCGCTTTGATGATGAAAGAAACGGTTGATTGCAACATAGTATAGATGGTTGAGATTCAGAGTTATACTCATAAAGAGCAAAGCATTTAGGACAGCATGTTTTAGTGAAAAATGATTGATTGAGCTTTAATCGACTAAAAACTGTATCTATCGAGCGTGGGACCAGGCGGACAATGCTATCAGAATCCAGTATTCCACTATCACCTAGAAGTTTGAGCTTCTTAATTTCTTCATCCAAAAATTGAGTACAACCTTCTTTGCTCAAATGATGAACCAGAGAAAGCTTTGCTGCCTGCCACATAATTATTTGGCTATACCGTTCCCCGAGATTTGAGTTTCTAGAGACTGTTGAAGATACTTCTGCCCCCAATAGCAACTGCCCCTATGTAATAAATCATTGAAACATCATAAAGACTTTAATTCTCACATTGAACTATAGATATACAGCTTACTGTTTCTGTGGAGCGGGAACTTCCAATGTTAAGTGGATTGTTGGAAGAAATAACCATCTGGGCCTTCCTATTTCTTTCCTCTTGATGTTTTGCATAAGAATTAGAGCTTTTGAAAGCCATACCAACTTCAAAGGACCCAGAAGAAGTTTGATACTTTCTATTGACACATCCAAGATCTTGACATTGACATACATGAAAAAATGGAGGCATTGTAATTGTGATAATTGTAGGAATAAGTTAGCTATTCGAAGTTACCGATTGAAGGTATTCCTTTTTTTGAAAGGCACTAGCTAATATAAGCTACATTTTTTTATCAAAAGAATATGATGGAATATGTGTTGAAATTATTTAAGTTTAAATGTTTAATTTTTAATCGGATAAATTATATATTAATTTAAAGTTATGCAGTCTACTTTATTTGTATTCTGTATACTCTCTGCATTTGTACAACAATGCATGCATGTTTATCAGAATATTTTCTATCATAGAAAAAATTCTGTTGTACGCACAAGCATCTTAATTATTTTTCTATCAAATGCCTTCTGAGTTATATCTAACTACCCTATAATTATTTGATTTTGATAAAAATTCTTAGTTATGGACTATAAGAAAAGTAATCCATATTTTTAACATAATTATTTAAAAAATTACCCCAAAAATCAAAGTTAAACCCAAAAATAAGTTTAATATTTTGTAAAAAACAATCACAAACATATTTCTTTCAACTTGAAAATTGGTCTGTACTAGGTAGAATTTTCTATAAAGAAAAAATCAAAAATACTCAAATAATAGATGCTACAAAAGTGTAAACCTTAAAGAATTACATAAAAGCTGAAACCTTGTATAACTTTTCATACATAAATGCGATGAAGTGACACTCTAGTCTATTTATTCAGGTTGAAAAAAATTACTCAAAAGAATATGTATTACTATCATATTGGACCAAAAATAATTTTTTGGTAATCAAAAAATGAACATAGCCTCACATTTAACAAATTATTTTTGTGGAAGAATTTTTTGAAAAGAAAAAAAAATCCGTTTCTTAAATGAGTCTGCTTTTATCACATAATCATTCTCTTTATTTTATACCATTCCTTTTGAGTTCAAGTTGCATATAAAAATATAATTTATGCATATTATAATTCCATAAAGTCGAAATATTTCTTATTCTTAATTTTTGTGATATTTCTCCTTAAATCAACTTTGATCATAAAGTTTTGGAGCTCAACAATTTATCCTTCCTCTTTGTTTAATTTAATTGAACACTTTCTTAATCTTATTATTTATGAACCCTAGTAGCTCTTACTTTCCTCATGGAAACCTGCCCACAAACACAAGAACACTTAATAGAATTTTTAATGAGACTTTGCCTCCATTCAATTCTCACTTTTGTAGATCTATACACAATTTTTGTCGTTCACTTTTGGATATGTCACCAGAATCAAATGGATGGAAACAAAACCCTACTGAAGAGCAATTAGACAGATTTTCATCATTCGACATGAATTCTTGCAACATTGCCTTTGAACTACCTCATCCAGAATCAAATTCAGCGGTTTCAGAAAAGTTTCCACCAATTTTCCGTGAATCTTTTATTGAGCACCTTCGCATGTGTGGTTTCCCAGGATCAACTTTCGCTTGGAACCTAGATTGGTTTGACAAATGGAACCAGGTCTTGGCAAATATTCTCATTAAACACTGGGACAATGCCTTAAAAACCAATAATTTGATTGCATATCCAATTGACTCAACTCAAATTAGCTTCTCAAATCAAATAGGAGTTCTTCACCGTTGGTTTTTAGGTCATGCTGATAGATTAAGACTTGGGAAGGATTCTCATAGCTCTCAAGAAATAATCAAAGTGAGAAAGCATAAATATAGAATAAAAAAAAAAGTATGAAAATCCCTTTTTTTTCAACCGTTTTTATTTATGACCTTTATTTCAAATAACAAAGATTCTTAGAATTCAGTTAACCGAACTAAACTTCTTAAACAACTTCCACATTGTGAAACTTATCACAACCTTTTCACAAACATCAAATGTTGTTCAGACACCGAAATTGATAATGATGGATCGTTAAGACATATCTTAATGCAATGGAGGTCTGAAGATTTTTCTAAAGTTGCACAATATCTTGACCAACAACACTTTGATATTCGAGATAATTCAACCTACTCTGGCAGTGTGCTAAAGGACTTGGCCTTGTACAAAAGAATCAGTTTGGTTTCAACATTATCCCCTAACCTTAATCCTTCTCATGTCCCCCGGGGTTTGCCGAATGACTGTTATTCTCCCTTATATCTTGCATCTCTAAATCCTCAACAACTCAGACTTTTAAATCCTCAAAATCCCATAAATTTACCTGCTCTCCTTGAAATTCTTTGTTCCTCTAATGTGAGTGATTGACAAACTCCCTTAATAAGAGGTTTGCACACTCATACTCCTCATTTCCACTGTTTGGGACACTTAGCCTTGAAAACAAAAACATAATTTTAATGATTACTATTATCATTAAAATTTATAGAAATGAAATTTGGCTTACATTGTTAGCTCCATTTTTTTCCTTTGAATCTTATACATGCTGAATTCTATACTTCCTTGTACAAAATAATTCAAAACATTTACTTCATTTTGCTGCCCCATTCTATACAGCCGATCAACAGCCTGTTGCTCAACTGCTGGATTCCAATTTGGCTCCTATTTCAACATTGAACATATAAAAAATTTAATATTTTTGTTCTTAATATGAAATAAAAGACATTGAGCTCACCATTATATATACATTTTGAGCACACCTGAGATCTATACCCACTCCTGCAGCCTGAATCGTTCCAACCAAAACTTGGCAATTTTTATTAAAATGGAATTCATGCATATTTTTGTCTCGCTTTGTCCGGCTGAGTTCACCCGTAAGCTGGGTATACCTAATATTGTGGTCATCTAAAGCCATTTTTATTCTATTTTGAAATATTAGAAAATTGTTTTTAATAAGCCAACACAATTTTGTAAAACAATTCATTATAGAATCACTTACATCTGCAAAAAGTCTGCAAAGTTGGAGAATATAACAGCTTTTGGAAAATTTATATCCCTTTCACCAGACAAAAAGTTTTTTAAGTGGCCTATAAGATGACAAATCTTTGCGGAATGCTGCCAGGTGAAATCAAAAGTTGGAGTTTCATCCAGATTTTCGTAGATTGGATGGTTGCAGAATTTTCTTAAAATCATCAGCTCTCTTAGAAACTCAGATGAGTCCCAAGGGAAGTCAGTGCTTCTGGAGGGCCCATATCGCTCAGTGAATCCTTCTTGAAGCACATCAAGTTTAGACCTCCATGGATCTGCTAATTGAACCGATATCCCCCTTTGAATCTTTTTTGGAAGAGACAAAATTGCATCCTTTGTTCTACGTAGGCTTATGACTTTCATTAAGTGATTGATTGATTTAATAGAATTAGCCTTTCCTTTTTGCAAACCTGGAAAAAGGAAATTCTTCCATAACCAGTCTTCTTGCCACTTTTCGATTCTAAGAAAAAATATGAGACTTTGAAGGTCAGTGGGCCTGTTCTGAAGTGGAGTTCCAGTCAAGCATAGTCGGTGTTGGGATTCCAAGTCAAATATTGTTTGAGCCCTCTGCGAGTAAGGATTTTTAATGTAACTAAAAGAATATTTATAAAAATTGATAATAAAAATTAAGTTTTAAGTTTTAGATATAGAAATGGGCACTAACTGAGCTTCATCTAAAACAACTCTATACCAAAAGAGCATTTGAGTCACTGGTATCTTTTTTTGGCTTTGATTTTTTGACATCGTTGGGCTAGCTATTTCATAGGTCGTTAAAACAATAGCAGTGTCCTGTAGCTCATTGACATTAGTATTTTGACAATCCTTCCCATAAAGAACCTTGAAAGGAAGTGCATTATCTTCAAAGTGCACACTTATTTCATTGATCCAATTCGATAGTGTTGCCAGGGGGCATATAATCAGTGTGGCTGAACTCCGATTAATACCTTCTTGATTTTCTGATACCTGGAATTGTCTTGCTTCACCTTGAGTTGCACTTATAAGAGAAAGAGTAGAAAGTGTCTTTCCCAAACCCATATCATCAGCAAGTATTGACCCGTTTCCTTCAGGCGGCAATTGATTGTTAGGAAACTGATCTTTATAGTCATCGAATCCAGTTCTAAGCCAATGGTTGTCCTGGTGCCTCCACATGATATCCAACTTTTCCTTTAACATTCGTTCATTGTCAATCATAAAATTTATTGCTTGAAGTTGATGTGTTTTGAGAACTGTTTTGATTCCTCGGATAAGTTGATCAGCTTTCCAATCTTGAGTACTCTGAGATATTTGGAAAGAGCCTTCAAAAATTACATGCGGGATATTAAAAAAGATAGTGGAGTCGTAGTTCAGGATTGGACATAAATCGATTTGTGCAGAAGAAAATGCTTCTTTAGCAAGACTGATTAGTGTACTTGAAGAAAAGAGGCATCCCCAAAGTTGATACTGATTACCAAAAACTGGAACCAAGTAAGCATGAAAATAGAAAGGCTTCATAGGATTCAAGGCACTTCTTTGGTTTAAATGGTGAGATCCAGAGCCAATGTCACCCAATAGTGGTCCAATGTGCTGACTCTGCACTTGAGAAAGATTACCAACAAGGGTTGGTTTTCTTTCTTCAAATAGTCCAAAAATATGAACATTCGAATGGCCTCGCTGTAAAATTGTGGGGGTCGGTGAGTTTTGAAATCTTGAAATTACATTCATATAAATTTGATCGATTGTTATTGAGAACTGTCCAACACATCTGAGACTTGACATATTAAGTAAGAATAGTATCTGAAGATAGTGGTTGTTAAAAGATGAATTGAAGCAAAAAATGAAGAATCAGTTTTGAATAAAACGACAAAATAACTTTTTAGCATATGCTATGCTAAGCTCATAATTCTTTCACATGTATTATTATTATCTTTTTAATAAATATTGGAAGTAAATCAATGATAACTGAAATGAATAATATGTCTTAAAAATAAATCTTGAGCCTATAGAGTAAATTTTGGTTTGTGGAGGAAGAAAAATTTTCTCAATAAAAATGTGCATTATTGTTACATTATAATCACAAAATAGAATAATTTCACTCTTATTACACTTATTTATGTTTCTGTCTAATAGTAAAATGCTTTAGATGTCAGTTCAAAATCCAAATTGAAACTACTACCTAGAACGATATCTTGATACTAACATACTTTTTGTAAGTCTTTGGAAAGACACTTATGGTGATCTCAATAATATTAAAATTGATTTGAATTGTATGTTTTATCAAATATCTATGTAGTCTAGTGTAATAATTGAGATACTACAGTTTAACCTTCTGTTACCAACTTGGCAAGAAAATATATGTAGATATTCTTAGAACGAATATCAAATTTTGCTTTCCACAAGATGGGAAAGTGAATATTATGATATGTTAAATGATATGTTCAAGCTTTGCTCAATCTGTGCTCAGCTCAAAATCAAAGTAATCACCAAACTCCAAGAAACCTGTGATTGAGTTTGGTTGAACCTAGGTCTAACTGATTACCAAATCTTTGTCCAATTAATTTAAATCTGGTTTCACAATGAACTCCCAACAGCCTTCCAACAGCTTTCCAACCACTTCCCAACATTTTTAAATGAGGGGTATTGCTAGCAATACCCCCCCAAATTTTCTGTGGTGTATATTTTCAAGATTTGTGTTTAATATTTCCTGTGAAAGTTAATGTTAATGTGAATTTAAAGTAAGCTTGAAGAAATTTAATCAATAGGCATATTGGATATTTAAAATAATATTTTGCTCCAATCTTGAATCATCCTGGGCTAAAAAATATCCCAAATAAGGTTTTTGTGGGTCAATTTGGATTTAAGTAGGATTAAGTGAGGTTTAATAAAGGACAGATAAAAGGCTAAATTCATTACTAGTGACTTTTTTCTCAAAATAGTTATAAAATATGTATCATTCTGGAATCAAGCTTCAATAAAGTTGAATTAAAACAGAGATAATTTCTAGCAGCACAACACCATATTTACAAAGGTGTAAAATACCTCAAATATTACTCATAATATAGGAAGGCAAGGAATCTACAAAATTCACATTTCAAACGAGGATTTATATTTTGAATTTGAAATTGAGAAATGGAATATTATTTTCCAATTTAAATATCTATTAGTCATTTTAACAAAAGTTTTCAGTAATCAGATTGAATTTTGATGGTATTTTGTTGTAGATTAATCATTTTGATGAGACATTTACTCAAAATTACTGGTTTCGTTTCTAATATTCCATGTGAAATTCATTACGAATCTTTTTGAAAGTGAATAGTTGACATATTGGATATGCAAAAGCTTATGTTAGATCAAAGTGAGATCAAAGGGAGCTTAACTGATGATCAAATTAGGATTTTACAAGATCAAATGGTGATCAATGTAGGTTCATCTTGAGCTCAATTTGTGACAAATCTCTGACTAAATGTAAGGCCAAACAATTTCATACATGGTGATGATGTGTGCATAATTCAAGCATAGATTTGTGGCTCAACGGAGCTCAAGCAAGGGGTATTGCTAGCAATACCCCCCCATTTTTTCTGTGGTGATTGAGCAAAAATGAAATTTTTTGAAAATTTATTGACAGCCCAAAAGTTGAGCTGCAGTATTTTTTGTCATCTTTAATTCATTTTGTGACAGTCTGCTTGGTTTCTTTTTCAGCTCAGATGATGAAATGGGGGCAAAACAACAGAGAAATCAACCCGATCGCCACAAAATGAATTGAAGTCAAAAAATTTCATACACCTCAACTTTTGGGCTGTCAATAACTTTTCGAATATTCTCATTTTTGTCTTAATGTATTCAGATCTGACTGTATGCAGAAAAATCAAAACATTTAGAGAGAATGATTGACATTTGACAGTGAAAGTGAAAGTGACAAATTTTTGGTGAATGCAAGATAAATTTCCATCAAATTTCAATTGGTCCGTCGAAAGGTATTAGAATTTTTCGCAAAACTGCACCAACCATTTCTGATATGGCTGTATATACAACCAAGTCACAGAAGCTTGCGGAATTTTCGACGAAAAAATCAAAGTTGTTCTCACCAAAAAATGATTTGCCTATTCAAAAGTGTCAGGGATCGGGCAGGGGTACTTCTTTTTGAATAGGCAAATCATTTTTTTATTGGCAAATTTTTTATTTTTTCATCAAAAATTCCGCAAGCTTTTTATTTTTATTTTATTTTATTTCATACAATCTTGCTCAGCAGGGAGCATGAAGGAATAGTACTAAAATGAGAAGCTAAGTACAGATAAGGGAAAACAGAAAGTGAGAAGTAGAATGGGCAATAAAGTAGGACAATTAGAACGATGTTGTAGAATAAGTGTAAGAGGGAGATTATTAGGAAATCTATTGGTAGAAATTAAGAACTGGGCAACAGATTTGATAACGGGGGGAGGGGGAGAGAAGAGCTGCAGTAGTGAGTGGGATTTTATGCTTCTTGGCCTCTGCAAATAATAGTTTGCGAGCATCCAAGTGAGCAGGGCAAACAAATAGAACATGTTCAGGAGTGTCATTGGATGAGAAAGGGCACAGGGAGCATAGGGGAGAATCAGACACCCTAAACCTGAATAAGTAGTATCTGAGGGGGGAGTGACCTGACCAACACTGCTCAAAAGTGGTGGCTAGAGGGCACGAGAGTTCAGATAATGCTTTGACCATGATGGGGGGATTAAACCTTCCCCTCAGTTTCTTAAGCATATCTGAGGAAGGGGGGGAAAGGAGCACGTGTTTAGAGTAGGTGTTAAGGTGGGATTTCAGGGCCAAGGAGGAGGGGGGAGGGGAGAGAAAGGAAGGGGGAACTTAGCAGGAGTTGCCATGGGGTGAGAAGAGTCAGCTAGTTTGTCAGCCAGGCTATTCCAGGAGCCCAGTAAATGATATGTTAACTTATGGGACCTGAAAGAGGGCATAAATAATTGCATTTGATGTATATAAATTAATATTTTATTGCATAATAAAATTATATAAGTATCTTATTAAATATAAGTGTTATATTAATTTTATTGTTATATATATTATTTATACATTTAAATTAAGCATAATATATTTTATATTCTACAAATAATGGCGCATTTTTATGTATTTAATAATTATAAATTTATATTTAATTAATTAAAAACATATATTATAATTATAAGTGTAAAATTGACTTATAATATAATTAAATTAATTATTTAAATTTATATAATAAATAACATCTTTCATATAGTATTAAACAATAATTAATGGCACTTCTTTTGACCCTTAATTGTGTCAGGAAGAAAATCAAATAAATTATAATACTTATTTTATAAAATAGTTTTATAAATTCTCAAATTAAATTAATTAATTGTTTCAGTTAAACTAGTTATTAAATTACATAGTGAAAACAATTAATAAATATTAATTTAAACTGAATTAAAATGATTGCATGCCTTGTTACGTCAAAACATGTTATTTGTTTCACTTAGAAATGCTGAAAACAGATTGTAATACTTGTTTTGATTTGTTTTTCCCATAGTTCTTAGATCACAGGGTTGTTTAGTTACTCATTATTTTGTATTAACTGATTTGGGAAATTTGGGATGGGAATTTTATATTCTTAATTGGGATTCTTATTATTTTTCGTATAATTTTCTCTTAATTACTATGTTACAGATGTCTTCTTTTATCTTCTTGTTTTACTTCATTACTATTTTGTATATAGTCACTTGTAGCGCTTCAGAGGACCCATTGCCTATAAAAGGGCCTTGGATAATCCCCTGTAGAAGCATCACTTACTATACACTCAACAAACTTGAAAATATTTTCTATTACGTTTATATTATTTTTTATTAGTATTATAATTCTAATTAAAATTCTATATAACTAACCAGAGGTTGCCTTAAGTCTGATAGTACTCATAGTGTTTGCCGCGCAGAAACCCTTACACCAAAATAATATTATTTAAAAACTTCACTTTTGTCATCTCTCAAGTTACTCGTGGTTGCCTTCCTTTAAATAAATTAAATAATTTTTTATATTTTATTTCTTTTATTCCTCAAAGCCGTTCTCCTTGTCCTCCTCTATCTCTTTCTTCCCATTTTTCTTCCCTCTTCTAGACAACTGGCCGACATAGTTTGTCAGAAATTTCATTTCCCAGGATGCCCATATGTCCAGGGCAGCACCGCATGACTAGCTTTTGGTGCAGGTTGTTGCTCAAAATCTGTGCAACAGCACACACTATAGCAGAGAAAATGGAAGTGTTAGCAGTTGTAGGAGCTGGAGATGATAAGGTTTTGACAACTGATTGGTTGTCAGAGAGAAGGGTAAGGTTGGGATAAAGTGAGTGGAATGGGTTCAAGAGGAAGAGACGGAGACAAATCTGCACTTATTTAAGTGTGGATTTCTGAAACACACTAGCCCCAAAACTTGTGAATTTCAAAATGAAATAAGTCACTTATTTCACACAAATCCGCACTTTCTCAACCAAAAGTGCTGATTTCACCATAATGTCCCATTTCACTGATTTGTCAGCATCATCACATTCATACACAGCACTCTTCAGCATAACACTTCATAACTCAAAACATTGTACATCATTTTCATTTTTATAACATATAAGAGTCATGTCTTCCTTACTCTCAAATTGTGATAAGCTACATCAAGCAATGACTTTCATAGCTCTGAATCTCATCTTTGACTTTGATTGCAATTCTGATTCCAATCTTGAAGAAGATTTTCTTTTTTTATCAAAAATGGCCAGAAAACATTACCTTCTTCCTAGAAAGCCTCAAGTACTTCATACCCCCAATTACACCATTCAAACCCTTCTTAACCTATCTGTACCCAGTTTTAAACAGTTGTTCAGGACTTCTCAGGAATTTTTCCTTAAATTTCTTGAGCTTATTCAGGACCACCCCATCTTTCACAATAATTCTCAAAAACCACAATGTGATCCTTCAATTCAATTGGCCATCACACTATGCCATTTGGGTTCCAATGGTAATGGAGTTGCCTTGAAACGTTTGGAAAATGTCTTTGATTTACGGTATGGCTTTGTTAACACTTATGCAAAATGATGCATCACTACGTCAACTCCTTGGAATCTAACCTTGTCACCTGGCCAACTAAAGAAGAGTGACTTGAAACATCTCAGGTTATGCAAGCAGAGGGCTTCCCAGGATGTATTTGTTTTGTGATGGTACTACTATTCCTTTGATTCAGAAACCTGCTCAAGGTGGAAACAATTACTTTGACCATAAAAAGAGGTGGCATATTTCTAATTTCTCTCTTTCTTTTTTCCTTAATACTAACACAAGCAACTATATCTTCTCTATAGATATTAAATTTCCATTCAGCTAATATGTGATGTGAACAAAAAAATTATATCTTTCTTTGCTGGCTATCCTGGTTAATGTCATGACTCCTACGTCTTTCAAAGAATGTGAATTTCAAAAGAACCTGAAAAATTCATTGATGAAGATCAGTATCTTCTTGCAGATTCTGCTTATGTGAATCGAAAGTATATACTTCCTGATTTTCAGGGAGCAGCATCTGAAGACGGTCTAAATGCCAAGTTCAAAAATCATTTGGCAAAGTCAAGAGTCCATATTGAACATTCTATTAAAATCTTGAAAGGTTGTTTTTCAAGTTTAAGGGAATTAAGAAGTCCTCTTAGAAATAGGTCCAAAATGGAGGCAGTGATCAACTGGATTCTGTGATTTACTATACTTCATAACCTACTTGCTGTCCTCAAAGATCAATGGTTAGAGTTGTATGAAGATGAACAAGTTAAAACACCTCCCACTATATCCAACACTTCAATTTCTCAAACACCTAGCATATGGGCAAAAATTCTTCCAATCACACTAGCACATTTGGAGATTTAGTGATTTGTTTTTAAATTATTATGATTTTCATTTCCTTTTTATCTACTATTAATCTTTCTTCTCACTGGGATGTTCTCCATCATTATGCCAATAATACTCTAACTTTTCTCAATAAAACACATTTAATTTTTTTCATACTATTCAAATGATCAAGTTTTGTGTATTATTCTCTTTTTTTTTGTAATTTTATTTTTGCATATTGGCTTTTATTTAACTATTCAATGAAATTCTCTTTTTCTTTTTCTTTTTCTCTGTCTCTTTTGTTTTTGGTTACCACCTCAATATTAAATCACATCTTTTCAGCTATTGAATAATTTTTCAGTCATTCTTAATTTTGTTCATCCCTCATATCCATTTCCCCATCTCCTCAAACATCCCTCAAATAATTGGAAGTCAATTTTTTTCTCATCTCATCTCTCCAGGTTTCATTTTATTCATTTCTTTTGATTTTTTGTTTTCTAATTATATTTTTTTTTCTGTTATCTTTTTCTGGTTTTCAAGGTTAAATTAAATCTTTTTTTTGTTCTTTCTCTCCCTTTTTTCTCTTTTTTTTACTCTCCATCATCCCCTCTTTATCCCTCCTTGGCCTGGTCATTATCCCACCTTTCCCCCCTCCTTGGTGTCCTCATTCCCACCTTTCCATTCTCTTTGGCTGCCTCTAAACTCCCTTTCCTTCATCCTTTCCTGCCTTGAACCCCCCCTTTCCTTCCCCCTATTACTCCCTCAACCCCCACTACACCCACTTCAAACATCCCCTATATTCCCCTCAAATCCCCCCTACACCTGCTTCAAAACCCCCAAACCCCTCTAATCCCCCCCTCAAACTACCCCTACACCTGCTTCAAACCCCCCCTATAACCCCCTCTTACTCCCCTCCAAATCCCCTTTACCCCCTTCTCCCTAATTATTTATTAAAAAAATTTTTTTATCAATGGTTCATTAACTAACAAAAAATTGATAACAATCATTCGTTATCAAACAAATAGTTTTGGGGGGGTTAAATGATGGTTTTGAAGGGAGTCTAGGGGCGGTTTGAGGGGGGGGGTTTAAGGAAGTTTGGAGGGTTTTCAGAAGGGGTTTGAAGCATGTGTAGAGGGAGATTGAGAGGGTTATTCAAGTGGGTTATAGGGGGGAATTGAGGGGATTTTTGAGAGGGTATAGGGTGGTCTTTTGGGGTGGTTTGGAGAGGGTTTGGGGGATTTTGGAGAGAGTTTGAGGTGTGCTGGGGGTGTTTTTGTGAGGATTTGGGGGGTTGGAGGTAGTTTGAAATGGGCTTTAGAGAAGCTTTACAAGGGGAGAAAGGGGAATAATGAGGTAGTAATTAAATCATTAACAAAAATTTTATACATGGATCAATGAGGGAGCAGTTAAAAAATTGACAGAAAAGTATTATTAACATTAAATTTTTTTTCTTTTTTTTTTGTCCAGAATTAACCAAAAAAATTGTAAAATCGAAGTAAATTAATATTTATTCTTATTTACTATTTAATGAAAATATATAGGGTTATTTAATTTAAATTGTGCGAGTTTTTAATTATTTAAAAAAATATTTTGACATTTTTTTGACCAGTAAAAATTTTTTTCAGAAAAAAAAATGTCTGTTTATTCTGATTCAAGCCTTACACCTCTATCTTCATCATTATTTTCTCTGTCATCTTCTTCAATTTCTACTTCATTTCAATCATCAAAAAAAGTTCAAAAAAAATGTTGAAAACAGAAAATTTGTCCAAAAAAATTTCTGAAAAAATAAAATCTGTTTCTTCTGATTCAAGACTTACACCTTTATCTTAATCATTATCTTCTTTATCATCTTATTTAATTTTTACTTCAATTCAATCTTTTTCAAAACCTTCAAAAATAAAAAATGATGATTGATCTTATCAAAATAAAAGAATTATAAAAAAATATACTTGAATATTTTATTTGGGCATATATCAAACATCAACTATTATAAAACTAAAGCCAATAGAAAAAATAAATATCTCAAGAATTTACCTGAATATATTGAATATCTAACAAAGTTTGTATGTGATGAAGTTAAGGCTGTAATCAGTAATACTTTTAAACCTCAATTATTTTACAAAACAAATTCATTCAATGTAATTAAAGATGAATCCTTTATTAAACTATCTGATCTCATTATGAAACTGTATCAAATGGCTTTGATTTGCTTACCAATAAGGAATAAGAATTTGCTTGGAGGTATCATGATTGGTTTTGGATGGAGGCCAGAACTTATTAAAGGTTATTCTCTTGGTAAGTATAATAATTTTTACTGATTCATTCTTAATATAGTTTACTCATTATAATTCTATAGGCATCTATTCTTTTCTGAGAAATTTATCTAAAGCAGAAATAGATAGTTATTTTCAAACATGGGACTCTTTAACCTCCTTTAATTCTTTTCTTGCTCTTTGACTTAAAAAACTCTGTAATAAAGCTTTTCAAAAAACCATGAACTTGCAACCCAATTTGGAATTCCAAATTGGTGTGACTCAGAGTGGTAAGAAATTATCAATGAGTATCTATTGTTTTCAAATGTTATAATTAACCATTCTGGATTACATAATAAGATACATACTGATTTGAATGATGCAAATTATCTTACTTTGGGGATCTTCTATTATATCAATCCTATTACCAAACAACCTATTCCTTCACCTGCTAAACTCAAAGGACACAATTTGGTACATATCTTGCAGCAACGCAGCAATTTCACAGATCACAGAAAGCACAAAAAAGGGGTTTTCTAGTAGGATGGCTACATGAGCGCAAAAAAGGGATGTGATAGTGCAGAAAAGGTAGACTCTCCATGCACAGTTTTTTTTCTATTATGGAATTATAAGCTGCAGTGATAAAAAGATTTGGGTAAGTACATAATGGGCTAAAGGACAAGGAAATATGGTATGTACTTTCAAAAAGTCATGGGCAGTGCTAGATTTATGATATGGACTTATGAGGCGGCAATGGAGGTGGCATGGAAATTTACACTTAAGTTAGAAGCAACACTTTTAGGAGAAGCTGTGCCCACCCATGAAGATGGAAACCATGTTAGAAAAACAAGTAGAAGCGCTAGAAAGACAAAAGGCTTTACAATTAACACTCAAAAAAAGGATAAGAAATATAGGACTCAAGATAGGAAAATCATTTGCTGAAGCACAAAGGGTTTCACAATTAGTGGATACTTGTGTTTCCAGTGTGGGTCATTGCAATAGGTATGAAAGGAAGTGCAGTACCTATTATTTAGTGAGGGATCTAAAGAAGTACAAGTTTCAGGTGCTATTGGAGCCAAAACCCATGCCAATAAATGTACTTAGATCTTTGAGATATTTAGATACCGTTTGGTATACTTGTATTAGAACTGAACTTGTGTAGGAAAACCTGTAGGGCCAGGAAACATAGAAAAGGGGCACTGAACATAAAAATGTATATAAGTACTCACTTGTAAATAATAGAAGTGTGTGTGTGTGTGTGTGTGTGTGTGTGTGTGTGTGTGTGTGTGTGTGTGTGTGTGTGTGTGTGTGTGTGTGTGTGTGTGTGTGTGTGTGTGTGTGTGTGTGTGTGTGTGTGTGTGTGTGTGTGTGTGTGTGTGTGTGTGTGTGTGTGTGTGTGTGTGTGTGTGTGTGTGTGTGTGTGTGTGTGTGTGTGTGTGTGTGTGTGTGTGTGTGTGTGTGTGTGTGTGTGTGTGTGTGTGTGTGTGTGTGTGTGTGTGTGTGTGTGTGTGTGTGTGTGTGTGTGTGTGTGTGTGTGTGTGTGTGTGTGTGTGTGTGTGTGTGTGTGTGTGTGTGTGTGTGTGTGTGTGTGTGTGTGTGTGTGTGTGTGTGTGTGTGTGTGTGTGTGTGTGTGTGTGTGTGTGTGTGTGTGTGTGTGTGTGTGTGTGTAAGTTAGTTATTAATAGATAAAAAGATATATTTCATTTTTTGTACATGTTGGGTGTGCATACCAGAAGTAGTGCTGTAGAGTTGTTTTATTGCTACAGTAAGGATAGTATTAGATAGAGAACTTCAAGAGGGAGTGACTGAGAATACTAGCACTTACTGAGAAAAGATCTAGCCGACAGTTTTATTGCTTAAATTAGAATATATTTATCTTTTATTCCATTTATTATTATTAACTGTCATTCTACTTCCACCTCCACACCCAGAATAAATAACCAGACTTACAATACATGCTTTCACTGTCTTTAATATTAGAGTAGCAGGCTCTTCTTTTTAAATTTATATTTAGGAAGGAGAACCAACCCATCTCAGAAATGTGTCTATAGCTTAGTATTATAGAAATCTTTCTTGTCTACAACAGCTTATATTTTCCTGATCATAGGTGTATAGTCAATTTTGGATTAGGAAATGGAATTATTGAATCAATTTGGAACTCTTTTAACAATAATCACCAAACAAAAAAAGCTCCTCCACGTTTTGAATCTTGTTACAGCTTTTCTCATTTGGCTTCCTCTTCCAAATAAGTCAAAAGCTAATCCAAAGGATAAAAAAGATAAAAAAGAATTCAAAAGTAATAAATTAAATAAAACTTTATGTAGATCAAAAAAGGATGGGGATTTTTAAAGTTATCAAATAATTTTTATTCATTCATAAATTTTTAATAAATAAATCTGATATTTAATTTTACTAAACTAAAGAAATGAGCCAACAACCTTGTGTTGTATAAACAGTAGTCATTATAACATTAAATTTTTTCATGGGGTTAATCTTGCATATACCTGTGGAAAGTCCCAAAATTAGTTTCTAGACTTGGTCCACATTTTGGCAGGGGAAATTTTCATTACTTTAAAACCAGTGAATTTGATTTATCTTACTTATCCATTTATTAATTTATGTAATTATATTAAATTTTGGTGATTTTCACTCCTTAATTCAGTAAAATTCAGGGGAGCGTATTTCCAAATTTTCAAATCTGACATGGAAAATTTTTCAAACAGATATAGAATTTTGATGACTTTTCTCTATTCAGAAATGCAAATTTATGGTGATATGATAAAATTATGTTGGAGATGAGGATTTCGGCTCAAGTTTCAGTATTATTTTACCATCCGTAATTCCAAAAGTGCAATATTTTAGAGTTTCATAAGGAAAAATGGTTTTATCATAAATTCATGATATAAATATTTTTGATAAGATTAAAAGTAACTATAAAATTCAATTTCCAACTGTTAACCAAAAAAACAATTAATCAATTAAAAAATTCAAGTAATTTTTTAATTTCCTCATATGATTGGCCATTTTTTATACATTCTGTAATGAATTATTTTTTTAAAAACTTTTATGTTTTTCCAATTCATCACTAGCCATTTCTCTTTGAAATTCATGGTATTTTGTTTTCTCCAAGAAAAGGTGAGCTCTTTCCATCTCCTCTGCCTTAAATTTAGCCTTTTAAAAATTTGATTGAAGCAAAACAAAATTAATCCAAATCTAAGGACTGTTCATCTTTCATTAGCATATGATCAAACTTCATCTTCTTAAATACAAGTGCATTTTTTCACAATAGAGGATTTTTCTGAGAAAATTGAATAGAAATAAATAAACATGTTATTGAAGAAGATATATATTGACTGAATATTACTTAAATCTTATATCTCAAAATAATCATCAAGAGAGGATAACGAAGTGAATGAAGTATTAACATGTTTTAAAAGATGGTTCAAGTTTATTGAAGTTAAAGCCCAACACTTTAGTTTTTAGTTTGAGCTAGAGGGTTCAGGAAGTTCATCTAAAGCAGCTTGTGAAGCAGGATTGTCATTTATGGAATTTTTATTATTTTTAGAAATTTGATTTTGAGTAGGAGGATACTAGAAAAGGAAGAATGAGAAATTTAGCTGAGAATTGAAGAAAAAAGGGAAAGTAAAAATACATTTAAATTTTGGGGATCTTACACCACAAAAAGTCAAGTGAAACCTGCTAGCAGGTGCCTATCCCTATATTCAGTTCTGATTTAAGAGTAAATTTGATTTTATTTTGCACAAGCTAGTGTGCTCTTTGTTTATTTTGCAGTCTTTCCAGAAGAATTAAAGCTGTGCTGAAATTGATTTAAGTCAAAGATAGGAATTGGCACCTGCTATCAGGTGCCCATGTTTTTTTTCTGGTGTGAGGACTCAGATCTACTCCAAAATAATTTTGAGTTGCCTTTTGAGTTTTTGATTTTCTGGGAGGCATTAAAACTGGTATGTTATGAGAAAATAGTTTGAAAGGTTGAAAATATAAAAAAAGAAGGAAAAAAATGCCTTGTCAGCCAGGCTATCTCAGGAGCCCAGTAATTTATATAATGAATTACTGAAATCATGTAAGGGAATAACATTATGTATTATGTAGTTACAATAAATTATTTTTTTAAATAATAAAATTATAAAAATATTTTATGAATAAGTAAAATAATTACTATATTTAATTTTATTATTAAATAAATTTTATTATATAAAAAAATATTATATTCTATAAAAACATTGCACATTTTTATGTATTTAATATTTCTAAAAATTAATAAATTAATTATTATATTATAAGCTTAATAATATTTAACTTATAATGTAATTACAAATGAATTAATATAATTTATATACTAATTACAACTTATCATATAATCAATATTGGGCGCTTCTTTGACCCTTAAGTGTGTCACTAAAATTACTAAATAAATTAAAATACTTATTTAATATAATAAATTTATATTTTCACTCTAAATAAGTTATTTTATTAAACTAATTAATTGTTTCAATTAAATTACTAATTAAATTACTTGAAATAGTTAAAACAATTAATTTAATTTTCTTTATACTGAATTAAGAAGTATTATATAGATTAAAGTGTGAAAATAATTCTTTTTGTTTTAATTAAACCCTTTATATCTATTTGTAATGCCTGTTTTGGGTTTTCTTTCTCACAGTTCTCAGGCTTCACACTCATGTAGTTTTTCATTATCTTAATTGTTTTGTTTTGGGATTTTAAGGTGGGAAAATATTTCCTTATTCATGGTTTTAATTTACTGTTTCATTTTTCCTTATTTTATATGTTTCAATTAAATTAAATTACTTGTTTTTTCACATTACTATAACTCTTTGTAGATAAAATTGAAACACCCCAGATGGTCTCTTTGCCTATAAAAGGGCTTTGGAAAACTCTCTGGTAATTATCACTTACCTTATACATTTTTTTATAAGACTTACAATACAATATTTTTTTATTCTTATTAGCATTATAATTTTAATATTAATACTCAAATATAAATCTAAGGTTGCTCTAAGCTTATTAATAATAAATTTTGATTTCTGCGCAAAGAAGAAATTTCTTACTTAAAATTAAAATCTTTTACCAATAAATTAAAACTCACTGTTGTGTTACTTCTCTTAAACTTCTGTTATACTTGTCTTATCTTGGTTTAATTATTTAATTATTTTTATTACCTTTATTTCTCCCTTTTGTTGTTCCCCTTTAGTTCTTCCTCCTTCTCCACTCCATTTTCTTCCTCTTCCTCTCCTTCTTCTAGATGACCAGCCAACATGCCTGATTAAAATGTTGCAATAAAATTTTTCAAATATCAGTGAGAAGTGTGTGCTGAGGATTGATGAGGGGATGGAGGTCTGGATGTCTCATGTGAAAGGGATAGGGTTGGAAATGAAGGGATGAGGTGGCCAACATGTTGTTTGAAAAAAAAATCAGGAAAAAATTGCTAATTTGAAGTCATAACTGACACCCATTTTTGAAATAAGTGACTATTTTTCAAAATTTAAGTGCTGATTTACTTTGAAATCTGCACTTAAGTTAAGTTCTGATTTATTTTGAAACCTGCACTTAAGTTAAGTGCTGATTTGCTTTGAAATCTGCACATAAGTTAAGTGCGGATTGGCCAGAAATGACACCCCCTAATAAGTCTTAATGTTATTTAATTCATTTTATTAGGGGGTGTCAGTTCTGGCAAATCTGCACTTAAATTAAGTGCGGATTTCAAACCAAATCAGCACTTACAAATCAGCACTTAAATTTTGCAAAAAAGTCACTTATTTCAAAAAAGGGTGTCAGTTATGACCTCAATCAGCACTTTTTTCCCGTTTTTTTTCACAACCACATTTTGGCCACAAAACATCCCTTCCTTTCTTACCCCATCCCTGTCACATGTGACACACTGACCTTCCTCGCTACCTACCCATCAATCCTCGGCACACACCCCTTCCTGACATTTTCAATATTTTGACCAGGCATGTTTACATTCTTTTTTACTTATTTCTTCTACTTTTTAATCTTTTTTCTTGTTATGTGCCAGTTTCATAATGCCTCCCAGACATTCCAAATCTCAAAAGGTAACTCAAAAATCTGCTTCGTCACAAAAGTCTCCTCGTAAAGCAAGGATTACATATAAAAAAAATCAGTGACTTTTTCTATTACTTACAACTGTTTTTACAGAATTGAAAACTATGTTTCAGCTAATATTTTATGGAAGTGAACTCTGTTCTTCGCCCGAAGAACAGAGTTCATCCTCCTATTTTCACACTCTGTTTGCACCAATCTCCATCCCTTTCAATTCTATCAACACATGCTTGTCTTCCCTCCCCATGCCTTTCGCTATCCTCCCAGCCCCATTGTATGCCATCCTCTTTTAAAGGTAACTCAAAAATCTGCTTCGTCACAAAAGTCTCCTCGTAAAGCAAGGATTACATATAAAAAAAATCAGTGACTTTTTCTATTACTTACAACTGTTTTTACAGAATTGAAAACTATGTTTCAGCTAATATTTTATGGAAGTGAACTCTGTTCTTCGCCCGAAGAACAGAGTTCATCCTCCTATTTTCACACTCTGTTTGCACCAATCTCCATCCCTTTCAATTCTATCAACACATGCTTGTCTTCCCTCCCCATGCCTTTCGCTATCCTCCCAGCCCCAATGTATGCCATCCTCTTTTAAAGGTAACTCAAAAATCTGCTTCGTCACAAAATTCTCCTCGTAAAGCAAGGATTACATATAAAAAAAATCAGTGACTTTTTCTATTACTTACAACTGTTTTTACAGAATTGAAAACTATGTTTCAGCTAATATTTTATGGAAGTGAACTCTGTTCTTCGCCCGAAGAACAGAGTTCATCCTCCTATTTTCACATTCTGTTTGCACCAATCTCCAACATTTTCAATATTTTGACCAGGCATGTTTACATTCTTTTTTACTTATTTCTTCTACTTTTTAATCTTTTTTCTTGTTATGTGCCAGTTTCATAATGCCTCCCAGACATTCCAAATCTCAAAAGGTAACTCAAAAATCTGCTTTGTCACAAAAGTCTCCTCGTAAAGCAAGGATTACATATAAAAAAAATCAGTGACTTTTTCTATTACTTACAACTGTTTTTACAGAATTGAAAACTATGTTTCAGCTAATATTTTATGGAAGTGATTGAAATAAAATATGATAAAAAAATTAAATTAAGATGTAAGCAAATAAGATATACTAAAATAAAACAAAAAATTAAATTAAATTAAATTAAATAGAAAAATAGTAAGTGAAATGAAATGAAATATAATATAATATAATACAGTATTATATAGTATTATAGAATAAAATAAAGAAAAATAAGATCAAATGAAATAAAATGAAGTAAAGTTAATATTTTTGTAAAAGGCATCATAAAAATTAAAGAAAATTTATAACTCATTAAGAGCCATTATCAAGAAAATTAACTTTTTCCATGAGCTAGGTTTTTTCAATGTATCTGAAAGAAAATTGATATACCAATGCATTAGAATATAAAATACAGACAGACCTTATATCCTGGCAAGCTGTTTATCAATATATATAGGGGTAAATAAAATACTTCTTCATGAATAGGGATTTTATAGCTCTCATTTTAAAAAAAACTGAATAAAAATGAGTTTAATAGGTCTCTTTATTCTCAGATACTTATGAACTTATATTTAAAGCTTATGATTTACACCATATACCAGTTTATTGTTAAAACTTTTTTAAAAAATCCAAAGAGACTAAATATGTTTAGTTTTTAAGTTTATTAAAAGAATTCTCAGGATGATAATTGCATTGAAAGTTCGATCAGAGATCCATCAAGATTGAGATTAACCTTGTGATATAATATTAAAGAACTTATAAAGATATAATTCTATTAACTATATTTTTTTGAAAAAAAATAATCTTACTTAGGCAATAGAAGGATGAAGATTAAAAATATATATTTAAAAATTGTATTTGAATTTATTTAAAATAACTTGAATTAATTTTTTGAAGATGGTTATATAAAAATTTAAAGGTGACACTCAAATTTAAAACATGTAAAAAGGTCTTGTATGAAATCTCAAATAGAATTGTATGGAGATTATGAAAGACATCTGTAAATGAAAATCAGCACACTATAGGAGATTAAAATTCAATAAATTCATCCCAAAACTCATGTTTAAATATGTGGAATAATATTTAAATATAGATTATATTTAATGTAAATTCCTTCTTCTAATTTTTACTAAATATTTTTGAGATTTCTGAGTTTTATTGTAGGTTTTTTTTTCTCAAAAAATTTATAGATAATAAAATTTGACTGTTTATTCAAAGATATGTATAATTACTATTGTCATAAAATGAAATTATTTGAAAGAAGGAATGTATTACTATGTATTGATTAATTTCAATATTTCATTACTTTTGATTTTTTTCAATTTTATTATTGATATAAGTAGTATAAACTTATGTATCTTGAATTACTGAAGATCTATACAAAGCGTTAAACTAGAATCTGATTTCAGTTAAATTTAAAATGGAGGTCTCCACTTTAGTATAACAGGGTGAATAATTTAAGGCCATAAATAAGTATTCATATAATTTAAATAAAGCTGCTTCTGTATTAAGAAATATAAGATGAAGTTGAATTCTGATGTATGGTAATACAATAGTATCCACCCTCTCATTTTTAAAAACTCTTATTTCAATTTTTCTCAACCACTTTTTCTAATTTTCATATTCTTACTAGCACCTTTATATGTGATCATATTTTCTCAACAAATGTTTTTCTACCTTCCTTTCACCTTTCACTTTTCTCTCTTCCCTTTTATTTCACTCCATATCCCACAAATATTAACCTATTTCTCATCTCATAAAAATACTCCCCACTCCTTCCAATACCCTTTAATCAAAAATAAAACCCATTCTGATCCCTTTTTCTATCCTCAATTGTATCTACAGCCTCTTTAACACCATTTTAATTCCTTCTCTACCCCTTTTTTCAATCTATATCTCCAACTTTTATCATCACCCTTTGCTTTTACTACACTTACCCTCTTATCAATCCCTTTTTATTTCCTTCTCAAAAAAATCTTCTTGGTTTCTATGAGCTATAACAGTCATAAATGTCTGGGAAGTGATAAATAGGGATGGGAAGAAGTGGAAAGGGGTAGGGATGTTTTTACAGGGTCAGAGAGAATTTGATAGCATAAAAAAGGTTTTAAAATCAGGGAAAAAATTGTGTTGAGAGAAAAGAAAAGAAATTTTTAACACGGGAATAATATTGAAGATATTTCTTTATGTAAGACAGAAGGTAGTAATGGAGCTATTCTCTATAATATTTATATTAACTTCTATTTCTTTCATTATTTTTATAAAATTATAAATAATGTACAAAAATTCTAGTTATTAGTTATCTCATTTAAGGAATTCATATCTAGTCCCTGATATAGTGATGATCCAATCTTACTCATTCTATTATTTATGCCATTCCATCTCAAACATAACTCAGGGAGTAGTTTTATGTACCTTACTTCTAGAAAGACCCTGATAACCACAATTTATCAGCCTGGATACCCTCAGAGCTGAGTAAAACATGCATAGAAAATATGCTAGACACATGTAATACACATGGGGACATAAAGTGAAAGTATACTATATGTATACATCAGTGTTCCAAAAATAAAATAATAATAAAACATGAGAAATATGTTATATATCATGGAAACAGGAATAGAATCAACTCAAAAAAGCAAATAGAAATCAAAAAATCCACTTTTATGCTATTCATTCCAATAAAATTTAATTTTATGTCTTTCTTTTCTTGTATTCTGAAGATAAAGGGTTATTATATTGTAAAAAATACTATTACATGCATATCTTTTTTATTTATTGAATAGAAATTAATATAAATATTTATATTAGAGCTTAATTTTATCACCAAATTTTTATTCCCTTCATTTTTATAAGTGTTTTACATTTTTCAGATATTTTAAATATTAATAATGGTTAATAAAATCTTTTTGAAAAGTTAGAATTCAATTTTTGCTTCAAATTTTCACTTGAGAAATTTAATGGAATATATTATTTCCCAAAATATTTCTCTTGAATGATTTACTATAGTGCCTTATAATTTCACATATATTAACAATTAAGTAAAATTATTTGAACATTCAAGATCTCTTTTCTTTCAATTTAAATTGGGGTTTGTCTAGTATTACATGCAAAAAAGTATAAAATTATTTTTAAAATTTTGTAGCTTTTCAGACTGGCTTAGATGTGGGAAGGGCTGATTTCAGCATACCATTACAAAATTGTGTTTTTAATGCTTCAACATTGCTTAAAAAATGTTCACATGTACTTCAATAAATAATAAAGCTAGCTTCATCAGAGGTTCAATGTATTTTCACACTTTATTCCTTATTTTTTCATAACTACCTCAATGTTTTCTCAATTAGATATGAATTTAGGTTCAAGGTTAGGGACTTGCTAGCAAGTCCCCCCTCATATTGCATGGTGAGAGTAATAACCAAAATGAGAGTATATGTGTGTATTTCTTAAAATAAAATAAAAGAATAAATAAGGAAATAAAGGACCAAAATATAATCTCTAATTAAGGGGGATTTAAAAGAAGTGAAGGTTTTAATCATTACAAATTTATACATAAAATCCCCATCTAAAAATGATCAATATAGCCTGAGAAACCATTGAGAACCCCAAAATAAGACATGAAATGTGGGGTGACAGAATAAAGACTCTTGGAAGTCCATGCACAGTTAAATCCTTGACTAAATAGGCTATTTTAAGTGTGGTAGTGAAATTTGGGTGCCAATCTTGAGGTTATTAATGAAATTAGTACATATAATGAGGTCAATGCACTAATAATGAAATTAGGACACTAAATAAGCTCCTCTCACTTATTTTAGTGTGTTTACACATATGGAGCATAAAATTTGGGATAATTATAGTTTTAAATTACTAACTTTGTTAATAATGAAGCTATGCATGTGGGATAAACACATGCAGCATGAGGCAAGTACACAGAAGCCATTTCTAGCATAAAAAACATCAATTTTGAAAAGTGTTATTTTTATACATTTAAGTAGCCAAATAAAAAGTCCTAAATAAGACAAATTGATCTGTCAAAGCACAATTTTAATATTATAAAATTCATAATGCATATATTCAACTTAAAGTGATTTAAAGCACGTTTATTCATTATTTCACCATAATAATGAAAATAACAGCTTTAAGACCACTTAAAAACTATGTAACCTTCTGCCTAAGTTACTTAAGATTACTTAAACATATTTCAACTTAATATTAAGTACCCAAGACCTATAAAAGGTGGATAGATGATTGTATCTAAAGTATTATAATAGCATATATTGTAATAACTGACTTATTTCATTTATGTATACATATAGTATACTTTCACTTATTGTCCCCATGTGTATTAAATGTGTATAGCATATATAATATGCATGTTTTACTCAGTCCTGAGGGTATCCAGTCTGATACATGGTGGTTATTAGGGTTTTTCTAGAAGTAAGGTACATAAAACTACTCCCTGAGTTATGTTTGAGATGGAATGGCATAAATAATAGAATGAGTAAGATTGGATCATAACTATATCAGACACTAGATATGAATTACTTCAATCAGATAACTAATAACTAGAGTTTTTATAGAGTATTTATAATTTTATAAAATTAATGAAAGTAATAGAAGGTAATAAAAATATTATAGATAATAAAAAGATGCCCCTTTTATAAACAAAATGAAACCAACACATAGATCAAAAAGAAGGAAAAGTATTTCAAAAAAGGAAATATAGAAAGTTCTAGAAAAACATAAATAATAAGTAAATACACATGAAATTAAATCAATACTGAAAAAAAGAAATGTTACTAAAATAATAAATATATAAATTTCCCACTCCAGGTTAATTTACTCATGTCAGAGAAATACATTAATTATTACTTCCCAATCAAGGAAAAGTTTCATTTTTCACTTAATTAACAAATAAAACATTCACCCAAAGAATACTCAATTCAGACTTAGTATTCTTGGTGTGTCCAAGTAATAAATTTTATTGTTAGTTACTTAAGTTGCAATATTGAGCACTGGTTAAGCAATAATGACAAAAACTTATGTAAGTCTTTTGCTTATATGCCTTAACATCTTTCAGACAGTGGTAAATTCCCTAAGGTATTTATATAATAGATTTATTGCTAAGACTTAGAGCTCAAGGATGGAAAGTTGAAAAGAATGGGAGAGAAACTTAGAGAAATTTGTAAGGCATGATCAAGCAGAAGAGGGAAGAAAGATCATAAGATAAGTCTTATCTAAGAAACAGAAATGACACTTCTTTTATATAGTTAATTCACCAGCTCATCTTTAATAATTTCTGAATAGTACACTACACCCAATGTGAAATATACCCAGCAGGGTGTATCAAAGTTGAGGGATTCACAATTAGGGATCAGGAATTTTTTTCCCATGATCAGACATTAATAATTTCAGAAGATTTTTATTCACTAGCCCCAGGGCTACTGGATAAGGAATCTAAAATAATGCATTATCCTGCCTTTTATACCCCAATTTCCATTCCTAATTCCTGATCTCAAACTCATCACATCCATGATGGATTTTTAAGAAAGTCACATGACTTATAATTTCTAATTCCATCCTTATGTCTTTCCTCACTCTATGCTACTTAATTTTGGTGGTGAAAACTTAAATTTTTTTCTATTTACACACCCCAACTGCACATTTGGCGGTGAATTCCCACATCTCTCATCACATAAGCCTTCCACCAACAACTATGAAACACCTTATTACTAGGCAGCTACTTCACTCAACTATGAGTGCTATCAATTTAATTTTAGCCCTTTACTATAAATACAACTCTGATTTGGAAGATGCTTTAGCCTATATGTCTTTTCTTTCCAAAAAGCATTACATAAACCCAAGGGGGCCAAATCTTCATTAAGATCCCAGATATGATCTCTGCTCCATTCTCAACATTCCTAAACTAAACTTCACTCAACTATTTCAAAATCCTCCCAATTCTTCCTTCAAAATTTATCAACTCATCTCCAAACATCCTATACTTTATAGAAATTCTCAAAATAAACAACATGATCCTGCTATTCAACTTGCTGTTGCACTATGTTGCTTTGGCTCAAATCGAAATGGTGCTGCTGTAAGATTTTTGGATAATCTCTTTAACATAGGATATGGTATGGTGATATTATACACCAAGCGCTGTATGATTGCAATCCTTTCCCTCAAGTCTCAAACACTTGCTTGGCCAACTCCAAAACAGCGACTTGAATCCTCTTAAGTAATGCAAGCTGAAGGTTTCCCTGGATGTGTAGGTTTTGTTGATGGAAAAATTATACCTTTGATTCAAAAGCCTGCTCATGATGGCAACCATTATTTTGACTTCAAAAAAAGGTAAAATGTTCTCCAATTTCACATCTTTCATAAGATAACTTTTTATCTTCTTTGTAGATACTCTATTGCTGTTCAACTTGTCTGTGACATCAACAAAAATTTTATTGCTTTTCATAGTGGCTGCCCTGGCTCATTTCATGAACCTTCCGTTGTGGTCTTCCAACATTGGCAGAGCCCTTTGTTGGTCTACTTGGTTTTGTTTTGATATGTCTTAAAGGGAATCGTTTAATAATCGGGTGTTTTCTGGAATTATTCAGCAAATATTGGGACTGTAGGGATGTGGGTACTACCATTGGATAGCCCCGATTTTTCACTATATTTTATGTCTTTATGACATTTTTCTGATTTTAAGTATTAAAGGGATAATTTCTCATTTTTCATTTAAAAAGATAGCTGTTTAATTTTGTTTTTCATGTTTTACGGGCTAACCTTAAGTCTTAGGGTTAAGTGCTTAGTACCATTAGAATGAGCTTATTTTTATCTACATTTTATGTCACAATGTTGTTATAGCCTAATTATGTGTTTTAAAGGTTTTAAAAGTTTTAGTAGATTTTTTTAAGTATTTTGGGTATTTTTGGAGGTTTTTGGTGGTTTTCTGGCTTCAGGGTGGTCCGTCCGCCTCAGGAAGGCCTCCCGATTCCAGGAAGACTGCCCGCTGTAGACTGTTCTAAAGTACTAAGCAGTAGACACAATGTGAGATAGATTGGTTCTCCTCTTCAATTTCTAAAAAGAAGCGCCTGCCACTCTTATTTTAAAGACAGCGCAATAATGTGTAACACTAATATTTGATTAGAAAGTTTATAAGATGAGAGATGAGTCTTAGAGATCAGGAAAACAAGTATTACTATCTGGATACTTCTATTCTTAATAAGCGCTAATATCCACAGCTACTCCCTCTTGAAGCGCTCTCTTTGAATATGCCTTATTAGAGCAATAAAATAACTCTAATAATAGTCAATCCTACTAAATCTATATATTCTCTCTATGTTGCACTCTTTCACTATGCTATATGAAATACACACTCAGACGCACGAATGATAAAAAGACTCAGAAAATATCTCTAATTCACTATTCTATTTACTTATATAAATATATCTCTTCTCCCTATTCTCTCTATCTCTATCAAATAGTCCTTCCTTTTATATTTTTCCAGTACTCAAGACACAGTTTGCTAGTGGATCTTCAGCGCTGGTTCTAGCGCTATATTAGTAAAACAATAGCTAATCTATTAGTAACTACATACACCGCTTGTAATAACTACGGCACCTAAAACATACCCTATGATTACTAACACTAGTATTAACTTGTTTCACTCATACTCCACATATGCGTTTTTGACTCTACCTTTTTTTTTTGTTTCAGCGCTATTTTCAGTTTTGACCCACTCTAACGCTGATCCTAGCCGCCTTGACTCTTGGGTAGTTTTGCAATCGAGTTCCCACTCTTCTTTCTTTAATGCTAGGTTCATAGTCTTGACAGTTTGCTTAACTAGTTAGCCTCCCTCATTACCTGATTCAGTAAGTTACCCGACTAGCCGCGGTACAGTATACTATGCACTTGAAACTTCCTCAAGTCATATCTCTTTTCTTAATGTGTAACACATAATTATTGGAAAGTCCAAATCCATATTGTTTAGCACTTTATGGTCCTAAATCAATAACACACAATTCCCCATTGTGCGGCACATCTTGCTACAAAATCCGAGCGCACAGACCCTTAATCCTTTTCTGCGCTTCCATTTCCTTTGTTCTTTGAAACACGCAAATACATATTATATTTTAGAACTTCCTACTGCGCTAACTTCCTTTGTTCTTCCTGGACTATGTGTGCTGATTGGTATAAAATTATGCTACCTGCAAGGCGCGTATCACATCCTCCCTCTACTCGCGTCTGTCCCCAGGAGCCCATAAATACCTGCGTCTCGCAGCGTTTTCTTCCTCCATCTTCTTATTTGTCATCCAATTTTCTTATAATGAATACTAGAAGTACCAATCCTAACACTGAAACTACCGCCAAGGTCGTGGACTCAATTCGACAGTTTGTGCGCACTCAGCCCCCTGCTGCTTCACCAACAACGCCCGTAACTACACTGATGGGTGGGACAAGATGCACCCGCTGCATCAAAAATGGCATAACTCCTTCTCATTTCTCCAAAACCCGTCGTGGCAATAATTTCTTCACTGTAAGTCATCTTCACTTTCCTTCTTTGTTGTTACTAACCTTTCTTTTCTTTCCCCCCTTTTTTTTTTTATAGTCATGCAATTACTGCAAGACACCCAAAAAGAAGTGTAGTTACGATGGGCCGCCCACCATTGCACGCCTGGACCCTAACACCTCCACTACTAACATGATGAGTCAAATGACCATCAAGCGCCTGGCGCTTGCTCCTGTTACCCCACCTGGTAACAAACGAACCAAGGTTGGTTACCGCGAACCTACACCCAGTAGTGTCGCTTCTGTCCCAATATCTCTCTTTTCAGAGGAGAGTACCGTAAGTCTTCTTTTCCTACTTCTTCCTTTCTTAATCCTAGCATTTTCTTCTTTTTTTTTGTTTCTTTTAGAATGCGCCAGGCACACCTTATGCTGAAACGCCTCCGCCTCCAAACATTCCTCTATTCCTTCCAGCCTTGGAAGAAGATCCTTCCTGGGATACCGCGCCTATTCCTGAGTGTACTCCTCGTATACCCACCCCTGACTGGACAATTAGGCAGCCGGTCTTCAACACCATCATCCCGGACAAATGGCCTGTCAAAACTACTCCGGACATCGATGATGAAGAGCCCACCGTGGCTCAAAACTGATAATTCACAGAGCGAATTGCCTGCGCTCCATACAATGCGAACATGTGTCGTATGAACAACATGCTAACTGGCGTCAAAGGATTCCTCGAGGAGGTCCCGGTTTATACTCACGCCGAGTATAGCAAACAAAAACAGCTAATAACCATCTTTCAACAAAACATGCAAGAGGCTGTTTATGACTGGGCTTTCTGAGTTCCAATCTTTGAGGATTCAGAATACTAAAAAATCTTCCTTGTATATAGTACCTATAAATTGTATATTACCTTGTAAAAAAAAAAAAAAAAAACTGTAATATTATTATTTTATTTTCCCTTAATTTTCCTGTGAGAATTCTACAACTGCGAGATGAGTTGCCTTCAGAAATTATCATCCTTTTTCTAAGCAGCACCCTTCTACTAAATGCTTGAGATTGTTGCTACTTTCTATAGCAGCAAATAATTCCCCTGCGTCGAAGATGAATGCGCTCTCTTGTAATCTTCAGATCTTCGCAGTATATGACTTTCCCTTGACTGCAACAGATTTACCTTTCCTTGGGTCTTTCATTATGACAAAAATTTTTCCCTATCTTCTTAGAAACCATCCAGCACTCAAGTCAAACATGGCGCACTGGTGACTTCTCTACAATGCCATGTTATCTTATAAATAACCCTTCTAATAACCTAGATCTCTTTCATCCAAATATTATGACTCAATATTGTACTGTCCCAAAAGATCAAGCGTGCTTGTTGTGTAAACGCCGCAACTTCCATTGTACATTTTCTAAACCCCAGGGGTATGCCTCCTTTAGACCTGCCTGTGACAATTGCTTTAGATACCGCAAAACTTGCAATATCTCTTTAAACCAGAATACTCCTCCGCCTTCTGGTTATATCTGCTTTCCACCTAGCTCTACTAGTAGCGCTCCCATAGCTACAACCACTAGTCCCACTATATCCACTAATAATAATGTTCCTTATGAATCTCCATTGCTTCCTAGTTTTCCCAGGCGCGAAATATCTATTCAGCCTAGTGCTACACCTTCTTCCACTCCAAGCTCTAATGCTTATATGCGCTCAGGCTCCACTGCAGCTGCTCCTGATGTGGTTACCATTACTTCACCATCAGTGCGCCCACAAAACTTATTAGCAAGTAAGTATCCTTTATTATACTTATGCTTCCGTTACCCACTGACTCTTTTTCAGGCTTCAATGAATCCATCTCCCTGAGATGGGTTCCTATTCCTTTAACCTTTGTCCATTCCATGCGAATGTTTTCCAGACTTCGTCTTATATATGATGCTATGTCTCTATCCTACTCTAACGCACCAGCTTTTTCTGACGCTGAACTTGAAGCTTGCTATACCCATATAGAAATGATAGGTCAGCTAATGAACGAAATCAGCTCATCAACTATTCTTGGATTCCCTGCCAATCCCAGTCACTTTGTCATGCCTGAAGACTGGAAAGGATATCCTATTAGCTTTCACT
Organism: Hemileia vastatrix; assembly: GCA_030280995.1. Classification (NCBI taxonomy): domain Eukaryota; kingdom Fungi; phylum Basidiomycota; class Pucciniomycetes; order Pucciniales; family Zaghouaniaceae; genus Hemileia; species Hemileia vastatrix. Next base: position 8,589,369 of record JASXTE010000015.1, read on the forward strand.
CTGATACTGAATAGCCCACTAGCGCTTTTCCTTATGAGCCTCCTCTGTCCATTCTCCCTGTACATAGTCTTTGTATATTTTTCATGCTATGACTTCACATAATCTTTTTTGACATGGCGCTATTTTATTACACCTGTCTTCCATACTTTAGAGCGCCTAACTTTGCTCCCTCTACTTTCTTTAAAAGACTGTAAAACCTAAAAAATTCATAAATAAACCTTCATATCATAAAAATTTACCGTCTTTACTGCAATACAGCGATATACCATGTAAAATAAGAATTGAACTGTAGAGCGCCTCATCTATAAATCGCTATTCCACTCATGGTTAGTTAACCCATTAGCTAAATTCCCAGCGTCTTTTGCATTTACATGATACACATCTCCTTTAATCCAATTACCTATTCCGTCATGTCCCCTCGAACAATGAAAATATAAGATTTCATTTTCCTCCACACCCTCATCTCAGCGCTTGTGCCAGTTGCCTTTTCAGCCATAGTCCGCCTAACTTCCAGTTAGGGCCCTCTATCCGTCACAACCGTGTCAAAGCCTCCTGTGATTCCACTTAGAAAAACAAAACTTAACATAACTTTTTAGTTTAACCTCTTCCTGGAGGTATTATTCTGGTAGTTTTTCCTCATTCCGGAGGTTATCTTGTATCACTGGAACACCCCTTGAATAGAATCTTTTGATCTGATCTGCAGCCACACGTCGCTTCCACTCAGTACCATCCAATTCCTCCAGTAAATAAGACCCTCCAGTTATCTGCTTTTTTATCCTATATGGACCATTCCATCTGTCAGAAAACATCTTGCCCCATTGGCTTTCTAAACTTCTATTATAAACCAAAAACAAATCTCCTGGGCTCAATGGCTTCCTTAACCTATGCGCTAAACACTCATCCCAATATTTAACTGACTTGTCACGGATCTGCATCATTCTATCATATGCCTTCTCCACAAACCCGTCCTTTCTTTCAAGCTGTGCTACCCTTGCTAGAATTAAATCTTCAGTGGAGCGCACTTGATCCCAGTCACATCCTAGAAATGATCCAGCCTCCATATCAATAAGTAATACTGCCCTTTGACCAAACATCAGTTCATACATTGAAAACCCTGTTGTCCTTTTAACTGAAATCCTGTCCACAAACAAAACTAATGGCAAATAGTTCTTCCATTTTGCCCCATTATTTACACATAGTTTAACTAGCGCATCTTTTACAACTTGATGCCCTCTTTCTACCATTCCCTCTACTTTTAATATGGTGTTGCAACTCGTAACTTTGCGCCAATACCTTATACTACCTCTTGGAATTCTCCAGCAAATTCAGCGCCACCATCTATGGTTACCATCTTCATTACCCCATACCTGTAAATCCATTCTTTCTTTAAAAATTCAGCTACATTACTCGCCTTCAAATTTACCAACGGCGCTGCTTCAATCCATCCTGATAGATCATCCCTGGCTACTACCAAGTATTTAAAGCGTCCTTCTTTTATATGAACTGCATCTAAACTGACCCTACCAAAAACAGTATCTTTGCCCTTCGCTCTTCCTTTCTCTTTTGGCTTTCTGTAACTCCTGCGCTGACATTCAGGACAAGATTTAACCCAATCTCTTACTTCATTTTTCATATTGGTCCACCATAATCTTTCCCTAACTGTCAGTACAGTCTAGTATATAGGTATGATATAATAGTGTTATTTTATGGTCCTACTACTTATTAATAAATGATTTAGTGATTAAACCTCAGGGGAAGACTAATAGAATAGTTATACTCAAATTAAACTCACAATACTTGGATTTAAATGCGTGCTAGTGGTGGAAAATAGAAGAATAAAATATAGTTATAGCTTTTATAAAGATAATATCAATTTATAAGGGCTTTATAATATATTTCTGAATGTTAATAATTGTAGTGTAATGTTTGTTTGAAGTGTAGTAATTGAATGATTATAATAAACCGTCAAAATCCCTCCTTACTTATACCCAAATCCACTGGAGTGCACAGACCTTCAATCCAGATGATGTCACTGCTATCCCCGGCAATTACAGCACTGTGAGGGCCCATCACCTCCCCATGGCGTCCACTTCAAGCAGTTTCAACACCCAGACCTCCAGTAAGGACCCTCCATCACTATTAATAATAACACAGAGTCATACCATGAATAGAAATCCCAGATAAAAGCGGATACCATAAAGAAACAGGTAAAATAAATGATCAAAAAGAGATTTAATGAAACTAAAAGCATATAAAGGAAACAAATAAAATGTCCAAGCCCCCAATGACATCCCCAAGCATCCATATTAACCCAAAAACATATTTCCAACCCATAAATCCGTGAATAACCATCCAAGGAAGTAATTTTAGTTGTCCAAACTGGGTGTATGCGCCTGATATAGGTGTCTATGCTTCTGTAGGCGTTGTGAATCCACTGATTTCGTCCATATGACCTAAAATAAGCAGAAAAACAAAGGTTATAGGCTATTAAGGGGCTAAAACCCACTTATATACCTAAATATACATAATATACTGCATATTTCACTGAATATGAGATTTATGTATACATATAAGCTTATGTATGTCAATAATTACTTCATATCACTTAAGATAAGTATATTATGACTCCATTCACACCTTAATAAGTATTATTAGGCCATGGATAAGCTATTTAAACTATTATAAATTATATAATAGAATAATAATTATATATATATATCATAAAATAATATATATTATTATTTTAACCTTATTTTTAAGATATAATCTTAATCTAGTTAAGGTTATCTTATTTTAAGCATAAGAAATACTCAGTCCTAAGGATATTTAGGCTGACACTCCCTCACTCCAAAAAAAACAATAAAAAAAATGTTAAGACATTTTAATTAATCTTAAGGAATGAAATAAAAAGATAAAAAATAATTTTTATAATACATATACTGAATGAACAGTATTATTTAGATTTAAATTTTTTCAAGAGATTTTTAAGATCAGAGATTTCATTTTCTGGAATCCACTGGTCATATTCACTTGATTTATTTTTAAATCTTAATAGATACTCAACTCCCTTTTCTTTAGTAAGGTGTCTCTTTTTAAGTATCTTTTCAATTTCTGCTTTTTCCACTATTTCTTCAGGTTGCTGTTTATGCCTTCCTGATCTTCTTGGAAATAGAGCAGTATCATTAGAATGGTATGGTTTTATAAGAGAAATAGGAAATACTGGATGTTTTCTATCATAAGGTGCATATAGAATAACCTCAACAGCATTATTACCAACCATCTTTTTAACTACAAATGGTCCAATGAATGGATCCTTCAATTTAACATTACCATTTAAATTGAAATGTAGCGTTGAAATAAGGACTTCATCACCCTCTTTGAACATTTGTTCTTTATGGGCTTTATCCCATCTTTTCTTTTCATACTCAAAAGCCTTATTTATACATTCTTGAGCATGTTTTCAGCATAATTCCTGCATCTGAAGAAAAGATTTAGTACCTGGATGAATATCCAATCTAGGTAACTTATTAAGAGTTTTAGCAGGGGTATTAGGTACATAACCCAACCATAACTCAAATGGCTTTTTGCCAGTGACAGAATGTACTGTACTATTATATGCAAATTCTAAACCTGGGATAAGGGTTACCCAATCATGCGTGAATTTGTTATTGTCTTTAAAATTAAGACCAAAAGCACAATATCTTCTTATATATCCTTAATGATCTTAACATCCTCAAAATTCATTAAAGATTCATTTGAGTCTATATTTAATATTGGATTGTAAAAGATGGACAAATCATCTTCCAACATACAGACTTCATTTTCATCACTATATGAGATATTACTGTCATAATCACTTGAATCATTACTCTTTTCTACTTCATTTTCAGATTCATGTTGATTTTCAACAATATTTATGTTTTCCTCACATTTGTGACCTTTTACCCAAGGTTTGTTACACTTATAACAAGTATTTGTTTCATACTTTTTAGGTACTACAGGTGCAGTAGGTTTTTTCTGCTTCTCCTGAAGTGTTTTTGAATTCTGAGTTTTTACAGGTTCAACATTTTGCTTATAAGTGGAATACCTTGATTCATACTTATGGTTCAATAATATTTCATTGCAAATATTAATAAAGTCAGAATATTCAGTAACATTTAATGTTCTAGCTACAACAATGTCTCTGACAGATATAGGTTATTTGTATATTATCTTATCTTTCCATAAGTTAAAATCCATATGAGGCTCAATGGCTTTTAATATTTTATTTAAATTCATTAAAAATACCATAGGTTTGTCACCATTCAACGGATTATACCTAGTCTTCTCATACAGTCTCTGCTGAGTAAGCCTGAATTTAGAACCTCCAAATTGTTTTTCAATAAGTTGTTTCCATTCAGCCCAAGAGTAGTCTCTACCCTCACTTAAGACAGCTTCAAACCATAATAAAGCAACATCCTTAAATAAAGAAATTAATTTTGATGTTATCTCTTCATCTGGTAACTTATATGAGAATTTCAAGTTGTCAATTCTTTGAATAAAATGTTGCCAATCAGAGCTGGCTTCCCCATCATAAGTTGGGTACTGATCTATTTTAGGCCAGTTCTTCTGATTGGATTTTATCTCACTAATCTTAGGTAAATTCAACAACTCATTCACTTTTGATAAATGGTCTTGTATTTCTTCCTGCACGGATTTGTGACTTACATTTTCAGATTTGACACTACCACCAGATGGTTTCAATTGTGGTGGTATAGGGAAGGAATGAGATTCACTTTTGCAAATGAAAGGATTATTATTATATTGATTATACTTATGATTATCCTGGTTCATTAGTAGATTGGCAGTTTCAATCTCAACTTTAGTTAATCTTTGTAGCAACTCAGAGACACTTTGATTTGTCTGGGCAAAAGATAACTTTGTTCTTGATTCAGTTTTTAATAAGTGTGTTTCATATAATTTTTCTAACTCACAAAATTTGTTTGAAAGGTCATTATATTTATTACTCAATGAATCATATTTAAGAGTTAGAGACAAATGTTCTTTCTCTAATTCTTTATTACGTGTTGCTAATTGAGAAATGTTCAATGTCAAGGATGAAATTGTATCACTAGTGAGCTTAACTGTCTGTTCCTCACAATCAGTCATTCTATTCCACAATGCTGAAACAATTCTATGGACAGTTGGATTATTGTTAAAATATTCCATGTCCTCCTTTTCAATTCTCTCACTCTCCTGTGAACTTCTCATCTCACTAGTAGGTGGTTGCAACTGAGGATTAACTGTATTATCATTGTATATAGTACTGTTATTATGGACAAAAGACAAGTCAGGTGTATCTACTCTAAAACCTAAATTTCTTAAATCCTCCTCTATTTTTTGTACAGATTTAACATCAATAGAATTACCTATATTGTAATTATCAGTATTATGTCTAATCTGAGAGGGTAAGTTACTTACCAAGGGATGGTTTCCAGTCCTGATTTTTGGCGCTTTTTTCCCTTGTAAGGGTGAGCTGAGGAAGTCAGATGAGGGGGTGGATCCTTGTTGCAACTGTGGCTTGTCCACTGTTGGTGAAACCAGTCCCATTTCCATTTGTCTACCAGGATTTTCTCCTGGGAGTGAGTGGACCCTCCTTGGATAGGGGGTTGCTGATTTGATTGACTGGGCTGGCCTCCCTTTAATTCTGCCATTGCCTGATTCATCTGCTGAAATCCTACCTTGCAATTGTTTTGCAACTGCTCTACTTCTTTGAACATGAGAGATTTTGATTCCTCTAGCTTCAGAACCTGTTTGGCCAGGTGGGACAGTTGATCCTGAAGAGGAGGAGACGTCTTTTTGATAGTTATCTTTTTTAAGAGGGCGTCCTTTTCCTCTATACTCATGTTTTCTGGATGGGGGTACTGTTGTCCCTCCATGGTGATGTCCTGGAAAGTTTTTGTTAGCTTTAGACCTGGTATTATAAGCAGGCTGTTCACTTACACTATCCTGGGGAGCACTCATATTGTTCAGAATAACAATATTTTACGTCTACAAAAGGAAAAAACTCTGTGGAATTAGTAGACAAATAATATTAGCAATTATATTACTAATAAAAAAGCAATGGAGCTTACCCTGAATTTATATCTTTATTTATTTAAATAAAATATAAGAAAAATTCGAAAAAATCTGTTAAAAATATAATAATAAGTTTAACTAGACCTCTATAAGGGTGAATAATTAGCTTACCAAGCTTTAGCCAAATACCAATTTTATTGGGTGTTATATTGGTGTCCAAATACCAAGTGAAATTGGGTTTATATTGGGTACAGTTACTACTGTAAATATCTAATTTTTATAATAAAAAATAAGTACAATTATTATAAGGGTTCTTTTCCGCAATAAATGAGTTATGATGACCCACTAATATGCCGCAGACCCAAATATTTGGTTAATTTTGAGTTGTACTAAGGTAAAAATCACGTCCCAAGGCTTATACTAAATAATAAGTAAAATATAAGGAAAGACCCCCAATTGTCAGTACAGTCTAGTATATAGGTATGATATAATAGTGTTATTTTATGGTCCTACTACTTATTAATAAATGATTTAGTGATTAAACCTCAGGGGAAGACTAATAGAATAGTTATACTCAAATTAAACTCACAATACTTGGATTTAAATGCGTGCTAGTGGTGGAAAATAGAAGAATAAAATATAGTTATAGCTTTTATAAAGATAATATCAATTTATAAGGGCTTTATAATATATTTCTGAATGTTAATAATTGTAGTGTAATGTTTGTTTGAAGTGTAGTAATTGAATGATTATAATAAACCGTCAAAATCCCTCCTTACTTATACCCAAATCCACTGGAGTGCACAGACCTTCAATCCAGATGATGTCACTGCTATCCCCGGCAATTACAGCACTGTGAGGGCCCATCACCTCCCCATGGCGTCCACTTCAAGCAGTTTCAACACCCAGACCTCCAGTAAGGACCCTCCATCACTATTAATAATAACACAGAGTCATACCATAAATAGAAATCCCAGATAAAAGCGGATACCATAAAGAAACAGGTAAAATAAATGATCAAAAAGAGATTTAATGAAACTAAAAGCATATAAAGGAAACAAATAAAATGTCCAAGCCCCCAATAACATCCCCAAGCATCCATATTAACCCAAAAACATATTTCCAACCCATAAATCCGTGAATAACCATCCAAGGAAGTAATTTTAGTTGTCCAAACTGGGTGTATGCGCCTGATATAGGTGTCTATGCTTCTGTAGGCGTTGTGAATCCACTGATTTCGTCCATATGACCTAAAATAAGCAGAAAAACAAAGGTTATAGGCTATTAAGGGGCTAAAACCCACTTATATACCTAAATATACATAATATACTGCATATTTCACTGAATATGAGATTTATGTATACATATAAGCTTATGTATGTCAATAATTACTTCATATCACTTAAGATAAGTATATTATGACTCCATTAACACCTTAATAAGTATTATTAGGCCATGGATAAGCTATTTAAACTATTATAAATTATATAATAGAATAATAATTATATATATATATCATAAAAAAATATATATTATTATTTTAACCTTATTTTTAAGATTTAAGCTTAATCTAGTTAAGGTTATCTTATTTTAAGCATAAGAAATACTCAGTCCTAAGGATATTTAGGCTGACACTAACTCTGAGATACGTCTCATCTTGACCTCTATGTCCTAAATTCTCATGTAACTCCCTGAGTATCTTCTCCTTCCCTTCCCTAGTTTGAACAACTAACTGAGGGGACAAAGCTCAATTCTTCCATAACTTCCCATTTTTAATAAAATAAACTTTAGGGCGCTTCTTAATGTTGCGCCAACCCTTTTTATTGCAAAAATCTGGTCGACTACTACCTTCCAAATATAACCTTAAAACTATACTCCTTCATCAGTAGATGCGTCATCTTCAGAATACTCCCCTTCTTTGAGATGAGTACTACTGTCTTGACTTCCCCTTGAATCATCTTCATCATCTGACTCTTCCACTACCTTGCCTTGCGCACTTCTTGTCGCTACATTAGCTTCAGCGTCCCCTAAATCGAGTTGCAGACTACCCTTGATACAAACATCATCGTCAATATCCATTTTTATGTCTTTACAGACCTTCCACATTACTAGTTTATTGTCATCACAGACAATACTGCCTGCTAGTCTATTGTCATCGCGGATGTGTTCATGCCACTTTTGGGACACCAATTGTAGACTGTTCTAAAGTACTAAGCAGTAGACACAATGCGAGATAGATTGGTTCTCCTCTTCAATTTCTAAAAAGAAGTGCCTGCCACTCTTATTTTAAAGACAGCGCAATAATGAGTAACACTAATATTTGATTAGAAAGTTTATAAGATGAGAGATGAGTCTTAGTGTCAGTATAGTCCAGTATATAAGTATGATATAATAGTGTTTATTTATGGTCCTACTACTTATTGATAAATGATTTAGTGATTAAACCTCAGGGGAAGACTAATAAAATAGTTATACTCAAGTCAAACTCAAAATACTTGGATTTAAGTGCGTGCTAGTGGTGCAAAATAGATGAATAAAATATAGTTATAGCTTTATATAAAGATAAAATCAATTTATAGTGGCTTTATAATATATTTCTAAAGGTTAATAATTGTATAGTAGTGTTTGTTAGAGTTGTAGTAATTGAATGATGATGAATAACCGTCAAAATCCCTTCTTACTTATACCCAAATCCACTGGAGTGCACAGACCTTCAATCCAGATGATGTCACTGCTATCCCTGGCAATTACAGCACTGTGAGGGCCCATCACCTCCCCATGGCGTCCACTTAAAGAAGTTTCAACACCCAGACCTCCAGTAAGGACCCTCCATCACTATTAATAATAACACTGATCCATACCATAAATAGAAAATCCAGATAAAAGCGGATGCCATAAAGAAACAGGTAAAATAAACAATCAAAAGGAGATTTAATGAAACTAAAAGCATATGAAGAAAAAAAATAAAATGTCCAAGCCCCCAATAACATCCCCAAGCATCCACATTAACCCAGAAACATCCTTCCAACCCATAAATCCGTGAATAACCATCCAAGGAAGTAATTTTAGTTGTCCAAACTGGGTGTATGCACCTGATATAGGTGTCTATGCTTCTGTAGGCGTTGTGAGTCCACTTATTTCGTCCATATGACCTAAAATAAGCAGAAAAACAAAGGTTATATGCTATTAAGGGGCTAAAACCCACTTATATACCTAAATATACATAATATACTGCATATTTCACTGAATATGAGATTTATGTATACATATAAGCTTATGTATGTCAATAATTACTTCATATCACTTAAGATAAGTATATTATGACTCCATTAACACCTTAATAAATATTATTAGGCCATGGATAAGCTATTTAAACTATTATAAGTTATATAATAGAATAATAATTATATATATATATAATAAAATAATATATATTATTATTTTAACCTTATTTTTAAGATATAAGCTTAATCTACTTAAGGTTATCTTATTTTAAGCATAAGAAATACTCAGTCCTAAGGATATTTAGGCTGACACTCCCTCACCCCAAAAAAAACAATAAAAAAATGTTAAGACATTTTAATTAAAACTAAGGAGTGAAATAATAATAAAATAAAAAATAATTTTTATAATACATATACTGAATGAACAGTATTATATAGATTTAAATTTTTTCAAGAGATTTTTAAGATCAGAGATTTCATTTTCTGGAATCCACTGGTCATATTCACTTGATTTATTTTTAAATCTTAATAGATACTCAACTCACTTTTCTTTAGTAAGGTGTCTCTTTTTAAGTATCTTTTCAATTTCTGCCTTTTCAACTATTTCTTCAGGTTGCTGTTTATGCCTTCCTAATCTTCTTGGAAATAGAGCAGTATCATTAGAATGGTATGATTTTATAAGAGAAATAGGAAATACTGGATGTTTTCTATCATATGGTGCATATAGAATAACCTCAACAGCATTATTACCAACCATCTTTTTAACTACAAATGGTCCAATGAATGGATACTTCAATTTAACATTACCATTTAAATTGAAATGTAGTGTTGAAATAAGGACTTCATCACCCTCTTTGAACATTTGTTCTTTATGGGCTTTATCCCATCTTTTCTTTTCATACTCAAACGCCTTATTTATACATTCTTGAGCATGTTTTCTGCATAATTCCTGCATCTGAAGAAAAGATTTAGTACCTGGATGGATATCCAATCTAGGTAACTTATTAAGAGTTTTAGCAGGGGTATTAGGTACATAACCCAATCATAACTCAAATGGCTTTTTGCAAGTGACAGAATGTACTGTACTATTATATGCAAATTCTAAACCTGGGATAAGGGTTACCCAATCATGCGTGAATTTGTCATTGTCTTTAAAATTAAGACCAAAATCACAGTATCTTCTTATCATATCTTCTAAGGTTTGTATCATTCTTTCTGCTAGCCCATCAGTTTGTGGATGGTGTGCTGTAGAAAGTTTTAATTGACACCCTGAAACATCCATAAGTGACATCCAGAACTCAGAAGTAAATTTAGGATCTCTGTCAGAAACTATTGCTTTGGGGAAACCTGCTGTATTTAACATTTGTGTACACCATAAAAAAGCTAAGTCCTTTGCAGAAACCTCTTTGTGGGTAGGAATAAATTTACACATCTTTGTAAATCTATCTACAATTACCCAGCAGGAGTTATAACTCTTATGCCCTGCTATTGGAAAACCTGTTACAAAGTCCATGTTAATGATTTCCCATGGAGCTTTTGGTTGCTCAATTTGTTGTAATAAACCAGCTCTTTTTCCTGTTAATCTTTTAGATTTTTGACAAGAATCACATGTTTCAACATATTTCTGAAAATCCTCAGACATGTTAATCCACCAAGCTGTGTTTTTTACTCTGGTTAATGTTTTATGGTAGTCAAAATGACCTGCTAATATATCATCATGACATATACTTAACATTAACTCCTTCATTGAAGGGGGAATTACAATTACATTACTTAATTTTTTCCTGTAATATATAAAACCATCCTCAATGGAAAATTTTCCTTTTTCTAATGCCTCTTTATACTTAATTGGTAATGTTTTTATTAAAACATTCATTGAAGCATTAGATGGATCATTTAATATTGTAGTTAATTTACTCAAGTCAGGATCTGAATTATAATTATCAAGAATTGATTGCATAAACTCATCCTCAAGATCTACAATATAAATGCCATAAATTTTAATAATCTCTGACTCAGGAACATAAGCAGGATTATCATCATTATTAGGCAGAGGTACTCTAGATAACAGATCTACATTAGAGTGCAAGGTTCCTGCTCTGTGTGTAATAGTCATCCGGCCTCTGTATTCTTGTACAGCTAATTGCCATCTAAACATGTGTCTATTAGAGGTTTTCATGTTTAAGAGTGACTTAACTGCACTACAGTCAGTTATTAACTCAAATTTTTGGTCTTCAAAGTAATAATGTAGCTTCTCAAGAGCCCATACTACTGCCAAACATTCAAGTTGAGTAGCACCATATTTCAATTCACCACTTCTCAGAGCTCCTGAAATATAGAAGATTACTACTTCTGACATCTTACATTCAATAAGTTGTTTTTGATGCAAAGCAGCACCCAGTCCAATAAAACTTGCATCTGTATATAATACAAAAGGTAATTGGAAATCTGGTAAACCCAAGATAGGAGCTGTCATTAAACTTTTTTTCAACTTATCAAAAGCTTTTTGTCTTTCATTATTCCAAATGAAAGCTTCTGATTTCTTTATCAGTGTGGTCAGTGGTGCAGCAATTGATTGGTAGTTTTTTATATATTGTCTATAATAACCACACATTCCAAGAAAAGATTGTACATCCTTCACATTTTGAGGAATGCCAATATTCTTTATTGCAGCCACTTTATTTTGGTCTACACATATTTGTAAGCCAGATACAATATGACCAAGCACTTTTAAAGATTCAAACCCAAATTTACATTTTTTCAATGCAAGGGTCATTTTTATTTCATCCATTTTTTGAAATACTTTCCTTAAATGGATTAAGTGTTCATCAAAAGTTTTTGAGAACACTATGATGTCATCAATGTATACCATTAACCATCCCTCAATCATTTCATTATGGAATGTTATATCCATTAACTTCTGAAATACTGATGGAGCATTTTTTGGTCCAAATGGCATTCTGACATACTTATAAATTCCCATGTTTGTTGTTATCAACAAAAAGTTCTGTGAATTCTTTTCAACAGGAATTTGATGGTACCCTTTATTTCCATCTAGGCAACTTATATATTTAGCACCTTTAAGGGTAGCATGTATAGAGGCAATCCTTGGCAAGGGATAAATATCATCTACTGTAAATGTATTTAATGCTCTATAATCACCGCACAGTCTTGCTTTATCTTGTTCATAAGAAGTTAGCACTGGTGATATTACACAATATTTTGGTGTAGTTTCAACCTTCTCAAGAATGTTCATTTGTAATAACATCTTAATATTATCCTCTATGTCTTTCCTTTTCATTGGTGAAGCAGGGTATGGTTTCTTTTTAAGACTAGCAGGAATATTATCCATATCACAGGTTAAACTAATCTTCATTTCATGATCTTTTACAAGGCCAAGTTCATTTGTACCATGTGCAAAAGCCATTGGAAAAGCTTTAATTAATTCCAAAATATTATCTTTCTCAGTTTTACTTATCTGAGTGCCAAATGATGCTTTTGAAATTTCTGTTTCCAGAAGTTCCATCTCATTGGATTCTCTTCCTTTACACGGGGAATTTGTTACTGACTCAATGTGTAAGACTGTGTTAAAAGAATTTATTTTAAATTTCCTCTTACCATTCATGCCAATTGTAAAATTGTTATTAGCAGGGTCTAATTTTACACCAAATTTAGTCAGAATATCATTTCCAATGATAAAACAGTTACTACAGTTAGTATTATCCATTACTACAAAGTCACAAGTTACCCTTACCTAACCATGTTGGTGTTTAAAGAAAACAGCAGCTTTTTATTTACCAATGGGGTGTAGTACTGATCCAAAAACTCTCCAATTTTTATTTTGAAGTGGTTCAAGCTTAAACTTATATTCACTATCAATTTTTTGTAATGTATTAGTGGAAACAACAGAACCAGCAGCTCCTGTGTCCAGTACTATATTAACATTTTCACCAAAATGATAGCTGGAACCATGATAGGTGTCATTCTAAAGTTATCAGCTTGTATATCCTTAATGATTCCAGCATCCTCAAAATTCATTAAAGATTCATTTGAGTCCATAATTAATATTGGATTTTCAAAGATGGAAAAATCATCTTCCAACATACAGACTTCATTTTCATCACTATATGAGATATTGCTGTCATAATCACTTGATTCTTTACTTTTTTCAGTTTCAGTTTCAGATTCACGTTGATTTTCAACAATATTTATGTTTTTCTCACATTTGTGACCTTTGACCCAAGGTTTGTTACACTTATAACAAGTATTTGTTTCATACTTCTTAGGTACTACAGGTGCAGTAGGTTTTTTCTGCTTCTCCTGAAGTATTTTTGAATTCTGAGTTTTTACAGGTTCAACATTTTGTTTATAAGTGGAATACCTTGATTCATACTTATGGTTTAATAATATTTCATTGCAAATATTAATAAAGTCAGAATATTCAGTAACATTTAATGTTCTAGCTACAACAATGTCTCTGACAGATATAGGTAATTTATATATTATCTTATCTTTCCATAAGTTAAAATCCATATGAGGCTCAATGGCTTTTAATATTTTGTTTAAATTCATTAAAAATACCATAGGTTTGTCACCATTCAACGGATTATACCTAGTCTTCTCATAAAGTCTCTGCTGAGTAAGCCTGAATTTAGAACCTCCAAATTTTTTTTCAATAAGTTGTTTCCATTCAGCCCAAGAGTAGTCCTTACCCTCACTCAAGACAGCTTCAAACCATAATAAAGCAACATCCTTAAATAAAGAAATTAATTTTGATGTTATTTCTTCATCTGGTAACTTATATGAGAATTTCAAGTTGTCAATTCTTTGAATAAAATGTTGCCAATCAGAGCTGGCTTCCCCATCATAAGTTGGGTACTGATCTATCTTAGGACAGTTTTTCTGATTGGATTTTATCTCACTAATCTTAGGTAAATTCAACAACTCATTTACTTTTGATAAATGGTCTTGTATTTCTTCCTGCACGGATTTGTGACTTACATTTTCAGATTTGACACTACCACCAAATGGTTTTAATTGTGGTGGTATAGGGAAGGAATGAGATTCACTTTTGCCAATGAAAGGATTATTATTAAATTGATTATATTTATGATTATCCTGGTTCATTAGTAGATTCACAGTTTCAATCTCAACTTTAGTTAATCTTTGTAGCATTTCAGAGACACTTTGATTTGTCTGGGCAAAAGATAACTTTGTTCTTGATTCAGTTTTCAATAAATGTGTTTCATATAATTTTTCTAACTCACAGAATTTGTTTGAAAGTTCATTATATTTATTACCCAATGAATCATATTTAAGAGTTAGAGACGAATGTTCTTTCTCTAATTCTTTGTTACGTGTTGCTAATTGAGAAATGTTTAATGTCAAGGATTAAATTGTATCACTAGTGAGCTTAACTGTCTGTTCCTCACAATCAGTCATTCTATTCCACAATGCTGAAACAATTCTATGGACAGTTGGATTATTGTTAAAATATTCCATGTCCTCCTTTTCAATTCTCTCACTCTCCTGTGAACTTCTCATCTCACTAGTAGGTGGTTGCAACTGAGGGTTAACTGTATTATCATTGTAAATAGTACTGTTATTGTGGACAAAAGACAAGTCAGGTGTATCTACTCTAAAACCTAAATTTCTTAAATCCTCCTCTATTTTTTGCACAGATTTAACATCAATAGAATTACCTATATTGTAATTATCAGTATTATGTTCAATCTGAGAGGGTGATCTACTTACCAAGGGATGGTTGCCAGTCCTGATTTCTGGCGCTTTTTTCCTTTGTAAGGGTGAGCTGAGGAAGTCAGATGAGGGGGTAGATCTCTGTTGCAACTGTGGCTTGTCCACTGTTGATGAAACCAGTCCCATTTCCATTTGTCTACCAGGATTTTCTCCTGGGAGTGAGTTGACCCGCCTTGGATAGGGGGTTGCTGATTTGACTGACTGGGCTGGCCTCCCTTTAATTCTGCCAATGCCTGATTCATCTGCTGAAACCCTACTTTGCAATTGTTTTGCAACTGCTCTACCTCTTTGAACATGAGTGATTTTGATTCCTTTAACTTCAGAACCTGTTTGGCCAGGTGGGACAGTTGATCCTGAAGAGGAGGAGACATCTTTTTTATAGTTATCTTTTTTAAGAGGGCGTTGTGGTAGCCTAAAGTTTAGTATGGCACCTAAATATGTAAATGGAGTTATTATGGCGTGCAAGATTGGCGTTATTTTTTTTTATATATAAAAGGGTTTTATTTAATTTATTGGAGTTTAAAATATGAAGAAATTGGTCACGAGCGAATGCCTACACAAATACAATTTATTTTGCGGAGAAAACTTATTTTTATGGTCTAAAAAAATTTATAAGTATCAAGTCAAGTCACTCAAGAACCTTGGGAAATTTTCCCAGAATTTTTACTATTTTTCTTATATTTTTAAATGAATTTTAAAGTTTTATAGAAATATTTACGTTTTCAAAAATTACTTAACTTTGATGAATTTTCACAGGGTAATTAGAGCTGCGCAGACTACGAAAATTAGTTTGGTATGTAAAGGGGAAGTAGCTCTATTATGTGTAATTTTTCTAGATTTTTTATTATAGTTTTAAGGTTCTAAATTGAGTCCGGAAGTCCGGAGGGACTCCGTACGGACTCCGTACGGGCTCCTGATTGACTCTGGAAGAGCTCTGGAGGGGAAAACTTAGGCACGTGACTAGGAATACTTAAGCGCTTCTCAAACTCGAAATTGAGAAGGGGGACACATCATACAGCTTAATCATTAACTACCACAGTCTCATTTTTTATTACTCAACAAATTAAATAAATTTGTAATACCCTTATAACTTTATTTTTTACATAACATTTTAGAAATACAATTCAACAGTTTAAATAACACTTCATACAGGGTATCTTTAGAAAGGTCTTCATCGCTGGGACTTGATTATTGCTGTCTCATAAAAATTCAAATTATTATAAAAACATAAAAGTCAATCATTTCAGATCTTTCACTGGTACACCTTAATTGTTGTTATCAGTATTTCTTTATCAACAGCCACTTTCTTTAAATCTCAATAAGCGTTAATTATTTTAGAGTTTCATTATTTTTTTATCAATCAGATTCAAGTAGATTGGTTAGCTTAGTGATTTAGAATTCCCATTTTGTTATTTTTATTGGAAGGACGGGGTTTTCAGCTAAATCCACATATCTCCTCCAGATTCTGCTTACAGCAAGGCGACTGTAAGAGTTTACCTTACCATAGTTGGCGCCCAACATGGGGTTAGATTTCTCTAGCTTTCTTTAAAAGACTTACTTGGATCAAGAACGTTCTTAGCCTGCAAGAGGCTTATTCTCTGGAACTCTAATTGGATTTTGTTATTGGCCTGCAAGAGGCTTGTTATTTTAACGGTTGTTAACGCTTTTCTTATGTTTTGGGATGTCTTCTACTAGTGGAACTGCTGTGTTGGCTGCTGGTGTACCTGTTAGGGCATCAGTAAGGATTGTATCTTGGGTTGGGCCCAAGTTTTCTGGAGATGATTTAGAAGGATTTTTTTATAGGTATGAAACTGCAGCTGCTATTGATGGTGCTTTACCTTTGGATATGGTGAAGCAGATTAGGTTCTTTATTTTGGACAGAGAGGTGGAAAAGGGGGTTATTTCTATGGATGGTTATAAAGATCAAGATTGGAGAAAGCTCAAGATGGAAATGGAAAAAAGGTGGCCAAAAGTTTATTCATTGGAGGATCTAAAGGATATAGCTAGGAAATGGGAATCAAAAGGTGGTGTAACATCTCTGCATCAGTATCATCAGTTTATGGTTGAATTTCAGGTGGTTCTGGATTATTTGTTGGAGTATGAAATTTTATTTCATGATAATGCATCAAAGTATGTTTTTTGGGATGCTATGGGGGAAAAGGTTAAGAAAGATGTTTTGATGGTGCTTATTAATGGGAATTTAATGAAGGATCTCCCAGACGGAGAAACTAGGATTCCTGGTATGGAGGTGCTAAAGAAGGTTATTTTGGAACATCTGGATACTCATAACTCTGTCGATTTGGACTCTGGAGAAGACACTGAGGTCGCTCAAGAGATAGAAGAGGATGGTGTAAAAGAACTAGTTACTGATGAAATTTCGGATTCAGCCATTCCTGAAGATTTTGTCCAGCCTGAAGATATTATTTTTGTTGACTCTTCTGTTTGGAAAGAAGAGGTTTCTGAAGATGAAGATATTATTGTCACTGATGAAGAAAATTTGGATGTTGGGGATAATTTGGAATTTGATTTAGAGGAATATTTACCTCAGGTTTTGTCTTCAAAAGCGGAGACTGTCTGCAATTCAGATGTGGATATGGTTTATGAATCTGGTATATGTATGGTGGATTTGTTTCAATCTCAGGAAGAGATTTTTATGGAGGATATGGTTTTTCCTGCACTAATAAAGAGTGTAGTGGCATTTGATAATAGGGTGCATAAAGTGGATGCACTCATATTTTGTAAAATGGTTGTTTATTTTTTATGTCCAATGGTAGGACAAATTATGGGGGTTTATTTTTGGGTTTTATGGAATCGGTGGATAAGCCCTTGGGGCAAAATTATGGATTATCTCCAGGGGATATCAAGAATTTAATTCCTCCGAAATGAGGATAAACTACCTAAACTGGGCTGAAATTTTCTTTTATCGTTATGTCTTCAATTTATTCAGGATTCAAATTATTATGGATGCCCTCATTTTTTGGGGTAGCAGGGGCTGATCACTCTAATGTTGTAGTCTCTCCTAAGGATGAGATCCCGGATTGCAATAGGTCAGCTCACTTGGAGATAATTCAAGTGGATTCTCAATTATTTTCTGTTAATATTACTTTGGAGTGCAAATACATTTTGGATTTTTCTATATGTTTATTGGATTTACCCGGTTTTTCTATTAAATTTAAAAACGGTGAAAAAGGGAAAATGGGCCAAATTAGGTTGGATAAAAATTGGAAGGGTATGTTTTATGGACCTCCAGCAAGAGGGTAAACTGCGAAAAACTTATCAAAACCAGATTAAAAATCTCAGTATAATTAAAACACAAAAAAATAATTTATGTGAAAATGTTATTCCAGTTCTCCAGCAAGAGGGTAAACTGCGAAAATCTTATCAAAATCCGATAAAAAATCTCAGTATAATTAAAACACAAAAAAATAATTTTTGTGAAAATTCAATTCCGGTTCTCCAGCAAGAGGTTAAACTGCCGACTTTCTTTACAGGTGATTTAATGTTGGATAAGGGAAGAAAAGGTGTTGGAAAATCTGTTTATAAATTAGACGAGGGAAAGGAGAAAAGGGTAAAATTTAAAAATGAAATAAAATATTTTTCTAATTTTTCTTATTCCGATTCTGACGATGAAGAAGATTCATTTGATGAAAGTTTTAATGGCGATGTTTTACCTCAAGTTTATTTAGATGTGGACGCAGCCAAATATAAGAAGGTAGCAAATAAAGTTTGACCTATTAATGAACCGCTACCTGCTGAATTAAATCCACCTTTGAGAAGACCAAGGTTATCAAGAGATCCTTATGAAAGTCCCTTGGTAAAGAATCCGCCTGAATTTTCTGAGACGTCAAGAATCACTTTTGAGAGACTGGGTGTTGTTAATTTTGGACCTGATGGTTGGTTGTCTGGAGAAGAGAAGAAGTTGTTGTTGGATGTGATGGTCAAGCGAGAGAAGGCCATTGCTTTTGTAGAAGAGGAGAGGGGTGTGTTGAAGCATTCCTATGGGGAGCCTTACAAGATTCCTGTGGTATTTCATGAACCGTGGCAGCAGAAACCGATTCCTATTCCAGCTGCATTGAAAGAAGCTTATATCGAAGTTGTCAGAGAACGGATACGCACTGGACTGTATGAGCAATCAACGTCAAGTTATTCTAGTCCGGTATTTTGTATCAAGAAACCGAATGGCAAGCTTAGAGTTGTTCATGATCTTAGGGAATTAAATAGGGTTACAATAAAGGATGCTGGGATACCGCCTAGTGCTGAGGAGTTTGTTGAAGCGTTTGCAGGGAGAGTGTGTTATGGTTTGGGAGATATTATGGGTGGATATGATGAGAGAGAGTTACATCCGGACTCAAGGCCTCTCACTACATTTGATACACCACTTGGACATTTACAGTTAACAAGATTGCCTCAAGGAGCAACAAATTCGGTTGCAGTTTATCAAGCTCAGATGGCTTGGATCCTTCAAGATGAAATTCCACAATATGCTGGAATCTTTATAGATGATGGAGGAATTAAGGGACCAACAACCGACTATGATAACCAGGTGTTGGAAGAGAATCCCGGGATACGCAAATTCATTTGGGAGTTTGCAATTATATTAGAAAGAATCTTGTTTCGAATTAAAGAGGCTGGTTTAACTATTTCAGGTTCAAAATTTTCATGTTGTGTGCCAGCCTTAGAAATATTAGGCCATGTGGTATGTAGAGAGGGTAGGATTATGTCCAAGAAGAAAGTTAACAAAATTCAGTCCTGGCCAAGACCCAAGAATACGACCGAAGTTAGAGGGTTTTTAGGCGTTTGCGTATATGTTAGAATGTTTATCAAGGACTTTTCTTCATTGGCAGCTCCATTGAGACGGTTAACGAGAAAGGATGCAGACTGGGAGTGGGATGAAGAGTGTGAGAAGGCGTTTGTGAAGTTGAAGGAGGTTGTGGGGAAGGATTTAGTCCTGCACAAGTTGGATTATGGAAAAGATGCTGGCAGAATTTATTTAGCAGTTGATTCAAGTCAGGTTGCAGCTGGGTCGGTTTTGTCTCAGATGGATAAAGCTGGTTACATCAGGCCAGTTAGGTATGAATCTGTAGTATTTACTGAGGTCGAATCAAGATATTCTCAACCGAAATTGGAATTATGTGGTGTGGCAAAAATACTGAAGAAACTTCAGCATATTTTGTGGGGGCAACATTTTGAGTTGCAAGTGGATGCGAAATCATTAATCCAGATGATTAATTCCCCAAGTTTAACGAACGCACCCATGACGAGATGGGTAGCTTTTATTCAACATTTTTCGTTTGATTTAGTTCATAAGCCTGGCAAAACTTTTACTATGCCAGATGGTTTATCAAGGAGACCACCCACTGAAGAAGATTCAGACTCAGAAGAGTTCGATGAAGATATACCTATTATCAAAGCCAGCACTAAAGGAGCTGAAGACTTTCCATACCTCCCCCATGAGGTTAAACTGGCAGGACTATTGTGTTTAGATTATGATGATGATGACCTCCACCAAGAGGATAAACTGGAAAATAGTTTTTATGTTAATAAAGGTGTAGATAAATTCGGCAGAGAGGAGGTAGAAGAAGATGTGGTGTATGTAGAGGAAAATGGATTGGTAGTGTGGGATAGTAGTAAATTAAGGAATGGTGTATATGATGGAGAATTAGAGAACTTAAATAAAAAGGTGGATAAAGAGAAAGAGGTATTTTCAAATACGGTTTTCGAAGGATCCAAAGGTTCAGAAGAAAAACGTCGACATAGCTCGATTAAAGATTTATTTAGGGGTCAACGATTATTGGCTCATTCATGTGCAGGTGATATTGGTGATAGAGAAGTCCCTATTGATGTTATATTAATCGATTTTCAAGATGAAGTCTGGGGTCAGACTGGTTTTTATTTTTTGTTAGTCAAATATTTGTTGACTTTAGAGAGGCCAGAAGATTGTGAAGACGATGAATGGGTGGCTATCAAGAGGAAGTCATCTACGTTTTACCTATCTGGTCGACGTTTAATGAGGAGGAGGTATCCAAATCCTCAAGTAGTTATAACTCAACAGAAGGGGCAAGAATTAGTTTTGAAATCACTGCATGAAGATCTCGGGCATAGAGGCGTTGGAGAAACGTTTAGAAGAATTTCTGATCGATTTTGGTGGCCTGGCATGAAGATGGCTGTTAAACAGTGGGTTCAGTCATGCGAAGAATGTCAAAGACAAAGTTATTTAAGGCCAAAAGAACCTGGACGCGCGACCGGTGAATATACGCTCTTTGGAAGAGTTAGTTTAGATGCCGTTCATATAAAAGAGGGACGGTATAAATATTTAATTGTGGCCAGAGATGATTTATCTGGTTGGGCAGAGGCAGCGCCTCTTATTAATTTAACTGCCAAAAATGTGGCAGAATTTTTTTTGAATAATTGGGTATATAGGTATGGGGTGATGAAGTTGGTAACAGTAGATGGAGGTCCTGAATTTGGGACAGAATTTAAAGAGGCCGTATTGAAAGTTGGATCAAAGGTTAGGGTAGCAACCCCATATTATCCTGAAGCTGAAGGCATGGTTGAAAGAGGGCATCAAGTTATCAAGGATGCTTTAGTTAAAATGTGTGGGACAAGTGCCGAAAAATGGAGGCACTATTTACCTTTAGTTTTATTTGCTGATCGAATCACTGCCAAAAGGACGACCGGATTTTCATCTTATGAACTTGTTTTTGGACAGAAAGCAGTTTTACCGGTTGATTTAGAAGCTGAATCATATCTTGGAGTTGACTGGGACACGGTCAAAACTACTGAAGAATTATTGTGTGCAAGAATGATGCAGCTAGAAAAGAAAGAAGAATATTTAGAAAAGGCATATTCGCGGATGATGAAGATCCAAAATCAATCAGTTAGATATTGGGATGAGCGGTTGGCACATCGATTAAGGAAACCTTTGAACCCAGGAGATATGGTCCTGGTGTATAATAGGAGTATGGAAAGTCAGTGGGGAAAAATGTTTGCAGATAGGTGGAATGGACCGTATAAAATCAAGGAGCAAGTTTCCGGGGGTTCATATGTGCTAGAAGAGTTGGATGGAGTAGTATTGAAGAAGAGGGTAGCGGCCGATCAAGTGAAACGGTTCTATCCTAGAGGCACCAGGAGTGCCAAAGTCTTCCTCCGCAATGAGGATAAACTATGATATCAATGAAACTTTATGGATTCCTCCACAATGAGGATAAACTATGACATTTATGAAATTTTATGGATAACTCCGAAATGAGGATAAACTATGACATTTATGAAACTTTATGGATAACTCCGAAATGAGGATAAACTACAATTTTAATGACATTTATCAAATTTTATTAACCTCCGCAATGAGGATAAACTATGATATCTACGAAATTTTATGGATTCCTCCGCAACGAGGATAAACTATCTTCTTATTTTTTTTATCAAAAATACTTTACTATCATTACACTGCATATGGGCAACGAAACTGTGATGAAACATAACGAAATGCGAGAAAACCTTCATTGAAAATTTTCAAAATTAAAAATTCTTAAAATATGGGTGAAGATAGTGTTGGAAAATTTTTAAAATTTATTGGAAGAAGTGTTCACAGGGGAACCTTCTTAATTTAATATTGGCAAGTGTGGGGGTAATTGATGGGCTGGCTGCTCTATACACAATTACCCCATAATGTTTGTTTCCAAAATTTTCCCTGTTTCTAGTTGAATCCTGGCTTTGTCTTTTAATTATAGGAAGTCCACTAAGACTATAAACTGGAACGAATCAAGAGACACCGCTCTCAACGCCGGATTCAAGATTCTTTTTATTTTATTTTGTTTTTGATTTTTTATTTTAGATTGTGATTTCTTTTCTTTAATATATATTATGAATTATTGTAAAGGTGATGCTCACTGGTGGTCTCTAATCATTTTTATAAATTGGAGGGAGCCCACCCAGTGATCATCATTATAAAAATTATCTTTTAAAAACTTTCATTTATTTTCTTTTCTTTTCAATTTCTTAAAATTGTGTAACCACATCAAGTTGCACTTGGATGTGGGTATGATGTCGAGGGTATGGCTCATCAAATGGCCGGGGGGGCATCTTTTAAAATTTTATTTTAGTACTTTTTTTATCTTTCTTTTCACATTCATTTATCTTTCTTTAAAATTAAATTTTAAATTTTATTTCAAAACTATCTATACTAAAATCTTTTATTTTAAATTTAAAAAAAAAAAAAAAAAAAAAAAAAAATTAAAATTAAAAAAAAAATAAATAAATAAAAATAAAAATAAAAATAATAATAAAAATAAAAATAAAAATAAAATAAATAATAAAATAAATAATAAAAAAAAATAATAATAATAAAAAAAAATTAAAATTAAAATTAATTAATTAAATCAAAATTATTATTATATTTCTAAGTTTTATTTTTTTTAGTTTTCATTCTTTTTAGCTTTATTCATTTAGTTTAGACAGGAAACAGGGTCTAGGAGAACTCAATACCAATGGGATTTTACTTCAAGACATCTGTTAGTCCTCCAAGACTTTAAACTGGCTACTGTTCAAGACGTTCTTTAAGTTTTTTTTATATACGTATTTTGGATCCGTTAGTCCTCCAAGAATTTAAACTGGCTACTGTTCAAGACGTTCTTTAAGTTTTTTTTATATACGTATTTTGGATCCGTTAGTCCTCCAAGACTTTAAACTGGCTACTTTTCAAGACGTTCTTTAAGTTTTTTTTATATACGTATTTTGGATCTGTTAGTCCTCCAAGACTTTAAACTGGCTACTGTTCAAGACTTTCCTTAAGGTTTTTATACGAATTTTGGAGCTGTTAGTCCTCCAAGACTTTAAACTGGCTACTGTTCAAGACTTTCCTTAAGGTTTTTATATGAATTTTGGAGCTGTTAGTCCTCCAAGACTTTAAACTGGCTACTGTTCAAGACGTTCTTTAAGGTTTTTTTATATATATATGAATTTTGGAGGTCCACCAAGACCTTAAACTGGACTGTTATCAAGCTGTTGGGTCCACCATGACCTTAAACTGGATTTCTTATCGATTAAATGTTTGGTCCACCATGACTTTAAACTGGTAGTTCATTCATTGTTTAGTCCACTATGACTATAAACTGGAAAATTAATATCTGCAGGATAATTCAACATTCATTGGACCACTATGGCCTTATACTGGATTACTTGTCGATCAAATGTTTGGTCCACTATGACATTAAACTGGATTATCAAATTTATTCAATCTTTGGTCAAGCCTAGGCCTTACTTAGGAATATATCAAGATATTTATGCACTTAAACGATCTTTGGTCCACCAAGACCATAAACTGGAAATCGATTATATGTTTGGTCCACCAAGACTTTAAACTGGAATGTCAATCTTGTTTGGATAACTCAATTCAATCTTTTAATTTATCACTGTCCACTAAGACTCTAAACTGGTTATTCAATTATTTCTGGAATTGGGTGCTGATAGCTTTAGGAGGCTAAAATTTTAGGTGGTGATGATGCTATGGAAATCATAATGGTTAATTAGGTGAAATTTTTGGCGCTTTAACATGGTCTAAAGTTAATATTATTATTGGAAGCCTGGCAAAAGTATTTTATGGGTTTGCTGTATAGCAAAGTTTTCAAATTGTGATGAAGGAATCAGAAGTTAGGATGGTAGTTGGATTTTAGGGAATGATTTTTTTTTAGTGCCTCATAGTTAGGCCATTTTTTTGGTGTGAAGCTTGGAGGACCTTATGGCGAGATTGGAATCATAGAATTCGGCTCAGTGGGGGGCCCTATGAGGTTGGAATCAGGAGTATTCGGCTCATAGGAAGATCCACTCTCTCAATGCTGTGACAAGAAGGAAGACTGGTATATGGGAGTCTGAAGGGATTCAAACCTTGCTCTCAGCAGTGGAATCATCACAAGATTTATTTTATTTTATTTTATGTTATATCAAGCCAGAGAAGAAAGAAAACATCATTTATGTTGAAAGTTTAAGAAGACCAAGCAAAAACAAAATTTTATCAAGTTATACTGTTAGAAAAGATAATTTCTTTGAAATTGTTCAACATCATTATCAAAGCTTTGCATTAAAATTCTTCTTTTCATGAGGTCTTCATGGTTATTAGCTGGAGTTTCTTGAAAATAGGCCAGCATTTTTCGTTTCAACTCATTAGTAAAGTCAAGAAAAAGATAGCGATGAAAATTTGGGTAATGATTGATATAGTCCGTCTTCACTCTACCAACATCATCAGTGTTGGTTATTTCGACAGCTAGAAGTTCAAATATGTTATTAAGTCATAGGTTTAGTCAATTTTGATTAAAAGTTTTTTTTAGTAAGATAAATAGGGTCTTACATTTAGATCCAGGAAACATAGTCTCAGCAAAGTTAGTTGGGGGTACTGGCGTTATAGGATTAGGATCTTGTGAAGGCAAAATTAGGCCGGGATCCGTTGATGAAGATTGAACTTTTGAAGCTGTTTTTGATCTTATTCGTTTTAAGAAGACAGGAATTTTGGATCGCTTTTTAGAAGTTGAGGGATCAGGGAGAGCTGCTGGTCCTAAATATACGTTTGTTTTAGAAGGAACTATTGGCCGGTTGCATTTGACTTTTTTTACACGGCATAAGTCGCAAGCTGTCCTGCCAGGAAGATTAGGGTTGGACATTAAACAAGGTACCTGGTATCAAGCGCAGAGTTCACATGGAGCGACAAGTTCTTTGGAAGACATATTGATGAAGATGAATTTTATAGTTGATTAAAGAAGATGGTGGTTGAAGGTTAAAGATGAATATTGTGTTCAACCACTTATGCAAAGTTTTAAGAATGGGGACATTCTCGATTGGAGGGAGGATGTGGTAGCCTAAAGTTTAGTACGGCACCTAAATATGTAAATGGAGTTATTACGGCGTGCAAGATTGGCGTTATTTTTTTTATATATAAAAGGGTTTTATTTAATTTATTGGAGTTTAAAATATGAAGAAATTGGTCACAAGCGAATGCCTACACAAATACAATTTATTTTGCGGAGAAAACTTATTTTTATGGTCTAAAAAAATTTATAAGTATCAAGTCAAGTCACTCAAGAACCTTGGGAAATTTTCCCAGAATTTTTACTATTTTTCTTATATTTTTAAATGAATTTTAAAGTTTTATAGAAATATTTACGTTTTCAAAAATTACTTAAATTTGATGGATTTTCACAGGGTAATTAGAGCTGCGCAGACTACGAAAATTAATTTGGTATGTAAAGGGGAAGTAGCTCTATTATGTGTAATTTTTCTAGATTTTTTATTATAGTTTTAAGGTTCTAAATTTAGTCCGGAAGTCCGGAGGGACTCCGTACGGACTCCGTACGGACTCTGTACGGGCTCCGGATTGACTCTGGAAGAGCTCTGGAGGGGAAAACTTAGGCACGTGACTAGGAATACTTAAGCGCTTCTCAAACTCGAAATTGAGAAGGGGGACACATCATACAGCTTAATCATTAACTACCACAGTCTCATTTTTTATTACTCAACAAATTAAATAAATTTGTAATACCCTTATAACTTTATTTTTTACATAACATTTTAGAAATACAATTCAACAGTTTAAATAACACTTCATACAGGGTATCTTTAGAAAGGTCTTCATCGCTGGGACTTGATTATTGCTGTCTCATAAAAATTCAAATTATTATAAAAACATAAAAGTCAATCATTTCAGATCTTTCACTGGTACACCTTAATTGTTGTTATCAGTATTTCTTTATCAACAGCCACTTTCTTTAAATCTCAATAAGCGTTAATTATTTTAGAGTTTCATTATTTTTTTATCAATCAGATTCAAGTAGATTGGTTAGCTTAGTGATTTAGAATTCCCATTTTGTTATTTTTATTGGAAGGACGGGGTTTTCAGCTAAATCCACATATCTCCTCCAGATTCTGCTTACAGCAAGGCGACTGTAAGAGTTTACCTTACCATAGCGTCTTTTTCCTCTATACTCATGCTTTCTGCCTGGGGGTACTGTTGACCCTCCATGGTGATGTCCTGGAAAGTTTTTGTTAGCTTTAGACCTGGTATTATAAGCAGGCTTTTCACTTACAATGTCCTGGGGAGCACTCATATTGTTAAGAATGACAATGTTTTACGTCTAAAAAGGAAAAACTCTATGGAATTAGTAGACAAAAGATATTAGCAATTATATTACTAATAAAAAAGCAATGGAGCTTACCCTGAATTTATATCTTTATTTATTTAAATAAAATATAAGAAAAATTCAAAAAAATCTGTTAAAAATATAATAATAAGTTTAACTAGACCTCTATAAGGGTGAATAAGTAGCTTACCAAGCTTTAAACAAATACCAATTTAATTGGGTGTTATATTGGTGTCCAAATACCAAGTGAAATTGGGTTTATATTGGGTACAGTTACTACTGTAAATATCTAATTTTTATGATAAAAAATTAGTACAATTATTTTAAGGGTTCTTTTCCGCAATCACTGAGTTATGATGACCCACTTATATTCAGCAGACCCAAATATTTGGTTATTTTGAGCTGTACTAAGGTAAAAATCACGTCCCAAGGCTTATACTAAATAATAAGTAAAATATAAGGAAAGACCCCCAATTGTCAGTATAGTCCAGTATATAAGTATGATATAATAGTGTTTATTTATGGTCTTACTACTTATTGAAAAATGATTTAGTGATTAAACCTCAGGGGAAGACTAATAAAATAGTTATACTCAAGTCAAACTCACAATACTTGGATTTAAGTGCGTGCTAGTGGTGGAAAATAGATGAATAAAATATAGTTATAGCTTTATATAAAGATAAAATCAATTTATAGTGGCTTTATAATATATTTATAAAGGTTAATAATTGTATAGTAGTGTTTGTTAGAGTTTTAGTAATTGAATGATGATAAATAACCGTCAAAATCTGTTCTTACTTATACCCAAATCCACTGGAGTGCACAGACCTTCAATCCAGATGATGTCACTGCTATCCCCGGCAATTACAGCACTGTGAGGGCCAATCACCTCCCTATGGCGTCCAATTCAAGCAGTTTCAACACCCAGACCTCCAGTAAGGACCCTCCATCACTATTAATAATAACACTGATCCATACCATAAATAGAAAATCCAGATAAAAGCGGATACCATAAAGAAACAGGTAAAATAAACAATCAAAAGG
This sequence comes from Hemileia vastatrix, assembly GCA_030280995.1. Classification (NCBI taxonomy): domain Eukaryota; kingdom Fungi; phylum Basidiomycota; class Pucciniomycetes; order Pucciniales; family Zaghouaniaceae; genus Hemileia; species Hemileia vastatrix. The sequence goes on from JASXTE010000015.1 coordinate 8,617,579, forward strand.
AGATTTAATGAAACTAAAAGCATATAAAGGAAAAAAATAAAATGTACAAACTGAATATGAGATTTATGTATACATATAAGCTTATGTATGTCAATAATTATTTCATATCACTTAAGATAAGTATATTATGACTCCATTAACACCTTAATAAATATTATTAGGCCATGGATAAGCTATTTAAACTATTATAAGTTATATAATAGAATAATAATTATATATATATATAATAAAATAATATATATTATTATTTTAACCTTATTTTTAAGATATAAGCTTAATCTACTTAAGGTTATCTTATTTTAAGCATAAGAAACACTCAGTCCTAAGGATATTTAGGCTGACACTTAGAGATCAAGAAAACAAGTATTACTATCTGGATATTTATATTCTTAATAAGCGCTAATATCCACAGCTACTCCCTCTTGAAGCGCTCTCTTTGAATATGCCTTATTATAGCAATAAAATAACTCTAATAATAGTCAATCCTACTAAATCTATATATTCTCTCTATTTTGCACTCTTTCACTATGCTATATGAAATACACACTCAGACGCACGAATGATAAAAAGACTCAGAAAATATCTCTACTTCAGTATTCTATTTACTTATATAAATATATCTCTTCTCCCTATTCTCTCTATCTTTATCAAATAGTCCTTCCTTTTATATTTTTCCAGTACTCAAGACACAGTTTGCTAGTGGATCTTCAGCGCTGGCTCTAGCGCTATATTAGTAAAACAATAGCTAATCAATTAGTAACTACATACACCGCTTGTAATAACTACGGCACCTAAAACATACCCTATTATTACTAACACTAGTATTAACTTGTTTCACTCATACTCCACATATGCGTTTTTGACTCTACCTTTTTTTTTTGTTTCAGCGCTATTTTCAGTTTTGACCCACTCTAACGCTGATCCTAGCTGCCTTGAATCTTGGGTAGTTTTGCAATCGAGTTCCCACTCTCCTTTCTTTAATGCTAGGTTCATAGTCTTGAAAGTTTGCTTAACTTGTTAGCCTCCCTCATTACCTGTTTCAGTAAGTTACCCGACTAGCCGCGATACAGTATACTATGTACTTGAATCTTCCTCAAGTCATATCTCTTTTCTTAATGTGTAACACATAATTATTGGAAAGTCCAAATCCATATTGTTTAGCACTTTACGGTCCTAAATCAATAACACACAATTCCCCATTGTGCGGCACATCTTGCTACAAAATCTGAGCGCACAGACCCTTAATCCTTTTCTGCGCTTCCACTTTCTTTGTTCTTTGAAACACGCAAATACATATTATATTTTAGAACTTCCTACTGCGCTAAATTCCTTTGTTCTTCCTGGACTACACGCACTGATTGGTCTAAAATTATGCTACCTGTGAGGCGTGTACCACACCGCCTCAGTGCTAGAAGTCTGGGAAGCGTTTCTAGAGGGGTTTTATGCAATTTGGCACTCAAGAATGCCAAATTTGTTGGTGTGCATGGGCATTTAGATAGTGGTCTGTGTGTAAACAGTGAATAAGACAGTTTGGGGAAATTTTAATTATCATACAACCATCTGGAGGTGATATCATTGTTCCTCACTCAGTTTTCACCGTTTTTTGGCCACAATTGGCTGTGTTTGTTGCAAGGTGAGTTCTTCATTTAACTTAACTTGGAAACTGGTTTCTCTGGTATAGTCTTGCAAGCTATATCAAGTATTATTGCTCTCTCTGGTGTGGATTTGCAACCTACATCAAGTATTATTTCTTTCTCTGGTGTGGACATTGGTCTACATTTTGGTTCTTTGGTTTGGTAGTCTGTCTGGAGACTACTTTCTTGGCTGATCAAGCAGTCAAGTGTGTTGGAAAAGGGGCTTTAGCAAACAGGAACCAATTTACTGTATCAGGTAAATATCACTTTGTTTTTCTAAAGGTAAAGTGGATTTTCTCTCTGGGGTTTCTCCAACTCCCTTGGTCAAGGCCTATAGCTAGTACTATAGGATTGCCTACATTTCTGGTGCCCAACGTGGGGTAAAACCTGCTAGTTCTTTGGAATCTCTGTTGTCTTTGAATGGCTTCTGGGTCATCTATTCCTGTGGTGACTTCCAGTTGGGGGGAAGGTCCTCCTGCTGTGATGGTTAGGGAGTGTAATAGGATCAAAACTTAGGATGGTAACAAGTTTAATGGTGAAGATGTGAAGTGGTTTCTGGAGAAGTATGAAACTGCTGCTGGTGTGGATGGTGCTTCTTACCTGGACATGGTTAAGCATATTATTTTCTTCATTGGTGATAGGGCAGTGGAGAAGAAGGTTGTGGCCATGTCTGGCTACAAGAAGAGGGACTGGAAGTTATTGTGTAGGGAGATAGTGGATAGATTGGGTGTCAGGTTCACTATGGTGGATCTGAACAAGGTTGTCGGTAAATGGAAGTCTTATGGTGGTGTTGGTAACTTACACAGTTACAGGAAGTTTCTGCTACAGTTTGATCCTGTGGTGGAATATTTGGTGGAACTGGACAAGCTGGCACATGAAAATGCTGCCAAGGATGTTTTTTGGTCTGCCTTGGCTAGAGATGTCAGGATAAATGTGTTGAAGGAGCTGTCAAGGAAGGACTTGATGAAGAATCTTTCCAATGGAGACCAGAAGTTGCCTGCCTTGGACAAGGTGAAGGAGGCTGTGGAGGACCATTTGAAGTTATTGGCTGTGGACACCTATCAGGAGGGGTGTGCTAAATATGTCAGCAAAGTCAGTGAGGCTTTGTCTGAAGAGGAGAATAGAGTGAAGAAGGAAGAGAGGAATATGGTGAAGGTTCCCAAACAGGAGAGGGACCCAGTGGTGGAGCAGTTGTCTGATCTGACAAAACAGCTACATATTTTTGATCAGGAGGCTAAGAAGGCCAATAAGGCTCCTTCTCAGCCTAGAGATTTAGATAGGAGGGCTGGTAGGAGTGATCCTTGGGTCTGCTCTTATTGCAGCAGGAAGGGGCACAAGTCAAATGATTGTTGGGCTCTGAACAGAGATGTACCAGAGGGAAAGGTGGAGTTTGATGGCAGGGTGTTCAAGTTCCCTGATGGTTCATTTGTGAAGCCCAGTGAGGGGCAGGCACCTACTGATTTGGTCAGGAGAAGGAGTGGTCTCAATAAGAGGAGGCCAAGGTTTGAGGAGATTCCCAATCAGGGGAAGTCTTTTGCTGGGGAAGATGATGATGTCAAGAGAAACGGGAAGGAGGTTAATAAGGTCTCTTTTCTACTTCCTTTGGTGGATTGGATTTGTATTCTTGTGGTGGACAATCAAGTGGTGAATTATTGGCTGGTGTTTATGATGTTGAAGCAGGAAAGGTGGGAAGGCCTAAGAGCAGTTCTCTGGCACAACCAAAACCTAAGGCTTCAAAGGTGGATCCTAAGCTGAGTGCAGCTAGGAGGAAGTAAAGAAAAGAGGAACTGTACAAGATGCAGAAGAGGATTGCTGATATGGGCCCCCCTAGTTTTGGTGCATTGGACATGAATGGTGAGCCAATGCCTATGGATGTTGATTCTGACTCTGAGAAGGATGTCCTTTGGCTTCATTTCCAAAGCCTGCTGGAGTTAGAGGTTCTGGTGAGGGATCTGGTTTGATTCCTGTTAATGCTAAAACTGTTGGTGGTTTTGGTCCTCAAGAATCTTCTAGGAACAAGGTAGTGAAGCCAAGGGCTCACTTTGAGAGGCTATTAGTTTCTGGCTAATCTAATGTTATGGACTCTGTTCTGGAAATGATGAATCAGGGTCAGGTTTCCCTTTCTTAAGAGGAGTTGTATGCTATCAGTCCTGGGTTGGCTGATAGACGGAAAAGGTTGTTGACCAGGAGAAGGGTTTCTTCTGGGGAGGTGGAATACATTTGTGATTCTGATGAGAAGTTTGGTGAGGGGTTAAAGACTCATTTTTCTGCACCTCTGGGTTATGTCAATGTCACTCTGAATGGCAGGGAAGCTAGGGCACTGGTTGATTCAGGTTCTCAGCTTAACCTGATTTCTTTATTTGAGGCTACTTATTTGGGCCTCCACATCAAGACAGGAATTGGTGGAAATTTAAGAGGGATTGGTGGCCATGTCACTGAGTTGATTGGGACAGCTGAATTTGTGAAGCTGGATGTTGGTGGAGCCTGAGGGAAGGTTAATTTTTACATTGCCAAAGGTAATGGAAAATATGTTTTGGGTGGACCATTCTTGATGGATTTCCAGGCAAGAATTGGTTATCAGTTTGATATGGGAATCAGTTTGGATTTGACTGGTGAAGATGAAAGAAGACTTCACATGAGGCTGTCATCTCCTGGAGATGATGGTTGGGATGTCTTCAATGTGCCAGTGCATGGATTGTTGTAGGAGAAGAAGGGAAGTGGGTGCCACCTCTGGTTTTTTGGAGTGTGGCTCAGGCTCTAGTAAGAGTCTGTCTTTTTTAGAGTGATGAGGGCTGATCACCCTAGTGCTACAACCTCTCACCAAGATGAGGAAATCCCATGTTGTAGTAGGTCAGCTCCCTTGGAGATATACCAAGTGGATTTTCAACTTTCTCTTTTTAATGTTTCTCTTCTCTGCAAGTATTCATCAAGTTTTTTATCAAGTCTCTGTTCTCTCTCAAGATTCTTAATTATTTTTAATTCAAGTTCAAAGAAGAAGATTGGTTATATATCTTTATTGAAAGATATGCAGAAAAGCTGTGGAGTGGTGAGATTGGGCTCTAAAGTAAGTCCTCCCAATTGTGCACTGCTAGGGTTTCTTCTACTTCTTTCAAAAACATTAACTTGGCCACATATGTGAGCATTGGGGAAACCCCTGGTTATTTTTGTAGGATTGAAGAAAACTCAAGAAAAGAAAAGAAAAATTTCAAGATAACTGAAGAAAAGCAAGAAAAAAATCTGAAGATAATCAAAAAAGAAGAAAAAAATTATTTTTGTGAAAATCAGCAAGATAAATTTTTGGGCCTCCAGCATGAGTTTAAACTGCACAAATCTTTGAAGAAAGAAGATCAATTTTTGGGCCTCCGGCATGAGGATAAACTGCACAATTTTAGAAGATGTGATTCAGAAGATGAAGCAAGATTTAAAGATTTGGAAGATGAAAGCAGGGATGAAGATGTGAAATCGTGGAAAAGTTGTGGAGTGGTGAGATTGGGGTCTAAAAGTAAGTCCTCCCAGTTGTGCACTGCTAGGGTTTCTTCAACACCTTTCAAAAACATTAACTTGGCCACACATGTGAGCAATGGGGAAACCCTTGGTTTTTGTTCCAGTTCTGGTGGTGAAGATGTCCTGAATATCCCTCAAGTTGAAGGTGGAGCTGCAAAGTATAAGAAGGTAGCTCAGAAGATTAGGCCTGTCAATGAGCCTATGCCTGTAGGTTTGAATCCTCCTTTGAAGAGACTTCCGTTGTCAAGAGATCCATACTGTACTCCTCTGGTGAAGAATCCTGCTGATTTTGTGGAAACTGCTCGTGTTACTGTGGAAAGGTTGAAAGTTGTTAATTTTGGTCCTGATGGGTGGTTTTCTGATGAGGAAAAGAAGTTGTTGTTACACTTTATTGTGCTCAGGTAGAAAGTGGTGGCATATGTTGAAGAGGAAAGGGGTGTTCTGAAACACTCTTATGGGTAACCTTACTTGATTCCTGTGGTTTGTCACGAACCTTGGCAAATCAAAGCTATTCTAATTCCAGCTGCTATTAGGGATGATTTTATAGAGATTTTTAGGGAAAGAGTCAGGACTGGTTTATAAAAACAATAACCATCTAGTTATTCAAGTCAAGTTTTCTGTTTAAAGAAGCAGAATGGAAAACTGAGTGTGGTGCATGATCTTAGGGCCTTGAATAGAGTCACTATCAAGGATGCAGGAATGCCACCAAGTGCTGAAGACTTTGTGGAAGCTTTTTTTGGAAGGGTGTGTTATGGTTTGGGTGATATTATGGGTGGTTATGATGAAAGGGAACTTCACACAGATTCAGGGCCACTTACAACGTTTGAGACTCCTCTGTGAAGATTTCAGCTCACTAGGCTTCCTCAAGGAGAAACTAATTCAGTAGCAGTATATCAAGCACAAATGGCTTGTATTTTAAAGGATGAGGTTCTTACTCATGCTGGTATTTTTATTGATGATGGTGGAATCAAAGGACCCTCCACTTATTATGGAAATGCGGTGCTGAAGGAGAACCCTGGTATAAGGAGATTTGTTTGGGAATATGCAATTAATCTAGAGAGAGTATTGTTTAGGATTGAAGAGGCTGGTTTGACAATTTATGGGTCAAAGTTTTGTTGTTGTGTTCCTGCTCTGGAAATTCTGGGTTATGTTGTATGTAAAAGGGAAGGATTATGGCAAAGAAGGTCAATAAAATTCAGTCATGGCCAAGGCCCAAAAATACTACTGAAGTCAGGGGCTTTTGGGGGGTTTGTGTGTACGTCCAGATTTTTATTAAAGGTTTTTCTTTGTTGGCTTCACCTTTAAGAAGGTTGACCAGGAAAGATGCAGAGTGTGAAGAGGCTTTTAAGAAATTACAAAAGGTGGTGGGCAATGATATTATTCTTCACAAGTTGGATTATGGTATTGGTGCTGGAAAAATTTATCTGGAAGTGGACTCAAGTTATATTGCTTCTGGTTCTGTTTTGTCTCAGGAAGATAAAGTTGGGAATGTCAGGCCAGTAAGGTATGGGTCTGTGGTTTTTAATGAGGTGGAATCTAGGTATTCTCAGCCAAAGTCAGAATTGTGTGGTGTAGCAAAAATTTTTAAGAAGCTGAAAACTGTTTTTTGGGGGCAGCATTTTGAGCAGCAGGTGGATTAAAAATCTCTGGTTCAAATGATCATTACACCTAGTCTTAAAAATGCTCCAATGACTAGGTCGGTGGAATTTATTCAGCATTTCTCCTTTGACCTGGTACACAAACCTGGGAAAACTTTTACGATGCCAGATGGATTATCAAGGAGACCATCCACAGATAAAGATTCAGACTCTGAAGAATTTAATAAAGATGTCCCAGTGGTTAGGACCAGCACAAAGGGTGCTGAAGATTTTTCTCTCCTCCCCCATGAGGCTAATCTAGATGATCATTCTCTCCTCCCCCATGAGGCTAAACTGAATGATCATTCTCTCCTCCCCCATGAGGCTAAACTGGATGATTGTTCTCTTCTCCACAAAGAGGTTAAACTGGCTGGTTCTGATCTTGATTCTGGTTATCAGGATGTTTTTGTTGATGAAGATGGGGCTGTTGTTTGGGATGGCTAAAAATTTGAAAATGGAGTTTTTTTCAGTGAACTGAATTCTCTTAAGATTAAGTGGAAGGAAAAGGATGTACCAAAGTTTAGGGATTGGTGTCCTGGATAGGCTGGTCGTGTTGCTCATGTGTACACTGGAGATTTTGATGACAGGGTTGTACCCTTGGATGTTGTTTTGTTGGATTTTGAAGATGAGACCTGGGGTCAGACTGGGTTTTATTTTATTATGGTTGAATATCTGTTAACCTTGGAGAGGCCGGATATTTGTGATGATGATACTTGGGTGGAAATAAAGAAGAAGAGTCCTGGATTTTATGTGTCAGGAAGGATGTTGATGAGGAGGAGGCATCTAAATCCTCAGGTAGTGGTGACTCAGAAGAAGAGTCAAGAGTTGGTGTTGAAGTCTTTGAATGAAGACCTTGGTCATAGAGGCTTTGGGGAGACTTATAGAAGAGTAGAAGATAGATTTTGGCGGACAGGTATGAAGTTGTCTGTGCAGGGTTGGGTTCAATCTTGTGAAGAATGTAAAAGAAGAAGTAACTTGAAACCTAAAGAGGTTGGCCGTGCTACTGGAGAGTCAACTATGTTTAGAAGAGTTAGTCTGGATGCTGTCCATATCAAAGAGGGCAGGTACAAATACTTGATTGTTGCCAGGGATGATTTCTCTGGTTGGGATGAGGCAGTGCCTCTGGTTAATTTGACTGCCAAAAATGTGACAGAAATTTTGAAAAAAGAATGGGTGTTTAGGTATGGGTTGATGAAGTTGGTGACTGTTGATGGTGGGCCAGAGTTTGGAGCCAATTTTAAATAAGCTGTGGCAAGTATTGGTTCTAAAGTCAGAGTGGCCACACCTTATTATCCTGAAGCTGAAGGCATGGTGGAAAGAGGCCATCAAGTTATCAAGAATGCTTTGGTGAAAATTTGTGGAGATAGTGTGGAAAAATGGAGGCATTATTTACCCTTGGTGTTATTTGCTGACAGGGTCACTGTGAAAAGGACAACTGGATATTCCCTTTATGAATTTTTTTTGGGCAGAAAGCTGTTCTACTAGTGGATTTGGAAGCTGTCTCTTATCTTGGAATTTATTGGGATTATGTGTGCTCAACAGAAGATTTTCTCTGCCAGGATGCAACAGTTGGAATGCAGAGAGGAATGTCAAGAAAAGTAATACTCTAGAATGATTAAGGTAAGAGATTAATCAGTCAGATACTGGGACAAGAAGTTGGCTCATAGACTCAGGAATCCCTTAAAACCTGGTTGTTTGATTTTGATGTTAATAGAAGTTTGGAGAGTCAGTGGGAAAGATGTTTGCTTACAGATGGAATGGACCTTACAGAGTCAGATCTCAGGTATCTGGAGGTTCTTATTTTTTGGAGGAATTATATGGCGCAGTCTTAAAGAAGAGAGTGGCTGCTGATAAGGTGAAGATATTTTACCCTAGAGGCACTAGAAGTGAAGAATATTGACTCCGCAATGAGGATAAACTATGGACCATTTTTTAATTTTGGATTTTGGTGATTCTGTGCATCTGTTTTGTTGGAAACCTTTTTGTTATAAGGTTCCCATGTGCGGGGCTTCTAGATTTGATTTCGGCAAGTGTGGAGGTAACTGATGGGCTGGCTACTCTATCAAAAGTTACCCCAGATTGTCTGTTTCCAACCCCTTCTCTTAACTTGTTTGAACCATAGTATTGGGTTCTCTTCACAGGTTTCAGTCCTCTATGACATTAAACTGGAAATTCTTTTGGTCTTCAAGTTCTGGACTCTTCACTCTTATTGGTTTTGGTTTATTGTGTAGGATTTTGTGTTTTTGTTAGAAGGTACCCAGGGGGGGCTTCTAGATTTTATTTTGGAAAGTGTGGGGGTAACTGATGAGCTGGCTGCCCTATAGAAAAGTTACCCCAAAATGTCTGTTTCAAGTTTTTTTTGTCTAAGTTGAATCCTAGTTCTGGTTTTTGTTATGCAGGTTTCAAGTCCACTATGACTTTAAACTGGCTTACTGGCTTGGGACTGGCTTCTTTGGTCTATTTGGATTGGTGGTGGATCACTGGTGGTCTCCCATCATTTCTACTTATTGGAGGGAGCCCACTCAGTGATCATTTTCTTTGACTGGACTTTCTAAGAAGCCGGACTTTGTCTTTTTCTTTTATTTAATTTTTGTATTTATGGTTGTGTTTAATGGTACTTTTAGATTATTTTCTTTTTTCTCTTTTTTTCATTTAACTTTTTTATAGGGGTTATTAGGATATAAAGAGGGAAAAATCACAAAATTATATTATATGGTGTCACCACATCAGGGTCACCTGGATGTGGGCAAGCATTGGTGAGGAAAGGCTCAAGAATTGGCCAGGAAATGCTATTTTATTTTATTTTATCTTTATCTCATTTTTTTTATTATTATTTTCTTTATTCATATTATTTTTCATAATTTGTTTCATCTCAATTCATTTAAAAATTATTTAAAGATGTATCCACATCAAGGTGCACTTGGATGTGGGTAAGGTATCAGGCAATCAGCTCATCAATTGGCTGGGGGATACCGTTTGTAACTATTATTTATCTCATCTTATTATTATTATTCATTTCATTTTTATTTTTTCAGCTCTCATATTTTTGGTTAATTTTGTTTATTTATTTTCAAGTTTTTTTTAGTATGTTAGTAGTTTAAAATAAAAATAAAAAAATAAAAAATAAAAAATAAAAAATAAAAAATAAAAAATAAAAAATAAAAAATAAAAAATAAAAAATAAAAAATAAAAAATAAAAAATAAAAAATAAAAAATAAAAAATAAAAAATAAAAAATAAAAAATAAAAAATAAAAAATAAAAAATAAAAAATAAAAAATAAAAAATAAAAAATAAAAAATAAAAAATAAAAAATAAAAAATAAAAAATAAAAAATAAAAAATAAAAAATAAAAAATAAAAAATAAAAAATAAAAAATAAAAAATAAAAAATAAAAAATAAAAAATAAAAAATAAAAAATAAAAAATAAAAAATAAAAAATAAAAAATAAAAAATAAAAAATAAAAAATAAAAAATAAAAAATAAAAAATAAAAAATAAAAAATAAAAAATAAAAAATAAAAAATAAAAAATAAAAAATAAAAAATAAAAAATAAAAAATAAAAAATAAAAAATAAAAAATAAAAAATAAAAAATAAAAAATAAAAAATAAAAAATAAAAAATAAAAAATAAAAAATAAAAAATAAAAAATAAAAAATAAAAAATAAAAAATAAAAAATAAAAAATAAAAAATAAAAAATAAAAAATAAAAAATAAAAAATAAAAAATAAAAAATAAAAAATAAAAAATAAAAAATAAAAAATAAAAAATAAAAAATAAAAAATAAAAAATAAAAAATAAAAAATAAAAAATAAAAAATAAAAAATAAAAAATAAAAAATAAAAAATAAAAAATAAAAAATAAAAAATAAAAAATAAAAAATAAAAAATAAAAAATAAAAAATAAAAAATAAAAAATAAAAAATAAAAAATAAAAAATAAAAAATAAAAAATAAAAAATAAAAAATAAAAAATAAAAAATAAAAAATAAAAAATAAAAAATAAAAAATAAAAAATAAAAAATAAAAAATAAAAAATAAAAAATAAAAAATAAAAAATAAAAAATAAAAAATAAAAAATAAAAAATAAAAAATAAAAAATAAAAAATAAAAAATAAATAAAATAAAATAAAATAAAAATAAACAAATTTTTTTATACATCTTTTAATTATTATTGTTTTTTCTAGTTAGTGAATTATTGATTTCTTTTTTTTTTAATGTCTGGAGGAAGAAGCCTCCGGAAGTTGGTCTGGATTATGGTGGCATTTTTGCTTTTTGTTAGGATTGGAGGAAGAACTGTATTCTTTGTGATGTATGCGGCTGGAAAGTGTATATGGGTTGTAATGGTCAGGGACCAGAGTAAAAGGTAAATTTTGGGAAGAAGTGGAAGAATCCGGGATAGAGTGTTGGAAGATGTGCTTGATTAGTCTAGACATCTTCCAGTGGTCATCAAGGAGCTGTTTTTAGAGATTCTTTTCAAACACATTCAATGGACCATGGAGAGCAAAGGCCTTAAGCATGTTTGAACACATCATGCTTAAGTGTTGTTTCATGTTGGTGTAATCCAGCATTAAGGTAGTTTCTAGAGGTTGGTCAATCCCAATTGTAGTTTCAGGAGGTGGGGTTACAACTATACAGAAGAATCGGATCAGTAATTGCTCTCTGTTAAAGAAATTGGATTTATTAATTTAGTACTTACAGATTGGGAGCTCTTCAAATTTGTATGGGGCCAGAATCTGGACTGTTGAAGAATGTTGAAGGAGGATCAACCAGATAGTGGTATTGATTCTCATTATCATTCTCTAAATGGTGTTGGGAAGATGGACTAGAAGGAGGAAATTCCTGTGGCCTGGTTGGAGCAGCAGGGCTGCTGTTGTTGTTATGGATATTATTATTGCATGGCCCAGTTGGGTTGGACACTGGTGGTGGAGTACCAGGGTTGTTGAAGAAAAGACCAGGAGAAGGTTTCCTGGAAGCTTATTGTGATTTTCTAGATGAAGATCTAGAAGAAAGGGAACTATTAGAGGAATAATTGGCGGCCAGAGGAGAGGTGTAGTTAGTTCTTCTTGGTGGAACAGGAGATTTTTGTTTGGGAGCAGTGTTGCATGCTCTGGTTTTTTCAGGAGGTCCTCTGGAAGGCCTTCTAGTGATGTTGGAATTTTTGGGGTTGTCTGAGGAATAATTTGTGTGTGTGCACATTGATCTGGGAGCACTAGGATGTTGTTGCGTAGAGTTGTTGGTATTTAATGGTGGATTTTGGCTGTTATCTGGCTGAATTTGGGAGTTTTGAGCCTGCTTTTTGCTTTCTGGCAAGACGGGGGGTCCTCCTGGATGCAGCCTAGCAACCTGGGAGCTAATTTTGAAGCTGATTTGGCTAAATTTACTGGGGTAAAAGCAGATTCTTGAGAAGATAAAGCAGGTCTTTTAGGGAGTGTTTTGGGAATAGGACAGTGTGATCTTCTGAAAGGAGTGGAAGATAAAGAAGAGGAAGCAGGTCCAAGTTCTGGTGACCTGGTAGGAGATCTGGAAATATATTTATGGGAAGGTGAAGGCAGAGGTATTGAATAGCTGGGGACTCTGTCACATCTTTTCTTTTTAGAGTTGCAAGAATCACAGGCTCTGTTATAGAATTTGGCCTGAGGAGTTGAAAGAGTATAAGTACAAGGCCTGAAAATGTGGATGCACTGTTTACAAGCATAGTCTTTTGGAGCAGTGAAGAAAGGAAGGTCCAATGTGTCAAAGTCTGAGGATTCAGCCATGATCTGTGAAGGAACAAAAATAAAAGAAAAGAGATGAAAGAAAATTTTATCAGTGATGGTAGATGATGAAGAGAGTGGAAGTTCAGCAGGTGTGCTGCAGAGCATTGTGCATGAAGTTGGCTCCGCCCTTATATGAAAAATGTGTTTAGTCCTTCAAGAATTTAAAATGACCACTGGGGAAGTCCGTCAAGACTTTAAACTGAACACTGTGGTCAGTCCATCAAGACTTTAAACTGAAGATTGGTATAGTCCCCCAAGACTATAAACTGAGGATGGTTTAATGGTGGAGTCCTTCAGGACTATAAACTCATAATGGGAGCTGGTGTAATTCTGGCAGAGGGCATCCAAGGGGGGAGTCTCTGAATTTCGTTAAGGCAAGTGTCGGGGTAACTGATGAGCTGGCTGCTCTGTAGAAATGTTACCTCAGAATGTTAGTTTGTTTCTTTGGTCTTAAATATTTTGATCTCTGGTTCTGTCTTTTTGATTCAGGTTTTGGAGTTCCTCAAGACTATAAACTGAGGGTTTTTGAGTCCCCCAAGACTATAAAATGAGGGTTGTTAGTCCCCCAAGACTTAAAACTGAGGATTAGTCCCCCAAGACTTTAAACTGAGGAAATTTTTTTACTTTTTATTTCTAAATAAAGATTTTCAGGCAAGAAGCAATTACAGAATAGAATCAAGAGATGTAACAAAATGTCCAGCATTGGCCTTGAACTGGTGAATGAGGTTCTTCCTTTTCTCAAGTTCCTGTGGATTCCTGGAAGGATTGGATTGTAAGTAATTTAGAATGAGATGCTTCTGTTGAGAAGAATGTTGTTTGAATTTGTCTTTGATGGTGGGAAATGGATTAGGTGAGGGTGCTTCAATGGTTCCCACATTGTTGTCATCACTTTCAGAATGGAAATCACCACGCAATATGGGGGGCGGACTTGCTAGCAAGTCCGCAACCTTGAACCCTAATTCATATCTTTTTGAGCACACATTGAGGAAGTGATGAAACCATCATGAAGAAGTATTGAATTTACTTTGAACACACCTTGAAGCTCATGTGAACACTCACTGATGAGTAAATGATTATCTGTTGAGAACATGTTGAAATCACATTCTCAATAATTGAAACAAAGTTTCATTTTAGACAGTCCAATAAAATTTCCAAGTTGGGGTTTTCAACTTTTCAGATTATTGTTATATAAATGTTGTTTACCAAAAAAAAAAAGAAAATAAGCCAATGATGCCCTAAAAAAAATTATTATTATAAAGGTATAAAAGAAGAGTTTTACTTATAATATCTTCTCATTCAGAATATTCTTGTAATATATCATTTTTCTCAATATTAAATAAGCAGGAGAACTTTATAATAGCTAATATACAAAAATTATTAGTGATAGACAGGAACAATTATAAATAATATGAATAAATTTTGGTGAATGAATAATAATTAAGAGGAGACATAATCTGTACAAACATTTAAACAACCAGGAAAAAAGTGAAAATATGTTTATAATACTTGAAAATATTTTTATCTCCTCGCCCCTAACCCCCCATATTCTAATCCACTCTGAAAATTAAGGGGAAATTGTGACCCAGCCAGTATGTATAAATTTTTGACAAGGTTATCCTAATCTCATGCTATGGAATTTATTCAATTTTTATCAGGCCATTCTCCTGTAAAGGTACCTTAACCAATTCAATGCTTCACCTTCTCCAAACTGCCTCATAAGCCCCTTATGGACCAAAAATAATCAAGAATGTGTCATCCTCCCCTTTCCTGCTCACCAAAAACAATTCTGTGCCCTTTTGAAAGTAGCACAACAGCTTAAAGATCCCATTGACACTATAAGTCTTATCTGTCACTCTCCCACTGCCCCATTAGTTGGGGTATTTGTTTTTTCAATCTGGTAGATTTTCAAATATTGTTCCTCTCATGCAATAATCTTTGATGCTGCGGTTTTCCTTCTTTTTTTTGCTTCTTGTTATGTTACAATGCCACTGTCATCATGTATTTACAATTAACTTCTCCATATAATTCATAACCAATTCTGGTTGAAATTGTATGAAATTGAAAGAATATATGTCCGATATAGGAAAAATTTAAATAAATAATTGAAGTTAATCATTGACTTACCAATGGTTATCATAAATTCTACACAAAATCATTTTTTTCAATTTTTTTTTGTCATTGTTCAAACATTTTTGAGTTGGTAGTGTACATTCTATTCTACAAAATCAGAAATATTCAACTAACTATAGTTAGAAATTGAAATGTAGGTGATTAAAATTGAATTAAGAAATATTAAATATTTTTTTTGAATTTAAAGATTTAAATATTATGCATGGATTTTTGTTTGACAGAACATCACTCTTATTTACATGCCAAATGTTTTTTGACGTTGAAATTTGCATATTATCCATCTCTGAAGTTTGCTCATTTTATTTGCTTGCCCTCACTTATTTCTATGACTGAGTCTTAATTTGATATTCTTAAATTGTCATTATTCATCAAAAACGAACTACCTACGCTTCCTCCAACAAACTCTTCGACCCCTTGACTTGCTTCTGATCACTTCCTACAGAACCTGTCAATAATTAATTAGTAAGTTTTTTTTTGGGTGGCTCATCAATGACTGTTTCTCTCTTTTTTTCTCTCTTTAATTATTTTTATATCGTTTCACTCTCTCATTCTCATTTTTTGGCCTGTATTTCTCTTTCATTTTCATTTCCTGCCTCTTTTTGTTTTTTATTTCGTTTCTATTCTTATATTTAGTTTGTTTAACTCCTGTCTCACTTAGTGCCTGCCAGACAGCTGTCATTTTAATCGCTGTCTGGCTGGCATCTTAAAAAAATTCTTATCCTGACCCTGCCAGCCAGCATACCAATTACTTTTAAGCTGGCTGGCAGGCATGTGCAAGTTTGCAAGGCACTTGCCACCCTTTTCTGGCAAGCATCACCCCCAAAAATCAATCGCTTGCTGTATGCCAGACAGCAAGTTGCTGCCTAGCTGTCTGGCATGTAGACAGCAAATCAATTGTACATCCCTGCCAGCCAGCGACAAAGTCACATCGCAGCTGGCTGGTAGGGTGATGTAGCGTTCAAGTCGATCAATCGATCAACTTGACGGCTGCCTGACAGCCAAAAAAAATCTGTATGGATGGCTGACAGGCAGCTGTCAAGTCTATCGATCAATCAATCAATTGATCAATCGATTGATCGATCAATCAATTGATCGATCAATTGATTGATCGATCAATCAATTGATTGATCAATCGATCAATTGATTACCACTGCATGCTACATCAACCTTCCAGCCAGCAAGTTAATCATTTTCTGCTGGCTGGCAGGCAAATCATCTTCTCAAATATGAATTTTCATCTCCTTCCCCTCAATATTTTTTAAACTTGCTGACATGAAGCAAGCAAGTTGCTCAAGCAAATTGATCAAATATGATCAATTGAAATCACAACTTGCCAGCTAGCAAGCGATATGCTTTTCAGCTGGCTGGCAGGCATTTTCAGGTTTCCACAAAAGCATAGATTCGCTTCATTCCTTCCAGCAAGCTAAGCATCATATTTCCTGCCGAAAGGAAGTAGAAATTGATGCATTTCCCCAACCACTCAATCTGCTACCCTGCCAGCCAGAAACCGAATTGGTTTGTTTCTAGCTGGCATGAAATTAGGGGCTAAACAAATCATTGATTCACCCAACCTGCCAGTCAGCTTACAAGCGATTTGCTGGCTGGCAGGTACTTGCACCTATTTTTGGCTTGCCAGCCATCTAAATATTGAATAGATGGCTGGAAAGTGGTCAAAATAATTGATTAACATTGTAACCTTCCAGCAAGAATATCATTCAAGATTGCTGGCAGGAATTTGATAGCAGGATGTATCCCCCTGCAAATAATAATGTGATGATTGGTTTCCATCCAACAAAGAGTGAGTTAATTGCTAGGAAGCAAGTGATATATATCCATCACATTTTTCGACATTCAATCTAGTAAATATAAGACTAGATGTGTTCATGGATTGTATCGATTAGCAGCAAGTGGTCTACAAGAATTTGAATTTGACCTTCCACACAGCTTAACATTAAATTTGTACCTTTTTGTGTGATAAATATGTCTATCCTAGCTCATTCATGAAACAAGTATGATTTTTGGAGATACTTGTGGGGAATTTTTGCCTTTGCAACTTCAGTTACTATTTTTTCTTGCGAAATTGCAAGCTGAGTGCAATTTTATAGCACCCCATCTTCTTTTTTCTGCCAGCCATCCAGAAAATATCTACCTGGATTGCTTGAAGATATTTGGTGAATAAAAACAAACTACTATTGAAAGGTTTGAGCATGTTATTCAGGCAAATATATTTTTTGATATATGGCATGATGAAGTACGTAAATATTACAAATAATTTTAGTGAATGAATGAATTGATTTTACATTGTTAAACGTAGTATGAGTGGTTCTGATATTGACTTGGATTTTTTTCTTCAGGTTCTGTTTCACTCATATCTATTTAATAATATTTATTGATTCAAAATTATATCATTGCGTAAATAAAGGTATGTAAAATTATTGTTTTTCCATCAAAGAAAATTCTTTAAAATTTTTTGTATTATTACATGATTGAGTTCTAATGCAGAAAGCATGTTGTTAGAGCATTATTGCCCCTCTTAGTAACTCAATCAAGTAATATATACAAAAAAATGTTTTAAATAAATAAAAGATTTTGCTAATTTTTTTTTAATTTTCTTTTACATGCTCTTATTTGGGAACAGAAGCTGCACGGTATAAAAGGTATGTAAATGGTTATAATTTTTAAAAATATTACTTTATAATTGTCATAATGGGAAAATATTACATGATTGAGGGCTAATGCAGCGAGCATGTTGTTAGAGCATTATTGCCCCTCTTAGTACCCTCAATCATATAATTTTTGCCAGACAGATTTTCATAAAATAATGGATATATTTACTAACATTATGAATTTTGGATGGCATTTGTTTAATGTAGGTTCAGTTATAGTTAGGGAAAATAGACGTTTTAAAAAAAGTATGTAAGTAATCTTAGGTTTTCTTCACATTTAATTTTGTAATTTGGGGTAATATATTACATGATTGATGACTGATGCAGCGATAGTGTTGTGAATTTAATATTGTTGCTCAAAGTCATTCAATCAAAAAATATTTAGACAAGAGATTGTTTAGATATAGTAATTATTTGTACAAATACTTTTTATTTTATTTTTATTTTTGTATTACAGATTTTCTTCTGTACACAACAACAACTGGAATATTAATGAAAGTATGTGGATTTTTTTTTGTTAATTGTTCTCTTGAAGTTATGGGAATAGTAAATGTTATGTGATTTATGACTAATGCAGCATGCGTGCTGTTAGAGCGTTATTGCCCCTCTTAGTCACTCATTCATGCAATGATAACTTAAAAGTAATAAATTTCATTTGAGTTTTAATTAACGTTTCGTTCTTGTTTTTTTTTGGTTACAAAATAGGAGGTTGAAAATTTATGGATTAAAATAAATTAATGTATGTCAAAGTATCTTCATTTTATAACAAAAAATTGTCTAGTGTTTGATTAGTATGAAATAACATGATTGAGGTTTAATGCAGCGAGCATGTTGTTAGAGCATTATTGCCCCTCTTAGACTCTGAATCATGTTATTTCAACTCAAACATTTAATTTATGTAATTTAAATGATTTAGAAGTCATATACTGACCATGAATTTATATCTGAATCGAAGTTTTAGTAGAGTAACCCATGTGTGATTCAGAAGAAGACTTTGTGAGAAAGGATGGTAAAGGAAAAAATTGAGGGAGAAGGGCACGGAAGAAAAAACATCCAAACAAAAATGGAAAAAGAAATATTATGGCAAGTAAAGAAGCAGAAGAGGGGGGAATTAGTGTAATAGAAGGAAATCTGATGTTTGGTAGACAATTGAAAGTAAAACCAATACACAAGACACAATATGGAGCATTAAACCCACAAGATTTCAAGCAGCTGAATGAGGGAACATACTTCATCCAGCCCAGAAAAAGAGGTGTACGACCAATAATTATATCATCGATTTCGTTGGAGCAGTTAAAAATGCTCAATAAACTTGACGATACGAGACAGGCCATGAGAGATCTTCAACTTTTGGAGCATGTGGTCTCATGTAACGGACCACAAGAAAGTGGAGTAATGTTTGCTGAAGGAATTTTGATGGGATGCTCGATTCCTCTCGATTTAAGTAAGCATTTTTTCATGTTTTCCAATTATTTAAACATTAATAGACTGTATTAGGGCAATATGTGAACAAAAATATTACAAAAGCTGAAAGAGATCAAGCAAAAAAACGATTATCAATTTTTTATAGATTTTTCTTTCAGTTGTTGTCCAAGAAGTTATATGAGGAAGCACGGGTATTGTCAAAAGAGTTAAATATACCGGGTTGGGAAGAGGAAGAGGACTTTTTTTTTGGAAATCTGACATGGACCACGGGGATTAATGGTAATGGATACAGTAACACTCCGCACTGCGATAGGGATGGGAGTCGATATGCATTTGGGATTTGGTACCCCAAAAATACGTATAAAAATGAACTCGATGAGCGCCCATACAATAAGAATAAACCACGACAAGAAGGAGGAGAGTTTATTTTCCCAGAGTTGGAGACGAAAATAAACTTCAACAACTGTGATGGACTATGGTTGATACTTTGGCCAGGGAATGAAGTACTGCATTACACATCAAAATGTAATGAGGAATAAGGGTTCACACGTCTGGGATCATCAATTCAAGTTTCCAAGAAGCTATTCAATGGACTTGAAATTTTTTCTCTTCTAGGAATAGACGTTCCACAGTACATTGCAACAAAAGACAAAACGACAAAGCTAAAATTATTAAAAGAAAAAATTAGAACGACACTACAAAACGAAAATCTGGCAGATAAGGATCATGAAAAACTCATAACTTATCAGAAAAGTGTTGATAATTCTCTTAAGAAGAAAAGAGATGGTAAGAACAATATTAAATAAAAATAATATTAAGCATTTTTTAAAAGATGAAAATACTGAGTATATCATATGTAGGTTCTGAAACTTTGAAAAAGTAGTGTGAAAAGGTAGAGTAAAGTGATGGATGTGGGTTGAAGGAACAAAATGAGGGTAAAGAATGTTATAAAAAAAGGTTATGGAGGTATGTGTATATAAGGATCTATGTGAGAGCACCAGAAAGAAATTGAATAATGAGGTTCCACTAAATTAAGAAAAGCAGTATAGAGAGAGATAGTGAAGTTTACAAAAAGGGAGTAATCATATGTAAAAGGGTTTTGTTAACAATGTATATTGATGTATTGAGACTGAAGGAGAGATATGTAGTTGATAGTGAAGTCATTAAAATGACATAGATAGCACAAGCACAGTAACATAAAACTAGAGAATATAATAGAATCTTATGTAGATGTTAAAGTACATGGTAAAATAAATATGAAGATGATCAAATAAGGAGATACAAAGAAAATATTATCAAGGAATTATAAATGATGAATAAATTTTCAAGGAGGTTGAAGGATGGTAAATATTAATATAGATGTGATTATTAAGAAAATATTATTAATGATGTGATTAAAGGATAGGACCATTTCAGCAGGTAAAAATAACAGGACAGACACTGATTAACTGCTGCTGGTCAAGGCACACTTCTACAAATTTCATAAACATTTTGAATTGAAGCAAAAATACACATGTTTACGCTGATCTTTGCTTTAAGATCAAGGTGCACCTTTTCAATTTTTAATAACAATGTGTTAAAAGCAAACAATATAGTGGTAAACCAACTCATGTGTACCCTGATCTTCGTGCAAAGATGAGGGTACACTTCTCAAAATCTCTGATACACTTTTTATCAAGGCCAATATACAATGGTGGACTCTGATGTTCGGCCGAAGATGAAGGTCCACCACTTCAAATATCACTGAACACATGGTTGCAGGCAAAAATACCATGGTGTACCCTGATCTTCGGCCGAAGATCAGGGTTCACGTCTTCAAATTTCAAGAAATATTTGAATAGGAGAAAAAACATATGTACCCTGATCTCTGTGTGCAAATCAGGGTACACATCTTCAATTTTCACACACAATGTGTAGAAAGGCAAAAATACAATGGATGCCTCTGATGAAGGTGTTAGAAAAAGGGTCATTTATTTTCAAATTCATGAACAATTTGAATACAGGGAAAAATGAAAGGTGAACCCTGATCTTCGCGCGAAGATCAGGGTACACCTCTTCAAATTTCAACAACATATGAGTAGGAGTAAAAATCACAGGTGGGCATCCATCTAAAGCAAACAATAAAGGTCAACTATTCCAAATTCAAAGATGAACACTGTTATTTTAGTTAATATAAAATAATATGATATATAGTCTTTGATTGTTAGAATTTGAAGTAATTTTGTTCATGTATAAATTATAACAAACCAACCATGATTAATCTGCACAGGTCAAGATTTACATGTGGTTTTCGAAAGTATATTTTAACTTCACTTAATAATCTTTCAAGGAAAATCTTACCTGCAGGGGAACATCAGATTCCTTCATTGTATTTTTGCATTATTTTAAATTATATGAAAAAAAATTTAGAGGTGTACACGGATTTTTCCCTGAAGATCAGGGTCCACTATGGTATTTTTGCCTGCAACTATGTGTTCAGAGAGGTAGACCTTCTTCACAAGCGGAAGATCAGAGTCCACCATTGTATATTGGCCTTGATCAAAATTGTATCATAGATTTTGAGAAGTGTACACTGATCTTCGCGCGAAGATCAGGGATACACTTGTGTTTCTTTGCTGTTATTCAAAAAGTACATGAAAATTAATGATGTGTACCCTGATCTTCAGGAAAAGATCAGAGTCCACCTTTGTATTTTTTACCTGGACTAAATTGTATGTGAGATTTAGACAAGTGAACCCTGATCTTCGCACGAAGGTCAGGGTACACATGTGTTTTTTTGCCGTTATTCAAAAACTACATGAAAATTGATGATGTGTACCCTGACCTTCGCGCGAAGATCAGGGTTCACCTTTCATTTTTCCCTGAATTCAAATTGTTCATGAATTTGAAAATAAATGACCCTTGTTCTAACACCTTCATCAGAGGCATCCATTGTATTTTTGCCTTTCTACACATTGTGTGTGAAAATTGAAGATGTGTACCCTGATTTGCACACAAAGATCAGGGTACATATGTTTTTTCTCCTATTCAAATATTTCTTGAAATTTGAAGACGTGAACCCTGATCTTCGGCCGAAGATCAGGGTACACCATGGTATTTTTGCCTGCAACCATGTGTTCAGTGATATTTGAAGTGGTGGACCTTCATCTTCGGCCGAACATCAGAGTCCACCATTGTATATTGGCCTTGATAAAATTTGTATCAGAGATTTTGAGAAGTGTACCCTGGTCTTCACGTGAAGATCAGGGTACACTTGTGTTTTTTTGCTTCTATTTCAATCTGTTTTGGAATATCAATTTGGATTACCCTTAACTACCATTATAGGTTAGAGTACACATTTTTTAATTTGAATGTGTTCACATTATTCTTTCTCTTTTCTTCATCTAATTATATTTTTGATGAGTATATTATATTCATTATTCCTTACCTTTGTATACTTCTATTATTATCAGGAATAACACTGCTGCTTTCTTTCTATGAATGAATATATCATTTAATCATTCGACTTATGAGTTTTTACATTTTTTATGATTCTGTACTTCATATTTAATTGTTGATGTTTTTTCAATTACCTATTCTTCTTTTCTAACACTTTATACTCATTAAATACATTTATAACTGTCATTTTATTTTTTAAAGTTGTTTATAATTCTTATTTCTCCATCTTTCCACACTTCATTTGCATACCTCATATTTATTATTATTCACATTTATTTTTAATCCATGTATTATAATTATTGCACATTTTACATAATTCTTGCATATTTCTTATTTCCAAATTTTTTTAATTTTTAATTTTTTTATTATTATTTTGAAATATTCATATTATTGTAGCTATTTACATCAATATTATATCAAGTATAGCATCTATTTATATAAATATAATCAATATTTACTCTTTAATACTTGGAGTTTGAAAAAAATATGTATCAGGTTGGACTATTTTCCAATGATCCAAAAAATCAGCAGTTATTGCACGAGCTATTTCCAAGTGTGATGGCATACAGAAGTCTTTCGTGTTTGCTGGATTTTTGATAATTTTGTAAAAAAGACCTATGATGTAGCTATTGAGATTCTTCCATATACGTTCTTCTGAATTAAATGTGCAATTACTTTTTTTGCAAATACAATCAACCTGACTTATAAATGCTAAACAATCACTGATACTTGCAAATCTATAATCATGCGAACATATAAATAAACCCCTTACCCCATCTATCAAATACATAATAAAAGGTTGAAAGTTATGATTTGCTGTGCTTTGTTCAATCTGAATCAGTGACCTTTCTTCTGCATTGTTGGATCCAGACTGAATCAATTGTCCACCGTCTTTTTCTTTTCTTTTCCGCTTTTCTGAAGCTGTTTTCGGTTTCGCCTGTGATCTTGCATACAATGACAAGTATGACTTCAAACAGTTGGATATGACATTTTGAAATTGTAAAAGCGGCGTCATTGAGTTGGTCATGGCTTTGTACTTCTTCATCTCACTTGCTGAACTCGAAATTGGTGGAGTCTTGTTCATAAGTTTGTCAATATGATCGATTAATAGAAGACTTCGTGTTACCGGATCATCATTCTCAATCATTTCGGGTGGAGGTGCCTGATGTGTTTCGTTTGCCATTAACTCTAGAGAGGAGGCAATCAGTGTCGACCAGTACTGTTGAGAATGTGGGCTGACAAATTGACATCGACTAAGCAAACGAAAAAGGTGGGTTTCTGGATTTGATGTCTTCTTTTTGCACAAGTCCCCATAAGTTTCATTCAATGATTTTGCATTGAACTCGGCAAGTTTTGAAAAGTCAATTTGATCGGTCGAGTACCATGGTTGCGTAGATTCATTTAAATCCAAAAATTGAGGGCCTACAATAAGAGTCATAAAGTTAATAAATACAAAAATTATATTTTCAATAGTGAAGAAATTACCCAATTCATTGATGACTTTAACCCATTCTGCATGAGTGCCTTGGGTGAAATGAAACGAGAACGCATCAAACGACGGTGTAAAAATCTTCTCCGTTCCTCGAAAATTCAGAAAGAATGTGATTGCATTCCATGCCTTGTTCACCTTTTGCCAGCTGATTTTTCCTTCAAAAAAATAATAAAGTTCTTTGATATCTGATTTTAAATCCATATCTTTCAACAAGGACGGCTCTTTTGATGCAGAAGATACTACAGAAATGTTAAACATTTAGCCACATTTTTTTTTGAATAAAAATATTAAATACACATACTTAACGGTTCCGTTTGAGAATGTGGTACCGCATCATCCCTTGCAGTTGTTTCTTCAGCGGCAGATGATATCTCTCTGTTGTGATCGTCACTGGCAATGATTGGTGTTTCTTTTTTCTTTTGTGAATTTTCTGCATCTATGTCTGTAAATATTATAAAAAGAAATGTGTCAGTTTCACAAAATAAATTTTAAATTATCAGCTATGATATTATATTCATCTTTTACCTGCTGCAGATTCACCTTGATCGTTTTTCCTAAAGTTAAATTGCACAACAATAGTTTATGAGAAGGGATATCAGTATATCTCATGAAAGTTGTATGATTAAAATTATACTTACAAATTACTTGATAACAGTGGGTCTTCTTGTCTTTCAGATTCTTCTTCTCCATCAGGAGTAGGAGATGAAGAATATTCTGGAACCAATGAGGAGCTTAATGAGGTACGTGCTCTTTTTGTCCGATGAGTATGCTCCAACCTCTTGTTTACATTTCTTGAAGCACTACCCGATTCTGACTCTTGTGGCTCCTTGAACTTAATATGAGAATCTTTGGGAACTTTCTTAGTATCAAGATATGCTAATAATTATGAATAATAATGTTTTAGATTCAATAAAAATTAAAGTATGAAATTACTCACATTTTTTTTGATGTTTAAGAAAGTTAAGAAACGATAATTCAGAGTCCACATATGCCTTGTGAACTCTCATTTCTTCCAACTCCCGAACAAAAGATGCTGCTCGCTCCTCCATAATATTGAGTTTTTCATAGTATTCTTCAGCTGTAATCTCAATAATTTCTGACTGAAGTGCTGGCTCCCTAGATTTTGATTGTAATGGATTGTTTGATTGGAGTGAAAATTTTTCAAAAGTGGAAGTCTCATTGAAATTTTCTTTTATTTCTTGAGCATCTACATACAAAATGAAAATTAAGCTTTCACATAAATAGTTTTTTATCACTGACTTATTACTAACCGGGTGATGGTGTTGCATTTTTCTTAGAACCTAAATACGGGACTGATGATAGCTTGGAACTTGAGTCTGACATGCTATAAGATTATAAAAAAGTAGAATGAAGAGAACAATAATCTTTATTAATAGATGAATTATTTAAATTTAACTAATCTATCAAATGGAGAAAATATTTGAGATCAATAATGTCTTGTTTTATTTAGACAAATGTGGGATGATGTGAAAAAACTTTGAAATCAGACTCCCTTATATAATTATTGAAACCTTCATTCTTAAGTTACGGTAATGTTTTTCCCTGAGCGAACTATTGTGCAATTTGAAAATTGTGATTGCATATGCAACCCCCATTGTTTGGTTGTTAGGGAATATTTTTCAAGGAAAGACAGGCGAAATGAATTTCAAACTAAACATGCATTGTAAATAATTATCCAGCTAAGCACTAAGTCCTTTAATAACTATACTTCAGCTGGTTAAGCAAAATTCAAATTAAAGGATTTTCCATACATTAAAATTTCTAACATTCCTCATGAAGAACATTTAAAATGAATTGAACATCACTTAAATGGCCTTAGGCATATGCACCATACACTTGAACTATTAAAAAAACAATTATGGAAAATTCACCAGACTAAGTTTGAATATGTACCAAACTTTGCCCCACAACAAGCTCCCACCTGTGTTCAACCAGAGTTCAGCATGAGTTTGGCACAAGTTAACAAGGAACTTAAACATTTTTTAAGTGATATACTTCAAAATTTTGTTAGGAAAAAAATTTGCCACATCAAAATCACCTTAAAAATTATACAATGGCTAATATAAATATTCAATCCGAATCAAAACAGTTATTCAAGATTACATTGAACATTCGTTAAACATATTGATTCAAATTGGAATGAAACTTAGCTTTAAGTGAAATAATACACTTTCAAATTTTTGCTTCTTAATGCCAGTTGACCTACCTTGGGTTGTCTAGTATTCATGTACTTAAATGTAAAATTATCATTAGACTTTTTTATTCCACTATTGCATATCTTTGATCACTATGATTATCCAATGCATTTGTTCCAACACGGCACATATCACAGGTACGCACCTGTTTGTCTCAATCAAACCTTTATATACTTAATTGTTCTATCATAAGAATTCGATGATTAAAACTTAAAACATTTCATTGCACTTTTGGCTCATTTACATTTAAAGATATATTTAAAAATAAAACACTTTTTTCTTACTATTTATAATTAGATTAGGAAAAAAGCTGGTCGGCTAATAAATACAATTTCAGCATAAATCCCCTTTAAGAACAACTATGTAATATCTACAGTAAACAATATATTTCTTATATGTTATATGAAAGAGCTTCTTATAAATATAATTATTTACATAAATTATTCAAGCTCAAATAAATCTTTTCTAAATCAACTTCATCTTTAGCTGCAAGAATATCACTTTTAATCTTATTTAGATTATTTAAAAAATCACTTGAGTAAAATTTTTTTGGTAAATTTCGGGGAACACCAATTATACCATTTTTTGAAGATTTTTTCTCAGAAGAGCGCTCATATGTCTTTTTATACTGGAGAAGAGCCCTTTGATTTGTTGCTAAAGAAAATTCTATTTTTTCAAGTAAATGGATACACTCAGTGAGTCTTTGGATTCTCCATGCAGGTATTACACGTATGGGCGGCTTTGTAGACTCTTTTTCTTCATCAATATCTGATGTGCATTCAGTTTTCAAAAAGAGGGCAATAAAATCTTCATTTCCATGGCAGTATTTACCCGATATAGTCCAACGTGTTTCAGCTATCTAAAATGTTAAATAAAATCTTATCTTGTAAGTAGCTTTTATTCTGAAATATTAGGGGAAATTCTCACTTTTTTTCAGTGTCTTTGCACTTGTGCCTTGGAGTGGTTTATCTTCTTGATATCCGCAAGAGAAGTATCTTTTCTTCCTTTATACTTCCTCAAGTCTTTTCCTTTATTTAAAACCCACTGTTCAATGACAATGGAAATAAATTTGAATTTCTCTGCGTCCACACAATTCACCGTCTTAAGCCAAGTCAGTGCAAATTCTGCCAAAATTGCCGATACTACTTGATTCCAGACTGATCCTGAAAATGATTTGCATGACCATTCAAAAGTAAGTCTCAGGAATCCTTTTTCTTGTAAAGCCTGCTTAAGATTTCTCTTCAATGTCATCGGGACAGGAGGACCACCAGGAATGTTCAATAAATCACTTGTAGGCTGAAAAGCAGGCAAACCAATTTTTGCTCCAATGTGAGCAGCTGCAGTTCTAGCTAAATAGTCTTTATCAGCAGCAGTTTTTGGCTGATGAATTGAGAAAACCTTTTCAATTGCCTGTCAAAGTAGATTCTTTTTGTTCTGAGTCCAATTAAGCCAATTTTTAACCTCCTCTTCAGTTGGGCTTTCTGGATAGTGATTCAGTTGTGTCGGGCCACCCAGGCACACTCTTAAGAAGTGATGAATATTTCGGCTGATTGTTTCAGAACTTCTGGGTGCATTTCTTGCTTTCGAGATGGATTTTATGACTTTTTCTTGACGACCCTCTGCTGTTCTTCTCTCAGCCGCTTTCCTTTTTTGCTCCTTAATATTATTTCGTAGCTTTGGATCAAAAGTGCCTACAAAACAGGGAAAAAAATTAAATCAGTCATTAAAAGTACATTTGCATTTATCAAAATAATTTCAAGTACTCAACTAGAAAATTCAGGTTCATCTGGATTTTGTTCAGTATTCTTGGGCAAAAAATCATTCAGTAACCCGGCAACAAATTCAGCATTCTTAGCAGCCCCATTTTGATTCGTCTGTTCCTCTAAATTTTGATGCAGAGTATTTTTCTGCCTTTGGTCGTTAGATGTAGATGTAGAAGGACCAGCGTGGGGGTTACTGTTACCATCATTATCTTCTGAATTCTCGTATTCCACATCCATATCCATAGTTCCATTATCAATAATAGAATTTAACAATTGACCTATTTTTTGTGAAATTGAAGTCAAATT
Source organism: Hemileia vastatrix (assembly GCA_030280995.1). Classification (NCBI taxonomy): domain Eukaryota; kingdom Fungi; phylum Basidiomycota; class Pucciniomycetes; order Pucciniales; family Zaghouaniaceae; genus Hemileia; species Hemileia vastatrix. Next base: position 8,645,545 of record JASXTE010000015.1, read on the forward strand.
AGAAATATCAAATTATTAACTTGGCAGAATGATTTAGTAGATAACAATGTCTTACTCATATCAAAATCTTTGTCCATATTTTAATCCTTTACAATAATTTTTTTAAAAGTGTTGTTAATTAATCAGAGAAAAATTTATAAAGAGTTTTGGAATTGGGCTTGAAAATTGCCTTCCTAAACTGAAATGAGTATTATTTATACTTCCCACCTTACTTATTACTTTTTCTAAATTTTTTTATCTCTGTCGAATTCCTACCAAATTCATGTTTGATATCTCATAATGCTGAGTGATGTTTGGAATTATGCAACTATTTTTTTATATCACGTTGTTAAGGCATTGCTCAATCAAAAAAATCTTTATTCTCCCATTCTCCACCCAAAATTGTGCCATTCATCACTTTGCTTGCATTACCACTCCTTTCAAATGCCAAAGGATCAAAATTAACTCAAACTGCTTCTATTCAGAGTAATTAGTTTTGACTTACAATGGACCTCAACCCAACAGCCGTGATAATCTTTTCTTTCATACCAAAAGTTCCTCGCTGATGTTTCAGGATAGCTGCATGTCCTATTATCGACTTTTCACTTACAACAATAGCGGCGGCCTTAGAATCCCTGAGTACTCTGCTATTTAGAAGAGTATGACTCTCATAAGGATCCTTGTGTGTTTCGCTAGGCAGGATTTCTTTGAAAGGACTAACAATCGCCCAAACCTCTCCCTTTTCCTCTTTTGATGTGAATAACATATCAATCTGACCAAAACTCCAATCATCACAATATTTGAATTCGATTGTTGAGTTACCTTCATGCTTAGATTTTGTCATAAATCATTTTCCTTTTAACACAAAGCTTCTGAGTACTTGCACCACTCTTTCAACTTTGATCTCTGATAATGACAAATGCTGTCTTAAACTATCTTTTCCAATTCGTGCTTTTGCCCATTTTTGAAAAATTGCTTCATCCAGCGTAATACACTCTTTCACACTATCCAAATCTTTTGTCATTTTTTCATCTTTGTTTAGCTCCATGTTTTCTTCTTTTTCATACTGCATTAGAACTGTCTTGACATGCCAATACTTGAGAATCGTTTTTGGTATCTCATCTTACATACAAAATATGATATTAATAATTGTTAAATATTCAATGAAAAATTTTATTTTGACATACAAGAATGATGATTATTTGAAATACTTGAAAGTTTACCATTTATTCTTTCAGCTGCCCATGTGGCAGTATAAGCAGGTGGCCCAAATCGTTTTATCACATCAGGGAAATGCTGAGTTAGGTGGAGGTTTGGCTTTATCCTTTGATGTTTCCATCCACTCTGAAGACATTGACGGTATTCAAAAAGAAGGTTTTCTAAATCTTTCACCTCATCTTTTGATATTTTCTTCAGGGTTAGAAAGTTTGTAATCGAAATCAAAGTCGTCAATGATTTTAGTAGTATTGATTCTCTGGACGGTAATTCTAAGCCTGTTGAGCATCCCTGTGATGAACTTTGCTGAAACCAAAGTGGTATCAATGCAAGTGGATAGTAGACAGTATACAGTACATGCCACTCAGCTGCCTTTAGTGAACCTCCAGTTTTTGATCCCAATTTTTTCGGTACCCGTGTAAACCAAGAAGGAGTTATTGTCTGCTGAATAACCTTCCTTACCACTAGCAATTCATCTCCCGTTAATCTAGGGTCTAAAAAGTCTGCAGAATCTTTTACTTCTTTACTCAAAGCATTTTCATTTCCCTTAGCTGTCACGTGCGACCCCTCAGAAGAGTCTTCACTAGCTATTTTTGATGATTCGCCTTTAGTTCCACTCCGCAAATTATAACTTGAACTAACTGGGATACCACTCGAGTGATCAAAAAAGATGCTTGAAGAGTTTGACTGAGATTGGGATCTGAGGAAATAACTATCGGTTTTTTGACGCTTCCTTACATTAACACCCTTTTCACTCGCTATCATTTTAAGATTTAACTCAGTTAAAGGTTGCATACTACCACTCCTGGATGACAAGAATTCCAGCTTATTTTCTTGATCGGATTCATACTGCCGCTTTCGAGAACTTCTTACATCTTTCTCTGGATAAACTGAATCATCCAAATCTTAAATATTCCAATTCTCTGCCTTCTTCAACTTCTTTTCAAGGTCAATCGCTGCATCTTCAATTCGTAAAAACATCCTGCTGTGATCCTTAAGATTACCCAGCATATGGCAATGCATCATATCCAAAGCACAATATTCTATCGGTCTCCAGTAGCTCAATTCATTCAAAGCACTCCAGCAGACACCATGCTCTAAAACAATTTTTTCTTGTTCCCAATGTGTTGTTGCATTTTTCCATTCTTTCGCATGTTTCATGTGTTCTTCATGGGTCCGACAAGGAAATTTATTCACATCGTACTCATCATTTTCATTAATTGATAATAAACAGAAAGAACAAAATCGTGTTGCTGAGTGGCCAGCAAAGCCTGCTACTTTCCGAAGTGCTGGAATATCTGCAATTAATGGGAAGATTGCAGCTCAGATTTTTTCACCTTCTGGATGAGAATGTGTGGAGCTGACCCATATGCCTTCCCAAAGTACTTTGAATTCATCAACTAAAGGCTTCAAAAGATGGTAAAATTGTTCACTCGTTGGCTCATTTGGACCTGGTATTATCGAGAATAGAAATAAATTTTCTTCGCAATATCGTTCAGATGGTGGTAAGCTCATACAAATAAGCATAATCAACCCAACTGATTTCTGATGACTTCCAATCCGATTACCTCCAGGCCGGAACCAGTCCACGTATAAGCTGAACACCAAATTGCCAGGAGTCGAAGCAAAAGCAGAATAGCCATCCTCTGAAGCATTTGAATCTTCAGGGAAATTCTTCCAAATCTCCCCTTCCCAGATGTCATCCATTACATTAAAATCTGATCTTCTAAAAGATTTGCACTTTTGAGTCCCTTCATCAAAATCTTTCTGCTTCAATTTCATCGAAATCCAATCAACAAACACATTATATAGAAATATTTTTTTTGGCTTGTAAATGATTTTTTTTTCTTTGTAAGATTTAGTGTAAAGATCTTCATTACACTGCGGAGACTTTTCTTTTTCTGGTAACTGTTTCACATATTTTTTCGATGATGACATGAATACTTGAGTGCATGTTTTAATAGAAGGATGATCATCCAGATCAAATTCATAAAGAGCAAAACATTTAGCACAGCATGTCCTGGTGACAAGTGTCAGGTTGAGTTTAAGACGATGAAATACCGTTTCGAGTGACTGGGGAATTTTTTTAATGATTCCATCAACGTTCAATGAGCGATCATCACCAAGAATTTTCAAATTTTTTATTTGGTTTTTTAGGAAAGATTCACATCCTCTTAAGCTGAGTTTATTCAATGAATAAAGATTCGCTGCCTGTAACATTACTGATCGACTATACTTCTCCTCAGCTACCATGCTACACTGGCCAAGAATAGTGCCAGTTAACTTTGGAGTTAAAGAATTCGGTAACTAAAAAATAAATGTTTTAGATTTTATTCTCTAAACATTCTCTCCACATATAACCTTTGTCAATTTTAAAAAATGAAAATACCTGAGATGAACTGCCAGAATTTCCCTCCAACATAGAATCTTTAATACAGTCTGTATTAATTTTCTTTGCACATTCGGTTTGATGATTCTTGTAAGACTTTGCAGTTTTATATATAACTCCTGTTCGGTAGGTTCCAAGTGGCGTTAGATGAACCTTGAATGCACAACCTAATGTTGTACATTCACAAATTTTTGGCTGAAATGGCATTGATGAGGGATATTCAGAATTGGGAAAATGAATTTGAAGTTTGGGAGGGCAATTTCAAAAACCAACGTTGAAACTAATTTGTTTGTCCTAGATTTTCTAAATAATTATTATTTGCATTCGCATACTTGCTAATATGAATACAAATTTTATGCAAAAAATTAGAGTAAACTATCCAATTTATTTCCATGTTTGAATGTACTTTTATCAAGAGATTAATCAAAAAATAAATTTTCACCTCTAAGTACTTGAAAGGATTCATCTATCTCTACCATGAAAACAAAACTATTTGATATCTGGTGTTATTAATCTTAATTTATAATGGTTAGATAATTTTATTTATTATAATAATTTATTGAATTATCATTTATAGAAATATTAATATCTTAAAATGGTACCAAAATAATACATTTTTAGTTTTGCACAGGTTTCAATGAATAATCAATCCATCACATAATAATAATCATCATTGAAAAAATCATTTCAAGGATTTATATTCCTTTTGTAATAAAATATTGAAATTAATAATATATGAAAAATAACACAAATCTTTTTTGTTCCTAATTGATTGTATATATTTTATTCCTTTACCCATTTTACTCTTATCTCCTTTTTTCAAATATATTCAATTTTTCTTGCATCTTACCTACTGAAAATATATTGATGAAATTTCTGGGAGGAAGCAGCTGATATGAGTTAACCCATGTTTTTTGAGTTGGTATTAGTGATTAAATTTTGCTCAACCTCTAAAACAACTGTAAATTAATGTATTTTGAAACTCATTATAATCTTGACATTATTGATGAAATTATATAAAATAGTTCTATTATGAGATATTACTTACGTTCATTGATAATTACTTTTTTTTATCTTATGAGTTTTCCTTCCAATTCTTGGGTGGGAACTCTATTTTACGGCCGAAAAATAGAGTACACCTCATTGATTTGGGGCATCATGTGAGGTGACTAACTTTATGTTTTTTTTTAGGTCTGTGGGAATAAAAAATTGAACAAATGCTACATAAATGACTTTATTTACTTTGCCATTACTAAAATAATGGCCTTCTAATTCTACAACAGAATTATCATTTTCATCATAGGAACTAGTTCCATCCAGACCTAGAATTAGCATATAGAGAAATTACCCTCTAGATATGCTTTAAATTTTTTTCGAATATTCTTTCGTAAGCACTATTTTATGGGTTAATGATAAAATTCACCTCTTGCATTAGGTTTGACAATTGCAATTAATAGCCCGATGTTTTTTTGGTTCATTCAGAAGCATTAATTCAGAAATATTCCCATAAACATCTTTCAATTACTTACCTTTTGCAAAGATAAAGCCCTTGTCTTTTAAAAAAAATTCATGTAAACAATTTCAACTAACTCTTTTCAAGTATATGTTTTGTACATGCATATTTGATATCTCTTTATCATCCGGTTGTTCAATTGCTATCTTAATTATGAGTGGAACTTTTTAGACAAAGAATATTATTTATTTCAGAAAAATGTCATTTTGTAAATTATATTTACTTAATGTTGTTTGTTTTTATACTTCCCTTTCAGGGAATGCTCATTACTGCTACATATTAAAATGATCGATATTTTTTTTCTCAGTACACTCCTTTGATAACCATGCTTTCCTCCGATGTATGAGTACTCATCTCATGTAATACACTCAGTTTTTTAATTTATATTCCTTTTGATCTATTGTTTTTATGGCTTATTCCTGAGTGTATATTTGTTGTTTTTAGCAACCTCTTTGTAATATCTTCATGTCACTGTTGGAGCTATCATATAAGATAGATAATTTCCGCTCTTAGACTCCCCTCCATACTGTAGCATTTATTATACATAATTCTTTATAAATTATGCCTGATTATTGGTCTTACTTTCCTGCTGGAAAACCTCCCAGAAACTATCGTCAAATAAATAAAATATTTTCCGAAATTCTTCCTCCTTCTAATTCTCCTTTTTGTCGCTGCATCCATAGTTTTTGTAGAACTCTTATGCAAATATCTCCTACTTCAACATCTTGGAAACTCTTTCCTACAAATCACCAGATTTTTAAATGCTCATTAATTACACATGAATCTATTACATCCCCTGTACAGATTTGTTTAGCTTCAGGCTCTAGTGTTGTGACAGAAACGATTCCTCATTCATATTATGAAGCATTTCTCAATGATCTTGAATCATCAAACTTTCCAGGTCGTAATTTTGCTTGGAATCTGGAATGGCACTCTCACTGGAATCAGTGCTTTGCTCAACTTATTATCAAAAATTGGGACAATCCTTTCCGAATGATGGCTTTTGCTTCATACCCTATCGATCCAAACACAATTTCCTTTGCTAATCAAATGGGTGTTCTCCATCGATGGTTCCTTGGACAACAGAATATGCTTAGACTTGGACACTATTCTCCAGACCATTTGGAGAAAAAAAAAGCTCAAAAGTCTCGGTCTAGGATACGTAAAAAAGTCAGTCTAACATCTTTCATATTTTTTCGAGTTCTTTGCTGATAATCTCTTGAAGCTCTCTGTTCATCGTACAAACTTTCTCAAGACCCTTCCTATATGTTCAACAGCAAAAGATTTGTTTACTAATGTCAAATGCTGCTCTGACTCAGAAATCAATGAAGATGGGTCAATAAGTAAAGTATCGCTATCATGGAGATCAGATGAATTTTCAATTCTAGCACAAAATATCGATCTTAAGTCCCATGAAATGAGTCAAAAATCAAAAACATCATCATTGCCACTAAAAGATCTTGTTTCGATACAAAGGATACATTCTGTATCATTACCACCTTCTAGGCTTCGACAGGAATCAGTACCTCGATCTTTACCTCTTGACTGCTATGATAATAATTATTTAGCTACTCTCAATAATCAAGAAAAAAGAATGTTGAAAATTTCCAACCCAATAAACATCAATAATCTTCTTCAACTGACTGCTCCAACTTCTTCAACTCATTCAGATATTCATCAAGAACCATCTTTTTAAGCTGAAATGGTTCATCTCCACTATTTGGTACACTGAGCCTTGAAAATAAAAATTTAAATAATTAGTTTTCATTTTTTCATCAATATAAAATTTATTTTACATACATAGTTAACTTCTCCTTTTTTTTGAATGTTGTACATACTGAATTCAATACTCTTTCTCACAAAATATTTAATGACATGGACCTTGTTTTTTTGACCCATTCGAAAAAGCCGATCAATAGCTTGGGATTCTATTGATGGATTCCAGCTTGGCTCCTGCACAAATTCACAATAATAAAACATTCAATTAATAAGTGTTCCCAGTTGAATTTCTTGTATTAAGTGAAAATTATATGCTAAAATACCATTATGTAAACATTTTGTGCACATTTTAAATCAATACCTATCCCTGCTGACTTAATGGAGCCAAGAAGAACAAAGCAATTGATATCGTTTTTAAACCTGTTTAGACTTTCATCTCGGGCCCTCAGACTCAAATCACCTACATACATTGTAAAGCCAATGTTATACTCTTTTAGGGCTTTCGAAATCCTTTTGAAAATAATCACTCCTTTAATTTTCCTTCATCAAAAAGTGTTAAGTTAGTCACTTACATTTCTAAAAAGTCCACATATTCTGAAAAGATGACTGCTTTGGGCTCCTTTATGCCTCTTTGCCCTTGCACAAACTCCATCACATGCTCAATGAGATGTAATATCTTAGCCGAATCTCTCCATGTATACCTATCAGGCCGTTCATCTTTTCTAAATTCATACATTGGATGGTTGCAAAATAGTTGTAAAACCTTTAGTTGCCGTAGAAATTCACTATTATCCCAAGTTTGTTTTTGATCACGATTTGGACCAAATTTCTTGTAAAATTCTTCCTGTAGTTTGTCCAGTCTTTTTTGCCAGTGTCTTCCAAATCTCACTAATATACCTTCTTCAACCTTTATAGGGAGATGTAGCACAACATCCTTCGTTCTCCGTAAGCAGACTACCTTCATAAGGTGGTTGATAGTTTTGACTGCCTGCAGTGAACCAACCTTCAGTTTCGGTGTAATTTGTTCTCTCCAAAGAGACTCCTCATCCCATCCATCCAATTGAAGAAAAGTGATTAAACTCTGCAGATCTTCTGGTGAGTTTTGTAATGGTGTTCCTGTCAAACATAGTCGATGCTTGGAAAGTAAACTAAAAATCTTCTGTGTCCTTTTGGCTCGAGGATTTTTGATGTAGCTATAATAAATTATTGTTTCTTGTTAAATCTCCTAACATCATTTTTTTTGTCAAGTTACATATATAACTTACTGTGCTTCATCCAGAACAATTCGATACCTATAATGTTACTTATCAGTGATAACTTTTTTTCCATTTGCTTAGTTATTGTCAAAGGGCTGACTGTTTCATAAGTGGTAAGTACAATCGCAGTTCGCTGGAGCTTTTCTTCTCGTAAATTATCACAAATCTGACCATGAAATACATGGTATGGAAGAGATCGAGGGTTGAAATGAAGATTTATTTCATTTTCCCAGTTCCAGAGTACAGATAATGGGCATATAATTAGTGTGGCAAAACTTAGTTTTTTACCAAAAAGCTCCAATCTTTGTTGAAATTTTATTGCTTGCTCTTGTGTTGCACTTATCAGAGCAAGTGTCGATAGTGTTTTTCCTAAACCCATGTCATCTGCAAGTATTGACCCATATCCACCAAAGTGTTGTTCAATATTTTCATAATTTCGTTTTTGAGGATGGTACACACTGTGAAGCCATTTATTATCATCATGCTCCCAAAGCTTATCCAGTTTATCTTTCATAAATTTTTCGTTATCAATCATAAAGTTGACTGCTTGAAGTTGGTGCGTTTTTAATGCCGTTTTTATTCCTAGTATTTGATTTTGAGTTATCGAATTTCGTCCAATCCTAAATGAGTCAATTTCTGACCAATAAGAAGCAATATTGTAAAATTTTTTGCTGTTGTAATCATCGATTTCAAGTATACTTATTCCAGCAAGATAAAATTTTTGTTTTATTTCATTAAGATGCCTTTCGATTCCAAATAAAGTGCACCACAGCTGCAATGTTTCATTTTGCTGTTTGACTATGTAGCTCTGAAAATAGGCTTTATGCTGCGGCTGCATCACAGATTCAAAGTTCAACCGATGAGAACAGTCGCCAATTTCTCCAAGAAGCGGTCCAATTTGTTCACTTTGCTTTTCCGAAAGATCTCCAATAATTTTAAGAGTCTTTGTGTCTAACATAGAAAGAATATGAACTCTTTTTCTACCTCGCTGAAGCATTGCCTTTTCCGTTTGGTTTTTTGATAATTTTAATATCATATATGATGGTGTTGGTTCAAATGAAACCATAAATTGACCAAGACATTTCAAGGAACTCATTTTGTGGAGATATGAGAAGGAGCAAAAATGAATATAAATGGTTTAGAAGTTGCACAATCCAATTAATCAATATTTAGACATATTGCATGAATATGCAGATCATGTTTGCCAGGAGCCCAGTGACTGCATGGAAATGATCAGTAAAATGTATATAATAACACAATAATTTTTGTCAGAATTTTGAAGTCAATTTATGGTTACCTTGAATAGGTTTTTAACTGAACCCATACCATAACTCAAAATATTGATAAGTATCTTCTTAAAAGTCCAAAAAATTATGTACATACAGATTCTTTTAGTTAAAATGAAGTTCAATGATTTTTCTACAAGGAACCAATGTATGTTATAAGAGTAGTGAAAATTTCACATGAAATTACACTTTGAGTAAAATTTTTAGATATCTTTCTTACATTTTTTGTTTTGTCAGATAATATATGACAAAAATGTGTTGATTAAAAAAAAGTTAGGTTTTAAGAGATCCCAAGACTTCTGAAAATCCCAAAAATAATCTTGAATAACCAAGCCACTCATTATGTATTATCAATTTGAAAAAATGATTATATCCTTAAAATGAGAGAAGCCAAATAATACTAAAAAGCCTACATTATCAGTCTCCCATATTTTAAAGCCGAACATTATAATTCAGTCTAAAAGGATGGCTTTCAATTTTGACTAATCATCTTTAAAAAAAAATCATTCAACTTTTACTTGTTTCAAGCACAAAATATCATGCAATTCTCTATTCAGACATTCATTATACTTTCACAGAAGATCCATTAAGTATTGGCACAGAGTTCAGGATAATGTCAAGCAGATTTCAGTCTCATTTGAGTATCAGTTCAGTCTGAGTTCAGTCTGAGTTCAGTCTGAGTTCCATCTGACTTCAAGTTGAGGACTTGCTAGCAAGTCCCCCCCAAATATTGCGTGGTGAATGAACTGTAAATTTGTCAGATTTTATTTCAGTATGAAGAAGTATTGGGCTTACCATCAGAATGACAAGGGATGGTAGAGCTAGTGTTTGTAGCAGGTTTGGCACTCTTTTTCAAAGGGTGTAATTTGTTGACCAGTCTGGGGATCAGGATGGATGGTCTGGATCTTTTGGTGCTGATAGAAGGTGGATCAGGTTGAGGAGGAGGAGAAGATGTTGAAGAGGAAAATTTACCAGGTCTGAAACAAGTCTTCTTCCTAGAATGACAGACATCACAGGAGGTTCTGTAGGGATGAGCCGGTGGTGTGATGGTACAGATGAGATTGTTGTCAATGCAGTATTGGCAAGAACCCATGTCAGAAGCAGATTTGGAAAGAAAGCTGAACATGGTGGTTTTGATGAAGGAGAATGTGGAAATTCTCTATTGGAGGGAGGATGTGGTCTTCCAACATTGGCAGAGCCCTTTGTTGGTCTATTTGGCATTGTTTTGATATGTCTTAAAGGGCATTGTTTAATAATTGGTCGTTTTTCTGGATTTATTCAGCAAATATTGGGACTTCAGGGATGTCGGTACTACCATTAGATAGCCCCAGTTTTTCTCTATATTTTATGTCTTGATGACATTTTTCAGATTTTAAGTATTAAAGGAATAATTTCTCATTTTTCATTTAAAAAGATAGCTGTTTAATTTTGTTTTTCATGTTTTATGGGCTAACCTTAAGTCTTAGGGTTAAGTGCTTAGTACCATTAGAATGAGCTTATTTTTCTCTACATTTTATGTCTCAATGTTGTTATAGCCTAATTATGCGTTTTAAAGGTTTTAGTAGTTGTACTAGATTTTTCTAAGTATTTTGGGTATTTTTTGAGGTTTTTGGTGGTTTTCTGGCTTCAGGGTGGTCCAGCTGCCTCAGTGCTAGAAGGCTGGGAAGTGTTTCTAGAGGGGGTTTTGCAATTTGGCGCTCAAGAATGCCAAATTTGTTGGTGTGCATGGGCTTTTAGATAGTGGTCTGTGTGTACATAGTGAATAAGACAGTTTGGGGAAACTTTAATTATCATACAACCATCTGGATGTGATATCATTGTTCCTCACTCAGTTTTCACTGTTTTTTGGCCACAATTGGCTGTGTTTGTTGCAAGGTGAGTTTTCCATTTAACTTAACTTGGAAACTGGTTTCTCTAGTATAGTCTTGCAAGCTATATCAAGTATTATTGCTGTCTCTGGTGTGGATTTTCAACCTACATTAAGTATCATTTCTTTCTCTGGTGTGGACATTGGTCTACATTTCAGTTCTTTGGTTTGGTAGTCTGTCTGGAGACTACTTTCTTGGCTGATCAGGCAGTCAAGTGTGTTGGAAAAGGGGCTTTAGCAAACAGGAACCAATTTACTGTAGCAGGTAAATCTCACTTTATTTTTCTAAAGGGACAGGGGATTTTCTATCTGGGTTTTCTCCAACTCCCTTGGTCAAGGCCTATAGCTAGTACTATAGGATTTTTTACATTGTCTTCCAAAGAATGAGGATTTCTCAAAGTCCTGACTCATACTTTGACAAATCTCAGTACCTCCTTGCAGACTCAGCATATGCAAGTGGAAAGTACATTATACCTGCTTTCCTTGGTGCAACTTTAGAAAATGACCCCAAAACCACATTAACTTATCACCTTGCCCATTCAAGTTGGTATTTTAAAGGGAGGATTTTCTAGTCTCCGGGAGCTCAAAATCCAATTTCAAAAAAAATTGGAGATCAAAACTGAAAATCATTGGATAATGACTTGTGTTATACTTCACAATATCCTAGCTGATTTAAAGTATGAGTGGAATGATCTTTATGAAGAGAAGAATCCTTAACCAGCACCTGCTCTCCCCTCCCTTGAATCACAAGACATTCATTCAACCGGCATACACTCTGTCATTATGCCAATCACCCTCCACCATTTTGACACACAACCCTTTTAATTTTTTGTTTTCATACTCTCCAAATGTCCACTTTGTATACTTTATTCACTTTGCTTGGTATTTTTGTTTGTTGCATATTCAATTTTATTTTGAATTTATGGTGAATATCTCTTTTTTGGATGGCTCATTGGTTTTCTTTCACCAGCTCAACATGAAATCACATATTTTTTCATTGTTTCTTTTTTTCATTCTTCACTCATATCCTTTTCATCCTCTCCTCAGACATCCCTCAAATATTTTGGTTGCATTTTTTTAACTCATCTCACCAGGTAAGTCATTTTTTTCATTTTTATTGTTTTTTTATTTGCTAATCATGATTTTTGTCAAGTGGTCTTTTATGTCTAGAAGGTTTTTAACGGTGGTCCAACGGCAGTAACAGTGGAATTTTAGGATCTCAAAGTTTAGGGTATGTATTTATATCCTTTTATTGGTGTTACTCAAATATAAGAGGTAAGAAATTTCATTATTATCATAAATTAATGAAATAGAACTACAAGAATGTAAGTACTAAAACCAATAATGAATAGCGATAAATATAAAATGTAATAAATGTTTGTTTAAGTGTAAATAAGTAATTAGATGCTAAAGAACAACCAAAAAGAGAGGCCTTATATAGGCAAAGGAGAGACAAAGTACGGAAATAAAATTCTAAAAACAGTAGTATGAGAGAGAGAAAAAAGGAATATTCCAGAAGGAATATTTCAAATAATAAAGTTGTTCTAAAAAGAAGGCGTCAAAAAGGAGTATTTACAGAATATGACAGGAATAAGTTAATTTATTTAATATTTACTGTAAAGGTCAATTCTAAATAAGAAATTTGAATTTTTATTTGAATATTAAATTTTTATTTTAATTTAAAATCTATTTTTTAATATAAATTTTTTTTCTTTCAACCTGTCAATGAGCAGAGTGTTAGAAAATAAAAATATAAGGGACATTTTAATATTTGATTTTAATTATTCATTAACTTTACCATTCTGTAATTAGTTAATTTATAATAGATAATTTTAATGTAACTAATTTATAATTAAAATAATAAGGTGTGGCTTTATCCAGTAAATAATTAATTATTTTACTGGGTAAGTCTAGCAGCCTGGCTGACACTCCCTCACTCTAAAAATCAATAAAAAAATGCTATGATTTTTTCTTTTTATATTTCTTTAGCAGAGTAGGAAGATTAGATATCTCCTTTCCAGGTATCCAAGAATCATATTCAGAAGATTTATTCTTGAATCTCAATAAGTATTCTGTACCTTTTTCAGCAGTAACTATTCTGTCATTTAGAATCTTATCAACTTCTGCTGTCTCAGTGATTTCATTAGGGGTCTTTTTTGGTCTTCCCCTCCTTTTGGGAAATATATGTGTAAGATTTCAAAAAAGATATTGGAAAAACAGGATGTTTTCTGTCATATGGAGAATAAAAAATAACTTAAACTGCATTTTTACCAACCATTCATCTGACAGAAAATGGACCTACAAATGGGTCTTTCAATTTGTTATTACCTTGTAAGTTGAAGTGGACTGTAGAAATCAGTACTTCATCACCCTTTTTAAAAGTGTATTCTTTATGGGATTTGTCCCATCTCTTCTTCTCATATTCAAAGATTTTTCAATACAGTTTTGAGCATGACTTCTAAAACGTTGTTGCATTTGAAGAAAAGATTTTACACCAGGATGTAAATCCAATTTAGGTATTTTATTATTGAGAATTTGGGCAGGAGTATTTGTAAAATATCCAAGCCAGAGCTCAAAAGGCTTTCTTTAAGTAACAGAATGAACAGTGCTATTATAAGCAAATTCCAACCCAGGAAGTAGGGTAGCCCAATCATGAGTAAATCTGTCATTGTCTTTGTACTCAAGGCCAAAGGCACAATACCTTCTTATCATGTCCTCTAAAGTCTGAATCATTCTTTCAGCTAATCCATCAGTTTGAGGATGATGGGCAGTAGAAAGTTTCAGATCACAACCACAAACATCTATCAGAGACATCCAAAATTCAGAAGTAAATTTAGGGTCCCTGTCAGAGATTATGGCCTTAGGAAACCTGCAGTATTAAACATATGAGACCACCATAAGAAGGCTAATTCTTTATTGGAGACATCCTTGTGGATGGGGATAAATTTACACATTTTTGTGAATCCATCCACAATAACCCAACAACAGTTATAACTGTCTTTCCCAGCAATGGGTAGTCCTGTTACAAAGTCCTGTTGCAAAATCCATGTTTATTAATTGCCATGGTGCATCAGGAGATTCAATATTTTGCATTAATCCAGCTCTTTTACCAGTCAATCTTTTTGATTTTTGGCAAGAATCACAAGATTCAACATATAGTTTGGTGTCTTCAGACATATTAACCCACCAAGCAGTGTTCTTACTTCTGATCATTGTTTTCTCAAGATCAAAATATCCAGCAAATTTGTCATCATGAGAAATTTTCAAGATGATTTCTTTCATAGAAGGAGGAATAAAAATAACATTACTCAACTTTCTTCTATAATAGAGGTAGCCTTCATCAATTGAAAATTTACCTTTTTCCAAAGCCTTCTGGTACTTTGGTGGAAGGGTTTTAATTAATGCTTGTATTGAAGCATTCTTTGGATCATTTAATATGATACATAACTTTTTTAAGTCAGTGTCCTTATCATATGAATCCAGAATAAGCTGTAATAGATCTTCCTCCATATCAACCACATATATCCCATGAATATAAATAATTTCATCTTCAGGAAAATATGCAGGATTTGAGTCATCATTTGGCAAAGGTACCTGGATTACATATCCACATTTGAGTGAAAAATACCAGCCCTATGAATTATTGTCTTTCTCCCTCTATATTCTTGAAAAGCCAGTTGCCATATAAACATATGTCTGTTAGGTGTTTTAAAGTTTAGTAGGGATTTAACTGCACTTCAGTCAGTGACAAGTTCAAATTTTTGGTCATCCAGGTAATAATGTAGCTTCTCCAGAGCTCACACTACTGCTAAACATTCAAGTTGAGTGGCACCATATTTCAATTCACTATTTCTCAAGGTTCTTAAAATACAACAAATTACTACTTCTGATACTTTATTGTTCATCACTTGTTTCTGATGGAGGGCAGTACCAAGACCAATAAAACTGGCATCAGTGTATAAAACAGATGGTTGATTAAAGTCAGGTAAAGCAAGAATTGGTTCAGAAATTAAACAATGTTTTCATAGTGTCAAAAGCTCTTTATCTTTCACTGTTCCAGACAAAAGCAACATCTTTCCTAGTCAGTTGGGTAAGGGGTAATGCTATGACTTGTTAATTTTTAATATACTGTCTATAGTATCCACACATTCCCAAAAAAATCTGGAGCTCTCTAACTGTAGTAGGAGCCTTCACCTGTTGTATGGCTGCCACTTTGGTTTGGTCAACACATATCTGTAACCCTGAGACAACATGACCAAGCACTTTTAAGGAATGAAAACCAAATTTGCATTTCTTCAAAGCTAGTGTCATATTTATCTCATCCATATTATGGAAAACTTTACACAGGTGGTTAAGATGGTCCCCAAATTTTTTAGAGAGTATAATGATATCATCAATATAAACCATCAGCCATCCTTCAATTATTTCTTGATGGAATGTGTTATCCATAACTTTTTGAAAAACTGAAGGGGCATTTTTAGGGCCAAATGGCATCCTAATATACTTATAAATACCCATATGAGTAGCAATCATCAGAAAATTCTGAGATTTCTTCTCAACAGGTACTTGGTGATATCCCTTATTACCATCAAAACAGCTGATATATCTAGCACCCTGTAGGGTAGCATGTATAGAGCTAATTCTCGGTAAAGGATAGATATCATCAACAGTATAAGTGTTCATTGCTCTATAATCACATAACTTGGCCTTATCTTTCTCATAAAAAATTAGGAAAGGTGAGATAACACAATGTTTAGGTGTTTCAACTACCTTTTCAATAATATTCATTTTTAAAAGGGTAGAGATATTGTCTTCAATATCTTTTCTCATTGTGGGAGAAGCTGGATAAAGCTTTTTTTTAGAACTAGGTGGTATTTCTGTCAAAGGTCAAGATAATGAAAGCTTTATTTCTCCCTTTACAAATCCTAATTCATGTGATCCATGAGCAAAGACATAGGAAAAGATTTGATCAATTTAATGATTGAATCTTTATCCTCACCAGAAAGTTGTTCTCCAAAAGAAGCATTGTCAATATCAGACACAAGGGCAGGCATTTCTTTTGTAGATCTTCCTTCATATTGAATTACAGAATGACATGTGTTCAATCCTGATGTTAAAAGTTTCTTGGGGGATGAAATTTTAAATTTTCTCTTCCCATTCATCCACATTGTGAAGCATTGGTTTGAGGGATCTAATTTTATTCCATATTTGGTTAAATTTTCATTTCCCACAATGAACCAACTACTCAAGTTATCATTTTTCATGACAACAAAATCACATATAGCTCTTACAAAACCATGGTTATATTTGAAAAATAATGTGGCTTTCTATTTATTAATGGGGGACAAAACTGAGCTATAACCTCTCCAATTCTCAGAAATGATAAGCATAAGTTTTGATTTATAATCTTGATGCACTGAAGAAAGTGATTTTTCAGATACTACACTTCTTCCAGCTCCAGAGTGTAAGACAACCTCAATGTTGTTTCCATTGATCAAGACTGGTGCCTTGATAGGTGCAATAATAATTGAGCTGTCCTCAAGGTTTTTTTTTGATATAAATCATTATTCCCAATATCAATATTATTTAAATAATGAATTTCTTCTTCCAGAATTAATATTTACTGGTGAGATTCATATGAGATATTGCTGGAACAATCACTTGAAGTTTGATCCAATGCTATTGTGTCATCAGCATGATCCTCTGTCTGCTCAACAAGATGTATCTTCTTGTAAAAAACATGGTCTTTCTGCCAAGGCTTACTGCATTTGAAGGAAGTATTTGTTGCATACTTTTTGGGTGCAACAGAGGCAGAAGGTTTACCAACCTTTTCCACAGGTTTTTGTTGGTAATTGGAGGTTTTCTCCAATGAAGTTCTAGAAATGAATCTTCTAGCCTCATACTTTTTGTTAAGAAGGATCTCATTACAAGTATTAATGAAAGAAGAAGGTTCCCTTAAGAACTCAGTCCTAGCAACTATTAAGTCTCTCAGAGACATAGGTAATTTAAAGAGTATCCTGTCCTTCCATAGCTCAAACTCCATCTCTGGGTCCATTGCCCTTAAGATTTTCACAAATTTCATCAAGAACTCAATAGGTTTATCAGTAGAAGAGCTATATCTGGTTTCTTCATATTGCCTTTGTTGAGCTAATCTAAACTTGGAACCACCAAATTGTGCTTTAATTAATTTTTTCCAATCTTCTCATGAGTAGTCATTTTTATCCAAGAGAACAGATTCATACCACATTAGGGCTACATTGGTAAATAAAGAAATTAATTTTGACACAATTTCCTCATCTTGGAGTTTGTAAGAATTTTTTAGATTATCAATTCTGAAAATTAACTGTTGCCAAACAGAGGAAGAGTCACCATCAAATGTTGGATACTGGTCAAGTTTTGGCCAATTCTTTTGATTTGAAGTAGTCTCCTTGTTACAAGCTTATTTCTGAGTGAGAAGGAGTTGTAACTTCTCCAATCAGGCATTAATTTCATTTTTTAATCTTTCTGTGGATGTTCTAGGGACATCATCAATTTTTGATGGAAACTCAGTTATATCAATAGGTATTTCTGGAACTAATTTTACTTTGGATGAACTAGAAGCAGGTAAAATTGGGCTATCCTGCTTAACAGGTTCTTTCAAAGAATTTCAGAAAATTTTGATTATATAACAATCAATTCAATTTCTCCTCAATGGTTGTTAACCTAGTCTTTACTCTTGGAATACTAGATGAATTCTCATTGATGGTTGCAACAGATAATTGATTTTTATTTTGTAAAGATGAAGAATGGTTACTCAATCTTTCTAGGTTCAACTTATGTCCCTCTAGCCCCTGGAAACAGATGGACACAGTATCTTTTAATTTAGAAAAATCATTCTTGATATTTTTCCATAAAGCAACTTTCCTTTCATGAGTTACCTTGTAATGAAACAAATCATCAGAAACTCTCTGTAACTCACTCCTCAATTCTTGAAAACCCTGTTCAGTTAACAAAATATTATATTTCTGAGTCAATTGCATGTTGTTCATTATATGATTTTTTTTAGCAATAATATCTCTCAAATATTCATCATTAATGTTGGCTACATCTGGAGTATTTCTCAATAGTGAAACAGAGTAACATTCCAGATTCTCATAAAACTCAGGATCAAGTGTCTCAACAAGAATATCCATATCCAGATTTACCATTGAAGTAGCAATTAAAACCAAAGGATTAGATACATTAGAATATTGAGCACTTTGTCTACTGTTCTCAGCCTCTACTGGTCTCACAGTCTCATCTCCTCTTCCAGAATTACCTGAAGGAACTGAACCAGTTACAAGAAATGGTACTTGAGATTCAATAGAGGGGCTTACCATGGCTTGGGAAAGACTTGGATGTGGTTTTTCTTTCTCTTTCTTCCTCCTCGGTAGGGATGAGGAGGTGTTGGGTTGAACTGATTTGTTCTTGAAGGACCTGCCTGATGTCCTTGTTGCTGTTGTTGTTGCTGTTGGGACAGATAATCCCACAGGGTGTTCAGCCAATCCCACTGCCACTTTGAGATTTACACCTTTTCTTGTTGCTGGGGGGCCAGTTGTGGAAGGGCTTTTGGAGGAGGAGGTTTCTTCTTCTCTTGAAGAAAAGACTCTATGTTTCTTACCTTGTCTTCTAGACAGTCTATTCTTGACCTCAGCTTGAGGTTTTCTGTCCTCAACTCCCACTACGCAATATAGGGGGTGGACTTGCTAGCAAGTCCCCAACCTGAACTCAGGCACAACTCAGATGGAACTCAGACTGAACTCATACTGAACTCATATTGAACTCTACTTGAAGACCCACCTAAAACTGTTCTGCTGAGTGGTGTTTATCCCTGATTGTATGGTTCCTTTGTCAATAGCTCAATGTGTGTTCAATCTGTGGTGAACTTGAGTCCAAGGTTGCGGACTTGCTAACAAGTCCGCCCCCCATATTGCGTGGTGTCCTTGATGCGAGTGGAGAGATTTTTTACCTGCTGATTTAAGGGCATCTTTTTTATCTTGAAGCCTTTGGGAAGCTCTTCTGTGGGGTTGATAGAAGGCTTTTGTTCCTGAGCAGTTTTCTCCACTAATATTTCTATCTCCTGCATTTCTACATCCTGATTAATCAAGTAATTGATTAATTTGAGCCAGTTTTGTAGTCAAAGGAGAACTTACAGAAGAAGCTTCATCATAATCAATCAAATCTAGTTCCTCATCACGGCTAACAGAAGCACCTTGATCAGTCTTAGTTGTAATTAACCTGAACTGAGAGAAAAGAAATATTTAATTAGTTATTATTTTTAATTTTAATTAAAGAAAAATAAGGAAAAAAATATATATTATATAAGTAATTATCAGGACGTTGTAATCAACTGGAAAAATTAAAATATAATGTTTATTAGGACAAAAAATCAACTGAAATAATAATCACAATTTTATTAATTTTAAGGTAATTTTATAACCAGAAATTAAAATAAATCAACTGAAATAATAAAATAATTTAATAATTCATAATATTTTGATAATTATCAGGACTAGAATTCAACTGAAAATAATTTAATTACCAGGACTTATTGTCAACTGAAATAATTTTAATTACCAGGACTCATGTCAACTGAAACAATTTGATTACCAGGACGTATTTTCAACTGAAATAATTTTAATTACCAGGACTTATGTCAACTGAAATAATTTGATATAATTTATTTATTTAATTTATAATATTATTAATTCACTTCCAGGATAATTTGTCAACTGAAAAAATAATATAAATTTCTAATTAGCAGGACAGAAGTCAACTCAAATAATTAAAAATCAAAATATAATATAATTAATTTAACTTTTATATCTCATCTAGGACTAAAAACAATATAGTTTTATTTTTGTCAACTAGGAAAAAAATTTATTTTGCCAGACACCTCCCCTTGTAAAATGAGCAAGTTAATGCCACTTTACAGAGTGCAGAGTAACAAAAGATGTACATGTGCAATGAAATGTGTAAAATTACCCACAATTAGTAATCAAATACACCACGGGAAATCTGGGGGTGAACTGCTAGCAGTTCCCTCTTTTTGAAACTATTAGGAATTTGTCAGGAAACTGTTGGGAAACCATCCTGAAACTGTCAGAAAGATGTTTTTAAATCTGATGAAAAAACATTGAAAAAATAAACTGTCACAGATTGAATCCAGAACAATCCCTCCTTGAGCAGAGCTTAAGAACCACATTGAACATCAGTTAATCTCAGGTTTGGCAAAAGGTTGAACAACATCACTTAGCATACCTTAATATTCAAATATTAAACTTGAATATATGTTGCGTGTATGATATAGATGCATATGCATTTGAATTTGCATGGTGGATACTTATTGCATGCTAAAAATTGATGTGAAATGCCTATCCAAAGTGTATGCATAATGACTATGAAGAATAAATATGCATAAAAAATATGCATAGTGATTATGCATAAAAATATGCATATTGAATATGCATTAAAAATATGCATATTGAATATGCATTAAAAATATGCATATTGAATATGCAAAAAAAGGTGCATATATGTATATGAATAAAATATATTAATATGCATATAAATCTGTATAATGAATATGCTTATGAATATGCATAAATATGCATAATGATTGAAAAATGCAAAAAAAATGATGCTTAACGAGTATATTTTATGCATAAATAGAAATATGCAATATGAATTCATATTGCATACAGATAACACTGGCAAACCATTTTGACCAAAACTCATACTAAATTTTCATTCTGGACTAAAGGTGTAAGGGAAGGAAGAAAAACAGTCCGACGTTAGAAAAATGCTACATGCACTCATTTTGTAGCAGAGCAAATGAGAAGTGCTGAATTATGGTTGGTGCCCATAATTTAGTATGATATCATAATTTTATTTAATTGTTTTCAATATTGAAAAGACTTTAGGTCGGTTGGTATGGATCTAGCTGTGCAGGGTCTAATCTAATTATTTTAACAATTTCTTAATAATTAACGGGCTTTAATACAAAAACAGGTTGTATTTTTTGTGGGATATTGGATATGATAAGGTCTTTTGTAAAAAAAACTTATATTGTTTAAAAATATTCCTGAATCAGATGTGGGATAATCACTACAAAAAATTGTAGTACTGTGGGCAATAAAATAGGGGGTGTCAGTTCTGGCAAATCCACACTTAACTTAAGTGCGGATTTCAAACCAAATCAGCACTTACAAATCAGCACTTAAATTTTGCAAAAAAGTCACTTATTTCAAAAAAGGGTGTCAGTTATGACCTCAAATCAGCACTTTTTTCCCGTTTTTTTTTCACAACCACATTTTGGCCACAAAACATCCCTTCCTTTCTTACCCCATCCCTGTCACATGTGACACACTGACCTTCCTCACTACCTACCCATCAATCCTCCGCACACACCCCTTCCTGACATTTTCAATATTTTGACCAGGCATGTTTACATTCTTTTTTACTTATTTCTTCTACTTCTTAATCTTTTTTCTATGGGTGTCAGTTCTGACCTCAAATCAGCACTTTTTTTGTGATTTTTTTTTCAAAACCACATGTTGGCCACATCATCCCTTTCTTTCCCATACCATTTTGTACTCTCCAAATGTCCTCTTTGTGTACTTCATTCACTTGGGTTGGTATTTTGGTTTGTTGCATATTCATTTTTTTTTGGAATTTACGGTGAAAATTTTTTTTTGGATGGCTCATTGGTTTTCTTTCACCAGCTCAACATGAAATCGCATATTTTCTGAAATTGCATATTTTGTCAGTGATTTTTTTTTTCATTCATCCCTCATATCCTTTTCCTATTCTCCTCCAACATCCCTCAAACAATTTGGTTTCATTCATTTTGTCATCTCATCACTCCAGGTAAGTCACTTTATTCTTTTTTTTTGATTTTTTGATTACTAATTATAATTTTTTTTGTTTTTTTCTGTTTATTTTATTTTTTTTATCTAAATTTTTTTTGTAAGTGGTTATTTTGGATTTCAATGGTATAATTAACCTTTTTTTTCTCTCCCTCTTTACTTTCTTTTTTAGCTCCATCACCCTACTCTTCATCCCTCCTTGGCATGGTCATTATCCCCCCTTTCCCTTATTTCACTTTTTTTTGGCTCCATTTCATTGAAACACATACATTGCACATTCTTTATGCATTTCACTTACTCCATATTCAATTTCCCCACAATTCCAACATCAATCTTTCTCACTCTATTTTTCCTACTTTTCAATCAAGGTAAGTTTCATCTCCTTTTTTTCATGCCTATATGATATCTCATTCCTTTTATGAAAACTTCATACTTAAATATATGTATGACTCTTATCTGGATAACAGTGAACTTATAAAACTCCTTTTGATCTCATCTTCATTACCACTTTTCAAGTTTTTGTAAAATTTTGAAAATCAGACTCGGAATTAGGGTTAGGTTTATTCAAATCTAATGTTCTTTTTACTGAAGATTCTCCTGAAGGCTACCTTTCATTTCCCACAAACAGATTTGAATTTGATTCAGTGGTTGCTGAGATATTGACCATTAAAGTTGAGCCTTTTTTTTCCCAATTTAAATTTTTATTTCATTTTTTTATTTAACAAATTAGGGTTAGGTTTATTTAAATCACATGTCCTTTAACTGAAGATTCTACTAAAGCATATCTTTCATTTCCCTCAAACAGGTTTGAATTAGGTTCAGTGGTTGCTGAGATTTTGACCTTTGAAGTTGAGCCTTTTTTCCAAATTTCACTTGTCTTATTTCACATTTTTATATTGCATATTTAGAGGATAAGGATTCTGAAACTCTTATATGATTATTATCTAAGCATTTCAATTATATAGGCATGTATTCGTTGCTCAAGAATATCACTAAAGCTCAAAAAGATGAAGATTTTTGCTTATGGGACACTCTACCCTACTTTAACTCTTTTCTTGCTCTTCGACTCAAAAAGCACTGTAATAAAGCATTTGAAAAAAATCATGAACTTGCAACCAAAGTTGGAATACCGAATTGGTGTGACTCCAAATGGGAAGATATCAGCCACGAATATCTTTTATTTTCTAATGTTATTATCACTCATTCTGGATTTCACAATATAATTCACACTGATACCAAGGACACCAATTTTCTTACTTTTGGTATATTCTCATATATCAAACCGATTACTGGTCAACCAATACCATCTCCAGCTAAAATCAAATGACATGGTTTATATTTTCCAGACCACCGGTGCATCATTGATTTTGGTTTGGGAAATGGTATCATCGAAACTATTTGGAATTCTTCTAAGGATAATCATCAAACGACCAAAGCTCTTCCTGGTTTGGAATCCTGTCAACATTTAACACATTTTGGTTGCTCATTTCAAATCAGTCATAAGTTGATTCAAAGAATCAATAAGGTAATGAAAGAAGGTAAAGTTAATCGATTTAAAAAAACTTTATTTAGATCCAAAAAGTATGGGGATTAGAGTTGTCATCGAAAATTTTATATTTTTTCGTAAATTTTTAATAAATATTTTTTATGTATCAATTTCCTCAACTAAAGTAATGGGCCCACGACCTTGTGTTGTATAAATGGTAATCATGATAACATTTATTTGTTTCATGGGGTTCCTCTAGCCTATACTTGTGGAAAGTCCTAAACTTTTGTTTCTAGATTTGATCTGCATTTTGGCTTAAGGGATTGTCATTACTTTAAACTAGTGAAATTGATATATATTTGATATTTATTTAATAATTTACGTAATTATATTAAATTTAGATGACTTCCAGCACTTACTTCAATAAAATGCAGGGGGGGGGGTATTGCCAAATTTTCAAATCTGACATGTGAAATTGATGACTTAGAAAAATTTTGGTGATATCCACCCCTTGCTTCAATAAAAGGCAGGGGAGAGTATTGCCAATTTTTTAAAACAGATATAGAATTTTGTTGACTTGTAAATATTTTGGTGAAAATTTTTGACAAGAATGTGAAAGTAATTGTTTCCACCTTGAGCAGGTTTCTGGCTCAAAGAATAGCAGTACCATCAACAAAACCAATACATCCTGGGAAGCCCTCTGCTTGCATAACCTGAGATGATTCAAGTCGCTCTTCTTTTGTTGGCCAGGTGAGAAGTTGAGATTACAAGGAGTTGATGGCAGTGATACATTGTTTGGTATAAGTGTTAACTGAACCATACCCTAAATCAAAAACATTTTCTAAACTTTTCAAAGCGGCTCCATTACCATTTGAACCCAAATGACATAGTGTGATGGCCAATTGAATTAAAGGATGTTGTTGTTCTTTTTGAGAATTATTGTGAAATATGGGATGATCCTGAATAAGCTCAAGCAATTTAAGGAAACTTTCCTGAGAAGTCCTGAACAGCTCTCTAAAACTGGGTGTAGATAGTTTAAGAAGTGTTTGGATGGTGTACTTGGGGGTATGAAGTACTTGAGGCTTTCTGGGAAGAAGGTAACGTTTCATGGCCGTTTTTGATAAAAAGACAAAATCTTCTTCTAGATCAGAATCAGAATCGCAATCAGAGTCCAAGAGCAGTTCAAGAGCCATGAAAGTCATTGCTTTATGTAATTTATCACGATTTGAAAGTGAGGAAGGCATAACTCTTATATGATATGATATGAAGATGTAAGTGATGTACAATGTTTTGAGTTATGAAGTGTTATGCTGCGGAGTGCTGCGTATGAATGGGATGATGCTGACAAATCAGTGAAATGGGACTTGATGGTGAAATCAGCACTTTTGGTTGAGAAAGTGCGGATTTGATTGAAATAAGTGACTTATTTCATTTTGAAATCCACCAGTATTGGGGCTAGTGTGTTTTGGAAATCCGCACGTATTTAAGTGCGGATTTGGTCAAATTTAAGTGCGGATTTGTAAGTGCGGATTTGTCAGAACTGACACCCCCTAATATATGCACAAGCAGTAAAGAAAGGACCAGGTGAACCCTTTTTGTGCAGTGGGAATCATTAGAGTGGAATTGTGGATGAAAAATATAATTCATTATTACCATTTTATTTAATCAAAAAATTTATAATATTAAAAAGAACTATTGATTAATTGGTATTTGACCTTTGTGCCTCACTCATATTTATCATTTGCTTGATTTTTGTCACCATTATGTTATTAATATTATAAGTATAGCAAAAACTCGTGTGCCAAATGCATACCGGGTGATGTTACACCTTTTATAATATTATTAGGGGGTATCAATGTTCAGGGATCCGCAATTAGGGATCAGGAATTTTTTTTCCCGGGATCAGACATTATTAATTGCGGAAGATTCTTATCCACTAGCCCCAGGGCTAGTGGATAAGAAATCCACAATAATGCATTATCCCGCCTCTTATACCCCAATTTCCATTCCTAATTCCTGATCCCAAACTCATCTCATCCATGATGGATTTATAAGAAAGTCACATGACTTATAATTGCTGATGCCATCCTTAAGTATTTCCTCACTCTATGCTACTTAATTTTGGTGGCGAACACTTAAGTTTTTTTTCTATCTACACACCCCAACTGCACATTTGGCGGTGAATTCCCACTTCCCTCATCACATAACCCTTCCACCAGCAACAATGAAACACCTCTCTACTAGGAATCTACTTCACTCAACAATGAATGCTATCACTTTTCTTTTAGTTCTTTACTATAAATCTGACTCTGATTTGGAAGATGCTTTAGCTTATATGTGTTTTCTTTCCAAAAAGCGTTACATCATCACCAGGGGGCCAAATCTTTATCATGATCCCCGATATGATCTGGCCTCCATTCTCAACATTCCTCATTTAAACTTCACACAACTTTTTAGAACTTCTCCCGATTCTTTCTTCAAACTTTATCAACTCATCTCCAATCATCCTATCTTCCATAACAATTCTCATAACAAACAGCGTAATCTTGCCATCCAACTTGCTGTTGCTCTATGTCGCTTTGGCTCAAATGGAAATGGTGCTGCCGTAAGACGTTTGGATAATCTCTTTAACATAGGATATGGTACCGTGATATTATACACCAAGCGCTGTATGATTGCTATCCTTTCCCTCAAGTCTCAAACTCTTGCTTGGCCAACTCCAGAACAGCGACTTGAATCCTCTCAAGTAATGCAAGCTGAAGGTTTCCCTGGCTGTATAGGTTTTGTTGATGGCACAACCATCCCTTTGAGTCAAAAGCCTGCTCATGATGGCAACCATTATTTTGATCGCAAAAAAAGGTTTCTTCAAAATCTTCTCCAAGTTCTCATCTTTCACAATCTAACTTTTAATCTTCTTTCTAGATACTCTATTGCCGTTCAACTTGTATGCGATGTCAATAAAAAATTTATTGCTTTTCACAGTGGCTGCCCTGGATCATGTCATGACTCTTCCGTCTTCCAAAGAATGAGGATTTCTCAATCCCCTGAATCATACTTTGACGAATCTCAGTACCTCCTTGCAGACTCAGCATATGCAAGTGGAAAGTACATTATACCTGCTTTCCGTGGTGCAACTTCAGAAAATGACCCCAAAACTAAATTTAATTATCACCTTGCACAATCAAGAGTACAAATTGAACATGCTATAGGTATTTTAAAGGGACGATTTTCTAGTCTTCGGGAGCTCAGAATCCAATTTCAAAAAAAATTGGAGATCAAAACTGCAAATCATTGGATCTTGACTTGCGTAATACTCCACAATATTCTAGCTGATTTAAAGGATGAGTGGAATGATCTTTATGAAGAAGAGGATCCTGAACCACCACTGGCACTCCCCTCCCTTGATTCACAAATCATTCAATCAACCGGCATACGCCCCATTATAATGCCAATTACTCTTCAACATTTCTCTTCACCCTTTTAATTTTTAATTTTTATGTTTTCATACTTTCCAATTGTCCTCTTTGTGTACTTTAATCACTTGGTTTTGTATTTTGGTTTGTTGCATATTCATTTTTTTTTTTGAATTTACGGTGAATATCTTTTTTTTGGATGGCTCATTGGTTTTCTTTCACTTCCTCAACATGAAATCGCATATTTTCTTATATCGCATATTTTGTCAGTGATTTTTTTTTTCATTCATCACTCATATCCTTTTCCTATTCTCCTCAAACATCCCTCAAATATTTTGGTTGCATTTATTTTCTCAACTCAGCTCACCAGGTAGGTCATTTTTTTTCTTTTTTCATGGTTTTTTATTTGCTAATCATGATTTTTTTTTTTTGCTTTTTTTTTGCTTTTTTTTTGCTTTTTTTTTGTTTTTTTTGTAAGTGCTTCTATTATTTTTGTTCTAGGGTAAACTAATTTTTGTTTTGCTTTTTTCTCTTTTTTCTCTTTTTATTTTTTTGTTTTTTTTTCTCTCCTTCACCTCTCTTTATCATCCTCAAGGCCCCCCTTTTTCCCTCTCTTTACCTGTCTCTGACCCCCTTTTTACCCCCTTTTTAGCTGCCTCAAATCCCCCCTTTCCCCCCTCTTTAGGTCCCTCATCACCCCCTTTCCCCTCTTTTTAGGTGCTTCAATACACCCCCCTTCCCCTCTCTTTATGTCCCTCAAACCCCCCCTTCACCTCTCTTTTGGCGCCTCAAACCCCCCCCCTTCACCTCTCTTTACCCACATCAAACCCCCCCTTTCCCTCTCTTTAGGCGCCTCAAACACCCCCCCTTCCCCCCCTACCTAATCACATTATATCCTCCTCTACCCCCCCCCCAGTTTATTAACGAACGATCGTTACAGATCGTTTGTTAATAAACAGGGGGGGGGGGTGGGTGTTGGGGAAAGGGTTTGGGAGGGGGTAAGGAGATTGGAAGGGGGGGGTTTGAGGTACCTAAGGAGAGGGGAATGGGGGGGGGTTTGAGGTGCCTAAGGAGAGGGGAAGGGTGGGGGTTTGAGGCGCCTAAGGAGAGGGGAATGGGGGGGGTTTGAGGCGCCTAAGGTGAGGGGAATGGGGGGGTTTGAGGGAGCTAAAGAGGGGGGAATGGGGGGGGTTTGAGGCAGCTAATGAGGGGGGAAGGAGGGTGATGAGGGACCTAAAGAGGGGTGAAAGGGGGGTATTTCAGGGGGATTTTGAGGCAGGCAAGGAGAGAATTTGAGGGGGAAAAGGGGACTTTAATGGGAGATAAAGATGGGTTACTAACTTTCAAATAAAGATACTAACAAATTTTTGTTTGTAATTTTGATTATTTTTTTTATTTTTTTTGCAGTAATATAGAAAAAAAAAATTTTTTTTTGCTGATAAGGACTGTCCCTCTTATTTACAATACAAAAATGGTTTATAATTTTATATTTAATTTTTCTATAATTAATTTTTGTGATTTTGATTTTATTTAAATAATTTTTTTATTTTTGATTTTGATTTTACTGATTTTTTTTTTTTTTTTCAGGATCTTGTGAGAAGGTTTTTAATAACCAATCTTCAGGTTCACTTTTAATTTTTTTTTTAATTTTTTTTTTTTGTGATTTAATTTTTACTGAAATTTTTTTTTTTGGATAAATTTTTTTTTTTTTAAGGATTTTGCTTTTATTTTCTTTTTAAAAATAAAACCTCAGGTTTTTTTTTTAATAAAATTTTTTTTTGGAAAATTTTTTACTCATTTTTTGTTTTTTGTTATTTGTTTTTTTGTTTTTTTTTCTATTTTAATTTTTAAATAAAAAACAGTTTTTTTATTTGAAAAATAAGGTGAGATTTTTTTTTAAAAAAAATTGAGTTGAAATTTTATTGACATTTAATTTTTTTTCAGATCAAAAAAATGTCTTCTTCTTCAGATTCACCCCTTACTTCTCTCTCATCTTCATCTTTATCTTCTTTATCATCTTCATCTTTATCATCACTATCATCTTCTTCAAAATCAAGATCCATACAATCTTCTTCTAAATCATCAAAAATAAATTTATCTTCTTTATCATCTTCATCTTTATCATCACTATCATCTTCTTCAAAATCAAGATCCATACAATCTTCTTCTAAATCATCAAAAATAAATTTATCTTCTTTATCATCTTCATCTTTATCATCACTATCATCTTCTTTGAAATCAACTCTATCATCTTCTTTGAAATCAACTTCCATACAATCATCTTCTAAATCATCAAAAAAAATTAAAGATAATCAGTCTCATCAGAAGAAAAGATATTTAAAAAAAAAGTCTCTCTGCGAAAGTTATTTTCGTCATATCCCAAACATTTTTTTTTATAAAACTAAAGTAGATAAAAAAAATCAATATCCAAAAAAATTACCAGAAGATATCAAATATCTAACAGAATTTGGAGATGATCGAGTTGTTGCAGTTATCAGCAATGCTTTTAAGCCTCAATTCATTTTGGAAGTTCATTCATTCGATGGTGTAAAAGATGAAGCTTTTAATCAACTATCCGATCTTATCATAACTCTTTATCAAATGGCTTTGGTTCAATTACCTATAAGGAATAAGAATTTGTTGGGTGGTATCATGATTGGTTTTGGTTGGAGACCTGGTTTTGTCAAAGGATATTCTCTTGGTATGTCTAATAATTTTTGTTCCATTCTTAATATCATTTTACTTATTTCAATTATATAGGTATATATTCATTGCTCAATAATATCACTAAAGCACAAAAAGATGAAGATTTTCGCTTATGGGACACTCTACCCTACTTTAATTCTTTTCTTGCTCTTCGACTCAAAAAGCTCTGTAATAAGGCATTTGAAAAAAATCATGACCTTGCAACCAAAGTTGGAATACCGAATTGGTGTGACTCTGAATGGGAAGATATCAGCCACGAATATCTTTTATTTTCTAATGTTATTATCACTCATTCTGGATTCCACAATAGGATTCATATCGATAGGAATGATGCCAATTTTCTTACTTTTGGAATATTCTCATATATCAATCCGATAACTGGCCACCCAATACCATCTCCAGCTAAAATCAAAGGACATGGTTTATATTTTCCAGACCACCGGTGCATCATTGATTTTGGTTTGGGAAATGGTATCATCGAAACTATTTGGAATTCTTCTAAGGATAATCATCAAACGACCAAAGCTCCTCCTGGTTTGAAATCCTGTCAAGATTTCACTCATTTCGGTTGCTCATTTCAAATCAGTAATAAGTTGATACAAAGAATCAATAAGGTAAAGAAAGAAGGTAAAGTTATTTGATTTAAAAAAACTTTATCTAGATCCAAAAAGTATGGGGATTAGAGTTGTCATCGAAAATTTTATATTTTTTCATAAATTTTTAATAAATATTTTTTATATATCAATTTTCTCAAATAATGTGATGAGCCATCGACCTTGTGTTGTATAACAGGTAATCATGATAACATTTATTTGTTTCATGGGGTTCCTCTTTCCTATACCTGTAGAAAGTCCCAAACTTATGTTTCTCGACTTGGTCTGCATTTTGGCTTGAGGGATTGTCATTACATTAAACTAGGGAAATTGATATATATTAGATATTTATTTAATAATTTATGTAATTATATTAAATTTAGATGACTTCCACCCCTTACTTCAATAAAATGCAGGGGGGGGTATTGCCAAATTTTCAAATCTGACATGTGAAATTGATGACTTAGAAAAATTTTGGTGATACCCACCCCTTGCTTCAATAAAATGCAGGGGAGAGTATTGCCAATTTTTTTAAACAGATATAGAATTTTTTTGACTTGTAAATATTTTGGTGAAATTTTTTTGGTGATACCCGTCCCTTACTTCAATAAAATCCATGGGGGGTTGTGCCAAAATTTTTTATAAGACTTGTGAAATTCTTGACATGTAAGAATTTTTAGGATACCGGTAAAATGCAGGGGGTAGTAAAGCCAAATTTTCATATAAAACTTTCAAGATTCATGACATGAAAGAATTTTTGTGATACCCACCCCTTACTTCAAAAAAATCCAGGGGTGGGGGATTGTCAAATTTTCAAAGGAGACTTGAAAATTTTATTTAAAAAAAGAATATTTAACATTAAAATACAATATTTCAAGAAATACAGAAAATAATTGTAAAAATTATGTACAAATAAATATGAACACATGAAGTGTGAAAGAAATAAAAGAAACTAGTCAACAAAAAATTTCATTAAACGTTCTATTTCTTCAACAGATTTGTTTGCTTTAATGCATTCGATCAAGAAATCTTTCTTTTTAGAACTTTCTTGGAGATCATGCTTATACTTCATCTGTTCCATTAAGTTTTGATGCTCGAGTGTTTTTTCCTTATTTTTGGATTTTTCAATACTAAGAGTTAACTCAAACTTCTTCTCCTCCAAATCTTGGGCCCTACCATCCTTCTGTAAAGAGAGCTCAAACTTCTTCTCCTCCAAATCTTGGATCCGATCATCCTTCCGTAAGGAGAGCTCATACTTCCTCTCTTCCAAATCTTGTACTCTGTCATCCCTCCTTAAAGAGAGCTCGTATTTCTTCTTTTCAAAGCTCAGTGTCTCTTTAGCAATTTCCACTTGTTCTAGAGTGAGAATAAAAATTAACATAAAGTAGAAGAAAAGCAGAGTAAAGTAATAAGAGGTATGATATCACTTACCAGCATCACATTTCTCTAAAAACTGTTCCATTGAAGAAAAAGGTGTTTGTGATGAAGTATCACTTTTTTGTCTTCTTTGGGAGAGGAAATTTAGACTACTTGAAGCCCTTCTCTTTTTGTTCAACATAGCATTTTCCTCCTCATCATTGTCACTAGCTTCAGACTCAGTTGATTGAGGATCCTGGGTTTGTTCATCAGCCTTTTAAGAAATAAGAAAAATATAAGTAAATAAAAAAATAGAATTGATAAGATAAAAGAAACAGACCTGAGTTAGATTGGGTTGGGTTAAATCGCCCATAGGATCAATAGCAAAGCTATCTAGATTCGTAGAATTTAGAAGAGGGGAGGCTTGAGTGGAGGAAGAGGATGGGAAAAGATTTGCTTCGACATCATGTTCGGAGATAGGATCTTCTCCATCCAACATGTTTACAGGATTAACATCGGCTCGCTCTCCAAAAATTGCATCCATCTCTTTAAAGTAAGGACATAAAGAATCAAGTTTATTGTCTATGGATTTTATACCCTTAGTTATATCAATGTCAGTAACCCCAAAACCAGTGGAAGATGAAAGAGCCTTTGCCTTCTTGTATTTTGCTCGATAATGCTTGAAGCGTTCAGACATCTGTTTAGGCAAAAGATCAATCCTTCCCTTGGTCTTATTGCGTAATTCATTTGCCATTAGAAGATAGCCATTAACTTTTGATGTGGGGGGCCGTCCTACTTTAGTGGCATACTCAGTACCAAAACAAGAATCATAGTTAGATTTGGTTTTCAGCCAGTTGATAAGAATGAGATGATCATCTTTTTTTAATTGAACAGTCTTTGATTTCTTGGCTGAGCGGGGAAAAGAGGAAGTAGTGGGAATTGAAGAACAACTGGGTGATAGCTGCCTTTGAGAAGATCTAGGATGACGAGGCATGTTATTATAAATGAAGATGAAAAGGAGCAGAAACAAGCAGATGAGATAGCGAGATGAAAAGGAGAAGAATCAAATAGATGAAATGGGGAGAAATTCTGAGCGGATAGAATGAACAGGATGGGATGAGAATGGAAGTGCGCAGCAAGGTAGAAGGCTGGGATATCCAGAAAGTTGTCCAAGATGTGGTTATGGAAAATTGAGTAAATAAATGTCGGATAAGAGGTGAACATTGACACGTAAAGTGTCTAATAACCCAATTATTAGCAAAAATAATTGCGGAAGATAATTGGGGTATGCAGATTATTTTCCGCAATTAATTTAATTGCGGATTGGTCAACATTGATACCCCCTATTAAATAAAGGTAAAAAAATATGAAAATGATTTGTTTTACAAAAAATAAATTAATATCCAAAAGCAATATGAGGGATAAAAAGGTAAAATTAAAGGGATCAAATATGAAATAAAAAATTAAAGTGAAATTCCTCCCATCAAGAGCAAGTAGACATGAAGGGGTGAACGCCCACCAGTGGCACTAAACTTGGACTATAATTTCTTTTTTGTAAAAATAAAAAAAAATCCACTGGAGCTTTACCAAAACTTCAGGATGACAATTTTGCCATATCAAACAACTTCTAGTGCAATTATTGAAGAAAAATTCATTTTCATTGCAATAGAGAGAATTGATCACATAAGACTGCATGTGACCAAAAGTGTCCAGCACAAGTTTGGCCGAACTTGTGCTGGACACTTTTATGATCAAGGTTAGCTAGGGTGGAATTTTTCTTCAGTTCTTCAGGTATTTCTTATAAACATGTCCACTGGTATTTGATCTTTGTGCCTCACTCATATTTATCATTTGATTGATTTTTTGTCACCATTATGTTTTAATATTATAAGTATAGCAAAAACTCGTGTGCCAAATGCATACCGGGTGATGTTACACCTTTTATAATATTATTAAATAAAGGTAAAAAAATATGAAAATGATTTGTTTTACAAAAAATAAATTGATATACAAAAGCAATATGAGGGATAAAAAGCTAAAATTAATCTCAAAGAGATCAATTATGAAAAACAAAATATTAGTAAAATTCTTGCTCTCAAGAGCCAGTAGAAGTGTTGAAAAAAATGGGAGCCATCAGGGCTAAATTGTAATAAGTGACCTTTTTTTTAAAGATAAAAAATTATACACCTGAGGTTGGGAAGAACAACAGGTGGATGATTCAGCTAAACAAAACTGCTTGTAGTGAAGTTTAATAAAAAAATGTTTTTTGTTGCCATATAGAGAATTGATCCCATCTGACTGCACGTGACTAAAAGTGTCCAGCACAAGTTTGGCCAAACTTGTGCTGGACACTTTTATGATGGAGAGTAGCTTGTGTGGAAATTTTCTTCAGTTCCTTCATCTTGTATTTCTCATAAACATGTCTACTGGTATTTGATCAGTCTGTATCTTTCATATTTATCATCCAATTAATATTTTATCACCATTATATTATTAATGTTATTAGTATAGCAAAAACTTGTGTGCCAAATGCATACCATGTGAAGTTATACCTTCAATAATTTTTTAAAATAGACGTAAATAAATATGGAAAGGATTAGTTTTACAAAAATTAAATAGAAATTTAAAAGTAAAAAGAGGAATAAAAGAGTAAAATAAAAGTCAAAGAGTTAAAATATGAAAAAAATACTGGTAAAATTCCTGCTATCAAGAGCCAGTAGAGGTGTTAAAGCAAATGAGAGCCATCAGGGATTAATTGTAATAAGTGAGCTTTTCTTTAAAGATAAAAAATTATACACCTGATATTGGGCAGAACAGCAGGTGGATGATTCAGCTAAACCAAACTACTTCTAGTGAAATTTGATAAAAAAAATTTTTTGTTGCCATACAGAGAATTGATCCCATCTGACTGCACATGACCAAAAGTGTCCAGCACAAGTTCGGCCGAACTTGTGCTGGACACTTCTATGATGGAGAGTGGCTGGGGTAGAATTTTTCTTCAGTTCATCTGGTATTTCTTACAAACATGTCTACTGGTATTTTATCTTTGTGCCTCACTCATACATATTGTTTGATTAATTTTTTGTCTTAATTATATTATTAATTATATAAGTATAGCAAAAAATTGTGTGCCAAATGCATACTGAGTGATGTTACACCTTTTATAATATTATCAAAAAAATGTATAAAAATATTAAAATAATTTATTTTAAAAATTATTAATTGATATCCAAGAGCAATATGAGGAATAAAAAATTAATTTAAAGCGATGAAATATGAAAAAAGAACTCCAAGTATTATTGCTAATATCAAAGGCTAGTAGAGATGTTGAAGCAAATGAGAGCCGTCAGGGATAAATTGTACTTAATTGATTGTTTTTTAAAGATAAAAAATTGTGTACCTTTGGTTTGGATGAACTCTAGGTGGATAATTCAGCTATATCAAACTACATCTAGTGAAGTTTCTTATCAAATAATTTTTTTCATTTCCATAGAGAGAATTGATCCCATCTGACTGCACCTGACCAAAAGTGTCCAGCACATGTTCGGCCGAACTTGTGCTGGACACTTTTATGATGGAGAGTAGCTAGGGTGCAGGTCTTCTTCAGTGCAACTGTTATTTTTTTAAAACATGTCAAATGGTATTTGATCTTTCTGTGTTATTCATATTTTATTATCTGATTAATTTTTTGTCATTAGAATTTTATTAATTTTATTAGTATAGAAAAAACTTGTGCGCCAAATGCATGCCATGTTATATTACACCTTTTATAATATTATTAAAAAATGTTATAAAAATATGAAAATGATTTCTTTTCCAAAATTATAAATTAATATCCAAATGTAAAATGAGTGATAAAAAAGTAAAGTAAAAGAGATCAAATATGAAAAAGAAAAATTCAAGAAAAATTCCTGCCTTCAAGAGCCAGTAGAGGTGTTGAAACAAATGGGTTCCATCAGGGCTAAATTTGATAAAATTTAATTTTTTTTAAAGATAAAAAATTTTTCACCTGAGGTTTGGAAAAACTCAAGGTGGATAATTCAGCCATACCAAACTACTTCTAATGTAATTATTTAGCATTTTTTTTAATTTAATTTCCACAGAGAGAATTGATCCCATCTGACTGCACCTGAACAAAAGTGTCCAGCACAAGTTCGGCCGAACTTGTGCTGGACACTTTTATGATGGAGAGTAGCTAGGGTGGAAGTGTTTCTCAGTACATCAGTTTTTTGTTTTTCACATTTCTATTGGGTTTTTAACTTTTTTTTATCATTCATATTTATCTTATAATTAATTTTTTGTCACCATATATATAATTAATGTTTCTAGTATAGCAAAAACCTGCATGCCAAATGCGAAATTGGTGATGTTACAACTTTAATAATATTATTATATAAAGTTAAAAAAATATGAATATGTTTAGTTTTTAAAAAAATAAATTGATATTTAAAATTAAATAGAGTAATAGAAAAGTAAAATGAAAATAAATGGGATCAAATACGAAATAAAAAATACAAGTAAAATTTTTACTATCAAGAGCCAGAAGTGGTGTTGGGACAGTTGGGGACCCCTAGGTCAAGACTTGGTCTAAAATTACTTTTATGTATAGCTAAAAAATTTTGAACTGAGGTTTGGACAGACTTCCAGGGGACAGTTTTACAATATTAAACATTCTTTACTTCAATAATTGAGTGAAATATTATTTTTACTGCCATAGAGAGAATTTATCTCATATGACTTCATGCAACCAAAAGTGTCCAGCACAAGTTCAGCCAAACTTGTGCTGGACACTATTATAATTTAGAGTAGGCATACAGCAAATCTTCTTAAACTCAAAAGGGATTTCTTATAAACATTTCCACTGGAATTTGATCTTTCTGTGTCATTTAAATTTACCATTTGATTAATTTTTTGTCATCATTATATTGTTAACGTTATTACTATAGTAACAACTTGTGTGAAAAATGCATACCAGGTGGTGTTCCACCTTTAATCATATATTATTAAATAAAGGTATAAGAGTATGAAAATTATTTATTTTAAAAATTAAAAATTGATATCCAAAGCAATATGAGCAATAAAAAAGTAAAATAAAAGGGATAAAATAAGAAAAAAAAATCTAAGGAAAATTCCCACTATCAATAACAAGTAGAGGTGTCAGATCAAATGTGCACCACCAGGGCTAAACTTGCACTATATTTTCTTTTTTGTTAAACCAAAGAAAGTGTCCTGATGAGTTTTTAAAAATTCATCAGGAGGACATTTTGGCAATATCAAACTACTTATTGTGCAATGATTGAGCAAAATGTCATTTTCATTTCCATAGAGTAAATTTATCCCTTCTGACTGCATGCAACCAAAAGTGTCCAGCACAAGTTCGGCCGAACTTATGCTGGACACTTTTATGATGGTGAGTATCTAGGGTGCAGGTCTTTTTCAGTTCATCAGGTATTCCTTATAAACAAATCCACTTGTATATGATCTTTCTGTGTCATTCATATTTATCATTTGATTCATTGTTTTTCACCATTATAATATTAATGTTATTAGTATTAAAAAAATTTGTAAGCCAAATGCATACTGGGAGATGCTACATCTTTCATAATCTTATTAAATAAAAGTAAAAAAAATATGAAAATTATTAGTTTTACAATAAATAAATTGATATTTCAAAGCAAAAACAGGAATAAAAAAGTAAAATAAAAGTGATTAAATATGAAATTAAACATTCAAATAAAATTTCTGCCATCAAAGATAATTTGAGTTTTCAGACCAAATTTGCACCACCAGTTCTAGATTTGGAATATGTTTTCTTTTTTTTTAAATTAATAAAAGTGTCCACCTGATGTTTTCCAAAAAATCAGGAGGATAGTATAGCAGTATAAAGCTACTTCTTGTGCAATGATTGAGCAAAAATTCATTTTAACTTCCATTGAGTAAATTTATCCCATCTGACTGCATGCAACCAAAGGTGTCCAGCACAAGCTCAGCTGAAGTTGTGCTGGACACTTTTATGATGGAGAGTAGCTAGGGTGCAAGTCTTCTTCAGTTAATCTTATATTCATTTTAAAAATGTCTATGGGTATTTGATCTTTCTGTGTTATCCATATTTATTATTTGATTATTTTTTAGTCACCATTATATTATTAATGTTTTTAGTATAGCAAAAAAATGTGTAATGAATGTACACTGGATGATTTTACAACTTTAATAATATAATATAATAAATATAAAAAAATGTGAAAGTTATCAGTTTTACCAAAATAAAATTGATATTTAAAAGCTAAAGGATAAATAAAAGGGTAAGATTAAAATTAAAGAGATCAAACATGAAATAAAGATATTAAGTATAATTTCTGCTATCATGAGCCAGTAGAGGCTTCAGAAAAAATGGGCACCATCATAGATTAACATGGATCAAATTTACTTTTTTCCAAAGGAAAAAATTGTCTACCTTAGGTTTGGACAAACTTCCAGGGGACAATTTGTCTAAAAAAAACTACTTTCAGTGCAATGATGAAGTGATAATTCAGTCTCATTTCCATAAAAAGAATTGATTGCGTCTGACGGAATGCAACCAAAAGTGTCCAGCACAAGTTTGGCCAAACTTGTGCTGGACACTTTTATCATGAAGAGTAGCCAGGGTGCAAGTAATTTTTAATCATCTGAAATTTCTTATAAACGTTTCCACTGTTATTAAATCTTTGTGCCTCACTCATATTTATCAATTGATTAATTTTTTGTCACCATTATATTATTAATATTATCAGTATAGCAAAAAATTGTGTGCCAAATGAATACTGGGTGATGTTACACCTTTTATAATATTATTAAATAAAGGTAAAAAAATATGAAAATGATTTATTTTAAAAAAAATAAACTTCTATCCAAAAGCAATATGAGAGGAATAAAGTAAAATAAAAGAAATCAAAGATGAAAATTAAAATCCAAGTTAAATTCCTGCCATAAACAGAAAAAAGAGATGTTGAATTAAATTAGAACAATCAGGGCTAAACTTGCACTAAATTTTCTTTTTTGTAAAAATAAAAAAAAATTCACTTGAGCTTTACCAAAAATTCAGCATGAAAATTTTGCCATATCAAACTACTTCTAGTGTAATTTTATATCAAAAATTTATCTTCATTTCCATAGAGAGAATTGCTCCCATCTGACTGCACCTGACCATAAGTGTCCAGCACAAGTTCGGCCGAACTTGTGCTGGACACTTTTTTTAATGGAGAGTAGCTAGGGTAGAATTTTTCTTCAGTTCATCTAGTATTTTTTACAAACATGTCTACTGGTATTTTATCTTTGTTCCTCACTCATTAATATCATTTGATTAATTTTTGATCGCCATTATATTATTATTTTTATAAGTATAGAAAAAACTCATGTGCCAAATGCATACCAGGTGATGTTATGCCATTTATAATATTATTAAATAAATGTATAAAAATATGAAAATAGTTTATTTTAAAAATTATTAATTGATATCCAAAAGCTATATTAGGAATAAAAAATTAAGTTATAGGGATCAAATATGAAAAAAGAAATCCAAGTAATATTCCTACTATCAAAGGCCAGTAGAGGTGTTGAAGCAAATGTGAGCCATCAGGGATAAATTGTACTAAATTGACTTTTTTTCAATGATAAAAAATTGTGCACCTGTGGTTTGGATGAAATCTAGGTAGAAAATTTGGCTATGTAAAACTACTTCTAGTGAAGTTTTTTATCCAAAAATTTTTTTTCATTGCCATAGCGAGAATTGATCTCATATGACTGCAACTGACCAAAAGTGTCCAGCACAAGTTCGGCCCAACTTGTGCTGGACAATTTTTTGATGGTGAGTATCTAGGGTGCAGCTCTTCTTCAGTGCAACTGGTATTTGTTTAAAACATATCCACTGGTATTTGATCTTTCTGTTTTATTAATATTTTATCATTTGATCAATTTTTTGTTACCAGTATATTATTATTTTTATTAGTATAGCAAAAAAACATGTGCCAAATGCTTACAGGGTGATGTTAAACCTTTAATAATTCTATTAAATACAGGTAAAAAATTATAAAAATGATTTGTTTTACATAAAATTAATTAATATCTAAAAGAGAAAAAAGGGATAAAAAGAAATAGGTTGAATAATAGGGATTTTATATGAAATTCAAAATTCAATCTA
Organism: Hemileia vastatrix; assembly: GCA_030280995.1. NCBI lineage: Eukaryota > Fungi > Basidiomycota > Pucciniomycetes > Pucciniales > Zaghouaniaceae > Hemileia > Hemileia vastatrix. The sequence continues at coordinate 8,685,385 of JASXTE010000015.1, forward strand.
AATGCCTACTTTCAAGGCTCAGAAGAGGTGTTGGATAAAATGGGCATCATCATGAATAAAATTTTACTTAATTTGATTTTTTGAAAAAACTAAATGAAGTTTTCAACTGATTTTTTTCCAATATTTAGTTGGACACTTTATCTATATCAAATTACTTCTAGTACCATGATTGACCAAATTAAATCCTCATTTCCATATGCAGAATTGATCCCATATGGCTGGACCAGGCCAAAGGTGTCAACCACAAGTTTGAGAATTCTTCTGGTGGACACTCTTATGATGGACAGTAGTAGGGTGCAAGTCTTCTTTAGTTAATCTAGTATTCCTCATAAACATTTCCAACTTATTTTTGGCCAAAAATCAGGTGGAAAGTTTTTCCATATAAAATTACTTCTAATGCCATGATTGACTAAAAATTGATTCTCATTGCCATATAGAGAGTTGATCCCATATGACTGGATCTGGCAAAAGTGTCACCACAATTTTTGATAAACTTAAGTTTGAAAATTTTATGATGGAAAGTAATTTCAAGTCTTCTTCATTTCATCAAGTAATCCTCATAAAAATTTCCACCTGTATTTTGGCCAAACTTCAGGTGGACAAATTGGCCATATTAAATTAATTCTAGTTCCATTTTGATAAAAAACTGATACTTATTGCCATATATAGATATTAAACCCATCAGACTGTGCCTTTCCAAAAGTGTCTACCTGAATTATGGCTAAACCTCAGTTGGACACTTTTATGATGCAGAGTAGCTAGGGCAAAAGTATTCTTCAGTTAATTTGGTATTCATAATAAATTTATCCTCCTGAAGTTTATCCTAACTTGAGGTGGACAATTTCGGAAAGCACCAGTTAGTCACTATCCATCAAAAAAGTGTTCACCAAAATTTTGGCTAAACTTGTGGTGGACCCCTTTGATCAGCCACAGTCAGATGAGATCAACTCTTTAGATGGGAATTAGTATGATGTTTTGGTCAATCATGGAAATAGAAGTAGTGTGATGTGGCCAAATTACCCCCCTGAAGGTCTGTCAGTATAGTCTAGTATATAGGTATGATATAATAGTGTTATTTTATGGTCCTACTACTTATTAATAAATGATTTAGTGATTAAACCTCAGGGGAAGACTAATAGAATAGTTATACTCAAATAAAACTCACAATACTTGGATTTAAATGCGTGCTAGTGGTGGAAAATAGAAGAATAAAATATAGTTATAGCTTTTATAAAGATAATATCAATTTATAAGGGCTTTATAATATATTTCTGAATGTTAATAATTGTAGTGTAGTGTTTGTTTGAAGTGTAGTAATTGAATGATGATAATAAACCGTCAAAATCCCTCCTTACTTATACCCAAATCCACTGGAGTGCACAGACCTTCAATCCAGATGATGTCACTGCTATCCCCGGCAATTACAGCACTGTGAGGGCCCATCACCTCCCCATGGCGTCCACTTCAAGAAGTTTCAACACCCAGACCTCCAGTAAGGACCCTCCATCACTATTAATAATAACACAGAGTCATACCATAAATAGAAAACCCAGATAAAAGCGGATACCATAAAGAAACAGGTAAAATAAATAATCAAAAGGAGATTTAATGAAACTAAAAGCATATAAAGGAAACAAATAAAATGTCCAAGCCCCCAATAACATCCCCAAGCATCCACATTAACCCAAAAACATCTTTCCAACCCATAAATCCGTGAATAACCATCCAAGGAAGTAATTTTAGTTGTCCAAACTGGGTGTATGCGCCTGATATATGTGTCTATGCTTCTGTAGGCATTGTGAGTCCACTGATTTCATCCATATGACCTAAAATAAGCAGAAAAACAAAGGTTATAGGCTATTAAGGGGCTAAAACCCACTTATATACCTAAATATACATAATATACTGCATATTTCACTGAATATGAGATTTATGTATACATATAAGCTTATGTATGTCAATAATTACTTCATATCACTTAAGATAAGTATATTATGACTCCATTAACACCTTAATAAGTATTATTAGGCCATGGATAAGCTATTTAAACTATTATAAATTATATAATAGAATAATAATTATATATATATATAATAAAATAATATATATTATTATTTTAACCTTATTTTTAAGATATAAGCTTAATCTAGTTAAGGTTATCTTATTTTAAGCATAAGAAATACTCAGTCCTAAGGATATTTAGGCTGACACTCCCTCACCCCAAAAAAACAATAAAAAAAATGTTAAGACATTTTAATTAATCTTAAGGAATGAAATAATAAAATAAAAAAATAATTTTTATAATACATATACTGAATGAACAGTATTATTTAGATTTAAATTTTTTCAAGAGATTTTTAAGATCAGAGATTTCATTTTCTGGAATCCACTGGTCATATTCACTTGATTTATTTTTAAATCTTAATAGATACTCAACTCCCTTTTCTTTAGTAAGGTGTCTCTTTTTAAGTATCTTTTCAATTTCTGCTTTTTCCACTATTTCTTCAGGTTGCTGTTTATGCCTTCCTGATCTTCTTGGAAAGAGAGCAGTATCATTAGAATGGTATGGTTTTATAAGAGAAATAGGAAATACTGGATGTTTTCTATCATAAGGTGCATATAGAATAACCTCAACAGCATTATTACCAACCATCTTTTTAACTAAAAATGGTCCAATGAATGGATCCTTCAATTTAACATTACCATTTAAATTGAAATGTAGCGTTGAAATAAGGACTTCATCACCCTCTTTGAACATTTGTTCTTTATGGGCTTTATCCCATCTTTTCTTTTCATACTCAAAAGCCTTATTTATACATTCTTGAGCATGTTTTCTGCATAATTCTTGCATCTGAAGAAAAGATTTAGTACCTGGATGAATATCCAATCTAGGTAACTTATTAAGAGTTTTAGCAGGGGTATTAGGTACATAACCCAACCATAACTCAAATGGCTTTTTGCCAGTGACAGAATGTACTGTACTATTATATGCAAATTCTAAACCTGGGATAAGGGTTACCCAATCATGCGTGAATTTGTCATTGTCTTTAAAATTAAGACCAAAAGCACAGTATCTTCTTATCATATCTTCTAAGGTTTGTATCATTCTTTCTGCTAGCCCATCAGTTTGTGGATGGTGTGCAGTAGAAAGTTTTAATTGACACCCTGAAACATCCATAAGTGACGTCCAGAACTCAGAAGTAAATTTAGGATCTCTGTCAGAAACTATTGCTTTGGGGAAACCTGCTGTATTTAACATTTGTGTCCACCATTAAAAAGCTAAGTCCTTTGCAGAAACCTCTTTGTGGGTAGGAATAAATTTACACATCTTTGTAAATCTATCTACAATTACCCAGCAGGAGTTATAACTCTTATGCCCTGCTATTGGCAAACCTGTTACAAAGTCCATGTTAATGATTTCCCATGGAGCTTTTGGTTGCTCAATTTGTTGTAATAAACCAGCTCTTTTTCCTGTTAATCTTTTAGATTTTTGACAAGAATCACATGTTTCAACATATTTCTGAACATCCTCAGACATGTTGATCCACCAAGCTGTGTTTTTTACCCTGGTTAATGTTTTATGATAGTCAAAATGACCTGCTAATATATCATCATGACATATACTTAACATTAACTCCTTCATTGAAGGGGGAATTACAATTACATTACTTAATTTTTTCCTGTAGTATATAAAACCATCCTCAATGGAAAATTTTCCTTTTTCTAATTCCTCTTTATACTTATTTGGTAATGTTTTTATTAAAACATTCATTGAAGCATTAGATGGATCATTTAATATTGTAGTTAATTTACTCAAGTCAGGATCTGAATTATAATTATCAAGAATTGATTGCATAAATTCATCCTCAAGATCTACAATATAAATGCCATAAATGTTAATAATCTCTGATTCAGGAACATAAGCAGGATTATCATCATTATTAGGCAGAGGTACTCTAGATAACAGATCTACATTAGAGTGCAAGGTTCCTGCTCTATGTGTAATAGTCATCCGTCCTCTGTATTCTTGTACAGCTAATTGCCATCTAAACATGTTTCTATTAGGAGTTTTCATGTTTAAGAGTGACTTAACTGCACTGCAGTCAGTTATTAACTCAAATTTTTGGTCTTCAAGGTAATAATGTAGCTTTTCAAGAGCCCATACTACTGCCAAAAATTCAAGTTGAGTAGCACCATATTTCAATTCACCACTTCTCAGAGTACGTGAAATATAGCAGATTACTACTTCTGACATTTTACCTTCAATAAGTTGTTTTTGATGCAAAGCAGCACCCAGTCCAATAAAACTTGCATCTGTATATAATACAAAAGGTAATTGGAAATCTGGTAATCCCAAGATAGGAGCTGTCATTAAACATTCTTTCAACTTATGAAAAGCTTGTTGTCTTTCATTATTCCAAATGAAAGCTTCTGATTTCTTTATCAGTGTGGTCAGTGGTGCAGCAATTGATTGGTAGTTTTTTATATATTGTCTATAATAACCACACATTCCAAGAAAAGATTGTACATCCTTCACATTTTGAGGAATGCCAATATTCTTTATTGCAGCCACTTTATTTTGGTCTACACATATTTGTAAGCCAGATACAATATGACCAAGCACTTTTAAAGATTCAAACCCAAATTTACATTTTTTCAATGCAAGGGTCATTTTTATTTCATCCATTTTCTGAAATACTTTCCTTAAATGGATTAAGTGTTCATCAAAAGTTTTAGAGAACACTATGATGTCATCAATGTATACCATTAACCATCCCTCAATCATTTCATTATGGAATGTTATATCCATTAACTTCTGAAATACTGATGGAGCATTTTTTGGTCCAAATGGCATTCTGACATACTTATGAATTCCCATGTGTGTTGTTATCAACAAAAAGTTCTGTGAATTCTTTCCAACAGGAATTTGATGGTACCCTTTATTTCCATCTAGGCAACTTATATATTTAGCACCTTTAAGGGTAGCATGTATAGAGGCAATCCTTGGCAAGGGATAAATATCATCTACTGTAAATGTATTTAATGCTCTATAATCACCGCACAGTCTTGCTTTATCTTGTTCATAAGAAATCAGCACTGGTGATATTACACAATATTTTGGTGTAGTTTCAACCTTCTCAAGAATTTTCATTTTTAATAACATCTTAATATTATCCTCTATGTCTTTCCTCTTCATTGGTGAAGCAGGGTATGGTTTCTTTTTAAGACTAGCAGGAATATTATCCATATCACAGGTTAAACTAATTTTCATTTCATGATCTTTTACAAGGCCAAGTTCATTTGTACCATGTGCAAAAGCCATTGGAAAAGCTTTAATTAATTCCAAAATATTATCTTTCTCAGTTTTACTTATCTGAGTGCCAAATGATGCTTTTGAAATTTCTGTTTCCAGAAGTTCCAACTCATTGGATTCTCTTCCTTTAGACGGGGAATTTGTTACTGACTCAATGTGTAAGACTGTGTTAAAAGAATTTATTGTAAATTTCCTTTTACCATTCATGCCAATTGTAAAATTGTTATTAGCAGGGTCTAATTTTACACCAAATTTTGTCAGAATATCATTTCCAATGATAAAACAGTTACTACAATTTGTATTATCCATTACTACAAAGTCACAAGTTACCCTTACATAACCATGTTGGTGTTTAAAGAAAACAGCAGCTTTGTATTTACCAATGGGGTGTAGTACTGATCCAAAACCTCTCCAATTTTTATTCTGAAGTGGTTCAAGCTTAAACTTATATTCACTATCAATTTTCTGTAATGTATTAGTGGAAACAACTGAACCAGCAGCTCCTGTGTCCAATACTATATTAACATTTTCACCAGAAATGATAGCTGGAACCGTGATAGGTGTCATTCTAAAGTTATCAGCTTGTATATCCTTAATGATTTCAGCATCCTCAAAATTCATTAAAGATTCATTTGAGTCCATATTTAATATTGGATTTTCAAAGATGGACAAATCATCTTCCAACATACAGACTTCATTTTCATCACTATATGAGATATTGCTGTCATAATCACTTGATTCTTTACTTTTTTCAGTTTCAGTTTCAGATTCACGTTGATTTTCAACAATATTTATGTTTTTCTCACATTTGTGACCTTTGACCCAAGGTTTGTTACACTTATAACAAGTATTTGTTTCATACTTTTTAGGTACTACAGGTGCAGTAGGTTTTTTCTGCTTCTCCTGAAGTGTTTTTGAATTCTGAGTTTTTACAGGTTCAACATTTTGCTTATAAGTGGAATACCTTGATTCATACTTATGGTTTAATAATATTTCATTGCAAATATTAATAAAGTCAGAATATTCAGTAACATTTAATGTTCTAGCTACAACAATGTCTCTGACAGATATAGGTAATTTGTATATTATCTTATCTTTCCATAAGTTAAAATCCATATGAGGCTCAATGGCTTTTAATATTTTGTTTAAATTCATTAAAAATACCATAGGTTTGTCACCATTCAACGGATTATACCTAGTCTTCTCATACAGTCTCTTCTGAGTAAGCCTGAATTTAGAACCTCCAAATTGTTTTTCAATAAGTTGTTTCCATTCAGACCAAGAGTAGTCTCTACCCTCACTTAAGACAGCTTCAAACCATAATAAAGCAACATCCTCAAATAAAGAAATTAATTTTGATGTTATCTCTTCATCTGGTAACTTATATGAGAATTTCAAGTTGTCAATTCTTTGAATAAAATGTTTCCAATCAGAGCTGGCTTCCCCATCATAAGTTGGGTACTGATCTATCTTAGGCCAGTTCTTCTGATTGGATTTTATCTCACTAATCTTAGGTAAATTCAACAACTCATTCACTTTTGATAAATGGTCTTGTATTTCTTCCTGCACGGATTTGTGACTTACATTTTCAGATTTGACACTACCACCAGATGGTTTTAATTGTGGTGGTACAGGGAAGGAATGAGATTCACTTTTGCCAATGAAAGGATTATTATTATATTGATTATACTTATGATTATCCTGGTTCATCAGTAGATTGGCAGTTTCAATCTCAACTTTAGTTAATCTTTGTAGCAGCTCAGAGACACTTTGATTTGTCTGTGCAAAAGATAACTTTGTTCTTGATTCAGTCTTTAATAAGTGTGTTTCATATAATTTTTCTAACTCACAAAATTTGTTTGAAAGGTCATTATATTTATTACTCAATGAATCATATTTAAGAGTTAGAGACAAATTTTCTTTCTCTAATTCTTTATTATGTGTTGCTAATTGAGAAATGTTCAATGTCAAGGATGAAATTGTATCACTAGTGAGCTTAACTGTCTGTTCCTCACAATCAGTCATTCTATTCCACAATGCTGAAACAATTCTATGGACAGTTGGATTATTGTTAAAATATTCCATGTCCTCATTTTCAATTCTCTCACTCTCCTGTGAACTTCTCATCTCACTAGTAGGTGGTTGCAACTGAGGATTAACTGTATTATCGTTGTATATAGTACTGTTATTATGGACAAAAGACAAGTCAGGTGTATCTACTCTAAAACCTAAATTTCTTAAATCCTCCTCTATTTGTTGTACAGATTTAACATCAATAGAATTACCTATATTGTAATTATCAGTATTATGTCTAATCTGAGAGGGTAAGTTACTTACCAAGGGATGGTTGCCAGTCCTGATTTTTGGTGCTTTTTTCCCTTGTAAGGGTGAGCTGAGGAAGTCAGATGAGGGGGTGGATCCCTGTTGCAACTGTGGCTTGTCCACTGTTGGTGAAACCAGTCCCATTTCCATTTGTCTACCAGGATTTTCTCCTGGGAGTGAGTGGACCCTCCTTGGGTAGGGGGTTGCTGATTTGATTGACTGGGCTGGCCTCCCTTTAGTTCTGCCATTGCCTGATTCATCTGCTGAAATCCTACCTTGCAATTGTTTTGCAACTGCTCTACTTCTTTGAACATGAGAGATTTTGATTCCTCCAACTTCAGAACCTGTTTGGCCAGGTGGGAAAGTTGATCCTGAAGAGGAGGAGACGTCTTTTTGATAGTTATCTTTTTTAAGAGGGCGTCCTTTTCCTCTATACTCATGCTTTCTGGCTGGGGGTACTGTTGTCCCTCCATGGTGATGTCCTGGAAAGTTTTTGTTAGCTTTAGACCTGGTATTATAAGCAGGCTGTTCACTTACACTATCCTGGGGAGCACTCATATTGTTCAGAATAACAATATTTTACGTCTTCAAAAGGAAAAAACTCTGTGAAATTAGTAGACAAATAATATTAGCAATTATATTACTAATAAAAAAGCAATGGAGCTTACCCTGAATTTATATCTTTATTTATTTAAATAAAATATAAGAAAAAATCGAAAAAATCTATTAAAAATATAATAATAAGTTTAACTAGACCTCTATAAGGGTGAATAATTAGCTTACCAAGCTTTAGCCAAATACCAATTTAATTGGGTGTTATATTGGTGTCCAAATACCAAGTGAAATTGGGTTTATATTGGGTACAGTTACTACTGTAAATATCTAATTTTTATGATAAAAAATTAGTACAATTATTATAAGGGTTCTTTTCCGCAATCAATGAGTTATGATGACCCACTAATATGCAGCAGACCCAAATATTTGGTTAATTTTGAGTCGTACTAAGGTAAAAATCACGTCCCAAGGCTTATACTAAATAATAAGTAAAATATAAGGAAAGACCCCCAATTGTCAGTATAGTCTAGTATATAGGTATGATATAATAGTGTTATTTTATGGTCCTACTACTTATTAATAAATGATTTAGTGATTAAACCTCAGGGGAAGACTAATAGAATAGTTATACTCAAATAAAACTCACAATACTTGGATTTAAATGCGTGCTAGTGGTGGAAAATAGAAGAATAAAATATAGTTATAGCTTTTATAAAGATAATATCAATTTATAAGGGCTTTATAATATATTTCTGAATGTTAATAATTGTAGTGTAGTGTTTGTTTGAAGTGTAGTAATTGAATGATGATAATAAACCGTCAAAATCCCTCCTTACTTATACCCAAATCCACTGGAGTGCACAGACCTTCAATCCAGATGATGTCACTTCTAGTCCCGGCAATTACAGCACTGTGAGGGCCCATCACCTCCCCATGGCGTCCACTTCAAGAAGTTTCAACACCCAGACCTCCAGTAAGGACCCTCCATCACTATTAATAATAACACAGAGTCATACCATAAATAGAAAACCCAGATAAAAGCGGATACCATAAAGAAACAGGTAAAATAAATAATCAAAAGGAGATTTAATGAAACTAAAAGCATATAAAGGAAACAAATAAAATTTCCAAGCCCCCAATAACATCCCCAAGCATCCACATTAACCCAAAAACATCTTTCCAACCCATAAATCCGTGAATAACCATCCAAGGAAGTAATTTTAGTTGTCCAAACTGGGTGTATGCGCCTGATATAGGTGTCTATGCTTCTGTAGGCATTGTGAGTCCACTGATTTTGTCCATATGACCTAAAATAAGCAGAAAAACAAAGGTTACAGGCTATTAAGGGGCTAAAACCCACTTATATACCTAAATATACATAATATACTGCATATTTCACTGAATATGAGATTTATGTATACATATAAGCTTATGTATGTCAATAATTACTTCATATCACTTAAGATAAGTATATTATGACTCCATTAACACATTAATAAGTATTATTAGGCCATGGATAAGCTATTTAAACTATTATAAATTATATAATAGAATAATAATTATATATATATATAATAAAATAATATATATTATTATTTTAACCTTATTTTTAAGATATAAGCTTAATCTAGTTAAGGTTATCTTATTTTAAGCATAAGAAATACTCAGTCCTAAGGATATTTAGGCTGACAAGGTCAGACAAACCTCAGAAGGACACTTTTTAGCAGGGAGTAACTGAGAAAAATCCATTTATCAGAAGGAAAATCTTTTATTGGATAGATGCCAAGGTTTCATACTTGTGTATTATGGTCAGTATTAATTTTGAAAGTGTCTGTCCAAGCAATTTCATTTCCCATCATTACTCATTTTGTTTTAAATGTTTCAAACTTCCTGATACAGTATTAAGGTGTCACATAGTATAATTAATTTCTATTACGTGCCCTCCTATGATGCCTAAATTTATAATTTAATATCTTACATAATAATTTTTTTATATAAATTCATCAATATTTTATTTTATTATCAAATTTAATAGAGCAAGTATCCTGAATTATTATATATGCATAAGCTTAGGTTAGATCAATTTGTGCTCAATTTGTGCTCATCAGAGGACCAAAATCAAGTTCTGGAGGATCAACTTGTGCATAATTTGGAATCAGTTGATATTCTGTCTATAATCAATCTGAGAATAAATGTAAATCTAACTCTAATTTACTTATGTTGATAAAGTATTCATAAACCTGGCATATTTAAGGGACACTCTAAATTTCAAGAGAGGGGATTGCTAGCAATTCACCCCTAGATTTCCCGTGGTGATAATCACCACAAATATATATGACTATTTTCAATATATGAACCTAATTTTTGGAGCGCAGTTTGATTCCCAGTTGCAGCAAAAAGTAAGTCACATGGCTAATGACATTCGTCATCTTCATTGTATACTTGTCCTTATTGGCACCTTGTTGTTGATGGTCCCTCGGTCTCCGGCTTCAAGATATCAATGTGCCGCCAACTATTCAGAAACAGCCTCAGTTTTCAAAGGGTCTTTTATGTCTAGAAGGTTTTTAACGGCAGTCCAATGGCGGTAACAGTGGAATTTTAGGATCTCAAAGTTTAGGGTACATATTTGTATCCTTTTATTGGTGTTACTCAAATATGAGAGGTAAGAAATTTTATTATTATTATAAATTAATAAAATAGAACTACCAGAATGTAAGTACTAAAACCAATAATCAATAGCAATAAATATAAAATGGAATAAATGTTTGTTTAAATGTAAATAAGTAATTCAATGATGAAGAACAACCAAAAAGAGAGGCCTTATATAGGCAAAGGAGAGACAAAGTACGGCAATAAAATTCTAAAACCAGTAGTATGAGAGAGAAAAAAAAGGAATATTCCAGAAGGAATATTTCAAATAATAAAGTTATTCTAAAAAGAAGGCGTCAAAAAGGAGTATTTACAGAATATGACAGGAATAAGTTAATTTATTTAATATTTACTGTAAAGGTCAATTCTAAATAAGAAATTTGAATTTTTCTGTATATATTAATTTTTATTTTAATTTAAAATCTATTTTTTAATGTAAATTCTTATTTCTTTCAATCTTTCAATGAGCACAGCGTTAGAAAATAAAAATATAAGGGACATTTTAATATTTAATTTTAATTATTCATTAACTTTACCAATCTTTAATTAGTTAATTTATTATAGGTAATTTTAATGTAACTAATTTATAATTAAAATATAAGGCATGGCTTCATCCAGTAAATAATTAATTATTTTACTGGGTAAGTCTAGCAGCCTGGCTGACAATATTTTATTTGCTTTTTTTTTTTTTTTTGAAAGTGCTTCATTTATTTTTTTTCAAGTTTAAACTAATTTTTTTTGTTTTTTTCTCTCCCTCTTTTCTCACTTGTCCTGCTCATTTTCCCTCCTTTCCCCCCTTCTTGACCGCCTCAATCCCCCCTTTAGGCCCTTTTTCCCTCCCCATTCACCCCCATTTACCCCCTTAAGGCTATCTCAAAATACTCCCCCTCCCCTTATCCCCCCCTCTCCCCCATCTCCCCCATCTCCCCCCTCTCCCCCCTCTCCCCTCTCCCTCTCCCTCCACCACTTCCCCCCTCCCCCCATATCTCTTTCTCCCCCTCTCCTCTCACCTCACCTCCACTCTCTATCTATTAGCTTTCAAATCACTAAGCCATTTGGTAGCTAGTTGAAGAGGGGAGGAGGCAAAGTGAGAGGGGAGGGGGAGGGAGGGAAAGGGATAAGGGGGGAGTGGGGGAAGCAGTGGAGGGGGGGGAGAGGGGGGGATAAGGGGAGGGGGAGTATTGTGAGGTAGACTAAAGGGGGGAAATGGGTGAAAAAGATGTGCCTAAAGGGGAGAAAAGGGGGGAGGATCTGGTGAAAAAGGGGGAGAAGGGGGAGGGGGGTTTGAGGACACCAAAAAGAGGTAAATGAGGCAGACAAGGAGGGGTAATATGGGTATATGTAAAAGAAAATATTTGTTATTTCTTGTCAGTGTGTTCTAGTATCTAAGTATGATTTAATAGTAAATATTAATAGTCCAACTACTTATTGATAAATGATTTAGTGATTAAACCTCAGGGGAAGACTAATAAAATAGTTATTCTCAATTAAACTCACAATACTTGGATTTTTATGTGCGCTAGTGGTGGAAAATAGATCAATAAAATATAGTTATAGCTTATATAAAGATAATATCAATTTATAAATGCTTTATAATATATTTATATATGATAATTATTGTGTTGTAGTGTTTTTTTAATGTGTAGTAAGTAAGTGATGTCCAATAACCTGTCAAATCCTCCCTTACTTATACCAAAATCCACTGGAGTGCACAGACCTTCAATCCAGATGTTGTCACTGCTATCCCCGGCAATTACAGCACTGTGAGGGCCCATCAACTCCCCATGGCTTCCACTTCAAGAAGTTTTAAAACCCAGACCTCGAGTAAGGACCCTCCATCACAATTGATGATACCACAGACCCATACCATAAATAGAATATACAGATATAAGCAGATACCATAAAGAAACAGGTAAAATAACTCATCCAAAGAGTATATAATGAAACCCAAAGCATAAAAAGAAACCAAATCAACTTTCCAAGCCCCAAAAAACATCCCCAAGCATCCATATTAACCCACTAATGATATCCCAACCCACAAATCTGTGAAAATCCATCCAAGAAAGCAGTTTAAGTTGTCCAAACTGGATATATCCACCTGAGAAAGGTTTATATACTTGTGTAGGCGTTGTGAGTCCACTGAATACTTCCATATGACCTAAAATAAACAGAAAAATAAAGTTTATAGGCTATTAAGAGGTTAAACCCCACTTATAGACCTAAATATACATAATATAACTACATATCTCACTGAATATGAGGTTTATGTATACATATAAGCTTATGTATGTCTATAATTACTTAATATCACTTAAGATAAGTATATTATGACTTTATTAACATCTTAATAAGTATTATTAGGCTATGGATAAGCTATTTAAACTACTATAAGTCATATAATAGTGTAATAATTATATATATATGTATCATAACCATATATATAAGTATTTTAGCCTTATTTTTAAGTAATAAACTTAATTTAATTAAGGTTATATTATTTTAAACATAAGAACTACTCAGTCCTGGAGATATCTAGGCTGACACTCCCTCACCCAAAAAAACAATAAAAAAATGTTAAGACATTTTAATGAATAAGTAAGGAGTGAATAGAAAAATAATTTCAAAATTTCTATGATACATATACTGAATTAAACAGTATTATTTGGATATAAATTTTTTCAAGAGATTTTTAAGATCAGAGATTTCATTTTCTGCAATCCACTGGTCATATTCACTTGATTTATTTTTAAACCTTAATAGATACTCAACTCCCTTTTCTTTAGTAAGGTGTCTCTTTTAAAGTATCTTTTCAATTTCTGCTTTTTCAACTATTGCTTCATGTTGATGTTTATGTCTTCCTGATCTTCTTGGAAATAGAGAAGTATCATTAGAATGGTATGGTTTTATAAGAAAATAGGAAATACTGGATATTTTCTATCATATGGTGCATATAGAATAACTTCAACAGCATTGTTACCAACCATCTTTTTTACTATGAATGGTCCAATGAATGGATCCTTCAATTTAACATTACCATTTAAATTGAAATGTAGTGTAGAAATAAGGACTTCATCACTCTCTTTGAACATTTGTTCTTTATGGGCTTTATCACATCTTTTCTTCTCATACCCAAATTCCTTATTTATACATTATTGAGCATGCTTTCTGCATAATTCTTGCATCTTAAAGGAAGTTTTAATACCTGGATGAATATACAATCTAGGTAATTTATTAAGATTTTTATCAGGGGTATTAGATACATAACCCAACCATAACTCAAATGGCTTTTTTCAAGTGACAGAATGTACTGTACTATTGTATACAAATTCTAAACCTGGGATAAGGGTTACCCAATCATGCATTGTAGAAAGACTCTTACAGTTGCCTTTCCGTAAGCAGAATCCAAAGGAGTTGGATAAACCAAAGAAAACCCTGTCCTTCTAAAAAAATAAGGGTTGCACAAATAACTAAGCTAGCTAGTCTACTTGATTTAATTAAAAGATATGAAACTCTGATTTTATAAACGCTTATTGAGATTTGGAAATACAGAAGTTGAGATATAAATTCTGATTACAACAATTAAGGTGTACCAGTGAAAGGTCTGTAAAGAAAGACCTTTATGTTTTTATAAGATATTTAATTTTAATGATATAACGATAAAAACAAGTCCCTGAGGTTGAGACCTTTCCAAAGATACCCTATATGTGATGAAAATATTATTGTTGTGTTTTATTCCATATGTGGTATGAAAAGTATAAATTTTATAAGGGTATTATAATTTTATTTAAAAAAATGTTGAGAAAAATGAAAAATATGAATGTGACTGTTAATTATATCCAAAAAGACCCTTCTTATCAAAACTAAAAAGACAAAAACATGAAGATGACTAAGATTCCCCCCTTTCTATCTGATTCTCCTACTCTTGATCTTTCCAACAATACCCTACATGCATAGGATCTACAATAAACCATTGATCAAATAAGCATAATAAATTCTAACCAAATTTTGCCACAATAGCCAAATTTTTCCACAGTCACCAAAATTTGGTAGAGTGACCAAACTTTAACCCAGTTAACAGACTTTCCCATTGTGAGCAAATTTTGCCACAATGAGCTCTTTTTTCCATAATGAGCTAATTTTGCCAGAGTGAGATAATTTTGCCGCCATGACCAAACTTGGCCACAATGACAGAATTTTTCCAATACACTTTGCTTTTGCACCAGAAAATCACTGGAGAAAACTGGAGTGCACCAGAGCACACCAGAGCACTGGAGCTCAGTGGCCATTCCATCAGCACACCATATCCACCAATAATACTATAAGTCACTAAATCAAGTAAAACACTAAGAAAACAGTAAAATATGATAAAAAACCATCAAGACATAAATGATAGAGAAAAATCTGGGCTATCCAATGATAATAATCAACTTCCTAAATTTCAAATATCCAGCCTTATAATCCAGAAAAGTGCTACTAATCTTCAAAAATAAACCTAAAAGAGACCCAGAAAATACCCAAAGTTGGAGAATCACCCCAAAAATCCAATATGACCATTTCCAAATCCATAAAACTGTCAGATCAGAAGAAAAATACCATCATATAACCATTCCAAAATGCCACAAATCAATCCAAAAATATCCATAATAACCAAATTAACACCTGGTAACACTAAAATTTCCTTTCAACCAATATTCAATCAAATTTTCACCTAAGTGGCATACCCATATGTGGAATGCCACAGAGTGAATTTTTCACTGTCTTTAAAGTCAAGACCAAAAGCACAATATCTTCTTATACATCCTTAAAGATCTCAACATTCTCAAAATTCATTAAAGATTCATGTGAGTCCATATTTAATATTGGTTTTTCAAAGATGGACAAATCATCTTCCAACATACAGACTTCATTTTATTCACTATATTAGATATTACTCTCATAATAACTTGAATCTTTAATTTTTTCTATGTCATTTTCAGATTCATGTTGATTTTAAACAATATTTATGTTTTCCTCACATTTGTGACCTTTAACCCAAGGCTTATTACACTTATAACAAGTATTAGTTTCATACTTTTTAGGTACTACAGGTGCAGTAGTTTTTTCTGCTTCTCCTGAAGTGTTTTTGAATTCTGATTTTTCATAGGATCATTATTTTGTTTATAAGTGGTGTAACTTGCTTCATACTTATGGTTTAATAATATTTCATTACAAATATTATTAAATTCAGAATATTCATTAACCATTATTGTTCTAGCTACAACAATGTCTCTTACAAATATAGGTAATTTATATATTATCTTATCTTTCCATAAGTTAAAATCCATGTTTGGCTCAATGTCTTTTAATATTTTATTTAAATTCATTAAAAATACCAAAGGTTTTTCATGATTCAACGGATTATACCTAGCTTTCTCACATAATCTTTGCTGAGTTAGTCTGAATTTAGGACCACCAAATGGTTTTTCAATCAGGTGCTTCCATTCAGCCCAAGAGTAATATTTACCCTCACTTAACAAAGCTTCAAGCCATAATAAAGCACCACCCTTAAATAGAGAAATTAATTTTGATGTTATTTCTTCATCTGGTAGCTTATATGAGACTTTTAAGTTGTCTATTCTTTGAATAAAATGTTTCCAATCAGAGTTGGCTTTCCCATCATAAGTTGAGTACTGATCAATCTTTTGCCAGTTCTTCTGATTTGATTTTGTTTCACTAATCTTAGGTAAATTTAATAACTCATTTACTCTGGATAAATGGTCTTGTATCTTTTCTTGCACGGATTTGTGACTTACATTTGCTTTCTCAGACTTGATACTACCACCAGATGGTTTTATTTATGGTGGTATGGTAAATGATTGAGATTCATTTTTGCAAATGAAAGTATTATTATTATACTGTGTATATTTATGATTATCCTGATTCATTAGTAGATTAGCAGTTTTAATCTCAACTTTAGTTAATATTTGTAACAGATAAGAGGCACTCTGATTTGTTTGGGTAAAAGAGAACTTAGTTCTTGATTCAGATTTTAATAAATGTGCTTCATGCAATTTTTCTAACTAACATAATTTGTTTAAAAGTTGACTATATTTATTACTTAAAGAATCATATTTAAGAGTTAGAGCCAAGTGTTAATTCTCTAATTCTTAGTTTCTTGTTTCAAGTTGAGAGATTTTCAATTTCACAGACAAAATTGTATCACTTGTGAGCTTAATTGTCTGCTCCTCACACTCAGTCATTCTATTTCATAATGCTGAAACAATTCTATGGACAGTTGGGTTATTATTAAAATACTCCATGTCTTCCTTCTCAATGTTCTCACTGTTTTGTGAGCTTCTCATCTCACTTATAAGTGGTGGAAACTGAGGGTTAACTGTATTATTATTATAAATAGTACTGTTATTATTAACACAAGATATATCAGGTGTATCTACATCAAAACCTAATTTTCTCAAGTCCTCCTCAATTTTTTGTACAGATTTTACATCAATAAAATCACCTATATTGTAATCATCAGTATTGTGTTCAATCTGAGAGGGTAATCTGCTTACCACGGGATAAGAGCAAGCCCTGACTTTTGGCGCTTTTTCTTTCCTTTGTAAGGGTGAGATGAGGCAATCTGATGAGGGGGTGGATCCCTGTTGCAATTGTGGCTGGACCACTGCTGATGGAACCAATCCCACTTTCATTCTCTACCAAGATTTTTTCCTGGGAATGATGTGACCCTCCTTGGGTAGGGGGTTGTTGGCTTGGCTGCCCTACCTTTAACTCTGCCAAGGTTTGATTCATTTGTTGGAACCCCACCTTGCAGTTGTTTTACAACTTCTCTACCTCCTTTAGCATGGTAGACTTTGATTCCTCTAGTTTAAGAACCTGCCTGGCCAGGTGGGACAGTTGATCCTGCAGAGGAGGTGAAGCCTTTTTGATTTTTATCTTTTTTAGAAGGGTGTCCTTTTCTTCTATACTCATATACTCTGGTTGTGGGTAGGATTGAACCTCCATGGTGATGTCCTGGAGCAATGTGTCTAGCTTTAGACCTGGTTTTATAAGCAAGTTTTTAACTTACATTGTCCTGTGGAGCACTCATTGTGTCTTAAATAACAATTTTTCACGTCTACAAAAGGGAAAAACTATATGGAAATTAGTAGACAAAAAATATTGGCAATACAATTACTAATAAAAGCACTGGAGCTTACCCTGAATTTATATCTTTATTTATTTAAATAAAATATAAGAAAAAATCGAAAAAATCTGTTGAAAATAAAATAAAAAGCTTAACTAGACCTTTATAAGGGTGAAAAATTAGCTTACCAAGCTTTAACCAAATACCAATTTGATTGGGTTTTATATTGGTGACCAAATACCAATTGAAATTGGGTTTATATTGGGTACAGTTACTACTGTAAATGCCTAATTTTTATAATAAAAATTAGTAAAATTATTATAAGGGTTCTTTTCTGAAATCACTGAGTTATTATGACCCACTAATGTGCTGCAGGCCCAAATAACTGATTTGTTTGAGATATACTAGAGTAAAAATCATGTCCTAAGGTTTATACTAAATAATAAATAATAATTAAGGAAAGACCCCCAATTGTCAGTGTGTGCTAGTATCTAAGTATGATTTAATAGTAAATATCAATGGTCCAACTTCTTATTGGTAAATGATTTAGTGATTAAACCTCAGGGGAAGACTAATAAAATAGTTATTCTCAATTAAACTCACAATACTTGGATTTTTATGTGTGCTAGTGGTGGAAAATAGATCAATAATATAGGGGGTATCAATTTTCAGGGATCTGAAATTAAATTAATTGCAGATAAAAATGCTTATACCCCAAATATCTACTGCAACTATTTTTTCTAATAATTGGGTTATTAAGCATTTTATGTGTCAATTTTTACCTCTTATCCAACATTTTTCTACTCAATTTCTCATAACCACATCTTGGACAACTTTCTGTCATGACCACATGTTGCACAACTTTCTGCCATAACCACATCTTGGACTACTCTCTGGATATGCCTCATGGATGTGATGAATTTGCAATCAGGAATTAAGAATTGAAATTGGGGTATAAGAGGCAGGATAATGCATTATCATGGATTCCTTATCCACTAGCCCCGGGGCTAGTGGATAAGAATCTTCCACAATTAATAATGTCTGATCCCAGGAAAAAAAATTCCTGATCCCTAATTGCAGATCCCTGAACATTGATACCCCCTAATATAGTTATAGCTTATAAAATATAATATCAATTTATAAATGCTTTATAATATATTTATATATGATAATAATTGTGTTGTAGTGTTTTTTTAATGTGTAGTAATTAAGTGATGTCCAAAAACCTGTCAAATCCTCTCTTAATTATACCAAAATCCACTGGAGTGCACAGACCTTCAATCCAGCTGATGTCACTACTATCCCCAGCAATTACAGCACTGTGAGGGCCCATCACCTACCCATGGCATCCACTTCAAGCATTTTCAACATCTAGACCTCCAGTAAGGACCCCCCATCACAATTGATGATACCACAGACCCACAACATAAATAGAAAAAACAGATAAAAGCGGATACCATAAAGAAACAGGTAAAATAACTCATCCAAAGAGTATATAATGAAACCAAATTAACTTTCCAAGCATCCATATTAACCCAGTAATGATATCCCAACCCACAAATCTGTGAAAATCCATCCAAGGAAGCAGTTTAAGTTGTCCAAACTGGATATATGCATCTGAGAAAGGTTTATATACTTTTGTAGGCGTTGTGAGTCCACTGAATACTTCCATATGACCTAAAATAAACAGAAAAATAAAGTTTATAGGCTATTAAGAGGTTAAACCCCACTTATAGACCTAAATATACATAATATAACTACATATCTCACTGAATATGTGGTTTATGTATACATATAAGCTTATGTATGTCTATAATAACTTAATACCACTTAATATAAGTATATTATGACTCCATTAACATATTAATAAGTATTATTAGGCTATGGATAAGCTATTTAAACTACTATAAGTCATATAATAGTGTAATAATTATATATATATGTATCATAACCATATATATAAGTATTTTAGCCTTATTTTTAAGTAATAAACTTAATTTAATTAAGGTTATATTATTTTAAACATAAGAATTACTCAGTACTGGAGATACCTAGGCTGACATTTTTATTAACATTATTTTTTATTTTTTTTTTCAAAATATTATATATAAAAAAATTTTATGGTTCTAGATGAATGAAAAATAGAATTGGTGTGCTTAAAATTTTTATTTTTATTTTTGGGAAAAAAATTTCTGATAAAAAAAAATTTTTTTTGGTTTAATTTTTTGATTAAAATTTTTTATCATTCTTTTTCAAGGACTTTTGGTGGTATATCTAACACCAAATAACTTTAAAATTCATTTTTTTGGAAAATAATTTAACTGATGTTTGTTTTTATTTTATTTTATTATTTTGTTTCAATTTTTTTTCAAGGACAGTTTTAGTATTTGATTAATTTTGAAAAAACAATTATTTGGATTAGTTTTTATCAATAAAATTCTTAAGCTTGAATAAAGAAACTAAATTTTGTGAGTTTTATTTTTTTGCCATTTTTTTTGGTTTTTGAAACAAATTTTTTTTTAGAGAAAAAAATGTCTATTTCATCAGAAACAACTCTTATTCTCTATCATCATCCTCTTTATCATCTTTATCATCTTTTTCAAATTCAACTTCATTTAAATCATCATCCAAAATATCAAAAAAATGATATTTGAACTCAGAAGAATAAAAGAAATTTAAAAAAAAATTCATTTGGGTTGTTTATTTGGCCATATATCAAATATCAAGTACTATAAAACTAGGGTGGATCAAAAAAGTTCTTATGTAAATGAGTTAACAAAAGATTTAAAATATTTAACCGAATCAGGAGACAATGAAATTAAAGCAGATGTCAGTAATTCTTTTAAAACTCAATTTATTAATGAAAATTATTCTTTTAATGGTCCAAAAGACAAAACCTTTAATCAACTATCCAATCTCATAATAATGCTATCTCAAATGACTTTGGTTTTCTTACCAATAAGCAATACAAATTCATTGGGTGGTATTATGATTGGATTTGGTTGGAGACCAGGGTTTGTTAAAGGCTATTCTCTTGGTATGTCTGATAATATATGTTTCATTCTTAAAATCATGTTACTTATTTTATTTCAATAGGCATCTATTCTTATCTTAAAAAATTATCTAAAGCTGAAAAAGATGATGATTTTTGCTTATGGAACACCTTTCCTTCTTTTAATACTTTTCTTGTTCTTTTCCTCAAAAAACTCTGAAATAAATCTTTTCAAAAGAAACATCAACTTGCTACCAAAGTTAGAATACCAAATTGGTGAGACTTAGAATGGGAAGAAATTAGCAAAAAATATCTTTTGTTTTCAAATGTTAATATTACTCATTCAGGATTCAAAAATAAGATTCATATTGATAGGAATGACACCAATTATCTTAATTTTGAAATTTTCTCATATATCAATCCAATTACTGACCAACCAATACCATCTCCAGCTAAAATCAAAGGACATGGCTTATATTTTCCAGAAAATCAGTGCATTATTGATTTTGGTTTGGGAAATGGCATGATCAAAACAATTTGAAACTCTTCTAAAGATCATCACCAAACAACCAAAGCTCCACCTGGCTTGAAATTGTGTCAAGATTTCACACATTTTAGATGTTCATTTCAAATCAGTCAAAACTTAATCCACCAAATAAATAAGGTAATAAAAAAGTAAATTTAATAGATATAAAAAAACTTTATGTAGATCAAAAGAGTATTGGGATGAGTAGAGTCATCAAGTATTTTTTATTTTTTCATAAATTTTTTATAAATTAATCTTATATTTCAATTTCCTAAAGTAAAGTAATGGGCCAACAACCCTGTGTTGTATAAATGGGAATCATGACAACATTTATTTGTTTCATGAGGTTCCTAAGCCTACACTTGTGGAAAGGCCCAAACATTTGTTTCTAGATTTTATCCACATTTTGGCTAGAGGAATTGTCATTACTTTAAGACTAGGGAAATTGATATATATTAGTTTTTTATATATTAATTTATGTAATTATATTATATTTTGGTGATTCCCACCCCTTAATTCAATAAAATGCAGAGGGGGAGGGGGGTATTGCCAAATTTTCAAATCTGACATGTAAAGTTTTTGACTTGAAATTTTGGTGATACCCATCCCTTACTTCAATAAAATGCAGAAGGAAGTATTTCCAAAATTTCTTATTAGACTTGCAAAATTCTTGACTTGAAAGAATTTTGGTGATACCCAAAAAATGCAGGGGGTAGTAATGCTAAATTTTCATAAGACTTTCAAAATTATTGACTTGAGAGAATTTTGGTGATACCCACCCCTTACTTCAAAAAAATGCAGGGGGAGGGAAGTCAGTAAATTTTCAAATGAGGCTTGAAAATTTTATTTAAAAAAGAATTTTGAAAATTAAAATACAAAAATTCAATTAATGATGGATAGAGAAACAAAATACAGGAAATTATTGTAAAATTTTATGTAAAAATAATTATGAATAGTTTAAGTATGAGAGAAACAAAACAAACTATTCATTAAAAAATTTCATTAGACATTCAATTTCCTCATAATATTTATTGGCTTTAACACATTCCATTAAAAAAAATTTCTTTTTTGAATTTTCTTTGAGATCATGCCTAAATTTCCTCTGTTCCATTAAGTTTTGATGCTCAAGTGTTTTCTCCTTGTTCTTTTATTTTTCAATACTAAGATTTAGCTCAAATTTCTTCTCCTCCAAGTCTTGTGCTCTATCATCCTTCCGTAAAGAGAGCTCATACTTCCTCTCCTCCAAGTCTTATGCACTATCATCCATCCATAAAGAGAGCTGGTACTTCCTCTCTTCCAATTCATTTACTCTGTAATTCCTCCTTAAAGAGAGCTTGTATTTTTGCTTTTTCAAACTTTAGAATCTCTTTAGAAACTTCAACTTGTTCTAGAGTGATAAAAAATATTAACAAAAATTAGAAGAAAAGCAGAGTAAATTATTAAGAGGTATGGTATCACTTATCATCATCACATTTATCCAAAATATTTTTGATAGAAGAAAAAGTGGTTTGAAATGAAGTATCACTTTTTCTTCTTCTTTGAGAGTGGAAATTTAGACTAATTGAAGCCCTTTGCATTTTGTTCAAGGTCACATTTTCCTCCTCATCATTGTTGCTGGCTTCAGACTCAGCTGATTGTGGCTCCTGAGTTTGTTCTTCAGCCTTTTAAGAAAAAAGAAAATGTAAAAAAAATAAGAATTGGTAAGATAAAAGAAAAAAAACATACTTGAGTTAGATCAGGTTGGTTTATATTGCTATAAGGATCTATTGAAAAGATATTCTGATTTGTGGAAGTTAAATGAGGGGAGGCTTGAGTAGAAGAAGAAGGAAAAAGATTTCTTTTGAGATCATGCTCAAAGATAGCATCTTCATCATCCAACATGTTTTCAGGATTAAAATCAGCTTGCTTTCCAAAAATAGCATCCATCTCTTTAAAGTAAGTACATAAAGATTCAAGTTTATCATATATGGATTTTATGCCCTTACTGATATCAATTTTTGTAATACCAAAACCAGTGGAAGATGAAATAGTTTTTGCCGTCTTGTATTTGGCCCAGTAATGCTTGAAATTTTCAGAAATCTGTTTAGGTAAAAGATTTATCCTTCCCTTGGTCTTATTCCATAATTCATTGGCCATTAGTAGATAACCATTAACTTTTGATGCAGGGGGCTGTCCTACTTTAGTTGCATTTTCAGTACCAAAAAAAGAATCATAGTTAGATTTAGTTTTCAGCCAGTTGATAAGAATGAGATTATCATCTTTTTTTAATTGAATGGTCTTTTTTTTCTTGGCTGAGCAGGGGAAAGAGGTAGTGATTCAATTTGAAGAACAACTGGGGGAAGGCTGTCTTTGAGAAGATCAATGATGACAGGGCAAGTTAAGATAATTGAAGATGAAAAGGAGAAAAAACAAGCAGATGATATAGAAAGGTGTTCTGAATGGAGAGAATAGACAGGATGAGATAAGAATAGGAGTGCGCAGCAAGGTAGAAGGCATATCCAGAGAGTACTCAAAGATGTGGTTATGAATGAGAGTAGGCCAAGATGTGGGTATGACCAAAAGTTTTCCAATATGTGGTTATGAAAAATTGAGTAGAAAAATGTCAGAAAAGAGGTCAACTTTGACACATAAAAGGTCTAATAACCCAATTATTAGCAAAAATAATTTCAGAAGATAATTGGGGTATAAGGATTTTTATCCACAATTAATTTAATTGCAGATTGGTCAACTTTGATACCCCCTAATGGGTATATGCTAGGTTGGGATTGGTATATTTTAAAAAAATTGTTTTTTTTCAATAGTGTGGGAAAAATAGTTGAGTGATTTTTCACCATCATGACAAAAATAATTTAGAACACTAAGCACCTAATAGGGGGTATCAAAGTCAGAAACCTTACATTTCTAAAAAACTTTTTTTTTCACCAAATCAAGCATGATTATTTTTTAAAATGTGCCATATTGTGCCCCAAAAACACTTTTTTACTGAGAATTCATGTCAATTTTGTGTCTTTCTTTTTGTATTTTGAAATATCCTTTATATATTTACAAATTCTTAACTTGATACAACTTAATAAGATATCTGTGATGGGGATGCTTTAGGAAGGGACATAAGGTCAAAAAAGGATTTTTCAAGCATGTAAAACAAAATTTTCAGAAAAAAACAATAAAAAATTAAGAAAGTTACAAAGTTGCAAAAAGGAGAAAAAATAAAAAAGTATAAAAAGAAATGAAAAATTGTAAAAAAAAAAACAAATAAAAATAAATAAAAATGAAACAAAATAAATAAATATAAAAAAATATGTAAAAGTATGAAAATATGAAAAAAATGAAAAATGAAATTAAAAAAAGGAAAAAAAGATATAAAAAGAAAGAAAAAAATATAAAAAATCTCAGGCTTAATAACTTATAAGCGCTCAGAAAGATTGTTGTCTAGAAGTATTTATGGTTCAGTATGAATATTAGTTGACCACCAATCAAATTTAAAGTTAAATATTATATCAACTCAAATATTAGTAACCTGTATATCAAATAATCTCACTTGTATAAATATAAAAGGTGCTTACAATTGACAGAAAAATAGAATAGAAATTATATTTAAAAGGCTAATGATTGTAACAGATAACTATATTATATATAATAAGATTGTGTTGTGTATTGTATAAAATAATTGAATTGAATTACTAAATATCCACCAAAATCCCCCTCTATATATACCTAAAATCCCTGGAATACATTCCCCTGACTCCCAGACCAATCCCTGGAATACATTCCCCTGATTCCCAGACCCATTACACTGCTATCCCTAGCCATTACAGCACTTTGAGGGCGCTCATCTCCCCATGGAATCCACTTCAAGAAGTTTCACTGGCCCAGTTACCAAGAGAACATCCTCCTGACAAAAGAAGATACCATTACACATCATTATAATCCCAAAAGAAGGAATAAACCCCAAAAATGAATGTCTGCTGCCCAAAGCACTGATTGTACATGACTACAAGTAAATGAACCAATTAAAAATAACCCATAAAGGAAACAAATAAAAGCCTCGTTAAAGGATTACCATAAATATTAATAATGGAACCAATATAACTAATTCCCCACACAAAGAATACCATTCCCATGCCCAACCATTGACCCAATACCCAGATCCTGAGACCAGAAGAGGCGTGGTAAGTACAGGGGGTTTTCCCATAGCCTTGACAGGTGGTTGAAAGAATGAATTCTTGATCTTTTAGATGTATATATGCATTTGAGGCGTGATTGAGACCTTCTGGTCGCATATCTTGAGGTAATTGATACTGTCTGTGCATATCACCACACAATATGGGGGGCGGACTTGTTAGCAAGTCCAAAACCTTGGACCCAAACTCACCATAGATTGAACACACATTGAGCTATTGATAATGGAACCATACAATCAGGGATGAACACCACTCAGCAGAACAGTTTTAGGTGGGTGTTCAAGTAGAGTTCAGTATGGGTTCAGTATGGGTTCATTCTGAGTTCCATCTGAGTTCCATCTGAGTTTAAGTTGAGGACTTTCTAGCAGGACCACCCCCTATATTGTGTAGTGTATAATAATGTTTTATGATGTCACCATGTAATTAATTCACTTATTAAGTGCAATCCACTTAATTCTTCAGTGATCACAAAAGGGATAATCACACATAAGGTAGGCATTTAGGCCAAAATGACCAATTATGTTAATAATGCATATTAACATATGGGACTTATGCAGGCAGCATACTACCACCACAACATAGCGAATTTTAAGGGACAAATTCTTAATATTGAAAAGTCATATTTTAAGACTTTTGGATAGCCTAATATATTGTCCTTATAGGGGGTAATTGAACTGTCCATGCACATTTTTGATACTTTTAAAAAATGCACATATATCCAGATTTTAGTATAAATTTGTAGCACATTTTGCTAGAAATTCATAATAAAGTAAAATATACAAGTTAAGACCACTTAATAAGTTATATTACCATAGCCTTAAGTCCTTCACACTTATTGTGCTTACACTATACTTAAAATTAAGTACTTAAGACTTAATAAAAGTACTTCTTTGACCTTTCTAAGCTGTTTTATTATATTATATTGCAGCATTAAAGGTAATTACTTCAGGTATCATTTACTGTTACTTTTCCACATGTCAAAGACATGTGTTCAACATCTTTTGATGCTCCATTTACTCAGTCTTGGGGGAACCAAGGCTGACAAAAAAAAATGAAGACATAAAGAAAACAATAAAAAAATTAAAGAAAATTAAATAAAAGGATAAAAATGAAAAAAATAGAATAAAATGGAAAATGAAAAAATTAAAGAAAAGAAAAAAAAATTATAAAAAAATGAAAAAAAAAATTCAATGAAAAAAATTTAAAAAAAATTTAAAATTTAAAATTAAAAATTAAAAAAAAAAATTAAAAATTAAAAATTAAAAATTAAAAATTAAAAATTAAAAATTAAAAATTAAAAATTAAAAATTAAAAATTAAAAATTAAAAATTAAAAATTAAAAATTAAAAATTAAAAATTAAAAATTAAAAATTAAAAATTAAAAATTAAAAATTAAAAATTAAAAATTAAAAATTAAAAATTAAAAATTAAAAATTAAAAATTAAAAATTAAAAATTAAAAATTAAAAATTAAAAATTAAAAATTAAAAATTAAAAATTAAAAATTAAAAATTAAAAATTAAAAATTAAAAATTAAAAATTAAAAATTAAAAATTAAAAATTTAAAATTTAAAATTAAAAATTAAAAATTAAAAATTAAAAATTAAAAATTAAAAATTAAAAATTAAAAATTAAAAATTAAAAATTAAAAATTAAAAATTAAAAATTAAAAATTAAAAATTAAAAATTAAAAATTAAAAATTAAAAATTAAAAATTAAAAATTAAAAATTAAAAATTAAAAATTAAAAATTAAAAATTAATAATTAATAATTAATAATTAATAATTAAAAATTAAAAATTAATAATTAATAATTAATAATTAATAATTAATAATTAATAATTAATAATTAATAATTAATAATTAATAATTAATAATTAATAATTAATAATTAATAATTAATAATTAATAATTAATAATTAATAATTAATAATTAATAATTAATAATTAATAATTAATAATTAATAATTAATAATTAATAATTAATAATTAATAATTAATAATTAATAATTAATAATTAATAATTAATAATTAATAATTAATAATTAATAATTAATAATTAATAATTAATAATTAATAATTAATAATTAATAATTAATAATTAATAATTAATAATTAATAATTAATAATTAATAATCAATAATCAATAATTAATAATTAAAAATTAAAAAAAATCTTTATATGAATAGTAAATAATAGAGGGTATTAAAGTTAGAAATTTGTAATTATTTAAGAGGCATTATACCGCACAAAAGTATAGCCACAAACTTGTCATTATTTATCACCTAAAAGATGTCTTATGGGCATAATATAGAATAATCATAGTTGATTTGGTTTATTAAGGAGTTATGTTGAAATGGAAAATTTATTACTTTGTTACCACCTTATAAATGAAAAACATTTATGGTTTCAAAATATTTTTCTTACACTTGTTTTGTTATCACACTATTTTTTTTTTTCCTTATTTTTCTTTCACTTATTGTTCTGTCTTTATGTCCTTTCTTAGATAATCTCTAACACACAAATCAGTATTCCCACCAGGGATATCTTACCTTGAGTGGAAGATGAGGATGCCAAATTGTAAGCCAAAGGACATAAGTTTAGAGGTTTGGGCTTGACTTTAAATTTTAAGGCTGATTTTTATTTCTGTTTTTTTATTTTATTTTATTTTTATTTAGTTATTTTTGTTTCTAGGTGAAATAAGAATTCAGTTCTTTCTTGTTTTTTTGTGAGAACTTTTTTTTCCCACACCACCAAAAAAGTTATGGAAAAAAAGAAAATCAAAAAATACCCAACTAGCCAAAAATATACCTAACCCAAGCAAGAATCTACCTATTAGGGGGTATCAATGTTCAGGGATCCACAATTAGGGATCAGAAATTTTTTTTTCCGGGATCATACACTATTAATTGTGGAAGATTCTTATCCACTAGCCCAAGGGCTAGTGGATAAGGAATCCATGATAATGACTTATCCATCCTCTTATACCCCAATTTCTGTTCCTAATTCCTGATCCCAAAATCATCACATTCATGATGGATTTTTAAGAAATTCACATGACATATAATTTCTGATGTCATCCTTAAGTCTCTCCTCACTCTATGCTACTCAATTTTGGTTGAAAACACTTAATTTTTTTTTCTATCTACACACCCCAACTGCACATTTGTCGGCAAATTCCTACTTCCCACTCATCACCTAAACCTTCTACCGGCACCTATACTACTGAGAAGAATGAAGCACCTCTCTACTAGACGGCTACTTCAGTCCACTATTAATGCCATCACTTTAATTTTAGTTCCCTACTATAATTTACTCTGATTTGGAATATGCCTTAGCCTATTTGAGTTTTCTTTCCAAAAAGTGTTACCTCATTTCCAGGGGGCCAAATCTTTATCATGATCCCCGATATGATCTCTGCTCCATTCTCAACATTCCCCAACTAAAATTCACTCAGCTATTTAGAACTTCACCCAATTCTTTCTTCAAACTTAATCAACTCATCTCTGAACATCCTATCTTTCATAACAATTCCCATAACAAACCGTGTAATCCTTCCATTCAACTTGCTGTTGCAATATGTCACTTTGGCTAAAATGGATATTGTGCTGCTGTAAGATGTTTGGATAATCTATTTAACATAGGATATGGTACAGTGATATTATACACCAAGTGCTGTATGATTGTTATCCTTTCCCTCAAGTCTCAAACACTTGCTTGTCCAACTCCAGAACAACAACTTGAATCCTCTCAAGTAATGCAAGCCAAAGGTTTCCCTGGCTGTGTAGGTTTTGTTGATGGCATAAATATACCTTTGATTCAAAAGCCTGGTCATGATGGGAACCATTATTTTGATTGCAAAAAAAGGTTTTTCAAAATCTTCTCCAATTTTTCATCATTCATGAACTAACTTTTTATCTTCCTTCTAGATACTCTATTGCCGTTCAACTTATATGTGATGTCAATAAAAAATTTATTGCTTTTCACAGTGGCTGTCCTGGGTCATGTCATGACTCTTCTGTCTTCCAAAGAATTAGGATTTCTCAAACCTCATACTCATACTTTGACCAATCTCAGTACCTCCTTTCAGACTCAGCATACGCAAGTGGGAAGTACATTATACCTGCTTTCTGTAGTGCAACCTTAGAAAATGACCCCAAAACTAAACTTAATTATCACCTTGCCCAATCAAGAGTATGGATTGAACATGCTATAGGTATTTTAAAGGGATGATTTTCTAGTCTTCAGGAGCTCTGAATCCAATTTCAAAAAAAATTGGAGATCAAAAGTGTGAATCATCGGATCATGACTTGCGTTATACTCCACAATATCCTAGCTGATTTAAAGGATGAGTGGAATGATCTTTATGAAGAAGAGGATCCTGAACCAATGCCTGCTCTCCCATCCCTTGAATCTCAAAACATTCATTCAACTGGCATACGCTCTGTCATTATGCCAATCACCCTCCACCATTTTGGCACACAACCCTTTTAATTTTTTGTTTTCATACTCTCCGAATTTCCACTTTGTATACTTTATTCACTTGGCTTGGTATTTTTGTTTGTTGCATATTCATTTTTTTGGAATTTATGGTGAATATCTCTTTTTTGGATGTCTCATTGGTTTTCTTTCACCAGCTCAACATGACATCACATATTTTCTAAAATTGCATTACTTTTCACTGTTTCTTTTTTTCATTCATCCCTCATATCCTTTTCCTATTCTCCTCCAACTTCCCTCAAACAATTTGGCTTCATTTATTTTGTCATCTCATCTCTCCAGGTAAGTCATTTTATTCTTTTTTTTGATTTTTTGATTACTAATTATAATTTTTTTTTGTTTTTTTTCTGTTTATTTTATTTTTTTAAGTGTTTATTTTTGATTTCAATGGTAAAATTAACCTTTTTTCTCTCTCCCTCTTTACTTTCTTTTTTAATTCCATCCCCTACTCTTCATCCCTCCTTGGCATGGTAATTATCCCCCCTTTCCTCTATTTCACTTTTTTGGCTCCATTTCATTGAAACACATACATTGCACATTCTTTATACATTTCACTTACTCCATATTCAAATTCCCCACAATTCCAACATCAATCTTTCTTACTCTATTTTTCCTACTTTCCAATCAAGGTAAATTTCATCACCTTTTTTTCACACCTATATTATATCTCATTCCTTTCATGAAAACTTCATACTTTAATATATGTATGAATCTTATCTGGATAACAGTGAACTTATTAAACTCCTTTCAATCTCATCTTCATTACTACTTTTCAAGTTTTTGTAAAATTTTGAAAATCAGACTCGGAATTAGGGTTAGGTTTATTCAAATCAAATGTTCTTTTTACTTAGGATTTTCCCAAAGGCTACCTTTCATTTCCTATAAACAGATTTGAATATAATTCAGTGGTTGCTGAGATATTGACCATTAAAGTTGAGCCTTTTTTTCCCAATTTAAATTTTTATTTCATTTTTTCATGTAACAAATTAGGTTTAGGTTTATTTAAATCACATGTCCATTAACTGAAGATTCTACTAAAGCCTATCTCTCATTTCCCACAAACAGGTTTGAATTAGGTTCAGTGATTGCTGAGATTTTGACCTTTGAAGTTGAGCCTTTTTTTCCAAATTTCACTTATCTTATTTCACATTTTTATAATGCATATTTAGAGGATAAGGATTCTGAAACTCTTATCTGATTATTATCTAGGCTTTTATCTCGCTATTTTTGGACTTCTCATCACCACTGTTAAAGATTATCATCAAATATATTCAACTTCTTCTTCTTTATCTTTACTTTCTTCTATCTCTTCAATGTCCTTCTATTCTATTCCTTCAATATATTCAAATTCTTCTTTAAAGAGGGGTTACCTACTTTCTAAAAAACATACTAAAAATTTCTTTTTTGTAATTTTTTTTTTTTTTTTTTTTTTTGGCAGAATTTTAGAAAAAAAATATATCTTTTACATTCTGTTAAGGACTTTCCCTGTCAATTACAAAACAAAAAAGGTTTAGATTTTAATTTTTAATTTTTCTTCCAAATAATTTTACTGAATATAATTTTTTTTTTTTTTAATTTTTTGTTTTGATTTTTCTTTTACTGAATTTTTTTTTATTTTTTTTATTTTTTTTTAAATTTTTTTGTCAGGATTTTCTGTGAAGGTTTTTTATAACCAAACTTCTGGTTGTCATTTGAATTATTTCCTTTTGAAATAATTTTTACTGAAAATTATTTTTTTTTGTTTTAAAAAAAAAAATTGCTTTAAATTTTATTTTAAAAGATTTTATTAGGTGAGTTTTTTTTTAAAAAAAATGTGTTGAATTTATTTTTGAAATTAAATTTTTTTCAGATCAAAAGAAAGTCTTCTTCTTCAGATTCACCCCTTACTTCTCTATCATCTTCATCTTTATCCTCTTTATCATCTCTATAATCTTCTTCAAAATCAACTTCAATACAATCATCTTTTAAATCATCAAAAAAATTAAAGATAATCAGTCTCATCAGAAGAAAAGATATCTGAAAAAAAAATTCTCTGCGAAAGTTTTTTTTGTCATATACCAAACATTTTTTATATAAAACTAAAGTAGATAAAAAAATTCAATATCCGAAAAAATTACCAGAAGATATCAAATATCTAACCAAATTCGGAGATGATTGAGCTGTTGCAGTTATCATTAATAATTTTAAGGCTCAATTCATTTTGGAATTTCCTTCATTCAATGGTGTAAAAGATGAATCTTTTAATCAACTATCCGATTTTATCATAACTCTTTATCAAATGGCTTTGGTTCGGTTACCTATAAGGAATACGAATTTGTTGGGTGGTATCATGATTGGATTTGGTTGGAGACCTGGTTTTGTTAAAGGATATTCTCTTGGAATGTCTAATAATTTTTATTCAATTATTAATATCATTTCACTTATTTCAATTATATAGGCATATATTCATTGCTCAAGAATATCACTAAAGCTCAAAAAGATGAAGATTTTTGCTTATGGGACACTCTACCTTCCTTTAACTCTTTTCTTGCTCTTTGACTCAAAAAGCTCTGTAATAAAGAATTTGAAAAAAATCATGAACTTGCAACCAAAATTGGAATACTGAATTGGTGTGACTCCAAATGGGAAGATATCACCCACAAATATCTTTTATTTTCTAGTGTTATTATCACTCATTCTGGATTCCACAATAGGATTCATATCGATAGGAATGACACCAATTTTCTTACTTTTGGTATATTCTCATATATCAATCCAATAACTGGCCAACCAATACCATCTCCAGCTAAAATAAAAGGACATGGTTTATATTTTCCAGACCACCGGTGCATCATTGATTTTGGTTTGGGAAATGGTATCATTGAGATTTTTTGGAATTCTTCTCAGGTTAATAATCAAATGACCAAAGCTCCTCCTGGTTTGGAGTCCTGTCAAGATTTCACACATTTTGGTTGCTCATTTCAAATCATTCATAAGTTTATTCAAAGAATCAACAAGTTAAAGAAGGAAGGTAAAGTTAATCGATTTAAAAAAACTTTATCTAGATCCAAAAAGTATGGGGATTAGAGTTGTTATTAAAAAATTTATATTTTTTCATAAATTTTTAATAAATATTTTTTATATATCAATTTCCTCAACTAAAGTAATGGGACAACGATCTTTGGTTGTATAACAGGTAATCATGATAACATTTATTTTTTTCATGGGGTTCCTCTAGCCTTTACCTGTGGAAATTCCCAGACTCTTGTTTCTAGATTTAATCTGCATTTTGGCTTGAGGAATTGTCATTACTTTAAACTAGGGAAATTAATATATATTAGATATTTATTTAATAATTTATGTAATTATATTAAATTTAGACGACTTCCACCCCTTACTTCAATAAAATGCAGGGGGGGGGTATTGCCAAATTTTCAAATCTGACATTCAAAATTGAAGACTTGTAAAAATTTTGGTGATGCCCACCCCTTGCTTCAGTAAAATGTAGGGGGGGTATTGCCAAATTTTCAAATGTAACATATAAAATTTTTGACTTGTAAATATTTTGGTGAAAACATTTTGGTGATACCCTTCCCTTACTTCAATAAAATCCAGGGGGGGTATTGCCAAAATTACTTATAAGACTCGTGAAATTCTTGACTTGTAAGAATTTTGGGGATACCGGTAAAATGCAGGGGGTAGTAAAGCCAAAGTTTCATATAAGAATTTCAAGATTCATGACATGAAAGAATTTTGATGATACCCACCCGTTACTTCAAAAAATCCAGGGGTGGGGGATTGTCAAATTTTCAAAGGAGACATGAAAATTTTATTTAAAAAAGAATTTTGAAAATTAAAATACAAAAATTCAATTAATGATGGATAGAGAAATAAAATACAGGAAATTATTGTAAAATTTTATGTAAAAATAATTATGAATAGTTGAAGTATGAAAGAAACAAAAAAAACTAGTCATTAAAAAATTTCATTAGACATTCAATTTCCTCATAATATTTATTGGCTTTAACACATTCCATTAAAAAAAATTTCTTTTTTGAATTTTCTTTGAGATCATGCCTAAATTTCCTCTGTTCCATAAAGTTTTGATTCTCAAGTGTTTTCTCCTCTTTTTTTATTTTTCAATACTAATATTTAGCTCAAATTTCTTCTCCTCCAAGTCTTGTGCCCTATCATCCTTCCGTAAAGAGAGCTCATACTTCCTCTCCTCCAAGTCTTGTGCACTATCATCCTTTCATAAAGAGAGCTGGTACTTCCTCTCTTCCAATTCATTTACTCTGTAATTCCTCCTTAAAGAGAGCTTGTAATTTTTCTTTTCAAAATTTAGAGTCTCTTTAGAAACTTCAACTTGTTCTAGAGTGATAAGAAATATTAACAAAAATTAGAAGAAAAGCAGAGTAAAGTATTAATAGGTATGGTATCACTTACCAGCATCACATTTCTCCAAAAAAATTTTGATATAAGAAAAAGTGGTTCGAAATGAAGTATCACTTTTTCTCCTTCTTTGAGAGTGGAAATTTAGACTAATTGAAACACTTTTATTTTTGTTCAAGGTCACATTTTCCTCCTCATCATTGTTGCTGGCTTCAGACTCAGCTGATTGTGGCTCCTGAGTTTGTTCTTCAGCCTTTTAAGAAATAAGAAAATGTAAATAAAAAAAGAATTGGTAAGATAAAAGAAAAAAACATACTTGAGTTAGATCAGGTTGGTTTATATTGCTATAAGGATCTATTGAAAAGATATTCTGATTTGTGGAAGTTAAATGAGGGGAGGCTTGAGTAGAAGAAGAAGGAAAAAGATTTCTTTTGAGATCATGCTGAAAGATAGCATCTTCATTGTCAGCCTAGATATCCCTAGGACTGAGTATTTCTTATACTTAAAATAAGATAACCTTAAGTAAATTAAGCTTATATCTTTAAAATAAGGTTAAAATAATAATATATATGATTATATTACATATATATATAATTATTACTCTATTATATAAGTTATAGTAGTTTAAATAGCTTATCCATAGTCTAATAATACTTATTAAGGTGTTAATGGAGTCATAATATACTTATCTTAAGTGATATGAAGTAATTATTGACATACATAAGCTTATATGTGTACATAAATCTCATATTCAGTGAAATATGCAGCATATTATATATATTTAGGTCTGTAAGTGGGTTTTAGCCTCTTAATAGCCTATAACCTTTGTTTTTCTGCTTATTTTAGGTCATATGGACGTATACAGTGGACTCACAATGCCTACAGAAGCAAAGACATCTATATCAGGTGCATACACTCACTTTGGACAACTTAATCTGCTTCCTTGGATGGTTATTCATGGATTTATGTGTTGGGAGGTCATTTCTGGGTTAATTTGGATGCTTGGGGATGTTATTGGGGGCTTGGACATTTTATTTGTTTCCTTTATATGCTTTGGGGTTCATTAAATCTCTTTTTGATTGCTTATTTTACCTGTTTCTTTATGGTATCCGCTTTTATCTGGATTTTCTATTTGTGGTATAGATCTGTGTTATCTTTAATTGTGATGGAGGGTCCTTACTGGAGGTCTGGGTGTTGAATCTGCTTGAAGTGGACGCCATGGGGAGGTGATGGGCCCACACAGTTCTGTAATTGCCTGGGATAGCAGTGAAATCATCTGGATTGAAGGTCTGTGCACTCCAGGGGATTTGGGTATAAGTAAGGAGGGATTTTGATGGTTATTTATCATTAATTACTTACTACAATTCAATAAAACACTTCAATACAATTATTAACATTTAGAAATATATTATAAAGCCTTTTATAAGTTGATATTATCATTATATAAGCTATAATTATATTCTATTTATCTATTTTCCACCACTAAGCACGCATTTCAATCCAAGTATTGTGAGTTTAAATTGAGTATATCTATTTTATTAGTCTTCCCCTGAGGTTTAATCACTAAATCATTTATCAATAAGTAGTAGGACCATAAATAAACACTATTATATCATACTTATATACTAGACTATACTGACATTCATCATCCAACATGTTTTCAGGATTAAAATCAGTTGCTCTCCAAAAGTAGCATCCATCTCTTTAAGGTAAGTACATAAAGATTCAAGTTTATCATCTATGGATTTTATGCCCTTACTGATATCAATTTTTGTAATACCAAAACCAGTGGAAGATGAAATAGTTTTTGCCGTCTTGTATTTGGCCCAGTAATGCTTGAAATTTTCAGAAATCTGTTTAGGTAAAAGATT
The DNA here is from genome assembly GCA_030280995.1 of Hemileia vastatrix. Lineage (NCBI taxonomy): Eukaryota > Fungi > Basidiomycota > Pucciniomycetes > Pucciniales > Zaghouaniaceae > Hemileia > Hemileia vastatrix. The sequence goes on from JASXTE010000015.1 coordinate 8,721,787, forward strand.
TATCCTTCCCTTGGTCTTATTCCATAATTCATTCGACATTAGTAGATAACTATTAACTTTTGATGCAGGGGCTGTCCTACATTAGTTTCATTTTCAGTACCAAAACAAGAATCATAGTTAGATTTAGTTTTCAGCCAGTTGATAAGAATGAGATTATCATCTTTTTTTAATTGAATGGTCTTTTTTTTCTTGGCTGAGCAGGGGAAAGAGGTAGTGGTTCAATTTGAAGAACAACTGGGGGAAGGCTGTCTTTGAGAAGATCAATGATGGCAGGGAATGTTAAGATAATTGAAGATGAAAAGGAGCAAAAACAAGCAGATGATATAGAAAGGTTCTCTGAATGGAGAGAATAGACAGGATGAGATAAGAATGGGAGTGTGCAGCAAGGTAGAAGGCATATCCAGAGAGTAGTCAAAGATGTGGTTATGAATGAAAGTAGGCCAAGATGTGGGTATGACCAAAAGTTGTCCAATATGTGGTTATGAAAAATTGAGTAGAAAAATGTCAGAAAAGAGGTCAACTTTGACACATAAAAGGTCTAATAACCCAATTATTAGCAAAAGTAATTTCAGAAGATAATTGGGGTATTAGGATTTTTATCCACAATTAATTTAATTGCAGATTAGTCAACTTTGATACCCCCTAATGGGTATATGCTAGGTTGGGATTGGTATATTTTAAAAAAATTGTTTTTTTCAATAGTGTGGGAAAAAAAAGTTGAGTGATTTTTCACCATCATGACAAAAATAATTTGGAACACTAAGCACCTAATAGGGGGTATCAAAGTCAGAAACCTTACATTTCAAAAAAAATTTATTTTCACCAAATCAAGCATGATTATTTTTTAAAATGTGCCCTATTGTGCCCCAAAAACACTTTTTTGCTGAGAATTCATTTCAATCTTGTGTCTTTCTTTTTGTATTTTGAAATATCCTTTATATATTTACAAATTCTTAACTTGATACAACTTAATAAGATATCTGTGATGGGGATGCTTTAGGAAGGGAAATAATTTCAGGCTAAGATCAACTAAAAGGACATGAACTAGCTTGAAAAGTCTTTTTCTAGAAGATTTAAATGGTCCTATATGAATACTGTAGTGTAGATCCAACAAATAGTAAAATATAATTCAAAATTAAGGTCTCAGTAAAATAATTCTCACTATTTTTATATATGGCTTACAATCTTTTTAGTTGGTAGAAACTAGAGTTTAAAAATTCAGATACTACTCAAAAGACTTATAAAAGTACTAATTGATGTGTATTTTAATTGATTTGATTATATGGTGTAAATTGTAATGATAAAGAATGTAGAAACAAGACCTAAAAACCTTCTTCTTTTATACACACTGAGTTCCCTAATGAATCCCTTGATGTACCACTCCAATACACAGTTAATGACGCCTCAAACCAACTAATAGACAGGCCCATCAACATCCCCAGTAACCCATGACATAATTAGAAGAGTAACAACTGTCAAAATCCTGTAATAATATGGAAAATTCATCAAAATTAAAAGTAAGATAAAAAGAGAATATATGCATATTAAACAATAATATAAAAGACTAAAGAGGGAATTTTTAAGGTTAATAATAGCGTAAAAATAAGGGGGATTCACTGTAGAAATTATGGGGCAAATCCTGACATTATACTTTGTTAAATTCCCATTCAAAAATGACCAATATTGACTGAGAAACCACCCAAAAACTCAAAAAAGAGCGTGAGATGTGGGGTAACTACATGCAGTCCTTGGCAGGCGCTTTCACCGGTAAATCCTTGACAAAATTTAGGCAAATTTAAGTGTGGTGATGAAATAAGACGCCAAGAGTGAGGTTATTAATGAAATTAGTGCATATAAACAGGGTCAATGCATTATTAATTAAGCTAGGACACTAAATAAGCACCTCTCGTCTATTTTAGCGTGTTTCACCGCAGTGGGCATAGAATGTGGGGTAATTATAGTGTAAAAAATCTAACTTTGCTAAAAATGAAGCTATTCACATGGGAAAAATGCAGGCAATATGTGGCCAGTACACAGAAGCCATTTCTGGCATAAAAAACACCAAATTTGAAAAGTATTATTTTTATGCATTTAAGTAGCCAAATCAATAGTCATAAATGAGACAAATTGAACTTTCAAAGCACATTTTTAATATTCTTAAATTTATAGCGCATATAATCATCTTTTAAGTGAAATAAAGCGCATTTCTTGTTTTTTGCATAAAACAATGAAAATAACAGCTTTAAGTATACTAAAAAATTATGTAGCCTTATAATTAAGGTTCTTAAGGTTACCCTAACATATTCAAACTTAATATTAAGTACATAAGACTTATAAAAGGTGGATATATGCGTGTATATAAGGTGTTATAATGGCATTTTTTGTGTATTATCATAATTTTACTTATGTATACTGTTTGTGTACTCTCATTTATTGTTCCCATGTATAGTTCATATGTTTAACATAACTTATAAGTACTTTTTACTCAGTCCTGAGGATATACAGGCTGACACCTAAGGTCAAACAAGGATTTTTCAAGCATGTAAAACAAAATTTTCAAAAAAAAAACAATAAAAAATTAAGAAAGTTACAAAGTTGCAAAAAGGAGAAAAAATAAAAAAATAAAAAATAAAAAAGTATAAAAAAGAAATGAAAAAATTGTGAAAAAATAAAAAAACAAATAAAAATAAATAAAAAATAAAAAATAAAATAAATAAATAAAAAATAAAAAATAAAAAATAAAAAATAAAAAATAAAAAATAAAAAATAAAAAATAAAAAATAAAAAATAAAAAATAAAAAATAAAAAATAAAAAATAAAAAATAAAAAATAAAAAATAAAAAATAAAAAATAAAAAATAAAAAATAAAAAATAAAAAATAAAAAATAAAAAAATAAAAATAAAAAATAAAAAATAAAAAATAAAAAATAAAAAATAAAAAATAAAAAATAAAAAATAAAAAATAAAAAATAAAAAATAAAAAATAAAAAATAAAAAATAAAAAATAAAAAATAAAAAATAAAAAATAAAAATTAAAAATTAAAAATTAAAAAATAAAAAATAAAAAATAAAAAAGTATAAAAAAGAAATGAAAAATTGTGAATAAATAAAAAAATAAATAAAATTAAATAAAAATGAAACAAAATAAATAAATATAACAAAAAATGTAAAAGTATGAAAATATGAAAAAAAATGAAAAATGAAATTAAAAAAAGGAAAAAAAGATATAAAAAGAAAGGAAAAAAGATAAAAAATCTCAGGCTGAAGAACTAATAAGTGCTCAGAAAGATTGTCGCCTAGAAGTATTTATGGTTCAGTATGAATATTAGTTGACCACCAATCAAATTTAAAGTTAAATATTATATCAACTCAAATATTAGTAACCTGTATATCAAATAATCTCACTTGTATAAATATAAAAGGTGCTTACAATTGACAGAAAAATAGAATAGAAATTTTATTTAAAAGGCTAATGATTGTAACAGATAACTATATTATATATAATAAGATTATGTTGTGTATTATATAAATTTATTTGAATTGAATTACTAAATATCCACCAAAATCCCCCTCTATATATACCAAAAATTCCTGGTGTACATTCCCCTGATTCCCAGACCCATTATTTTGCTATCCCCAGCCATTACAACACTTTGAGGGCACTCATCTCCCCATGGAATCCACTTCAAGAAGTTTTACTGGCCCAGTTACCAAGAATACATCCTACTCACAAAAGAAGATACCATTACACATCATTATAATCCCAAAAGAAGGAACAAACCTCAAATAAGAATGTCTGCTGCCCAAAGCACTGATTGTGAAAAACTACAAGTAAATGAACCAATTAAAAATAACCCATTAAGGAAACAAATAAAAGCCTCATTAAATGATTACCATAAAAATTAATAATGGAACCAATATAACTAATTCCCCACACAAAGAATACCATTCCCATGCCCAACCATTGACCCGATTCCCAGTTCCTGAGACCAGAAGAGGAGTGGTAAGTTCAGGGGGTTTTCACATAGCCTTGACAGGTGCTTTAAAGCATAAGTTCTTGATCTTTTGGATGTATATATGCATTTGAGGCGTGATTGAGACCTTCTGGACGCATATCTTGAGGTAATTGATACTGTCTGTGCATATCACCACACAATATGGAGGGCGAACTTGTTAGCAAGTCCACAACCTTGGACCCAAACTCACCATAGATTGAACACACATTGAGCTATTTATAATTGAACCATACAATCAGGTATGAACACCACTCAGCAGAACTTTCAGGCTGAGGTCAAGTACAAAGACATGAACTAGCTTGAGTGGTCAGTTGTCTAGAAGATTTTAATTGTCCTATATCAATACTTTAGTATAAATCCAACAAGTAGTAAAATATAATCAAAAATTAAGGTCTCAGTAATATAATTCTCACTATTATTATATATGGCTTACAATCTTGTTAGTTGGTAGAAAAATAGATTTTATAATTCAGATACTATTTAAAAGTCTTATAAAAGTACTAATTGATATGTATTGTAATTTATTTGGTTATATTGGTTAAATTGTAAATGATAAAGAATGAAGAAATACAACCAAAAACCTTCCTCCTTTTATACACAATGAGTTCCCCAATGATTCCATTGATGTACCAACCAATACACAGTTAATGACGCCTCTAAACAATTAATATACATGCCCATAAACATTCCCAGTTATCCATGAGATAATTAGAAGAGTAACAACTGTCAAAATCCTGTATTAATAAGGAAAATCCATCAAAATTAAGAAGTAAGATAAAAAGAGAATATATGCATAATAAACAATAATATAAAAGTTTAAAGGGGAATTTTTAAGGTTAATAATAGCTTAATAATAAGGGAGATTCACTGTAGAAATTATGGGGCTAATCTTGACATTATACTATGTGAAATTCCCATCCAAAAATACCCAATATTGACTGAGAAACCACCCGAAAACTCAAAAAAGAGTGTGAGATGTGGGGTAACTACATGCAGTCCTTGGAAAGCGCTTGCACGGGTAAATCCTTGATTAAATTTTGTCAAATTTAAGCGTGGTGATGAAATAAGATGCCAAGAGTAAGGTTATTAATGAAATTAGTGCATATAAACAAGGTCAATGCATTATTAATTAAGCTAGGACACTAAATAAGCGCGTGTCGCCTATTTTAGTGTGTTTCCCCACAGTGGGCGTAGAATGTGGGGATAATTATAGTGTGAAAAAGCTAACTTTGCTAAAAATGAAGCTATTCACACGGGAAAAAAGCAGGCAGTATGTGGCCAGTACACAGACGCCATTTCTGGCATAAAAAACACCAAATTTGAAAAGTGTTATTTTTATGAATTTAAATAGCCAAATCAATAGTCCTAAATGAGACAAATTGAAATGTCAAAGCGCATTTTTGATATTCTCAAATTTATGGCGCATATAGTCAACTTTTAAGTGAAATAAAGCACATTTCTTGTTTTTTGCATAAAACAGTAAAAATAACAGCTTTAAGTGTACTTAAAAATTTTGTAGCCTTATACTTAAGGTTCTTAAGATTACCCTAACATATTCAAACTTAATATTAAGTACATAAGACTTATAAAAGGTGGATATATGCGTGTATATAAGGTTGTTATAATGGCATTTTTTGTGTATTATCATAATTTTACTTATGTATACTGTTTGTGTACTCTCATTTATTGTTCCCATGTATAGTTCATGTGTTTAACATAACTTATAAGTACTTTTTACTCTGTCCTGTGGATATACAGGCTGACACTTGTCCACCCAAAAAAAACAAGAAAAAAAATGATAAGTTATACATTTTTATTTATTTATTTGTTTAATTTCAGGTATTCAGATTAATTCTGTAGCATTAAAGATTATACTTTAAAGAAATAATACATAATAAAATATTATGAGTACTGGTATTTTAACCCCTCAGCTGGTTGAACAGTAATTTATTTCTGTTTAAATTTTTTAAGAAGGGTGGATAAATTAGAAATTTCTTTTTCAGGTATCCATTTATCAAATTCATTTGATTTCCCTTTAAATCTTAATAAATACTCAGCTCCTTTTTCTTTAGTAAGGATTCTTTTCTTGAGTATTTTTTCAATCTCTGCTTTTTCCACAATTTCTTCAGGTTTCTTTTTAGGCCTTCCCCTTCTCTTTGGAAATAAGTCAGGATCATTTGTATGGTAAGGTTTCAATAATGAGATAGGGAAAACTGGATGTCTCCTATCATATGGAGCATATAATATGACTTCAACTGCATTATTACAAACCATTTTGCTTACTACAAAAGGTCCTACAAAGGGATCCTTTAATTTAACATTACCTTGTAAGTTAAAATGTAGTGTTGATATGAGGACTTCATCTCCCTTTTTGAATTCAAATTCTTTATGAGATTTATCCCACCTTTTCTTTTCATATTCAAATGCTTTTTGGATACATCCTTCTGCATGCTTTCTACACATTTGTTGCATATGAATAAAGGATTTAGTACCAGGTTGTATATCTAACCTTGGTAATTTATTTAAATGATTTACTGGGGTATTTGGTACATATCCCAGCCAGAGTTCAAATGGTTTCTTCTCTGTTACAGAATGAGTTGTGCTGTTATAAGCAGATTCAAGGCCAGGAATTAATATTACCTAGTCATGTGTGAATTTCTCATTGTCTTTGTATTCTAATCCAAAAGCACAATATCTTCTGATCATGTCTTCTAGAGTTTGTATCATTCTCTCAGCCAGCCCATCAGTCTGTGGATGGTTTGCTGTAGAAAATTTCAATTGACAACCTGATACTTCCATCAAAGATGTCCAGAACTCTGAAGTGAATTTAGGGTCTCTGTCAGAGATTATGGCTTTAGGGAACCCAGCAGTATTCATCATCTGAGTCCACCATAGTAATGCCAAGTCTTTATCAGATACCTCTTTATGGGTAGGGATAAATTTACACATTTTTGTTAATCTATCTACTATTACCCAGCAAGAATTGAAACTTTCTTTTCCTGCTAATGGCAAGCCAGTTACAAAATCCATGTTTATTATTTCCCATGGAGCTTTTGGATTCTCTATTTGTTGTAACAACCCAGCTCTCTTCCCAGTTAATCTTTTAGATTTCTGACAAGAGTCACATGTTTCAATGTATTTTTGTACATCTTCTTTCATGTTTATCCACCAGGCTGTATTTTTAACTCTAGTTAATGCTTTGTTAAAGTCAAAATGACCAGCTAAGATCTCATCATGACAAGTACTTAACATTAACTCTTTCATAGAAGGTGGTATCACTATTACATTACTTAACTTTTTACTTTAATATATATATCCATCTTAAATTGACAGTTTACCTTTTTCCAACGCATTTCTATACTTTGGAGGCAAGGTTTTAATTAATGCACTCATGGAGGCATTGGTTGGATCATTTAGAATGGTAGATAGTTTAGTCAAATCTTTATCAGATGAATAATTTTCCAATATAGTTTGCATAAATTCTTCCTCTAAATCCACTATATAAATCCCAAATATATGTATAACCTCATTTTCAGGTACATAAGCTGGGTTGTCAGCATCATTTAGCAAAGGACTTCTGGATAATAAATCCACATTAGAATTCAATTTTCCTGCTCTGTGAGTGATTTTCATTCTTCCTCTGTACTCTTGTACAGCTAGTTGCCATCTAAACATGTGCCTATTATGGGTTTTCATGTTTAGTAATGATTTTACTGCACTGAAATCTGTTATAAGTTCAAACATCTGGTCTTCCAGATAGTAATGAAGTTTCTCCAGAGCCCACACCATGGCTAAACATTCTAGCTGTGTGGCACCATACCTTAATTCTGTTTTTCTTAAGGTTCTGGATATATAACAGATAACTACTTCAGATAATTTTCCATTTATTATCTGTTTCTGCTGTAAAGCAGCACCCAAACCTATGAAACTTGCATCAGTGTACAAGATAAAAGGTAGGGTGAAATCTGGCAGTCCCAATATTGGAGCTGACATTAAACATTCCTTTAATTTATTAAAGGCGTGTTGTCTTTCATTATTCCAAATGAAAGCTTCATTCTTCCTGATTAATGTTGTTAAAGGGGCTGCAATGGATTGGTAATTTTTAATATATTGTCTATAATATCCACACATACCCAAAAAACTTTGAACCTCTTTTAAATTTTTAGGTATCCCAATGTTTTTAATTGCTGCCACTTTATTCTGGTCAACACAAATTTGTAATCCAGATACAACATGTCCAAGTACTTTCAAGGATTGAAATCCAAACTTACATTTCTTTAATGCAATAGTCATATTAATTTCATCCATTTTTTGAAAGACTCTTTTCAGGTGATTTAAATGTTCATCATATGTTTTTGAAAACACTATGATGTCATCAATATAGACCAATAGCCATCCTTCAACCATTTCCTGATGAAAAACACTATCCATCAATTTTTGGAAGACTGAAGGGGCATTCTTTGGGCCAAATGGCATTCTCACATACTTATATATACCCATATGTGTGGTTATTAATAAGTAATTTTGAGAATTTCTTTCCACAGGAATCTGGTGGTAACCCTTGTTCCCATCCAGACAGGAAATATATTTTGCTCCCTGTAAAGTAGCATGGATAGAAGCTATCCTTGGTAGAGGGTAAATATCATCTACTGTATATGTATTCAGAGCTCTATAATCACCGCATAATCTTGCCTTATCTTTTTCATAAGAGATTAATACTGGTGAAATGACACAATACTTAGGTGTTGTGTCCACTTTTTCAACAATACCCATTTCCAATAACAATTTTATATTGTCTTCAATATCTTTCCTTTTTGCAGGAGATGCTGGGTAAGGTTTCTTTTTTAAGCTGCCAGGAATATTATCCAGATCACAGCTTAAAGAGATTTTCATCTCATGGTCTTTGACCAATCCTAGTTCATTTGATCCATGAGCAAATGCCATAGGATATGATTTAATCAATCTCAAAATGTCTTCTTGATCAATTTTTGAGAGTTGAGGACTGAAAGAGGCTTTTTGGATTTCATTTTCCAATTCACCCACTTCATTGGTGGTTCTTCCACCTTGCAGTTGTTCTTCTCTAGGAGAAATGGCATATACTGAATTTTCAGAACATATTTTGAATTTCCTTTTACCATTCACCCCTATGGTGAAACAACTGTTTGAAGGATCTAGTTTAATGCCAAATTTTTTCAATAAATCATTGCCAATAATAAACCAATCACTACAGTTATTATTATCCATTACTACAAATTCACAAACTGCTCTAACATATCCATTATTATATTTAAAGAATACAGCAGTTTTGTATTTGCCAATTGGATTTAATACTGAACCAAAACCCCTCCAGTTCTTTGTCTGAACAGGTTCTAGTTTTTCCTGGTACTTACTATCAAGTTTCCTTAATGCATTAAGTGAAACTACACTACCTGCAGCCCCAGTGTCAAGAATGGCATTCATTTCTTTTCCACATATGATAATAGGTGCTCTGATAGGTGTTATTTTGTAAGTGTCATGAGATACATCTTTAATTATTTCAGCTTCCTCTATGGAAGTTAAAGATGTGTCTGTATGAGGTATAGCATCATTCAGGAACATTATATCCTGTTCTAATACAAATATCTCATTTTCATCATCACTGTAAGATATGTTACTCTTGCAATCCTCACTGGATTCCACATTCTCATCTTCATGATTACTAGGTTCAGAAGTTTGTGAGGTTTCAATAACATTTATTATTTTCTTACACGTGTGACCTTTAACCCAAGGTTCATTACATTTGTAACAAGTGTTATTTTCTTGTCTCTTAGGGACAAGGGGAGCTGAAGGTTTTTTCTTTTCCACTGGTAACTTACTTGTAGTAGGTTTTACCACGTCAACACTTTGTCTGTAATTACTATACTTGGTTTCATACTTGTGGTTTAATAATATCTCATTGCATACATTAATGAATCCAGAGGTGTCTCTGACAGTTTCAGTTCTAGCTACAATAATGTCTCTAACTGATATAGGCAACTTGTATATTATTTTTTCTTTCCACTCTTCATAATCCATTTTTGGATCCATAGCTTTCATGATTTTTATTAAATTCATTAAGAAGACCATGGGTTTATCTCCAGCATTTGGATTATATCTGGCCCTTTCATACAGTCTTTGTTGAGTGATTCTAAATTTTGGGCCACCAAATTGCCTTTCAATTAGTGCCTTCCATTCATTCCAGGAGTAATTAATTCCCTCACTCAATACAGATTCAAACCATAATAAGGCCACATCTGTAAATAAAGATATTAAATTTGAAGTAATTTCTTCATCAGATAATTTGTATGAAAATTTTAAGTTATCAATTCTTTGTATGAATTGTTGCCAATCAGATTTTGAATCCCCGTCAAAAGAAGGGTACTGATCTAACTTAGGCCAGTTCTTTTGGCTAGTTTTTGCTTCCCTAACCTGAGGAATATTGAGTAATTCACTTACTTTAGAAAGATGATCATTTATTTCATCTTTTACTGATTTTATATTCTCAGAGCCCATAACACTATGTTCATGTTCAATCATTGGTTTATCATCAGAGTGTTTCATAAAAACTGGTACTCTTTCTACATAAGAGGTATTATCTTTTATTGTTTCAGTATTTTTCAAAATGTTAGCTACTTCAATTTCTACTCTTTGTAACCTATCTTTTATTACAGGTACATGAGTTAAGGTATCATTTACATTTGAAAAAGACAATTTTACACGTCCCTCTATGGTAGCCATAACATTCTGAGTATGTTCTAATTTACTTTCTAAACTTTTAATTTCAGAGTTTAATCTTTTGTTTTCATTGATTAATTCATTATTTTAATTCTCAATAATTCTTTAACTATTAGCTGTTGTACTCAATGATTGTGTGAGGTTTAATAATACACTTTCTGTATTATTGTTTGACTCTCTAGAGAATTCTTCCAATTTTTCAATTCTTAATAATAATTTACTAATTATTTTTGATTCCATTGGATTTTTTTTTAGAAAATATTCAATTTTTTCTGTGTCCAATTCAGAAGACTCATCATCAGGTTCAAGATTTAATTCATTTGGTTCCATTTTTATATTAATAGCATTTTCCTGGTGGTCAACAAAACTATGTACATTGTCCTCATTTAAAGACAAGCTTAACATGTTATTTTCAAATGAATAAGTTTTTAAATCCTTATCAATTATATCCAATAACTCTCTATCAATTTCATTACCTATTAGTAATTCATTGTTAGGATTATATAATTGATCCTGAGAAGATGGATGACTTACCAAGGTCTTATTCCATTTCCCCTGCCTCTCCTTAGCTTTCCCCTGTAAGGGTGACTGCTGGAGCCCTGCTGTTGAGGGTTGTTGTAGTTTTGGGCGTACCAATCCCACTTCCATTTGCTTACTGTAATTTTTTGATCCTCCTCTTGGGCTGGAGGTGTTGCTATGGAACTGTTGGGTGCCACTGTAGGTGGTTGAGCCTTTATTTCTACTAGAGCTTGATTGACTTCTACAAAACCCTGAGCTGCTCTTTTCTCCAGATTGTTTATCTGGTCCACTGTATTTTTTACCCTTATTTTCAAGGTTTCAGTAGAGTGGAGAGGGAGTGAATTTGTTCTTGTAAGGTATTTTTTATTTCCCTTATTGATACCTGTTTTAAAAGTTTTTCCCTATCCTCCAGAGACATTTGTGGAGTGATAGTGTTTATGGGGGACTCCTGGCCCTCCATTTGAATTTCCTGTTCCAGGTTTCTCAGCTATAGGTCTTAAGCTATAAGGTTTTGCCTTATTACTCACAATATCATTGTTGTCACACATTTTTACGTGGAATATAATCAAAGAATTGAAATTTGAGATTTTTAAAACTTCAAAAAGGAGTTTTATCAGTATTTATTAATACCACTGAAGACAATTTTATTGCTTACTTGTAGGTATAAAGTGAATTTAGAAGTGCCAAAAGTCAAATATGCTTAAATGTGGTCACTTGATTTAACTGGTCTACAATATGTAGCCATGTTTTTATATTTAAAAAAGAAAATTTGTCAGTAAGATTCTTTCTAAATATTAAATGAATTTTACAAATCAATAAAAAGGGATTAAAAGTCCTGTTAAAAGAAAAAAATTAATCAGTTTAATTGGTTATCATCTGAAAAGATCACAAATTAAATTAGTCTATTGACAGACTCCCACTAAGAACAATTTTATATTAAATTAGTGGTAAAAAATTTTATCTGCAAAGATCACAAATTTAATTGGTCTATTGACAGACCCACTAATAACAATTATATGTTAAATTAGTGGTAAAATTGTTGATGAAGTATCACAATTTTATTATATAAAAGGGCTTCTTTTTCTGAAATCACTATATACGTGACCCCAACCTGTTGTAATTATCCAAATATTTCTATAGGGATTTTATTTACGTGTACCTTCTTTGAATTTTTTTACTTACTGGATTATAACAGAATTCTTGAGGAAAGGTCCCCAATTGTCAGGCTGAGGTCAAGTACAAAGACATGAACTAGCTTGAATGGTCGGTTGTCTAGAAGATTTTAATGGTCCTATATGAATACTGTAGTATAAATCCAACAAGTAATAAAATATAATCAAAAATAAAAGTCTCAGTAATATAATTCTCACTATTTTTATATATGGCTTACAATCTTTTTAGTTGGTAGAAAAATAGATTTTATAATTCAGATAATATTCAAAAGTCTTATAAAAGTACTAATAGATATGTATTGTAATTTATTTGGTTATATTGGTTAAATTGTAAATGATAAAGAATGAAGAAATACAACCAAAAACCCTCCTCCTTTTATACACAATGAGTTACCCAATGATTCCCTTGATGTACCACCCAATACACAGTTAATGACGCCTCTAAACGACTAATAGACATGCCCATCAACATTCCCAGTAATCCATGACATAATTAGAGGAGTAACAACTGTCAAAATCCTGTATTAATAAGGAAAATCCATCAAAATTAAGAAATAAGATAAAAAGAGAATATATGCGTAATAAACAATAATATAAAAGTCTTAAGGGAAATTTTTAAGGTTAATAATAGCTTAATAATAAGGTGGATTCACTTTAGAAATTATGGGGCTAATCCTGACATTATACTACGTGAAATTCCCATTCAAAAATACCCAATATTGACTGAGAAACCACCCAAAAACTCAAAAAAGAGCATGAGATGTGGGGTAACTACATGCAGTCCTTGGCAGGCGCTTGCACGGGTAAATCCTTGACTAAATTTAGGCGAATTTAAGCGTGGTGATGAAATAAGATGCCAAGAGTAAGGTTATTAATGAAATTAGTGCATATAAACAAGGTCAATGCATTATTAATTAAGCTAGGACACTAAATAAGCGCCTGTCGCCTATTTTAGTGTGTTTCCCCACAGTGGGCATAGAATGTGGGGGTAATTATAGTGTGAAAAAACTAACTTTGCTAAAAATGAAGCTATTCACACAGGAAAAAAGCAGGCAGTATGTGGCCAGTACACAGAAGCCATTTCTGGCATAAAAAACACCAAATTTGAAAAGTGTTATTTTTATGCATTTAAATAGCCAAATCAATAGTCCTAAATGAGATAAATTGATTTGTCAAAGCGCATTTTTGATATTCTCAAATTTATGGCGCATATAGTCAACTTTTAAGTGAAATAAAGTGCATTTCTTGTTTTTTGCATAAAACAGTGAAAATAACAGCTTTAAGTATACTTAAAAATTATGTAGCCTTATAATTAAGGTTCTTAAGGTTACCCTAACATATTCCAACTTAATATTAAGTACATAAGACTTATAAAAGGTGGATATATGCGTGTATATAAGGTGTTATAATGGCATATTTTGTATATTATCATAATTTTACTTATGTATACTGTTTGTGTACTCTTAATTATTATTAACATGTATAGTTCATGTGTTTAACATAACTTATAAGTACTTTTTACTCAGTCCTGGGGATATACAGGCTGACAAGAACAGTTTTAGGTGGGTGTTCAAGTAGAGTTCAGTATGGTTTCAGTATGAGTTCAGTCTGAGTTCCATCTGAGTTCCATCTGAGTTTAGGTTGAGGACTTGCTAGCAAGACCACCCCCTATATTGTGTAGTGTATAATAATGTTTTATGATGTCCCCATGTAATTAATACACTTATTAAGTGCAATCCACTTAATTCTTCAGTGATCACAAAAGGGATAATCACACATAAGGTAGGCATTTAGGCCAAAATGACTAATTATGTTAATAATGCATATTAGCATATGGGGCTTACGCAGGCAGCATACTACCACCACAAAATAGCAAATTTTAAGTGACAAAACCTTAAGATTGAAAAGTCATATTTTAAGACTTTTGGATAGCCTAATATATTGTCCTGATAGGGGGAAATTGAACTGTCCAAGTGCATTTTTGATACCTTTAAAAAATGCACATATACCCAGCTTTTAGTATGAATTTGTAGCGCATTTGGCTAGAAATTCATAATAAAGTACAATAAACAAGTTAAGAGCACTTAATAAGCTATATTACCATAAACTTAACTCCTTCATACTTATTGGGCTTACACTATACTTAAAATTAAGTACTTAAGACTTAATAAAAGTACTTCTTTGACCTTTCTAAGCTGTTTTATTATATTATATTGGAGCATTAAAGGTAATTACTTCAGGTATCATTTACTGTTACTTTTCCACATGTCTTAGACATGTGTTCGACATCTTTTGATGCTCCATTTACTCAGTCCTGGGGGAACCAAGGCTGACAAAAAAGAAATGAAGACATAAAAAAAACAGTAAAAAAATTAAATAAAATGAAAAAAATGAAAAAATAGAATAAAATGGAAAAGGAAAAAGATCATAAAAAAATGAAAAAAATTAAAAATTAAAAATTAAAAATTAAAAATTAAAAATTAAAAATTAAAAATTAAAAATTAAAAATTAAAAATTAAAAATTAAAAATTAAAAATTAAAAATTAAAAATTAAAAATTAAAAATTAAAAATTAAAAATTAAAAATTAAAAATTAAAAATTAAAAATTAAAAATTAAAAATTAATAATTAAAAATTAAAAATTGAAAATTAAAAATTAAAAATTAAAAATTAAAAATTAAAAATTAAAAATTAAAAATTAAAAATTAAAAATTAAAAATTAAAAATTAAAAATTAAAAATTAAAAATTAAAAATTAAAAATTAAAAATTAAAAATTAAAAATTAAAAATTAAAAATTGAAAATTAAAAATTGAAAATTAAAAATTAAAAATTAAAAATTAAAAATTAAAAATTAAAAATTAAAAATTAAAAATTAAAAATTAAAAATTAAAAATTAAAAATTGAAAATTGAAAATTAAAAATTAAAAATTAAAAATTAAAAATTAAAAATTAAAAATTAAAAATTAAAAATTAAAAATTAAAAATTAAAAATTAAAAATTAAAAATTAAAAATTAAAAATTAAAAATTAAAAATTAAAAATTAAAAATTAAAAATTAAAAATTAAAAATTAAAAATTAAAAATTAAAAATTAAAAATTAAAAATTAAAAATTAAAAATTAAAAATTAAAAATTAAAAATTAAAAATTAAAAATTAAAAATTAAAAATTAAAAATTAAAAATTAAAAATTAAAAATTAAAAATTAAAAATTAAAAATTAAAAATTAAAAATTAAAAATTAAAAATTAAAAATTAAAAATTAAAAATTAAAAATTAGTGATTAATAATTAATAATTAATAATTAATAATTAATAATTTAAAATTTAAAATTTAAAATTTAAAGTTTAAAAAAAAAAAAATCTTTATATGAATAGTAAATAATAGCGGGTATTAAAGTTAGAAATTTGTAATTATTTAAGAAGTATTTTACCGCACAAAAACGTAGCCACAAACTTGTCATTATTTATCACCTAAAAGATGTCTTTTGGGCATAATATAGAATAATCATAGTTGATTTGGTGGATTAAGGAGTTATGTTGAAATGGAAAATTTATTACTTTGTTACCACCTTATAAATGAAAAACATTTATGGTTTCAAAATATTTTTCTCACACTTGTTTTTTTATCACACTTATTTATGTCCTTTCTTAGATAATCTCTAACACGCGAATGAGTATTCCCACCAGGGATATCTTACCTTGAGTGGAAGATGAGGATGCCAAATTGTAAGCCAAAGGACATAAGTTTAGACGTTTGGGGTTGACTTTAAATTTTAAGGCTGATTTTTACTTCTGTTGATTTATTTTATTTTATTTTTATTTAGTTATTTTTGTTTCTAGGTGAAACAAAATTGCAGTTTTTTCATGTTTTTTTCGTGAGAACTTTTTTTTCCCACACCACCAAAAAAGTTATGGTAAAAAAGAAAATCAAAAAGATACCCAACTAGCCAAAAATATACCTAACCCAAGCAAGAATCTACCTATTGGGTATATTTTACTTTGGGTGTAGTGCTAGCAGTTTCATTGCAAAGCCACACTCCGAAACAGAGTAAAGATAGTGATCCTCTTGTGGAACAGGGGGCATGAAGGAAATCAAAACAGAAGTAACACAAGTACAACTAGAAAAGGGAGAGTCTTAAATACAAGAAATTCACTTTTTTATCTGGCTTTCATCCTTCCAACCATCAACAGCCAAGCACCAGCCATCAAAAAAACTGATCAAGACTTGATATACTTATCCTTTTGGCTGTAGTAACTACTCACACTAAACCAAGTGTGTTTCCTTTTCTTGTTTTTTTTTTTCATCATCATCATCATCGCTATCCACGACAAAGTCTTTCAACACCACGCAACACTGCAAAATCCCTTTGACCCCTATCTTGCGCTGAAAATCCATCATTCCACCATCGCTCTCGCCTGATTCATCTCACATACATACTCTACCTCTTAAAAAAAGAAAAAGAAAAAAAGAAAAAATATAGAACCGAGAACCGAATTAAAAGAACCAAGAGACTGACAAATAGAAACACCTTTCCACCGATAGATGATACTATTTGGGTACTCATGAAACCAATGGAACAAGCATCTAGCAACGGCAGACAGCCAAGCGACAGGACATCGACCATCCCATTGCAAAAGAGCGGCCAAGCTCCAACGTTTTCCGGTAGTTGTAGTAATGGTGGTGGTGGTGGTGGCGGCGGCGGTGGGGGTAAAAGAATTGTGTTGGAGATCTCGGATGATGATGATGATGACGACGATTTTGATAACAAGAAAGATAAAAAGAAAGATGATCATGGTGGCTTTGATCGCATAAACAATAACGGCAGTAACGATATTATCATCAATCGCAATAGCAAAATTAACGTGAATAATACCCATAATCATCCCTGTCATAATCTCCATCGTAATGGCAGTCATACTAATGTTAATGCTGTTAGTAATCTCGTGGTGGATTCATCAGTGGTATTTGATTGTTTTCTTCATTGTGCCATAATCCTGAGCCATTCTGTTAACCAATTTCCTCTCTCTCTCTCTCCATGGACATGGAACCACGCCAATCTTTGCAATACTCGCTCCATTCCCTAACAAATCAAGGATTCCCCCCAACGGCACAATATGAGAGTTGCAGCAGCCCGCCGGACACCACCACTGAATAAACCAATTCAGCCAACAACAACAACTGCAACTACTGCAACTACTCAACAAGACGGTTCCTCCTCTTCTGCTTCTTCTCTTTCCACCAAAAAATCAAGAACAACTACAGCAACAGCGACGACTACGGGATCAGTTGTTGCGACTCTGAATGTTTTCCACAGTCGAGCAGACGTCGCTCTGCCTTGTCCTTCCACCACTTCCACTTCAACTCGAGTTCTACGTCGTCGTTTGCCAAAGTCTTATTATCCGGATCTTGATGTTTGTCATCTATCTATTTGGTTATTTATCACTCTCACAAATATGCTATATTTACAACGTATAACTGTGGCTTATATATATATATATATATATATATATATATATCGTTTGAATTCTTTCTTCCTTTATTTGTTATCCTTCCATTGATGAACAACTAGACTGAATTCGAAATCCCTCCAGTTGTCACCTCCCATTCTTCTATCGCCTCACTGCCACCACCACTGGAACCTTCACAGCCACATAGCGGATCTTCTACCCCATCTGCATCAGCTTCAGCGTCTGTCTCCGCCTCAACATCTCATTTATATTTAACCGAGCTTAATTTCAAGCCAATTAAAGAAAGAATGTCATGGACCATGATCCGTAACTCACCGCCCCCGCCAGTCCCATTAGGATTGCCCCAATCGCCCTTTCCGAGCTGGAAGTTGAGTAATCCATCAGTCAGACCATCACCTGAATATTTTCTTGCGATGGGTAGACTGAAAGACATCATGTTATTGGAGGAAGAAAGTCTCGGTGGGGGTGAACAAGGCGAAAATAATAAAATGGGTAATAACAAGGAACTAGAGAAAGGCATTACAACCTTGAACGTTAAAGGAAAGAGCTCTTGCAACAAGCCAGGTGCCATTATTGTATGTCTCACAGATTTCTTATTTTATTTTTTTTCCAACTTGTGACAGTTTTTTTTGACTTAATATGTTTATTTATTTTATTTATTATACATTGATACATTGTTGATGTCTATCACTCAAGGATCGCTCGTCTCGCTCACATCGTTCAGGCGGCGACTTGGGTTCTGGTGAATCTTGCTATGGTGAAGATGGTGATGATGAGTCAACAGAACTCACAGATTCATCAGATATTTGGGAAAACTATCGATATGACTATGATTCAGCCCCTCACTTGCAAGAAAAATATAGATGCCCACCAAGCGACCAAGAGGAATGGAAGATGCTTGACATTCAAAACCCACCCCAAATTTCAAGTGCAGTGACAGCATTAGGGGACCATTATCGAGCAGGAGGTTGGAATGGATTGTTAGAAGTGTATCCTAGTGTGATTGACAATAGATGTGGAGATGGAAAGAAGAAGAAGAACTGGATGACTGAGATGATTGAAAAGGAGAAAGCCTTTGCGTTTGGATTTAAGGAACTTAAGGCCAAAGTGGAACATGAGCAAAGAATGAATTTAGGTGAGAAAAGACTTGCTGGAACTTGAATCTGAGAAATCGTTATAAGAAATATATATATATATATCACAAAAGTGATTAATCAGACGTTCATTTAAAAAAAAAAAAAAAAAAAAAAAAAAAAAAAAAAAAAAAAACCAATACCAGAAAAGAAAGCTGTGGAATAGGTAAATACAAGATATGATAGCAATGCTTCACTTATGGCTTGATTTCTTTTGGCAAAAACATAAACAAAATTTCATTAACAAATCCTATATAAAAAAAATCACACAAGAAAAGTGACACACCCAATACAAGCTTTTAAAACTCTATATTGCTGCTTCTACAACTAAAAAGTGGGTACCTGATAGCAGGTGCTAAATCCCCCTATCCCCCCTCCCCCTTCACTATGATTTAACTCACATTTAGCTCAATTTTAAAACTTCTGCAAAACCTGTTGTTTGAACTTTGAGCACAACAGCTTCTTGCACAGTGTTAAATGTGAGTTTGTTTTTGAACGACATGTGAATTTTTTAGGGATTGAGACTTCTGCTTGTAGGTAACTCATGTTTTTTCTTTTCTTTTCTTTTGTTTCTTTCTAGTGTCTGCATCTTATTTATTTTTAGTGGTTTCCTTTTTCCTTTTATTTTTATTTGGACTCCATGGTTACTATTTCTTTATTTTTGACTTTTTATTTTTTTATAACTTTCTTTTAATTTAAGTCTTTTGATATCTCAGTCACCACAATTAAATTTTCCATTTTTTCTTTTTCTTTTTTTTTTAAAATAAAAAAATAAAAAAAAAAAAAAAAAAAAAAAAAAAGAGAGAGTGAGAAAGAGAAAAACCCACTTTGGACTAATTTTTTCATCTTTTAAACACCTCTTCAACCTTGAGTAAAAAGTTGATGCATCACATTCCATTCCAAATTTTTCCACTCTTTTGTTGTGACATCCCTTTTTTTTTTTTTTATTTCTTTTATTTATTGTTTTGAGAGTTTCTTGGTGTTTATTATGTCTTTTTCTTTTTTTTTTTTCTTAATGTTTTTTTTTTTTTTTAAAAAAAAAAATTCATATCCAAATGATGTTGTCTTGGGATCTCGAGTTAAAAAGTATAATTTAGTTTGAGAGTTTTGATATTAATTGCCTGTTCTTTTCTTTTTACTTTTCTTTTCTTTAAATATCTTTCACTAACTTAATCACTTTGTTATTTTATTACTTCTCTCTCTCTCTCACTCTCACTCTCTCACTCTCACTCTCACTCTCACTCTCACTCTCTCTCTCTCTCTCTTTCTCTCTCTGTCTCTCTCTCTCTTTTTGTCAATTTGATATGCGTTCTTCTCTTCTTGTTGTGAAGAAACTCACTGGCTGAGCTGAAAGGAAAATTTGCTATTAAATTGTGGGTAAAGTATTTTAATTTAAAATTTATTTATTTTTCATCCTAAATTTGTTTTATTCTTCTTCTTCTTCTTCTTTTTTTTTTTTTTTTTTTTCTTTTTTTTTTCTTTTCTTTTCTTTTCTTTTCTTTTCTTTTCTTTTATTTTATTTTATTTTATTTTCTTTTCTTTTCTTTTCTTTTCTTTTCTTTTCTTTTCTTTTCTTTTCTTTTCTTTTCTTTTCTTTTCTTTTCTTTTCTTTTCTTTTCTTTTCTTTTCTTTTCTTTTCTTTTCTTTTCTTTTCTTTTCTTTTCTTTTCTTTTCTTTTCTTTTCTTTTCTTTTCTTTTCTTTTCTTTTCTTTTCTTTTCTTTTCTTTTCTTTTCTTTTCTTTTCTTTTCTTTTCTTTTCTTTTCTTTTCTTTTCTTTTCTTTTCTTTTCTTTTCTTTTCTTTTCTTTCCTTTCCTTTTCTTTTCAATTTTAATCCATAAATCAGTACACAAATCCATACTTAAAGCACAGAAAGCAACATCTACCTAGTGACTTCTTTTACCCTTTTTAGCTTGATTTGAACATGCTAGAAGCTGTTCTATCTAAAACTTAAATCTAAATTACTCAATCATCTGCTTATACTTTTCAACTTTAAGCAAATGTGCAATGTATTAGTGCTTGGATCAATAGTATAGTTTCAATTTTGGGTTATTGTGTGTTTAAGGGTAATTAAAAGTCTGTGAGTAGGAATAGGAGTAAGGTTAAAGGATCTGTGGGTAATAGTGGAGGGTCAGTGATAAATTAAGGGTGGTTTATTAAAGGGGTCAATGAAAGGTGGAGTTTTCTATATAATTGGGGAGATTTGGTTTGAAATTCCTTAGAATTAAATTATAATATTGTTGTGATAGTAGTTAAATTTATATAAGGCTATTATTGTTTCCTACCTTTCTTAATAATCAATTTCTTGTCAAACTATTAAAACTCCTAAATCCCTTTTGATTATTAAGTTCAAACCCTTTTTGAGATTCTTTGAACTTCAGTGTTACTCTACCATATATTATTATTCATCTCAAACTTACCTCAAATCAAGTAATTTATCTTTGACATATCTTCAAACCACTTCCTTGAAGCATCCCTTGGTGCTTCAAAGTAGTCCTCAATCACATTTTCCAATCTAACTTACTCAGGAACACCCTTGATCATTTTCATAGGCTGCCTGGTGACAGTATAATTTAATTCTCCACAGTTCTCATTTTGTTCACACTACTATGATTTTCAGATGCTAAGTCTAAATGGAAGCTGTTCAACACACTTTTCCTGGGGGCGCTATTAACTTCCCTTTCCTAAGGACTGGAGTTGCCCTTAACCATTTGAAATTAATTCTTTTCAAGGAGGATATACCCTTCAGTTGTCTTATTGACTCTGGAGCTTCAATGTCATTTATCAGTTAATATTTTTCCAAACAGCTTAAACTGAAACTTGTAGACATTGACTGAATTCCAATTTATCTGGTCAAATCAGAGGAACCCAAATACTGGGTTAGTAAGAAAGTTTTATGGTTTTTTAACTTTCCAAATCTTCCCTCCTTTGAGTGGGAATTAACAGTCTTGGATGCCCCAAGGATGGACAATAACATTCTTGGCCATGACTTCTTTCAGAATTGGAATCCCAAAATTGATTTGTCACAGGGATTGATCACCCCTCTTTCTATGTATATTTCTGATTCATCAATGCAGGTCAATAGGGAGTTAAACAACCTGTCTGTCCAATTTCTGCTAGAGGACACTTCTCTGCCTGATTTACTGCAAGCATCTGATTTTTCTTTAAATGAGAACTTGGCTAACCATTCTAGCTTGACTGCTTTACTCAAAGAGGATCTCAATAGCCTTGAAGTAATTGATCTTTGCTCTCTAAATACTGTTCTACATTTGATAAACTTCTTCAAAGATGAAGAGGATGACCAAGTCAATATTGAAGCCATTAAATCAACTCTATCTGAAGTTTAAAATGACTTCATTGATGTTTTATTAATCCGTAAGTCCAACAAGCTACCGCCTCATCAACCCTAGGATCAACAAATAGAGTTAATAGGTCCAGTACCATTGGAAGGCCCTGTCTATTCTTTGTTGAAGGAAAAATCTCAAGTTCTTCAAGACTAAATTTCAGAGAATGTAGCAATAGTTTTCATTCAAGCCAGTAAATCACCAACCAGCTCTCCAGTTCATTTTTTTAAGAAAAAATATGAAAGTATTAGGTTATGTGTTGATTATAGAAAACTCAATGCAGTGACTAAGAAGAACGCATATCCAGTTCCTCCTATGTCATTACTTCTTACCTTTTTTAATGGTGCTAATTTCTTTCCTAAAATTGATCTCAGAGGTGCTTAAAATCTTATACGTATTGCAGAAGATCATGAAACTTTAACTGTAATGCATACTAGATTTGGTAGTTTTGAATATTTAGTAATGCCCGTTGGATTGTGTAATGCACCATTGATTTTTCAAACTTTTTTCAATGATATCTTCAAAGATATTGTCAAAAAGTTTGTTGTTGTCTACCTAGATGACATTTTAATCTTCTCACAGACCCTCGAAGAAAATATCCAACATGTCAAAATGGTTCTTCCTTGACTTTGAGAACAAGGACTCTACCCCAAGCACACTAGATGAAAATTCCATTTAAAATCTATCAATTTTTTGGGTTTTACATTTTCCATTGATGGTTTATTCATGGATGATAAAAAGTTTCAAAAAGTTTTGGAAAGTCCATAGCCAACTAGCCTAAAATCCTTACAGGTATTTTTGGGTTTTTCAAATTTCTATAGAAGATTTATAAGAGATTACTCTAAAACTATAACAAATATTACTTCTCTTCTTAAAAAAGATACTCCCTTTGTATTCACAGAAATAGTGAGAAAAGAATTTGAAGCATTAAAAACTATGTTCACAACAGCTCCAATTCTTCAATACTTTGATCCTACAGCATCCACAATACTCAAGACAGATGATAGCCATTATGCTATAGCAGGGGTAATGTCCCAATTAAATCCTGAAACAAAATTGTTTCATCCTGTTGCATTTGAATCACCCAAATTAATCACAGAAGAATTAAATTAAGAAATTCATGATGAAGATTTACTAGCTATTATTCATTTTATTAAAAAATGGTGCTCTTGTATTCTCAGTATAAATAGTTCTTTTCAAATCCTAATTTATCATAATGTATTGAAATACTTCATGTCTTCCAAAGTACAAACTAGATGTCAGGCTAGGTAGGCTGAGTTCTTATCTAAATTTTACTTTACTATTACCTACTTTCCAGGAAAAATTGTGTAGTTCCAGATATTGTATCACATTGGGATAATGTCTATTCACAGCGGGGGGAGTCATTTTCTGACAAGAATCCAGCAAACGTGAAATCAATTTTCAACAAATCAATGTTAATAACTCATCAACTCAATAAAATGACAAATTAAACAATTCAAAATCCACTATCCAACATTCAATGAGCTCAATCAAAAGGTGATTATTGTGTGGTGGTAAAAGACAAAATACTCTCAAGGAAAGGGGCCAAAAGATTCCATATCAAATCAGGTCTATTAGTCTTCAAAGTTAGGGTAGTCATACCTGAAAATAAGGATATAAAATTATGGATTTTTAATAGTAGACTTGATTCTTCATTAGCTGGTCATTTTGGTGTTAATAAAGCATACCAGTTAATAGCAAGGTATTTCTTCTGGCCAGTAATGACCAATGAAATTAAGGCCTATATTAAAGCCTATTATGAATGTAATAGGAGCAAGGTTCCTAAACAAAGGAAGTATGAGTTGCTTCAACCACTTTCAATTCCCTCTAAACCATGGGAATCAATTTAGATGGATTTATTTTTTCAATTATCTCCATCAGATAACTTTGATGCTTTTTAAGTCATAGTTGATAGATTTTCTAAAACGTCTATTTTTATTAAAAATAATTCTAGTGCAGCTGCAGAAGATTTAGCTAAATTATTTCTAGAATTTTTATTTTATAAACATGGCTTATCCACTGATATTATTTCATATAGAGGATACCTGTTTGTCTCTACTTTCTGGACTCAACTTTGTTGACAAATAAATATTATGAGGAATCTTTCCACTTCTCATTATCCTGAAACTGACAGAAAAACCAAAAGAATAAACCAAATCCTTGAACAATATCTTCAAATGTATGTCAACTTCCAACAAGACAATTGAATCACATGGTTACCATTGGCCAAATTTGTTTATAACAACTCAACACATTATTTGACATAACAATCTCCTTTGAAAATAATCTATGGACAACATCCTTGATTCAATCCAATTTTTTCATGAATTAATCACACTTCTGAAAATTATCTTTGAACCATTTCATGACTTCAAGGTGAAATCCAATCTAACCTCAAGGCAGCAAATTGAAAATATAAGGAACAGGCCAACAAACATTGACAATCTGCTCCACCTTTTAAACCAGGAAATAAAGTATGGCTCAACTCTAAAAATATTTGGACAGCTCAACCATCAAGAAAACTATCAGAAAAAAGCTTGGGTCCATTTGAAATTGGTGCAGAAGTCTCTAAAAATGCATTTCTACCTAAGTAACCTTTAAAATGGAAAACAATTCATCCTGCTTTTCACATATCTCTTCTGTAACTTACTTGAGAAATATACCTGGGAAAAAACCAACCCCCTTTGGAACTTGTCAAAGTAGAAGATGATCTATAGCTGGAATTAAGTTGGATTATTGATTCAAGAAGGCACAAGAAGAAGCTTCAATACCTTGTGGAATGGGAAGGCTACTTCAATGACTCAAATATAACATCCTGGGAACCAGCTGTTAATGTTTCAAACACTCCTGAACTTTTAAAATCTTTCCATTTAAAATATCCTCAAAAACCTGAACCTTAAACTTAGATTTACTTCCTTAAACTTTTAAAACTTTTTCTTCTTCTAAATCAAATTATAAATTTCCATATATTTTTCTTTTTCTTTCAATTTTTTTCTTTCTAAAACCCTGAATAATCAAAATAAACTAAAATTAAATTCAAAATAAATTAAAATTAAACTAAAACCAATAAAATAAAAAAAGTTAAATTAAATTAAATTAAGTAATACACAAATCAAAATGTCTTTTTATCTTAAATTTCAATACACCAAATTATGTCTTTATTTCTTTTAAATTTATTCTTTATTTTCTCTACAACTTCAACTCCACCTCTATTCAATCTTTTATTTCTACATCATAAATTCAACCTAAAGTTTCTCTTTTTGTTTTTCTTTTATCTAAAAAACTCTTATCTCATCAACATCTTCCCAAAAACAACACAAAAACCAACTTATTTCTCAATTATCTTTATACCTGAAATCTTTTTTCTTTTTTTAAATCATTTCTCTTTCTTGCATAAAATTTTATTTCTAAAACTCATTTCTTTCTTTTAAAATTTTCTCTAAAACAGAATTTTTTCTTTTCTTTCTTCTTATTTATCTGAATTACTATAATTAAAATAAAACCTCAAAATAAAATATATTAAATAACATAAAACTAAATTTTCTTTTTCTCTTAATCTCAATGTTCTCTTGTTATTTTAAATAAATAAATTTTCAATAAAATAAATAAAAAAATAAGTTTAACAAAATATTCAAGACAAAACTATACACAATCTTTATTTTTTTATTTATTTTTTCCTTATCTTCCAATTCAAAATTCTTTCTTCAATTTTTCTTTGAATCAAATCTTTCATTTTTTCCACCACCTTTCAAATATCTTTTCTACCCTTTTAAAATACCTTTTCTTCTCCAGCTGTCACCACTTTCCCAATGTACAGCATATCTTCAGCTACATCATACAAGGCCACATTGACAATCACATCAATTTTGTCGCATAGTTTTTTGACAAAAGTGGTCCTGCAAGCCTGACCAGGATTCTTTGACCACACCTAATCCAACTCAACCTCCCCAGTTGAATCATTTACAACCAGTTTGGTATTATCAACCCTTGAAGGACCAGCTTCAGTTGGTCACTCAACTTCTGTTTGAAGTTCAACAATAGGATTCACTACTGGTTTGACAGGAAATTCTTAAATGATTTCTGCCTTCTAAAACAAAGAATCAGTTAGCTACTAAATCAAAAAAAAAACTTAAAATTAAAAACCCTTACTTCAAACTCAGGATCTACTTTGATGAATAAAGTAGGCTTGGTGGCCTCAACTACTTCCCCTGCCTCATCATCTTCATCTTTGACAATCAGTCAAAAAATTTTTGTGTTAGGAGCTACCTCAACTACCTTATCTGACCCATCTTTGACAAGTTTGTCAACCTCATTTTTTGGTCCATTGGCCACCACACAACCCAAAATCTCTTTCCTTTCCTCCTGATTAAGCACGTCCTCCACACCATCTACCAGAAATTCATTTTTGACAGGAACCTTCCAGATGTCCTCAATTATGGCCTGATCTTTAACAACCAACCAAAATTTAATCAAATTGAAACATCCTTTGGTGACTGCATTCTTCTCCAATGCATCACAAGCCACCCAACACCACCAAAAAAATTTGAGCTTCTTTTCAAGACCCTCAATAAGCTATGCTCTTGATGCAAAACAAGTCCATAGCTACATAATCTGAGCAAGCTACTGTGAGCTGTCATGTGGTTATACTGCCATTGGCAGGGGGATGAGGAAGAGTGGGAGTCAGATCTTGATGTGCAGGTTTTAAAATGAATTATATTATTATTATTATTTGTTGTTTTCTAAATTCTTTTATTTAAATTTAAGAGATAGATTTAGATAGTGTTAATGAAGAGTTCTCACACTCAAAAGAGCTTGCATTTTATACCTAGTCATCTTTCACACATCACATGACACTCAAAGCAAAAGTCAATCTTTTAATCCATAAATCAGTACAAAAATCTATACATGAAGCGCAGAAGGCAACATCTACATAGCAACTTCTTTTTCCCTTTATGTGTCTCAATTTGATGGCACTAGCAATTGTGATATATAAACCTTAAATCAAAATTAGTTAATCATTTGCTTATGCGTTTCAACTTTAAGCAAATGCACAATGTATTAGTGCTAGGATAAATGAGATATTCTAAATGTTGGGTTATTGTGTATCTGAGGGTAATTAAAGGTCTGTGAGTAGAAATAGAAGTATAGTTAAAGGACATGTGGGTTATATTGGAGGGTTAGTGATAAATTAAGGACAGTTTATTTGAGAGATCAATGTGAGGTGGAATTATTAATATGATTATGTGGATTAGGTTTGATATTCCTTAAAATTAAATTATAATTTTGTTGTGATAGTAGTTGAATTTATATAAGGCTATTATTGTTTCCTACCTTTCTTAATAATCAATTTCATTCAATCTTAAAATTCCTAAATCTTTCTTTGATTTTTAATTTCCAACCCTTTGTGAGATTAACCTGAATATTTAGTGTCACTTTAAAATTACATTATTTTTCACCTCAAACTAATCTCAAAGTAATATTAATTTATCTTTGACATATCTTCAAACCACTACCTCAAAGTACTCCCCTGTTCTTTGAAGTAGTCCTCAATTATTTTTTTTCAATCTCACTAACTCAGGAACACCTTTGACCTTGTGCATAGGCCATCTGGTGAAACCCCAATTTCTATTCCTAATTCCTGATTCCAAACCCATCACATCCATGATTAATTTTTAAGAAAGTCACATGAAATCTAATTGTGGATTCCATCCTTATGTCTCTCTTCAATCTAGGTCATTTAATTTTGTAGGCAAAAATTTAAGATTTTTATCTATCTACACACCCCCTTCCCTGTTCATTTGGTGACAAATTTTGGCTTTCCTCATTACCCTAAACTTTCAAATAATAGGGGGTGTCAGTTCTGGCAAATCCGCACTTAACTTAAGTGCGGATTTCAAACCAAATCAGCACTTACAAATCAGCACTTAAATTTTGCAAAAAAGTCACTTATTTCAAAAAAGGGTGTCAGTTATGACCTCAAATCAGCACTTTTTTCCCATTTTTTTTCACAACCACATTTTGGCCACAAAACATCCCTTCCTTTCTTACCCCATCCCTGTCACATGTGACACACTGACCTTCCTCGCTACCTACCCATCAATCCTCGGCACACACCCCTTCTTGACATTTTCAATATTTTGACCAGGCATGTTTACATTCTTTTTTACTTATTTCTTCTACTTCTTAATCTTTTTTCTATGGGTGTCAGTTCTGACCTCAAATCAGCACTTTTTTCATGATTTTTTTTTTCAAAACCACATGTTGGCCACATCATCCCTTTCTTTCCCATACCATTTTGTACTCTCCAAATGTCCTCTTTGTGTACTTCATTCACTTGGGTTGGTATTTTGGTTTGTTGCATATTCATTTTTTTTGGAATTTACGGTGAAAATTTTTTTTTTGGATGGCTCATTGGTTTTCTTTCTTCAGCTCAACATGAAATCGCATATTTTCTGAAATCGCATATTTTGTCAGTGATTTTTTTTTTTCATTCATCCCTCATATCCTTTTCCTATTCTTCTCCAACATCCCTCAAACAATTTGGTTTCATTCATTTTGTCATCTCATCTCTCCAGGTAAGTCACTTTATTCTTTTTTTTTGATTTTTTGATTACTAATTATAATTTTTTTTGTTTTTTTCTGTTTATTTTATTTTTTTTATCTAAATTTTTTTTGTAAGTGGTTATTTTGGATTTCAATGGTATAATTAACCTTTTTTTTCTCTCCCTCTTTACTTTCTTTTTTAGCTCCATCACCCTACTCTTCATCCCTCCTTGGCATGGTCATTATCCCCCCTTTCCCTTATTTCACTTTTTTTTGGCTCCATTTCATTGAAACACATACATTGCACATTCTTTATGCATTTCACTTACTCCATATTCAATTTCCCCACAATTCCAACATCAATCTTTCTCACTCTATTTTTCCTACTTTTCAATCAAGGTAAGTTTCATCTCCTTTTTTTCATGCCTATATGATATCTCATTCCTTTTATGAAAAGTTCATACTTAAATATATTTATGACTCTTATCTGGATAACAGTGAACTTATAAAACTCCTTTTGATCTCATCTTCATTACCACTTTTCAAGTTTTTGTAAAATTTTGAAAATCAGACTCGGAATTAGGGTTAGGTTTATTCAAATCTAATTTTCTTTTTAGTGAAGATTCTCCTGAAGGCTACCTTTCATTTCCCACAAACAGATTTGAATTTGATTCAGTGGTTGCTGAGATATTGACCGTTAAAGTTGAGCCTTTTTTTTCCCAATTTAAATTTTTATTTCATTTTTTTATGTAACAAATTAGGGTTAGGTTTATTTAAATCACATGTCCTTTAACTGAAGATTCTACTAAAGCATATCTTTCATTTCCCACAAACAGGTTTGAATTAGGTTCAGTGGTTGCTGAGATTTTGACCTTTGAAGTTGAGCCTTTTTTCCAAATTTCACTTGTCTTATTTCACATTTTTATATTGCATATTTAGAGGATAAGGATTCTGAAACTCTTATATGATTATTATCTAGGAATTTCAATTATATAGGCATATATTCGTTGCTCAAGAATATCACTAAAGCTCAAAAAGATGAAGATTTTCGCTTATGGGACACTCTACCTTCCTTTAACTCTTTTCTTGCTCTTCGACTCAAAAAGCACTGTAATAAAGCATTTGAAAAAAATAATGAACTTGCAACCAAATTTGGAATACCGAATTGGTGTGACTCCGAATGGGAAGATATCAGCCACAAATATCTTTTATTTTCTAATGTTATTATCACTCATTCTGGATTTCACAATAAAATTCACACTGATACCAAGGACACCAATTTTCTTACTTTTGGTATATTCTCATATATCAAACCGATTACTGGCCAACCAATACAATCTCCAGCTAAAATCAAATGACATGGTTTATATTTTCCAGACCACCGGTGCATCATTGATTTTGGTTTGGGAAATGGTATCATCGAAACTATTTGGAATTCTTCTAAGGATAATCATCAAACGACCAAAGCTCCTCCTGGTTTGGAATCCTGTCAAGATTTAACACATTTTGGATGCTCATCTCAAATCAGTCATAAGTTGATTCAAAGAATCAATAAGGTAATGAAAGAAGGTAAAGTTAATTGATTTAAAAAAACTTTATTTAGATCCAAAAAGTATGGGGATTAGAGTTGTCATCGAAAATTTTATATTTTTTCGTAAATTTTTAATAAATATTTTTTATGTATCAATTTCCTCAACTAAAGTAATGGGCCCACGACCTTGTGTTGTATAAATGGTAATCATGATAACATTTATTTGTTTCATGGGGTTCCTCTAGCCTATACCTGTGGAAAGTCCCAAACTTTTGTTTCTAGATTTGATCTGCATTTTGGCTTAAGGGATTGTCATTACTTTAAACTAGGGAAATTGATATATATTAGATATTTATTTAATAATTTACGTAATTATATTAAATTTAGATGACTTCAACCACTTACTTCAATAAAATGCAGGGGGGGTATTGCCAAATTTTCAAATCTGACATGTGAAATTGATGACTTAGAAAAATTTTGGTGCTATCCACCCCTTGCTTCAATAAAATGCAGGGGAGAGTATTGCCAATTTTTTAAAACAGATATAGAGTTTTTTTTGACTTGTAAATATTTTGGTGAAAATTTTTGACGAGAATGTGAAAGTAATTGTTTCCACCTTGAGCAGGTTTCTGGCTCAAAGGAATAGCAGTACCATCAACAAAACCAATACATCCTGGGAAGCCCTCTGCTTGCATAACCTGAAATGATTCAAGTCGCTCTTCTTTTGTTGGCCAGGTGAGAAGTTGAGATTACAAGGAGTTGATGGCAGTGATACATTGTTTGGTATAAGTGTTAACTGAACCATACCCTAAATCAAAGACATTTTCTAAACGTTAAAAGCGGATCCATTACCATTTGAACCCAAATGACATAGTGTGATGGCCAATTGAATTGAAGGATGTTGTTGTTCTTTTTGAGAATTATTGTGAAATATGGGATGATCCTGAATAAGCTCAAGCAATTTAAGGAAACATTCCTGAGAAGTCCTGAACAGCTCTCTAAAACTGGGTGTAGATAGTTTAAGAAGTGTTTGGATGGTGTACTTGGGGGTATGAAGTACTTGAGGCTTTCTGGGAAGAAGGTAACGTTTTGTGGCCATTTTCGATAAAAAGACAAAATCTTCTTCTAGATCAGAATCAGAATCGCAATCAGAGTCCAAGAGCAGTTCAAGAGCCATGAAAGTCATTGCTTTATGTAATTTATCACAATTTGAAAGTGAGGAAGGCATAACTCTTATATGATATGATATGAAGATGTAAGTGATATACGATGTTTTGAGTTATGAAGTGTTATGCTGCGGAGTGCTGCGTATGAATGGGATGATGCTGACAAATCAGTGAAATGGGACTTGATGGTGAAATCACCACTTTTGGTTGAGAAAGTGCGGATTTGAGTGAAATAAGTGACTTATTTCATTTTGAAATCCACCAGTATTGGGGCTAGTGTGTTTTGGAAATCTGCACTTATTTAAGTGCGGATTTGGTCAAATTTAAGTGCGGATTTGTAAGTGCTGATTTTCCAGAACTGACACCCCCTAATAAGAATGAAGCACTTCTCCACTAGTCAGTGACTTTCATCAACTATGAATTATATTGCTTTATGTTTAATTTCTGACTCAAATTTGGAAAACACCTTTGCTTATTATATGTCTATTCTTTCCAAAAAAAAATTATGACATAAAATAAAGGGGCCAAATCTTGTTCATCATCCCAGATACAGTCTCTACTCAATTCTTAAAACATGTTTTTCAAAAAAACATTTGAGTGATGAGCATTTTTGTGCAAGTGTGAAAATGCACACTTGTCAAAAATGGTTGATGGACTACCAGACTTATGTTTCTTACATGTGAAAAAAAGAACATTTCAAAGAAAGTACCATCACCATTCTGACCAAAAGGGATGTAAAATAATGACCTGATAATTTTATGGTTTGAAAAAATACATGCATCAGCACAACAAAAGCCATCATCAGAGCCTCATAAAAACTATCAGAACTATATAATATTATAAATCCCATACAGACATCTTCCAACAATTATTAGTGTTGGTAGGGGGGGGGGAGCTACAAACTAATAAGCCCCAAACAGACTTGAAGGAATCTGTTTTGAATTGTTATTAATTAATAATTGTCAAAAATGGTTGATGAATTGCCAGACTTATATTACCTGCATGTATAATAAACACACACCTCAACAAAGGTACAAACACCATTCTAACCAAAAGGATCAGAATAATGCATTATGAATATTGAAAATTCATAGTTACAGTGCATGCAATATGATTTTCATTTTGAGTGAAAATGAGAGGCAAACATAAAATGTGCATTTCCATCCTGTTTTTTTTTTAATTTTTTTTTTTTACTTCAGGCTATTTACTGTTAGGGTGGGGAAGAACATTTGGTAGTCATCTTTTTTTCATTTCAAAAAGCCAAACATCAGGTCAATATATAATGATCCATTTGTTCAGAATGGTGATCATACCTTGTTTGAGTTGTTTGTGTTTATACATGTAGGCAAAACAAGTTTGATAGTCCATCAACTATTTATGACAATTATTAATTAATCACAATTCAAAACAGATTCCTTCGAGTTTGATTGGGGTTTATTAGTTTGTATCTCCCCCCCCCCTACCAACACTAATAATTGTTGGAAGATGTCTGTATGGGGTTTTTAATATTATATAGTTCTTATAGGTTTTATGATGCTCTGATGATGGCATATGTTGTGATGGTGCATGTATTTTTTTGATTGGGAATTATCAGGTCATAATTTTAAGTCCCTTTTGGTCAGAATGATGATCACACTTTCTTTGATATTTTTTTTTTCATTGGTTCTTAAAATATTTCAATTAACAACCTGTTTATAGAAACCGTTAATATAACAATAAGATGAAGATAAAGAAAAAAAAAAGTGACTGAATGAGTGCTCATCAAAAGCTGGTCCCATTGCTGGTCAACATCCTGGTCAATATTGTTGGATGAATGCCATGCAATGCAAAGAAGAAGAAGAAAAATAAATATAAAAATAAAAAAATAAAAAAAAAGACATAGACATAGACACCTAACACCAAAATCCCACTCCACATCTCATTGACATAGAAACATCAACATCAGATCACCAATCAAAAATTCATCTTAAATGAAAAAAAGATTATTAAAATAAACATTGAACCCATGAGCACACATCAACATCACATTTTTTTAAACTTCAAATCAAAACTGAATATATTTATATATATAGGGGTGGGGAGGGGAAAAGTGGCACCTTCTAGTAGGTAACCACTTGAATTTTATTTTATTTTATTATTATTATTATTATTATTATTATTTATTTTTGGCAGTGAGTGGACTCTGTATTGAGATCATCAATATAATCCCCATTAAGAATGAGGTGAAGAAGAAAAAAAAATTTAAAAAAAACCCCCTCCCTAAAACTTGATGCACAGTCACCACAATTTTTTATAAAAAAAAAAAAAAAAAAAAAAAAAAAAAAAAAAAAAAAAAAAAAAAAAAAGACATAGACATAGACATAGACACCTAACACCAAAATCCTACTCCCACATCTCATTACCAAAAAAACCTCAATACCAAATCACCAATCAAAAATTCATCTTAAATGAAAAAAAGATTATTAAAAATAAACACTGAACCCATGAGCACACACACACACACACACACACACACACACACACACACACACAAACTAGCTCTTCATTGTATACACACACATCAACATCACATTTTTTTTACACTTCAAATCAAAATTGAATATATATATAAATATATATATAGAGGGGGGGGGGGAGGGGATAAGTGGCACCTTCTAGTAGGTAACCAATTGAATTTTTATATTTTATATTTTATATTTTATATTTTATATTTTATATTTTATATTTTATATTTTATATTTTATATTTTATATTTTATATTTTATATTTTATATTTTATATTTATATTTATATTTATATTTATATTTATATTTATATTTATATTTATATTTATATTTATATTTATATTTATATTTATATTTATATTTATATTTATATTTATATTTATATTTATATTTATATTTATATTTATATTTATATTTATATTTATATTTATATTTATATTTATATTTATATTTATATTTATATTTATATTTATATTTATATTTATATTTATATTTATATTTATATTTATATTTATATTTATATTTATATTTATATTTATATTTATATTTATATTTATATTTATATTTATATTTATATTTATATTTATATTTATATTTATATTTATATTTATATTTATATTTATATTTATATTTATATTTATATTTATATTTATATTTATATTTATATTTATATTTATATTTATATTTATATTTATATTTATATTTATATTTATATTTATATTTATTTTATTTTTATTTTTATTTTTGGCAGTGACTGGACTCTATATTGAGATGATCAATATAATCCCCATTAAGAATGAGGTGAAGAAAAAAAAATAAAAATAAATAAAAATAAAAATAAAAATAAAAAAAGGTTAAGGTATAAGCAATTTATTTTTATTTTTATTTTTTATTTTTACCTTCATTTTCATGCTATGCTTGATAAAAATCAAGTTAAGGTAAAGAAGGCCCATTTTGAAAGGCTTGGAAGTACCATACCTTAACAGATGGTATCCTTAAAGGACACCAACATGTGGTTGATGTCTACCCTTTATTCACATTTTTACTTTAATTTAAACTGACTTACTTGGTACCTTTTTTTTTTTTAAGGATATGGTTAAATGGTGTCGGTCAGTCGTCTAGAAGAAGGTAAGAAAAATAGGAGAAAAAGGAGGAGAGAAGGAGGAGGATAAGGGAAAATAAAGGAAATAATTTATAATAATATATTTAATTTATTTAAGAGGGAAACAACGGCGAGCAACTTTGAGAGGTGACAAAAACTTAGAATTTATTAATAATAATATTATTCAATGTAAGGGTTCTGCGCGGAAAACACTTTTAATTACTATCAGACTTAAAGCAACCTTCAATTTGTTATATAGACTTTTAATTAGAATTGTATTACTAATAAAAAAAATATAAATGTAGTAAAATAGTATTTAATTTGTTGAGTGTATAATAAGTGATGATGCTACAGGGGATTATCCAAGGCCCTTTTATAGGCAATGGGTCCTCTGAAGCGCCACTATGTTTGTAAATACAATAGTTAGAATAGAATAAAACAAATATATCAAAGAGTAAATGAAACATAACAATGTAGAGAAAAACACGAAACAAATAATTAAAACCCCAATTAAGAATCCAATTTCCCCGCCATTAATTCCCAAATCAGTAAGCAAAAATAGTGAATAACTAAACAAGATTGGAACATAGGAACTATTAGAAAAATAATTCCAAACAGATGGTACAGTCTGATTTAAGGATATTTTTAAGTGAAACAAAAAAATATTTTGACGCAACAAAACATGTAATTAATCTCAATTTAGTATAAATTAATTAATTGGTTTTTCCTGACACAATTAAGGGTCAAAAGAAGCGTCATTAATTATTGTTTAGTATTATATGAAAGGTGTTATTTAATATATAAATTTAAATAATTAATTTAAATATATTATAAGTCAATTTTACACTTATAATTATAATATATGTTTTTCAATTAATTAAATATAAATTTATAATTATTAAATACATAAAAATGCGCCATTATTTGTAGAATATATTATATTATGTTCAATTTAACTGTATATAAAAATTTATATAACCAATAAATTTAATGTAACACTTGTATATAATAAAATACCTATATAATTTTATTATGCAATAAAA
Organism: Hemileia vastatrix; assembly: GCA_030280995.1. NCBI lineage: Eukaryota > Fungi > Basidiomycota > Pucciniomycetes > Pucciniales > Zaghouaniaceae > Hemileia > Hemileia vastatrix. The sequence continues at coordinate 8,758,098 of JASXTE010000015.1, forward strand.
TATTAAGTTATATTCATTAAATACAATTCTTACCCACTCTTTCAGGTTTTATAAGTTACATATCATTTACTGGACTCCTGGAATAGCCTGGCTGACAAATGGTATATATAGATGGAGATAAATCTGAATAGATGGAAGAAATAAACCATCATAGGATTGCACAAGTTGGCTTATCCAGGAACATTGTCCAAGATGTGAGGTTATGAAAAAAAAAAGCTTAATAACCTAACATTATTATTATTATTATTATTATTGTTGTTATTATTATTATTTTTATTTTATTTTTATTTTTTTCCAAAAATGAATTTGCAGAAAATCATGGTGAGGGTATATATAGATGAGATGATCTACAATGAACTTAATTACAGATCTATGAATGTTGTATTTATTCTTATTAGGTTGTTTTAATTTTTATTTTACTTTTAAGGTATAATGGTTTGACTGTATATATGTGATATCAAAATCAATGGAATTTTAGAAATAAAGAAATAAAAAAAACTATCAAACTTTTATTTATGCATGATGATCAACAAGTAAAAATAAAAATAAAAATAAAAAAGTAAAAAAATAAAATTTTTATTTCCATTCCCCTTTTTCTTCTCACCAGAAAAAAAAAAAAAAAAAAAAAAAAAAGTTGGCACCAGCTAGCAGGTGGCATGTTTTTTTATTTTTTACGGTGTCTTCCTTCTCTAAATAGTAATAATAATAATAATAATTAAAGATCAAGAATCGAAATGTGTAGGATTTGAATTCAAAATATGATCAAGCATTATAGGGTCAACCAATTTCCAGACATGAAACTTATGATTTAAACCATTCATTTGATGAAGATGAAAGACAGAACCACAAGCTCCACTATGAGGAGAAGGAAAGATATAAAAGAGGGTAGATATACGGGAATGTAAGAGAGCCATTGAACACATGACGCAAGGTTCATGGGTTGAAAAGACTGTTAGACCAGTCATGAGATAGGGGATTGAAGGAAAAGGAGGATTGTTATTATTATCACTGTTATCATTATGATTATGATTATCGTTATTATTATGATGATGATGATGATGATGATTAGTAATAATATTAGGGGTTGTGGTAGCCATGGTGAGAGTGGTTGAAGGTAATTGTGGACGTGAGTGAGAGCGATCGAGGGAAGCGAGATGATGAGCGAGACGGATAAAACAATGGTCTAAAGGATTATTTGAATTTTGCCTATTATCATGTACAGTTAGGATAGGATCGACAGATGGACGTAAATGAAAGGGAAAGGCCAAAGAGCAAGCGACAGGAAATTGAGGGAGAGGAAGAGAGAAAGAGTCAAGTAAGCGAGTTAGATGATTGAAAGCCCATTGAGAGTGAGGGAGAGATAAAGGGGGAGGAGGAGGAGGATGAATTTTTTGTAAAGAGGGAGGAGTGGTTGGCCAATAGAGAGAGTTCCATTGACGGCGTATTTCGAGAGAGGGAGGAGGATGAGAGGGAAGAAGAACAGTTTGTAAGGCATGAGTGGGAAGAGCGAGGGGAGAGATGATGAGAGAGAGAGAGGGATAGTCGATGAGGGAAGAGGGAGCGATGAGAAAGCGGATGGAAGAGGATAGAGAATCGCAGTTGATGCGAGACCAATGGGAAGGGATGTAGAGACGATGTTGGGTGGAGAGGGAGTAAAGAAGCGCGATGAGCTGTCTGGAGGGAAGGATGAGGGACCAGAAGGGGGCAAGAGAAGGGATGGAAGGAGGCGAAAGGGAGTGGGGGGACGGGGGGCGAGGACAGAGGGGCAGAAAGGCAGGGGACATAAGGGAGGGAGTGTGTCAGCCAGGCTGTCTCAGGAGTCCAGTAATTTATACAATAAATGACTGTAAAGGAATAACTTTCTGTAAATACAAAATATTATTTAAAATAAAATTATTAATGTGTTGTGAATGAAATAAAATATTATACTTAATTTTATAAATTGTATTGCATAAATAAATATAATATTCTATAATATCATGGTGTGATTTATATGCATAAATAAATTATTTCAAATTATATGATCAGTGTAACTTTAACTTACACAGTAATTACAATTTTTAATAATAATGTTACCAATATTACTACATTAATTTAATATGATTAATTTCAAATTCTCATGTTAAAAAGTTCCTGTATTAACTTAATTAGTTGTTCAATTAATTCAATAGTTCATTTACTTGAAATAGTTAAATTAATATTGCTTATACTTAGTTAAGCTTATTTAAAAGCATAAAAATACTTCCTTTTATTTTAATTATACTTTTTAGCTATTGGTATTCCTTCTTTAGATTTCTTTCTCATAGTTCTCATATTTTTTATACTCACATAGTTAGTTGTTATATTAATTCTATTCTTTTTTAGGGATTACTAATGGGAAAGATACTTTTTTATTCACAGATTTATTTTTGATGCTTTTAATTAGATTCTTTTAAATTAATTATTTCACATTATTTTACCTTTTTGTATATACTATTGGAATGCTCCAGAATGTCCTCTTGCCTATAAAAGGGCTTTGGAAGTCCATCTGGTAGCTGATGACTTACTTACTATACACTCACTCAACATATTTTAAATATATTTCTTTATTTACTATTTTTATTAGTGCATTACATCTAATTTAAATACTATATAAATTATTATAGGTTGCCTTAAGATTTATAATACTAATATTAAACTGACGCACTTTTGAACATTTATTATTATTAATAATATTTGCAATTTAATTTAATACTTACACTTTTGTCATATCTCAATTATATTGTTGTCCCATTCTCTTAAATTATATCTATTTTATTTCATTTTATATTACTACCTTATTATTTCCATTTCTATCCTCTATTATTCCTATTCATATCTTCAATCTTCTAGACATCCCAGCCAATAATTGAGGGCCTCTCCGAACGACAACAACACCTTTTGACAAACGACAAAGCGCACAGACCACCCAAGCCAAAAAGTGAAACTTTTGCCGCGACCATGTTTTCAACTTGGGTTCTATAGTTTAGGTTTATATTACTTTACATTATATAATATTTTGAAGTGATTTTATGATCACTATAGTAAGTTTGCCTTTGCACCTCTCACTCATAGTACTATATTTTCATTGCAATAACAGTGTTTGTGGCTTAATTGCTGACTCACTGAGTGTAAGTTTTCATTATATTAAAATTTTTTTTCCTAGTTGACCATAATAGAGTAAAAACTCTTAGTCCTAGAAGACAATAAATATTTAATAAATTATTAAATTAACTTTATTATTATTTTTTGAATATTGGTTGACCATAATAGTACTCAGTACTTAGTCCCAATTTTACCATTAAATTCATTTTGGTATTAATTATTTTGGTTGACTTCTTAAACCTTATTGGTTGGTCCCATTTTAATTGTTATTAATTCTTAATAATTGTAATTTCATTTATTTGTATTACATTTTATTTTATAATTAATTGATTTTTAATAAAAAATCTTTTGAATCCAATTTATTATAATTTATTTTGAATTAACAATTTATATCTAAATTATTTTGATTCTCTTTCTTCACAGTCTTAAATGTCCAGTAGTTTGGCTAAAAGCATGGATAACTTACATGTGTATGAGAATGAAGTGGATGTTGACACTGAATCTGTAGGTTCTCCCAAAGTATCTTACAAAAATAATTCAGCTGACAAAAAACCTTCAGGACGTAGAAATGTCAGGAGAAGTGACAAACCCCTCTCACCTAACAACTCTGAAGGAAGTAAAACCTCAGTTACATCAGGACAATCCACTCAGAGGTATAAAAATAAAAAAGATTCCTCTAGCACAACAGGTAAACAATCTGTCAAGCCATATAAAGGAACTGAGAGCAGAAAGAATGAAGTACAAGGCAAAGGTAGACACACTTTGGCAGCAGATGCAGGAGCTTTTAAATCCCAAACAGGGTCAACCTCCTCATTTCCCAGCTTCCCAACCTCAGCCTCAACCTCAGGCCAGTCAGGAATCCAGCTCCCTCAACCAAAACCAAGGCATTCTGCAAGTGGAACAATGGAAATGGGATTACTTAATGACCCACTACCAACAGAATGTACAACAACCAGCTCAATACACTGGCACATCCAGGACACCAAACTACAATCCATCTCTTCAGCACCATCCTTATCAGGGGGGCAGAAGAAAGAAGGCACAGGGGAAGTTTCCTCCCTTGCCATGGTAAGTAATTTGTTTGATAAGCATGTTGGTATATATAATAACAAACCTTCTTCAGGTAATAATGTGGACCCTTAAAGAACAGTTAAACCTTTGAAGGGACAACTTCCTTTAATAAGTAGCCCCATTGATGTAATTAGTAAATTATCATTTGATGAACCTTTACATTTGACTTCTACTTCTTTAATTAACCCTTCTCTTGCAATCAAAAATGATTCTGTTTCCACTGAAGTTTACACTTTACTTGAGAAAACTTCTGAAGAAATATTGAAAGATACTCCTGATTTTAATGTTGTGAAAGATAACCATTTAAGAGATGTGTTAATCCATGAGAGTGATAGATTAAATAATTTGCACTTGCATTGTAAAGTAAGTTCTTCTGTACAGGATACAGCTTATATTAAAATCAAAGAAACCTTGAATATTGTTCTTAGCCAACAAAAACAAAAAAGGAGTGACCATAGAGCTATCTCAGATAAAAATATCAATCTACATAAAACCTTGAGTGAATTGAAACCCCTTATTGAGGAAAATTATTCATTAAAAAGTGAAATAAAATCTCTACAAAATGAGTTTAAAAATCTAAAAAATGATTTCCATGCACTAAGTGCCAAACACACAGTTTCTGAGGACAGAAATGTTTTATCTCTTGCAAAAGTAAATGACCAGATGTCTGAAATTCCAAGGATAAAAAACTGTCAGTTTGGTCTAGTATATATGTCGGTCAGTCGTCTAGAAGAGGTAAGAAAAATAGGAGAAAAAGGAGGAGAGAAGGAGGAGGACAAGGGAAAATAAAGAAATAAATCAAAGTAATATATATTTAATTTATTTGAGAGGGAAACAACGGTGAGCAACTTTGAGAGGTGACAAAAACTTAGATTTTATTAACAATAATATTTTTAAATGTAAGGGTTCTGCGCGGCAAACAATTTTAATTACTATCAGACTTAAAGCAACCTTTAATTTGTTATATAGACTTTTAATTAGATTTGTATTACTAATAAAAAAATATAAACGTAATAAAATAGTTATTTAATTTGTTGAGTGTGTAATAAGTGATGAGGCTACAGGGGATTATCCAAGGCCCTTTTATAGGCAATGGGTCCTCTGAAGCGCTACTATCTTTGTAAATACAATGATTAGAATGGAATAAAACAAATATATCAAAAGAGTAAATGAAACATAACAATATAGAGAAAAACATGAAACAAATAATTAAAACCCCAATTAAGAATCCAATTTCCCCGCCATTAATTCCCAAATCAGTAAGTGACAATAGTGAATAACTAAACAAGATTGGAAACATAGGAACTATGAGAAATATAATTCCAAACAGATGGTACATTCTGATTAAAGGACATTTTAAGTGAAACAAAGAATAATTTGACGCAACAAAACAAGCAATTAATCTCAATTTAGTCCAAATTAATTTATTTGTTTTTTCTAACACAATTAAGGGTCAAAAGAAGCGTCATTAATTATTGTTTAGTATCATATGAGAGGTATTATTTAATATATAAATTTAAGTAATTAATTTAAATATATTATAAATCAATTTTACACTTGTAATTATAATATATGTTTTTCAATTAATTAAATATAAATTTATAATTATTAAATACATAAAAATGCACCATTATTTGTAGAATATATTATATTATGCTCAATTTAATTGTATATAAAAATATATATAACCAATAAATTTAATGTAACACTTGTATATAATAAAATTCTTATATAATTTCATTATGCAATAAAATATTAAGTTATATTCATTAAATACAAGTCTTACCCACTCTTTAAGGTTTTATAATTTATATATCATTTACTGGACTCCTGGAATAGCCTGGCTGACACTCCCTCACTCTAAAAAAACAATAAAAAAAATGCTAAGATTTTTTCTTTTTTTATTTTTTCAACAGAGAAGGCAGATTTGAAATTTCCTTGCCAGGTATCCATGTATCATGTTCAGATGATTTGTTCTTATATCTCAATAAATATTCAGTACCTCTCTCAGAAGTGATAATTCTATCATTGAGAATTTTATCAATTTCCGCTGTTTCTGTGACTTCCTGAGGGTTCTTCTTAGGTCTTCCTCTTCTTTTTGGAAATAAGTCACTGTTGGAAGTATAAGGTTTAAGCAAAGAAATGGGAAAGACAGGATGTTTCCTATCATATGGAGAATACAATACAACTTCTACTGCATTATCACCAACCATTCTTTTAACAACAAATGGTCCTACAAAAGGATCTTTTAATTTGTGGTTACCCTGTAAATTGAAATGGACAGTAGAGATCAACACTTCATCACCCTTGTTAAATGTGTATTCTTTATGGGATTTATCCCATCTTTTCTTTTCATATTCAAATGCTTTATCAATACAACTTTGAGCATGTTTTCTGCATAGCTGTTGCATTTGCATAAAAGATTTTACACCAGGGTGTAGTTCCAACTTAGGTAATTTATTATTGAGAATCTGAGCAGGAGTGTTTGGGACATAACCTAACCAAAGCTCAAAAGGCTTTTTCTCAGTGACAGAATGAACAGTGCTATTATATGCAAATTCAAGACCAGGCAAAAGAGTGACCCAATCATGAGTAAATCTTTCATTGTCTTTATATTCTAAACCAAAGGCACAATACCTTCTAATCATATCTTCCAGAGTTTGAATCATTCTTTCAGCTAGACCATCAGTCTGAGGATGGTGAGCTGTAGACAATTTCAACTCACAGCCACAAATATCCATCAAAGAGGTCCAAAACTCAGAAGTGAATTTTGGATCCCTATCAGAGATAATGGCTTTTGGAAAACCAATAATATTAAACATGTAAGACCACCATAAGAAAGCTAATTCTTTGGTGGATACATCTTTGTGTGTTGGAATAAATTTGCACATTTTTGTGAATCTATCCACTATTACCCAACAAGAGTTAAAGCTGTCTTTTCCTGCAACAGGAAGACCAGTGACAAAATCCATATTAATGATTTGCCAGGGAGCACTAGGTGCTTCAATATGTTGTAATAACCCTGCTCTCTTACCTGTTAACCTTTTAGATTTTTGGCAGGAATCACAAGATTCAACATATAATTTTGTGTCTTCAGACATATTAGCCCACCATGCAGTGTTTTTGATTCTAATCAATGTTTTTTCAAGATCAAAATTGCCAGCTAATATGTCATCATGACAAAGTTTGAGGATAGTTTCTTTCATTGAAGGAGGAATAACAATTACATTGGTAAGCTTCCTTCTATAATATATATAACCATCTTCAATAGAAAACTTTCCTTTCCTTAAAGCATTTTGGTACTTTGCAGGAAGAGTTTTTATTAATGCTTGAATTGAAGCATTCTTAGGATCATTCAAAATAGTAACTAATTTATTTAAGTCAGAATCTTTATCATATGAATCCAGTATTAACTGTAATAACTCTTCTTCCATATCAACTATAAATATACCATGTATATGAACAGTATCATCTTCAGGTAAATAAGCAGGATTGGAGTCATTATTTGGCAGAGGAAATCTGGAGAGCATATCAACATTAGAATGAACATTTCCAGCTCTATGGATAATAGTCATCCTTCCTCTGTATTCTTGAACAGCAAGTTGCCACCTGAACATATGTCTGTTAAGTGTTTTGAGGTTTAAGAGAGATTTCACAGCACTACAGTCAGTTACCAACTCAAATTTTTGGTCATCCAAGTAGTAATGAAGTTTCTCAAGAGCCCAAACAACTACTAAGCACTCCAATTGAGTGGCACCATATTTCAATTCACTATTTCTTAAGGTTCTTGAAATATAACAAATTACAACCTCTGAGGATTTATCATTAATAATTTGCTTTTGGTGAAGAGCAGCTCCCAGACCAATAAAGCTAGCATCTGTATAAAGTACAAATGGCTTGTTAAAATCTGGAAGAGCCAATATAGGGGCTGTCATTAAGCAACTTTTCAATGTATTAAAAGCTTTCTGACAGTCATTATTCCAGAGAAAAGCAACATCTTTCCTGGTTAGTTTTGTAAGAGGCAAGGCTATGACCTGATAATTTTTAATATATTGTCTATAATAGCCACACATACCCAAAAAACTTTGGATTTCTCTTAAAGAAGTTGGTGCTTTCACATTTTGAATGGCAGCAACTTTATTATGGTCTACACAAATTTGTAAGCCTGACACAACATGGCCAAGGACTTTCAAAGATTGAAAACCAAATTTACACTTTTTTAAAGATAAGGTCATATTGATTTCATCCATTTTTTGGAAAACTCTATTCAAGTGAATCATATGTTCATCAAAAGTTTTAGAAAAAACAATAATATCATCAATATAAACCATGAGCCAACCTTCAATAATTTCTTGATGGAAAGTGTTATCCATGACCTTCTGGAAAACTGAAGGAGCATTTTTAGGGCCAAATGGCATCCTAACATACTTATATATTCCCATATGAGTAGCAATAAGCAAAAAAGTTTGAGAATTTTTCTCAACTGGAACTTGATGATAACTTTTATTACCATCCAGACAACTAATAAATTTTGCACCTTGCAAGGTAGCATGTATAGAATTAATTGTGGGTAAAGGATAAACATCATCAACAGTATAAGTATTTAAAGCTCTGTAATCTCCACATAATCTAGCTTTATCTTTTTCATAAGAAATTAAGACTGGGGAGATGACACAATATTTGGGGGTGACATCCACTTTCTCAATGATATTCATTTTCAATAATGTTTCAATATTATCTTCAATATCTTTTCTTTTTGATGGAGAAGCAGGATATGGTTTTTTCTTAAGGGTAGGAGGAATATCACTCAAATTACAGGATAAGGTAATCTTCATTTCTTCCTGAACACTTCCCAAGACATGAGAACCATGAGCAAAAGCCATAGGGAAAGAGGTAATAGAGGCAACAATAGAATCTTTTTGTTCACAAGTCAACTGATCACCAAAAGAAGCAGTATTTATTTCATGTAATAAATCATTTATTTCAGTTGTTGTTCTACCTTTACATTGGGTCAGTGAGTTACAAGATTTCAACAAATGCCCAGAAGGTCTAGGAGAAGAAATTTTGAATTTTCTTTTCCCATTCATTCCTAAGGTAAAGCAATTATTTGCTGGGTCCAGTTTCACACCAAACATGGTTAAAATATCATTTCACATAATAAACCAATTGCTCAAATTATCATTTTTCATGACAACAAACTCACAAATAGCTCTGACATAACCACCATTATATTTGAAAAATGCAGAGGTTTTGTATTTGCCAATAGGAAATAAGGTAGAACCATACCCTCTCCATTTTTCAGAAGTTATAGGCCATAATTTACTCAAATATTCCTTATCCACTGAAGCCAAAGCTTTTTCAGATACTACACTTCCTCCAGCACCAGAATCAAGAACTACATCAACATTTTTACCATTAATGATAACAGGTGCCTTTAAAGAGGATATAGGAATAGAATTGTTAGTAATATCTTTAATTATTTCAGCATTTCCCACTGAAGATAAATCCAATACACATTCTTCAGATATATTATTTAAATAATGGACATCATGTTCCAACATTAAAACATCTTTAACAGATTCATTGTCATAGGAGATATTACTTTCACAGTCACTGGAAGAATTATTGACATCAAGTTCAACTTCATCAGTGTCTTCATTTTGTTCAACAAGATGAATTTTCTTGTCACAAACATGACCCTTCTGCCACGGTTTGTTACATTTATAACAAGTATTTGTTGCATATTTTTTAGGTGCAACTGGGGCAGAGGGTTTACCAGATTTTTCTGGGAGCTTTATAGAAGGTTTATTCTGATCATTATAAGATTTACTAAGGTAATTCTTTGGTTCATATCTATGGTTGAGTAGTACTTCATTACAGATATTAATGAAAGAAGAATTTTCCCTTACATGCTCAGTTCTAGCAACAATCAAATCCCTAAGAGAATTTGGTAATTTATACAAGATTTTATCTCTCCAAATATCATAATCCAACTTTGGATCAATTGCTCTAAGGATTTAAGTTATTTTCATCAGAAAAACAATGGGCTTTTCAACAGAGGAGGATACATATCTAGTATTCTCATACAGTCTCTGCTGAGCTAACCTGAATTTTGAACCACCAAACTGATTCTCAATCAAGGATTTCCAATCATTCCATGTATAATGATTGTTATCTAAGAGGACAGATTAATACCACATCAAGGCTACATTGGAAAATAAAGAAATTAGCTTAGAAACAATTTCCTCATCAGGTAGTTTATAAGATCTCTTTAAATTATCAATTCTTTGGATAAAGTGTTGCCAATCAGAGGAAGAATCACCATCAAAGGTAGGATATTGGTCTAACTTAGGCCAATTTTTCTGACTACTGGGATGGTCCACTTTTTGGTTTGAATTAATCATTATTAATAATTCCTGATGTTTAGCCAGGTGTTCAGAAATTTCATTATTTACAGAAACAGCTGGTGCATGACCATCAGAAGATTTTTTGCTAGTAGCAAAAGATTTTACAGACTCATTGTCAGTTTGTTTAATGGTTGAAATATGAGGAAGAAAGGATGAACTTTGCTCAGGTCTTTTCCCTTTATTTTTATGCAGCTTATTTACAGAAATCTCATTTAATTCATTATTGGTGTTTAAGGTTGAGAACTTTTCCTGTAGGTCAGACACATAGTTTCTTATCCTTGGAATTTCAGACATCTGGTCATTTACTTTTGCAAGAGATAGAACATTTCTGTCCTCAGAAACTGAGTGTTTGGTACTTAGTGCATAGAAATCATTTTTTAGCTTCTTAAACTCATTTTGGAGAGATTTTATTTCATTTTTGAATGAATAATTTTCCTCAATAAGGGGTTTCAATTCACTCAAGGTCTTATGTAGACTGATATTTCTATCTGAGATAGCTCTATGGTCACTTCTTATTTGTTTTTGTTGACTAAGAACAATATTCAAGGTTTCTTTGATTTTTAAATAAGCTGTATCTTGTACAGAAGAACTCACTTTACATTGCAAGTGTAAATTATTTAATCTATCATTTTCATGGATTAACACATCTCTCACATGTTTGTCTTTTACAATATTAAAATCAAGGGTATCTTTCAATATTTCCTCAGAAGTTTTTTCAACTAAGGTATAGATTTCAGGGGGAACAGAATCATTTTTAATTGCAAGAGAAGGATTAATTAAAGATGTAGAAGTTAAATGTAAAGGTTCATCAAATGACAATTTGCTATTTACATCAATAGGGCTACTAGTTAAAGGAAGCTGTCTTTTAACAGGTTTAACTGTTCTTTCACCATGTTCAATAATATTACCTGCAGAAGAAGATTTATTAGAAAACATACCCAAGTGACTATCAACCAAATTACTTACCATGGCAGAGGAGGAAACTTCCCCTGGGACTGGGTTTGGGATTGTGCTTGGGCCTTCTTTCTCCTGCCTTGTTGGTAGGGATGAGGAGGTGGATGGAAATTGGGTGTTCTGGATGGGCCAGGCTGATGATGAGGAGGGTGTTGCACATTCTGTTGGTAGTGACTCATTAGGTAATCCCATTTCCATTGCTCTACTTCCATAGTATTTGGATTTTGGATGGTTGAGCTGGGTGGCTGTGAAGGTTGAGCCTGAAACTGAGGCTGATTGGGAGGCAACTGAGGAGGGGCCTGGGCCTGAATCTGGTTCCTGAGTTCTTGGACCTGATCCCACAATGTGTCTACCTTTGCTTTGTACGTCATATTTTCTGTCTTCAACTCTTTTATATGACTGGATAGGTTGCTGATTTGTTGTGGCAGAGGAAGATTTTTTATTTTGAAGCCTTTTGGAAGACATTCTTGAGGCACTAGAGGCTTTACTTCCTTCTGTGGTACTGGGGGAAGGGGGTTTGATTTGTTTGCATTTCCTGTCATTTCCACATCCTGCAGTATGTGAATTCTTTGTGTTAGTATAAGATTTTTTATGACCAACTTTAGAAGAACTTACAGTGTCAGCATCATAGTCAATTTCTATTTCATCCACTTGCATATTATCCATTTTTTCTGCCAAATTGTTGGACATACTAGTGGGAAGATTTATAATTTACTTTTTATTTTATAAAAAAATAAAAAAGTTAGTCAATAATTGCTCCAAATAATAAAAAAAAATTTTATTAATTAAATTATAGAAAAAAATAATTTTCAATATAAAGTAATAATTAAAAAAAATTAATTTTTAAAAAAATGGATTGCAAGGTTAAATTGGGAATAAAAATCAAGTTAATTCAACCAATTAATTACCAATATTAAATATGGCAATATATTTGGGACTAAGCACAATGTACTTGTAAGTCAACCAAAATTAACAATAATTAATAAAAAAAAATTAAATTAATAATTCAATTTTGTATTAAAATATGTCAATTCTTCTAGGACTAAGAGGATTTAACACTCTATAATGGTCAACTAGGAAAAAAATTTTTTTTTAAAATTGAACACTTACACTCAGTGAATCAGCAATTAAGCCACAATCACTGTTATTGCAATAAAAATATAGTAATAAGAGTGAGAGGCGCAAAGGTGAACTTACTATAGTGATCGAAAAATCACTTCAAAATAATATAAAAATTAATATTATATAAACCTAAGATGTCGAACCCAAGTTAGAAACACAGTCGCGGCAAACGTTTCGTTTTGCTAGGTGGTCCGTGCGTTTTGTCGTTCGTCGCCAGGCTCGATTGTCGTCGTCGTTTGGAAAGGTCCCCAGTTGTCGGTCAGTCGTCTAGAAGAGGTAAGAAAAATAGGAGAAAAAGGAGGAGAGAAGGAGGAGGACAAGGGAAAATAAAGAAATAAATCAAAGTAATATATATTTAATTTATTTGAGAGGGAAACAACGGTGAGCAACTTTGAGAGGTGACAAAAACTTAGATTTTATTAACAATAATATTTTTAAATGTAAGGGTTCTGCGCGGCAAACAATTTTAATTACTATCAGACTTAAAGCAACCTTTAATTTGTTATATAGACTTTTAATTAGATTTGTATTACTAATAAAAAAAATATAAACGTAATAAAATAGTTATTTAATTTGTTGAGTGTGTAATAAGTGATGAGGCTACAGGGGATTATCCAAGGCCCTTTTATAGGCAATGGGTCCTCTGAAGCGCTACTATCTTTGTAAATACAATGATTAGAATGGAATAAAACAAATATATCAAAAGAGTAAATGAAACATAACAATATAGAGAAAAACATGAAACAAATAATTAAAACCCCAATTAAGAATCCAATTTCCCCGCCATTAATTCCCAAATCAGTAAGTGACAATAGTGAATAACTAAACAAGATTGGAAACATAGGAACTATGAGAAATATAATTCCAAACAGATGGTACATTCTGATTAAAGGACATTTTAAGTGAAACAAAAAATAATTTGACGCAACAAAACAAGCAATTAATCTCAATTTAGTCCAAATTAATTTATTTGTTTTTTCTAACACAATTAAGGGTCAAAAGAAGCATCATTAATTATTGTTTAGTATCATATGAGAGGTATTATTTAATATATAAATTTAAGTAATTAATTTAAATATATTATAAATCAATTTTACACTTGTAATTATAATATATGTTTTTCAATTAATTAAATATAAATTTATAATTATTAAATACATAAAAATGCGCCATTATTTGTAGAATATATTGTATTATGCTCAATTTAATTGTATATAAAAATATATATAACCAATAAATTTAATGTAACACTTGTATATAATAAAATTCTTATATAATTTCATTATGCAATAAAATATTAAGTTATATTCATTAAATACAAGTCTTACCCACTCTTTAAGGTTTTATAATTTATATATCATTTACTGGACTCCTGGAATAGCCTGGCTGACAATATAAGTATGATATAATAGTATTTATTTATGGTCCTACTACTTATTGATAAATGATTTAGTGATTAAACCTCAGGGGAAGACTAATAAAATAGATATACTCAATTTAAACTCACAATACTTGGATTGAAATGCGTGCTTAGTGGTGTAAAATAGATAAATAGAATATAATTATAGCTTATATAATGATAATATCAACTTATAAAAGGCTTTATAATATATTTCTAAGTGTTAATAATTGTATTGAAGTGTTTTATTGAATTATAGTAAGTAATTGATGATAAATAACCGTCAAAATCTCTCCTTACTTATACCCAAATCCCCTGGAGTGCACAGACCTTCAATCCAGATGATGTCACTTCTATCCCCGGCAATTACAGCACTGTGAGGGCCCATCACCTCCCCATGGCGCCCACTTCAAGCAGATTCAACACCCAGACCTCCAGTAAGGACCCTCCATCACAATTAATGATAACACAGATCTATACCACAAATAGAAAATCCAGATAAAAGTGGATACCATAAAGAAACAGGTAAAATAAGCAATAAAAAGAGATTTAATGAAACCCAAAGCATATAAAGGAAACAAATAAAATGTACAAGCCCCCAATAACATCCCCAAGCATCCACATTAACCCAGAAATGACCTCCCAACCCATAAATCCGTGAATAACCATCCAAGGAAGCAGATTAAGTTGTCCAAACTGAGTGTATGCGCCTGATATAGATGTCTATGCTTCTGTAGGCATTGTGAGTCCACTGATTTCGTCCATATGACCTAAAATAAGCAGAAAAACAAAGGTTATAGGCTATTAAGAGGCTAAAACCCACTTATAGACCTAAATATACACAATATACTGCATATTTGACTGAATATGAGATTTATGTACACATATAAGCTTATTTATGTCAATAATTACTTCATATCACTTAAGATAAGTATATTATGACTCCATTAACACCTTAATAAGTATTATTAGGCTATGGATAAGCTATTTAAACTACTATAATTTATATAATAGAGTAATAATTATATATATATGTAATATAATCATATATATTATTATTTTAACCTTATTTTTAAGATATAAGCTTAATTTACTTAAGGTTATCTTATTTTAAGTATAAGAAATACTCAGTCCTAGGGATATCTAGGCTGACAGAAACTATGTGTCTGACCTGCAGGAAAAATTTTCAACCTTAACCATCAATAATTATGGTATAAATGAAAATGCTGCCCATAAGCTGCATAAAAATAAGGAAAAAGAACCTGAGCAGAGTTCCTCCTTTCTTCCTCATATGTGAGCCATTAAACAAGCTGACAATGAGTCTGTAAAATCTTTTTCTACTAGCAAGAAATCTTGTGATGGTCATGTACCAGCTGTTTCTGTAAATAATGAAATTTCTGAACACCTGGCTAAACTTCAGGAATTATTAATGATGAATAATTCAAACCAAAAAATGGACCATTCAAGTAGTCAGAAAAATTGGCCTAAATTGGACCAATATCCTAACTTTGATGGTGATTCTTCTTCTGATTGGCAACACTTTATCCAATAAATTGATAATTTAAAGAGATCTTATAAACTACCTGATGAGGAAATTGTTTCTAAGCTAATTTCTTTATTTTCCAATGTAGCCTTGATGTGGTATGAATCTGTCCTTTTAGATAACAATCATTATACATGGAATGATTGGAAATCCTTGATTGAGAATCAGTTTGTTGGTTCAAAATTTAGGTTAGCTCAACAAAGACTGTATGAGAATACTAGATATGTATACTCCTCTGTTGAAAAGCCCATTGTTTTTCTTATGAAAGTAACAAAAATCCTAAGAGCAATTGATCCAAAGATGTATTATGATATTTGGAGAGATAAAATCTTGTATAAATTACCAAATTCTCTTAGAGATTTAATTGTAGCTAGAACTGAGCATGTAAGGGAAAATTCTTCTTTCATTAATATCTGTAATGAGGTGCTACTCAACCATAAATATGAACCAAAGAACTAACTTGGTAAATCTTATCATGATCAAAATAAACCTTCTACAAAGCCCCCAGAAAAATCTGATAAACCCTATGCCCCAGTTGCACCTAAAAAATATGCAACAAATACTTGTTATAAATGTAACAAACCATGGCAAAAGGGTCATGTTTGTGACAAGAAAATTCATCTTGTTGAACAAAATGAAGACACTGATGAGGCTGAAATTGATGTCAATAATTCTTCTAGTGACTGTGAAAGTAATATCTCCTATGACAATGACTCTGTTAAAGATGTTTTAATGTTAGAACAAGATGTCCATTATTTAGATAATATATCTGAAGAATGTGTATTGTATTTATCTTCAGTGGAAAATGCTGAAATAATTAAAGATATTACTAACAATTCTATAGCCATATCCCCTTTGAAAGCACCTGTTATCATAAATGGTAAAAATGTTGATGTAGTTATTGACTCTGGTGCTGGAGGAAGTGTAGTGTCTGAAAAAACTTTAGCTTCAGTAGATAAAGATTATTTGAGTAAATTATTACCTATAACTTCTGAAAAATGGAGAGGGTATGGTTCTACCTTAATTCCTATTGGCAAATACAAAACCTCTGTATTCTTCAAATATAATGGTGGTTTTGTCAGAGCTATTTGTGAATTTGTTGTCATAAAAAATGATAATTTAAGCAATTGGTTTATTATGGGTAATGATATTTTAACCATGTTTGGTGTGAAATTGGACCCAGCAAATAATTGCTTCACCTTGGGATTGAATGGCAAAAGGTAATTCAAAATTTCCTCCTCTATAAAACCTTCTGGCCATCTGTTAAAGTCTTGTAACTCACTAATCTAGTGTAAAGGCAGAACAACAATTGAAATGGATGATTTATTAAATGAAATAAATACTGCTTCTTTTGGTGATCAGTTAACTAGTGAACAAAAGGATTCTATTATTGCCTCAATTAACCCTTTCCCTATGGCTTTTTCTCATGGTTCTCATGTCTTAGGAAGTGTTCAGGAAGAAATGAAAATTACCTTATCCTGTAACTTGAGTGATATTCCTCCTAGTCTTAAGAAAAAACCATATCCTGCTTCTCCAACAAAATGAAAGGATATTGAAGATAATATTGCCACATTATTAAAAATGAATATCATTGAAAAAGTGGATGTCACCCCCAAATATTGTGTCATCTCCCCAGTTTTAATTTCTTATGAAAAAGATAAGACTAGATTATGTGGAGATTACAGAGCATTAAACACTTATACTGTTGATGATATTTATTCTTTACCCAGAATTAATTCAATACATGCTACCTTGCAAGGTGCAAAATTTATTAGTTGTCTGGATGAAAATAAAGGGTATCATCAAGTTCCTGCTGAGAAAAATTCTCAAATTTTTTTGCTTATTGCTACTCATATGGGAATATATAAGTATGTTAGAATGCCATTTGGACCTAAGAATGCCCCTTCAGTTTTTCAAAAAGTAATGGATAACACTTTCCATCAGGAAATAATTGAGGGATGGCTCATGGTGTATATTGATGATATCATAGTTTTTTCTAAAAATTTTGATGAACATATGGTTCATTTGAATAGGGTTTTCCAAAAAATGGATGAAATCAATATGACTTTGTCCTTGAAAAAGTGTAAATTTGGTTTTCAATCTTTGAAAGTCCTTGGCCATGTTGTGTCAGGCCTACAAATTTTTGTAGACCAAAACAAAGTTGTTGCAATTAAAAATGTGAAAGCACCAACTTCTGTAAGAGAAATCCAGATTTTTTGGGTATGTGTGGCTGTTATAGACAATATATTAAAAATTATCAAGTCATAGCCTTGCCTCTTACCAAACTAACTAGGAAAGATGTTGCATTCATCTGGAATATTAACTGTCAAAAAGCTTTTGATACATTAAAATGTTGCTTAATGACAGCCCCTATCTTAGCTCTTCCAGATTTTAACAAACCATTTGTCCTGTATACAGATGCTAGCTTTGTTGGTCTGGGTGCTTCCCTTCACCAGAAAAAAATTATTAATGATAAATCATCAGAGGTTGTAATTTGTTATATTTCAAGAACCTTGAGAAATAGCGATTTGAAATATGGTGCCACTCAATTAGAGTGCTTAGCAGTTGTTTGGGCTCTTGAGAAGCTTCATTACTATCTAGATGACCAAAATTTTGAATTGGTAACTGACTGTAGTGCTGTGAAGTCCCTCTTAAACCTGAAAACACCTAACAGACATATGTTCAGGTGGCAACTTGCTGTTCAAGAATACAGAGGACGGATGAAAATTATCCAAATGGCTGGAAATGTTCACTCCAATGTTGATATGCTGTCCAGATTGCCTCTGCCAAATAATGACTCAAATCCTGCTTATGTACCTGAAGATGATATGGTTCATATCCATGGTATATTTATAGTTGATATTGAAGAGGAGTTATTACAATTAATACTGGACTCATATGATAAGGATTATGATTTAAATAAATTGGTTACTATCTTAAATGATCCTATGAATGCTTCAATTCAAGCATTGATAAAAACTCTTCCTGCAAAGTATCAAAATGCATTGAGTAAAGGAAAGTTTTCTATTGAAGATGGTTATATATATTATAGAAGAAAGCTTACTAATGTAATTGTAATTCCTCCTTCTATGAAAAAAAACAATCCTCAAACATTGTCATGATGACATATTGGCTGGTCATTTTGATCTTGAAAAAAAATTGATTAGAATCAAAAAACTGCATGGTGGGCTAATATGTCTGAAGACACAAAATTATATGTTGAATCTTGTGCTTCCTGCCAAAAATCTAAAAGGTTGACAGGTAAAAGAGCAGGGTTATTAAAACATATTTAAGCACCTGATGCACCTTGGCAAATAATTAACATGGATTTTGACATGGGTCTTCCTGTTGCAGGTAAAGACAGCTATAACTCTTGTTGGGTAATAGTGGATAGATTCACAAAAATGTGCAAATTTATTCCCACCCACAAAGATGTGTCCACCAAAGAATTAGACTTCTTATGGTGGTCTTACATGTTTAATATTATTGGTTTTCCAAAAGCCATTATCTCTGATAGAGATCCAAAATTTACTTCTGAGTTTTGGACCTCTTTGATGGATATTTGTGGCTGTGAGTTAAAGTTGTCTACAGCTCACCATCCTCAGACTGATGGTCTAGCTGAGAGAACGATTCAAACTCTGGAAGATATGATTAGAAGGTATTGTGCCTTTGGATTAGAATATAAAGACAATGACAGTTTTACTCATGACTGGGTCACTCTATTGCCTGGTCTTGAATTTGCATATAATAGCACTGTTCATTCTGTCACTGAGAAAAAGCCTTTTGAGCTTTGGTTAGGTTACGTCCCAAATACTCCTGCTCAGATTCTCAATAATAAATTGCCTAAGTTGGAACTACACCCTGGTGTAAAGTCTTTTCTGCAAATGCAACAGCTATGCAGGAAACATGCTCAAAGCTGTATTGAAAAAAATTTGAATATGAAAAGAAAAGATGGGATAAATCCCATAAAGAATACACATTTAACAAGAGTGATGAAGTGTTGATATCTACTGTCCATTTAAATTTACAAGGTAACAACAAATTAAAAGATCTATTTGTAGGACCATTTTTTGTTAAAAGAGTGCTTGGAGATAATGCAGTAGAAGTTTTATGGTATTCTCCATATCATAGTAAACATCCTGTTTTTCCCATTTCTTTGATTAAGCCTTATACTTCCAACAGTAACTTATTTCCCAGAAGAAGGGGAAGACCTAAGAAAAACCCTCAGGAAGTCACAGAAACTGCAGAAATCGATAAAATTCTCAATGATAGAATTATCACTTCTGAAAGAGGTACTGAATATTTATTGAGATATAAAAACAAATCATCTGAACATGAGGCATGGATACCTGGCAAAGAGATTTCAAATCTTCCTACTCTGTTGAAAAAGTACAAAAAGAAAAAATCTTAGCATTTTTTTTATTATTTTTTTAGAGTGAGGGAGTGTCAGCCAGGCTATACCAGGAGCCCAGAAAATTATATGTTAATTTATTGGACCTGAAAGAGGGCGTAAGAATTGTATTTTATGTATATAAATTAAATATTTTATTGCATAATAAAATTATATAAGTATCTTATTAATAATAAGTGTTATATTAATTTTATTGTTATATAAATTTTTATACATTTAAATTAAGCTTAAATATATTTTATATTCTACAAATAATGGCACATTTTTATTTATTTAATAATTATAAATTAATAATTAATTAATTACAAAAAAACATATATTATAATTATATATGTAAAATTGACTTATAATGTAATTAAGTTAATTAATTAATTTTATATATATTAAATAAAACTTCTTATAGTATTAAGCAATAATATTGGGCGCTTCTTTTGACCCTTATTTGTGTCAGGAAAAATTATTAAATAAATTATAATACTTATTTAATAACATAGTATTAAAATCCCCATTCTAAATTACAAATAACACTAAATTAATTATCTGTTTCATTTAAACTAATTATTGAGTTAATTACATAGTTAAAACAAATGCTTAAAATTGCTTTAACATGAATTGAATCTTGTCCATGAGTTTTGGCGTGAAAATAATTTTATTTGTTTTACTTAAAACCTTTACATGTCACTATAATATCTGTTTTTGATTATTTTACTCGCTGTTCTTATGTTTCAAGCTTACTTATTTACTAATTATTTTAATTAATTATTTTGGGAACTTATGATGGGAAAATTGATTACTTACTCACGGATTTAGTTTATTGTTTCATGTTTTTCTCTCAATATCTATGTCTTAGTTAAATTCTTTTATATTCTTGTTTCACTTTATTAATCTTTTGTAATTACTTATTTTGGCGCTTCAGAGGATCCCTTGCCTATAAAAGGCTTTGGATAATCCCCTGTAGCTACATCACTTACTATACAAACAAAATCTGAAAAAATTTTCAATATAATACGTTTTATTATTATTTTTATTAGTATTAAATTTCTAATTTAAATTCTATATAACTATTTACAGGTTGCTTTAAGTCTGATAGTAATTATAGTGTTTTCCGTGCAGAACCCTTACTTTAAATAATATTTTCATTTAATAAAACCTCATTTTTGTGTCATCCCTTAAGTAACTCGTCGTTGCCTCTCTTTAAATAAATTATTTTATTACTTTATTTCTTTTACCTCCTATATACCCTTCTTCCCTATTCCCCTTTTCCTCCTCTTCTTCTTTCTTTTTTTCTTCCTTCTTCTAGACAACCAACTGACATAATTAATTAGTAGTAGGAGTAATAATTAATTAGTAGTAGGAGTAATAATTAATTAGTAGTAGGAGTAATAATTAAATAGTAGTAGGAGTAATAATTAATTAGTAGTAGGAGTAATAATTAAATAGTAGTAGGAGTAATAATTAAATAGTAGTAGGAGTAATAATTAAATAGTAGTAAGAGTAATATTTAATTAGTAGTAGGAGTAATAATTAAATAGTAGTAGGAGTAATAATTAATTAGTAGTAGGAGTAATAATTAAATAGTAGTAAGGGCATCTCCACTTGTTGTAGACAATCCTATAGTACTAGCTATAGGCCTTGACCAAGGGAGTTGGAGAAAAACCAGAGAGAAAATCCCCTGTCCCTTTAGAAAAATAAGTGAGATTGACCTGTTGCAGCAAATTGGGGATCTGTTTTCTAAACCCTCTAATTAAACACTCTTGACCTCTTTAAAAGTGAAGATAATAGTCCCAGACAGACTGCCAGAAAGAGTTGAAATGAACAGTAATATATTCCAACAAAAAACCAGCCAGTGAGACAGTGAGGAACAGAGAGGCAATGAGTAAAGAGATAAGATGATTCCCTAAAAAATCTTCCCACACACGCATCATACAGCCAGTGCACAGACCACCCTGACCAATTCCCCAGCCAAAATCCAGCTTTCCCAGCCTTTTTCATGCATAAAAGTGCATTTTAGCGCCTCCCCAGTGCCCAGGCGTCCAGGCCGCTTGGAGGCGGCTTTGCTTAGGGGCAGAAAGGCCGCTTGGGGGCGGGAGGGCCGCTTCTAGGCCCTAAAACACCCATACAACCCATAAAAACCCTAAAAACCCTATAAACCCATAACTTCACTAATAAACAAGATAAACACACATAAGACATACCAAAATGAAAAAGAAAATAAAATAAAATAAGCTGAGACATAATAAGTAACCCTAGCTTAAGCCTACATAAGCACCACTAAGCAATAAACATCCGATAAATACCAATAATAACACCATAACTACCCTATAAAACAAGGTAACCACCCATAAGGGATACCAAAATGAAGAGAAAAGAAAGGACATTAAGCTGAGACATAATAAGTGACCCTAGCTTAAGCCTCCATAAACACTACTAACTATCTCCTAAATATGAAAAAATCCACTAATAACACCATAAACCCAATAACATCCTACATACCAAATACCCCAAAATATGCACTCCAAAGGCCTACCCAGGTTTGGATCACCACATTGTTTTGGTAAACCCTGTCGGTATCCATATTATAACCTCGGCAACATCACTCGTTCCATTAAAACCCATCGGTAAGCCCTCAAATTGGCAATTCGTCCATAAGCGTCAGTAATATGACTCGACACTACCACTTGCAAGTCATTAACTCAACCTCTTGCCTGCCAAAAAAAACACACAACTCAACTTGGTTGCCAATGACACAGACACATCTGAAGGTTACCACCAATTTTTTTTATTTCTCCATTACACAACACTATTTTGACTTCATATTATCAAGGAGAAGCCTTTGGTATAAAGCCAATGAACAAATCAGTAATGCGCGACTTATTCAATTAAATGAGCCAGTTATACCTTTGGTATAAAGCCAATGAACAAATCAGTAATGCGCGACTTATTCAATTAAATGAGCCAGTTATACCTGTAAATAGGACGGACTCGCTTTAGTAAATTTCAATTAATATATAAAAGTAAATACATCAGGGAAAAAGACCTTTGGTATAAAGCCAATGAACAAATCAGTAATGCACGACTTATTCAATTAAATGAGCCAGTTATACCTAATGATCATGATAAGAGTAACAACAATTTAGTATATTTGAGTATGTTAAAGATGAAAGAAATACACACCTGTAAATAGGACGGACTCGCTTGAGAGAAAAAGCAAGGGAAGACAATGCTTTTTAACCTAGGGAGTCCGACCATTTACAGGGGTAAATTAGAAGTGGGATTACATGATGGAGATGCAGGGATACTGGAGCACGACTAAAGCACGAAATTATATGTTCAGAATTACAAGAGAATCAGGTTATTAATGCATGACAATATAGTACTTCAGGAGGTGATAAAGTCCCCTGGCATATGTAATCTAGCAGGAAAAAAAAGAACGAATATGGAAGGAGAGAGAGAAAGAAAACTAAGAGAGACTACTGTCGTGAGATTACTATTCTGACACCCTCCCTGCTTGTGGTACTTCAGAGGCAAGTCCACAAGCATTGCGGAAAGTGATTAAGGATTGATTTGGAATGGATTTAGTTAGCCCATCTGCTAACATGTCAGTAGTAGGAGTATAGGGAATATGTAGATTACCCGCCAGCACTTGTTCACGGAGCCAATGATACTGAACCTCAATATGTTTAGTGCGAGCTTGGAACACAGGATTTTTAGATAGTGCAATCGCTCCCTGATTGTCTCCAAAGATGGTTAAAGGTAGATAAACAGGTAGAGATAGGGAGGTGAATAGAGTCTTGAGCCAAATTCCTTCTTGACCAGCAGAAGTACACGAGCGGTATTCAGCTTCTGAGGCAGAAAGAGCAACAGTGTGTTGCTTTTTAGATTGCCATGAAATCGCTCCGTTATTGAAGATGAAGATATAACCTGACGTGGATCGTCGGGTATTAGGACATCCTGCCCAATCCGCATCAGCAAAACCCGTTGGGTGAGACCAAGAATGGTGGCCTGTCGGTGAAGATGAAGAGCTAGCAGAGAAGGTCAGGCTGAGATCTGTTGTACCAGCAAGATACCGGAGGGCATGTTTGAAAGCGATCCAGTGATTTATACCGGGTTCTTCCAAGTGTTGGGATAGTTGACTTACAGAGAAAGCCAGGTCAGGACGAGAACATTGTACTAAGTAATTAAGAGACCCAACAGCGCTTTGATAGTTTTCATTTAGTTTAATAAAGTCTTCCTTCTCTTGAGCATTTGCTGTTGTCAGTTGATAGTGTGGGAGCATTGGAGTTGTTACTGATTTACAGTCAGACATGTTGTAGGTTTTGAGTAAGTTAAGAATATAGGTAGGTTGTGACAAACTGATCGATTTTTTTTAATATTTCTAGTGATTTTCATTCCTAAGAAATAGTTGAGATTTCCTAGAAAATCCATTTTATATCTTTTGGCAATGGCAGCTTTGAAATGAGTAAGGTCTTTGCCAAATACTGCCAGATCGTCAACGTGAAGGTAAACAAAGATAGGATTATTGGAATCAAGGGAAAGAAAAAGGCAAGGGTCAGCTTCTGACGCCACTAAACCTACAGAGGCAAAGAAGGAGTTAATTTCTTGTGACCAGCATCGTGGAGATTGCTTAAGCCCATAAATGGATTTTTTGAGTTGGAGAATGGGATTGGCTACCTGAGGATCAACATTGACCCCTGCTGGGATTCGCATATACACCTCCTCAGATAACTTCCCATGGAGAAAAGCCCCTTTTACATCCATGTGCTCCATTTGGTATTCTCGATCTGCACAGAGGGCTAATAAGACTCAAAAGGTGGTAAGACGTCCAGTAGGTGCATAAGTGTCAAAATAATCAATGCCCGGTTTTTGAGAGAAGCCTTGACCACAGAGGCGTGCTTTGAATTTGGCAATGCTTCCATCAAGATTCTCCTTTACAGTAAAGACCCACTTAGCACCGATGGGATTGATGTTTGAGGGTCTCTCACAAACTTCCCAGACTTCATGAGTTTCCATATTCTGGAGTTCTGCTTCAATTGCATTATTCCAGGAAGAGCCATGTTCACCATTTATCACAGCGGTATAATGGGGAGGAATGGGAACATCAATGGCTAAGGGAAGAGATGAGGAGAGAAGTGATTGATTTGGAGGTCTGCGGGTTCGGGGATAATTCACAATATTTGTTGGATCAATGTTGGAAGAGATCTCTCTAGGAGGTGGCATTGATTCAGGGACATAAGTGAAACGTTCTGCTACTGGAATTCGGTGGGATGGCCCTGGTTCATCAGGTGGATCATTGTTGATATTTTGGGAATTGTCGGGACTAGAGGGTGGAGTGTTGTACGGTGTGGAAGTACTTTGATCTGGAGATAAAGGAGAAATAAGGTGTTCGGAAAGATCTTCTAGGACTTGAGAATATGGCAGTGATTGAGGTACCTGAGAGTTGTTAAGGGAATGGTAGGGAAATTGATTTTCATTAAAAACAACATCATGAGAATAAGAGACTGCATGATTATTGGGGTCTAGAAGACGGTAGGAGCTCAATTTTTCATCAAAACCAATGAGGATAAGGTGTTGGGCAGCAGAGTCAAATTTACCCTTCCTCTTGTGCTTCGGTATTAAGGAATATGCACTACAACCAAAAATACGGAGATGGTTCAGTTTCGGAGGTATACCATATAATTTCTCATATGGTGACAGCATATTTTGGGTTGAAGTGGGCGTTCGGTTATAGAGATAAACAGCAGTTGTAACTGCTTCAGCCCAGAGTTCAGGTGGACAGTTTGCTTGGAAAAGTAAGGCTTTTGCCTTTTCAGTAGTTGTCCTATTACCCCTTTCGGCTACGGGGTTTTGTTGCGGAGTATATGGTGAGGTAATGTGCATTTGAATCCCTTCTTCCAAGAGAAATTCTTTGAACTCACGATTTATGAATTCTCCTCCACTGTCATTTACTAGATGGCAAATTTTATGGTTTAGGGACAATTCAATGGATTTCTTAAATTGCATGAAGGTTTTGAATGTATCATTTTTATTTTTAAGAATATATACAAAACGATAAGAGGTATAATAATCGGTAAGTTGATAGTAATAGAGATTATCACCTATTGATGGTGGAGATATTTTACCGCTCAAATCAGCATGAATAAACTCGAGGGGACGTGAGGCTTTAGGTAATGAACCAGGAAAGGAAAGATGGTGATGTTTAGAATTAACACAACATTCACAAAAGAAGTTGGTTTTTAGAGGGAATGGGGCAAGGTTAGGAAGATGTTTCATAACATGCTGACCGGGATGGCCTAACCTGTTGTGCCAAAGGGTAAATGAATCAGCGGAGGACAATAGAGCAATTTGATCAGGAGTCTTACAGAGGGATGTCTGGATTACTAAGAGATTATCGCTGATATGCCCATGTATAAGAGGTCTTTGATTACTGAAGAGGGTAAACTTAGAATCGCAGAGAACAAGAGAGAGTTCATTGTGACTTTGGTGCAGAGCCGTAAGGCTTATGAGATTCAATTTCAAGGTCGGGACATAAAGGCAGTTTTTTAAAATGAACTCTTGATTATCAATGAGAAGTTTGATATCACCATAACCTTCACTACGGATAGTCGAGTTATCGCCAAACGAGATAAGTGAACATTCGTTTTTTAGGTGAAGGAAAAAAGATTTGTTGCAGATCATATGCTTGGTGGCGCCGCTATCAAGGACAACTTTGTGTGGAGAGTTATGGGAAATAGCAGATAGGCATTGAGCAGAGGTGGTATCAAGTTCCGATAAGTCAATAGCAAAGTGAGTCTTGGCGGTTGGCTTGGATCGTTCTTTGCATAAGTGGGGGTGGAGTTGAAAACATTCGCTTTCTGAATGTTTGGTTTTTGGGTTATGTTTACCACCAGTACAGATCTCATAAGGGCGCTTGTCGGTTGTTTGGAGAGCAGTTGATTGTGTTGAGATAACGGGATCGTTTTGGAGAAGGTGATTATTAAGAGCTGAAATAAGTTTTGCCACGGTCAAAGATTCACCGCGAGCACTGGCAGTCTCTTTCTGAGCATCTCTGAATGTATTGAATTCTGAGGGTAGTTTGAAAAGGAAGTAGGAGGCTAATAAATTTTGCTTGAGTTCGACTCCAACGGCTCCTAGCTCAAATTCTAGGCTTTTAATCAGTTCCACATATTTAGTAATGTCGCCGGGATACGTAAGATGAGTGAATTTCTGGAAAACTCTCATTTGATTGCTTTCGCTAGACGAGCGATAGTGATCCTTAATGGATTTCCAAAGGCTGTGTGGCTTCAGAATATTATCAGAGTCGACAAAACATTGCATATGATATGGATCGAGGAACTGCTGTATGAATCCAGAGGCTTTTTGAGTACGGATTTTAAAGGCAGTGGCTTCTTCTCCAGTATCAGCTTTGGCATCAGTTAAAACCAGGTCATACAGATTATGCTGAAGAAAGAGGGCTTTCATCTTAGAAGCCCAAAATGGGTAGTTCTCCTTAGTTAGGAGTGGGATGCCATGAGTGGCAGTAGAGACCTCAGAAGTTTGCATTTGAGCAAGAAGATTGAGTTCACGTATGGCTGCGTAGAGGAGATAGAATATTAATGCTAATAGGGAGAAGTGGATAACAGCCGGTCTCATAATCTATCAAGGAGAAGCCTTTGGTATAAAGCCAATGAACAAATCAGTAATGCGCGACTTATTCAATTAAATGAGCCAGTTATACCTTTGGTATAAAGCCAATGAACAAATCAGTAATGCGCGACTTATTCAATTAAATGAGCCAGTTATACCTGTAAATAGGACGGACTCGCTTTAGTACATTTCAATTAATATATAAAAGTAAATACATCAGGGAAAAAGACCTTTGGTATAAAGCCAATGAACAAATCAGTAATGCGCGACTTATTCAATTAAATGAGCCAGTTATACCTAATGATCATGATAAGAGTAACAACAATTTAGTATATTTGAGTATGTTAAAAATGAAAGAAATACACACCTGTAAATAGGACGGACTCGCTTGAGAGAAAAAGCAAGGGAAGACAATGCTTTTTAACCTAGGGAGTCCGACCATTTACAGGGGTAAATTAGAAGTGGGATTACATGATGGAGATGCAGGGATACTGGAGCACAACTAAAGCACAAAATTATATGTTCAGAATTACGAGAGCATCAGGTTATTAATGCATGACAATATAGTACTTCAGGAGGTGATAAAGTCCCCTGGCATATGTAATCTAGCAGGAAAAAAAAGAACGAATATGGAAGGAGAGAGAGAAAGAAAACTAAGAGAGACTACTGTCGTGAGATTACTATTCTGACACATATCACCCTTTATTAACATATTTCAGTACTTCAGACAACTATATAAACCTTCAAACTAAAAAAACCTGCAATATGTCATCTGATTCAAAGAAAAAACAATCACCTAGCTGTAGCCCACAGGGAGAAGAACAGCTTGTCTTTTCATGGATAAGAATCAGTGAACAGCCTGAATATGCAACATATCAAACTGGGGAGCCTTTTACAAAAAAATAAAGACACATTTTAATATGTATAGCAAGGTCCATTACAGAGATTATGAACAAATAAAAATAAGGTAACCACTCTTTCCTTCTTACTCAAATCACATTTTAACAATTCAATCAATTTTTGTTTTTGCCTTGTATGTCAGATGGCAAGCCTTAAATACATCAACTCTTAAATTTAGTGCAATTTATCACTCAATTGAGCAAAACCCACTTAGTGAAAGTAACCCAAGTGACTGGCTCTGAATGGCTCTTACCGTCTATCAAGAGCAAAACAAGTCAGCTTTCAAAAGTCTTCCAGAATGTGAAAAACTCAAGGTTTTACCGAAATGGAGAATGGAGATAAACAAACCTTCTAATTTAGTTCCTACGGTGTAGACAATCCTATAGTACTAGCTATAGGCCTTGACCAAGGGAGTCGGAGTAAAACTGGAGAGAAAAACCCCTGTCCCTTTGCAAAAATTCCATGTGAGATTTATTTGCTACAGCAAATTAGAGACTTTTACTATACCCCTTCCAACACACTTCTTGACTGCTTAACAAGTCAAGACAGTAGCCAATAGCAGACCACTGAGAACCAAAGAACCAGAAACCTGAAATGCAGAAACATCGACACCAGAAAAACAAAACACTGTGCACTTGTTGCACAGAGAACAGCAGTAATACTTGATGCAGGTTGCAAAGCTACACCAGAGAAAGCAGTTGCCAAAGTTGAGTTAAATGAAGAACTAACCTTGAAACAAACACAGCCAATTGTGGCAAAAAAAACAGTGAAAACTGAGTGAGAACAATGATATCACCTCCAGATGGTTGTATGATAATCAAAGTTGCCCCAAAATTACTTATTCAGTATGTACACACAGACAACCCACCCTCTAAAAAATCCATGCACAGCAACAAATTTGGTGCTTTTGACAGTCAAATTGAATAAAAAACCCTCTAGAAGTGCTCCCCAGCCTTCTATCACCAAGGCAGGCGGCCCGTCTAGAAGCGGCCAGACCTCCCTGAAGTCAGAAAACCACCAAAAACCTCCAATAAAGCCCAAAAGACTTGGAAAAAACCACCACGGCTGCTAAAACCCTTAAAACACAAAATTAAGCTATGACCACATTGCGACATAAAAAATAGAGCCAAATTAGCTTTACTAAATGTTACTAAGCACTTAACCCTAAAACTTAAGGTTAGCCTGTAAAACATGAAAAACAAAATTAAACAGCTATCTTTTAGAAATGAAAAAAGAGGAAATGACCCCTCAAAACTTAGAATATGAAAAATGTCATCAAAACATAAAATATAGAGAAAAACCAGGGCTATCCAATGGTAGTACTTACATACCCATAGTCCCAATAATAAAACCAGAAAAACACCCAATTTTTTAACCAATGTCAATTAAGACATACCAAAACAGCGCCAAAGTGCCCAAAAAAGGCCTCTGAAAATGTTGGAAGACCACAGCGAGAGCACTATAAGTGAAGATAAAGTCAACATCACTACTCATCTAAAAGATTTGGCTGAAAAATGACTTAAAAGCATGTTCAGCACCAATTCAATCTTTGAGCGACAAAAAGATCTTGCAGGAAACCAAGTGGATATTGCACAAGACAGAATATTAATTGAGAAAGAGTGACTTGAAATAGACAAAGTAAAAATTGATATTGACCAAAAAAAATTCAAGATAGATAAAAGAAACTTGAAGATAAATGAGGAACAAAGCCATAGTGAAATGAAAAGTAATGATATCAATCAACTGAAGGAGCTTTTGATATTGAAGAAAAATAAAGGTTGTAATGAGGATGATTTAGAAATGCTGGATAAAATGAAAGATGACTTGAAAAGAAAGTGGTTAGGGAGCGAGTAGTAATATAAAATTTATAATTTTTTAACTTCTATATCTAACATTTATGGTGGTATTAGATGAAATATAAAGTATCTATTATTATATATTAATATATATTTATATATATTATTATTGATAATTAAAGTAAAAAAAAACCAAGATTGATAAGAAAAGTAATAAAATAACTATATATTATTATATATTATTAATGATAAGTATAATTAAAAAATCCCCTTCAAACACTTCATGAGAATTAAGTAATAAAATAAAAAATATAAGACAAATAATTAATATTATGGAGAGACGTGAGTAATAGGGGGTATCAAATTAATAATTTTAATATATTTAAAAGGTATTTCACAACACAAAAATAAATCTACAGAGTTGACATTATTTCTCAGTAAAGAGGTGTTTTGGGGGCACAATATGGCATTTTTTAAATAATCATCATGGTTGATTTGGTGGAAAAAAGAGGTATTTTGAAATGGAAGACTTCTAACTTTGATACCCCCTAATATAATTTTAATAATTGTATGCCAAAGATGAGTGGGAGAAAAGGTGTTAAAAATTATAAGTTTAATAAAATAGAATTAGGAAGGAAAAATTATGGTGAGGTGTCAGTAAAATATTAAAATTTAATCTAAATTGTCAAATATTATAACATATTTAATAGTTTTTACTCATTAAAAAGATTTATTAAATTTATAATCATTAGTTTGTATTTAATAGTAATAATTTTTTGTTATATTTTATTGAAAATGAGATTTTTGTATAAAACATCAGTACTAATATAATGGTGGAATAGTTAATAACTTAATATATAATTTCAAAAGATGAGTGAGGGGTATTACTTTGGTGTATAGGTATTTGATTTAATATGTAATTGCAAAAGATGAGTGAGGGGAGAGGGTGAAAGACTCACCTCCTTATATGTTGGAGAGGATGCCTATTGTTAGCCAGGCTATACCAGAAGCCCAGTAAATGTTATGTCAATTTACTGGAAGCAAAAGAGGGCGTAAAAATATGCTTATTATGTATAAAAATTAATATTATATTGCATAATGAAATGATATAAGTATTTTATTAAATATATATAAAATAGGTATTATATTAATTTCATTATTATATAAATTATATATACATTAAAATTAAGCATAATAAATGTTATATTCTATAAATTACGGCGCTTTTATATGTATTTAATAAATATAAATTAATAATTAATTAATTATAAGTATAAAATTAACTTATAATGTAATTAAATTGATTAATTAAATTTATATATTAAATAAAACCTTAAATATGTTATTAAACAGTAATATTGGGCGATTTTTGATTCCTAATTGTGTCATCAAAGTATTAAACAAGTTAAAACACTTATTTAAATATATTATTAATGTTTTATTCTAAAAATTAGTAATTTTGTTATAATAAGTATTTGTTTTAAATTAAATTAATTATTACACTAATAAAATCAATTAAAATAATTAATTAATTATTGTTTTATACTAAATTAATTAATTATATTATTTTTCATGTGTTAAAATAAGTTATTTCTCATGTTTCAGTTAAATTGGTTATTATTTAAAAAATTATAAGACATGTTTCAAATTAATTAAATTTTTTTTATGTGCCTCAAACTTATTTAATTACTCACTGAATTTATGGTAACTGTTTGGGTTTAAATTGGTGGATATTTGCGCTCTAACTCATGTGTTTTAGTTAATGGTGTCATATTTCCCCTTACACTTACTCAAAATCAGCTATTTGTTATTATATTTTTATTATTTTTGTATATACTTTATTATGATGCTTCAGAGGGCCCCTTGCCTATATAAAGGCCTTGGGTAACCCCCTGCAGCCTCACCAGTTGTTATACACTCAAACTTGAACATATTTTTAATATAATACATTTATTATTATTTTTATTAGTATTGCAAATCTAATTTAAATTTTATATAAATAACTAAAGGTTTCTCTAACTCTCTTAAAAATACTAATTGTGAACTGCATGCTAATACATAGCTTAGAAGATTTAAATATTATAAATTGAACCTCCCGTTGTGTCACTCCTCAAACTTTTGTCATTGCATTTCTTTCTTTTTTCACTCTAACTTTCTTACACTTTTAAATCTAAATTCTATTAAATTATCTATTTCTTTACCTTTCCCCTAGTTCCTTTTGTTTGCTTCTCTTTTTCTCTCCTTCTTCTAGACAACCGGCCAACAGTTGAGGGCCTTTCGAAACAACGATGACAATACTCCTACCTGCAAAGAACAACATTGCGCACAGACCACCTAAAACAAAAAAGAAAATTTTTACCATGGCCTTGTTTTGAACTTGGGTCCAAACTTTTGGGTTTACAATATATTAAATAATATATACTTTTGAAGTGATTTCTTGATCACTATAATAAGTTAACCTTTGCACCTCTCACTTATATTATTAAATTTTTATTGCAATAACAGTGATTGTGGCTTAATTGCTGAATCACTGAGTGTAAGTGTTCAAGTTTTTATTAATTTTTTATTCCTAGTTGACCATAATAGAGTTATACTCTTAGTCCTAGAAGATCATTAAATTTTTAATATATTAATAAATTAATTTTTATTAAAATATTTTTTGATTTATTTGTTGACCATAATAGTACTCAGTGCTTAGTCCCAATATTGCCAATATATTTTTTTGTTATTAATTATTTTTGGTTGACTTATTAAGCCTTTTTTGGCTGTTCCCATTATAATTATTAGTATTTCTTAATAAAAAATTGTAATTACATATTGTTTGTATTACACTTTTTGTTAATTAAATTTATTTTTGAATAAAAATTTAAATTTTTTGTTTTTGCTAAAAAATCATTTGATTATATTTTATTTTGAAAAATACAAATTTGAATCATTAAAATCATTTTGATTCTTTGTTCACAGTTTTTATGTCCAGTAGTTTGGCTAACAGCATGGATAACTTACATGTGGATGAAATTGAAGTGGATGTTGACACTGAATCTGTAGGTTCTTGTAAATTAACTTAAAAAAATTATTCAGCTGACAAAAAACCTTCAGGACGTGGAAATGGCAAGAGAAGTGGCAAACCCCCCTCACCAAATACCTCTGAAAGAAGAAAAACCTCAGATAAATCAGGAAAATCCACTAAAGGGTATAAGAATAAAAAAGATACCTCTGACTCAAAAAATAAACAAACTTTCCAGTCACATAAAAGAACTGAAGGCAGAAAGTATGAAATACAATTCAAGAGTAGACGCACTCTTGCAACAGATTCAGGAGTTATTAAATCCCAAACAGGTTCAACCTCCTCCTTTCCCAACCTCTCAGTCTCAGTCTCAGCCTCAACCTCAACCTCAGACCCATCAGGCACCCAGCTCCTTCACTCAAAATCAAAGCACTCTGCAGGTGGAGCAGTGGAAATGGGATTACTTGATGAACCATTACCAACAGAATGTTCAGCAACCAACAGCTCAACACCCTGGCCCATCCAGGACACAAACCTACCATCCATCCCCTCAGCCCCATCCTTATCAGGGAGGCAGAAGAAAGAAGGCATGGGGCAAGTTTCCTCCCTTTCCATGGTAACTAATTTGTTTGATAAACATGTTGGTATGTATAATAACAAATCTTCTTCCACAGGTAATATTGTGGATCATGGTGAAAGAACAGTTAAACCCATAAAAAGACAACTTCCTTTAATGAGTAGCCCCAATGATGTAATTAGCAAATTATCATTTGATGAACCTTTACATTTGACTTCTACTTCTTTAATTAATCCTTCTCTTGCAATTAAGAATGATTCTGTTTCCCCTGAAGTCTATACCTTACTTGAGAAAAATTCTGAGGAGATATTGAAAGATACATTTGATTTTAATGTTTTGAAAGACAAACATTTGAGAGATGTATAAGTACATGAGAGTGATAGATTGAATAATTTGCACTTGCATTGTAAAGTGAGCTCTTCAGTACAAGATACAGCTTATTTTAAAATCAAAGATACTTTGAATATTGTTCTTAGCCAACAGAAACAAATAAGAAGTGACCATAGAGCTATCTCAGATAAGAATATCAATCTGCATAGAGCCTTGAGTGAATTAAAACCCCTTATTGAGGAAAATTATTCATTGAAAATTGAAATTAAGTCTCTACACAATGAGTTGAAAAAGCTAAAAAATGATTTCCATGCACTGAGTACCAAACCCACAGTTTTTGAGGACAGAAATGTTTTATCCCTTGAAAAAATCAATGACCAGATGTCTGAAATTCCAAGAATAAAAAACTATGTGTCTGACCTACAGGAAAAATTTTCAGCCTTAACCATCAATCATTATGGTGTAGATGAAAGTGCTGCCCATATGCTGCATAGGAATAAAGGAAAGGAGCCTGAACAGAGCAACTCTTTTCTTCCCCATATTTCAGCCATTAAAAAAACTGAAAATGAGTCTGTAAAATCTTTTGCTACTAGCAAAAAATCTTTTAATGGTCATGAACCAGCTGTTTCTGTAAATAATGAAATTTCTGAACACCTGGCTAAACTTCAAGAACTATTAATTTTAAATAATTCAAACCAAAAGATGGACCATCCCAGTAGCCAGAAAAATTGGCCCAAACTGGATCAATATCCCACTTTTGATGGAGACTCTTCATCTGACTGGCAACACTTTGTTTGGAGAATTGATAATCTGAAAAACTCTTATAAATTGCCAGATGAATAAATTGTCTCTAAATTAATTTCTTTATATTCTAATGTAGCTTTAATGTGGTATGAATCTGTCTTACTGGACAATCAACATTATACTTGGAAAGAGTGGAAAAAATTGATTGAAAATAAATTTGGTGGTTCCAAATTCAGGCTTGCCCAGCAGAGATTATATGAAAATTCTAAATATGCATCCTCCTCTCCTGAAAAACCTATTTTTTTCCTCATGAAAGTTACAAAAATTCTTAGAGCCATGGATCCTAAAATGGATTATGATATTTGGAGAGATAAAATTCTCTATAAATTACCGAATTCTCTGAGAGACTTGATTGTGGCAAGGACTGAGAATGTGAGAGAGAATTCTTCCTTTATTAATATCTGTAATGAAGTCCTACTAAATCATAGATATGAACCAAGGAATTATCCTGTTAAATCTTATCATGACCAACAAAATCCCTCCACAAAACTTCCAGAAAAAACTGGTAGACCCTCTTCCCCAGTGGCTCCAAAGAAATATGCAACTAATACTTGTTTTAAATGTAACAAACCATGGCAAAAAGGACATATTTTGACAAGAAAATTTCATCTTGTTGAACAAAATGAGGAATCTGAAAATACTCAAGCTGATCTTGATGATTCCTCAAGTGACTGTAATAGAAATATCTCTTATGACCATGAGTCTTCTTAGGAAGTTCTGGTTTTAGAAAAGGATATCCAATATTTAGATAATTGGTCTGATAATTGTGATATTTACTTATCTTCTGTAGAAAATGCTGAAGTAATTAGAGATATTACTGACAGTTCCATTTTAATATCACCTTTGAGGGCACCAGTTATCATTAATGGTAGAAATGTTGAGGTTATTCTTTATTCTGGTGCAGGGGGAAGTGTTGTGTCTGAGAAAGCACTTGCTTCTGTAGATAAGGATTATCAATGCAAATAATTACCTATAACATCTGAAAATGGAAAGGTTATGGTTCTGTTTTATGACCCATTGGAAAATACAAAACCACTGTATTGTTTAAATATAATGGTGGTTTAGTCAGAGCTATTTGTGAATTTGTTGTGATGAAAAATGACAATTTAAGAAATTGGTTTATCACAGTTAATGATATTTCAACCATTTTTGGCATTAAATTAGATCCTGCAAACAATTTTTTTACTTTGGGAATGAATGGGTAAAGAAAATTTAAAATCTCTTCTTCTAAAAAGCATTCTGCACACTTATTATAATCTTGTCATTCTTTGACCCAATTTAAAGGTAGAAAAACAGAGGAAATGGATGTATTATTTTCTTAAATTGAAACAGCTTCATTTGGTGATCAATTAACTGATGACCAAAAAGATTCAATAGTAGCTTTAATTAAATCTTTCCCATTGGCTTTTGCTCATGTTTCCCATGTGTTAGGCTTGGTTAAAGATGAAATGAAAATTTCTCTATCATGAAAATTGGATGAAATACCTCCTAGCCTAAAGAAAAAACCTTACCCTTCTTCTGCCACAAAGAGAAAATATATAGAAGATAATATCTCAACTTTATTGAGTATGAATATTATTGAAAAAGTAGATGTTACACCAAAATATTGTGTCATCTCTCCAGTTTTAATCTCTTATGAAAGAGATAAAGCTAGACTTTGTGGAGATTATAGAGCATTAAATACTTATACTGTGGATGATATTTACCCATTAACTAGAATTAGCTATATACATGCTACCTTAAAAGGTGCTATATTCATAAGCTGTCTGGATGGTAATAAAGTTTATCATCAAATACCTTTTGAGCAGTCTTCCTAAAACTTTTTGCTAATTGCAACCCATATTGGAATTTACAAATATTTTAGGATGCCTTTTGGCCCTAAAAATGCCCCTTCAGTATTCCAAAAAGTAATGGAAAACACATTTCATCAGGAAATAATTGAAGTTTGGTTAATGGTTTATATTGATGACATCATAGTTTTTTCTAAAACTTTTGATTATCATATACAACACTTGAATAGAGTCTTCCAGAAAATGGATGAAATTAACATGACTTTATCCTTAAAAAAGTGTAAATTTGGGTTTCAATCCTTGAAAGTCCTGGATCATGTTGTGTCTGGCTTATAGATCTGTGTAGACCAAGGAAAACTTGCTGCTATCCAAAATGTGTCAGCACCAACTTCTGTAAAAGAAAGACAGAGTTTTTTGGGAATGTGTGGCTACTATAGACAATACATAAACAATTATCAAGTTATAGCCTTACCACTTACCAAACTAACAAGAAAAGATGTAGCTTATATATGGAATAAGGACAGTCAAAGAGCTTTTGATACATTAAAAAATGTTTAATGTAAGCTCCAATCCTTTCCCTTCCAGATTTTAATAAGCTTTTTGTTCTTTATACAAATTCAAGTTTTATTGGACTTGGAGCTGTTCTTCATCAAAAACAAATTATTAATGAAAAAATTTCAGAAGTAGTAATTTGTTATATTTCAAGAACATTAAGAAAAAGTGAATTTAAATATGGTGCCACTCAATTAGAGTGCTTAGCAGTTTTATGGGATTTAGAAAAGCTTCATTATTATTTAGATGATCAAAAGTTTGAATTAGTTACTGATTTCAGTGCTTTGAAATCCCTCTTAAACTTGAAAACACCAAATAGACATATTTTTAGATGGCAAATAGCAGTTCAAGAATACAGAGGTAGAAAGACTATTATTCACAGGGTTGGAAATGTTCATTCAAATTTTGATATGTTGTCCAGATTACCTCTTCAAAATGATGTATCCAATCCAGCCTATGTACCTGAAGATGATACAGTACATATACATGGTATATACATTGTTGATATGGAAGAGGAACTGTTATGATTAATTCTGGATTCATATAATCAAGATTCTGATTTGAATAAATTGGTTACAATCTTGAATGATCCAAAGAATGCTTCTATCCAAGCATTGATAAAAACTCTTCCTCCAAAGTACCAGAGTGCTTTGAGTAAAGGAAAGTTTTCCATTGAAGATGGTTATATTTACTACAGGAGAAAACTGACCAATTTCATTGTTATTCTTCCTTCCATGAAAGAAACCATCTTAAAACTATGTCATGATGAAATATTAGCAGGACATTTTAATCTTGAAAAAACCATTATCAGAATTAAAAACACTGCTGAGTGGGCTAATATGTATGAAGACACTAAATTTTATGTTGAATCTTGTGATTCTTGTCAAAAATCTAAAAGATTGACAGGTAAAAGAGTAGGATTGTTACAACATATTGAAGCACCTGATGCTCCTTGGCAAATCATTAACATGGATTTTTTCACTGGTCTTCCTGTAGCAGATAAAGATAGTTATAACTATTGTTGGGTAATAGTGGATAGATTCACCAAAATTTGAAAATTAATTCCCACCCACAAAGGAATTAGCTTTCTTATGGTGGTCTTACATCTTTAATATTGTTAGATTTCCAAAATCCATTATCTCTGATAGAGATACAAAATTTAAATCTGAGTTTTGGACCTCTTTGATGGATATTTGTGGCTGTGATTTAAAGTTGTCTACAGCTCACCATCCTCAGACTGATGGTCTAGCTAAAAGAATGATTCAAACTCTGGAAGATATGATTAGAAGGTATTGTGCCTTTGGATTAGAATATAAAGACAATGACAGATTTACTCATGACTGGGTCACTCTATTGCCTGGTCTTGAATTTTCATATAATAGCACTGTTCATTATGTCACTGAGAAAAAGCCTTTTGAGCTTTGTTTAGGTTATGTCCCAAACACTCCTGCTCAACTTCTCAATAATAAATCACCTAAGTTGGAACTACACCCTGGTGTAAAATCTTTTATGCAAATGCAACAGCTATGCAGAAAACATTCTCAAAGCTGTATTGATAAAGCATTTGAATATGAAAAGAAAAGATGGGATAAATCCCATAAAGAATACACATTTAACAAGGGTGATGAAGTGTTGATATCTACTGTCCATTTCAATCTACAAGGT
Source organism: Hemileia vastatrix (assembly GCA_030280995.1). Taxonomy (NCBI): domain Eukaryota; kingdom Fungi; phylum Basidiomycota; class Pucciniomycetes; order Pucciniales; family Zaghouaniaceae; genus Hemileia; species Hemileia vastatrix. Next base: position 8,797,172 of record JASXTE010000015.1, read on the forward strand.
AACAAAAATTTAAAGATCCTTTTGTGGGACCATTTGTTGTTAAAAGAATGGTTGGAGATAATGCAGTAGAAGTTGTATTGTATTCCCCATATGATAGGAAACATCGTGTTTTTCCCATTTCTTTTCTTAAACCTTATACTTCCAACTGTGACTTATTTCCCAAAAAAAGGGGAGACCTAAGAAAAACCCTCAGGAAGTCACAGAAACTGCAGAAATCAATAAAATTCTCAATGATAGAATTATCACTTCTGAATAAGATACTGAATATTTATTGAGATATAAGAACAAATCATCTGAAAATGATGCATGGATACCTGGAAAGTTAATTTCAAATCTTCCTACTCTGTTAAAAAAGTTAAAAAAAATATCTTGGCAATTTTTTTATTGTTTTTTTAGAGTGAGGGAGTGTCAGCCATGCTATGCCAGGAGCCCAGTAAATGTTATGTCAATTTACTGGAACCAAAAGAGGGTGTAAAAATATGCTTATTATGTATATAAATTAATTTTATGTTGCATAATGAAATTATATAAGTGTTTTATTAAATATAAGTAAAATAAGTATATATTAATTTTATTATTAATATTATATAAATGATATATACATTTAAATTAACAATAAGAAATGTTATATTCTATAAATTATGGCACATTTTTATGTATTTAATAAATATAAATTAATAATTAATTAATTATAAACATATATTATAATTATAAGTATAAAATTAACTTATAATGTAGTTAAATTAATTAATTAAATTTATATATTAAATAAAACCTTACATATGTTATTAAACAGTAATATTGCGCGATTTTTTGATTCCTAATTGTGTCATCAAAGTATTAAGCAAGTTAAAACACTTATTTAAATATATTATTAATGTTTTATTCTAAAAATTAGTAATTTTGTTATAATAAGTATTTGTTTTAAATTAAATTAATTATTACACTAATAAAATTAATTAAAATAATTAATTATTCATGTTTTATACTAAATTAATTAATTACATTATTTTTCACATGTTAAAATAAGTTATTTTTCATGTTTCAGTTATATTGATTATTATTTAAAAAATTATAAGACATCTTTCAAATTAATTAAATTTTTTATGTGTCTCAAACTTATTTAATTACTCACTAAATTAATGGTAACTGTTTGGGTTTAAATTGGTGAATATTTGGGCTCTAACTCATGTGTTTTAGTTAATAGTGTCATATTTCCCCTTACACTTACTCAAAATCAGCTATTTGTTATTATATTTTTATTATTGTTTGTATATACTTTATTATTATGCTTCAGAGGGCCCCTTGCCTATATAAAAGCCTTGGGTAAACCCCTGTAGCCTCAACACTTATTATACACGCAAAATTGAACATATTTTTTATATAATACATTTATTATTATTTTTATTAGTATTAAAAATCTAATTTAAATTTTATATAAATAACTACAGGTTGCTCTAAGTCTTTTAATAATACTAATTGTGAACTGCACACTTATACATAACTTACAAAATTTAAATATTATAAATTAAACCTTCCATTAGGGGGTGTCAGTTCTGGCAAATCCGCACTTACAAATCCGCACTTAAATTTGACCAAATCCGCACTTAAATAAGTGCGGATTTCCAAAACACACTAGCCCCAATACTGGTGGATTTCAAAATGAAATAAGTCACTTATTTCACTCAAATCCGCACTTTCTCAACCAAAAGTGCTGATTTCACCATCAAGTCCCATTTCACTGATTTGTCAGCATCATCCCATTCATACGCAGCACTCCGCAGAATAACACTTCATAACTCAAAACATCGTACATCACTTACATCTTCATATCATATCATATAAGAGTTATGCCTTCCTCACTTTCAAATCGTGATAAATTACATAAAGCAATGACTTTCATGGCTCTTGAACTGCTCTTGGACTCTGATTGCGATTCTGATTCTGATCTAGAAGAAGATTTTGTCTTTTTATCAAAAATGGCCACGAAACGTTACCTTCTTCCCAGAAAGCCTCAAGTACTTCATACCCCCAAGTACACCATCCAAACACTTCTTAACCTATCTACACCCAGTTTTAGACAGCTGTTCAGGACTTCTCAGGAATGTTTCCTTAAATTGCTTGAGCTTATTCAGGATCATCCCATATTTCACAATAATTCTCAAAAAGAACAACGACATCCTTCAATTCAATTGGCCATCACACTATGTCGTTTGGGTTCAAATGGTAATGGAGCCGCTTTGAAACGTTTAGAAAATGTCTTTGATTTAGGGTATGGTTCAGTTAACACTTATACCAAACGATGTATCACTGCCATCAACTCCTTGGAATCTCAACTTCTCACCTGGCCAACAAAAATGAAATCGCATATTTTCAGCAAACGCATATTTTTTCAGTCACTCTCTTTTTTTTCTTCACTCATATCCGTTTTCTCCTCTCTTCCTACATCACTCAATCAATTTCACTTATATTTCTTTTTTCTCAACTCATCTCTCCAGGTAAGTCATTTTATTCTTTTTAAACAGAGTGTGAAAATAGGAGGATGAACTCTGTTCTTCGGGCGAAGAACAGAGTTCACTTCCATTCACTTATATTTCTTTTTTCTCAACTCATCTCTCCAGGTAAGTCATTTTATTCTTTTTAAACAGAGTGTGAAAATAGGAGGATGAACTCTGTTCTTCGGGCGAAGAGCAGAGTTCACTTCCATTCACTTATATTTCTTTTTTCTCAACTCATCTCTCCAGGTAAGTCATTTTATTCTTTTTAAACAGAGTGTGAAAATAGGAGGATGAACTCTGTTCTTCGGGCGAAGAACAGAGTTCACTTCCATAAAATATTAGCTGAAAATGTAAAATTATTGTTTTTCCATCAAAGAAAATTCTTTAAAATTTTTTGTATTATTACATGATTGAGTTCTAATGCAGCGAGCATGTTGTTAGAGCATTATTGCCCCTCTTAGTAACTCAATCAAGTAATATATACAAAAAAATAACCAAATATTTAATATTCTTCCATAAATTTTTAATAAATAAATATGATATTTCAATTTATGAAATTAAAGTAATGGGCCCACGACCTTGTGTTGTATAAATGGTAATCATGATAACATCAATTTGTTTCATGGGGTTCCTCTAGCCTATACCTGTGGAAAGTCCCAAACCTAGTTTCTAGACTTGATCTGCATTTTGGCTTAAGGAATTGTCATTACTTTAAAAGTAGTATACTTGACATATCTTATTTATATATTAATTAATTTATGTAATTATATTAAATTTTGATGACTTTCACCCTTTACTTCAATAAAATGCAGGGGAGGGTATTGCCAATTTTTTAAATCTGACATGTGAAATTGATGACTTAGAAAAATTTGGTGGTACCCACCCCTTGTTTCAATAAAATGCAGGGGAGGGTATTGCCAATGTTTTAAATCTGACATGTGAAATTGATGACTTAGAAAAATTTGGTGGTACCCACCCCTTGTTTCAATAAAATGCAGGGGAGGGCATTGCCAATTTTTTAAATCTGACATGTGAAATTGATGACTTAGAAAAATTTAGATAAGCAAACTTATTGACTAGCAAGTAAAGATAGAAAATTTTTATTATACATTCAAATTTTTGTCAAAAATAACGTACTATATTCTTTTCCTTTTATAAGTCAGCATATAAGAAAATATTACCAAAATTAAATTAACTAGAAAAACAATTTATCAATTGAAAAGGTCAAGTAATTTTTTAATGTCCTCATAAGATTGGCCATTTTTAACACATTCCATAATGAAATCTTTTTTTTTAAAACTCTCTTGTTTTTCCAATTCACAAGTAGCCATTTCTCTTTGAAATTGACGGTCATTTACTCTTTCCATCTGCTCTACCTCAAATTTTTTTTCTTCCAAATCTAAGGCTTGCTGATCTTTCCTTAGCATATGATCAAACTTCATCTTCTCAAAGTCAAGGGCATTATTTGCAATAGTTGATTTCGCTGAGAAAATTAAATTGAAATAAATAAATAAATGAGTTAATGATTAAGATATATAGTAAACAAAACTTACTTATATCTTGATCTTCTTCAAGTAAAGGTGTGTTGGGAGGATTATAGGAAGGTTTGGATCCAGAGGGTATATGCTTAGTAGTATCGTGTAGAAACCAAGGGTTTACATCAACTCGGGTGCCAAAAAGATTATCCATTTCCTCATAGAAAGGACACATGACATTGAGCTTTTTGGAAACAGTAGTAGTTCCAATCTCCAAATCATCATCGTCAATACCAAATCCAGTTTCATTTGCAGCATGATGAGCCTTTTTATATTTTGATTGGTAACTCTTAAATCTCTCCTTCATTTGTTTAGGATTGATATCGATTCTCTCCCTTGTTTTCTTCCTTACTTCATTGGCCATCAATAAGTAGCCATTAACCTTTGAAGAAGGTGGACATCCAATACGAGTGGACTTTTCACATCCAAAACATGCTTCAAAATTTTATTTTATTTTAAGGAAGTTGATTATGATGAGATAATCATCCTTTTTAAGCTGACCTGAACCTGACTTTGATTTTTCAGGTGTAGGGCTTGCTTTACGAGGGGACTTTTGTGACGAAGCAGATTTTTGAGTTACCTTTTGAGATTTGGAATGTCTGGGAGGCATTATGAAACTGGCACATAACAAGAAAAAAGATTAAAAAGTAGAAGAAATAAGTAAAAAAGAATGTAAACATGCCTGGTCAAAATATTGAAAATGTCAGGAAGGGGTGTGTGCCGAGGATTGATGGGTAGGTAGCGAGGAAGGTCAGTGTGTCACATGTGACAGGGATGGGGTAAGAAAGGAAGGGATGTTTTGTGGCCAAAATGTGGTTGTGAAAAAAAACGGGAAAAAAGTGCTGATTTGAGGTCATAACTGACACCCTTTTTTGAAATAAGTGACTTTTTTGCAAAATTTAAGTGCTGATTTGTAAGTGCTGATTTGGTTTGAAATCCGCACTTAATTTAAGTGCGGATTTGCCAGAACTGACACCCCCTATTGTGTCACCCCTCAAACTTTTGTTGTTGAATTTCTTTATTTTTTTCACTCTAACTTTCTTACACTTTTAAATATAAATTCTATTAAATTATCTATTTCTTTACCTTTCCCCTAGTTCCTTTTGTTTGCTTCTCTTTTTCTCTCCTTCTTCTAGACGACTGGCCAATACCTATTTCCTATTATACGAATCCTCTCCTCCATTGCTAAGAAATATTGAGGCAATAATGCCTCAAGGCAATAGCCAATAGGGGCAAAGCCTGAGGTATTATTGCCTCAATGTTGGAAGCTCTTTTCCAACTCACTATTTCCAAGTGCAATAGTGAGATTCAGCTATTGGTTGGGGAAAAAAAATTCCATTAATGAAAAAAAACAAGCGAGAAAAATAGAAAAAAAAGGAAAGGAAACTAATAGCTTACTGAGGAGGAAAAAAAAGGAGATTGGAGGAGCAATAAACCCAAAGAGTGTTGTGCCAAAAAAGTGGCAGAAAAAAGAAGGAAAAAATATTGGTAAATCTAGAAAGAGATTGACCCAAGGTTAACAACAATTAGTTACTCTTGCTAGATTTTCCTAATTTTTTTCCACCTCCTAGAAACAGTAACTAATTGTTGTTAACCTTGGGTTAATCTCTTGCTAGATTTACCAATATTTTTTCCTTCTTTTTTCTGCCGCTTTTTTGGCGCAATACTCTTTGGGTGTATTGCTTCTCCAATCTCCTATTTTTATTTCCTCCTCAGTAAGCTAATAGTTTCCTTTTTTTTGGTTTTCTATTTTTCTTGCTTGTTTTTTTTCATTAATGGAATTTTTTTTCTTTTCCCAACAAATAGCCAACTCTCACCATTGCGCTTGGCAATAGTGAGATGGCAAAGTGCTTCCAACATTGAGGCAATAATACCTCAGGCTTTGCCCCTATTGGCTATTGCCTCAATGTTTCATGGAAATAGAGGATAGGACTCCTATGAAAGGCAATAGGTGTCCTCTCTAATATATAAGGAGGTGAGTCTGTCACCATCTCCCTCATTCATCTTTTGCAATTAAATATCAAATCAAACACCTATACACCAAAGTAATACCCCTCACTCATCTTTTGCAAATACATATTAAATCAAATACCTATACACCAAAGTAATACCCCTCACTCATCTTTTGAAATTATATATTAAGTTATTAACCATTCCACCATTATATTAATACTAATGTTTTATACAAAAACCTCATTCGCAATAAAATATAACAAAAAATTATTACTTTTAAATACAAACTAATGATTGTTAATTTAATAAATTTTTTTAATGAGGATAAACTATTAAATATATTAAAATATTTGACAATTGAGATTAAATTTTAATATGTTACTGACACCTCACCATAATTTTTCCTTCCTAATTCTATTTTATTAAACTTATAATTTTTAACACCTTTTCTCCCACTCATCTTTTGGCATACAATTATTAAAATAATATTAGGGGGTATCAAAGTTAAAAATCTTCCATTTCAAAATACCTCTTTTTTCCACCAAATCAACCATGATGGTTATTCTCTCAATAATAGGTGGTGTCAGTTCAAGCAAATTCAAACTTACAAATCCGCATTTACTCAAGTGCGGATTTTTGAAACACACTAGCCCCAATACTGGTGGATTTCAAATGAAATAAGTCACTTATTTCACTCAAATCCACACTTTATCAACCAAAAGTGCTGATTTCACCATCAAGTCCCATTTCACTGATTTTTCAGCATCATCCCAGTCATACACAGCACTCCGCAGCATAACAATTCATAACTCAAAACATTGTACATCATTTACATTTTCATATCATATCATATAAGAGTCATGCCTTCCTCACTTTCAAATTGTGATAAATTACATAAAGCAATGACTTTCATGGCTCTTGAACTGCTCTTGGACTCTGATTGCAATTCTGATTCTGATCTAGAAAAAGATTTTGTCTTTTTATCAAAAATGGCTACAAAATGTTAACTTCTTCCCAGAAAGTCTCAAGTACTTCATACCCCCAAGTACACCATCCAAACACTTTTTAACCTATCTACACCCAGTTTTAGATAGTTGTTCAGGACCTCTCTGGAATTTTTCCTTAAATTGCTTGAGCTTATTCAGGAACATCCCATATTTCACAATAATTCTCAAAAAGAACAACAACATCCTTCAATTCAATTGGCCATCACACTATGTTGTTTGGGTTCCAATGATGATGGAGCCGCTTTGAAAAGTTTAGAAAATGTCTTTGATTTAGGGTATGGTTCAGTTAACACTTATACCAAATGATGCATCACTGCCATCAACTCCTTGGAATCTAAACTTCTCACCTTGCCAACAAAAGAAGAGCAACTTGAATCATCTCAGGTTATGCAAGCAGAGGGCTTCCCAGGATGTATTGGTTTTGTTGACGGTGTAGACAATCCTATAGTACTAGCTATAGGCCTTGACCAAGGGAGTTGGAGAAAAACCAGAGAGAAAATCCCCTGTCCCTTTAGAAAAATAGAGTGAGATTTACTTGCTAAAGTAAGTTGGTTCCTGTTTTGCTAAAGCTCCTTTTTAACACACTTGACTGCTTGATGAGCCAAGAAAGTAGTCCCCAGATAGACTACCAGGCCAAAGAACTGAAATGTAGAACAAAGTCCACACCAGAGACAGCAAAGATACTTGATGTAGGCTGCAAATCCACACCAGAGACAGCAATAATACTTGCTATAGCTTGCAAGACTATAACAGAGAAAACAGTTGCTAAAGTTAAGTTAAATGAAGAACTCACTTGCAACAAACACAGCCAATTGTGGCCAGAAAACAGTGAAAACTGAGTGAGGAACAATGAGATCACCTCCGGATGGTTGTATGATAATTAAGGTTGCCCCAAACTGTCTTATTCACTATGTACACACAGACCACTAACTAAGAGCCCATGCGCACCCACCAATCTGGCGCCTGTACCTGCCAAATTGCATAAAAAACCCTCCTAGAGCGCTCCCCAACCTCCTAAAACAGAGGCGGGCGGGCCGCCCGACGTTGGAGATGCCGCCTGAAGCGGCCTGGCCTCCCTGAAGCCAGAAAACCAATAAAAACCACTAATCTACTTAGAAAAATTAGCTACAACTACTAAAACCTTTAAAACATGGGATTTCACTATAACAACATTGAGACATGAAATATAGAGAAAAATTAGCTCTATCCAATGGTACTAAGCACTTAACCCTAAGACTTAAGGTTAGCCCGTAAAACACGAAAAACAAAATTAAACAGCAATCTTTTATAAATGAAAAATGAGGAAATGACCCCTTAAAACTCAGAATATGAAAAAAGTCTTCAAGACATAAAATATAGAGAAAAACCAGGGCTATCCAATGATAGTACTCACATACCCGCAGACCCAATATCCACGGAATAAAACCAGATAAATACCAAATTCTTTAACAGATGTCAATTAAGACATGCACAAACAGCGCCAAATCACGCAACAAAGGCCCCTGCCAATGTTGGAAGACCACATCCTCCCTCCAATTGAGAATGTCCGCATTCTTTCTTCATCCAACCACCATGTTTAACCTCCTTCCTAAATCTGCCTCTGAAATGGGCCCCTGCCAATACTGCATCGACAATAATTTAATCTGCGCCATGACACCACCTGTCCATCCATACAGAACGTCCTGCGATGTCTGCCACTCCAGAAAGAAGACCTGCCACAGATTTGGTCCACTTTCTTCCACAACAGATTCACCTCCACCTCAACCTGGTCCTTCTTCTGCCAGCACCAAAAGATCTAGGCCATCCATCCTGATACCCAGATTAATAAAAAAGCTCCACCCTTCCCAGAAGAGTGCCACAACCCATAAAACAACTAGTTCCCCCATCCCTGGTCCATCTGATGGTAAAGAACATTCATTCCTTCCTTCAACTTTAAAACTGATAACTTCTCAGTACCTTCCTCTTCTGATAGTGATGATAACAATGTAGGATCCATTGCACCACCAACACCAACGCACTTGCCCACTATCAAGGCCAAGTTCCAACAACACACATCACAACAGAAACAACTTCTGCTTCACTACTTCCAATCCACTCCTGCTAGAGATCCACTGGACATTGAGAACAGAAGACACCTCATTCACCAGTTCAAGGCTAATTCTGAACACTTCATTTCATCTCTTGATTCCCTCTGTAATTCTACTAGTACTTGAGTTTGATTCAGAAAAGAAAAATTGACCACACCCTCTATAGGATGTAACCACAAACAACCCTCAGTTTTAAGTCTTGGGGGACCATCCTCATTTTATAGTCCTGGGGGACTCAAAAACCCTCAGTTTAAAGTCTTGGGGGACTCAAAAAACCTAAATCATAAACCCAGAACCAGAGATCAACCACATTAAGACACAGAGAAAAAACTAACATTCTGGGGTAATTGTGAATAGAGCTTCCAGCCCATCAATTACCCCCAAACTTGCCTTTGCTAAATTCGGAGGCTCCCCCTGTGGATACCCTCCACCAATCTTTCAAAACCAACTCCAACAACAAAAACTTTTCCCTCAGTTTATAGTCTTGGGGGACTTACAACCCTAAGTTTAAAGTCTTGGGGGACTAACACAGTGTTCAGTTTAAAGTCTTGACGGACTACTTCTTGATAAAATCTTGAAACCAGCCAGTTTAAAGTCTTCGGAGGACTAACAGAAACCAGATTTCAGTTTAAAGTCTTGATGGACTGACTTGATACCATAGCTTTTTCAGTTTAGAGTCTTGATGGAATGACGGAATTTTGCATAAAATGGAGGCAGCCAATTTCATGCAGCACACCTCTACAGCCAACCTGCTGAACTTCCACCTTCACTTCATCATTTACCCATCACTGACAAAAATCTCCTCCTATCCCTTTTTATCATCTTTTCTCACCACAGATCATGGCTGGATCTCCTGATGTTAACCCTTCTACTCTCCCTTGCTTCACTGCTCCCAAGGACTATGCCTGCAAACAGTGCATCCACATGTGCAGACCTTGCACATTCACTCTTCCAAATCCTGAATCCAAATTCTACAACAGGGCTTGTGACTCTTGTTATTCCAAAAAGAAAAGATGTGACAGAGACGCCAACTACCCTATTCCTCCACCTTCTCCTTCTCACAAATACATCTCCAGATCCCCTACAAGATCCCCAGAGCTTGGTCCTTCCTCTTCCTCTCTATCTTCTGCTCCTTCCAGAAGATCCAGAAGCTCAGCTTCCCGCACTCTTCCCAAAAGACCAGCCTTAGCCTCACAAGAAACTGCTTTTATCTCCGCCAAATTGGCTCCAAAAGCTTCAAAATCAACTCCCAGGCTTCTAGACCGCGTCCAGGCGGCCGGGCCAACATCGGGCGGCCCGCCCGCCTCACCAAACAGTGAAAATCAGGGCCAAAACCTCCAAAAACGGCCAGAAAATAGCCAAATTCATCCAGACAACAACAACAACTCAACCCAACTACCTCCTACTGCTCCCAGAGCAATGCAATCCACCCTTCTAAAGTCCAAAAGCACCAAAATTTCCCAGATTTCTAAGAGAACTGCCAGAGAACCCCAAGAATAAGCCAGAACACCACACACTGCTCCACAACAACAACTTCGTCCCCAACTAAGACAAAGAAACTACACCTCTCCTCTGTCAGCCAACTACTCTTCTGACAGTTCCATCTCTTCAAATTCTCCATCCAGAAAAGAGCAGTCTGCTTCCAAATCCCCCTCTCCTGCTCCATCCTTTAACAACCCTGGTACTCCATCACCAGCACCTCCTCCAGCTGAATCCAACAGAAATAACAACCACCACAACAACAACAATCTCACTGCTCCAACTAGGCCCCAGGAACATCAGCATCCCAGTTCACCTTCTCAGGATCCTTCAGAGGAAGACCATGAGAATCCATATCTTTCCCTAGTTGATCCACCCACTATGACCATTACAAAATCATCAGAGATTCAAATCCCAGCTGCTTACAGATTTGATGAGCTTCCAATCTGTAAGTACCAAATTAATTATTCCATTTCTTCAACAAAAATAATTACTGATCCAATTCTTCTTGTCTAGTTGGCACCCCTCCTCCTGGATCTATTATTGGAGTTGGCCAAACTCTTGAAACTTCTTTGACCCTGGGATTATGGAGACATGAAGAAACACCTAAGCACCATGTGTTCCAACATGCTAAAAGCCTTTGCCCTCCATGGACCCTTGAATGACTTTGAAAAATCCCTGAGAAAGCGCCTACTGGACAAACACTGGAAAATGTCTAGGATCATTAAACACACCCTCCAGCACTCCATTCCTGCCTCTTCTTCTTCCTCCTTTGAACTTCCCTCTAATCCAATCCCTGATCATTACAATCCCTATAATCTCTCCAGCAGGATGCACTTCAAAGAACACAGTGCTTCCCACAATCCCAACAAAAAACAAAAACGTCATCACAATCCAGACCAGCCATCAGAAGCTTCATCATCCAGACAATGAGCTCCTGCAAAAAGATTAGAAACATAATAATAATATAAAACAATTAATAAAAATAATTTCAGAAATTTTTTTTTTTTTTTTATACTGTCTACTAATATACTAAAAATAAAAAAATTAATAAATAAAATGAAATGAAATAACATAAATGAAATAAAATAAAATATAAAAAATAATACAAATGGTATCCCCCAGCCAATTGATGAGCTGATCCCCTGATACCTTACCCACATCCAAGTGCAACTTGATGTGGATACACAATTTAATCTTTTAAATGATTAACAGAAAACAAAATTCAAAAAATTTAGAAATTTAGAAGATAATAAAAATAATGAAACACAGAAACACATCAAATAAATAATAAATAAAAATAAAATAGCATTGCCCGGCCAATTGATGAGCCTTTCCCCACCAATGCTTGCCCACATCCAGGGGACCCTGATGTGGTAACACCCTATATTTTTGATTTTATAATTTTAACAACCCCCATAAAAAATCAAAAGAAAAAAAGAGAGAAAAGAAAATAATCTAAAACTGCTATCTAGCAAAAACATAACTGCAAAATCAAAGACAGTCCAGCTCCATAGATGGTCCAATAAGGGAAAGTACAATCCATAGAAATGATCACTGGGTGGGCTCCCTCGAATAAGTAAAAATGACGGGAGACCACCAGTGATCCACCACCAATCTGAAAGAACCAAAGATAAAGAAGCCAGTCCCAAACCAGTTTAAAGTCATAGCGGACTTAAAACCTGAATAATAAACAACAGAACTAGAATTCAACTAGGAAAAACAAAAGACTTGAGACAGACATTCTGGGGTAACTGTTCTACAGAGCAGCCAGCTCATCAGTTACCCCCACACTTGCCAAAATAAAATCTAGAAGCCCCCCTGGGTACCTTCTAACAAAAACACAACATCCAACACAATAAACCAAAACCAATAAGATTGAAGAGTCCAGCACTTGAAAACCAAAGGAAATTCCAGTTTAAAGTCATAGAGGACTAAAACCTGTGAAAATAAACCAATCCTAGGGTTCAACCAAATTAAGAAAAAGGGTTGGAAACAGACAATCTGGGGTAACTGTTGATAGAGCAGCCAGCCCATCAGTCACCCCCACACTTTCCAAGATCAAATCTAGAAGCCCCACCCATGGGTGCCCTCTAACAAAAATTTCCAACAAACAGATGCATAGCATCACCACAAAAAAAACCAAAATTAAAGAATGGTCCGTAGTTTATCCTCATTGCAGAGTCAATCTTCTTCATGCCTAGTGCCCCTGGGATAAAACCTCTTCACTTGGTCTTCAGCCACCCTCTTTTTCAAGACTGCACCATCCAACTCTTCCAAAACATAAGAAACTCCAGACGCCTGAGATCTGAATCTGTAAGGTCCATTCCATCTGTCAGAAAACATTTTGCCCCACTGACTCTCCAAACTTCTATTATACACCAAAACCAAACAACCAGGTTTCAAGGGATTCCTGAGTCTATGAGCCAACTTCTTGTCCCAGTATCTGACTGATTGATTCATAATCTTCATCATTCTAGAGTATGCCTTCTCTTGACATTCCTCTCTACATTCCAACTGTTGCATCCTGGCACAGAGCAAATCTTCTGTTGAGTGCATGTCATCCCAATCAATTCCAAGATAAGAGACAGCTTCCAAGTCCACTGGTAGAACGGCTTTTTGACCAAACATTAACTCATAAGGAGAATAGCCAGTTGTCCTCTTCACAGTGACCCTATCAGCAAATAAAACCAAGGGTAAATAATGCCTCCACTTTTTGGCACTATCTCCGCACATCTTCACCAAAGCATTCTTGATAACTTGATGGCCTCTTTTAACCATGCCTTCAGCTTCAGGATAATACGGTGTAGCCACTCTAACCCTAGAACCAACACTAGCCACAGCTTCTTTAAATTCGGCACCAAACTCTGGCCCACCATCAGCAGTCACCAACTTCATCAACCCATACCTATAAATCCACTCCTTCTTCAAAAACTCTGCCACATTCTTGGCAGTCAAATTAACCAGAGGCACTGCCTCAACCCAACCAGACAAATCATCCCTAGCAACAATCAAGTATTTATACCTGCCCTCTTTAATATGGACAGCATCCAGACTGACCCTTCCAAAAACAGTTGATTCACCAGTAGCACAGCCCACCTCTTTAGGTTTCAAGTGACTTCTTCTTTGACATTGTTCACAAGATTGAACCCAACCCTGCACAGCCAACTTCATACCTGGCCACCAAAATCTGTCTGCTACTCTTCTATAAGTCTCCCCAAAGCCTCTATGACCAAGGTCTTCATGCAAAGACTTCAAAACCAATTCTTGACCCTTCTTCTGAGTCACCACCACTTGAGGATTAGGATGTCTCCTTCTCATCAACTGCCTTCCTGACACATAAAATCCAGGACTCTTCTTCTTGATTGCCAACCAAGTATCATCATCACAACTATCTGGCCTCTCCAAGGTCAACAGATATTCCACCAGGATAAAATAAAACCCAGACTGACCCCAGGTCTCATCTTCAAATTCCAACAAAACAACATCCAAGGGTACAACTCTGTCATCAAAATCACCAGTGTGAACATGAGCCAGTTGAGCAGCCCAACCAGGAAACCAATCCTTAAATTTTGGCACGTCCTTCTCTTTCCACTGAACATTGTGAGAATCCAGTTCACTAAAAAAACACCCTTTTCCAATTTTGAGCTGTCCTAAACAACAACTCCATCTTCATCAACAAAAACATCCTGATCACCAGAATCAAGATCAGATCCAGCCAGTTTAGCCTCTTGGGGGAGGTCAGAACAATCGTCCAGTTTAGCCTCATGGGGGAGGAAAGAAAAATCCTCAGCATCCTTTGTTCTGTCCCTAATCACTGGAACATCTTCGTCAAACTCTTGAGAATCAGAATCCTCATCTGTAGGTGGCCTCCTTGATAACCCATCAGGCATAGTAAAAGTTTTACCTGGTTTGTGTACCAGGTCAAAAGAAAAATGTTGAATAAATGCCACCCACCTAGTCATTGGAGCATTTGGAAGACTAGGTGTATTGATCATCTGAACCAAAGATTTTGCATCCACCTGCAGCTCAAAATGCTGCCCCCACAAAACCGTCTGTAGCTTCTTTAAAATTTTAGCTACGCCACACAATTCCAACTTAGGTTGAGAATACCTAGATTCCACCTCATTAAAAACCACAGACTCATACCTTACTGGCCTGACCCTCCCAGTCTTATCCTCCTGAGACAAAACAGCACCAGCAGCAATATAACTTGAGTCCACTGCCAGATAAATCTTTCCAGCACCAACACCATAATCCAACTTGTGAAGAATTATATCTTCACCAACAACCTTTTTCAGCTTCTGAAAAGCCTCTTCACACTCGTCAGTCCATTCCCAATCTGCATCTTTTCTGGTCAACCTCCTTAAAGGTGAAGCCAACAAAGAAAAATCCTTAATGAAAATCCTGACATATACACATACACCCAAAAATTCTCTGACTTCAGTAGTATTATTAGGCCTTGGCCATGACTGAATTTTATTAATCTTCTTCTTCGCCATAATCCTTCCCTCTTTACACACCACATGACCCAGAATTTCCAAAGCAGGAACACAACAACAGAATTTTGACCCTGAAATGGTCAAACCAGCCTCTTCAATCCTAAACAACACTCTCTCTAGATTTATTGCATATTCCCACACAAACCTCCTTATGCCAGGGTTCTCCGATAACACCTCATTACCATAATCAGTGGATGGTCCTTTAATTCCACCATAATCAATAAAAATACCATCATGAGTAGGAACCTCATCCTGCAAAATCCAAGCCATCTGTGCTTGATAAACTGCCACTAAATTAGTTGCTCCTTGAGGCAACCTAGTGAGCTGAAATCTTCCCAAAGGAGTCTCAAAAGTTGTGAGAGGCCTTGAATCCGCATGTAGTTCCCTCTCATCATAACCACCCATAATATCACCCAAACCATAACACACCCTTCCAGCAAAAGCTTCAACAAAATCCTCTGCACTTGGCGGCATACCAGCGTCCTTGATAGTGACTCTATTAAAGGCTCTAAGATCATGAACCACCCTCAACTTTCCATTCTGCTTCTTTACACAGAACACCGGACTTGAGTAACTGGATGTTGATTGTTCATATAACCCAGTTCTGACTCTTTTCCTAACACTCTCTACAAAATCCTCTCGAATAGCGGCTGGAATAGGAATAGGTTTGATTTGCCAAGGTTCATGACAAACAACAGGAATCAAGTAAGGTTACCCATAAGAGTGCTTCAATACACCCCTTTCCTCCTCAACAAATGCCACCGCTTTTTCCCTTAGCACAATAACGTGCAACAACAACTTCTTTTCTTCCTCAGACAACCACCCATCAGGACCAAAATTAACAACTTTCAATCTTTCCACAGTCACCCTAGCCGTCTCTACAAATTCTGGAGGATTCTTCACCAAAGGAGTACAGTACGGATCTCTTGACAAAGGAGGTCTCTTCAAAGGCGGATTCAAACCCACAGGCATAGGCTCATTGACAGACCTAATCTTCTGCGCTACCTTCTTATACTTTGCCGCTCCACCTTCAACTTGAGGGATCTTCAGGAAATCTTCACCACCAGACCTGGAAAAAAAACCAAGGGTTTCCCCATTGCTCACATGTGTGGCCAAGGTAATGTTTTTGAAAGGTGTAGAAGAAACCCTAGCGGTGCACAATTGGGAGGACTTACTTTTACACCCCAATCTCACCACTCCAAAACTTTTCCGCAATTCCACATCTTCATCCTCACTTCCAACTTCCAAATCTTCAAATCCTGATTCATCTTCTGAATCACATCTTCTAAAATTGTGCCATTTATCCTCATGCTGGAGGTCCAAAAATAGATCTTGATGATCTTCTCTCTTCAAAATTTTCTGCAGTTTAACCTCATGCTGGAGGCCCAAAAATAGATCTTGACAATCTTCACAAAAATATTTTGCATCTTCTTTCTTCATTATCTTCAGATTTTTTTTTTGATTTTCATGAATTATCTTGAAATTTTTATCTTCTTTTCTTGAGTTTTCTTCTGTCCTACAAAAATAACCAGGGGTTTCCCCAATGCTCACAGGTGTGGCCCAGGTAATGTTTTTGAAAGGTGTAGAAGAAACCCTAGCAGTGCACAATTGGGAGGACTTACTTTTAGACCCCAATCTCACCGCCCCAAAACTTTTCCGCATATCTTTCAATAAAGATATATAACCAATCTTCTTCTTTGAACTTGAATTAAAAATAATTAAGAATCTTGAGAGAGAACAGAGACTTGATAAAAAACTTGATGAATACTTGCAGAGAAGAGAAACATTAAAAAGAGAAAGTTGAAAATCCACTTGGTATATCTCCAAGGGAGCTGACCTACTACAACCTGGGATTTCCTCATCTTGGGGAGAGGTTGTAGCACTAGGGTGATCAGCCCTCATTACTCTAAAAAAGACAGACTCTCAATAGAGCCTGAGCCGCACTCCAAAAAACCAGAGGCAGCACCCACTTCTTTCCATCTCCTGCAGCAATCCATGCACTGGCACATTGAAGATAAACCAGGCCTCGTCTCCCAACCATCCTCTCCAGGGGATGATAACCTCATGTGAAGCCTCCTTTTGTCTTCACCAGTCAACTCCAAACTGATTCCCAAATCAAATTGATAACCTATTCTTGCCTGAAAATCCATCAAGAATGGCCCACTTAAAACTGCTTTTACATTACCTTTAGCAATGTAAAAATGAACCTTCCCTGAGGCTCCTCCAACATCTAACTTCACAAACTCTGAAGTTCCAACCAATTCAGTGACATGGCCACCTATCCCTCTCAAATTCCCACCAATACCAGTTTTGATGGGGAGACCCATATGAGTTGCCTCAAACAAAGAAATCAGGTTTATCTGAGAACCTGAATCCACCAATGCCCTTGCCTCCCTGCCATTCAGAGTGACATTGACATATCCCAGAGGAGCAGAAAAATGAGTTTCCAACCCCTCACCAAACTTTTCAGCAGAATCACAAATGTATTCTACCTCACCAGAAGAAACCCTTCTCCTGGTCAACAACTTCTTCTGCCTATCAGCCAACCCTGGACTGATAGCATACAATTCCCCATAAGATAGGGAAACCTGACCCTGGTTCATCCTTTCCAGGACAGAGTCCATAACATTAACTTGACCAGAAACTACTGGCCTCTCAAAGTGAGCTCTTTGCTTCACCACCTTGGTCCTAGAAGATTCTTGAGGACCAGCACCACCAACAGATTTACCATTAACAGGAACCAAACCAGATCCCTCACCAGAACCTCTGACTCCAACAGGCTTTGGCAATGAAGCCAAAAGGACATCCTCCTCAGAGTCAGAATCCACCTCCATTGGCATTGGATCACCATTCATATCCAATGCGCCAAAACTAGGGGGGCCCATATCAGCCATACCCTTCTGCATCTTTTACAGCTCCTCTTTGCTGTACCTCTTCCTAGCTGCACTCAGCTTAGGATCCCCCTTTGAAGCATTTGGCTTTGGTTGGGCCTGAGAACTGCTCTTAGGCCTACCCACCTTTCCTGCTTCCACATCATAAACACCAGCCAAGCATTCACCACTTGACTGTCCACCACAAGAATACAACTCCAAACCACCAAAGGAAGTAGAAAAAGAGACCTTATTGACCTCCTTCCCCTTTCCCTTGACGTCCTCATCTACCTTAACAGAAGACTTCCCCTGATCAGGAATCTCCTCAAACCTTGGCCTCCTTTGATTGAAACGACCCCTTCTCCTGACCAAATCAACAGGAGCCTGCCCCTCACTGGGCTTCACAAAAGAACCGTCAGGGAACTTAAAAACCCTGCCATCAAACTCCACTTTTCCTTCAGACACATCTCTGTTCAGTGCCCAACAATCATTGGACCTGTGCCCCCTCCTACTGCAATAAGAGCAAACCCAAGGATCACTCCTACCAGCCCTCCTTTCAAAATCTCTTGGCTGAGAGGGTGCCTTATTAACCTTCTTGGCCTCCTGAACAAAAATGTGAAGCTGCTTTGTAAGATCAGCCAACTGCTCCACCATTGGGTCTCTCTCCTGTTTGGGAACCTGCACCAAATTTTTCTCCTCCTTCTTCTCCCTAACTTCCTCTTCAGCCAAAGCCTCACTTACTTTGCTGTCATACTTGGCACACCCCTCCTGATAGGTGTCCACAGCCAATAACTTCAAATGGGCCTCAACAGCCTCCTTCACCTTATCCAAGGCAGGCAACTTCTGATCCCCATTAGAAAGAGTTTTCATCAATTCCTTTCTTGACAACTCCTTCAACACATCCATACTGACATCTCTAGCCAGGGCAGACCAAAAAACATCCTTGGCAGCATTTTCATGTGCCAGCTCCTCCACTTCCACCAAATATTCCACCACAGGATCAAACTGTAGAAGAAACTTCCTGTAACTATGTAAGTTACCAACACCACCATAAGATTGCCATTCACTGACAACCTTGTTCAGATCCACCATAGTGAACCTGACACCCCATCTATCCACCATCTCCCTACACAGCAATTTCCAATCCCTCTTCTTGTAGCCAGACATGGCCACAATCTCCTTCTCCACTGACCTATCACCAATGAAGAAGATAATCTGCCTCACCATGTCCAGGTAGGAAGCACCATCCACTCCAGCAGCAGTTTCATACTTCTCTAGAAACCACTTGACATCCTCCCCATTAAACTTGGTACCATCCCAAGTTTTAATTCTCACACACTCCCTAACCATCACAGAAGGAGGACCATCCCCCCCACTGACAGTCACCACAGGAATAGCAGAACCAGAATCCATTCCTTCAGTCGAAAACACCAAAAAGAGCCAACCAAAGCAAACAGAGATTCCAAAGAACTAGCAAGTTCACCCCACGTTGGGCACCAGAAATGTAGACAATCCTATAGTACTAGCTATAGGCCTTGACCAAGGGAGTTGGAGAAAAACCAGAGAGAAAATCCCCTGTCCCTTTAGAAAAATAGAGTGAGATTTACTTGCTAAAGTAAGTTGGTTCCTGTTTTGCTAAAGCTCCTTTTTAACACACTTGACTGCTTGATGAGCCAAGAAAGTAGTCCCCAGATAGACTACCAGACCAAAGAACTGAAATGTAGAACAAAGTCCACACCAGAGACAGCAAAGATACTTGATGTAGGCTGCAAATCCACACCAGAGACAGCAATAATACTTGCTATATCTTGCAAGACTATAACAGAGAAAACAGTTGCTAAAGTTAAGTTAAATGAAGAACTCACTTGCAACAAACACAGCCAATTGTGGCCAGAAAACAGTGAAAACTGAGTGAGGAACAATGAGATCACCTCCGGATGGTTGTATGATAATTAAGGTTTCCCCAAACTGTCTTATTCACTATGTACACACAGACCACTAACTAAGAGCCCATGCGCACCCACCAATCTGGTGCCTGTACCTGCCAAATTGCATAAAAAACCCTCCTAGAGCGCTCCCCAACCTCCTAAAACAGAGGCGGGCGGGCCGCCCGACGTTGGAGATGCCGCCTGAAGCGGCCCGGCCTCCCTGAAGCCAGAAAACCAATAAAAACCACTAATCTACTTAGAAAAATTAGCTACAACTACTAAAACCTTTAAAACACGGAATTTCACTATAACAACATTGAGACATGAAATATAGAGAAAAATTAGCTCTATCCAATGGTACTAAGCACTTAACCCTAAGACTTAAGGTTATCCCATAAAACACGAAAAACAAAATTAAACAGCAATCTTTTATAAATGAAAAATGAGGAAATGACCCCTTAAAACTCAGAATATGAAAAAAGTCTTCAAGACATAAAATATAGAGAAAAACCAGGGCTATCCAATGATAGTACCCACATACCCACAGACCCAATATCCACGGAATAAAACCAGAAAAATACCAAATTCCTTAACAGATGTCAATTAAGACACGCACAAACAGCGCCAAATCACACAAAAAAGGCCCCTGCCAATGTTGGAAGACCACACCGTTCAGCTTATATGTGATGTTAACAAAAAATTTATATCATTCTTTGCTGGCTATCCTGGCTCATGTCATGACTACTACGTCTTCCAAAGAATGCAAATTTCAAATGAACCTGAAAAATTCTTTGATGAAGATCAGTATCTTCTTGCAGATTCTGCTTATGTGAATGGAAAGAATGTACTTCCTGATTTTTGGGGAGCAGCTTCAGAAGACAGTCAAAATGCCAAGTTCAACAATCATTTGGCAAAGTCAAGAGTCTGTATTGAACATGCTATTGGAATATTGAAAGGCCGTTTTTCTAGTTTAAGGGAATTAAGAAGTACTCTTAGAAATAAATCTGAAATGGAGGCGGTGATCAACTGGATTCTGAGTTGCACTATACTTCATAACCTACTTGCTGACCTCAAAGATCAATGGTTAGAGCTGTATGAAGATGAACAAGTTGATTCACCTCTGACTATATCCAACACTTTTTTTTCTCGATCAACTAGTATAAGGGCAAAAATTCTTCCAATAACACTCCAACATTTTTCAATGCAATTTTAATTTTTTTTTTCATTCTCTTCAAATGATCAATTTGCATGTTTTATTCACTGAGAATAGTAATTTTTTTGGCATACTTATTTTGTTTTTGAATTTTCTGGTACACTATGTGGGAAAGTGGTCTTGCAGGCTGTCCTGCAACAGCCAATTGCAAGCCAAAAATTGGCCTTGAAAATTACAAAGGACCAATTAAGATATCTTGAGACAGCAATTACTGTCCCTGAAAATCCCTTTCATTCTGCTTGACTCTTTTTTATCTTTATCTTTTTCTTTATCCTTATTCTTTCACATACAACATAGCATTTGATAAGGATTCATGTTAACACCAGGTTATTCAAACAAAAAATTAAAAAATACAATTTTCTCATTTCAATTGAAATCTTTAGCTAAAGAAAAATCAACAAAAATCTCAGGAATATTTACAGAAAAAAAACTTTATCATCTGTTAACATAGTTTTATTTACTTTCACTTCAGCTCCCCCTTGATACTCATAATTTCTTTTTGATTGAAGGCAGAAATGGTAGTAAGTGGAGGAGGGGGAGGTGGCAATGGTGGCAATTGGAGATTGTGATGGAGGTGGAGGTGGAGATGGTGATGGTGATGGCAAAAGGGGTGGAGATGGAGATGGTGGTGGCAAGAGGAGGTGGAGGTGGAGGTGGAGGTGGAGATGGAGATGGTGGTGGCAAGAGGAAGTGGAGGTGGAGGCCTCCTCTCGCCACCATCTCCATCTCTATCTTCACCTCCACCTCCTCTTGCCACCACCATTTCCATCTCCACCTCCTCTTGCCACCACCACCACCACCTCCTCCTCCTCCTCTTGCCACCGCCATCTCCATCTCCATCTCCACCTCCACCTCCACCACCATCTCCATCTCCACCTCCTCTCCCCACCACCACCTCCTCTTGCCTCCACCATCACCTCCTCTTGCCTCCACCTCTACCTCCTCTCGCCACCACCATCTCCATCTCCACCTCCACCTCTACCTCCCCCTCCTCTTGCCACCACCACCTCCTCTCACCACCACCATCTCCATCTCCACTGCCATCACCTCCTCTTGCCTCCACCTCTACCACCTCTCGCCACCACCACCACCACCACCTCCTCCTCCTCTTGCCACCACCATCTCCATCTCCACCTCCTCTCGCCACTACCATCTCCATCTCCATCTCCACCTCCACCTCTCGCCACCACCATCTCCATCTCCACCTCCACCTCCTCTTTCCACCACCACCACCACCTCCACCTCCTCTCTCCACCACCATCTCTATCTCCACCTCCACCTCCACCTCCACCTCCTCTTGCCTTCACCCCCACCTCCACCTCCTCTCGCCACCTCCACCTCCTCTTGCCACCACCACCTCTACCTCCTCTCTCCACCTCCACCTCCTCTCGCCACCACAATCACCTCCTCTTGCCACCACCTCTGCCTCCTCACCACCTCCACCTCCACCAGATTTTTTTTTTTCAGAAATTTAAAAAAAAAATATTCATCAAGTTCAAGTGAAATAAAAAAAAATTCTTCTTTGTCTTTTGAAGAATTTTTTTTTAATTTAAATTAAGTGAGTTTTTTTTTTAATGTATAATTTTTGGGTGTTTGAAAAGTAACAAATTTTTCTGTAGAAAAATACATGTCTTTAATTTCAGATTCACCACTTACCTCACTCTCATCTTCTTTAACTTCATTATCATCTTCAAATTCAACTTCTTTTCAATCATCATTTAAAAAAATTGACAAAAAATGAAGAGTATTGAAATAAAAGATATTTTAAAAAAAATTCACTTGGATCAAATATTTGGCCATATTTTAAAAATCAAGTACTATAAAACTAAAGTTGAAAAAAAATAAACAATTTTCCAAAAACTTTACCTGAAAATATACATTATTTAACTGAAATTGGAGGTGATGAAGTTATAGATGTTATTAACAATACTTTCAAACCTCAATTTGTTTTTGAAAACCATTCTTTTAATGGTTTAAAAGATGAAACATTTAATCAACAAAGTGATCTCATCATAACACTTTATCAAATGGCTTTGGCTTGCTTACCTTTAAGAAATAAGAATTTTTTGGGTGGTATTATGATTGGTATTTGATGGAGACCTGGATTTGATAAAGGATTTTCTCTTGGTATGTTTAAAAAATTTTCTGGATTTTTTAATATCATATTACTGAATTTAATTATATAGGCATATATTCTTTACGCAGATCTTTATCTAAAGCTGAATTAGATAATGATTTTTTAAAATGGAATACATTACCTTCATTTAATTCATTTCTTGCTCTTTGACTTAAAAAACTCTTCAATAAAGCTTTTGAAAAAATTCATGAACTTGCTATGAGACTTGGAATACCAAATTGGTGCAACTCTGAATGGGAGGATATTAGAAGTGATTATCTAATGTTTTCAAATATTATAATCACTCATTCTGGATTTTATAACTGAATTCACACTGACTTAAATGATGCCAATTACCTTACTTATGGAATTTTCTCATATATTATTCCTATCACTGGACAACCTATTCCGTCACCTGAAAAAATTAAAGGACATGTATTATATTTCCCAGATCATAGATGTATAATCAATTTTGGATTAGGAAATGGAATCATCAAAACAGTTTGAAATTCTTCTTACAAAAATCACCAAACCACAAAGGCTCCTCCAGGTTTGGAATCTTGTCAAGACTTCATGCATTTTGGTTGCTCTTTCCAGATCAGTCAAAATTTAATCCAACAAATAAACAAGTTAAAAAAAGAAGAAAAAGGTAATAAATTTAAAAATTCTTTAGGTAGATCTAAAAAGTATGTGGATTTGTAGAGTCACCAAATATTTAATATTCTTCCATAAATTTTTAATAAATAAATATGATATTTCAATTTATGAAATTAAAGTAATGGGCCAACAACCTTGTGTTGTATAAAAGGTAATCATGATAACATTAATTTGTTTCATGGGGTTCCTCTAGCCTATACCTGTGGAAAGTCCCAAACCTAGTTTCTAGACTTGATCTGCATTCTGGCATGAGGAATTGTCATTACTTTAAAAGTAGTAAATTTGACATATCTTATTTATATATTAATTAATTTATGTAATTATATTAAATTTTGATGACTTTCACCCTTTACTTAAATAAAATGCAGGGGAGGGTATTGCCAATTTTTTAAATCTGACATGTGAAATTGATGACTTAGAAAAATTTGGTGGTACCCACCACCCCTTGTTTCAATAAAATTCAAGGGGAGAATATTTCCAATTTTTTTAAATCTGACATGTGAAATTGATGACTTAGAAAAATTTGGTGGTACCCACCACCCCTTGTTTCAATAAAATTCAAGGGAAGGTATTGCCAAATTTTCAAAAGACATATAGAATTTTAATGACTTAGCAGTATTTAGATAAGCAAACTTATTGACTTGAAAGTAAAGATAGAAAAATTGTATTATATTTTCAAATTTTTGTCAAAAAAAAAAGTATAAGCAAACTTATTGACTTGAATGTAAAGATAGAAAAATTGTATCATATTTTTGAAAATTTTTCAAAGAAAAAGTACTATATTCAAGACCTTTTATAAGTCAGCATGTAAGAAAATATTACCAAAAAGAAATCAAACAAAATTAATTTAACTAGAAAAACAATTTATCGATTGAAAAGGTCAATCAATTTTTTAATGTCCTCATAAGATTGGCCATTTTTTACACATTCCATAATGAAATCTTTTTTTTAGAAAAAAAAAATTTCTTGTTTTTCCAATTCACAAGTAGCCATTTCTCTTTTAAATTGACAGTCATTTACTCTTTCCATCTGCTCTGCCTCAAATTTTTTTTCTTCCAAATCTAAGGCTTGCTGATCTTTCCTTAGCATATGATCAAACTTCATCTTCTCAAAGTCAAGGGCATTTTTTGCAACAGTTGATTTTGCTGAGAAAATTAAATTGAAATAAATAAATAAATGAGTTAATGAATAAGATATATAGTAAATAAATCTTACTTATATGTTTTTTTTTTTCAAAATAATCCTCAAGGGAGCCAATTGAGCTTGTTGAAGTATTAACAATTTTTAAAAGATGGTTCAAGTTCATTGAAGTTGAGGCTTGTTTCTTTAGTTTGGAGCTTGAACAAGAGGCTTCAGGAAGTTCATCTAAAGAAGCTTCTAAAGTGGGATTCACATTTCCAGAATCAAGATTATTTAATGGAGTTTGAGTTTGAGTAGGAGGAGACTAGAAAGAAAGAGAAATTTAGAAAAGAATTGAAGAAAAAAGAAAAAGTAAACATACATTTAAATTTTGGGGCTCTGAGGATTCAGATCTGCTTCAAACTAATTGTTCTGCTTGATAGTTGGGATCATCTTCAGCTGAACTATGGTTAGAAGGTGGAGGGGATTGATCCTATTGATGTACAGGTATTGCAGGAGGATTAGTTGATGGTTGAGATCCAAAGGGTATATCCTTAGTAGTATTGTGTAGAAACCAAGGGTTTACATCAACTCAGGAGCCAAAAAGAGTATCCATTTCCTCATAGAAATGACATATGACATTGAGCTTTTCAGAAACAGTAGTAATTTCAATCTCCAAATCATCATTGTCAATACCAAAGCCAGTTTCATTTGCAGCATGATGAGCCTTTTTATATTTTGATTGATAACTTTTAAATCTCTCTTTCAGTTGTTTAGGATTGATATTGATTTTCCCCCTTGTTTTCTTCCTTACTTCATTGGCCATCCATAAGTAGCCATTAACCTTTGAAGAAGGTGGACGTCCAATACGAGTGGACTTTTCACATCCAAAACATGCATCATAATTTGATTTTATTTTAAGGAAGTTGATTATGATGAGATGATCATCTTTTTTTAGCTGACCTGACTTTGATTTTTCAGGTGTGGGGCTTGCTTTACAAGGAGACTTTTGTGACAAAGCAGATTTTTGAGTTACCTTTTGAGATTTGGAATGTCTGGGAGGCATTATAAAACTGGTACATAACAAGAAAAGAGATTAAGAGGTAGAATAAATAAGTAAAAAAGAATGTAAACATGCCTGGTCAAAATGTTGTAATAAAATGTTGAAAATGTTAGGAAGGGGTGTGTGCCGAGGATTGATGGGTAGGGAGCAAGGAAGGTCAGTGTGTCACATGTGACAGGGATGCTGTGGCCAACATGTGGTTGTGAAAAACAATGGGAAAAAAGTGCTGATTTGAGGTCATAACTGACACCCTTTTTTGAAATAAGTGACTTTTTTGCAAAATTTAAGTGCCGATTTGCCAGAACTGACACCCCCTATTAATTTATTACTTATTTCTTATGAAGTGTTTGAAGGTTTTTTTTTACTTTACTTATCAATAATAGTATATAATAATATATAGATTTTTTATTACATTTCTTATCAAACTCTCTTAACTAACAAGATATTTATTATTTTATTACTTATTTCTTATTAAGAATTGCAGGAATTTTTTTCTTTACTTATCATTAAAATTATATATATATATATAAAGGTAAAATAACTACTTTATGTCATAATAGGGGGTATCAATGTTCAGGGATCCGCAATTAGGGATCAGGAATTTTTTTTTCTGGGATCAGACATTATTAATTGCGGAAGATTCATATCGACTAGCCCTGGGGCTAGTGGATAAGGAATCCACAATAATGCATTATCCCACCTCTTATACCCCAATTTCCATTCTTAATTCCTGATCCCAAACTCATCACATCCATGAGGCATATCCAGAGAGTAGTCCAAGATGTGGTTATGGCAGAAAGTTGTGCAACATGTGGTTATGACAGAAAGTTTTCCAAGATGTGGTTATGAAAAATTGAGAATAAAAATGTCAGATAGAGGAGAAGATTGACATGTAAAGTATCTAATAAGCCAATTATTAGCAAAGATAATTGGGGTATAATGATTTTTATCTGCAATTTATTTAATTGCGGATCCCTGAACATTGATACCCCCTATTCAGTTTATAGTGGGCTTCGATATGGATGGGTTGAATGAATTTTATTTGATCTTAGTGTGCTCTTCAGTGCCTCGTGTATCTGTATAGATCGATGTGGAATGTGTGGAATGTTGCGCAGTGGTTACAGAAGACTCAGGAATGTGCGAATAGCTACTGATAATGTGATGCAACGAGAAGTAAATAGTAGCCATCATCAACTTCTTCCCCTCCTCCTCATGTCAGACGACGACATTCACATCGACCCCGCCACTTTTGACGCCCTCCTCCAAGCCGCCGCCCAGCCACGTCTTGCTGCTGTCAAGCGCTGGTCATCGGCTATCCCTAAACTCCATCCTCTTAGCTGTCAACACAATCACTATCACTGTGACAATCTCAACAACGACGATGACGACTGCGATCTTCTATCCTCACTCTCCCCTCCTCCTCCCATCAAGCTCCAGTTCGACCATGGCCAGGCTCAGACTTGGATCTACAGTATCAACAAACCAAAGAGAAAGTATCAATTCGATATTGTGGCCAAGTCCCTTTACAATAATTGTCTCGTCAGCTTACCTACGGGTTTGGGTAAAACCTTCATCGCCGCTGTCGTCATGCTCAAGTCTGTTGGGATTACTTTCTCCTTTTTTTTTTATATATCTTTTCATCTAAATATATATATATATATATCTATATATAACCCTTTTCGTCTTCAAATCTCTTTAGCTTTTATCGTTGGTTTCCAAAGGGCAAAGTCTTGTTCCTCGCTCCAACTAGGCCTCTTGTTCAGCAGCAGGTATCTCTCATCTCTCTCTTCTTTATATCCTTTCTTTCTTCTTTCTTCTCACTTCTCACATTCACATCGTTTTTTCTTCTTCCAGATCGAAGCATGCCATTCCATCGCTGGCATCCCTTCCAAAGATTGCGTCTCTCTCACCGGTTCCATACCCGCCATCAAACGCGCTCAAGCTTGGACATCCAAACGCGTCATCTTTGCTACTCCTCAAACAGTAGCTAATGATCTCCGTAGAGGTTTACTTAATCCTTGGGATGTCATTTGTGTGGTCGTCGATGAAGCTCATCGAGCAACCGGCGATTATGCCTATTGTGTGGTGATCAAACTCTTGATGCGTTGTAACCCTCATTTTAGAGTCTTGGCTCTCACCGCCACTCCTGGAAGTGATCCTGAAAAGGTTCAGCATGTGATTGATAATCTTCATGTAAGTCTTAACCAACCCCTCCCTCCTTCCCTTCCTCTTATGATGATGACATGTCAATCATCATCAAGTTGACCTTGAACAAACTGTCACCAGATTGGTCATGTCGAAGTTAGAACTGAAGAATCTCTTGATATTCGTCAATATACCAAACACAAAGAAATCATTCTTGAAAAAATACCCCTCAGTCAAGATATGATTTCAATTAGAGATCGTTGGGCCCAACTCATGAAACCCCTTCTCAGTCAAGTTAGCTTTCTCCTTCATGGAAACAATTCAGATCCTACTTTCATTCATTCCTTTGTTCTCCAACAAGCTCAAAAACGTTTATCTAAACAACTTGATCACCTCAGACCGGTTCTCTGTTTACTCGCCAAAATGGCTACTGCTATGTCTAAATTACTCGAATATTCAATCACGGTTGCATATGAAAAAATGATTTCTTTAAAAGATGAAAAATATAAAGTCGCTACCACTCTATGTAGTTCCCCTTCTTATAAGACTTTGATTTCCGATATCGAACTTCTCTTGGCTTCTCCTTCTTATTCTCCTCATCCTAAAATGGATAGACTTAACTCACTTGTAT
This sequence comes from Hemileia vastatrix, assembly GCA_030280995.1. Lineage (NCBI taxonomy): Eukaryota > Fungi > Basidiomycota > Pucciniomycetes > Pucciniales > Zaghouaniaceae > Hemileia > Hemileia vastatrix. Next base: position 8,825,975 of record JASXTE010000015.1, read on the forward strand.
TATCTTATTTTCTTGACGCTGCTGCTCCTCAAAAAGATTCTTCTTCTTCTTCTTCTTCTTCTTCTTCCAACAATAACAACAACAAGTCATCTTCTTCAACTCCCAGGTTAATGGTTTTTTGTCATTTTCGTGATGTAGTGGAAGATATTGTTCAATCCCTTAATCGACATCGTCCAATTATTAAAGCTTCCGCTTTCATTGGTCAAGGTACCGATACTAAAGGCAATAAAGGAATGAATCAAAAAGTTCAATCTGAAGTGATTGCTCGGTTTAATCCTAAACAATCTTCTTCTTTTGATTATCCTACTGTTAAATCATCAAAAAAAAAACAGCAACAGCAAAAAGAAGTTCAATTGGAGGAACTTAATGTCTTGGTCGCTACTTCTATTGGTGAAGAAGGTTTAGATATTGGAGCGTTGGATTGTATTATTTGTTACGAGGCTCAAAAGAGTCCTCTTCGTATGGTTTAGTTTTTTTTTTTTTTTTTTTTTTTTTTTCCAAAATAAAACAAAGAACCAAGTTTTATTATTATTAATTTATATTTTAATTCATTCTAGTTACAACGTCTTGGTAGAACAGGTCGAAACGATGATGGAAAAGTGATTGTTTTAATGGCTGAAGGTCGGGAAGAACGGAATTGGGAAAAAGCAAAAGATCAATATGATTATGTTCAAAATGCATTGTTATCTGGCAAAGTTTTAGAACTCTATGATGATTGTGAAAGACTTTTGCCCAGAGAAGTTAGACCTAAACCGGTTGATCAAGTGTTGGATGTTCAACCTTATATTAGGGATCAAGTTGAAATCGATCTCTATCTTGATCAATCTACCACTTCAACAGCTTCTCGTGAAAGGAAAAAAAAGGTTAAACCAAAAGCTGATGATTTACCTCCAAATACCCTTAAAGGTTTCGTCACTGCCAATCAATTTAAAGTCGCTAAAACTGGGAAAGCATCCATGGAAGAACGGATTAAAGAAGCTTTATTGAGTGAAGATCAGTTGAAGGAATTAAATCGAAACTGGGATTTGGGCCAAGCTATTGAAGTGGGTGTAAAGTTGGATGAGGCCGAAATTGTTTGGAGTGAGACAGCAACTAAATTGGCTAAACGTCTCAACGCTAATACTACCAAAAACAGCAGTCATGGTAGGTCAGAGCGATCGATTGACGTACCTTCTAAACGTTTTTTTCAAACCCTTTCATTGGTTAGTGAGAAGTGGATTGAAGATGATCAAGTTTATGAGGAGTGGAAGAAGAAGATGGGGGAGGTGTTTGATGAGAGATGGGTGGTTTGGTGGGAGAAGAAAGATGAAGGTGGAAGTGGAAGTGGAAGTGGTGGTGACGCTGGTGTCGTCAATCGTAGAGGCGTTCGAAGACCGTTTATCAGTTGCCGTGAAACTCGAAATCCTATTAGGAAACAGTATCATCCATCTTCACAAAGAGCTAGTATTTATCCTAGGCGGCTTAATTTAATTTTGAATCATGATCATGATCATGATGATGGTGGAGGTGGAGGTGGAGGTGGTATTGTCCAACTATCAAGAAGATCTTCTGGTCATGTTGGATCGCCAGATCTTGAACCTGAAGTTGATAAGGGTGGGACTAGTGCTGGTCATCACAATCGCCGTCATAAGGGTTTAGATACGATAAAAGAAGATGAAATGAACAAACTTTTGGAAAAAGAAGAAGAAGAAGAACTTCCGGAAAATTTATTTGGAGATTTACCTCCAAGTTGGTGTCCTCCTCCTCAAGTTGCTGAATTCCCTAAAACTTCATTATCTTTATCATCTGTCAAACCAATTCATCAACCTCCTACTCAGTTCATTTCGGGTGAATTATTTGTTCCTGAATCACCTAATGCAGGAATGGATTTATTCAATGTTCTTTCATCTGATCATGATGATGATGATGATGAAAAAGTTGGAGTTGATTGTCATTTGAAGGAGTTTACTGGTGATGAGGTTTTGAGAGATGGTGGTTCTTCTGCTTTTAAACCTGTTTCTCAAAGTAAGGGGAGTAAGATTAACGATAATGATGTTGATAATGTTGATGACGATGGGTTTGATGATTTTGATGATTTTGGTGATTTTGGTGATGTTGATGATTTTGGTAATTTTGGTGATGTTGATCTATGCGACCCACTCTCACCTCAAGTGACGAATCACTCAAATCACTCAACCACCTTAGATCAAAATCAAGAATCTTCTAATCATCCTCCTTGTCAAAATCAACAAATTTTGGTTCAAAGTAGTTCACCTGAAGAAGAATTTGGATTCTTTTCTGATTTAGGCGAGCAAGCTTTTGAAGAGTTAGATAAGATTGAGAAGTTGGCATTTGAACGAGGACCGGAAGGTGAAGGAAGGGGAAGTGAGGAATGTTTTAAATCTCCTCTTCCTCCACTACTACCACCACCACCATTGAACATTAAATCATTATTACCAAATCAAAATTCAATACAGCTATCATCTCAACATCAACAACACCAACAATCTCATCAAAATGGGCGTATCTTAGTTCCCGATAGTGTGGATACTACCACTCTTAAAACCCCGCAAACGAGAGATGGATTATTCTGTTCAATCAATAGACGACGGTATATTGGACTTTCTGAAGAAGAAGAGGAAAAAGTAGATGCATTGTCACCTTTAATTCTTCGAACTAGACGAACGGGTGGTGTATTGGATAGTAGTGGTGACTTTAGTATACCTACAGCGAAGACGACAACAATGATGATGGAAGACAAAAGTATGGCCTTAGGTACTCAGATGCCTAGAGGACATGGATTTGCTGCGAACAGTGAAGTGAGGAAAAAGAAGAAGGTTTTAAATATGAAGAGGATGAGGATGGTAATGCAAGATACGACAAGTGAGTTGGGAAGTTTTGTTGGACTCGATGATGAAAAAGAAGATGGTCGAGGTGGCAGTGACAAGGATGGTGTCGAATCTCGGTTGATTCATCTTAGTGATGATGTTGATGAAAGTGGTATTGATGATCAAGAGTCTTCTCCACCGGAAGTGGTAAGAACGGTAAAAGATAAAGGAAAAAATAGGGCAAGAAATGATGCAGTAGAGTTTGAAGAAGAGAAGAAGGAAAAGTTTGGAGATAGGGAAAAGAAATGTAAGAAAAAGGAGAAGAAGGGTGGGAAAAGAGGGAATCAATGGGCTTTGAAAACTGGATTGTAAGTTTCATTTTTTGTGTATTTGGTATATTCTTTTTGCACATAGACTAAATGTTTTTATTGCCTTTTCATTTCATATGTATGTGTCTGCCCATCTATGCATCTTCTTATAGTTTCGATTTAGAAGCATCTGAATCAGATGGTAGTGGCTCAGATTTATCTCCTCAAACAAGACGAAGACGACAAATCCAAAAATCTAAGAAACGGAAACGTCAAAACGGAAACTTATCATCATCTTCATCACCATGCATTCCTTCAGAGAATTCTGAAGATCGAGCGTTTGTTGTTAATTCTCAAGAGTTAAGTAGGGAGTTGAGGAAAGAACGGAGAAGGGGTTCGAGATGTGTGAAGAAGAATGATGGTGATGGTGAAGAAGAAGAAGAAGAAGAAGGTAGTTATGATGGACGAGATGATTCAAGTATGTTGGCGTTTTATAGAACAAGTTTATTATCTCAACATCCAGCAAGTAAGAAATTCGGACAAAAAGCAGTGAGTGGGAATCGAAGAGGATTTGAATTTGGACTTGTGGGGGTGCAGAAGAATAAATCTACTACCAAAATTGCTGCTGCTACTACTACTACTACTACTAGGAATGGTGTGGGTGGTTCTGGTTATAAGAATGCACCACCTCGATTGGAGCGAAATCAACATGGTCAGATAGGGCAAAAAGATCATCAGGGAGTTGGTGGGTCTGGACTTGGTTGTCATGTAGGAGTTGAAGAAGGAAGTGGAAGTCGAGAGGTAATGATGATGAATAGGAAGTATCATCATCATCATCATAATAGTAGTAGTAGTCCTTGGAAAGGAGGTGGGGGTAGTGGGGGTTTGAGTTTTGGGTCTGGAGCTGGTGGATATGGGGGTTTAGATGATCAGTTTAGTTTTGATTCTTTTTGTGTACCAGATGAGGAAACTATTGAGTATGAAGATGATGAAGATGAAGAGGAGGAAGAGGAGGAGTAGGACGAGGAGGAAGGGTAAAGGTAGGATTGAATGAAGTGAAAGGGATATTTTATCATATGAATCAATAAGGTATTATTAGAACTTGTATTTTATATAGATATATACATACATACACACATACATACATACAGTCCCTAGCAACAAGTCCTTATCACTTTTCTTGACCTCAACATCATGATTCAAGTGACTTGAAACTTTTTAATATGAGCAAGACATCATACATCTAGAGATCCATAACAATGTATATATATCACAAAATATAAAATAAAAATAATAGGGGGTGTCAGTTCTGGCAAATCCGCACTTAACTTAAGTGCGGATTTCAAACCAAATCAGCACTTAAATTTTGCAAAAAAGTCACTTATTTCAAAAATGGGTGTCAGTTCTGACCTCCAATCAGCACTTTTTTTGTGATTTTTTTTTTCAAAACCACATGTTGGCCACATCATCCCTTTCTTTCCCATACCATCCCTATCACATGTGATACACTACTGACCTTCCTTGCTACCTACCCATCAATCCTTGGCACACACCCCTTCCTGACATTTTCAACATTTTGACCAGGCATGTTTACATTGTATTTTACTTATTTCTTCTACCTCTTAATCTTTTTTTCTTGTTATGTACCAGTTTCATCATGCCTCCCAGACATTCCAAATCTCAAAAAGTAACTCAACAATCTGCTTTGTCACAAAAGTCTCCTTGTAAAGCAAACCCTACCTACACCTGAAAAATCAAAGGCAGGTTCAGGTCAGCTTAAAAAGGATGATTATCTCATCATAATCAACTTCCTTATAATAAAATCAAATTTTGAAGCATGTTTTGGATGTGAAAAGTCCACTTGTATTGGATGTCCACCTTCTTCAAAAGGTTAATGGCTACTTATGGATGGCCAATGAAGTAAGGAAGAAAACAAGGGGGAGAATTGATATTGATCTTAAACAACTGAAAGAGAGATTTAAGAGTTATCAATCAAAATATAAAAAGGCTCATCATGCTGCAAATGAAACTGGCTTTGGTATTGATGATGATGATTGGGAGATTGGAATTACTACTGTTTCTGAAAAGGTCAATGTCATGTGTCCTTTCTATGAGGAAATGGATACTCTTTTTGGCTCCTGAGTTGATGTAAACCCTTGGTTTCTACATGATACTACTAAGGATATACCCTCTGGATCCAAACCTTCCTATAATCCTCCCAACACACCTTTACTTGAAGGAGATCAATCCCCTCCACCTTCTAACCATAGTTCAGCTGAAGATGATCCTGACTATCAAGCAGATCAATTATATCGCAGCAGATCTGAATCCTCAGAGCCCCAAAAATTTAAATGTATGTTTACTTTTTGTTTTTTCTTCAATTCTTCTCTAACTTTCTCTTTCTTTCTAGTCTCCTCAAACTCCATTAAACAATCTTGATTCTGGAAATGTGAATCTTGCTTTAGATGAACTTCCTGAAGCCTCTTGTTCAAGCTCCAAACTAAAGCATCGAGCCTCAACTTCAATGAACTTGAACCATCTATTAAAACATGGTAATTCTTGAACAAGCTCATTTGGCTTCCTCCCTTGAGAATTATTTTGAAAAAAAAAAAAAAAAAAAAGAGGATATATAAGTAAGATTTGTTGACTATATATCTTAATCATTACCTCATTTATTTATTTATTTATCTCTATTTTATTTTCTCAGTAAAATCAACTATTGAGAAAAAATGCCCTTGATATTGAGAAGATGAAGTTTGATCATATGCTAAGGAAAGATTAGCAAGTCTTAGATTTGGAAGAAAAAATTTTTTTTTTTTTTTTTTGAGGCAGAGCAGATGGAAAGAGTAAATGATTGTCAATTTCAAAAGAGAAATGGCTACTTGTGAATTAGAAAACCAAGAAAGTTTTTTTTTTTTTTTAAAAAAAAAAAAAGTTTTCCATGATGGAATGTGTAAAAAAATGGCCAATCTTATGAGGACATTTTTAAAAAAAAAAAAAAAAAAAAAAAAAAATTCACTTGACCTTTTCAATCGATAAATTGGTTTTCTAGTGAATTTATGTTTTTTTTTTTTTTTTTTTTTTTTTTTTTTTTTTTTTTTTTTTTAATTCTTTTTGGTCATATTTTCTTATATGCTGACTTATAAAAGGTCTTGAATATAGAGTTCCAATTTTTTTTTTTTTTTTTTTTTTTTTTTTTTTTTTTTTTTTTTTTTTTTTTTTTTTTTTGGAAGAATTTTTTTTGAAAATATCATTCAATTTGTCTATCTTTACATTCAAGTCAATAAGTTTGCTTATACCTTTTTTTTTATTTTTTTTTTTATGACCAAAAATTTGAACATATAATAAAATTTTTTTTCTATCTTTACTTTCAAGTCAATAAGTTTGCTTATCTAAATACTGCTAAGTCAATAAAATTCAATATCTCTTTTGAAAATTTGGCAATCCCCCCTCCCCTTGAATTTTATTGAAACAAGGGGTGGTGGGTACCACCAAATTTTTTTAAAGTCATCAATTTTTCACATGTCAGATTTAAAAAAATTGGAAATATTCTCCCCTTGAATTTTATTGAAACAAGGGGTGGTGGGTACCACCAAATTTTTCTAAGTCATCAATTTTTCACATGTCAGATTTAAAAAATTTGGCAATACCCTCCCCTGCATTTTATTGAAGTAAAGGGTGAAAGTCATCAAAATTTAATATAATTACATAAATTAATTAATATATAAATAAGATATGTCAAATTTACTACTTTTAAAGTAATGACAATTCCTCATGCTAAAATGCAGATCAAATCTAGAAACAAAAGTTTGGGACTTTCCACAGGTATAGGCTAGAGGAACCCCATGAAACAAATTAATGTTATCATGATTATCTTTTATACAACACATGGTCGTTGGCCCATTACTTTAATTTCATAAATTGAAATATGATATTTATTTATTAAAAATTTATAGAAGAATATTAAATATTTGGTGACTCTATGAATACCCATACTTTTTAGATCTACCTAAAGAATTTTTAAATTTATTACCTTTTTCTTCTTTTTTTAACTTGTTTATTTGTTGGATTAACTTTTGACTGATCTGGAAAGAGCAACCAAAATGCATGAAGTCTTGACAAGATTCCAAACCTGGAGGAGCTTTGGTCGTTTGATGATTATCCTTAGAAGAATTCCAAATAGTTTTGATGATACCATTTCCAAAACCAAAATCAATGATGCACCGGTGGTCTGGAAAATATAAACCATGTCCTTTGATTTTAGCTGGAGATGGTATTGGTTGGCCAGTAATCAGTTTGATATATGAGAATATACCAAAAGTAAGAAAATTGGCGTCATTGGTATCAGTGTGAATTTTATTGTGAAATCCAGAATGAGTGATAATAACATTAGAAAATAAAAGATATTCATGGGTGATATCTTCCCATTTGGAGTCACACCAATTCGGTATTCCAACTTTGGTTGCAAGTTCATGATTTTTTTCAAATGCTTTATTACAGTGCTTTTTGAGTCAAAGAGCAAGAAAAGAGTTAAAGGAAGGTAGAGTGTCCCATAAGCAAAAATCTTCATCTTTTTGAGCTTTAGTGATATTCTTGAGCAATGAATATATGCCTATATAATTGAAACACCTAGATAATAATCATATAAGAGTTTCAGAATCCTTATCCTCTAAATATGCAATATCAAAATGTGAAATAAGACAAGTGAAATTTGGAAAAAAGGCTCAACTTCAAAGGTCAAAATCTCAGCAACTACTGAACCTAATTCAAACCTGTTTGTGGGAAATGAAAGATATGCTTTAGTAGAATCTTCAGTTAAAGGACATGTGATATAAATAAACCTAACCCTAATTTGTTACATAAAAAAATGAAATAAAAATTTAAATTGGGAAAAAAAAGGCTCAACTTTAACAGTCAATATCTCAGTAACCACTGAATCAAATTCAAATCTGTTTGTAGGAAATGAAAAGTAGCTTTCGGGAGAATCTTCATGAAAAAGAACATTAGATTTGAATAAACCTAACCCTAATTCCAAGTCTGATTTTCAAACTTTTACAAAAACTTGAAAAGTGGTAATGAAGATGAGATCAAAAGGAGTTTTATAAGTTCACTGTTATCCAGATAAGAGTCATACATATACTTAAGTATGAAGTTTTCATAAAAGAAATGAGATATCATATAGGCATGAAAAAAAGGAGATGAAACTTACCTTGATTGAAAAGTATGAAAAATAGAGTGAGAAAGATTGATGTTGGAATTGTGGGGAAATTGAATATGGAGTAGGTGAAATGCATAAAGAATGTGCAATGTATGTGTTTCAATGAAATGGAGCCAAAAATAAGTGAAATAAGGGAAAGGGGGGATAATGACCATGCCAAGGAGGGATGAAGAGTAGGGTGATGGAGCTAAAAAAGAAAGTAAAGAGGGAGAGAAAAAAAAGGTTAATTATACCATTGAAATCCAAAATAACCACTTACAAAAAAAATTTAGATGAAAAAAATAAAATAAACAGAAAAAAACAAAAAAAAAATTATAATTAGTAATCAAAAAATTCAAAAAAAAAAAGAATAAAATGACTTACCTGGAGAGATGAGATGACAAAATGAATGAAACCAAATTGTTTGAGGGATGTTGGAGGAGAATAGGAAAAGGATATGAGGGATGAATGAAAAATAAAATCACTGACAAAATATGCGATTTCATGTTGAGCTGGTGAAAGAAAACCAATGAGCCATACAAAAAAAAGATCTTCAACATAAATTCCAAAAAAAAAAAAAATGAATATGCAACAAACCAAAATACCAAACCAAGTGAATGAAGTACACAAAGAGGACATTTGGAGAGTAAAAAAAAATAATTTAAAAGGGTGGTGAAGAGAAATTTTGGAGAGTAATAGGCATAATGATAGAGCGTATGCTGGTTGAATCAATGTTTTGTGATTCAAGGGAGGAAAGAGCCGGTGCTGGTTCAGGATCCTCTTCTTCATAAAGATCATTCCACTCATCCTTTAAATCAGCTAGGATAATGTGGAGTATAATGCAAGTCATGATCCAATGATTTGCAGTTTTGATCTCCAATTTTTTTTGAAATTGGATTCTGAGCTCCCAAAGACTAGAAAATTGTCCCTTTAAAATACCTATAGCATGTTCAATTCGTACTCTTGATTGGGCAAGGTAATAATGAAATTTAGTTTTTGGGTCATTTTCTAAGGTTGCACCACGGAAAGCAGGTATAATGTACTTCCCACTTGCATATGCTGAGTCTGCAAGGAGGTACTGAGATTTGTCAAAGTATGAGTCAGGGGTTTGAGAAATCCTCATTCTTTGGAAGACGGAAGAGTAATGACATGAGCCAGGGCAGCCACTATGAAAGCAATAAATTTTTTATTGACATCGCATACAAGTTAAACGGCAATAGAATATCTAGAAAGAAGATAAAAAGTTAGTTTATGAAGGATGAGAAATTGGAGAAGATTTTGAAGAAACATTTTTTTGTGATTAAAATAATGGTTGCCATCATGAGCAGGCTTTTGACTCAAAGGTATAGTTGTGCCATCAACAAATGCTACACAGCCAGGGAAACCTACAGCTTGCATTACTTGAGAGAATTCAAGCCGTTGTTCTGGAGTTGGCCAAGCAAGTGTTTGAGACTTGAGGGAAAGGATAGCAATCATACAGCGCTTGGTGTATAATATCACGGTACCATATCCTATGTTAAAGAGATTATCTAAACGTCTTACAGCAGCACCGTTTCCATTTGAGCCAAAGCAACATAGTGCAACAGTAAGTTGGATGGCAGGATTACGCTGTTTGTTATAGGAATTGTTATGAAATATAGGATGATCAGAGATGAGTTGATAAAGTGTGAAGAAAGAATCAGGAGAAGTTCTAAAAGGTTGGGTGAAGTTTAAATGAGGAATGTTGAGAATGGAGGCCAGATCATATCGGGGATCATGATAAAGATTTGGCCCCCTGGTGATGATGTAACCTAAAAGGTTGGGTGAAGTTTAAATGAGGAATGTTGAGAATGGAGGCCAGATCATATCGGGGATCATGATAAAGATTTGGCCCCCTGGTGATGATGTAACGCTTTTTGGAAAGAAAACACATATAAGCTAAAGCATCTTCCAAATCAGAGCCAGATTTATAGTAAAGAACTAAAAGAAAAGTAATAGCATTCATTGTTGAGTGAAGTAGCTTCCTAGTAGAGAGGTGTTTCATTGTTGCCGGTGGAAGGGTTATGTGATGAGGGAAGTGGGAATTCACAGCCAAATGTGCAGTTGGGGTGTGTAGATAGAAAAAAAACTTAAGTGTTTGCCACCAAAATTAAGTAGCATAGAGTGAGGAAAGACTTAAGATGGCATCAGCAATTATGAGTCATATGACTTTCTTGCAAATCCATCATGGATGAGATGAGTTTGGGATCAGGAATTAGGAATGGAAATTGGGGTATAAGAGGCGGGATAATGCATTATTGTGGATTCCTTATCCACTAGCCCCAGGGCTAGTGGATAAGAATCTTCTGCAATTAATAATGTCTGATCCCGGAAAAAAAAATTCCTGATCCCTAATTGCGGATCCCTGAACATTGATACCCCCTAATATGAGCAAGACATCATACATCTAGAGATCCATAACAATGTATATATATCACGAAATATAAAAAAAAATAATAGGGGGGGATGGGGGTGTCAGTTCTGCCAATGCTTTTTGGTACCCAAGTTGATGTCAACTTTTGGTTCTTACATGATTTTGGTAAAAATTGTAAGGATATACCCTTTCAATCCATGTTGGATGGTATCTCTGGAGCTTAACTAATTAACAATCCTCTTGAGACACATGCACCTGATAGGTGGTGTTGGCCGGGGTCATCTAGAAGAAGAAGGAAAAGAAGGAAGAAGAAGGAAGAATACGGAAGAAGAAGGAAAAGAAGGAAGAATAAGGAAGAAGAAGGAAGAAGAAGAAGGAAGAAGAAGGAAGAAGAAGGAAAAGAAGGAAAAGAAGGAAAAGAAGAAGGAAAAGAAGGAAGAAGAAGTAAAAGAAGGAAGAAGAAGAAGAAGAAGGAAGAAGAAGGAAAAAGAAGGAAGAAGAAGAAGGAAGAAGAAGGAAGAAGAAGGAAAAGAAGGAAAAGAAGGAAAAGAAGGAAAAGAAGGAAAAGAAGGAAAAGAAGGAAAAGAAGGAAAAGAAGGAAAAGAAGGAAAAGAAGGAAAAGAAGGAAAAGAAGGAAAAGAAGGAAAAGAAGGAAAAGAAGGAAAAGAAGGAAGAAGAAGGAAAAGAAGGAAAAGAAGGAAAAGAAGGAAAAGAAGGAAAAGAAGGAAAAGAAGGAAAAGAAGGAAAAGAAGGAAAAGAAGGAAGAAGAAGGAGAAGAAGGAAGAAGAAGGAGAAGAAGGAAGAAGAAGGAAGAAGAAGAAGGAAGAAGTAGGAAAAAGAAAGAAAAGAAGGAAAAAAAGGAAAAGAAGGAAAAGAAGGAAAAGAAGGAAAAGAAGGAAAAGAAGGAAAAGAAGGAAAAGAAGGAAAAGAAGGAAGAAGAAGGAAAAGAAGGAAAAGAAGGAAAAGAAGGAAAAGAAGGAAAAGAAGAAGGAAAAGAAGGAAGAAGAAGTAAAAGAAGGAAGAAGAAGAAGGAAGAAGAAGGAAAAAGAAGGAAGAAGAAGAAGGAAGAAGAAGGAAGAAGAAGGAAAAGAAGGAAAAGAAGGAAAAAGAAGGAAGAAGAAGAAGGAAGAAGAAGGAAGAAGAAGGAAAAGAAGGAAAAGAAGGAAAAGAAGGAAAAGAAGGAAAAGAAGGAAAAGAAGGAAAAGAAGGAAAAGTAGGAAAAGAAGGAAAAGAAGGAAAAGAAAGAAAAGAAGGAAAAGAAGGAAAAGAAGGAAAAGAAGGAAGAAGAAAGAAAAGAAGGAAAGAAATGGTAACAACAATTACCTAACAATAATTGAACTTGGGGAAGTTATAAAACTTATATAATGAGTTATTAAGGGGGGATGATATATGGTAAGTCTTTTATTCCCTCTAATTAAGCTACAAATACTAATATTAAATAATACTAATTCAACATTTATATATATATTTTATACTAGATTTCAAAGGCAAGAATGTGCCATAAGTAAAACTAATGAAAATATAATATTTTATATTAATAATAATATTAATCACCAAACAATATGGGGGGGAGGGGTGGGTGGACTTGCTAGCAAGTCTGCAACCTTGGACCCAAACTCACCACAGATTGAACACACATTGAGCTATTGATAAAGGAACCATCATAAAATCAGGGATGAACACCACTCAACAGAACTGTTTTAGGTAGGTTTTCAAGTAGAGTTCAGTCTGAGTTCCATCTGAGTTCAGGTTGAGGACTTGCTAGAAAGTCCACTCCCTCTATTGTTTAGTGAATGATAATAATAAAATAAAAAAATAAAGTAAAGTAAGTCATAATTACAAGTGGTGAGGCTACAGGGGGTTTTACCCAAGGCCTTTTTATAGGGAAGGGGCCCTCTGAAGCGCCACATTCATGTATATACAAAGTAAGATAAAATAAAAATAATATGTAACCAATTTTGAGTAAGTGTAATGGGAAACCCATGATACAATTAATTAAGACACATGAGTAAGAGCCTAAAATCCACTAATTTAATCCCAAACAGTTATAATAAAATTAGGGAGTAATTAAATTAGTTTGAGATACATAAAAAACAACTAATTTAATTTAAAAAATGTCTGATAACCCTTTATTTAAAAACCAATTTTAAGTGAAACATAAAAATGAACTATGTTAACACATAAAAATAGTGTAATTAATTAATTTAGTATAAAACATGAGTAATTAATTATTTTAACCACTTTTTATTAGTGTATGAATTATTTTCAGCCTAAATATCCTTAGGACTGAGTACTTCTTATGCTTAAAATAAGATAACCTTAAGTAAATTAAGCTTATATCTTAAAAATAAGGTTAAAATAATAATATATATTATTATATTATATATATATATAATTATTATTCTATTTTATAACTTATAGTAGTTTAAATAGCTTATCCATGGCCTAATAATACTTATTAAGGTGTTAATGGAGTTATAATATACTTATCTTAAGTGATATGAAGTAATTATTGACATACATAAGCTTATATGTATACATAAATCTCATATTCAATGAAATATGCAGTATATAATGTATATTTAGGTATATAAGTGGGTTTTAGCCCCTTAATAGCCTATAAACTTTGTTTTTCTGCTTATTTTAGGTCATATGGACAAAATCAGTAGACTCACAATGCCTAAAGAAGCATAGACACCTATATCAGGCGCATACACCCAGTTTGGACAACTTAATTTACTTCCTTGGATGGTTATTCACGGATTTATGGGTTGGAAGGACATTTCTGGGTTAATATGGATGCTTGGGGATGTTATTGGGGGCTCAGACATTTTATTTTTTTCCTTAATATGCTTTTGGTTTCATTAAATCTCTTTTTGATTGTTTATTTTACCTGTTTCTTCATGGTATCTGCTTTTATCTGGATTTTTTATTTATGGTATAGATCTGTGTTATTATTAATAGTGATGGAGGGTCCTTACTGGAGGTCTGGGTGTTGAAACTTCTTGAAGTGGACGCCATGGGGAGGTGATGGGCCCTCACAGTGCTGTAATTGCCGGGGATAGCAGTGACATCATCTGGATTGAAGGTCTGTGCACTCCAGTGGATTTGGGTATAAGTAAGAACAGATTTTGACGGTTATTTATCATCATTCACTTCTACAATTCAAACAAACACTACTATACAATTATTAGAATTCAGAAATATATTATAAAGCCATTATAAATTGATATTATCTTTATATAAGCTATAACTATATTTTTATACATCTATTTTCCACCACTAGCATGCATTAAAATCCAAGTATTGTGAGTTTTATTTGAGTATAAATATTTTATTAGCCTTCCCCTGAGGTTTAATCACTAAATCATTTATAAATAAGTAGTAGGACCATAAATAAACACTATTATATCATACTTATATACTAGAATATACTGACAATTGGGGGTCTTTCCTTATATTTTACTTATTATTTAGTATAAGCCTTGGGACGTGATTTTTACTTTATTACAGCTCAAAATAACCAAATATTTGGGTCTGCTGCATATTAGTGGGTCATCATAACTCAGTGATTGCGGAAAAGAACCCTTAAAATAATTGTACTAGTTTTTTATCATAAAAATTAGGTATTTACAGTAGTAACTGTACCCAATATAAACCCAATTTCACTTGGTATTTGGACACCAATATAAAACCCAATTAAATTGGTATTTGGTTGAAGCTTGGTAAGCTACTTATTCACCCTTATAAAGGTCTAGTTGAACTTATTATTATATTTTTAACAGATTTTTTCGAATTTTTCTTATAATTTATTTAAATAAATAAAGATATAAATTCAGGGTAAGCTCCATTGCTTTTTTATTAGTAATATAATTGCTAATATCTTTTTTCTACTAATTCCATAGAGTTTTTCCTTTTTGTAGACATAAAATATTGTCATTCTTAACAATATGAGTGCTTTCCAGGACAGTGTAAGTGAAAAGCCTGCTTATAATACCAGGTCTAAAGCTAACAAAAACTTTCCAGGACATCACCATGGAGGGTCAACAATACCCCCAGGCAGAAAGCATGAGTATAGAAGAAAAGGATGCCCTCTTAAAAAAGATAACTATAAAAAAGATGTCTCCTCCTCTTCAGGATCAACTGTCCCACCTGGCCAAACAGGTTCTGAAGTTGGAAGAATCCAAATCACTCATGTTCAAAGAGGTAGAGCAATTGCAAAACAATTGCAAGGTAGGGTTTCAGCAGATGAATCAGGCATTGGCAGAGTTAAAGGGAGGCCAGCCCATTCAGTCAAATCAGCAACCCCCTACCCAAGGCGGGTCAACTCACTCCCAGGAGAAAATCCTGGTAGACAAATGGAAATGGGACTGGTTTCATCAACAGTGGACAAGCCACAGTTGCAACAGGGATCCACCACCTCATCTGACTTATTCAGCTCACCCTTAAAAAGGAAAAAAGCGCCAAAAATCAGGACTGGCATCTATCCCATGGTAAGTAGATTACCCTCTCAGATTGAACATAATACTGATAATTACAATATAGGTAATTCTATTGATGTTAAATCTGTGCAGAAAATAGAGGAGGATTTAAGAAATTTAGGTTTTAGAGTAGATACACCTGACTTGTCTTTTGTCCACAATAACAGTACTATTTATAATGATAATACAGTTAATCCTCAGTTTCCACCACCTACTAGTGAGATGAGAAGTTCACAGGAAAGTGAGAGAATTGAAAAGGAAGACATGGAATATTTTAACAATAATCTAACTGTCCATAGAATTGTTTCAGCATTGTGGAATAGAATGACTGATTGTGAGGAACAGACAGTTAAGCTCACTAGTGATACAATTTCATCCTTGACATTAAACATTTCTCAATTAGCAACACGTAACAAAGAATTAGAGAAAGAACATTTGTCTCTAACTCTTAAATATGATTCATTGAGTAATAAATATAATGAACTTTCAAACAAATTCTGTGAGTTAGAAAAATTATATGAAACACATTTATTGAAAACTGAATCAAGAACAAAGTTATCTTTTGCCCATACAAATCAAAGTGTCTCTGAAATGCTACAAAGATTAACTAAAGTTGAGATTGAAACTTCCAATCTACTAATGAACCAGGATAATCATAAGTATAATCAATATAATAATAATACTTTCATTGGCAAAAGTGAATCTCATTCCTTCCCTGTACCGCCACAATTAAAACCATATGGTGGTAGTGTCAAATCTGAAAATGTAAGTCACGAATCCGTACAGGAGGAAATACAAGACCATTTATCAAAAGTGAATGAGTTGTTGAATTTACCTAAGATTATTGAGATAAAATCCAATCAGAAAAACTGGCCTAAGATAGATCAGTACCCAACTTATGATGGGGAAGCCAGCTCTGATTGGCAACATTTTATTCAAAGACTTGACAACTTGAAATTCTCATATAAGTTACCAGATGAGGAAATAACATCAAAATTAATTTCTTTATTTAAGGATGTTGCTTTATTATGGTTTGAAGCTGTCTTGAGTGAGGGTAAAGATTACTCTTGGGCTGAATGGAAACAACTTATTGAAAAACAATTTGGAGGTTCTAAATTCAGGCTTACTCAGCAGAGACTTTATGAGAAGACTAGGTATAATCCGTTGAATGGTGACAAACCTATGGTATTTTTAATGAATTTAAATAAAATATTAAAAGCCATTGAGCCTCATATGGATTTTAACTTATGGAAAGATAAGATAATATATAAATTACCTATATCTGTCAGGGATATTGTTGTAGCTAGAACATTAAATGTTACTGAATATTCTGATTTTATTAATATTTGCAATGAAATATTATTAAACCATAAGTATGAATCAAGGTATTCCACTTATAAACAAAATGTTGAACTTGTAAAAATTCAGAATTCAAAAACACTTTAGGAGAAGCAGAAAAAACCTACTGCACCTGTAGTACCTAAAAAGTATGAAACAAATACTTGTTATAAGTGTAACAAACCTTGGGTAAAAGGTCACAAATGTGAGAAAAACATAAATATTGTTGAAAATCAATGTGAATCTGAAACTGAAACTGAAAAAAGTAAAGAATCAAGTGATTATGACAGCAATATCTCATATAGTGATGAAAATGAAGTCTGTATGTTGGAAGATGATTTGTCCATCTTTGAAAATCCAATATTAAATATGGACTCAAATGAATCTTTAATGAATTTTGAGGATGCTGAAATCATTAAGGATATACAAGCTGATAACTTTAGAATGACACCTATCACGGTTCCAGCTATCATTTCTGGTGAAAATGTTAATATAGTACTGGACACAGGAGCTGCTGGTTCTGTTGTTTTCACTAATACATTACAGAAAATTGATAGTGAATATAAGTTTAAGCTTGAACCACTTCAAAATAAAAATTGGAGAGGTTTTAGATCAGTGCTACACCCCATTGGTAAATACAAAGCTGCTGTTTTCTTTAAACACCAACATGGTTATGTAAGGGTAACTTGTGACTTTGTAGTAATGGATAATACTAGCTGTAGTAACTGTTTTATCATTGGAAATGATATTCTGACTAAATTTGGTGTGAAACTAGACCCTGCTAATAACAATTTTACAATGGGCATGAATGGTAAAAGGAAATTTAAAATAAATTCTTTTAACACAGTCTTACACATTGAGTCAGTAACAAATTCCCCGTGTAAAGGAAGAGAATCCAATGAGATGGAACTTCTGGAAACAGAAATTTCAAAAGCATCATTTGGCACTCAGATAAGTAAAGCTGAGAAAAATAATATTTTGGAATTAATTAAAGCATTTCCAATGGCTTTTGCACATGGTACCAATGAACTTGGCCTTCTAAAAGATCATGAAATGAAGATTAGTTTAACCTGTGATATGGATAATATTCCTGCTAGTCTTAAAAAGAAACCATACCCTGCTTTACCAATGAAGAGGAAAGACATAGAGGATAATATTAAGATGTTATTGAATATGAACATTCTTGAGAAAGTTGAAACTACACCCAAATATTGTGTAATATCACCAGTGCTAATTTATTATGAACAAGATAAAGCAAGACTGTGCAGTGATTATAGAGCATTAAATACATTTACAGTAGATGATATTTATCCCTTGCCAAGGATTGCCTCTATACATGCTACACTTAAAGGTGCTAAATATATAAGTTGCCTAGATGGAAATAAAGGGTACCACCGAATTCCTGTTGAAAAGAATTCACAGAACTTTTTGTTGATAACAACACACATGGGAATTTATAAGTATGTCAGAATGCCATTTGGACTAAAAAATGCTCCATCAGTATTTCAGAAGTTAATGGATATAACATTCCATAATGAAATGATTGAAGGATGGTTAATGGTATACATTGATGACATCATAGTGTTCTCTAAAACTTATGATGAGCACTTAATCCATTTAAGGAAAGTATTTCAATAAATGGATGAAATAAAAATGACCCTTGCATTGAAAAAATGTAAATTTGGGTTTGAATATTTAAAAGTGCTTGGTCATATTGTATCTGGCTTACAAATATGTGTAGACCAAAATAAAGTGGCTGCAATAAAGAATATTGGTATTCCTCAAAATGTAAAGGATGTACAATCTTTTCTTGGAATGTGTGGTTACTATAGACAATATATAAAAAACTACCAATCAATTGCTGCACCATTGACCACACTGATAAAGAAATCAGAATCTTTCATTTGGAAAAATGAAAGACAACAGGCTTTTGATAAGTTGAAAGAATGTTTAATGACAGCTCCTATCTTGGAATTACCAGATTTCCAATTACCTTTTGTATTATATACAGATGCAAGTTTTATTGGACTGGGTGCTGCTTTGCATCAAAAACAACTTATTGAAGGAAAAATGTCAGAAGTAGTAATCTGCTATATTTCACGTACTCTGAGAAGTAGTGAATTGAAATATGGTGCTACTCAACTTGAATGTTTGGCAGTAGTATGGGCTCTTGAGAAGCTACATTATTACCTTGAAGACCAAAAATTTGAGTTAATAACTGACTGTAGTGCAGTTAAGTCACTCTTAAACATGAAAACTCCTAATAGACACATGTTTAGATGGCAATTAGCTGTACAAGAATACAGAGGCCGGATGACTATTACACATAGAGCAGGAACCTTGCACTCTAATGTAGATCTGTTATCTAGAGTACCTCTGCCTAATAATGATGATAATCCTGCTTATGTTCCTGAGTCAGAGATTATTAACATTTATGGCATTTGTATTGTAGATCTTGAGGATGAATTTATGCAATCAATTCTTGATAATTATAATTCAGATCCTGCCTTGAGTAAACTCACTACAATATTAAATGATCCATCTAATGCTTCCATGAATGTTTTAATAAAAACATTACCAAATAAGTATAAAGAGGCATTAGAAAAAGGAAAATTTTTCATTGAGGATGGTTTTATATATTACAGGAAAAAATTAAGTAATGTAATTGTAATTCCTCCTTCAATGAAGGAGTTAATGTTAAGTATATGTCATGATGATATATTAGCAGGTCATTTTGACTACCATAAAACATTAACCAGAGTAAAAAACACAGCTTGGTGGATTAACATGTCTGAGGATGTTCAGAAATATGTTGAAACATGCAATTCTTGTCAAAAATCTAAAAGATTAACAGGCAAAAGAGCTGGTTTATTACAACAAATTGAGCAACCAAAAGCTCCATGGGAAATCATTAACATGGACTTTGTAACAGGTTTTCCAATAGCAGGGAATAAGAGTTATAACTCCTGCTGGGTAATTGTAGATAGATTTACAAAGATGTGTAAATTTATTCCTACCCACAAAGAGGTTTCTGAAAAGGACTTAGCTTTTTTATGGTGGACACAAATGTTAAATATAGCAGGTTTCCCCAAAGCAATAGTTTCTGACAGAGATCCTAAATTTACTTCTGAGTTCTGGACGTCACTTATGGATGTTTCAGGGTGTCAATTAAAACTTTCTACAGCACACCATCCACAGACTGATGGGCTAGCAGAAAGAATGATACAAACTTTAGAAGATATGATAAGAAGATATTGTGCTTTTGGTCTTAATTTTAAAGACAATGACAAATTCACGCATGATTGGGTAACCCTTATCCCAGATTTAGAATTTGCATACAATAGTACAGTACATTCTGTCACTGGCAAGAAGCCATTTGAGTTATGGTTGGGTTATGTACCTAATACCCCTGCTAAAACTCTTAATAAGTTACCTAGATTGGATATCCATCCAGGTACTAAATCTTTTCTTCAGATGCAGGAATTATGCAGAAAACATGCTCAAGAATGTATAAATAAGGCGTTTGAGTATGAAAAGAAAAGATGAGATAAAGCCCATAAAGAAAAAATGTTCAAAGAGGGTGATTAAGTCCTTATTTCAACACTACATTTCAATTTAAATGGTAATGTTAAATTGAAGGATCCATTCATTGGACCATTTGTAGTTAAAAAGATGGTTGGTAATAATGCTGTTGATGTTATTCTATATGCACCATATGATAGAAAACATCCAGTATTTCCTATTTCTCTTATAAAACCATACCATTCCAATCATACTGCTCTATTTCCAAGAAGATCAGGAAGGCATAAGCAGCAACCTGAAGAAATAGTTGAAAAGGCAGAAATTGAAAAGATACTTAAAAAGAGACACCTTACAAAAGAAAAGGGAGTTGAGTATCTATTAAGATTTAAAAATAAATCAAGTGAATATGACCAGTGGATTCAAGAAAATGAAATCTCTGATCTTAAAAATCTCTTGAAAAAATTTAAATCTAAATAATACTGTTTATTCAGTATATGTATTATAAAAATTATTCTTTATTTTTTATTTTTTATTTCACTCCTTAGTTTTAATTAAAATGTCTTAACATTTTTTTTATTGTTTTTTTTGGGGTGAGGGAGTGTCAGCCTATATATCCTTAGGACTGAGTACTTCTTATGCTTAAAATAAGATAACCTTAAGTAAATTAAGCTTATATCTTAAAAATAAGGTTAAAATAATAATATATATTATTATATTATATATATATAATTATTATTCTATTATATAACTTATAGTAGTTTAAATAGCTTATCCATGGCCTAATAATACTTATTAAGGTGTTAATGGAGTCATAATATACTTATCTTAAGTGATATGAAGTAATTATTGACATACATAAGCTTATATGTATACATAAATCTCATATTCAATGAAATATGCAGTATATAATGTATATTTAGGTATATAAGTGGGTTTTAGCCCCTTAATAGCCTATAACCTTTGTTTTTCTGCTTATTTTAGGTCATATGGACAAAATCAGTGGACTCACAATGCCTACAGAAGTATAGACACCTATATCAGGCGCATACACCCAGTTTGGACAACTTAATTTACTTCCTTGGATGGTTATTCACGGATTTATGGGTTGGAAGGACATTTCTGGGTTAATATGGATGCTTGGGGATGTTATTGGGGGCTTGGACATTTTATTTGTTTCCTTTATATGCTTTTTGTTTCATTAAATCTCTTTCTGATTGTTTATTTTACCTGTTTCTTCATGGTATCCGCTTTTATCTGGATTTTCTATTTATGGTATAGATCTGTGTTATTATTAATAGTGATGGAGGGTCCTTACTGGAGGTCTGGGTGTTGAAACTGCTTGAAGTGGACGCCATGGGGAGGTGATGGGCCCTCAAAGTGCTGTAATTGCCGGGGATAGCAGTGACATCATCTGGATTGAAGGTCTGTGCACTCCAGTGGATTTGGGTATAAGTAAGAACAGATTTTGACGGTTATTTATCATCATTCACTTTTACAATTCAAACAAACACTACTATACAATTATTAGCATTCAGAAATATATTATAAAGCCATTATAAATTGATATTATCTTTATATAAGCTATAACTATATTTTTATACATCTATTTTCCACCACTAGCATGCATTAAAATCCAAGTATTGTGAGTTTTATTTGAGTATAAATATTTTATTAGCCTTCCCCTGAGGTTTAATCACTAAATCATTTATAAATCAGTAGTAGGACCATAAATAAACACTATTATATCATACTTATATACTAGACTATACTGACATTTATTTTAAGTTAAAACAAGGACTTATTTTAACAAAATTACTAATTTTTAAAATAAAGCATTATTAATTTATTTAATAAAATGTTTTAACTTGTTTAATTCTTTGATGACACAATTGTGAGTCTAAAAAGTGCCCAAATTTTTATTTAATAAGATATGAAAGGTTTTATTGAATATATACATTTAATTAATTAATTTAATTACATTATAAGTCAATTTTACACTTATAATTATAATATATGTTTATAATTAATTAATCATTCATTTATAATTATTAAATACATAAAAATGCGCCATATTTTATAGAATATAAAATATATCATGCTTACTTGTACTCACTCTCTCAAACCACTTGATTTAAGGGAGACCAAACATTAAATTCAATCTGTTGAGGATATTACCCAGGACTTTGAGGACTCCAGTGAAGAAGATGAAGGAGAGGATACCATGCTAAAGGCACCATCAGCCCCAGCTGCTGGACCTTCAGGCCAACCTTCAAATCCTGGCCCAACTGCTTTATTTGAGGAATTTATGAAACTCCTGGCTAAAACCATTACTAATCCTGCCCCATCTGAAGGATCTAAATTTAAAACTCTTTCAATGAAGTCTCCAGAAAAATTTGATGGAGAGCATCCTGACATATTATTTCCCTTCTTGCAAACATGAAAGCTACTTTTCCACAATGACCCTTGAACTTTCAGTACAGATTGTTTCAAGTTCATTTATGCCTCTTCTTATTCATTGGGGAAGGCGTCACAGTGGTTTGATCCTTATTTGCTCATGCTTTCCTTGAACAAACCTCATTTACTTATTAATAATTGGGAAAAGTTTGAAGACCAAGTTTTTACATTGTTTGGTGACCCTAATGAAACTGAAAATGTGGAGATGGAACTTGATTTCCTTTGCATGAACGATAATGGTAAAGATTCTGAGTATATCTCAAATTTAAGGGATTTGCAAACCGTAGTTAGTTGGAATGATGTTGCTTTCAAATATCATTTCAAAAAGAGACTTCCTTTGAGGATTCTGGATTAATTGAAACTTCATGGGTGTAAAATGGTGAGCTTTACAGACTTAATGGATAGGACACTTGAAATCAATGGCAGGCATCAAGGACATCTTCAACAAAGGCGTCATGCACAAAAATTTCATGGTTCCAATTTCAAATCTGGGCCTCCTTCAAACAATAAATCTTGACCAGCCCAATGGACCCAATCTAAACCCAAAACCTCAACTCCCAGTGATATCAGTAAAGTATTGGATCCAAAAGGAGAATTAAAGGAAGCTGAAAAGAAAAGACAGGCAGATAATGAGTTATGTATGTATTGTGGGGTTAAAAACAAGTTAGAAGATTGTGCAAAATTGAAGGAAAGGGAAGGTAAAATTTTTAAGTCAAAAAAACTAGAGGATAGTTTACTTGTGTGCAAAGCAAACTATTTTATTTCTCCCTGTGCACATAATCTCCATGTCTTAAAGACTGGAGTTGCCATTAATTGTTTGAGATTTATTCTTTTTAAGGAGAATATACCCTTCAGTTGTCTCATTGACTCTGGAGCTTCAATTTCATTTATCAGTTTATCTTTTGGCAAAAAACTTAAGCTGAAATTTATAGATATCAATTGAACTCCAATTTATTTTGTTGAATCAGAGGAACCCAAGTATTGGGTTAGTAAGAAGTTTTTATGGGTTTTCAACTTTCCAAATTTCCCCTCCTTTAAGTGGGAATTAATAGTTTTGGATGCCCCAAGGATGGAAAATACTATTCTTTGCCATGACTTTTTAATGCACTGGAATCCTGACATTGATTGGTCAGAGGGATTGATCACCCCTTTTTATAAGTATATTTCTGATTCTTCAATGCAGGTTAATAGGGAGTTAAACAACCTGCCTGACCAAGTCATGCTAGAGGACATATCTCTTCCAGATGATTTGCAACCATCTGATTTTTCTCTAAATGAGCATTTGGATAACCTTTCTAGCTTGGTTACTTCACTTGAAGAAGGTTTCAACAGCCTTGAGGTAAGCAATTCTTGCTCTCTAAATTCAGGTCTACCCTTGACAGACTCCTTCGACAATGCAGAGGACAGCCAAATAAATATTGAAGCCATTAAATCAACTCTACTGGAAGTTTATCATGACTTCCTCAACATATTTTCAGTCTCTAAGGTGGACAAGCTACCACCTCATCAACCCTATGATCATCAAATAGAGTTAGTAGGTCCAGTACCTTCTGCAAGTTCTGTCTACTACCTATCAAAGGATGAGTCTCAAGTCCTTTGAGACTACATTGCAGAGAATGTGGCGAAATTTTCATTCAAGCTATTAAGTCTCCAACAAGCTCTCCAGTTATTTTTGTGAAGAAAAAAGATGGAAGTCTTAGGTTGTGCGTTGATTATAGAAAAATCAACACAGTGACTAAGAAGAGCGCATATCCATTTCCTCCTATGTCTTTACTTCTTACTTTGTTTAGTGGTGCTTAATTCTTCTCTAAAATTGATTTAAGAGGCACTTGCAACCTTATACATATTTCTTAAGGCCATGAGCCTTTAACGGAAATGCAGACTAGGTTTGGTAGTTTTGAATATTTAGTTATGCCTTTTGGATTATGTAATGCACCCTCAACTTTTCAAACTTTTGTCTATGATATCTTTCATGATGTTGTCAAAAAAATTGTCTTCATCTATTTAGATGATATTTTAATCTTTTCAGAGACCCTTGAGGAACATATTAAACATGTCCGACAGGTTCTCAATTTTCTTTGAGAGCATGGTCTCTAGGACAAGCACACTAAGTGAAGATTCTACCTAAAATCTATTGAATTTCTAGGTTTTAAATTATCCACTGATGGCCTTTTCATGGATGAAAAAAAGGTTAAAAAAATATTGGAATGGCCAGAGTGAAAATATGTAAAATCCTTACAATGGTTTTTAGGTTTTGAAAATTTCTATAGAAGATTTATTAAAGATTATTCTAAAACTATTACAAATCTCACTTCTCTTCTTAGAAAAGATATTCCCTTTGTTTTCAAAAATACAGTGCAAAAGGAATTTGAAGCATTGAAGTCTGCATTCACCACAGCTCCAATTCTTTGACATTTCAATCCCTCTGCTTTGACAATTGTTGAGACAGATGCTAGTGATTATGCTATTGCAGGGTTTATATCCCAGTCAAATCCTGAAACAAAATTGTTTCATCCTGTTGTGTTTGAATCATAAAAATTGCTCACAGCAGAGTTAAATTAAAAAATTAATGTTAAAGAGTTACTTGCTATTTTTTATTGTCTCAAAAAATGGTGTTCTTTTCTTCTCAGCCTTAATAGTTCTTTATAAATTTTAATGGATTATAATGCTTTAAAATATGTTATGTCTTCCAAAATCTTTACACAAGATCAAGCCAGATGGGCTGAATTCTTATCTGAATTTTATTTCACTATTACCTATTGCCCTGGAAAAAATTAAATAGTTGCAGACATATTTTCACGTCAGGACAATGTTTACCCAGAGTGGGGGGAGGCATTGGCTAACAAGAACCCAGCAAATGTAAAATCAATTTTCAACAAATCAATGCTAACAACTCATCAACTCAATACAATGACAACTCAAACAATTAAAGATCCACTATCCAACATTGAAGAAGCTCAATCTAAATATGATTATTGTGTGGGGGTAAAAGACAAAATACTCTCAAGGAAAGGGGCCAAAAGATTGGGTATCAAATCAGGTCTATTAGTCTTCAAATGTAGAGTAGTCATACCTGACAATAAGGATATAAAATTATGGATTTTTAATAACAGACATGATTTTCCATTATCTGGTCATTTTGGGGTTGATAAAATCTACCTGTTAATAGCAAGTGATTGCTTCTGGCCAGGAATGACTAGAGAAATCAAGGCCTATATTAAATCCTGTTATGAATGTAATAGGAACAAGGTACCTTGACATAGGAAGTATGGGTTGCTTCAACCACTTCCAGTTCGCTCTAAACCTTGGGATACCATTTTGATGGATTTCATTTCTCAATTACCTTGATCAGATAATTTTGGTAGTATACTAGTTATAGTTAATATTTTTTTTAAATATCTATTTTTATTAAAACTGTTACTACTGCGACAGCAGAGGATTTGGAAAAATTATTTCTAGATGAATGTATTCTCTAAACATGGATCACCCAATGATATTATTTCGGATAGAGGTTCTTTGTTCGTTTCTACTTTCTGGACTCAATTATGTTGACAATTAAATATTATGAGGAATCTTTCTACTGCTTATAATCATGAAAATGATAGGAAAACCAAAAAAGTCAATAAATTCCTCAAAAAATATCTTCAAATGTATGTTAATTATCAACAAGACTATTGGACCACATGGTTACCATTGGCCAAATTCGCTTATAAAAACTTGACACATTCTATGACAAAACAATCTCCCTTAAAAACTATCTATGGATGACATCCTCAATTTAATCTGATTCATGTAGGAATAAATCATCCTGCTGAAAATTATCTTTGAACGATTTTATGACTTCAAGGAAAACTTTAATCTAACCTGGAAGGGGAAAATTGAAGGTATAAGGAACAGGCCAATAAACATCAACAATTTTCTCCACTCTTTAAACCAGGCAAAAAAATATGGCTAGATGCAAAAAATATTCAAAAAACTCAACCATCTAGGAATCTATCTGAGAGATGCTTGGGTCCATTTGAAATTGATGCTGAAATCTCTAAAAATGCATTTTGACTCAAGCTACCTCCAAAGTGGAAATCAATTCATCCTTTTTTCACATAACTCTCTTGGAACTGGCTCAAAAAATAAACCCGGGTAAGAAACATCCTCCTCTGGAACCAGTTGAATTAGAAGGTCATCTAGAGTGAGAAGTAAGCCAGATACTTGATTCAAGAAGGCGCAAAGAAAGTTTCAATATCTCATGGAATGGGAAGGCTACCTCAATGACACTGATAAAGCATCATGGGAACCAGCCATTAACATTTCTAATGCTCCTGAACTTATCATATCTTTTCATTTAAAATATCCTTTCAAAGCCTAAACCTTAAAATTACTTTTGTTTTTCTTTCTTTCTTTCTCTGTTCTTTTTTCATCTCCTTCTTCTTTTTTTTTTCCTAAGACTCAAAATCTTAAATCCTTATAATTTTCTTTCAAATTTAAAATTTAAAACTTCATAATCATTTAAATCTTAGATTTGTTTATCTATTTTTTCAATTTTTCCCATATATTTCTTTAAAATAAATTGAAAACTTTAAATAAAATAAAAATAAAAATAAAAATAAAAATAAAAATAAAAATAAAAATAAAAATAAAAATAAAAATAAAAATAAAAATAAAAATAAAAATAAAAATAAAAATAAAAATAAAAATAAAAATAAAAATAAAAATAAAAATAAAAATAAAAATAAAAATAAAAATAAAAATAAAAATAAAAATAAAAATAAAAATAAAAATAAAAATAAAAATAAAAATAAAAATAAAAATAAAAATAAAAATAAAAATAAAAATAAAAATAAAAATAAAAATAAAAATAAAAATAAAAATAAAAATAAAAATAAAATAAAATATAAATTAAATTAAATTAAATTAAAAATATAAAGAATATAAAATAAAATAACATTACATAAAATAAAATAAAATAAAATCCCAAACTAATTACAACACATATTAAAATAAATTTATTCTTCCTTATAAAAATTATTTCTTTATATTTCAATTATTATATTCTTCCCCTATTATCTTTTTTATTTTTATTAACCTTAAAATTCTTTTCTGTTTCATAATAAAAACTCAAACTATCAAAAAACTCAAACAATCAAGACAACTTTCTCCAACAATCAACCTCAAATCAAATTTCTCTTAAAAATTCTAAAATTTTCTTCTTTCTTTTCTCAAAATTTTCTTTCTTAAATAAATTTTCTTTTTTCTTTCTTTCATTCTCTTTACATAATACATCAAACAAATAAAAAAATAACAAAATAAAATAATATTCAAGATAAAACTATATACAAAAAAAAATAAAATTTTTTTGTTTCTACTTTAAATTTTTTTTCTCTTTTTCTTTTACTAAACTATTTTTTCTTCTAGTTTACTTCAAAGCAAATTTTAAATCTTCTCCATAACTTTCCAAATTCCCTTATGACTCTTTTCAAATACCTCATCACCTTTAGAAAAAACCACCTCCCAAATATCCAACAATTCCTTGGCTATATCATACAAAGCCAAATCCAAAATTTTCACAAGCTCTTTACATAAATCCTTGATGAATGGCCTTTGATGGGTTCAACAGCGTTTCTTGGACAATAATTGATCCAAGACTTCAACCTCTAAGTTAGTTTCCTCAGTGTTCAACAGGGCACTCTCTATCAGCTGTTCAACCTCAGTGGGAACCTCAGGGACTGGCCCACTGGTCAACACTACAGGTAACTATTCTGTGGTCTCCACACTTTAAAAACAAAAAAATTAGTTACCATCAAAGTAATAAAATTTAAAATTAAATCACTTACTCAAAAATCAGGATCAACTTTGAGGAATAATGGTTTCTTATCTACCACCTCTACTTCATCTTCATCATCATCTTCAATGATCAGTTGTTGCTTTTTTGATGTGGTGGATTCATTCCCTAATCTCTCTGAAGCATCTTTGACACTCTTTTCTACTTCTTCATCCACCATCCTTTGCTTCCCTGAAGCTACATCTGTAGCCCAACCAGATATCTCCAATCTCTCCTCCTGAATGAATCCCTCAAATTCATCCATGGCCAAATCACTAGTAGTGGGCACGTCCCAGAAATCTTTGACATTGGCCTTTGTGTTGGTGATCAACCAAAATTTGGTAGCAGTAAATGGCTTGGCCTTATTTTTTATAGCCAGTGCGTTACATTCCACTTGATGCCATTGACAAAACTTGCACTTCTTGAGAGGACCCCAAGACACCATACTATCCATGCAAAATAAATCCATGGCCACACAGGCTGTGCATTAAGTTTTGAATTGCCAAGTGGGAAGTCCCCCATCAGCTTGTAGGTGAGGAAGAGTAGGGGTAGGATCAGTGTGTTCAGGCATTGGAATTTAAATAAGATTTAGTTCATGTATGGCGCTTTTGTAAAGTGTTAAAGCTAGTAATGATTAGTGGATAATACCTGTTCTCATAATCTGTGAAGGGAAAGACTTTGGTCTTTGGTATAAAGCCAATGAATAAATTATTAATGTGCAACTTATTCAAATAAATGAGCCAGTTATACCTGTAAATAGGACAGACTCTGTCAGCCAGGCTATTCCAGGAGCCCAGTAAATGATATGTTAACTTATAGGACCTGAAAGAGGGCGTAAGAATTGTATTTAATGTATATAAATTAATTATTTTTTGCATAATAAAATTATATAAGTATCTTATTACATATAAGTGTTATATTAATTTTATTGTTTATATAAATTTTTTATACATTTAAATTAAACATAATATATTTTATATTCTACAAAAAATAGGGGGTGTCAGTTCTGGCAAATCCGCACTTAACTTAAGTGCGGATTTCAAACCAAATCAGCACTTAAATTTTGCAAAAAAGTCACTTATTTCAAAAAAGGGTGTCAGTTATGACCTCAAATCAGCACTTTTTTCCCGTTTTTTTTCACAACCACATTTTGGCCACAAAACATCCCTTCCTTTCTTACCCCATCCCTGTCACATGTGACACACTGACCTTCCTCGCTACCTACCCATCAATCCTCGGCACACACCCCTTCCTGACATTTTCAATATTTTGACCAGGCATGTTTACATTCTTTTTTACTTATTTCTTCTACTTCTTAATCTTTTTTCTATGGGTGTCAGTTCTGACCTAAAATCAGCACTTTTTTTGTGATTTTTTTTTCAAAACCACATGTTGGCCACATCATCCCTTTCTTTCCCATACCATTTTGTACTCTCCAAATGTCCTCTTTGTGTACTTCATTCACTTGGGTTGGTATTTTTGGTTTGTTGCATATTCATTTTTTTTGGAATTTACGGTGAATTTTTTTTTTGGATGGCTCATTGGTTTTCTTTCACCAGCTCAACATGAAATTGCCTATTTTCTGAAATCGCATATTTTGTCAGTGATTTTTTTTTTCATTCATCCCTCATATCCTTTCCCTATTCTCCTCCAACATCCCTCAAACAATTTGGTTTAATTCATTTTGTCATCTCATCTCTCCAGGTAAGTCACTTTATTCTTTTTTTATTTGATTTTTTGATTACTAATTATAATTTTTTTTTGTTTTTTTCTGTTTATTTTATTTTTTTTATCTAAATTTTTTTTGTAAGTGGTTATTTTGGATTTCAATGTTATAATTAACCTTTTTTTTCTCTCCCTCTTTACTTTCTTTTTTAGCTCCATCACCCTACTCTTCATCCCTCCTTGGCATGGTCATTATCCCCCCTTTCCCTTATTTCACTTTTTTTTGGCTCCATTTCATTGAAACACATACATTGCACATTCTTTATGCATTTCACTTACTCCATATTCAATTTCCCTACAATTCCAACATCAATCTTTCTCACTCTATTTTTCCTACTTTTCAATCAAGGTAAGTTTCATCTCCTTTTTTTCATGCCTATATGATATCTCATTCCTTTTATGAAAAGTTCATACTTAAATATATGTATGACTCTTATCTGGATAACAGTGAACTTATAAAACTCCTTTTGATCTCATCTTCATTACCACTTTTCAAGTTTTTGTAAAATTTTGAAAATCAGACTCGGAATTAGGGTTAGGTTTATTCAAATCTAATGTTCTTTTTACTGAAGATTCTCCTGAAGGCTACCTTTCATTTCCCACAAACAGATTTGAATTTGATCCAGTGGTTGCTGAGATATTGACCATTAAAGTTGAGCCTTTTTTTTCCCAATTTAAATTTTTATTTCATTTTTTTATGTAACAAATTAGGGTTAGGTTTATTTAAATCACATGTCCTTTAACTGAAGATTCTACTAAAGCATATCTTTCATTTCCCTCAAACAGGTTTGAATTAGGTTCAGTGGTTGCTGAGATTTTGACCTTTGAAGTTGAGCCTTTTTTCCGAATTTCACTTGTCTTATTTCACATTTTTATATTGCATATTTAGAGGATAAGGATTCTGAAACTCTTATATGATTATTATCTAGGCATTTCAATTATATAGGCATGTATTCGTTGCTCAAGAATATCACTAAAGCTCAAAAAGATGAAGATTTTTGCTTATGGGACACTCTACCTTCCTTTAACTCTTTTCTTGCTCTTCGACTCAAAAAGCACTGTAATAAAGCATTTGAAAAAAATCATGAACTTGCAACCAAAGTTGGAATACCGAATTGGTGTGACTACGAATGGGAAGATATCAGCCACAAATATCTTTTATTTTCTAATGTTATTATCACTTATTCTGGATTTCACAATAAAATTCACACTGATACCAAGGACACCAGTTTTCTTACTTTTGGTATATTCTCATATATCAAACCGATTACTGGCCAACCAATACCATCTCCAGCTAAAATCAAATGACATGGTTTATATTTTCCAGACCACCGGTGCATCATTGATTTTGGTTTGGGAAATGGTATCATCGAAACTATTTGGAATTCTTCTAAGGATAATCATCAAACAACCAAAGCTCTTCCTGGTTTGGAATCCTGTCAACATTTAACACATTTTGGTTGCTCATTTCAAATCAGTCATAAGTTGATTCAAAGAATCAATAACGTAATGAAAGAAGGTAAAGTTAATCGATTTAAAAAAACTTTATTTAGATCCAAAAAGTATGGGGATTAGAGTTGTCATCAAAAATTTTATATTTTTTCGTAAATTTTTAATAAATATTTTTTATGTATCAATTTCCTCAACTAAAGTAATGGGCCCACGACCTTGTGTTGTATAAATGGTAATCATGATAACATTTATTTGTTTCATGGGGCTCCTCTAGCCTATACCTGTGGAAAGTCCCAAACTTTTGTTTCTAGATTTGATCTGCATTTTGGCTTAAGGGATTGTCATTACTTTAAACTAGGGAAATTGATATATATTAGATATTTATTTAATAATTTACGTAATTATATTAAATTTAGATGACTTCCACCACTTACTTCAATAAAATTCAGGGGGGGTATTGCCAAATTTTCAAATCTGACATGTGAAATTGATGACTTAGAAAAATTTTGGTGATATCAACCCCTTGCTTCAATAAAATGCAGGGGAAAGTATTGCCAATTTTTTAAAACAGATATAGAATTTTTTTGACTTGTAAATATTTTGGTGAAAATTTTTGACGAGAATGTGAAAGTAATTGTTTCCACCTTGAGCAGGTTTCTGGCTCAAAGGAATAGCAGTACCATCAACAAAACCAATACATCCTGGGAAGCCCTCTGCTTGCATAACCTGAGATGATTCAAGTCGCTCTTCTTTTGTTGGCCAGGTGAGAAGTTGAGATTACAAGGAGTTGATGGCAGTGATACATTGTTTGGTATAAGTGTTAATTGAGCCATACCCTAAATCAAAGACATTTTCTAAACGTTTCAAAGCAGCTCCATTACCATTTGAACCCAAATGACATAGTGTGATGGCCAATTAAATTGAAGGATGTTGTTGTTCTTTTTGAGAATTATTGTGAAATATTGGATGATCCTGAATAAGCTCAAGCAATTTAAGGAAACATTCCTGAGAAGTCCTGAACAGCTCTCTAAAACTGGGTGTAGATAGTCTAAGAAGTGTTTGGATGGTGTACTTGGGGGTATGAAGTACTTGAGGCTTTCTGGGAAGAAGGTAACGTTTCGTGGCCATTTTTGATAAAAAGACAAAATCTTCTTCTAGATCAGAATCAGAATCGCAATCAGAGTCCAAGAGCAGTTCAAGAGCCATGAAAGTCATTGCTTTATGTAATTTATCACAATTTGAAAGTGAGGAAGGCATAACTCTTATATGATATGATATGAAGATGTAAGTGATGTACGATGTTTTGAGTTATGAAGTGTTATGCTGCGGAGTGCTGCGTATGAATGGGATGATGCTTACAAATCAGTGAAATGGGACTTGATGGTGAAATCAGCACTTTTGGTTGAGAAAGTGCGGATTTGAGTGAAATAAGTGACTTATTTCATTTTGAAATCCACCAGTATTGGGGCTAGTGTGTTTTGGAAATCCGCACTTATTTAAGTGCGGATTCGGTCAAATTTAAGTGCGAATTTGTAAGTGCGGATTTGCCAGAACTGACACCCCCTAATGGCGCATTTTTATGTATTTAATAATTACAAATTTATATTTAATTATTTAAAAACATATATTATAATTATAAGTGTAAAATTGACTTATAATATAATTAAATTAATTAATTATATTTATATATTAAATAAAATTTTTTATAGTATTAAACAATAAATAATGTCGCTTCTTTTGACCCTTAATTGTTTCAGGAAAAAACTAATTAATAATAAATTGAAATTAATTACATATTTTGTTGTGTCAAAATATTTTTTGTTTCACTTAAAAATCCTTAAATCAGACTGTACCATCTGTTTTGAGTTATTTTTCTCATAGTTCCTATGTTCCAGGCTTTTTTAGTTATTCACTATTTTTACTAACTGATTTGGGAATTAATTGTGGGAAAATTGGATTCTTAATTGGGGTTTTTAATTAATTGTTTCATATTTTTCTCCACATTGTTATGTTTCACTTATTCTTTTATATTCTTGTTTCATCCTATTATAATTCTTGTATTTACAAATATAGTGGCGCTTCAGAGGACCCATTGCCTATAAAAGGGCCTTGGATAATCCCCTGTAGCCTCATCACTTACTATACACTCAACAAATTTAATATACTTTTACATTACGTTTATATTCTGTTTATTAGTAATAAAATTCTAATTAAAATTCTATATAAAAATTTAAAGGTTGCTTTAAGTCTGATAGTAATCACAGTGTCTGCCACGCATAGCCCTTACTTGAAATAATATTATTATTAATAAAACCCAATTTTGTGTCACCTCTCAAGTTATTTGTCATTGATTTCCTTTAAATAAACTAAATAAAACTTTATATTTTATTTCTTTTATTTTTCTCCTTGTCCTCCTCCATTTTTTCACCTTTCCTTACCTTCTTCTAGATGATTGACCAACAACTGGGGACCTTTCCTAAACGACGACAACGATCGAGCCTGGCGACAAACAACTAATGCACGGACCACCTAGCAAAAAAGAACTTTTTCCGTGACTGTGTTTCGAACTTGGCTTCAATATATTAGGTTTATCTTATTTTAATTCTTATATTATTTTGAAGTGATTTTTCGATCACTATAGTAAGTTCACCTTTGCACCTCTCACTCTTATTACTATATTTTTACTGCAATAACAGTGATTGTGGCTTAATTACTGATTCACTGAGTGTAAGTGTTCAATTATTATAATCTTTTTTTACCTAGTTTACTATTATAGAGTGTTTAATTCCTCTTAGTCCTAGAAGAAATTAACATTATTATTAATAAAATTTGAATTATTAAATTAATTTTTTTTATTATTAATTTTCGTTCATTTTGGTTGACTTAAATAGTACTTTGTACTTAGTCCCATATATTGCCATATTTTTTTTTGGTAATTTAATTGGTTGAATTAACTTAATTGTTTATTCCCAATTTAACTTTGCAATCCATTTTCTAAATTTATTTTTTATAAATATTACTTTATATTAAAATTTTTTTTATATATATAATTAAATTAATAAAAAATTTTTTTTTATTTGGAGCAATTGTTAACTGACTTTTATTAATTTTTTTTAAGAAGTTAATTAATTTTCCCACTATTATGTCCAACAATTTGGCTGAAAAAATGGATAACATGGAAGTGGATGAAATTGAAATTGATTATGATGCTGATACTGTGAGTTCTTCTAAAGTTGAACATAAAAAATCTTATGCTAACAAGAAAAATTCACATAATTCAGGATGTGGAAATGACAGGAGAAGTAAACAAATCAAACCCCCTTCCCCCAGCACAACAGAAAGAAGTAAAACCTCCAGTACCTCAAGAAGGTCTTCCAAAAGGATTCAAAATAAAAAAGCTTCCTCTGCCCCAACAAATCAACAATCTGTCCAGTCACATCAAAGAACTGAAGGCAGAAAACATGAAATACAAGGCAAAAGTAGACACCTTGTCGGATCAAGTTCAGCAAATCAGAAACCAAAATCAGGCCAAGGCCCCTCCTCAGTTGCCTCCCAATCAGCCTCAGTTTCAGGCTCAACCTTCACTGCCCCACAGCTCCTTCACACAAAATCAAAGTACTATGGAAGTAGAGCAATGGAAATGGGATTATCTAATGAGTCACTACCAGCAGAATGTGCAACATCCTCCTCATCATCAGCCTGGCCCATCCAGAACACCAAATTTTCATCCTCCTCCTCATCCTTACCAACCAAGCAGGAGAAAAAAGGCCCAAGCACAATCCCAAACTCAGTATCAGGGGAAGTTTCCTCCTCTGCCATGGTAAGTAATTTGGTTGATAGTCACTTGGGTATGTTTTCTAATAAAACTTCTTCTGCAGGTAATATTGTTGAACATGGTGAAAGAACAGTTAAACCTGTTAAAAGACAGCTTCCTGTAACTAGTAGCCCTATTGATGTAATTAGAAAATTGTCATTTGAAGAACCTTTACATTTAACTTCTACTTCTTTAATTAATCCTTCTCTTGCAATTAAAAATGATTCTGTCCCCCCTGAAGTCTATACCTTAATTGAGAAAACTTCTGAGGAAATATTAAAAGATACCCCTGATTTTAATGTTGTGAAAGACAAAAATTTTAGAGATGTGTTAATCCATGAAAATGATAGATTAAATAATTTACACTTGCAATGTAAAGTGAGTTCTTCTGTACAGGATACAGCTTATAATAAAATCAAAGAAACTTTGAATATTGTTCTTAGTCAACAAAAACAAATAAGGAGTGACCATAGAGCTATCTCAGATAGAAATATCAATCTACATAAGACCTTGAGTGAATTGAAACCCCTTATTGAAGAAAATTATTCATTAAAAAATGAAATAAAATCTCTACAAAATGAGTTTAAAAAGCTAAAGAATGATTTCCATGCACTAAGTGGCAAACAAACAGTTTCTGAGGACAGAAATTTTCTATCTCTTGCAAAAGTGAATGACCAGATGTCTGAAATTCCAAGAATAAGAAACTATGTGTCTGACCTGCAGGAAAAATTCTCAACCTTAACCATCAATAATGAATTGAATGAGAATGCTGTCAATAAGCTGCATAAAAATAAAGGAAAAAAACATGAGCAATGTTCATCCTTTCTTCCTCATATTTCAACCATTAAACAAACTGAAAAAAAGTCTGTAAAATCTTTTGCTAATAGCAAAAAATCTTGTGATGGTCATGCACCAGCTGTTTCTGTAAATAATGAAATTTCTGAACACCTGGCTAAACTTCAGGAATTATTAATGATGAATAATTCAAACCAAAAAGTGGACCATCCTAGTAGTCAGAAAAATTGGCCTAAATTAGACAAATATCCTACCTTTGATGGTGATTCTTCCTCTGATTAGCAACACTTTATCCAAAGAATTGATAATTTAAAGAGATCTTATAAACTACCTGATGAGGAAATTGTTTCTAAGCTAATTTCTTTATTTTCCAATGTAGCCTTGATGTGGTATGAATCTGTTCTTTTAGATAACAATCATTATACATGGAATAATTGGGAATCCTTGATTGAGAATCAGTTTGGTGATTTAAAATTCAGGTTAGCTCAGCAAAGACTGTATGAGAATACTAGATATGTATCCTCCTCTATTGAAAAGCCCATTGATTTTCTTATGAAAGTGACAAAAATCCTAAGAGCAATTGATCCAAAGATGGATTATGATATTTGAAGAGATAAAATCTTGTGTAAATTACCAAATTCTCTTAGAGATTTGATTGTGGCTAGAACTGAGCATGTAAGGGAAAATTCTTCTTTCATTAATATCTGTAATGAGGTACTACTCAACCATAGATATGGACCAAAGAATTACCTTGGTAAATCTTATAATGATCAGAATAAACCTTCTACAAAGCTCCCAGAAAAATCTGGTAAACCCTCTGCCCCAGTTGCACCTTAAAAATATGCAACAAATACTTGTTATAAATGTAACAAAACGTGGCAGAAGGGTCATGTTTGTGACAAGAAAATTCATCTTGTTGAACAAAATGAAGACACTGATGAAGTTGAACTTGATGTCAATAATTCTTCTAGTGACTGTGAAAGTAATATCTCCTATGACAATGATTCTGTTAAAGATGTTTTAATGTTGGAACAGGATGTCCATTATTTAAATAATATATCTGAAGAATGTGTATTGGATTTATCTTCAGTAGAAAAAGCTGAGATAATTAAAGATATTACTAACAATTCTATACCTATATCCCCTTTGAAGGCACCTGTTATCATTAATGGTAAAAATGTGGATGTAGTTCTTGATTCTGGTGCTGGAGGAAGTGTAGTGTCTGAAAAAGCTTTAGCTTCAGTGGATAAGGAATATTTGAGTAAATTATTACCTATAACTTCTGAAAAATGGAGAGGGTATGGTTCTACCTTAATTCCTATTGGCAAATACAAAACCTCTGTATTCTTCAAATATAATGGTGGTTTTTTCAGAGCTATTTGTGAATTTGTTGTCATGAAAAATGATAATTTAAGCAATTGGTTTATTATGGGAAATGATATTTTAACCATGTTTGGTGTGAAATTGGACCCAGCAAATAATTGCTTTACCTTAGGAATGAAAGGCAAAAGGAAATTCAAAATTTCCTCTTCTAGAAAACCTTCTGGGCATCTGTTGAAGTCTTGTAACTCACTAATCTAGTGTAAAGGCAGAAAAACAACTGAAATGGATGATTTATTAAATGAAATAAATACTGCTTCTTTTGGTGATCAGTTGACTAGTGAACAAAAGGATTCTATTATTGCCTCTATTACCTCTTTCCCTATGGCTTTTGCTCATGGTTCTCATGTCTTGGGAATTGTTCAGGAAGAAATGAAAATTACCTTATCCTGTAATTTGAGTGATATTCCTCCTACTATTAAGAAAAAACCATATCTTGCTTCTCCATCAAAAAGAAAAGATATTGAAGATAATATTGCAACATTATTAAAAATAAATATCATTGAGAAAGTAGATGTCACCCCCAAATATTGTGTCATCTCCCTAGTCTTGATTTCTTATGAAAAAGATAAGGCTAGATTATGTGGAGATTACAGAGCTTTGAACACTTATACTGTTGATGATATCTATCCTTTACCCAGAATTAATTCAATACATGCTACCTTGCAAGGTGCAAAATTTATTAGTTGTCTGGATGGAAATAAAGGTTATCATCAAGTTCCAGTTGAGAAAAATTCTCAAAACTTTTTGCTTATTGCTACTCATATGGGAATATATAAGTATGTTAGGATGCCATTTGGCCCTAAAAATGCTCCTTCAGTTTTCCAAAAAGTCATGGATAACACTTTCCATCAAGAAATAATTGAAGGATGGCTCATGGTTTATATTGATGACATCATTGTTTTTTCTAAAACTTTTGATGAACATATGATTCACTTAAATAGAGTTTTCCAAAAAATGGATGAAATCAATATGACCTTATCCTTAAAAAAGTGTAAATTCGGTTTTCAATCTTTGAAAGTCCTTGGCCATGTTGTGTCAGGCTTACAAATTTGTGTAGACAAAAACAAAGTTGCTGCCATTCAAAATGTGAAAGCACCAACCTCTGTAAGAGAAATACAAAGTTTTTTGGGGATGTGTGGCTATTATAGACAATATATTAAAAATTATCAGGTTATAGCCTTGCCTCTTACAAAACTGACCAGAAAAGATGTTGCCTTTCTCTGGAATAATGACTATCAAAAAGATTTTGATACATTAAAAAGTTGCTTAATGACAGCCCCTATATTGGCTCTTCCAGATTTTAACAAGCCATTAGTCCTGTATACAGATGCTAGCTTTATTGGTCTGGGTGCTGCCCTTCACCAGAAACAAATTATAAATGATAAATCCTCAGAGGTTGTAATTTGTTATATTTCAAGAACCTTAAGAAATAGTGAATTGAAATATGGTGCCACCAAATTGGAGTGCTTAGCAGTTGTTTGGGCTCTTGAGAAACTTCATTACTACTTGGATGACCAAAAATTTGAATTGGTAACTGACTGTAGTGCTGTGAAATCTCTCTTAAACCTGAAGACACCTAACAGACATATGTTCAGGTGGCAACTTGCTGTTCAAGAATACAGAGGAAGGATGACAATTATCCATAGGGCTGGAAATGTTCACTCCAATGTTGATATGCTCTCCAGATTGCCTCTGCCAAATAATGACTCAAATCCTGCTTATGTACCTGAAGATGATACTGTTCATAACCATGGTATATTTGTAGTGGATATGGAAGAAGAGTTATTGCATTTAATACTGGATTCATAGGAGAAGGATTCTGATTTAAATAAATTGGTTACTATCTTAAATGATCCTAAGAATGCATCAATTCAAGCATTAATAAAAACTCTTCCTGCAAAGTATCAAAATGCTTTGAGTAAAGGAAAGTTTTCTATTGAAGATGGATATATATATTATAGAAGAAAGCTTACTAGAGTAATTGTAATTACTCCTTCTATGAAAGAAACTATCCTCAAACTGTGTCATGATGACATATTAGCTGGTCATTTTGATCTTGAAAAAACATTGATTAGAATCAAAAACACTGCATGGTGGGCTAATATGTCTGAAGACACAAAGTTATAAGTTGAATCTTGTGATTCCTGCCAAAAATCTAAAAGGTTGACAGGTAAGAGAGCAGGTTTATTACAACATATTGAAGCACCTAATGCTCCCTGGCAAATCATTAATATGGATTTTGTCACTGGACTTCCTATTGCAGGTAAAGACAGCTTTAACTATTGTTGGGTAATAGTGGATAGATTCACAAAAATGTGCAAATTTATTCCAACCCACAAAGATGTATCCACCAAAGAATTGGCTTTCTTATGGTGGTCTTACATGTTTAATATTATTGGTTTTCCAAAAGCCAT
This sequence comes from Hemileia vastatrix, assembly GCA_030280995.1. NCBI lineage: Eukaryota > Fungi > Basidiomycota > Pucciniomycetes > Pucciniales > Zaghouaniaceae > Hemileia > Hemileia vastatrix. The sequence goes on from JASXTE010000015.1 coordinate 8,865,872, forward strand.
TATCTCTGATAGGGATCCTAAATTTACTTCTGAAGTTTGGACCTCTTTGATGGATATTTGTGGCTGTGAGTTAAAATTGTCTACAGCTCACCATCCTCAGACTGATGGTCTATCTGAGAGAATGATTCAAAATCTTGAAGATATGATTAGAAGGTATTGTGCCTTTGGTTTAGAATATAGAGACAATGACAGATTTACTCATGATTGGGTCACTCTATTGCCTGGTCTTGAATTTGCATATAATAGCACTGTTCATTCTGTCACTGAGAAAAAGCCTTTTGAGCTTTTGTTAGGTTATGTCCCACATAATCCAGCTCAGATTCTCAATAGTAAATTACCTAAGTTGGAACTACACCCTGGTGTAAAATCTTTCATGCAAATGCAACAGCTATGCAGAAAACATGCTCAGAGCTGTATTGATAAAGCATTTGAATATGAAAAGAAAAGATGGGATAAATCCCATAAAGAATACACATTTAACAAGGGTGATGAAGTGTTGATCTCTACTGTCCATTTCAATTTACAAGGTAACCACAAATTAAAAGATCATTTTGTAGGCCCATTTGTTGTTAAAAGAATGGTTGGTGATAATGCAGTGGAAGTTGTATTGTATTCTCCATATAATAGGAAACATCCTGTTTTTCCCATTTCTTTGATTAAGCCTTATACTTCCAACAGTGACTTATTTCTCAAAAGAAAGGGAAGACCTAAGAAAAACCCTCAGAAAGTCACAGAAACAGCAGAAATTGATAAAATTCTCAATGATAGAATTATCACTTCTGAAAGAGGTATTGAATATTTATTGAGATATAAGAACAAATCATCTGAACATGATGCATGGATACCTGGCAAGGAGATTTCAAATCTGCCTACTCCGTTGAAAAAATACAAAAAGAAAAAATCTTAGCATTTTTTTTATTGTTTTTTTTAGAGTGAGGGAGTGTCAGCCAGGCTATTCCAGGAGCCCAGTAAATGATATTTTAACTTATAGGACCTGAAAGAGGGCGTAAGAATTGTATTTAATGTATATAAATTAATATTTTATTGCATAATAAAATTATATAAGTATCTTATTACATATAAGTGTTATATTAATTTTATTGTTTATATAAATTTTTTATACATTTAAATTAAACATAATTTATTTTATATTCTACAGATAATGGCACATTTTTATGTATATAATAATTATAAATTTATATTTAATTAATTAAAAACATATATTATAATTATAAGTGTAAAATTGACTTATAATATAATTAAATTAATTAATTATATTTATATATTAAATAACATTTTTTATAGTATTAAACAATAAATAATGTCGCTTCTTTTGACCCTTAATTGTGTCAGGAAAAAACTAATTAATAATAAATTGAAATTAATTACATATTTTGTTGCGTCAAAATATTTTTTGTTTCACTTAAAAATCCTTAAATCAGACTGTACCATCTGTTTTGAATTATTTTTCTCATAGTTCCTATGTTCCAGGCTTTTTTAGTTATTCACTATTTTTACTAACTGATTTGGGAATTAATTGTGGGAAAATTGGATTCTTAATTGGGGTTTTTAATTAATTGTTTCATATTTTTCTCTACATTGTTATGTTTTACTTATTCTTTTATATTCTTGTTTCATCCTATTATAATTCTTGTATTTATAAATATAGTGGCGCTTCAGAGGACCCATTGCCTATAAAAGGGCCTTGGATAATCCCCTGTTGCCTCATCACTTACTATACACTCAACAAATTTAATATACTTTTAAATTACGTTTATATTCTGTTTATTAGTAATAAAATTCTAATTAAAATTCTATATAACAATTTAAAGGTTGCTTTAAGTCTGATAGTAATCACAGTGTCTGCCACGCATAGCCCTTACTTGAAATAATATTATTATTAATAAAACCCAATTTTGTGTCAACTCTCAAGTTACTTGTTATTGCTTTCCTTTAAATAAACTAAATAAACCTTTATATTTTATTTCTTTTATTTTTCTCCTTGTCCTCCTCCATTTTTTCCCCTTTCCTTACCTTCTTCTAGACGATTGACTGACAGACTCACTTTAGTAAATTTCATTATGTATATAAGAAGTAAATTATTCAATTGAAAGAGACCTTTTGTATAAAGCCAATGAATAAGTTAGTAATGTGTGACTTATTCAAATAAATGAGCCAGTTATACATAATGATTGTAATAAGAGTAGTAACAGTTTAGTATATTTGAGTAAATTAAAGATGGAGGAAGATACATACCTGTAAATAGGACAGACTTTCTTGAGAGAAAAAGCAGAGGAATTATATGCCTTTTAATGAATGTTATGGAGTATGCTTATGTGACAGAACCTTTATAAATATAAAATAGTCTTGTGAGTCTTTCTCACAAGCCTTCAATCTATGAGTGCGCTACCAACCTAGCAATAGATTAAGGCCACTCGTAAGTGACATGCATTGCACACAATATAACTAAAGTAAGAAGTACCTTTATAAATATAAAATAGTCTTTTGAGTCTTTCTCACAAGCCTTCAATCTATGAGTGCACTACCAACCTAAATGTAGTGCAATCAATACAAACATTAGGAAAAATACAGAGATATTGAAGAGAAAGAAAAAGTACTTCACCTAGCAATAGATTAAGGCCACTGAGGATATGAAACAACAAGAGTCACTTTATATACCCAGGAGTTCTGTGCTCTATTGCTAGGGTCTGTGCCACACTATTCAATCACCAAAATATCTAACCACCTAAGCCCCCCTATTTTGGAGGACAAATCATTAAGGAAATTACAATAATTAAAAAGTTTAGAAAGAGAAGGAAAACAGAGTGATTTAGTCATACAATCAGCTAACATTGAAGATGTACTAGTGTAATCAAGAGAGATTTTTTTTGAAACTAATTTTTTACAAATCCAATGTAGTTGAACATCAATATGCTTTGTTCTGGCTTGATACATTTGGTTTTTACTTAAGGAAATGGCTCCTTGGCTGTCACCAAAGAGAGAAACAGTTGGCTTGGTTTTAACAGATAGAGATTTGAGTAGATAGTTAAGCCAAATGGCTTCTTGAGTGGCTTCAACACATGCTTTAAGTTCCGCTTCACTTTTCAAAAAAGATACCATAGCTTGTTTCTTGTAGCACCATGAAATGATTTCTCCATTCATCAAAAATATATACCCAGTAGTGGATTGACATGTCTTTGGACATCCGGCATGATCAGCATCAGCAAAGCCAACCGGAACAGAATATGAAAAGTGTCCAGCTGGATGATCCTCAATATTATTCATGTTTCCAAACACAGTTGACTGGTAAATTGAACAGGCCAAGTATATGAGTACATGTTTGAACGCCAACCAATGATTGATTCCCGGAGATTCTAAGTGTTGAGATAATTGAATCACGGCAAACCCCAAGTCTGGATGTGAACCTTGAACTAGATAATTAAGGGAACCCACTGTGCTACAATATTCTTCATTTAAAGACTTGAAAGCTTCAATTTCATGTGTTGTAGCTTCAATAAACTGAGTTTGAGGTTGCAGAGGAGTTTTAACTGGCTTACACAAGCTCATGTCATAACTATTAAGAAGTCAATTAATATAACTGAATTGGGATAGTTTTAATTGTTTTGTCATTCTATCTTGATAAATATTCATTCTCAATAGGTAGTTGGCCTCTCCTAAATCTTCTATGGCAAACTTAGAAGATATAAGATATTTAAAATCCATAACATCACTCAATTTTCCAAAAATATCCAAATCATCCACATGAATAAACACGTAAACTAGATGATCTTTATCATTAGAGATGAATAATCAGGGATCCTCTTGAGAAGGAGAAAAAGAGATAGACTGGAAAAATAAGAGAATTTCTCTATACCAGCATTGAGGCGATTGCTTTAAACCATATAAAGATTTTTCTAATTTTACCACTGGTTCAGAAATATCATTTGGAGCAAGAACTCCTGGCAGAAATTTCATATAGATCTCTTGGTCAAGATGTCCATTTAGAAAGGCACCTTTTATGTCCATCTGATGGAACTCTAGATCTTGTACCACACAAATGGATAAGAGTACTCTCAAGGTAGTGAGACAACCAGTAGGCACATATGTTTCCCCATAATCTATGCCTTGAATTTGTGAGAAGCCTTGAGCACAAATCCTGGCTTTGAATTTAGAAATTCCACCTGTAGGACTTTCTTTCACTGTGAAAACCCACATAACACCTATTGGACAAACATGAGATGGTTTTTGAACAATAGACCAAACCTTTTTATTACACATATTTTCCAATTCTCCATTAATGGCTTTTATCCATTCTGAACCATCAACACCTTTTATGGCCATATTATAATTCCATGGAATTTCAAAATTAGCAGCCAATATTTCCTTCAGAGCCATATAACCTAGGTCACAAGATGGTTGATTTCTTTTGAAATTTAAAATATTACTTTCAGAAATCTCAGATGAATAGTTTTTGGGAGGAACACCATTGTCATAGATATATGAAAATCTATTAGTAACTGGAACCCTAGAATTGGAGCTATCATCACAAGCAACAATAGGTTCAGCAATATGGTCGTTCTCTCTATTCATAGGACTTTCAATCTCATCTTCCAGATGGCTTATAGGGTCAGGTTGAGAAGTGGGTGCATTCTCGATAGGAATTGGTGGTGCCGGTAGTTCACATATTTCTTCAATTGGCTCATATTTACAATCTGTCAATTCAGCATATGGGAAGGATGATTCATCAAATATGACATTTTGTGAATAACATATCCTTTTAGAACCAGGATGATACAAGCAATAGGATGATAACTCATCATCATATCCCACCAGAATGTTTAAGGAGGCATTAGGCTCAAATTTACCACCACAAAGATTCTTCTGGATGAGAGAAAAAGCAGCGCATCCAAATGTTTTTAAATGTTCAATTTTTGGAGGATGATTAAACCAAATTTCATAAGGAGTTTTCATATGTTGAAAGGAAGTAGGGGAGTGGTTATGTAAATAGACTGCAGTATTAACTGCTTCTCTCCAAAACAGTTTAGGAAGATTACTATGAAACAAAAGTGCTTTAGATCTTTCAGTGGTGGTGTGATTTCCTCTTTCAGAAATTGGGTTTTGCTGTGGAGTGTAAGGTGAAGTGACATGCATTACAATCCATTCTTCAATCAAAAATTTATTTAATTTATTGTTAATAAACTCCCCCCGCTCCATCATTAACTATATGAGTAACTCTATGAGGTAAGAATATATTTTCTACTAGTTTTTTGAAGTTTTTAAATATTTGAAATTTTTCACATTTTTCTTTAAGTATAAAAACAAATTGATAAGATGAAAACGTGTTGGTAAGTTGATAATAATATTTCCCGCCATTGAGAGTGGAGGAGAGATTTTACCGCTCAAGTCAGCATGGATGAATTCAAGTGGTCAATTAGCCTTGGGTAAATTCCCAGAAAAAGGGGAGCGATGAAGTTTAGCATTAACAAAAACTGTACAAGGAGAAGAAGGTGAGGAACCTGAGAAATTAAGAAGGCCCTTACTGCGCATGTTCAACAGATATCTTGCATTGAGGTGACCAAGCCTGTTATGCCACACCTCATAAGAATCAGAGCAAGTATTTGCTTGATTGGTTAGGTCATTTGTCAATCTCAGAGAGAGATAAGGTAAGTTGTTCTTGATAATACCACTTAAAATAATATTTTTGTTCTTTGTAATATAAAAGGCACAACCATTTTGGGTCGTGTTGAGTTGACAACCTCCATTTAAGATGCGCATCAGGCTCAGTAAGTTGGTTTGTAAGTCGGCAGCATATAGGCTATCCTCAAAGTGTAACAGCAGATCTCTGCTTTTAAGAGTAGCGGTACTGCGGCCCAAGGATTTAATGGTTTTCCCATCCCTTATAACGGTTGAAGAATCATGTGGTGTAAATTTAACAAAGTGGTCAATATTGTTGAACATGTTCCTGGAGGCACCACTATCCAAAATGTAATCGGAATGCCATTGGGAGTAGCAACCTCCATAAAGGCATGATCCGGAGGACTGAATGACTCCGCAATCTCAAATGCCATTGACGCCTTATCTGGGGTTTTGGAAGCCTTAGCCTTTTGATCCCCTTTTGGATTCCTTTTAGGGTGCAAATGAGGATGTAATTGGAAGCATGTCTCTTCCATATGACAATCTTTGAGATTATGTTTCCTGTTTGAGCAAATTTTGACCATCTTTTGATGCAAATTGGCTTTCAAAGTGCTATCAGGAGGAAAATTGGTAGTTTATTCCTTCTTGAAATCTAGTAACACTTGAGTCATGTTAGTAATGGTGATAGATTCCTTATGTGCTAAAAAGTTGTGAATCATTGCATCCTTCAAACTCTTGAAATCATGGGGAAGACAAAGTAAGAAGAGTGTGGCCAACAGATCTTCATCCAAGTCGATACCCACTGCAGGTAGGATATCCTCATAATTCTGGATGGTCTCAAGATAATCATTAATTTAACCATTGAATGTAAGACCAAGAAAAGAGGTGAAGACTCGTATATGGTTCACGCTACTTTTAGATAAGTAGTGATTTTGGAGGTTGGTCCAAAGTAGATGGGGATTAAATTCTGTTTCATCAGTGACAAACAGCCGGAGATTAAAATTATCAAGGTATTCAGTAAGTATCCCAGAAGTCTAATCAATACAAGTTTTGTCCTCTGACAAAATACTGGCTTTGTCCGTTTTAGGTTCATTTTTAATAACGATTTTATATAAGTTATGTTGTCGCAATAAACTCTTAATGCACAAGGAACAGATAGAATAATTATCCTTTCCAAGTAAAGAAATATTGGTGGTAGAAATATTAGCTGCTGAAGTTGACTGCATGTTTATAACAATTATTGGCAGAATAAGCAGTGGGGGCCTGGGCCCATAACCTATGAATGTTATGGAGTATGATTATGCAACAGAACCTATATAAATATAAAGTAGTCTTGTGAGTCTTTCTCACAAGCCTTCAATCTATGAGTGCACTACCAACCTAGTAATAGATTAAGGCCACTCATAAGTGACATGCATTGCACATGATATAACTAAAGTAAGAAGTACCTTTATAAATATAAAATAGTCTTGTGAGTCTTTCTCACAAGCCTTCAACCTATGAGTGCACAACCAACCTAAATGTAGTGCAATCAAAACAAACATTAGGAAAAATACAGAGATATTGAAGAGAAGGAAAAAGTACTTCACCTAGAAATAGATTAAGGCCACTGAGGATATGAAACAACGAGAGTCACTTTATATACACAGGAGGTCTGTGCCACACTATTCGATCACCAAAATATCTAACCACCTAAACTTTTAACTCAGTGTGTCAGCCAGGCTGTTCCAGGAGCCCAGTAAATAAACATACAATTTATTGGAATTAAATAAAGACATAATAGTTACAGAGTATGCATTTAACATTAATATTATATTACATAATAAATTTATATTAATATTTTATTTATATAAATAAAGTAAATATTATTTTATTATAAGATAATTTAAAAGCATTTAATTATATTCCATAACAAAGGGCACATTGTTTATTTAATAATTATAAATTAATTAATTAAAAACTTATAAGATAATTATATTCATGTGTTTATCTCATATTGTAATTACTTTAATTATTTAAATTTAATTATTAAAATATACTTTTTTCATATACTATTATCCATGGTTATTGCTGCTGTTTTTTGGACCCTTAATTGTGTCAATAAAAAATTAAATAAATTAAAATAATTATTTTATAAAATAGTATTGATATTCTCAACTTAATTTAGTAATAAATTAATTACTTGTTTCATTTAAATTAATTATTTAATTACATAGTTGGAACAATTAATTAATTTCTTTATACTAAATTAAAATTGATTACATATTTTGTTGTGTCAAAATATTTTTACTTGTTTCACTTAAAAACCCTTAAAGCATACTGTATCATCTGTTTTGAATTATTTTTTCTCATATTTCCTATGTCTCAGGCTTGTTTGGTTACTCACTATTTTTACTTACTGATTTGGGAATTAGTTGTGGGGAAATTTAGTTCTTATTTGGGGTTTTAATTATTTGTTTCATATTTTTGTCTAAATTGTTATGTTTCACTTATTCTTTTATTTTCTTGTTTCATCTTATTATGACTCTTGTATTTACAAATGTAGTGGCGCTTCAGAGGACCCATTGCCTATAAAAAGGCCTTGGATAATCCTCTGTAGCCTCATCACTTACTATACAAACAAAATCTGAACCAATAGTCAATATAATACGTTTTATTAGTATTTTTATTAGTATTAAAACTCTAATTAAAATTCTATATAACTATTTAAAGGTTGCTTTAAGTCTGATAGTAATTATAGTGTTTTCCGCACAGAACCCTTACCTTAAATAAAATTGTCATTTAATAAGACCTCATTTTTGTGTCATCCCTCAAGTAACTTGTCATTGCCTCTCTTTAAATAAATTATTTTATTACTCTATTTCTTTTACCTCCTATGAACCTTTCTTTCCTATTTTCCTTTCCTCCTCTTTTTCTTCCCCCTTTTCTTTCCTTCTTCTAGATGACTGGCCGACAAGTGGGAGCCTTTCCAAACAACGACGACGATCAATACTTGCGACGAACGACATAGCGCACAGACCACCCAGCAAAAAAAGAAACTTTTGCTGCGACCGTGTTTTGAACTTGGGTTCAATCTTTTAGGTTTATATTAAATTAATTCATCTATTATTTTGAAGTGATTTTCTGATCACTATATTAAGTTAACCTTTGCACCTCTCACTCATATTACTATATTTTTACTGCAATAACAGTGATTGTGGCTTAATTGCTGATTCACTGAGTGTAAGTGTTCATTTATTAAATTTTTTTTCCTAGTTGACCATTATAGAGTGTTTAATTCCTCTTAGTCCTAGAAGAAATTAACATTATTATTAATAAAAATTGAATTATTAAATTAATTTTTATTATTATTAATTTTTGTTTAATTTTGGTTGACTTAAATAGTACTTTGTACTTAGACCCATATATTGCCATATTAAATTTTGGTAATTTAAATAATTGGTTGAAAATAACTTAATTATTTCCCAATTTTCCTTTGCAGTCCATTTTATTAATTATTTTTTATAAATATTACTTTATATTAAAAAAATTTTATTTTTATAATTTAATTAATAAATTTTTTTTTTATATATTTGTAGCAAATTATTAACTGAATTTTATTCATTTTTTTTTAGAAATTAATTAATCTTCGCACTATTATGTCCAAGAATTTGGCTGAGAAAATGGAAAACATGCAAGTGGATGAAATTGAAATTGATTGAGATGCTGATACTGTGAGTTCTTCCAAAGTTGAACATAAAAAATCTTATGCTAACAAGAAAAATTCACATAATTCAGGATGTGGAAATGACAGGAGAAGTAAACAAATCAAAACCCCTTCCCCCAGCACAACAGAAGGAAGTAAAACCTCCAGTACCTCAAGAAGGTCTTCCAAAAGGATTCAAAATAAAAAAGCTTCCTCTGCCCCAACAAATCAGCAATCTGTCCAGTCACATCAAAGAACTGAAGAAAGAAAACATGAAATACAAGGCAAAAGTAGACACCTTGTGGGATCAAGTTCAGGAACTCAGGAACCAAAATCAGGCCCAGGCCCCTCCTCAGTTGCCTCCCAATCAGCCTCAGTTTCAGGCTCAACCTTCACAGCCCCCCAGCTCCTCCATCCAAAATCAAAGTACTATGGAAGTAGAGAAATGGAAATGGGATTATCTAATGAGTCACTACCAGCAGAATGTGCAACATCCTCCTCATCATCAGCCTGGCCCATCCAGAACACCCAATTTCCATCCTCCTCCTCATCCCTACCAACAAGGCAGGAGAAAGAAGGTACAAGCACAATCCCAAACTCAGTCACAGGGGAAGTTTCCTCCTCTGCCATGGTAAGTAGTTTGGTTGATAGTCACTTGGGAATGTTTTTTAATAAGACTTCCTCTGCAGGTAATATTATTGAGAATGGTGAAAGAACAGTTAAACCTGTTAAAAGACAGCTTCCTGTAACTAGTAGCCCTATTGATGTAATTAGAAAATTGTCATTTGATGAACCTTTACATTTAACTTCTACTTCTTTAATTAATCCTTCTCTGGCAATTAAGAATGATTCTGTTTACCCTGAAGTCTATAACTTAATTGAGAAAACTTCTGAAGAAATATTGAAAGATACCCTTGATTTTAATGTTGTGAAAGAAAAACATTTGAGAGATGTGTTAATTCATGAGAATGATAGATTAAATAATTTGCACTTGCAATGTAAAGTGAGTTCTTCTGTACAGGATACAGCTTATTTTAAAATCAAAGAGACCTTGAATATTGTTCTTAGCCAACAAAAACAAATAAGGAGTGACCATAGAGCTATCTCAGATAAAAATATCAATCTACATAAGACCTTGAGTGAATTGAAACCCCTTATTGAAGAAAATTATTCATTAAAAAGTGAAATAAAATCTCTAAAAAATGAGTTTAAAAAGCTAAAGAATGATTTCAATGCACTAAGTGCCAAACACACAGTTTCTGAGGACAGAAATGTTGTATCTCTTGCAAAAGTAAATGACCAGATGTCTGAAATTCCAAGGATAAGAAACTATGTGTCTGGCCTGCAGGAAAAATTCTCAACCTTAACCATCAATAATGGTATGAATGAGAATGCTGTCCATAAGCTGCATAAAAATAAAGAAAAAGAACCTAAGCAGAGTTCCTCCTTTCTTCCTCATATTTCAACTATTAAACAAACTGACAATGAGTCTGTAAAATCTTTTGCTACTAGCAAAAGATCTTGTGATGGTCATGCACCAGCTGTTTCTGTAAATAATGAAATTTCTGAACACCTGGCTAAACTCCAGGAATTATTAATGATGAATAATTCAAACCAAAAAATGGACCATCCCAGTAGTCAGAAAAATTGGCCTAAGTTGGACCAATATCCTACCTTTGATGGTGATTCTTCCTCTGATTGGCAACACTTTATCCAAAGAATTGATAATTTAAAGAGATCTTATAAACTTCCTGATGAGGAAATTGTTTCTAAGCTAATTTCTTTATTTTCCAATGTAGCCTTGATGTGGTATGAATCGGTCCTTTTAGATAACAATCATTATACATGGAATAATCGGAAATCCTTGATTGAGAATCAGTTTGGTGGTTCAAAATTCAGGTTAGCTCAGCAGAGACTATATGAGAATACTAGATATGTATCCTCCTCTGTTGAAAAGCCCATTGTTTTTCTTATGAAAGTAACAAAAATCCTAAGAGAAATTGATCAAAAGATGGATTATGATATTTGGAGAGATAAAATCTTGTATAAATTACCAAATTCTCTTAGAGATTTGATTGTGGCTAGAGCTGAGCATGTAAGGGAAAATTCTTCTTTCATTAATATCTGTAATGAGGTACTACTCAACCATAGATATGAACCAAAGAATTACCTTGGTAAATCTTATAATGATCAGAATAAACCTTCTACAAAGCTCCCGGAAAAATCTGGTAAAACCTCTTCCCCAGTTGCACCTAAAAAATATGCAACAAATACTTGTTATAAATGTAACAAACCATGGCAAAAGGTTCATGTTTGTGACAAGAAAATTCATCTTGTTGAACAAAATTAAGACACTGATGAAGCTGAAATTGATGTCAATAATTCTTCTAGTGATTGTGAAAGTAATATCTCCTATGGCAATGACTCTGTTAAAGATATTTTAATGTTAGAACAGGATGTCCATTATTTAAATAATATATCTGAAGAATGTGTATTGGATTTATCTTTAGTGGAAAATGCTGAAATAATTAAAAATATTACTAGCAATTCTGTAGCCATATCCCCCTTGAAAGCACCTGTTATCATTAATGGTAAAAATGTTGATGTAGTTCTTGACTCTGGTGCTGGAGGAAGTGTAGTCTCTGAAAAGGCTTTAGCTTCAGTAGATAAAGATTATTTGAGTAAATTACTACCTATAACTTCTGAAAAATGAAGAGGGTATGGTTCTACCTTAATTCCTATTGGCAAATACAAAACCTCTGTATTCTTCAAATATAATGGTGGTTTTGTCAGAGCTATTTGTGAATTTGTTGTCATGAAAAATGATAATTTAAGCAATTGGTTTATTATGGGTAATGATATTTTAACCATTTTTGGTGTGAAATTGGACCCAGCAAATAATTGTTTCACCTTGGGATTGAATGGCAAAAGGAAATTCAAAATTTCCTCCTCTAGAAAACCTTCTGGGAATCTGTTAGAGTCTTGTAACTCACTGATCCAGTGTAAAGGCAGAACAACAATTGAAATGAATGATTTATTAAATGAAATAAATACTGCTTCTTTTGGTGATGAGTTAACTAGTGAACAAAAGGATTCTATTAATGCCTCAATTACCTCTTTCCCTATGGCTTTTGCTCATGGTTCTCATGTCTTAGGAATTGTTCAGGAAGAAATGAAAATTACCTTATCCTGTAACTTGAGTGATATCCCTCCTAGTCTTAAGAAAAAACCATATCCTGCTTCTACAACAAAAATAAAAGATATTGAAGATAATATTGCCACATTATTAAAAATGAATATCATTGAGAAAGTGTATGTTACCCCCAAATATTGTGTCATCTCCCCAGTCTTCATTTCTTATGAAAAAGATAAACCTAGATTATGTGGTGATTACAGAGCATTGAACACTTATACTGTTGATGATATTTATCCTTTACCCAGGATTAATTCAATACTTGCTACCTTGCAAGGTGCAAAAGTTATTAGTTGTCTGGATGGTAATAAAGGATATCATCAAGTTCCAGTTGAGAAAAATTCTCAAAACTTTTTGCTTATTGCTACTCATATGGGAATATATAAGTATGTTAGGATGCCATTTGGCCCTAAAAATGCTCCTTCAGTTTTCAAAAAGTCATGGATAACACTTTCCATAAAGAAATAATTGAAGGGTGGCTCATGGTTTATATTGATGATATTATAATTTTTTCTAAAACTTTTGATGAACATATAATTCACTTAAATAGAGTTTTCCAAAAAATGGATGAAATCAATATGACCTTGTCCTTAAAAAAGTGTAAATTTGGTTTTCAATCCTTGAAAGTCCTTGGCCATGTTGTGTCAGGCTTACAAATTTGTGTAGACCAAAACAAAGTTGCTGCCATTCAAAATGTGAAAGCACCAGCTTCTGTAAGAGAAATCCAAAGTTTTTTGGGGATGTGTGGCTATTATATACAATATATTAAAAATTATCAGGTCATAGCCTTGCCTCTTACAAAACTGACCAGAAAAGATGTTGCCTTTCTCTGGAATAATGACTGTCAAAAAGCTTTTGATACATAAAAAAGTTGCTTAATGACGGCCCCTATATTGGCTCTTCCAGATTTCAACAAACCTTTTGTCCTATACACAGATGCTAGCTTTGTTGGTCTGGGTGCTGCCCTTCACCAGAAACAAATTATAAATGATAAATCCTCAGAGGTTGTAATTTTTTATATTTCAAGAACCTTGAGAAATAGTGAATTGAAATATGGTTCCACTCAATTAGAGTGCTTAGCAGTTGTTTGGGCTTTTGAGAAGCTTCATTACTATCTAGATGACCAAAAATTTGAATTAGTAACTGACTGTAGTGCTGTGAAGTCCCTCTTAAACCTGAAAACACCTAATAGACATATGTTCAGGTGGAAAATTGCTGTTCAAGAATACAGAGGACGGATGAAAATTATCCATAGGGCTGGAAATGTTCACTCCAATGTTGATATGCTGTCTAGATTGCCTCTGCAAAATAATGACTCAAATACTGCTTATGTACCTGAAGATGATACTGTTCATATCCATGGTATATTTATAGTTGATATGGAAGAGAAGTTATTACAATTAATACTGGATTCATATGATAAAGATTCTGATTTAAATAAATTGGTTACTATCTTAAATGATCCTAAGAATGCTTCAATTCAAGCATTGATAAAAACTCTTCCTGCAAAGTATCAAAATGCTTTGAGTAAAGGAAAGTTTTCTATTGAAGATGGATATATTTATTATAGAAGAAAGCTTACTAATGTAATTGTAATTTCTCCTTCTATGAAAGAAATTATCCTCAAACTTTGTCATGATGACATATTAGCTGGTCATTTTGATCTTGAGAAGACACTGATTAGACTCAAAAACACTGCTTGGTGGGCTAATATGTCTGAAGATGCAAAATTATATGTTGAATCTTGTGATTCATGCCAGAAATCCAAAAGAATGACTGGTAAGAGAGCAGGGTTATTACAGCAAATTGAAGCACCTGATGCTCCCTGGAAAATCATTAATATGGATTTTGTCACTGGTCTTCCTATTGCAGGTAAAGAAAATTATAATTCTTGTTGGGTAATAGTGGATAGATTTACTAAAATGTGCAAATTTGTTCCCACCCATAAAGATGTCTCCACCAAAGACTTGGCTTTCTTATGGTGGTGTGATATGTTCAATATAGTTGGATTGCCTAGAGCCATTATATCTGACAGAGATCCAAAATTTAAATTTGAATTCTGGATGTCTCTAATGGATATATGTGGTTGTGAATTAAAATTATCTACTGCTCACCATCCCCAAACTGATGGTCTAGCTGAAAGAATGATTCAAACTCTAGAGGATATGATTAGAAGGTACTGTGCCTTTGGATTTGAATATAAAGACAATGACAGATTTACTCATGACTGGGTCACCTTATTACCTGGTCTTGAATTTGCTTATAATAGCACTGTTCACTCTGTTACTCAAAAGAAACCTTTTGAGCTTTGGCTAGGTTATGTCCCTCATACTCCTGCTCAAATACTCAATAGTAAATTGCCTAAATTGGAATTACACCCTGGTGTCAAATCTTTTGTTCAAATGCAACAACTGTGCAGAAAACATGCTCAATCTTGTATTGATAAAGCATTTGAATATGAGAAAAATAGATGGGATAAATCCCATAAAGAAAACACATTTAAAGAGGATGATGAAGTGTTGATATCTACTGTCCACTTCAGCTTACAGGGTAACAACAAATTAAAAGATCCTTTTGTGGGTCCTTTTGTTGTGAAAAAAATGATTGGAGATAATGCAGTTAAAGTTGTGTTATACTCTCCATATGATAGAAAACATCCTGTTTTCCCCATTTCCCTGTTAAAACCTTATACTTCCAACAGTGACTTATTTCCAAAAAGAAGAGGTAGACCTAAGAAAAACCCTCAGGAAGTCACAGAAACTGCAGAAATTGTTAAAATTCTCAATGATAGAATTATCACTTCTGAAAGAGGTACTGAGTATTTATTGATATTTAAAAATAAGTCATCTGAATATGATGCATGGATACATGGTAAAGAAATTTCAAACCTTGCTACTCTATTAAAAAAGTATAAAAAGAAAAAATCATATCATTTTTTTTATTGTTTTTTTTGGAGTGAGGGAGTGTCAGCCAGGCTGTTCCAGGAGCTCAGTAAATAAACATACAATTTATTGAAATTAAATAAAGACATAATAATTGCAGAGTATGCATTTAACATTAATATTATATTACATAATAAATTTATATTAATATTTTATTTATATAAATAAAGTAAATATTATTTTATTATAAGATAATTTAAAAGCATTTAATTATATTCCATAACAAAGGGCACATTGTTTATTTAATAATTATAAATTAATTAATTAAAAACTTATAAGATAATTATATTCATGTGTTTATCTTATATTGTAATTACTTTAATTAATTAAATTTAATTATTAAAATATACTTTTTTCATATACTATTATCCATGGTTATTGCTGCTGTTTTTTGGACCCTTAATTGTGTCAATAAAAAATTAAATAAATTAAAATAATTATTTTATAAAATAGTATTAATATTCTCAACTTAATTTAGTAATAAATTAATTACTTGTTTCATTTAAATTAATTATTTAATTACATAGTTGGAACAATTAATTAATTTCTTTATACTAAATAAAAATTGATTACATATTTTGTTGCGTCAAAATATTTTTACTTGTTTCACTTAAAACCCTTTAATCATACTTTAACATCTGTTTTGAAATATTTTTTCTCATAGTTCCTATGTCTCAGGCTTGTTTAGTTACTCACTATTTTTACTTACTGATTTGGGAATTAGTTGTGGGGAAATTTGGTTCTTATTTGGAGTTTTAATTATTTGTTTCATATTTTTCTCTAAATTGTTATGTTTCACTTATTCTTTTATTTTCTTGTTTCATCTTATTATGACTCTTGTATTTACAAATGTAGTGGCGCTTCAGAGGACTCATTGCCTATAAAAAGGCCTTGGATAATCCCCTGTAGCCTCATCACTTACTATACAAACAAAATCTGAACCAATTGTCAATATAATACGTTTTATTATTATTATTATTAGTATTAAAATTCTAATTAAAATTCTATATAACTATTTAAAGGTTGCTTTAAGTCTGATAGTAATTATACTGTTTTCCACGCAGAACCCTTACCTTAAATAATATTGTCATTTAATAAGACCTCATTTTTGTGTCATCCCTCAAGTAACTTGTTGTTGCCTCTTTAAATAAATTATTTTATTACTCTATTTCTTTTACCTCCTATGAACCTTTCTTTCCTATTTTCCTTTCCTCCTCTTTTTCTTCCCCCTTTTCTTTCCTTCTTCTAGACGACTGGCCAACACAGTGAGTTCAACCATTTACAGGGGTAAAGAAAAAGGAGTAGTATTACATGATGGGCAACGCAGGGATACTTAAACTGATGTATTCATGACTAAAGCATGAAATCATATGTTATAGAGTAAGAATGTGTCGGTCAGTCGTCTAGAAGAAGGTAAGAAAAATAGGAGAGAAGGAGGAGAGAAGGAGAAGGACAAGGGAATATAAAAGAAATAAATGACAATAATATATTTAATTTATTTAAGAGGGAAACAACGGCGAGCAACTTTGAGAGATGACAAAAACTTAGAATTTATTAATAATAATACTATTTAATGTAAGGGTTCTGCGCGGCAAACACTTTAATTACTATCAGACTTAAAGCAACCTTTAATTTGTTATATAGACTTTTAATTAGAATTGTATTACTAATAAAAAAATATAAACGTAATAAAATAGTATTTAATTTTTTGAGTGTATAATAAGTGATGAGGCTACAGGGGATTATCCAAGGCCCTTTTATAGGCAATGGGTCCTCTGAAGCGCTACTATCTTTGTAAATACAATGATTAGAATGGAATAAAACAAATATATCAAAAGAGTAAATGAAACATAACAATATAGAGAAAAACATGAAACAATTAATTAAAACCCCAATTAAGAATCCAGTTTCCCCGCCATTAATTCCCAAATCAGTAAGTAAAAATAGTGAATAACTAAACAAGATTGGAACATAGGAACTATGAGAAAAATAATTCCAAACAGATGGTACAGTCTGATTTAAGGATATTTTAAGTGAAACAAAAAATAATTTGACACAACAAAACAAGCAATTAATCTCAATTTAGTCCAAATTAATTTATTTGTTTTTTTTCTAACAAAATTAAGGGTAAAAAGAAGCTTCATTAATTATTGTTTAGTATCATATGAGAGGTATTATTTAATATATAAATTTAAGTAATTAATTTAAATATATTATAAATCAATTTTACACTTATAATTATAATATATGTTTTTCAATTAATTAAATATAAATTTATAATTATTAAATACATAAAAATGCGCCATTATTTGTAGAATATATTATATTATGCTCAATTTAATTGTATATAAAAATATATATAACCAATAAATTTAATGTAACACTTGTATATAATAAAATTGTTATATAATTTCATTATGCAATAAAATATTAAGTTATATTCATTAAATACAAGTCTTACCCACTCTTTAAGGTTTTATAATTTATATATCATTTACTGGACTCCTGGAATAGCCTGGCTGACACACCCTCACTCTAAAAAAAACCAATAAAAAAAATGCTAAGATTTTTTCTTTTTGTATTTTTTCAACAGAGCAGGCAGATGTGAAATTTCCTTGCCAGGTATCCATGCATCATGTTCAGATGATTTGTTCTTATATCTCAATAAATATTCAGTACCTCTTTCAGAAGTGATAATTCTATCATTGAGAATTTTATCAATTTCTGCTGTTTCTGTGACTTCCTGAGGGTTCTTCTTAGGTCTTCCTCTTCTTTTTGGAAATAAGTCACTGTTGGAAGAATAAGGTTTAAGAAAAGAAATGTGAAAGACAGGATGTTTCCTATCATATGGAGAATACAATACAACTTCTACTGCATTATCACCAACCATTCTTTTAACAACAAATGGTCCTACAAAAGGATCTTTTAATTTGTGGTTACCTTGTAAATTGAAATGGACAGTAGAGATCAACACTTCATCACCCTTGTTAAATGTGTATTCTTTATGGGATTTATCCCATCTTTTCTTTTCATATTCAAATGCTTTATCAATACAACTCTGAGCATGTTTTCTGCATAGCTGTTGCATTTGCATAAAAGATTTTACACCAGGGTGTAGTTCCAACTTAGGTAATTTATTATTGAGAATCTGAGCAGGAGTGTTTGGGACATAACCTAACCAAAGCTCAAAAGGATTTTTCTCAGTGATAGAATGAACAGTGCTATTATATGCAAATTCAAGACCAGGCAAAAGAGTGACCCAATCATGAGTAAATCTGTCATTGTCTTTATATTCCAAACCAAAGGCACAATACCTTCTAATCATATCTTCCAGAGTTTGAATCATTCTTTCAGCTAGACCATAAGTCTGAGGATGGTGAGCTGTAGACAATTTTAACTCACAGCCACAAATATCCATCAAAGAGGTCCAAAACTCAGAAGTGAATTTTGGATCCCTATCAGAGATAATGGCTTTTGGAAAACCAATAATATTAAACATGTAAGACCACCATAAGAAAGCTAATTCTTTGGTGGATACATCTTTGTGGATTGGAATAAATTTGCACATTTTAGTGAATCTATCCACTATTACCCAACAAGAGTTAAAGCTGTCTTTACATGCAACAGGAAGACCAGTGACAAAATCCATATTAATGATTTGCCAGGGAGCACTAGGTGCTTCAATATGTTGTAATAACCCTGCTCTCTTACCTGTTAACCTTTTAGATTTTTGGCAGGAATCACAAGATTCAACATATAATTTTGTGTCTTCAGACATATTAGCCCACCATGCAGTGTTTTTGATTCTAATCAATGTTTTTTCAAGATCAAAATGACCAGCTAATATGTCATCATGACAAAGTTTGAGGATAGTTTCTTTCATTGAAGGAGGAATAACAATTACATTGGTAAGCTTCCTTCTATAATATATATAACCATCTTCAATAGAAAACTTTCCTTTATTTAAAGCATTTTGGTACTTTGCAGGAAGAGTTTTTATTAATGCTTGAATTGAAGCATTCTTAGGATCATTCAAAATAGTAACTAATTTATTAAAGTCAGAATCTTTATCATATGAATCCAGTATTAACTGTAATAACTCTTCCTCCATATCAACTATAAATATACCATGTATATGAACAGTATCATCTTCAGGTACATAAGCAGGATGGGAGTCATTATTTGGCAGAGGAAATCTGGAGAGCATATCAACATTAGAGTGAACATTTCCAGCTCTATGGATAATAGTCATCCCCCCTCTGTATTTTTGAACAGCAAGTTGCCACCTGAACATATGTCTGTTAGGTGTCTTGAGGTTTAAGAGAGATTTCACAGCACTTCAGTCAGTTACCAACTCAAATTTTTGGTCATCCAAGTAGTAATGAAGTTTCTCAAGAGCCCAAACAACTGCTAAGCACTCCAATTGAGTGGCACCATATTTCAATTCACTATTTCTTAAGGTTCTTGAAATATAACAAATTACAACCTCTGAGGATTTATCATTAATAATTTGCTTTTGGTGAAGGGCAGCACCCAGACCAATAAAGCCAGCATCTGTATAAAGGACAAATGGCTTGTTAAAATCCGGAAGAGCCAATATAGGGGCTGTCATTAAGCAACTTTTTAATGTATCAAAAGCTTTTTGACAGTCATTATTCCAGAGAAAAGCAACATCTTTTCTGGTCAGTTTTGTAAGAGGCAAGGCTATGACCTGATAATTTTTAATATATTGTCTATAATAGCCACACATACCCAAAAAACTTTGGATTTCTCTTACAGAAGTTGGTGCTTTCACATTTTGAATGGCAGCAACTTTATTATGGTCTACACAAATTTGTAAGCCTGACACAACATGGCCAAGGACTTTCAAAGATTGAAAACCGAATTTACACTTTTTTAAGGATAAGGTCATATTGATTTCATCCATTTTTTGGAAAACTCCATTCAAGTGAATCATATGTTCATCAAAAGTTTTAGAAAAAACAATGATGTCATCAATATAAACCATGAGCCATCCTTCAATTATTTCTTGATGGAAAGTGTTATCCATGACTTTTTGGAAAACTGAAGGAGCATTTTTAGGGCCAAATGGCATCCTAACATACTTATATATTCCCATATGAGTAGCAATAAGCAAAAAAATTTGAGAATTTTTCTCAACTGGAACTTGATGATAACCTTTATTACCATCCAGACAACTAATAAATTTTGCACCTTGCAAGGTAGCATGTATTGAATTAATTCTGGGTAAAGGATAAATATCATCAACAGTATAAGTATTTAAAGCTCTGTAATCACCACATAATCTAGCTTTATCTTTTTCATATGAAATCAAGACTGGGGAGATGACACAATTTTTGGGGGTGACATCCACTTTCTCAATGATATTCATTTTCAATAATGTTTCAATATTATCTTCAATATCTTTTCTTTTTGATGGAGAAGCAGGATATGGTTTTTTCTTAAGGGAAGGAGGAATATCACTCAAATTACAGGATAAGGTAATTTTCATCTCTTCCTGAACAATTCCCAAGACATGAGAACCATGAGCAAAAGCCATAGGGAAAGAGGTAATAGAGGCAACAATAGAATCCTTTTGTTCACTAGTCAACTGATCACCAAAAGAAGTAGTATTTATTTCATGTAATAAATCATCCATTTCAGTTGTTGTTCTACCTTTACACTGGATCAGTGAGTTACAAGATTTCAACAAATGCCCAGAAGGTCTAGGAGAAGAAAGTTTGAATTTTCTTTTCCCATTCATTCCTAAGGTAAAGCAATTATTTGCTGGGTCCAGTTTCACACCAAACATGGTTAAAATATCATTTCCCATAATAAACCAATTGCTCAAATTATCATTTTTCATGACAACAAACTCACAAATAGCTCTGAAAAAACCACCATTATATTTGAAGAAGACAGAGGTTTTGTATTTGCCAATAGGAAATAAGGTAGAACCATACCCTCTCCATTTTTCAGAAGTTATAGGCAATAATTTACTCAAATATTCCTTATCCACTGAAGCCAAAGCTTTTTCAGATACTACACTTCCTCCAGCACCAGAATCAAGAACTACATCAACATTTTTACCATTAATGATAACAGGTGCCTTTAAAGGGGATATAGGAATAGAATTGTTAGTAATATCTTTAATTATCTCAGCATTTTCTACTGAAGATAAATTCAATACACAATATTCAGATATATTATTTAAATAATGGACATCATGTTCCAACATTAAAACATCTTTAACAGATTCATTGTCATAGGAGATATTACTTTCACAGTCACTGGAAGAATTATTGACATCAAGTTCAACTTCATCAGTGTCTTCATTTTGTTCAACAAGATGAATTTTCTTGTCACAAACATGACCCTTCTGCCACGGTTTTTTACATTTATAACAAGTATTTGTTGCATATTTTTTAGGTGCAACTGGGGCAGAGGGTTTACCAGATTTTTCTGGGAGCATTATAGAAGGTTTATTCTGATCATTATAAGATTTACTAAGGTAATTCTTTGGTTCATATCTATGGTTGAGTAGTACTTCATTACAGATGTTAATGAAAGAAGAATTTTCCCTTACATGCTCAGTTCTAGCAACAATCAAATCCCTAAGAGAATTTGGTAATTTATACAAGATTTTATCTCTCCAAATATCATAATCCAACTTTGGATCAATTGCTCTAAGGATTTTAGTTATTTCATCAGAAAAACAATGGGCTTTTCAACAGAGGAGGATACATATCTAGTATTCTCATACAGTCTCTGCTGAGCTAACCTGAATTTTGAACCACCAAACTGATTCTCAATCAAGGATTTCCAATCATTCCATGTATAATGATTGTTATCTAAGAGGACAGATTCATACCACATCAAGGCTACATTGGAAAATAAAGAAATTAGCTTAGAAACAATCTCCTCATCAGGTAGTTTATAAGATCTCTTTAAATTATCAATTCTATGGATAAAGTGTTGCCAATCAGAGGAAGAATCACCATCAAAGGTAGGATATTGGTCTAACTTAGGCCAATTTTTCTGACTTCTGGGATGGTCCACTTTATGGTTTGAATTATTCATTATTAATAATTCCTGAAGTTTAGCCAGGTGTTCAGAAATTTCATTATTTACAGAAACAGCTGGTGCATGACCATCACAAGATTTTTTGCTAGTAGCAAAAGATTTTACAGACTCATTGTCAGTTAGTTTAATGGTTGAAATATGAGGAAGAAAGGATGAACTTTGTTCAGGTTTTTTTCCTTTATTTTTATGCAGCTTATTTACAGAAATTTTATTTAATTCATTATTGATGTTTAAGGTTGAGAACTTTTCCTGTAGGTCAGACACATAGTTTCTTATTCTTGGAATTTCAGACATCTGGTCATTTACCTTTTCAAGAGATAGAACATTTCTGTCCTCAGAAACTGAGTGTTTGGTACTTAGTGCATGGAAATCATTTTTTAGCTTTTTAAACTCATTTTGCAGAGATTTTATTTCATTTTTGAATGAATAATTTTCCTCAATAAAGGGTTTCAATTCACTCAAGGTCTTATGTAGACTGATATTTCTATCTGAGATAGCTCTATGGTCACTTCTTATTTGTTTTTGTTGACTAAGAACAATATTCAAGGTTTCTTTGATTTTTAAATAAGCTGTATCTTGTACTGAAGAACTCACTTTACATTGCAAGTTTAAATTATTTAATCTATCATTTTCATGGATTAACACATCTCTCACATGTTTGTCTTTCACAACATTAAAATCAAGGGTATCTTTCAATATTTCCTCAGAAGTTTTTTCAATTAAGGTATAGATTTCAGGGGGAACAGAATCATTTTTAATTGCAAGAGAAGGATTAATTAAAGATGTAGAAGTTAAATGTAAAGGTTCATCAAATGACAATTTTCTAATTACATCAAGAGGGCTACTAGTTACAGGAAGCTGTCTTTTAACAGGTTTAACTGTTCTTTCACCATGTTCAATAATATTACCTGCAGAAGAAGATTTATTAGAAAACATTCCCAAGTGACTATCAACCAAATTACTTACCATGGCAGAGGAGGAAACTTCCCCTGGGACTGGGTTTGGGATTGTGCTTGGGCCTTCTTTCTCCTGCCTTGTTGGTAGGGATGAGGAGGTGGATGGAAATTGGGTGTTCTGGATGGGCCAGGCTGATGATGAGGAGGATGTTGCACATTCTGCTGGTAGTGACTCATTAGATAATCCCATTTCCATTTCTCTACTTCCATAGTACTTTGATTTTGGATGGAGGAGCTGGGGGGCTGTGAAGGTTGAGCCTGAAACTGAGGCTGATTGGGAGGCAACTGAGGAGGGGCCTGGGCCTGATTTTGGTTCCTGAGTTCCTGAACTTGATCCCACAAGGTGTCTACCTTTGCTTTGTACGTCATATTTTCTGTCTTCAACTCTTTTATATGACATGATAGGTTGCTGATTTGTTGTGGCAGAGGAAGCTTTTTTATTTTGAAGCCTTTTGGAAGACCTTCTTGAGGCACTAGAGGCTTTACTTCCTTCTGTGGTACTGGGGGAAGGGGGTTTGGTTTGTTTGCATTTCCTGTCATATCCACATCCTGCAGTATGTGAATTCTTTGTGTTAGCATAAGATTTTTTATGACCAACTTTAGAAGAACTTACAGTGTCAGCATCATAGTCAATTTCTATTTCATCCACCTGCATGTTATCCATTTTTTCTGCCAAATTGTTGGACATATTAGTGGGAAGACTTTTAATTTACTTTTTATTTTATGAAAAAATAATAAAAGTTAGTCAATAATTGCTCCAAATAATAAAAAAAAAATTTTATTAATTAAATTATAGAAAAAATAATTTTCAATATAAAGTAATAATTATAAAAAATTAATTTTTTTTAAAAAAAAAATGGATTGCAAGGTTAAATTGGGAATAACAAACAAGTTAATTCAACCAATTAATTACCAATATTAAATATGGCAATATATTTGGGAGTAAGCACAATGTACTTTTAAGTCAACCAAAATTAACAATAATTAATAAAAAAAAATTAAATTAATAATTCAATTTTGTATTAAAAAATGTCAATTCTTCTAGGACTAAGAGGATTTAACACTCTATAATGGTCAACTAGGAAAAAAAAAAAATTAAAATTGAACACTTACACTCAGTGAATCAGCAATTAAGCCACAGTCACTGTTATTGCAATAAAAATATAGTAATAAGAGTGAGAGGCGCAAAGGTGAACTTACTATACACCACAGAAAATTTGGGGGGTATTGCTAGCAATACCCCTCATTTAAAAATGTGGGGAAGTGGTTGGAAAGCTGTTGGAAGGCTGTTGGGAGTTCATTGTGAAACCAGATTTAAATTAATTGGACAAAGATTTGGTAATCAGTTAGACCTAGGTTCAACCAAACTCAATCACAGGTTTCTTGAAGCTTGGTGATTACTTTGATTTTGAGCTGAGCACAGATTGAGCAAAGCTTGAACATATCACTTAACATATCATAATATTCACTTTCCCATCTTGTGGAAAGCAAAATTTGATATTCGTTCTAAGAATATCTACATATATTTTCTTGCCAAGTTGGTAACAGAAGGTTAAACTGTAGTATCTCAATTATTACACTAGACTACATAGATATTTGATAAAACATACAATTCAAATCAATTTTAATATTATTGAGATCACCATAAGTGTCTGTCCAAAGACTTACAAAAAGTATGTTAGTATCAAGATATTGTTCTAGGTAGTAGTTTCAATTTGGATTTTGAACTGACATCTAAAGCATTTTACTATTAGACAGAAGCATAAATAAGTGTAATAAGAGTGAAATTATTCTATTTTGTGATTATAATGTAACAATAAAGCACATTTTTATTGAGAAAATTTTTCTTCCTCCACAAACCAAAATTTACTCTATAGGCTCAAGATTTATTTTTAAGCCATATTATTCATTTCAGTTATCATTGATTTACTTCCAATATTTATTAAAAAGATAATAATAATACATGTGAAAGAATTATGAGCTTAGCATAGCATATTCTAAAAAGTTATTTTGTCGTTTTATTCAAAACTGATTCTTCATTTTTTGCTTCAATTCATCTTTTAACAACCACTATCTTCAGATACTATTCTTACTTAATATGTCAAGTCTCAGATGTGTTGGACAGTTCTCAATAACAATCGATCAAATTTATATGAATGTAATTTCAAGATTTCAAAACTCACCGACCCCCACGATTTTACAGCGAGGCCATTTGAATGTTCATATTTTTGGACTATTTGAAGAAAGAAAACCAACCCTTGTCGGTAATCTTTCTCAAGTGCAGAGTCAGCACATTGGACCACTATTGGGTGACATTGGCTCTGGATCTCACCATTTAAACCAAAGAAGTGCCTTGAATCCTATGAAGCCTTTCTATTTTCATGCTTACTTGGTTCCAGTTTTTGGTAATCAGTATCAACTTTGGGGATGCCTCTTTTCTTCAAGTACACTAATCAGTCTTGCTAAAGAAGCATTTTCTTCTGCACAAATCGATTTATGTCCAATCCTGAACTACGACTCCACTATCTTTTTTAATATCCCGCATGTAACTTTTGAAGGCTCTTTCCAAATATCTCAGAGTACTCAAGATTGGAAAGCTGATCGACTTATCCAAGGAATCAAAACAGTTCTCAAAACACATCAACTTCAAGCAATAAATTTTATGATTGACAATGAAAAAATGTTAAAGGAAAAGTTGGATATCATGTGGAGGCACCAGGACAACCATTGGCTTAGAACTGGATTCGATGACTATAAAGATCAGTTTCCTAACAATCAATTAACACCTGAAGGAAATGGGTCAATACTCGCTGATGATATGGGTTTGGGAAAGACGCTGTCAACTCTTTCTCTTATAAGTGCAACTCAAGGTGAAGCAAGACAATTCCAGGTATCAGAAAATCAAGAAGGTATTAATCGGAGTTCAGCCACACTGATTATATGCCCCCTGGCAACACTATCGAATTTGATCAATGAAATAAGTGTGCACTTTGAAGATAATGCGCTTCCTTTCAAGGTTCTTTATGGGAAGGATTGTCAAAATACTAATGTCAATGAGCTACAGGACACTGCTATTGTTTTAATGACCTATGAAATAGCTAGCCCAACGATGTCAAAAAATCAAAGCCAAAAAAAGATACCAGTGACTCAAATGCTCTTTTGGTATAGAGTTGTTTTAGATGAAGCTCAGTTAGTGCCCATTTCTATATCTAAAACTTAAAAATTAATTTTTATAATCAATTTTTATAAATATTCTTTTAGTTACATTAAAAATCCTTACTCGCAGAGGGCTCAAACAATATTTGACTTGGAATCCCAACACCGACTATGCTTGACTGGAACTCCACTTCAGAACAGGCCCACTGACCTTCAAAGTCTCATATTTTTTCTTAGAATCAAAAAGTGTCAAGAAGACTGGTTATGGAAGAATTTCCTTTTTCCAGGTTTGCAAAAAGGAAAGGCTAATTCTATTAAATCAATCAATCACTTAATGAAAGTCATAAGCCTATGTAGAACAAAGGATGCAATTTTGTCTCTTCCAAAAAAGATTCAAAGGGGGATATCGGTTCAATTAGCAGATCCATGGAGGTCTAAACTTGATGTGCTTCAAGAAGGATTCACTGAGCGATATGGGCCCTCCAGAAGCACTGACTTCCCTTGGGACTCATCTGAGTTTATAAGAGAGCTGATGATTTTAAGAAAATTCTGCAACCATCCAATCTACGAAAATCTGGATGAAACTCCAACTTTTGATTTCACCTGGCAGCATTCCGCAAAGATTTGTCATCTTATAGGCCACTTAAAAAACCTTTTGTCTGGTGAAAGGGATATAGATTTTCCAAAAGCTGTTATATTCTCCAACTTTGCAGACTTTTTGCAGATGTAAGTGATTCTATAATGAATTGTTTTACAAAATTGTGTTGGCTTATTAAAAACAATTTTCTAATATTTCAAAATAGAATAAAAATGGCTTTAGATGACCACAATATTAGGTATACCCAGCTTACGGGTGAACTCAGCAGGACAAAGCGAGACAAAAATATGCATGAATTCCATTTTAATAAAAATTGCCAAGTTTTGGTTGGAACGATTCAGGCTGCAGGAGTGGGTATAGATCTCAGGTGTGCTCAATATGTATATATAATGGTGAGCTCAATGTCTTTTATTTCATATTAAGAACAAAAATATTAAATTTTTTATATGTTCAATGTTGAAATAGGAGCCAAATTGGAATCCAGCAGTTGAGCAACAGGCTGTTGATCGGCTGTATAGAATGGGGCAGCAAAATGAAGTAAATGTTTTGAATTATTTTGTAGAAGGAAGTATAGAATTCAGCATGTATAAGATTCAAAGGAAAAAAATGGAGATAACAATGTAAGCCAAATTTCATTTCTATAAATTTTAATGATAATAGTAATCATTAAAATTATGTTTTTGTTTTCAAGGCTAAGTGTCCCAAACAGTGGAAATGAGGAGTATGAGTGTG
Organism: Hemileia vastatrix; assembly: GCA_030280995.1. NCBI lineage: Eukaryota > Fungi > Basidiomycota > Pucciniomycetes > Pucciniales > Zaghouaniaceae > Hemileia > Hemileia vastatrix. The sequence goes on from JASXTE010000015.1 coordinate 8,893,851, forward strand.
CAAACCTATTATTAAGGGAGTTTGTCAATCACTCACATTAGAGGAAGAAAGAATTTCAAGGAGAGCAGGTAAATTTATGGGATTTTGAGGATTTAAAAGTCTGAGTTGTTGAGAATTTAGAGATGCAAGATATAAGGGAGAATAACAGTCATTCGGCAAACCCCGGGGGACATGAGAAGGATTAAGGTTAGGGGATAATGTTGAAACCAAACTGATTCTTTTGTACAAGGCCAAGTCCTTTAGCACACTTCCAGAGTAGGTTGAATTATCTCGAATATCAAAGTGTTGTTGGTCAAGATATTGTGCAACTTTAGAAAAATCTTCAGACCTCCATTGCATTAAGATACATCTTAAAGATCCATCATTATCAATTTCGGTGTCTGAACAACACTTGATGTTTGTGAAAAGGTTGTGATAAGTTTCACAATGTGGAAGTTGTTTAAGAAGTTTAGTTCGGTTAACTGAATTCTAAGAATCTTTGTTATTTGAAATAAAGGTCATAAATAAAAACGGTTGAAAAAAAAGGGATTTTCATACTTTTTTTTTTATTCTATATTTATGCTTTCTCACTTTGATTATTTCTTGAGAGCTATGAGAATCCTTCCCAAGTCTTAATCTATCAGCATGACCTAAAAACCAATGGTGAAGAACTCCTATTTGATTTGAGAAGCTAATTTGAGTTGAGTCAATTGGATATGCAATCAAATTATTGGTTTTTAAGGCATTGTCCCAGTGTTTAATGAGAATATTTGCCAAGACCTGGTTCCATTTGTCAAACCAATCTAGGTTCCAAGCAAAAGTTGATCCTGGGAAACCACACATGCGAAGGTGCTCAATAAAAGATTCACGGAAAATTGGTGGAAACTTTTCCGAAACCGCTGAATTTGATTCTGGATGAGGTAGTTCAAAGGCAATGTTGCAAGAATTCATGTCAAATGATGAAAATCTGTCTAATTGCTCTTCAGTAGGGTTTTGTTTCCATCCATTTGATTCTGGTGACATATCCAAAAGTGAACGAAAAAAAATGTGTATAGATCTACAAAAGTGAGAATTGAATGGAGGCAAAGTCTCATTAAAAATTCTATTAAGTGTTCTTGTGTTTGTGGGCAGGTTTCAATGAGGAAAGTAAGAGCTACTAGGGTTCATAAATAATTAGATTAAGAAAGTGTTCAATTAAATTACACAAAGAGGAAGGATAAATTGTTGAGCTCCAAAACTTTATGATCAAAGTTGATTTAAGGAGAAATATCACAAAAATTAAGAATAAGAAATATTTCGACTTTATGGAATTATAATATGCATAAATTATATTTTTATATGCAACTTGAACTCAAAAGGAATGGTATAAAATAAAGAGAATGATTATGTGATAAAAGCAGACTCATTTAAGAAACAGATTTTTTTTCTTTTCAAAAAATTCTTCCACAAAAATAATTTGTTAAATGTGAGGCTATGTTCATTTTTTGATTACCAAAAAATTATTTTTGGTCCAATATGATAGTAATACATATTCTATTGAGTAATTTTTTTCAACCTGAATAAATAGACTAGAGTGTCACTTCATCACATTTATGTATGAAAAGTTATACAAGGTTTCAGCTTTTATGTAATTCTTTAAGGTTTACACTTTTGTAGCATCTATTATTTGAGTATTTTTGATTTTTTCTTTATAGAAAATTCTACCTAGTACAGACCAATTTTCAAATTAAAAGAAATATGTTTGTGATTGTTTTTTACAAAATATTAAACTTATTTTTGGGGTAATTTTTTAAAAATTATGTTAAAAATATGGATTACTTTTCTTATAGTCCATAACTAAGAATTTTTATCAAAATCAAATAATTATAGGGTAGTTAGATATAACTCAGAAGGCATTTGATAGAAAAATAATTAAGATGCTTGTGCGTACAACAGAATTTTTTCTATGATAGAAAATATTCTGATAAACATGCATGCATTGTTGTACAAATGCAGAGAGTATACAGAATACAAATAAAGTAGACTGCATAGCTTTAAATTAATATATAATTTATCTGATTAAAATGTAAAAATTTAAACTTAAATAATTTCAACACATATTCCATCATATTCTTTTGATAAAAAAATGTAGCTTATATTAGCTAGTGCCTTTCAAAAAAAGGAATACCTTCAATTGGTAACTTCGAATAGCTAACTTATTCCTACAATTATCACAATTACAATGCCTCCATTTTTTCATGTATGTCAATGTCAAGATCTTGGATGTGTCAATAGAAAGTATCAAACTTCTTCTGGGTCCTTTGAAGTTGGTATGGCTTTCAAAAGCTCTAATTCTTATGCAAAACATCAAGAGGAAAGAAATAGGAAGGCCCAGATGGTTATTTCTTCCAACAATCCACTTAACATTGGAAGTTCCCGCTCCACAGAAACAGTAAGCTGTATATCTATAGTTCAATTTTAGAATTAAAGGCTTTATGATGTTTCAATGATTTATTACATAGGGGCAGTTGCTATTGGGGGCAGAAGTATCTTCAACAGTCTCTAGAAACTCAAATCTTGGGGAACGGTATAGCCAAATAATTATGTGGCAGGCAGCAAAGCTTTCTCTGATTCATCATTTGAGCAAAGAAGGTTGTACTCAATTTTTGGATGAAGAAATTAAGAAGCTCAAACTTCTAGGTGATAGTGGAATACTGGATTCTGATAGCATTGTCCGCCTGGTCCCACGCTTGAAAGATACAGTTTTTAGTCGATTAAAGCTCAATCAATCATTTTTCACTAAAACATGCTGTCCTAAATGCTTTGCTCTTTATGAGTATAAATCTGAATCTCAACCATCTATACTTTGTTGCAATCAACCGTTTCTTTCATCATCAAAGCGCTATTTAAAAATGTTTGGAGCAGGACAAATTGCAGTTAAATGTGATGAAAGGCTGTATTTGATGGAGGAACATCAAGAACATGTAAAATACTTATCTCTTAAAACATTTCATCACCATTCTTTTATCGACTGGCTTAAGGAAAAGATCAAACTGTTCAAATTTGAGCTTCTGATTGAGAAGAAAACCCCTGTGGCAGAACGTGTAGAGTGTGATTTGATGAAGGATGTTTGTGATGGTTCAATTTGGAAAAACTTTCCCATAACCACTCCAGCTCTGGATAGCAATAATGATGAATATACAATAACTTCAGGCAACTTATTGTTTACTTTATATGTCGACTGGTTTAGGCCTGGTGGCAATAGGATTGGAGGTCATCAGAAGTCTGTAGGCAATATTATGATGGTGTGTATGAACCTACCTCAAGAAGATAGATACAAAATGGAAAATCTTTTTTTGTATTCTATTATACCCGGACCAACAGAACCCACAAGTGAACAGCTTAATCACCTTCTAAAACCACTGGTTAATGATCTACAAACTCTATGGGATGGTATATTGATTGAAAAGACACATCTTTATCCACGAGGCCGGAAATTAAGAGTTGCATTGTTCTCTTTGATAGGTGACATTCCTGCAATACGAAAATTGGCTGGCTTTTCGAGTCACTCTGCAAAAATGTTCTGCTCTTTCTGTAATATCTCTAAAGATGAAATTAGTGAAAAGAATGTGGGAAATTTCTCATTACGGAATCATGAGGATCATATGTGCTGGGCAACAAAGTGGAAAAATTCTAAGTCACATTGGGAGCGTGTATCAATTGTTCAAAATCATGGGGTACGATGGAGTGAGCTCAATAACCTTGAATATTGGCGTCCAACTGAATATTGCTCAATTGATGTTATGCATTCACATATGCTTGGCAACCTAAAAGATCACAGTCTAAGCTATTTTCAAATCCAAAATGCAGCAAAAGATCTAGAAAGAAAGCTGGAAAAGGATAAAAATTGGCATTTAAGAGAAGAAGATGATGATTTCTTTTCTGATACTTCACTGCACAAACATTTGAAAAAACGTAGAAGTAGCTTAAGCACCACGAATAATAATGATGATGATACAAGACACACGAGACAGCACAAGCGGCAAAGACGTACGAGTTCAAGACAGTCATCAAGTCATCATGGACTAGATAATGAAGGATTGGGAACAAATCGATCAAGAAGCCAGAGTAGGTCATCCAGCTCCAAATTTATTCCTCCATATAGCGATGTGGCCTCAATACAGTCTCACAGAAGTGACAGTAGGAATTCATTGTATAACTTAAGGCAAAGAAGCATTAGCATATCACAGAGTGAAGGATCTCACTCATCAAATGAGACATCTAGAGATGAAGAAAATAAAAGGAAAGGTAAGGAGAAAGAAAATGAAGGTAGTAGTAATCCACGAATCACAGCAGCAGAGCTACAGGTTGTATGGAAGATGATTGATCAAGTAAGAAGACCTTCCTGGCTAACACGAGTTCCAAAATCAGTAGGATCTAAAAAGGCAGGATCCCTCAAGGCAGCAGAATGGCACATGCTGTATACTCTCTACTTCCCTTTGTCACTTATACCCCTTTGGTTTGAAAAATTTAAAGAATCTGAATCTTCAGCTTCCTCAGCTGATAAACCAAGAGAATATTATCTTCTCAAGTCACTTGTAACATTATGCTCGATCACCAATTTTTTGACATTAAAAAATATACAGACTAATCAGCTTAAAGATCTAGATCAATTTCTGTTAGAGTATCGTGAGTGCCTTGAAGAGGGTTGGAAGAATATTAATGCAAAGCCAAATCTGCATATCACTCAACATTATCCTGAAATGATAAAGTGTCTTGGTCCACCATCAGGTACAGCTACTTGGTCTGGAGAGCGGGTGAATCATATATTATCTGAAATTCCAAACAATCACCATCCACGTTATGGTAAGGTAAACTCTTACAGTCGCCTTGCTGTAAGCAGAATCCGGAGGAGATATGTGGATTTAGCTGAAAACCCCGTCCTTCCAATAAAAATAACAAAGTAGGTGTTCTAAATCACTAAGCTAACCAATCTACTTGGATATGATTGATAAAAAATAATGAAACTCTAAAATAATTAACGCTTATTGAGATTTAAAGAAAGTGGCTGTTGATAAAGAAATACTGATAACAACAATTAAGGTGTACCAGTGAAAGATCTGAAAAGATTGACTTTTATGTTTTTATAATAATTTAAATTTATATGAGACAGCAATAATCAAGTCACAGCGACGAAGACCTTTCTAAAGATACCCTATATGAAGTGTGATTTAAATTGTTGAATTGTATTTCTAAAATGTTATGTAAAAATAATAAATGTTATAAGGGTATTATAACTTATTTAATTTGTTGAGTAATAAAAAATGAGACCGTGGTGGTTAATAATTAAGCTGTATGATGTGTCCCCCCCTCTCAATTTCGAGTTTGAGAAGCGCTTAAGTATTCCTAGTCACGTGCCTAAGTTTTCCCCTCCAGAGCTCTTCCAGAGTCAATCCGGAGCCCGTACGGAGTCCGTACGGAGTCAAAGCGGAGTCCGTACGGAGTCAAAACGGAGTCCGTCCGGACTTCCGGACTCAATTAGAACCTTAAAACTATAATAAAAAATCTAGAAAAATTACACATAATAGAGCTACTTCCCCTTTACATACCAAACTAATTTTCGTAGTCTGCGCAGCTCTAATTACCCCGTGAAAATTCATCGAAGTTAAGTAATTTCTGAAAACGTAAATATTTCTATAAAACTTTAAAATTCATTTAAAAATATAAGAAAAATAGTAAAAATTCTGGGAAAATTTCCCAAGGTTCTTGAGTGACTTGACTTGATACTTATAAATTTTTCAGACCGTAAAAATAAGTTTTCTCCGTAAAATAAATTGTATTTGTGTAGGCATTCGCTCGTGACTAATTTCTTCATATTTTAAACTCCAATAAATTAAATAAAACCCTTTTATAAAAAATAATAACGCCAATCTTGCACGCCGTAATAACTCCATTTACATATTTAGGTGCCGTACTAAACTTTAGGCTACCACATCCTCCCTCCAATCGAGAATGTCCCCATTCTTATAACTTTGCATAAGTGGTTGAGCAATTCCAAAAGAATTATCTTTTCTAATAAAATAATTTGATAAATTTGTTTTAGCTGGTCTTCTTTTAAATCTTTATAATAAAAACGTTCTTTCTTCTTCTCTGGCTTGATATAACATAAAAAAAATATAAATCTTGTGATGATTCCACTACGAGAGCAAGGTTTGAATCCCTTCAGACTCCCATATACCAGTCTTCCTTCTTGTCACAGCATTGAGAGAGTGGATCTTCCTATGAGCCGAATACTCCTGATTCCAACCTCATAGGGCCCCCCACTGAGCCGAATTCTATGATTCCAATCTTGCCATAAGGTCCTCCAAGCTTCACACCAAAAAAAAATGGCCTAACTATGAGGCACTAAAAAAAATCATTCCCTAAAATCCAACTACCATCCTAACTTCTGATTCCTTCATCACAATTTTCAAACTTTGCTATACAGCAAACCCATAAAATACTTTTGCCAGGCTTCCAATAATAATATTAACTTTAGACCATGTTAAAGCGCCACAAATTTCACCTAATTAACCATTATGCTTTCCTTAGCATCATCACCACCTAAAATTTTAACCTCCTAAAGCTATCAGCACCCAATTCCAGAAATAATTGAATAACCAGTTTAGAGTCTTAGTGGACAGTGATAAATTAAAAGATTGAATTGAGTTATCCAAACAAGATTGACATTCCAATTTAAAGTCTTGGTAGACCAAACATATAATCGATTGCCAGTTTATGGTCTTGGTGGACCAAAGATTGTTTAAGTGCATAAATATCTTGATATATTCCTAAGTAAGGCCTAGGCTTGACCAAAGATTGAATAAATTTGATAATCCAGTTTAATGTCATAGTGGACCAAACATTTGATCGACAAGTAATCCAGTATAAGGCCATAGTGGTCCAATGAATGTTGAATTATCCTGCAGATATTAATTTTCCAGTTTAAAGTCATAGTGGACTAAACAATGAATGAACTAGCAGTTTAAAGTCATGGTGGACCAAACATTTAATCGATAAGAAATCCAGTTTAAGGTCATGGTGGACCCAACACTTGATAATAGTCCAGTTTAAGGTCTTGGTGGACCTAACATTTGATTGATAAAAAAAAAATTTAAAAAAATCCGTCTCCAAGAATATCCATAAAATCTTGAACATCCTTGAAATTCAGTTTAAAGTCTTGAAGGACTAACAGCTCCAATATAAAATCTTTAATGACAGTCTTGAAAATTAGCCAGTTTAAAGTCTTGGAGGACTAACAGCTCCAAAATTTGTATAAAACCTTAAGGAAAGTCTTGAACAGTAGCCAGTTTAAAGTCTTGGAGGACTAACAGATCCAAAATACGTATATATAAAAAAACTTTAAAGAACGTCTTGAACAGTAGCCAGTTTAAAGTCTTGGAGGACTAACAGATCCAAAATACGTGTAAAAAAGAAACCTTAAAGAACGTCTTGAACAGTAGCCAGTTTAAAGTCTTGGAGGACTAACAGATGTCTTGAAGTAAAATCCCATTGGTATTGAGTTCTCCTAGACCCTGCTTCCTGTCTAAACTAAATGAATAAAGCTAAAAAGTATGAAAACTAAAAAAAAATAAAACTTAGAAATATAATAATAATTTGATTTAATTAATTAATTTTAATTTTAATTTTTTTTTTTTTATTTTTTTTTATTTTTATTTTATTATTATTATTTTTTTTTTATTATTTATTTTATTTTTATTTTTATTTTTTTTTTTAATTTTAATAATTTTTTTTTTCTTCAATTTAAAATAAAAGATTTTAGAATAGATAGTTTTGAAATAAAATTTAAAATTTAATTTTAAAGAAAGATAAATGAATGTGAAAAGAAAGATAAAAAAAGTACTAAAATAAAATTTTAAAATAAAATTTTAAAAGATGCCCCCCGGCCATTTGATGAGCCGTACCCTCGACATCATACCCACATCCAAGTGCAACTTGATGTGGTTACACAATTTTGAGAAATTGAAAAGAAAAGAAAATAAATGAAAGTTTTTAGAAGATAATTTTTATAATGATGATCACTGGGTGGGCTCCCTCCAATTTATAAAAATGATTAGAGACCACCAGTGAGCATCACCTTTACAATAATTCATAATATATATTAAAGAAAAGAAATCACAATCTAACATAAAAAAATCAAAAACAAAATAAAATAAAAAGAATCTTGAATCCGGCGTTGAGAGCGGTGTCTCTTGATTCGTTCCAGTTTATAGTCTTAGTGGACTTCCTATAATTAAAAGACAAAGCCAGGATTCAACTAGAAACAGGGAAAATTTTGGAAAAGAACATTATGGGGTAATTGTGTATAGAGCAGCCAGCCCATCAATTACCCCCACACTTGCCAATATTAAATTAAGAAGGTTCCCCTGTGAACACTTCTTCCAATAAATTTTTAAAATTTTCCAACACTATCTTCACCCATATTTTTAGAAATTTTAAGTTTTTTTTTGAAAATTTCAAAGAAGGTTTTCTTGAATTTCGTAAAGTTTCATCACAGTTTCGTTGACCATATACAATGTAACGATAGTAAAGTATTTTGATAAAAAAGAAGATAGTTTATCCTCATTGCGGAGGTCGATAAGATTTTTTTTTTTTTTTAAAAAATGTCATAGTTTATCCTCATTGCGGAGGTATCCATAAAATTTCATCAATATCATAGTTTATCCTCATTGCGGAGGTATAAATTTAATAAAAGTCATTAAAATTGTAGTTTATCCTCATTTCGGAGTTATCCATATAATTTCATAAATGTCATAGTTTATCCTCATTGCGGAGGAAGACTTGGGCACTCCTGGTGCCTCTAGGATAGAACCGTTTCACTTGATCGGCTGCTACCCTCTTCTTTAATACTACTCCATCCAACTCTTCTAGCACATATGAACCGCCGGAAACTTGCTCCTTGATTTTATACGGTCCATTCCACCTATCTGCAAACATCTTTCCCCACTGACTTTCCAAACTCCTATTATACACCAGGACCATATCTCCTGAGTTCAAAGGTTTCCTTAATCGATGTGCCAACCGCTCATCCCAATATCTGACTGATTGATTTCAGATCTTCATCATCCGCGAATATGCCTTTTCTAAATATTCTTCTTTCTTTTCTAGCTGCATCATTCTTGCACACAATAATTCTTCAGTAGTTTTGACCATGTCCCAGTCAACTCCAAGATATGATTCAGCTTCTAAATCAACCGGTAAAACTGCTTTCTGTCCAAAAACAAGTTCATAAGGTGAAAATCCGGTCGTCCTTTTGGCAGTGATTCGATCAGCAAATAAAACTAAAGGTAAATAGTGCCTCCACTTTTCGGCACTTGTCCCACACATTTTAACTAAAGCATCCTTAATAACTTGATGCCCTCTTTCAACCATGCCTTCAGCTTCAGGATAATATGGGGTTGCTACCCTAACCTTTGATCCAACTTTCAATACGGCCTCTTTAAACTCTGTCCCAAATTCAGGACCTCCATCTACCGTCACCAATTTCATCACTCCATATCGATACACCCAATTATTCAAAAAAAATTCTGCCACATTTTTGGCAGTTAAATTAATAAGAGGCGCTGCCTCTACCCAACCAGATAAATCATCTCTGGCCACAATTAAATATTTATACCGTCCCTCTTTTATATGAACGGCATCTAAACTAACTCTTCCAAAGAGCGTATATTCACCAGTCGCGCGTCCAGGTTCTTTTGGCCTTAAATAACTTCGTCTTTGACATTCTTCACATGACTGAACCCACTGTTTAACAGCCATCTTCATGCCAGGCCACCAAAATCGATCAGAAATTCTTCTAAACGTTTCTCCAACGCCTCTATGCCCGAGATCTTCATGCAGTGATTTCAAAACTAATTCTTGCCCCTTCTGTTGAGTTATAACTACTTGAGGATTTGGATATCTCCTCCTCATTAAACGTCGACCAGATAGGTAAAACGTAGATGACTTCCTCTTGATAGCCACCCATTCATCGTCTTCACAATCTTCTGGCCTCTCTAAAGTCAACAAATATTTGACTAACAAAGAATAAAAACCAGTCTGACCCCAGACTTCATCTTGAAAATCGATTAATATAACATCAATAGGGACTTCTTTATCACCAATATCACCTGCACATGAATGAGCCAATAATCTTTGACCCCTAAATAAATCTTTAATCGAGCTGTGTCGACGTTTTTCTTCTGAACCTTTGGATCCTTCGTAAACCGTATTCAAAAATACCTTTTTCTCTTTATCCACCTTTTTATTTAAATTCTCTAATTCTCCAACATATACACCATTCCTTAAATTACTACTATCCCACACTACCAATCCATTTTCCTCTACATGCACCACATCTTCTTCTACATCCTCTCTTCCGAATTTATCTACACCTTTTCCAACACCTTTATTAACATAAAAACTATTTTCCAGTTTATCCTCTTGGTGGAGGTCATCAACACCATAATCTAAACACAATAGTCCTGCCAGTTTCTACCACAACGTATGTAATGTTTGTAAGCAATGATTTAAAAACTCAGCTGTGCTAATTTATTAATATTTACCACAGGAGAGATACCGCTAACAATACTCAAACATTGGTATCGGAAGTCTAGGGTATTAGATCTTGGTGAAGCTGAAGATAATGATCAATGTGAGACTAAAAAAATCCATATTGATCTCGATAAACAAAACAAATGGATCCATCTAAGTATGGCATTATTTACTAAATGGGTAAGGGCACGAATGGGAAAAGAAACTTCAAGACGGGCTTTGACACCATAAGAGAAAAGTGGGGATAGGGTAGTTGAAAATGTAGCAAGCATATTGATACATGGAAAGAGGTTTACTAGTTACCATCGACACATTGCTAATTCAACAATTGAATTCTACTATGGAAAAGATAGCCAGTTTGGGCAAATTGATGATCTTTTCAGATCAAAGGAAGAGAATGATCAAATATATTTAATAGTAAGTCCTTTCAAAGAGCTCCGTCCAGAAGAAACATCAAAGGATCCCTATGAGCTTTTCCCACAAGTGCATTGTCGGTTAGTAAGAGTAGCCAAAGCAACTCAAATTGTGATCAAGAAAGATGCAATAATTGGACATGCAGCTACTGTCGAGCACAAAAAAGGAATGTTTGGAATCAAAGACAAGGTTGTCACTGCCATTGGACTGCAGACAGTAGTGAGTGAAAAAATTAATCAAATTTATTTTCTGTTGACTAACATCTTTGTGTTAATTTGGGATTGGGGAAATTTGTAGGATTGGTGATATTTGTAAATGGTGAAAGAAATAATTCAATGCTCGATAAAAAAATGCAATGCATCCAACTTACCTTATCATAAATCAGTGAACAATTACTTTGGTTGCTTTTATTGCGAGAGAACCCATGCTTTCAATGAGTCATTTTTATCTTAAATGTAAGAATGAAAGAAATAAAATCATGATAATGAGAAATATGATAAAATTTTTACTTAATGAATGATCTTCTTGCTCATTCATCTACTATAAATAGTTTGACCTTCCAACTTTAGCTGATAGCTATATATTATTCACTTTATTTTTTGACAAGAGAACATACACGTTTACAAGACTATATACATAGTATCTTTTTTTACTTTAGCTTTGATAGGTATAAATTTTAACAACTGATTATTTTTATTTTATTTTATTTTATTACAGTTCATTATGGATGATAATTTTGAAGGGATGTCTGTTGACCCAACCGATTCTGATTGTTTTCCGCCTCAACATACTAATACTGGAAATACTCCTCCACCACCCTCTGCTGATCCACCTCCAGATGCATCTCAATCTGTACCACCTAATCCTAACCCACCACCTAATCCCAATCCAGGCCAAGAGTCTCATTCAGAACCGAGAAATTTTAATCCCAATCATCCTTCTGCTTCTGAAAGTGCTAATCAGCAAGCTGATCAGCTAGGAAGAGATTGGGCTAGTGAAGTATTGAGGGAATTTTTCGGAGACCAATAATCATCTGCTCAGCCTAACCAAGGAGCAAGCACAAGTGGAGCAGGTAAGTCAAATTTGTAGTGTATTCTTTTATTGAAAAATAACCAATTTAATTAACTTATTTGAATTGTTAGTGAATGCCTCAATCATTATGGGTATCAGTGATTACCACAGACTCAATTCAGCAGAGTCTCATGAGCGAGAACGGGGGTTAAGGGCTGTAAGAGGCTTAGTTAGAAGGAATGATGTTCCCAGGAGCTCGGACAGTCTAAATAGAAATATTTACCACTTTCTGAAGTATTGTCTTGGGGGACCAACACAAATATCAAAATATCCTGCGAGCCCAACACCTTTGGAGATTGAAAATTGGAAAGATTGGAGCCAATTCAAACTAAAAACCATTCAAACTGTCCTAACCCAAGTCCAATCTTCTAACCGTGCCAATTCTGCAGCTGATCAACAATTTCTGATAACCAATTCTATAGCCTTCTTGCGATCCAAAATTCGACTACCCAAATTTTTTCCAGCACCTGAGCCTCGAGGACTAAAAGGAGGAGCACCGATCCCACTTTCTGTCAAAAGAAACTTAGAGCGTGAATTGCAAGAAAAAGGTTTTTGGAAATTCGCGTTTGATTGGACTTGCCGTGATTTTTCAGAATCAACTTGGAATCAAGTCATGGGAAGCATAGTATGCAACCACTGTACCAGATGGCTCACCACCTTGAATACAATCGATCAGTCAAAGCTTCAGTTCACTCAATGTGTTATTGAGAAATGGGTAGTTAATAAGGGGAAGGAGATGATAAGGTTGTTTGGGCAAGAAGAGGAAAGGGTAGCAAGAGAAAAGATTGAAAAGAGGGCAAGGGCACAAGTAAAACGTTATCGGACCAAGGTAAGTTTTTTATTTTACTTTGCTTTTTGTTATTATGAAGCTAATTTAGTAGGAATTCAGATTGCTAGTGCACGCTACAAGTTAGCAAGAGATCTCTGCAGTGATGTGCCAGGTTTTGTTGTGCTTTTTCATGATACTAGGTGCATCTCTGATATTGAGGAAGGCCCAGCACCAGCCCCAACTGCACCTATCCGAGCTATTCCTGGATGGCGAAATCCTGAACTCAATTATTTGTTTAAAAAAATGGATAAGATGACAAAGGACTTACCCCATACACCAGCTCAAAAAAAATCAGCATTAAAAACATATTCACGGTCATCAGAAAGGACAGTTGCACAAAATGGTATATTCAATGTTCCCAAATACCTCCCCAAGAATTGCTATTCAGCAACATTTTTGCAAGGATTATCTGTGAATGAATGTGAGTCACTTGGGGTTGGAGCTGATATTGATCTGGTAAAGATTCGGGAAACAATTAATAGAGCATCAACATCATCATAACTTAGGTATAACGGTGATCTTCTGCGTAATATAGCTATCTTATATTGAATTTTATGTATTCTGTTTTTTTTTCAAAGCAGCTTGGTAAATGTTATAAAGTGATATTGAGAGAGAGTAACATTTTATTTAAGAAAAACAAATAATGTATGAGATATAAAAATGTATTTTCAACAAATTGATGGTCCATACCTCTTTATGTCACATTTATGTATCCATATTAATTTCAATCGAATTTAATGTTGACCAATACATAGTGAATACATGCTATGCCACTTATACTTGCCAGGCATTGCTACCATTAAATATGCCAGTATCAAAAATTAATTTCGATCAAAATTAATGAGCATGATAATCATGAATTTCTGGAGTCAACTGCTTATTTTTATGCATGGTGCCTTGCCAACATTAATTTCAATCAAAATTACTTTTGATACTGGCATATTGCATGGTGTCTATTCCTGGAAAGTGTAAGTGGCATAGTGTGTATTCATTACGTATTGGTCAACATTAATTTCAATAGAATTTAATATTGACATTTTCATATTGAACCCAAACCAGCAAACGACCCAAAAAATTCTTCATAAAACTGCTCATTAATTTCGATCGAAATGAGTGAGCACCATATACATATTGAATGGTAGTTATATCTGGTGTGTGTAAGTTGTAAAGCTTGTGTTCAATGTTTATTGGTCAACATTAATTTTGATTGAAATTAATATTAATGTGTAAATGATATTTACATGCTCAATATGCATTGTAATGTGTTTACTTAAGAATAGAGTGCCCTACTTTTCATCTTACATAAAAATGCTTGGTGGCATGTCAAATTCAATTTTTATTAAAATTAATGTTGACATGTTACCATGCATAACAGTAAGCAACTGACTGAATAAATTGATGATAATCATGAACCTTAATTTCAATCGAAATTAATGTTGCCAAGTGCAGATTGAAAAAAAGCTATGCCACTTACACTAGCCAGGCATATCTACTATTTATTATGTATTGGTCAACATTAATTTTTATAGAAATTAATATGGATATGTAAATTTTATATTTACCCTCAACATGTATAGTAAATTTCAATACTTAAAAATACTTGCCGTCCTTTACATGTCATGCAAAAAAGCATTATATCATTTCAAAATTAATTTTGATCAAAATTAATGTTGGCATGCCATTATGCATTGAAACAACTAACTGACTGAAAAAGTTCATGATCAAAATGCTCATTAATTTTGATCAAAATTAATGTTGACCAATACATATTGAATATAAGTAATCTCTGCTTACTCAGACCAGATATAACTACCATTCAATATGTATATGGTCAGCCTTAATTTTGATCAAAATTAATGGGAAGTTTTATGAAGAATCTTCTGGGTTGTTTTCTGGCTTGGGTTCAATATGCAAATGTCAACATTAAATTCGATTGAAATTAATGTTGACCAATACATAATGAATACACACTATGCCACTTACACTTTCCAGGCATATATACATGCAATATGCCAGTATCAAAAGTAATTTCAATCGAAATTAATGTTGGCAAGGCACCATGCATAAAAATAAGCAGTTGACTCCAGAAATTCATGATTATCATGCTCATTAATTTCGATCGAAATTAATTTTTGATACTGGCATATTTAATGGTAGCTATTCATGGCAAGTGTAAGTGGCATAGCATGTATTCATTATGTATTAGTCAACATTAATTTCGATTGAAATTAATATGGACATGGACTATGCATAAAATTCCTATAAGTATAGGTAAGCTAAGCAGTTAGATAAACTGGTTTGATCAAGTACACCATATAAAAATTGATGTTTTAATGCCTTGGTTAATTTTGATCAAAATTAATTTTAAGCCATGCATGTTGAATTTTATCTATGTCTGTGTAGTCCATGTGAAATGGCTTGTATTCAATATGCAGGGGTCTATATTAATTTCGATCGAAATTATGAGGTTCATTGCCTCATAAATTTGATGGTTTCTGTCAGTGTTTCATGCATGGTGCCATATGATACTTGTTGATTCCTATCAAAATTAATTTCAACACCAATATATTGAATACAAACCATGGCACTTACAGTACTTGGTCATAGCTAAAATTCAATATGCTAGTCTCAAAATTAATTTCGATAGAAATTAATCAGGATCCATGAAGTTTATCAATAGTGTATGAGTTAAGTTTCAAGTCATATGTTTCATCATTTTCTTGCACCCATTTCTAGGTTATCTCAACAATTTTTTTCAAGTTTTATTATATTAATCAAAACTGTGGTGGTATGTTTAAAAATTAGCGAATCCAAATCTCAAATTGAATATTAATATTTTAATAATTTTGAATGTTGCTTAAGGTATTTCATTGGGTGATTCATAATAATATTTTATCAACTTAGTAGTCCTATAACTTTTGAAAAGTAACAATATTGGTATAGTTAGGGACAACAATGCAATATCTTGTGCAGACTAAGATATATTGCAAAATAAAACTATTCAATTTTTTTTTCCCTTATTTGTATCCAAGTTTATCAAAGGTTTGGTCACGGTGCCCACACCCTAGCCTGACACTCCTCCTGTCACTTAAAAAACAAATTCTTATCTTAAATTCTAATGTTACCAATTTTATATTTATAATTCATTTCTTGTTTGATGAGGCATATCAGTATATATGTGAATCTTGCATTGTCATCTGAAAGTAAATTTAACAAATATTCATAAAGGATTATCCTTTTTTTTCATATAATATACTAATTAAGTGTATCTCCATTGTTTAGGAGTAAATTCTAATTTAAAAAATTTTGTATTTACCCGTGGCAATTTGCATATGGGATATAAATTTGTTATTATTTGTTTTTCACACTAAAAGTCCCCAAAGAATTACTAGTATTTTCTGTTAGCTACATCAAATGTCGCTTCAATATAAACAGATTGTGATTTAGCATGTTACTCAGTTTACCCCACTATGAATAATACATGTTAAAAAAAGCTCAAATAATATAAAATCCCCCTCTTTATGTTTTCTGTTTCTTTCATCCTCACTTTAATTTTAATCTTATTCAATTTTTTATCCTATTAAATTATCAACTTCAATTTTCTAGAATAGAGTTTCTTATAATTATTCATCATATTACATCATAATTTTTTGATATCAAATACTTTTTTTAATATTCATTAATCAATATGTCTAGTATACAAAATCCTACACCTCCACTTAGTATGTATATCATGTTCCTCTCTCTTAATTTATATATTTCACTTATGTTCTATATCTTTTTTTTTCAAAAATTTGATTTTCCAGCACCCAAATGTGTTTCATCCCACTCTCTGATTGATACTCGCTTTGAAGCTTTTGAGCTTGCACCATGTCTGCCACATGGCATGGCACCTAACCCTCCTGTACTTAGCAATGAGAGGCAGGAAATAACAAGAGTTCAGTATCGCAATTTACTTGAATTGGCTAGAGATAAAACAGAAGAGCTTGTCAAGATCCTTAAAAATAATCCTTCTCCTTCATATTTATCTAACCCTTGTAATGACTTACTCCAATATGTGAAAAACCTTGAAAAATGTATGTTCATCACCTTTTTTGTCTCCTTTTAAATTAGTAGATAAGATTATTAATATTTTTTTTTCTTCATATATATTTGTAGCTTATGAGGAGGGTATGATTCCTCCTGATGAAGTCATTGGCATTAGGGATGATGATGATACAGATGAACCATCAGCTTCAACTCATGCTTCAACTTCTAAGGAAAATCTTGAAACACCTGTTATCCGCTCCAAGAAAAAGAGATTATCCCAAGGCTCCTCTTTTGTTCGACGTATTAAACCGGCTTCTGCTAATGAATTTTCTGATGTATCAAATAATAAATCTCAAAAAAAAAGCAAAGGTTTTGATAATGAGTATATTCTTGTTTCCTTTTTTTTTATTGTTATTCTTTTATCTTTAAAATTCTATCATATATCTCTTTTATTGCTTACATATTGTACTTTTTATCTTTCTTTTGATATTTTGTACCAGAAACTCACCTGCTGTAGATTGTTCCATCCATAAACGCCCTCTCCTTGATGAAGATGATGAAAAGAGCAATGAAAATAGCAATGATCAACTGTCAGAATATGAAGCTATGCTTGTTCATCAAAAAAAGCAAAGTTTAAAATCTTCTTCAAGACGTGTTGATATGTTTGATAAAGATGATGATTCAAACAGCTCATCACCAAATTCCTTCATTTCTAAGAAGCAATACCCATCACCTCCTAAATTACCTACTTTGACCTCTTTGAAAGCTTCTCTACCAATGAAATCAACTCCAATCAAGATATCAAAAAAACCTCTAACTTATTCACCCTCAGTTCTAAAAGAATCTGATTTACAGGAGGAATTCTGTAAAATTCATAATTTTTATAAAGGTAGAATCAGCACGGCAAAGGTCCTCAGGTCGTGGTTGGAAATTGTTACTCTCCTCGAATTACGCTCTTCTACTTCTTCCCAAGAACCCATGTCAAATATTCCAATGTTTACTTTTCATTGCGAAAAATCTTGTGGAGAAGATTGGCTTTCAAAACTTACTGAGTTATGTAAGTTACCATAATTTTTAGTCTTGACTTTTGTTCTTTTACTTATTTTTTTTTTCCTTTTGTAGCAAATATTTTTTTAGAGATTGATAGCTCACAGCTATGGGTACTTGATAATATTGATTTCAAAAAAATGGAAGATTTATGTGATCCTGATGGTTTAAATACTGAAATTCTTTCCTCAACAAAGAAAACGGATCACCCTGAATCCAATCTTATCCGAATGCTCATGAGATTAATGATCCCAAGTGACCACTGCCGTTCTTCATGGGTATCTCTTATATCATCTTCACTTTATCTGACCGCACATGAATTCAGCCAGCTTCCATCACATCAAAACATTAACTCAGATTGTCCAATTGAATGTGGTCTTCAGCTTCTAGCTCACCTTTCAAATCTGAAGAGTCCGATTTCTGATGGCTTAGAAGTTGGTCCCACTGCACTTCAAACCCGTGATATATCAATGTCAACTCTTCTTCAAATCAGCAATATTATCATTGATATAATTATGTCAATTATCATTCTTAAATCAAAATATTGTGCTGCAAAAATATCAAGTGGCAAGACTAGTGAAGCTCAACAATCAAGTGAGAAAAACGAAAATACTGAACTGACTATAATGAGAGAGAAACAAAAGGCTGCACTAAACAAAATAAATTCTGAATACTCCCACCACCGATATCAATCTTTCACATTCTATATAAATGATGGTGTCCGTGGTTTATTTCTGAGCTCTCAAGATCATAGATTGGCTTCAGCAGCTGATTGCTTGGAGGTAATATCAGAAGTTAAGTTTCTTAATTTACATGAAAAAAAAATCATTTGATGGAAGAAATAATTTGGAAAAATTTAAATAACTATATTTTAACATTAATAAAACCTTTTATAGGCAAGTGTGATCCATTTCCTTTAAAATTTGATACCCCAAGTCCTCCGGGAATTGCTAGGGCTATTTCTGCAGATTTTCTTAATCACTGGAGCTCCATTCAGCCAGTATCACCTTTTTTTGCTAAACATAGCCTTTCAATAAATTAATATTCCAACATGTAAATAGATAAATTTCTGTCTATATGATATATCTTGTATAATTCAAGTTATTTTCCTTCAAATACGTCAAAAATGTGACCATCTTTGAAATTTATTAAGTAACCTTTGACATGATTTTCTAAATTAAATATTAAAAAAAATTATTGTAAGTCCAGCAATAACAAAGATTTTAAAATCTACTTATATGATTTCAAATACTTGTATTAAATTCTTAAATATTTTATTTTTTACATAAAAATATGATAACTGCTCTAGTTTTGTTACTTTACCTTTAATATTATATAATCTATTAATTATTACAAATATTTTCGTTGATTGTAACATTTTTAATCAGAAGTAGAACAATTTAAATAATTAAATGAGTACATTCTTAAAAAAATACAATTTAATCTATTATTGATTCAAAATTCTTTCTTCAACTCTTTATTATTAACTTTTTTATTAATAAGCCTGTTTGACCTAAAATACTATACAGTTAATTTGGTAGCATTAAAAGCACATTTTTATGGCTAATATATTTCAAATTCTTTATTATAGTTTTTTTTATTTTAGAACCTTTGCTACCAATTTAATAAAAATGACATTTAAAGATTTCACAACTTATATATTCTCTCAAAAGTAAATCAAATTTTCTTATAATATTATGAAAAAAAATTATTTTATTTCACAAATAAAAAAAATAGATAATACTATAATTATCAAAACTGAAAATGTTACAGCTACTCCCAGTATTTATCATGTTTAAATTTGCATTAAGTTGTGTATATATAATATAAATTTTTAATATTTATATATCTAGATTTTTTAGATTTGTCTTAACATTAGATAAATAATACTTTGCTGATTCTATTTCTTCCTCTATTAAGTCATCTCTTTTCAAAAAAACTCTCAAAGCACTAATCAAATATTCTAACCTAAATTTTTCTTTTTTAATTTCTAAGTATTCTGAAATATCAATATCAAAAACATTAAGCTTTTCTATAGCATGAAAAAGTCTAGTGCTGATTTGAATAGAAGAACCTATCCTAGTGAAGCCAGGAATTTCATGACATCTTGAGGTGAAATGCCTTAGTTGATTGGCAGGCCATAATGTCACTGTTATTCCATTAGTTGCTTCAAAGTTGATTTTACTTCAAATTTTGGAAAACATAAGTTCTCCACCTATTTGTCGTGGTTGGGTCTTATCATACTTCATATGAATGGTGTTTTTTTCTGTATCTTTAGGAAAAAATATTCCTAAAGTATACTCACTTGCATCCTTATCGAGATGAACCTCATTAGAGAACCCATTACCATTCCCTCCAGATGTCCAAGTTAAATTACTAGCAAACGGTACACCCTCTTCTTCACTAGAAACTTTTGAAAATCCAGGAATACCAAGTTTTGTGCAAAGATTAGTTGCCTCATTGTACTTTACATATGATATTTTTTTAAAAAAATATTCAAAGTACATTGCAATCCTCTTCATTCGTTTTTTATATTCATCCGTTTTTACAATGTCATCAGTGTATTCATCTGCAAGGAAAAGCATTCAAAAATTCAGTATTTAAATTAAAAAAAGTGATACTTACAAATATGTAAAGATTTCTTTCTATCTAAAATAAAGCCACCACCAAACATTTTTCCAAAACCACCAGCTCTTTGATGATAACCATTATTTTTAATTTCATGTTCGCAGTAAGAAAGATCCTTAATGCATTGCACCGTAGCTTCTAACATATCTAGTTCTTTGAGCTCATGAATTTCAAAAGTCTGCACAAGAACATTAGGTATTAAGACACCTTTTGGTTTATAAATACTACATCCAGGAAAAAAATTTTAATAATTATTGCAATCTGTCATATTATTTTCATAAGATCGTGCATAGAAATGTGGCTTCTTCCCGTTTGTATCCATTCCAAGAGCGTTTACAAGTTTCATTCCAGTAGCAATGTCTTTTGCCCACCTATTGTTAGAGTTCTTCCCTGGCCGTTTTTTTTTTCAAATCGTTACTCATTGATGGTTCAATCCTAAGAGAATTCAATTTTGATTTAAAATAGAAAAAAATCAAAAATTAGAAAATAGTAACATAATTTCAATTATCAGTCAATGATACCTTTAACTTTATCATATCTTCAATATTAGAAATACAAAAGTTAGCATATCTACATATTAGTAAATTTATATACTTTTTCTTTATTTCAAATATTAAGAAAGAGTTTCAAAGGTATACTTTATTAAATTATACATATAAAGAGTATAGCTTTATCCTGTATGCATTCAGCAAGTACGAGATTTGGCTCTACACTTAATATTAATAATATAATGAAAGTATAACTCCAATACACTAGTAATATTAAAAAATTTACGGAATTATGATATCCACATATATAAAATGAAAAATCTTGCTCTGATCAATATATTGACTTAGAAAGTTATACTTCAATAAATTATTAATTTTTAAATTGTAGCATTGTCCTGTATGCTTTCAGCAAGTACGAGACTTTGAAACAACTTAAAAATCAATAAATTAAAGGTAAAGTACAAAAAATCTAATTATTATTATGAAAAGCAAAACATTATCCTGTATGCTTTCAGCAAGTACGAGATGATGTTTTACTTTTCATATTAATAATATAATGGTTGAGAAAGTATTAAAGAAATATAGAAAAATGATAAGCAAAACAAGAACTTACATGTCTATAAAATCTTCTTCCATTTGTAGCTGATTGATCAAAATTAATTATAAAGTTTATTTTATAATCACTGTTTTAAAAAATAAATGGTTAGATAAATAAATTGAACATTTTTGATAAGGAATAAAGAAAAGTAAATTGACAAACAAATAAAAAAACTTTAAGTTAACTGAAAAAGAATTATTTTATAATGAATCGAAAGGGTACAGTAAAAGATACCATAAAAATAAATTCAGAATTAGAATCATTAGATTAACTTGTCAAAAGTGTAAAAAAGTGTAACAAACCAAAATGATATGAAATGCATTAGCAAGAAAAATTTGCTTACCGGTAATCAGATAAGGTCAAGAAAATAGTACCAATAATTCAAAATGATAAAGCAAAAATATGATTGATAATTTTTGAAAAAGGTAAGTGAGAAAGAGAAAGGAAAAATAAATTGGGTGGCAAACAGATGTATATATCATGAATTTTCACTGATCACATTTTCAAAAAAATGCAGCTCTCCAAGTCATATGATAAACTTCATCTAAATTCCAAGAATGATGTTGCCAAGGCACTGTACACAGCATGATCATTTTTTCCTATGCATATACTAATTCCAGCTAGAATTTACTTGGCTGCATGTTGTACAGATGCACATTTGTGGAACACTGAATTTCACATCTAAAAAAAATTGACGCCACATAATTCTAGCTACCATGTTTCACGTAGCTAAAAAACATACACTCATCACATTTAAATTTACATTGCGCCAAAATTAATTCATTTTTGAATTTTTTTAAAGGAAACTATAATGTGCACCACCTATTTCTAAAATATGAACCTCCACACCATATTAAATTGGGAGACTTTTAATTATGCAATTTTTTTGCCGTGACCTTTTTCCTGATCTTACTTGGTTCAAAATATTGAAACATGGCCAATGTTGATGAAAGAAACATTTGATTTTGTTTCTATGTGTAACAATGGAAGGCTTTTTCTTACTGGCTGAAGAGTGTTGTATATTTTATTTGAACAAATTTTTATTTTTTTATGTATTTTATTTAAAAAATTTACTTTTTATTGCAGCCAGATTTATACTGGCTGCTTTTTAGAAACCTTAATTTATGACCCAAGCCTTTGAAATTGGCTTGGGTCCCTTACATTGCAATTTAGTACTTCCAGCCAGGTTTCCCCAGGCTGGAAGTGTCTCTTTCAAGCAATCGAAGTCGCTAAAAGCGACTTCGATTGCTTGCTGTAATGTTTGCCACCCTCCCAGCTAATTTACTAGGCTGGGAGGTGGCCAAAGCAGTGTGCAACGCGCGTTGCTGCTGCAAGTAACGCGCGTTGCACAATCACTACCATATTTCATGCAGCTGATATCAAGTCAGCTGCATGAGATATGCGCAGCATGTGCAATGCGGGCTGCATGAAGCAGAAACGCGCGTTGCATGCAGCCTTCATTGCTGCTGCATGCAATGCGCATTACTTGCAGCAGCAATGCGTGTTGCATGTGCTGCATGCAGTGCATTGCACAGCCAGTTTTTTTCTGGCTGTGCAATGCACACAGAGAAACCAAAGTCCCTGCAAGGGACTTTGGTCTCTAAAATGGAAGCGACTTTCCCTACCAGGTGCAATCTGGTGGGAAAGTGAGAGAAACGTTAGACCGAAGTTGTTTGAAAGCAACTTCGGTCTTAAAAACATTAAAAATCATAAAAAAAAATGAGAAATGTAGAAAAAAAAAAAATTAAAAATTAAAATGTGAGTATAAGAAAAAAATAAGTGCTAGTGATACCAAAAATCCAAGCCAATTTCATTTGGCTTGGTTATTTAATAATTATTTTTTAATACATTAAATTTAAAATTCAAACACCATAAAATATATGAATTTTTTTTATATGAATATTATAAATTTAATCTACCTCTTTCTCATAGTTATATTTATAATTTTGTTTTTTTAATTTTTGACATTTAAGTTTATTTTTTGGAAATACAAAATTAAATTTTCAACTAAATTTTTTAGTAAGGTAAAATAAATTATAAATTTGACATTTTGTAATTGAATAATGAAAAAAATTTTAAATTTATTTAAAAAATATTTTTGTTAGAAGAATACAAATATTTTAAGGGTAGAAATATGGTGCAAATTGTAAGTAAAAAAAATTATATTTTTTTTTGTGAGGGGTTATTTCTATTTTTAAAAATATTTTTCAAAAACATTCATTAAATACTGAATTAAATTACTTTGAAACTCAAATTTTTTGTAAAATAATTAAAAATGAAATAATAATATTGTTGTATTTGATATAAAATTTGAATTGGTAATATTAATGTCTCTTTAAGTAAATTTGAAAATCATTTAAAAAGACCATGTTGATAAGTACTTCATTTTTGATATACAATGGTTATATATATATCTTATATATATTTCTTGAGTGTTATTTTTATATACATTCAATAAAATTTGTAATATAAAATGCCATTTAATAATTAATTAATGTTCAACTTAGTTATAACAACTTCATATTTAATACCAGCCACTAGTATTTACTTTTTAATTTAAAACTCCAATATAATATGAGAGTATCCTTATTTTGTCTGTATGTAATGAACAACAATAACAGACCATAAATGAGTGGGTAATTAATTACAATAAATAGTTGAAGAATAACCTATAAGAAATGATAAGTTTATCAAAAAGAGTACATTAAAAAAATATACTTTTGAATTTTTTTTGATATAATTTGGGTAGTTAAATGAAAATTTAAATTATCAGACATCAAAATGGATAAAATCTAAAAGTAGTGTTTATATAATAAGCCTCATATAAAAAAAGGATAAAAAATCTACTATGTAACTAAATTATTAAATATTAAGGTATTATTAAAATTATTGAAAAACTTATTTTACAGTTATAATGAAATCTAAATGTGAAAATAATGGTGGGATAATAGTAAGACTATGTGGAAACACTTTGATTTATACATACTTTCAACTTTGTTCAGATAAAAAAATTGTTAAAATTGTATAATAACATCTAGTTAATAGTGATGCAATTTTATTTAGATCAAGAATAAATTTTTCTGAGGAAAAACTAATTAAATTGAGATATGGCCATCTCCTTTCAAGAGATAGAATAATAATAAAAATTTAAAAAATTATAATAAGTATTCTTAATCACCATTTTTGAAAAGTCTCTAGTAAAATTCATTATAATATATCATTCATTGATTACATGATATGGAGTTTCATCTTGAAGTAGTGATGTGCAGCTTTGAACTTATGTTATGAAAAACAAAAAAGTTAAAAAATATATAGTTATACTAATGAAAAAGTTAAAAATAAAAATACTATTATAAATTAAAAAAAAAAACTACATAAATTTTATTCTGCTCTAATGATGGAAGGGTACTATGTATGAATTTCCACATGTTAAATCCAAACCTGCTTTAAGGCTAGTTTACAGGTAGAGCTATTAAGTTTCCTTAAATTCTAAAAATAACTTATGCATTTTACTAATTATTTTTTTCTTGTTTTCTTTCCAAAGTTGTTAGAGTTGCTTAATTAATACTGTTATCTTGATTGTAAGATATATAATTTTTTTTGAATACATGATTTATTGTTTCAAAAATTATATTATAAATTTAAATCATTTATTTCATTTTCTAAAGCTTCATTGTCAAAGACACAACTCCATTTTCTATTACTTAACAAATATATAAAATGTGATAGTAAAATTTGAGGAATTTTCTTTTTGAGAGGGTCAAACTATATTGTGAAGATTTTTATCTAGAAATTCTTGTACTCTAAAACCAAATAATTTTCTCCCTTTAGTAAGCCATTTCAAAAATATGAGAATATAAACAAGAATATTAACTTATCTTATTTTTATTTTCTTTACTGAAAGTTTTAGTTCAATCCCTTTTTTTATATGACATTAGTATAAAAACATGGTTAAATGCTACTATATAATTAATTTTTATTATATATATATATATATATATGAAATATTTAGAAGGTCATCCTTTTTTATTTACTTGAATAAATGGCTCAATTATAATACCCAACACTTATTAATGTTTCCCAAACTCAATAACAAATTTCTCATATGAAATATTAGCTTCTAATATAAGAAGTTTATTTAAAGATGATATTCAACATGTGATTTTACTTTTTAGATTCAGCTAAAATTAAACAAAAGGAGAAATCATGCATATGTGTATAAATGGTAACCATATGTTACTTAGAGGATTGTGAAATTCACTCATCAGAATGGTTTAAGTATTAAAATAAATTGAGGTCATTATTTTCTAGTATTTGAAACTAATTAGGAAATTATTCTAAAAATATATTTTAATGTGTATCATGTTTAAAAAGTTGGAAATATGATTTTTGAAAATTGTGAGTTTCTTATGAGATACCAAGCTTTAGTTTACATTGTTTCAAGTAGAATAGAATTTTAGTATTAGAAATTGAAAGCAATGTACC
The DNA here is from genome assembly GCA_030280995.1 of Hemileia vastatrix. Classification (NCBI taxonomy): domain Eukaryota; kingdom Fungi; phylum Basidiomycota; class Pucciniomycetes; order Pucciniales; family Zaghouaniaceae; genus Hemileia; species Hemileia vastatrix. The sequence continues at coordinate 8,919,991 of JASXTE010000015.1, forward strand.
ATTATCAGATTTTAACTGTGTTCTACTTATAGAATGATTACATAACATTAAACATTATTTAAATCAAAAAGGTTTATAAGATATTTAGAATTTTACCAAATTTCACCATTTATTAATCTTTGATTTGAAAACAAACTATGATGTACACTCACTAGAAATAAGCAATCCCAATTTTAACATAATTTATCAATCCAAAAATAATGAGTCAATTAACATGAAAATATATATTATTTCAAAACCAATTCTCTAGATTTAAAATATGATGCTTTAATGAAAAATTATTACAAAACTTTAATGCAATGAAGTCTCTTAAAAAATTCAAAAATAGAATATCAAAACAAGTAATTTCTGCAAAAAAAACTACTAACTATTGTAGATAAAGCATAAAAATAAGTCATATTTTTTAAAAAAATGATCTAACAATATTTATTTTTGTTAAAAAAATCAAAACATTGTTAAGTTTGCTTGTTATAATAATGTTAAAATCCACTAAACATTATCTAAAGGTGGTAAAATATGTTAAAAATAAGTTGAATTTTATGAGATAAAAATCAACAATTTTGTATCATTTCCTGTTGTGCTATGACTTTATTCCACCCTTTTTATCTGATTCTTCCAGTATTACTTTGCTATGATCACTAGTTTTCAAGTTAAAATTTACAAATGTTCATTATACTTGATAATATGAAAAATAACTCAAACTTTTATAACTACAAAATAAGATTTTGTAACTCCTTCTTTCAATCAATATTTGAAGAAATTTTTAGTTTATTTGAGTAATGATTTTAAGAATAATAAAAAATTTGAAATTCACAAGGAATTATTTCCAGAGACTATAATTATTTACTTGTGTAATGCATGAGCTACTTATCAATGATTTAAAACATCAGAAAAGTAAGTTATAGTTATAAATCTACAGATTATACTGTTTCTGGTATATATATCTTCAATAAATCTTTTAAACTTATCTTAGCCTACATACCACACAATAGAAAATCATTATATTAAAAAAGGAAAAAATTCTATGATAATATCATAAAGAATGATAACCATGAATTAATATTCCATAAAAATGGTTAATAATATTTTAAGAGAACCTAAATCAGTATTCTTTCATCAAAATATATCCTTTTTGTCTTTGTAATTTATTCCAAACAAATTTTTTGAAAGTTGAATCTATATATCTAATGCCAAAACCACTATTAAGTTCCCTCTTAGACTTTTTAAGAAATTATATATATATATATATGTATATATATATATTATTTATCAAAAATTGAAATAAAGAATAAAAACATAATTTTATTTACCTTTAATTATTTAAATATAGAGTATTTTCAGAATGCATTGTGGTTACTTGTGAAGGTTAGAAGATTTGAAGTTGGATTTATGAGTTTTTAGAAGGACAAATATTGTGAAATTCTTTCATAAATATTTATTTCATAGTTTCAAATGTTGAAATCTACAAACTAATGGGATTTAAAATTATATTGAGATTTAAAATCTGTTTTCTACTTGAGTAAAATAAAATAAAATGATGATATCAAAATTGAAATTAAGTTTAAACTTTTGATATGCTCTATCTTCAATTTTATTGATAGTGCATCAAAAATTTAATAATATTTTTTTCCTTCATCACTTTTTACATAAAAGATAGTTTTATCATTTTATGAATTAAAGATTGCTTATATAAATTTAACATCTATGTCAACTGTTTATGACTATTAATCTATATAATAAATTTTTTAGAAGAAAAAATAACATCAGTATATACTGACTTTGAAATTATTCAATTTAAAATAGTTTACAGGTAGATAATGAAGGGTGATTTCATTTTTGAATATGAATTATAGAAGTCTTATTTTGTCAATTTTAATTCTTTTTGAGCTCAAATGTATCCACCGCAACTTATGTAAGAATAAAAATTATTTTTATTGAAATTTACATGAGAAAGTATGCCTATTATTCAAAATCAAACTTGCTCTAATGGTGTTTTTCAATCATTATTTCCATTCATAACAATAAAAAACATTTCAATTTGCTGATGTTTTAGTTTTTGATATCCCCAATTTTATATCTCAGGTGTACTATTCACAAAATTATTAAAAATATAATTTTCGAAATACATGATAAACTTGAAAGTGAGGGGGCATTAAATTTTTAAAAATGAATTCTAAATTCAGGATGGATAGTATTTTTTCTATTTTCACAAATGAACAATTTTTTGTTTCAATTAATCCAGAAAGAAAATTTTGTTGTAAGCATATTATATTATATTTATTATGATTTTAAATACTATATTTTCAAGATTTGTGTTTAATATTTCCTGTGAAAGTTAATGTTAATGTGAATTTAAAGTAAGCTTGAAGAAATTTAATCAATAGGCATATTGGATATTTAAAATAATATTTTGCTCCAATCTTGAATCATCCTGGGCTAAAAAATATCCCAAATAAGGTTTTTGTGGGTCAATTTGGATTTAAGTAGGATTAAGTGAGGTTTAATAAAGGACAGATAAAAGGCTAAATTCATTACTAGTGACTTTTTTCTCAAAATAGTTATAAAATATGTATCATTCTGGAATCAAGCTTCAATAAAGTTGAATTGAAACAGAGATAATTTCTAGCAGCACAACACCATATTTACAAAGGTGTAAAATACCTCAAATATTACTCATAATATAGGAAGGCAAGGAATCTACAAAATTCACATTTCAAACGAGGATTTATATTTTGAATTTGAAATTGAGAAATGGAATATTATTTTCCAATTTAAATATCTATTAGTCATTTTACCAAAAGTTTTCAGTAATCAGATTGAATTTTGATGGTATTTTGTTGTAGATTAATCATTTTGATGAGACATTTACTCAAAATTACTGGTTTTGTTTCTAATATTCCATGTGAAATTCATTACGAATCTTTTTGAAAGTGAATAGTTGACATATTGGATATGCAAAAGCTTATGTTAGATCAAAGTGAGATCAAAGGGAGTTCAACTGATGATCAAATTAGGATTTTACAAGATCAAACGGTGATCAATGTAGGTTCATCTTGAGCTCAATTTGTGAAAAATCTCTGACTAAATGTAAGGCCAAACAATTTCCTACATGGTGATGATGTGTGCATAATTCAAGCATAGATTTGTGGCTCAACGGAGTTCAAGCAAGGGGTATTGCTAGCAATACCCCCCCATTTTTTCTGTGGTGATAGTGATCAAAAAATCACTTCACAATAATATAAAAATTAATATTATATAAATCTAAGATGTCGAACCCAAGTTTGAAACACAGTCGCGGCAAAAGTTTTGTTTTGCTAGGTGGTCCGTGCGTTTTGTCGTTCGTCGCCAGGCTTGATCGTCGTCGTCGTTTGGAAAGGTCCCCAGTTGTCGGTCAGTCGTCTAGAAGAAGGTAAGAAAAATAGGAGAAAAGGAGGAGAGAAGGAGAAGGACAAGGGAATATAAAAGAAATAAATGACAATAATATATTTAATTTATTTAAGAGGGAAACAACGGCGAGCAACTTTGAGAGATGACAAAAACTTAGAATTTATTAATAATAATACTATTTAATGTAAGGGTTCTGCGCGGCAAACACTTTAATTACTATCAGACTTAAAGCAACCTTTAATTTGTTATATAGACTTTTAATTAGAATTTTATTACTAATAAAAAAATATAAACGTAATAAAATAGTATTTAATTTGTTGAGTGTATAATAAGTGATGAGGCTACAGGGGATTATCCAAGGCCCTTTTATAGGCAATGGGTCCTCTGAAGCGCTACTATCTTTGTAAATACAATGATTAGAATGGAATAAAACAAATATATCAAAAGAGTAAATGAAACATAACAATATAGAGAAAAACATGAAACAATTAATTAAAACCCCAATTAAGAATCCAGTTTCCCCGCCATTAATTCCCAAATCAGTAAGTAAAAATAGTGAATAACTAAACAAGATTGGAACATAGGAACTATGAGAAAAATAATTCCAAACAGATGGTACAGTCTGATTTAAGGATATTTTAAGTGAAACAAAAAATAATTTGACACAACAAAACAAGCAATTAATCTCAATTTAGTCCAAATTAATTTATTTGTTTTTTTTCTAACAAAATTAAGGGTCAAAAGAAGCGTCATTAATTATTGTTTAGTATCATATGAGAGGTATTATTTAATATATAAATTTAAGTAATTAATTTAAATATATTATAAATCAATTTTACACTTATAATTATAATATATGTTTTTCAATTAATTAAATATAAATTTATAATTATTAAATACATAAAAATGCGCCATTATTTGTAGAATATATTATATTATGCTCAATTTAATTGTATATAAAAATATATATAACCAATAAATTTAATGTAACACTTGTATATAATAAAATTCTTATATAATTTCATTATGCAATAAAATATTAAGTTATATTCATTAAATACAAGTCTTACCCACTCTTTAAGGTTTTATAATTTATATATCATTTACTGGACTCCTGGAATAGCCTGGCTGACAGAATGCATCCAATTACTAATGCATGAGTACATATGACTTCAAGAGATGATAAAGATGCAGGAATATGTAATCTAGTGGGAGAAAGAAAAAGGAAACATAACACATATTGGAAAGGAAAAGAAAATAAATGATTACTATTCTGACAAAATTTTGTTTTTTAATTTTTTTCTCTCAAAAAAATGATTTTTATTTCATTTTTTATTTTTTCTCTTTTTTTACAATTTATTTGAAAAAAAAAATTCTCATGGTCGCAAATGATTATCTTACACTTACTTTTCTCGCACTTATTTTTCTTGCACTTACTTTTCTTACATTTATTTTTCTGACCTTATGTCCCTCCCTAAAATATCCACAACTCGCGCTGGATATCCCCATCAGGGATATCTTACTTAGTGCGTAGTGCTAGCAGGTGCCATTCTCTCAATCCATCCGTGATTCAAGAATAACATAGGTTTGACGCCATGCGAGGTGGCATGCTCAATGTTCAGTGCGCAGTCTTCTCAGAAGAATTACCACTGAGCTAAAACTGAATCAAATCAAAGATGGGGATTGGCACCTGCTATCAGGTGGCCACAGTTTTTTTCTGGTGCCATGGCGAAACGAAAATGTGTCGTAGTGTAGATTACTTACTTACATTCCAAGACCTTCATCGCTCTTTGGTCCCCTGCGCACTATCCCTTCTAGACGAACCGGCCGATAGTTTGTGTATATTTAAAAGTTTTTCTGGCACAGAAATATGATTTGAAGAAATGATAGTATTTACTGACCCTGATTTTGTGTTTAAAACTCAGCACAATTAAGACAGAAAAGGGGCAGGACAGAGATGAAACACTTTTCCAAGGAGGGAGAATTGAAGAAGGCATGGTAAGATCACAACTTTACGCTAACACTACGCACCAAGATATCCCTGATGGGGTTATTTAGCGCGAGTTGGGGATATTGTAGGGAGGGACATAAGGTTAGAAAAATTTGTGTAATAAAAATATGTGCGAGAAAAATATGCGTAAGGAAAATATGTGCAAAAAAAAACATTTGAGAAAAACAAGTGTAAGAAAAATATCTTGCAACCATGAGAAATTTTGTTTTTGTAATTTTATTTTCCCAAAAAAATGATTTTTTATTTTTTTCTGTTCTTTTACATTTTTTTTTTCGAAAAAAAATATTTTAAAGGTCGCAAATGATTTTTCTTACACTTATTTTTCTTGCACTTGCTTTTCTTACATTTTTTTTTCTGACCTTTTGTCCCTCCCTAAAATATCCCCAAACAGCGCTGGATATCCCCATCAGGGATATCTTACTTGGTGCGTAGTGTAAGTTAAGACCCTGATTTTTAGGCTTGAAAAAGCGTTTGTGGATTTTGGTGAGTTGGCCTAAAAACGTGGCGTTTTTTTTGTGAGATTTTTTGCTCCAAGCTAGATGAAATTTTAAACAATAAAAAAAAATATGTACACAGCCAAAATAAACTAAATATCATGTTGCGCGCACAAGAAGATGCGATTGGGACCAAAAACAGTTACCCTAACCCATGTGGCCTCATCTTTTCAACCTGTAACTACATGGCCGCATGTGCAAAGACACTTTATTTGGACAGTAAGCCACAAAAGCGTCTTATACTTGAAAAATGTGTGATTCCATGGGAAAATTTCTTCTTGGTTATCATTTGTACATAAATCAATCATATAAAGCAAAGTTTTTCGAATGATTGACAAGAACCCCTCAGATACCTTTGTTCTGATAAACCTTTTTGTTACCAATCTCGTTTGTAAGTGCTACCAAAATTCGCCTTTATCTCATGGATATCGTTTCCTTTTACATTTTATTTAGACGTCCTATTTAGGATAGCTAGTTATTTGTATTTCCCCAATCTCTATTGTGAATCAAGCAGTGATCTTTACACACGTGTGAAAAACTAACTCTCATGTTTTTGTGTATTTACTTGCAGGAGTGTGTCTTTATCTGCTGTTCAAGCCTTTATTCATAAGAAGTCTCGTTCTTAAATATAAAAAGTCAAAGGTAACACACTCTCAATTTATATTATCCGTCTTATTTTAAAAAAAACCTCATGCTTGCTTTCGCAAATGTGTTTTTATATACATTTTCAAAGTCCAAAGCCATGAAGATACATTTAACGGTCTTACTTGCATTGGTACTGCGTGTTTATTCGAGGGTGGATGATGTGACAATATACTCTTCATCCGATTGTACTGGCTTTAGATTGAGCACCGTTCCACTAGTTAATGTGAAGACACCATTCGATTCTGGCTGCAAAACAGTCACATCAGGCCATTCAGCTGCTATCCATGTGAGTGGAAGGAATGTGGAATCCTGTGGTTTTCTGGTATTCAGCGACTTGAGTTGTTTTTCCGAGATCCCTGTGACCAGTATACCTGGTAGTATGGGGTGCGGCGAAACTAGCGCATCAATCATGGCGTATAAGGTGTTATGTCTCTGATGGTGGTTAAGAACATGGTTATTGTTAACTCCATCTCAGATAGGGAGACTACCTGGCAGTCAATACAATAGGAATTCGAAAAATGACTTTTTTAAGTTACTGATTGCCTACAGTTATTTGAACACCCTGAGCAACCTTGTCAGCCAGGCTATACCAGGAGCCCAGTAAATGTTATGTCAATTTACTGGAACCAAAAGAGGGCATAAAAATATGCTTATTATGTATATAAATAAATATTATATTGCATAATGAAATGATATAAGTATTTTATTAAATATATATAAAATAGGTATTATATTAATTTCATTATCATATAAATTATATATACATTTAAATTAAGCATAATAAATGTTATATTCTATAAATTATGGCGCTTTTTTATGTATTTAATAAATATAAATTAATAATTAATTAATTATAAACATATATTATAATTATAAGTATAAAATTAACTTATAATGTAATTAAATTAATTAATTAAATTTATATATTAAATAAAACCTTACATATGTTATTAAACAGTAATATTGGGCGCTTTTTTGATTCCTAATTGTGTCATCAAAGTATTAAACAAGTTAAAACACTTATTTAAATATATTATTAATGTTTTATTCTAAAAATTAGTAATTTTGTTATAATAAGTATTTGTTTTAAATTAAATTAATTATTACACTAATAAAAGTAATTAAAATAATTAATTATTCATGTTTTATACTAAATTAATTAATTACATTATTTTTCGCATGTTAAAATAAGTTATTTTTCATGTTTAAGTTAAATTGGTTATTATTTAAAAGATTATAAGACATGTTTTAAATTAAATTAATTATTTTTATGTGTCTCAAACTTATTTTATTACTCACTAATTTTATGGTAACTGTTTGGGTTTAAATTGGTGGATATTTGGGCTCTAACTCATGTGTTTTAGTTAATGGTGTCATATTTCCCCTTACACTTACTCAAAATCAGTTATTTGTTATTATATTTTTATTATTCTTTGTATATACTTTATTATGATGCTTCAGAGGGCCCCTTGCCTATATAAAGGCCTTGGGTAACCCCCTGCAGCCTCACCACTTATTATACACTCAAACTTGAACATATTTTTAATATAATACATTTATTACTATTTTTAATAGTATTACAACTCTAATTTAAATTTTATATAAATAATTAAAGGTTATTCTAAGTTTATTAATAATAATAATTGTGAACCGCACACTGATATATAACTTACAAAAATTTAAATATTATAAATTGAACCTCTAATTGTGTCACTCCTCAAAAATTTGTTGTTGCATTTCTTTATTTTTCACTCTAATTTTCTTAAACTTTTAAATCTAAATTTCTGTCAATTCTCTACTTTATTAACTTCCCCTAGTTCCTTTTATTTCCTTCTCCTTTTTTCTCCTCCTTCTATACAACCGGCCAACAAAACTTTTGGGTTCTCCCCCCTAACTCCCACTCATTTGCCTAATAGGAAATTCAAATTTCATTTACAGTGACAAAACAAGAGTTCTGGCCACTCATTATTTTGATATAACTTTCTATTATAGCAAGCTATAAATGTCAGCCAGGCTGTCCCAGGAGCCCAGTAAATAAACATACAATTTATTGGAATTAAATAAAGACATAATAATTGCAGAGTATGCATTTAACATTAATATTATATTACATAATAAATTTATATTAATAATTTTTATATAATTAAGTAAATATTATTTTAATTTATTATAAGATAATTTAAAAGCATTTAATTATATTCCATAACAAAGGGAGCATTGTTTATTTAATAATTATAAATTAATTAATTAAAATCTTATAAGATAATTATATTCAAGTGTTTATCTTATATTGTAATTACTTTAATTAATTAAATTTAATTATTAAAATATACTTTTTCATATACTATTATCCATGGTTATTGCCGCTGTTTTTTGGACCCTTAATTGTGTCAATAGAAAATTAAATAAATTATAATACTTATTTTATAAAATAGTATTAATATTCTCAACTTAATTTAGTAATAAATTAATTACTTGTTTCATTTAAATTAATTATTTAATTACATAGTTGTAACAATTAATTAATTTCTTTATACTAAATTAAAATTGATTACATATTTTGTTGTGTCAAAATATTTTTACTTGTTTCACTTAAAAACCCTTAAAGCATACTGTACCATCTGTTTTGAATTATTTTTTCTCATAGTTCCTATATCTCAGGCTTGTTTAGTTACTCACTATTTTTACTTACTGATTTAGGAATTCGTTGTGGGGAATTGTCAGCCAGGCTATTCCAGGAGTCCAGTAAATGATATATAAATTATAAAACCTTAAAGAGTGGGTCAGACTTGTATTTAATGAATATAACTTAATATTTTATTGCATAATGAAATTATATAAGAATTTTTGTCAGCCAGGATATTCCAGGAGTCCAGTAAATGATATATAAATTATAAAACCTTAAAGAGTGGCTAAGACTTGTATTTAATGAAGATAACTTAATATTTTATTGCATAATGAAATTATATAAGAATTTTATTATATACAAGTGTTACATTAAATTTATTGGTTATATATATTTTTATATATACAATTAAATTGAGCATAATATAATATATTCTACAAATAATGGCGCATTTTTATGTATTTAATAATTATAAATTTATATTTAATTAATTAAAAAACATATATTATAATTATAAGTGTAAAATTGACTTATAATATAATTAAATTAATTATTTAAATTTATATAATAAATAACATCTTTCATATAGTATTAAACAATAATTAATGGCGCTTCTTTTGACCCTTAATTGTGTCAGGAAGAAAATCAAATAAATTATAATACTTATTTTATAAAATAGTATTATAAATTCTCAAATTAAATTAATTAATTGTTTCAGTTAAACTAGTTATTAAATTACATAGTGAAAACAATTAATAAATATTAATTTACACTGAATTAAAATGATTGCATGCCTTGTTACGTCAAAACATGTTATTTGTTTCACTTAGAAATGCTGAAAACAGATTGTAATACTTGTTTTGATTTGTTTTTCCCATAGTTCTTAGATCACAGAGTTGTTTAGTTAATCATTATTTTGTATTAACTGATTTGGGAAATTTGGGATGGGAATTTTATATTCTTAATTGGGATTCTTATTATTTTTCGTATAATTTTCTCTTAATTACTATGTTACAGATGTCTTCTTTTATCTTCTTGTTTTACTTCATTACTATTTTGTATATAGTCACTTGTAGCGCTTCAGAGGACCCATTCCCTATAAAAGGGCCTTGGATAATCCCCTGTAGAAGTATCACTTACTATACACTCAACAAACTTGAAAATATTTTCTATTACATTTATACTATTTTTTATTAGTATTATAACTCTAATTAAAATTCTATATAATTAACCAGAGGTTGCCTTAAGTCTGATAGTACTCATAGTGTTTGCCGCGTAGAAACCCTTACACCAAAATAATATTATTTAAAACCTTCACTTTTGTCATCTCTCAAGTTACTCGTGGTTGCCTTCCTTTAAATAAATTAAATAATTTTTTATATTTTATTTCTTTTATTCCTCAAAGCCGTTCTCCTTGTCCTCCTCTATCTCTTTCTTCCCCTTTTTCTTCCCTCTTCTAGACGACTGACCGACAACTGGGGACCTTTCCAAATGACGACGACGATCGAGCCTGGCGACGAACGAAAAAACGCACGGAACACCTAGCAAAACAAAACTTTTGCCGCGACTGTGTTTCGAACTTGGATTCGACATCTTAGGTTTATATATTATTAATTTTTATATTATTTTGAAGTGATTTTTCGATCACTATAGTAAGTTCACCTTTGCGCCTCTCACTCATATTACTATATTTTTATTGCAATAAAAGTGATTGTGGCTTAATTGCTGATTCACTGAGTGTAAGTGTTCAATTTAAAAAATTTTTTTTTTCCTAGTTGACCATTATAGAGTGTTAAATCCTCTTAGTCCTAGAAGAATTGACATTATTATTAATACAAATTGAATTATTAATTTAATTTTTTATTATTATTAATTATTGTTAATTTTGGTTGACTTAAAAGTACATTGTGCTTAGTCCCAAATATATTGCCATATTTAATATTGGTAATTAATTGGTTGAATTAACTTACTTGTTATTCCCAATTTAACCTTGCAATCCATTTTTTTTTAAAAAATTAATTTTTTAATTATTACTTTATATTGAAAATTATTTCTATAATTTAATTAATTAAATATTTTTTTTTATTATTTGGAGCAATTATTGACTAACTTTGATTTTTTTTTATAAAGTACAAAGTAAAATATAAATCTTCCCACTAGTATGTCCAACAATTTGGCAGAAAAAATGGATAACATGCAAGTGGATGAGATAGAAATTGACTATGATGCTGACACTGTAAGTTCTTCTAAAGTTGGTCATAAAAAATCTTATGCTAACACAAAGAATTCACATACTGCAGGATGTGGAAATGACAGGAAATGCAAACAAACCAAACCCCCTTCCCCCAGTACCACAGAAGGAAGTAAAGCCTCTAGTGCCTCAAGAAGGTCTTCCAAAAGGCTTCAAAATAAAAAAGCTTCCTCTGCCACAACAAATCAGCAACCTATCCAGTCATATAAAAGAGTTGAAGACAGAAAATATGACGTACAAAGCAAAGGTAGACACATTGTGGGATCAGGTCCAAGAACTCAGGAACCAGATTCAGGCCCAGGCCCCTCCTCAGTTGCCTCCCAGTCAGCCTCAATTTCAGGCTCAACCTTCACAGCCACCCAGCTCAACCATCCAAAATCCAAATACTATGGAAGTAGAGCAATGGAAATGGGATTATCTAATGAGTCACTACCAACAGAATGTGCAACACCCTTCTCATCATCAGCCTGGCCCATCCAGAACACCCAATTTCCATCCACCTCCTCATCCCTACCAACAAGGCAGGAGAAAGAAGGCCCAAGCACAATCCCAAACCCAGTCCCAGGGGAAGTTTCCTCCTCTGCCATGGTAAGTAATTTGGTTGATAGTCACTTGGGTATGTTTTCTAATAAATCTTCTTCTGCAGGTAATATTATTGAACATGGTGAAAGAACAGTTAAACCTGTTAAAAGACAGCTTCCTGTAACTAGTAGCCCTATTGATGTAATTAGCAAATTGTCATTTGATGAACCTTTACATTTAACTTCTACATCTTTAATTAATCCTTCTCTTGCAATTAAAAATGATTCTGTTCCCCCTGAAATCTATACCTTAATTGAAAAAACTTCTGAGGAAATATTGAAAGATACCCTTGATTTTAATATTGTGAAAGACAAACATGTGAGAGATGTGTTAATCCATGAAAATGATAGATTAAATAATTTACACTTGCAATGTAAAGTGAGTTCTTCTGTACAAGATACAGCTTATTTAAAAATCAAAGAAACCTTGAATATTGTTCTTAGTCAACAAAAACAAATAAGAAGTGACCATAGAGCTATCTCAGATAGAAATATCAGTCTACATAAGACCTTGAGTGAATTGAAACCCCCTATTGAGGAAAATTATTCATTCAAGAATGAAATAAAATCTCTACAAAATGAGTTTAAGAAGCTAAAAAATGATTTCCATGCACTAAGTACCAAACACTCAGTTTCTGAGGACAGAAATGTTCTATCTCTTGCAAAAGTAAATGACCAGATGTCTGAAATTCCAAGAATAAGAAACTATGTGTCTGACCTACAGGAAAAGTTCTCAACCTTATCCATCAATAATGAATTAAATGAGATTTCTGCAAATAAGCTGCATAAAAATAAAGGGAAAAAACCTGAACAAAGTTCATCTTTTCTTCCTCATATTTCAACCATTAAACAAACTGACAATGAGTCTGTGAAATCTTTTGCTACTAGCAAAAAATCTTGTGATGGTCATGCACCAGCTGTTTCTGTAAATAATGAAATTTCTGAACACCTGGCTAAACTTCAGGAATTATTACTAATAAATAATTCAAACCAAAAAGTGGACCATCCCAGTAGTCAGAAAAATTGGCCTAAGTTAGACCAATATCCTACCTTTGATGGTGATTCTTCCTCTGATTGGCAACACTTTATCCAAAGAATTGATAATTTAAAGAGATCTTATAAACTACCTGATGAATAAATTGTTTCTAAGCTAATTTCTTTATTTTCCAATGTAGCCTTGATGTGGTATGAATCTGTCCTCTTAGATAACAATCATTATACATGGAATGATTGGAAATCCTTGATTGAGAATCAGTTTGGTGGTTCAAAATTCAGGTTAGCTCAGCAGAGACTGTATGAGAATACTAGATATGTATCCTCCTCTGTTGAAAAGCCCATTGTTTTTCTGATGAAAGTAACTAAAATCCTTAGAGCAATTGATCCAAAGATGGATTATGATATTTGGAGAGATAAAATCTTGTATAAATTACCAAATTCTCTTAGGGATTTGATTGTTGCTAGAACTGAGCATGTAAGGGAAAATTCTTCTTTCATTAACATCTGTAATGAAGTACTACTCAACCATAGATATGAACCAAAGAATTACCTTAGTAAATCTTATAATGATCAGAATAAACCTTCTATAAAGCTCCCAGAAAAATCTGGTAAACCCTCTGCCCCAGTTGCACCTAAAAAATATGCAACAAATACTTGTTATAAATGTAACAAACCGTGGCAGAAGGGTCATGTTTGTGACAAGAAAATTCATCTTGTTGAACAAAATGAAGACACTGATGAAGTTGAACTTGATGTCAATAATTCTTCCAGTGACTGTGAAAGTAATATCTCCTATGACAATGAATCTGTTAAAGATGTTTTAATGTTGGAACATGATGTCCATTATTTAAATAATATATCTGAAGAATGTGTATTGGATTTATCTTCAGTAGAAAATGCTGAGATAATTAAAGATATTACTAACAATTCTATTCCTATATCCCCTTTAAAGGCACCTGTTATCATTAATGGTAAAAATGTTGATGTAGCTCTTGATTCTGGTGCTGGAGGAAGTGTAGTATCTGAAAAAGCTTTGGCTTCAGTGGAAAAGGAATATTTGAGTAAATTATTGCCTATAACTTCTGAAAAATGGAGAGGGTATGGTTCTACCTTATTTCCTATTGGCAAATACAAAACCTCTGTATTCTTCAAATATAGTGGTGGTTTTGTCAGAGCTATTTGTGAGTTTGTTGTCATGAATAATGAAAATTTGAGCAATTGGTTTATTATGGGAAATGATATTTTAACCATGTTTGGTGTGAAACTGGATCCAGCAAATAATTGCTTTACTTTAGGAATGAATGGGAAAAGAAAATTCAAAATTTCTTCTCCTAGACCTTCTGGGCATTTGTTGAAATCTTGTAACTCACTGACCCAATGTAAAGGTAGAACAACAACTGAAATGGATGATTTATTACATGAAATAAATACCGCTTCTTTTGGTGAACAGTTGACTAGTGAACAAAAGGATTCTATTGTTGCCTCTATTACCTCTTTCCCTATGGCTTTTGCTCATGGTTCTCATGTCTTGGGAATTGTTCAGGAAGAGATGAAAATTACCTTATCCTGTAATTTGAGTGATATTCCTCCTTCCCTTAAGAAAAGACCATATCCTGCTTCTCCATCAAAAAGAAAAGATATTGAAGATAATATTGAAACATTATTGAAAATGAATATCATTGAGAAAGTGGATGTCACCCCCAAATATTGTGTCATCTCCCCAGTCTTAATTTCTTATGAAAAAGATAAAGCTAGATTATGTGGAGATTACAGAGCTTTAAATACTTATACTGTTGATGATATTTATCCTTTACCCAGAATTAATTCAATACATGCTACCTTGCAAGGTGCAAAATTTATTAGTTGTCTGGATGGTAATAAAGGTTATCATCAAGTTCCAGTTGAGAAAAATTCTCAAAATTTTTTGCTTATTGCTACTCATATGGGAATATATAAGTATGTTAGGATGCCATTTGGCCCTAAAAATGCTCCTTCAGTTTTCCAGAAAGTCATGGATAACACTTTCCATCAAGAAATTATTGAGGGTTGGCTCATGGTTTATATTGATTATATTATTGTTTTTTCTAAAACTTTTGATGAACATATGATTCACTTGAATAGAGTTTTCCAAAAAATGGATGAAATCAATATGACCTTATCTTTAAAAAAGTGTAAATTTGGTTTTCAATCTTTGAAAGTCCTTGGCCATGTTGTGTCAGGCTTACAAATTTGTGTAGACCATAATAAAGTTGCTGCAATTCAAAATGTGAAAGCACCAACTTCTGTAAGAGAAATCCAAAGTTTTTTGGGTATGTGTGGCTATTATAGACAATATATTAAAAATTATCAGGTCATAGCCTTGCCTCTTACAAAACTAACCAGAAAAGATGTTGCTTTTCTCTGGAATAATGACTGTCAGAAAGCTTTTAATACATTGAAAAGTTGCTTAATGACAGCCCCTATATTGGCTCTTCCAGATTTTAACAAGCCATTTGTACTTTATACAGATGCTAGCTTTATTGGTCTGGGTGCTGCCCTTCACCAAAAGCAAATTATTAATGATAAATCCTCAGAGGTTGTAATTTGTTATATTTCAAGAACCTTAAGAAATAGTGAATTGAAATATGGTGCCACTCAATTGGAGTGCTTAGCAGTTGTTTGGGCTCTTGAGAAACTTCATTACTACTTGGATGACCAAAAATTTGAGCTGGTAACTGACTGTAGTGCTGTGAAATCTCTCTTAAACCTCAAAACACCTAACAGACATATGTTCAGGTGGCAACTTGCTGTTCAGGAATACAGAGGAAGGATGACTATTATCCACAGAGCTGGAAATGTTCACTCTAATGTTGATATGATCTCCAGATTTCCTCTGCCAAATAATGACTCCAATCCTGCTTATGTACCTGAGGATGACACTGTTCATATACATGGTATATTTATAGTTGATATGGAAGAAGAGTTATTACAGTTAATACTGGATTCATATGATAAAGATTCTGACTTAAATAAATTAGTTACTATTTTGAATGATCCTAAGAATGCTTCAATTCAATCATTAATAAAAACTCTTCCTGCAAAGTACCAAAATGCTTTAAATAAAGGAAAGTTTTCTATTGAAGATGGTTATATATATTATAGAAGGAAGCTTACCAATGTAATTGTTATTCCTCCTTCAATGAAAGAAACTATCCTCAAACTTTGTCATGATGACATATTAGCTGGTCATTTTGATCTTGAAAGAACATTGATTAGAATCAAAAACACTGCATGGTGGGCTAATATGTCTGAAGACACAAAATTATATGTTGAATCTTGTGATTCCTGCCAAAAATCTAAAAGGTTAACAGGTAAGAGAGCAGGGTTATTACAACATATTGAAGCACCTAGTGCTCCCTGGCAAATCATTAATATGGATTTTGTCACTGGTCTTCCTGTTGCAGGTAAAGACAGCTTTAACTCATGTTGGGTAATAGTGGATAGATTCACAAAAATGTGCAAATTTATTCCAATCCACAAAGATGTATCCACCAAAGAATTAGCTTTCTTATGGTGGTCTTACATGTTTAATATTATTGGTTTTCCAAAAGCCATTATCTCTGATAGGGATCCAAAATTCACTTCTGAGTTTTGGACCTCTTTGATGGATATTTGTGGCTGTGAGTTAAAATTGTCTACAGCTCATCATCCTCAGACTGATGGTCTAGCTGAAAGAATGATTCAAACTCTGGAAGATATAATTAGAAGGTATTGTGCCTTTGGTTTAGAATATAAAGACAATGACTGATTTACTCATGATTGGGTCACTCTTTTGCCTGGTCTTGAATTTGCATATAATAGCACTGTTCATTCTGTCACTGAGAAAAAGCCTTTTGAGCTTTGGTTAGGTTATGTCCCAAACACTCCTGCTCAGATTCTCAATAATAAATTACCTAAGTTGGAACTACACCCTGGTGTAAAATCTTTTATGCAAATGCAACAGCTCTGCAGAAAACATGCTCAGAGTTGTATTGATAAAGCATTTGAATATGAAAAGAAAAGATGGGATAGATCCCATAAAGAATACACATTTAACAAGGGTGATGAAGTGTTGATCTCTACTGTCCATTTCAATTTACAAGGTAACCACAAATTAAAAGATCCTTTTGTAGGACCATTTGTTGTTGAAAGAATGGTTGGTGATAATGCAGTAGAAGTTGTATTGTATTCTCCATATGATAGGAAACATCCTGTCTTTCCCATTTCTTTACTTAAACCTTATACTTCCAACAGTGACTTATTTCCAAAAAGAAGAGGAAGACCTAAGAAGAACCCTCAGGAAGTCACAGAAACAGCAGAAATTGATAAAATTCTCAATGATAGAATTATCACTTCTGAAAGAGGTACTGAATATTTATTGAGATATAAGAACAAATCATCTGAACATGATGCATGGATACCTGGCAAAGAAATTTCAAATCTGCCTGCTCTGTTGAAAAAATACAAAAAGAAAAAATCTTAGCATTTTTTTTTTATTGTTTTTTTTAGAGTGAGGGAGTGTCAGCCAGGCTATTCCAGGAGTCCAGTAAATGATATATAAATTATAAAACCTTAAAGAGTGGGTAAGACTTGTATTTAATGAATATAACTTAATATTTTATTGCATAATGAAATTATATAAGAATTTTATTATATACAAGTGTTACATTAAATTTATTGGTTATATATATTTTTATATATACAATTAAATTGAGCATAATATAATATTTTCTACAAATAATGGCGCATTTTTATGTATTTAATAATTATAAATTTGTATTTAATTAATTAAAAAACATATATTATAATTATAAGTGTAAAATTGACTTATAATATAATTAAATTAATTATTTAAATTCATATAATAAATAACATCTTTCATATAGTATTAAACAATAATTAATGGCGCTTCTTTTGACCCTTAATTGTGTCAGGAAGAAAATCAAATAAATTATAATACTTATTTTATAAAATAGTATTATAAATTCTCAAATTAAATTAATTAATTGTTTCAGTTAAACTAGTTATTAAATTACATAGTGAAAACAATTAATAAATATTAATTTACACTGAATTAAAAAGATTGCATGCCTTGTTACGTCAAAACATGTTATTTGTTTCACTTAGAAATGCTGAAAACAGATTGTAATACTTGTTTTGATTTGTTTTTCCCATAGTTCTTAGATCACAGGGTTGTTTAGTTACTCATTATTTTGTTTTAACTGATTTGGGAAATTTGGGATGGGAATTTTATATTCTTAATTGGGATTCTTATTATTTTTCGTATAATTTTCTCTTAATTACTATGTTACAGATGTCTTCTTTTATCTTCTTGTTTTACTTCATTACTATTTTGTATATAGTCACTTGTAGCGCTTCAGAGGACCCATTCCCTATAAAAGGGCCTTGGATAATCCCCTGTAGAAGTATCACTTACTATACACTCAACAAACTTGAAAATATTTTCTATTACATTTATATTATTTTTTATTAGTATTATAACTCTAATTAAAATTCTATATAATTAACCAGAGGTTGCCTTAAGTCTGATAGTACTCATAGTGTTTGCCGCACAGAAACCCTTACACCAAAATAATATTATTTAAAACCTTCACTTTTGTCATCTCTCAAGTTACTCGTGGTTGCCTTCCTTTAAATAAATTAAATAATTTTTTATATTTTATTTCTTTTATTCCTCAAAGCCATTCTCCTTGTCCTCCTCTATCTCTTTCTTCCCCTTTTTCTTCCCTCTTCTAGACGACTGACCGACAATTTTATTATATACAAGTGTTACATTAAATTTATTGTTTATATATATTTTTATATACAATTAAATTGAGCATAATATAATATATTCTACAAATAATGGCGCATTTTTATGTATTTAATAATTATAAATTTATATTTAATTAATTGAAAAACATATATTATAATTACAAGTGTAAAATTGATTTATAATATATTTAAATTAATTACTTAAATTTATATATTAAATAATACCTCTCATATGATACTAAACAATAATTAATAACGCTTCTTTTGACCCTTAATTGTGTTAGAAAAAACAAATAAATTAATTTGGACTAAATTGAGATTAATTGCTTGTTTTGTTGCGTCAAAATATTTTTTGTTTCACTTAAAATGTCCTTTAATCAGAATGTACCATCTGTTTGGAATTATATTTCTCATAGTTCCTATGTTTCCAATCTTTTTTAGTTATTCACTATTGTCACTTACTGATTTGGGAATTAATGGCGGGGAAATTGGATTCTTAATTGGGGTTTTAATTATTTGTTTCATGTTTTTCTCTATATTGTTATGTTTCATTTACTCTTTTGATATATTTGTTTTATTCCATTCTAATCATTGTATTTACAAAGATAGTAGCGCTTCAGAGGACCCATTGCCTATAAAAGGGTCTTGGATAATCCCCTGTAGCCTCATCAC
This sequence comes from Hemileia vastatrix, assembly GCA_030280995.1. Classification (NCBI taxonomy): domain Eukaryota; kingdom Fungi; phylum Basidiomycota; class Pucciniomycetes; order Pucciniales; family Zaghouaniaceae; genus Hemileia; species Hemileia vastatrix. The sequence continues at coordinate 8,939,447 of JASXTE010000015.1, forward strand.
TTGTTACACACTCAACAAATTAAATAACCATTTTATTATGTTTATATTTTTTTATTAGTAATACAAATCTAATTAAAATTCTATACAACAAATTAAAGGTTGCTTTAAGTCTGATAGTAATTAAAATTGTTTGCCGCGCAGAACCCTTACATTTAATAATATTATTGTTAATAAAATCTAAGTTTTTGTCACCTCTCAAAATTGCTCACCGTTGTTTCCCTCTCAAATAAATTAAATATATATTTTTGATTTATTTCTTTATCTTCCCTTGTCCTCCTCCTTCTCTCCTCCTCTTTCTCCTATTTTTCTTACCTCATCTAGACGACTGACCGACAACTGGGGGCCTTTCCAAACGACGACGACGATTGAGCCTGGCGACGAACGACAAAACGCACGGACCACCTAGCAAAACGAAACTTTTGCCACGACTGTGTTTCGAACTTGGGTTCGACATCTTAGGTTTATATAATATTAATTTTTATATTATTTTGAAGTGATTTTTCGATCACTATAGTAAGTTCACCTTTGGTCCTCTCACTCATATTACTATATTTTAATTGCAATAACAGTGATTGTGGCTTAATTGCTGATTCACTGAGTGTAAGTGTTCAATTTAAGAAATTTTTTTTTTCCTAGTTGACCATTATAGAGTGTTAAATCCTCTTAGTCCTAGAAGAATTGACATTATTATTAATACAAATTGAATTATTAATTTAATTTTTTTTTATTATTAATTATTGTTAATTTTGGTTGACTTAAAAGTACATTGTGCTTAGTCCCAAATATATTGCCATATTTAATATTGGTAATTAATTGGTTGAATTAACTTGATTGTTTATTCCCAATTTAACCTTGCGATCCATTTTTTTAAAAAATTAATCTTTTATAATTATTACTTTATATTAAAAATTTTTTTTTCTATATTTTAATTAATAAAATTTTTTTTATTATTTGGAGCAATTATTGACTAACTTTTATTATTTTTTTTATAAAATAAAAAGTAAATTATAAATCTTCCCACTAGTATGTCCAACAATTTGGCAGAAAAAATGGATAACATGCAAGTGGATGAAATAGAAATTGACTATGATGCTGACACTGTAAGTTCTTCTAAAGTTGGTCATAAAAAATCTTATGCTAACACAAAGAATTCACATACTGCAGGATGTGGAAATGACAGGAAATGCAAACAAACCAAACCCCCTTCCCCCAGTACCACAGAAGGAAGTAAAGCCTCTAGTGCCTCAAGAAGGTCTTCCAAAAGGCTTCAAAATAAAAAAGCTTCCTCTGCCACAACAAATCAGCAACCTATCCAGTCATATAAAAGAGTTGAAGACAGAAAATATGACGTACAAAGCAAAGGTAGACACCTTGTGGGATCAGGTCCAAGAACTCAGGAACCAGATTCAGGCCCAGGCCCCTCCTGAGTTGCCTCCCAATCAGCCTCAGTTTCAGGCTCAACCTTCACAGCCACCCAGCTCAACCATCCAAAATGAAGTGACCATAGAGCTATCTCAGATAGAAATATCAGTCTACATAAGACCTTGAGTGAATTGAAACCCCTTATTGAGGAAAATTATTCATTCAAAAATGAAATAAAATCTCTGCAAAATGAGTTTAAGAAGCTAAAAAATGATTTCCATGCACTAAGTACCAAACACTCAGTTTCTGAGGACAGAAATGTTCTATCTCTTGCAAAAGTAAATGACCAGATGTCTGAAATTCCAAGAATAAGAAACTATGTGTCTGACCTACAGGAAAAGTTCTCAACCTTAAACACCAATAATGAATTAAATGAGATTTCTGTAAATAAGCTGCATAAATATAAAGGGAAAAGACCTGAACAAAGTTCATCCTTTCTTCCTCATATTTCAACCATTAAACAAACTGACAATGAGTCTGTAAAATCTTTTGCTACTAGCAAAAAATCTTGTGATGGTCATGCACCAGCTGTTTCTGTAAATAATGAAATTTCTGAACACCTGGCTAAACTTCAGGAATTATTAATAATGAATAATTCAAACCAAAAAGTGGACCATCCCAGTAGTCAGAAAAATTGGCCTAAATTAGACCAATATCCTACCTTTGATGGTGATTCTTCCTCTGATTGGCAACACTTTATCCAGAGAATTGATAATTTAAAGAGATCTTATAAACTACCTGATGAATAAATTGTTTCTAAGCTAATTTCTTTATTTTCCAATGTAGCCTTGATGTGGTATGAATCTGTCCTCTTAGATAACAATCATTATACATGGAATGATTGGAAATCCTTGATTGAGAATCAGTTTGGTGGTTCAAAATTCAGGTTAGCTCAGCAGAGACTGTATGAGAATACTAGATATGTATCCTCCTCTGTTGAAAAGCCCATTGTTTTTCTGATGAAAGTAACTAAAATCCTTAGAGCAATTGATCCAAAGATGGATTATGATATTTGGAGAGATAAAATCTTGTATAAATTACCAAATTCTCTTAGGGATTTGATTGTTGCTAGAACTGAGCATGTAAGGGAAAATTCTTCTTTCATTAATATCTGTAATGAGGTACTACTCAACCATAGATATGGACCAAAGAATTACCTTATGAAATCTTATAATGATCAGAACAAACCTTCTATAAAGCTCCCAGAAAAATCTGGTAAACCCTCTGCCCCAGTTGCACCTAAAAAATATGCAACAAATACTTTTTATAAATGTAACAAACCGTGGCAGAAGGGTCATGTTTGTGACAAGAAAATTCATCTTGTTGAACAAAATGAAGACACTGATGAAGTTGAACTTGATGTCAATAATTCTTCCAGTGAGTGTGAAAGTAATATCTCCTATGACAATGAATCTGTTAAAGATGTTTTAATGTTGGAACATGATGTCCATTATTTAAATAATATATCTGAAGATTGTGTATTGAATTTATCTTCAGTAGAAAATGCTGAGATAATTAAAGATATTACTAACAATTCTATTCCTATATCCCCTTTAAAGGCACCTGTTATCATTAATGGTAAAAATGTTGATGTAGTTCTTGATTCTGGTGCTGGAGGAAGTGTAGTATCTTAAAAAGCTTTGGCTTCAGTGGATAAGGAATATTTGAGTAAATTATTGCCTATAACTTCTGAAAAATGGAGAGGGTATGGTTCTACCTTATTTCCTATTGGAAAATAAAAAACCTCTGTATTTTTCAAATATAATGGTGGTTTTGTCAGAGCTATTTGTGAGTGTGTTGTCATGAAAAATGATAATTTGAGCAATTGGTTTATTATGGGAAATGATATTTTAACCATGTTTGGTGTGAAACTGGACCCAGAAAATAATTGCTTTACCTTAGGAATGAATGGGAAAAGAAAATTCAAAATTTCTTCTCCTAGACCTTCTGGGCATTTGTTGAAATCTTGTAACTCACTGACCCAATGTAAAGGTAGAACAACAACTGAAATGGATGATTTATTACATGAAATAAATACTGCTTCTTTTGGTGATCAGTTGACTTGTGAACAAAAAGATTCTATTGTTGCCTCTATTACCTCTTTCCCTATGGCTTTTGGTCATGGGTCTCATGTCTTGGGAATTGTTCAGGAAGAAATGAAGATTACCTTATCCTGTAATTTGAGTGATATTCCTCCTACCCTTAAGAAAAAACCATATCCTGCTTCTCCATCAAAAAGAAAAGATATTGATGATAATATTGAAACATTATTGAAAATAAATATCATTGAGAAAGTGGATGTCACCCCCAAATATTGTGTCATCTCCCCAGTCTTAATTTCTTATGAAAAAGATAAAGCTAGATTATGTGGAGATTACAGAGCTTTAAATACTTTTACTGTTGATGATATTTATCCTTTACCCAGAATTAATTCAATACATGCTACCTTGCAAGGTGCAAAATTTATTAGTTGTCTGGATGGTAATAAAGGTTATCATCAAGTTCCAGTTGAGAAAAATTCTCAAAATTTTTTGCTTATTGCTACTCATATGGGAATATATAAGTATGTTAGTATGCCATTTGGCCCTAAAAATGCTCCTTCAGTTTTCCAGAAGGTCATGGATAACACTTTCCATCAAGAAATTATTGAAGGTTGGCTCATGGTTTATATTGATGATATTATTGTTTTTTCTAAAACTTTTGATGAGCATATAATTCACTTGAATAGAGTTTTCCAAAAAATGGATGAAATCAATATGACCTTATCTTTAAAAAAGTGTAAATTTGGTTTTCAATCTTTGAAAGTCCTTGGCCATGTTGTGTCAGGCTTACAAATTTGTGTAGACCATAATAAAGTTGCTGCCATTCAAAATGTGAAAGCACCAACTTCTGTTAGAGAAATCCAAAGTTTTTTGGGTATGTGTGGCTATTATAGACAATATATTAAAAATTATCAGGTCATAGCCTTGCCTCTTACAAAACTAACCAGAAAAGATGTTGCTTTTCTCTGGAATAATGACTGTCAGAAAGCTTTTAATACATTGAAAAGTTGCTTAATGACAGCCCCTATATTGGCTCTTCCAGATTTTAAAAAGCCATTTGTACTTTATACAGATGCTAGCTTTATTGGTCTGGGAGCTGCCCTTCACCAAAAGCAAATTATTAATGATAAATCCTCAGAGGTTGTAATTTGTTATATTTCAAGAACCTTAAGAAATAGTGAATTGAAATATGGTGCCACTCAATTGGAGTGCTTAGCAGTTGTTTGGGCTCTTGAGAAACTTCATTACTACTTGGATGACCAAAAATTTGAGTTGATAACTGACTGTAGTGCTGTGAAATCTCTCTTAAACCTCAAAACACCTAACAGACATATGTTCAGGTGGCAACTTGCTGTTCAAGAATACAGAGGAAGGATGACTATTATCCATAGAGCTGGAAATGTTCATTCTAATGTTGATATGCTCTCCAGATTGCCTCTGCCAAATAATGACTCCAATCCTGCTTATGTACCTGAAGATGATACTGTTCATATACATGGTATATTTATAGTTGATATGGAAGAAGAGTTATTACAGTTAATACTGGATTCATATGATAAAGATTCTGACTTAAATAAATTAGTTACTATTTTGAATGATCCTAAGAATGCTTCAATTCAATCATTAATAAAAACTCTTCCTGCAAAGTACCAAAATGCTTTAAATAAAGGAAAGTTTTCTATTGAAGATGGTTATATATATTATAGAAGGAAGCTTACCAATGTAATTGTTATTCCTCCTTCAATGAAAGAAACTATCCTCAAACTTTGTCATGATGACATATTAGCTGGTCATTTTGATCTTGAAAGAACATTGATTAGAATCAAAAACACTGCATGGTGGGCTAATATGTCTGAAGACACAAAATTATATGTTGAATCTTGTGATTCCTGCCAAAAATCTAAAAGTTTAACAGGTAAGAGAGCAGGGTTATTACAACATATTGAAGCACCTAGTGCTCCCTGGAAAATCATTAATATGGATTTTGTCACTGGTCTTCCTGTTGCAGGTAAAGACAGCTTTAACTCTTGTTGGGTAATAGTGGATAGATTCACTAAAATGTGCAAATTTATTCCAACCCACAAAGATGTATCCACCAAAGAATTAGCTTTCTTATGGTGGTCTTACATGTTTAATATTATTGGTTTTCCAAAAGCCATTATCTCTGATAGGGATCCAAAATTTACTTCTGAGTTTAGGACCTCTTTGATGGATATTTGTGGCTGTGAGTTAAAATTGTCTACAGCTCACCATCCTCAGACTGATGGTCTAGCTGAAAGAATGATTCAAACAATGGAAGATATGATTAGAAGGTATTGTGCCTTTGGTTTAGAATATAAAGACAATGACAGATTTACTCATGATTGGGTCACTCTTTTGCCTGGTCTTGAATTTGCATATAATAGCACTGTTCATTCTGTCACTGAGAAAAAGCCTTTTGAGCTTTGGATAGGTTATGTCCCAAACACTCCTGCTCAGATTCTCAATAATAAATTACCTAAGTTGGAACTACACCCTGGTGTAAAATCTTTTATGCAAATGCAACAGCTATGCAGAAAACATGCTCAAAGTTGTATTGATAAAGCATTTGAATATGAAAAGAAAAGATGGGATAAATCCCATAAAGAATACACATTTAACAAGGGTGATGAAGTGTTGATCTCTACTGTCCATTTCAATTTACAGGGTAACCACAAATTAAAAGATCCTTTTGTAGGACCATTTGTTGTTAAAAGAATGGTTGGTGATAATGCAGTAGAAGTTGTATTGTATTCTCCATATGATAGGAAACATCCTGTCTTTCCCATTTCTTTGCTTAAACCTTATACTTCCAACAGTGACTTATTTCCAAAAAGAAGAGGAAGACCTAAGAAGAACCCTCAGGAAGTCACAGAAACAGCAGAAATTGATAAAATTCTCAATGATAGAATTATCACTTCTGAGAGAGGTACTGAATATTTATTGAGATATAAGAACAAATCATCTGAACATGATGCATGGATACCTGGCAAGGAAATTTCAAATCTGCCTGCTCTGTTGAAAAAATACAAAAAGAAAAAATCTTAGCATTTTTTTTAATTGTTTTTTTTAGAGTGAGGGAGTGTCAGCCAGGCTATTCCAGGAGTCCAGTAAATGATATATAAATTATAAAACCTTAAAGAGTGGGTAAGACTTGTATTTAATGAATATAACTTAATATTTTATTGCATAATGAAATTATATAAGAATTTTATTATATACAAGTGTTACATTAAATTTATTGGTTATATATATTTTTATATACAATTAAATTGAGCATAATATAATATATTCTACAAATAATGGCGCATTTTTATGTATTTAATAATTATAAATTTATATTTAATTAATTGAAAAACATATATTATAATTACAAGTGTAAAATTGATTTATAATATATTTAAATTAATTAATTAAATTTATATATTAAATAATACCTCTCATATGATACTAAACAATTATTAATGACGCTTCTTTTGACCCTTAATTGTGTTAGAAAAAACAAATAAATTAATTTGGACTAAATTGAGATTAATTGCTTGTTTTGTTGCGTCAAATTATTTTTTGTTTCACTTAAAATGTCCTTTAATCAGAATGTACCATCTGTTTGGAATTATATTTCTCATAGTTCCTATGTTTCCAATCTTGTTTAGTTATTCACTATTGTCACTTACTGATTTGGGAATTAATGGCGGGGAAATTGGATTCTTAATTGGGGTTTTAATTATTTGTTTCATGTTTTTCTCTATATTGTTATGTTTCATTTACTCTTTTGATATATTTGTTTTATTCCATTCTAATCATTGTATTTACAAAGATAGTAGCGCTTCAGAGGACCCATTGCCTATAAAAGGGCCTTGGATAATCCCCTGTAGCCTCATCACTTGTTACACACTCAACAAATTAAATAACCATTTTATTATGTTTATATTTTTTTATTAGTAATACAAATCTAATTAAAATTCTATACAACAAATTAAAGGTTGCTTTAAGTCTGATAGTAATTAAAATTGTTTGCCGCGCAGAACCCTTACATTTAATAATATTATTGTTAATAAAATCTAAGTTTTTGTCACCTCTCAAAATTGCTCACCATTGTTTCCCTCTCAAATAAATTAAATATATATTTTTGATTTATTTCTTTATCTTCCCTTGTCCTCCTCCTTCTCTCCTCCTCTTTCTCCTATTTTTCTTACCTCTTCTAGATGACTGACCAACAGAAATTGTGGTTCTTATTTGCGGTTTTAATTATTTGTTTCATATTTTTCTCTAAATTGTTATGTTTCACTTATTCTTTTATTTTCTTGTTTCATCTTATTATGACTCTTGTATTTACAAATTTAGTGGCGCTTCAGAGGACACATTGCCTATAAAAAGGCCTTGGATAATCCCCTGTAGCCTCATCACTTACTACACAATCAAAACTTGAACATATCTTTAATATATTACGTTTATATTATTTTTATTAGTATTAAAATTCTAATTTAAAATTTTATATAACTAATTACAGGTTGCTTTAAGTCTGATAGTAATAATAGTGTTTTCTGCGCAAAGAAAAGAACCCTTACTTTAAATAAGATTGTCATTTAATAAAACCTCATTTTTGTGTCATCCCTTAAGTAACTCATTGTTGCCTCTCTTTAAATAAATCCAATTATTTTATTACCTTATTGTTTCTACTTTTTATAAACCCTTCTTTCCTATTTTCCTTTCCTCCTCTTTTTCTTCCCCCTATCTTTCCTTCTTCTAGACAACTGGCCAACAAGTGAGAGCCTTTCCAAACAACAATGACAATCAATACTTGCGAGGAACAACATAGCGCACGGACCACCCAGAAAAAAAGTAACTTTTGCCGCGACCGTGTTTCGAACTTGGGTTTGATCTATTAGGTTTATATTAAATTAATTCATCTATTATTTTGAAGTGATTTTCCGATCACTATAGTAAGTTAACCTTTGCATCTCTCACTCAGATTACTATATTTTTACTGCAATAACAGTGTTTGTGGCTTAATTGCTGATTCACTGAGTGTAAGTGTTCATTATTTTTTAATTTTTTTTCTAGTTGACCATTATAGAGTGTTTAATTCCTCTTAGTCCTAGAAGAAATTAACATTATTATTAATAAAAATTGAATTATTAAATTAATTTTTATTATTATTAATTTTTGTTTAATTTTGGTTGACTTAAATAGTACTTTGTACTTAGTCCCATAAATTTCCATATTTAATTTTGGTAATTTAATTAATTGGTTGAAAATAACTTAATTGTTTATTCCCAATTTTCCTTTACAGTCCATATTATTAATTATTTTTAATAAATATTACTTTATATTAAAAAAAATTATTTTTAAGAATTTAATTAATAAAAAATTTTTTTTTAATATTTTGAGCAAATTATTAACTGAATTTTATTAATTTTTTTTAAGAAATTAATTAATCTTCCCACCATTATGTCCAACAATTTGGCTGAGAAAATAGATAACATGCAAGTGGATGAAATTGAAATTGATTATGATGCTGATACTGTGAGTTCTTCTAAAGTTGAACATAAAAAATCTTATGCTAACAAGAAAAATTCACATAATTCAGGATGTGGAAATGACAGGAGAAGTAAACAAATCAAACCCCCTTCCCCCAGCACAACGGAAGGAAGTAAAACCTACATTACCTCAAGAAGGTCTTCCAAAAGGATTCAAAATAAAAAAACTTCCTCTGCCCCAGCTAATCAGAAATCTGTCCAGTCACATCAAAGAACTGAAGACAGAAAACATGAAATACAAGGCAAAAGTAGACACCTTGTGGGATCAAGTTCAGGAACTCAGGAACAAAAATCAGGCCCAGGCCCCTCCTCAGTTGCCTCCCAATCAGCCTCAGCTTCAGGCTCAACCTTCACAGCCCCCCAGCTCCTCCATCCAAAATCAAAGTACTATGGAAGTAGAGAAATGGAAATGGGATTATCTAATGAGTCACTACCAGCAGAATGTGCAACATCCTCCTCATCATCAGCCTGGCCCATCCAGAACACCCAATTTCCATCCTCCTCCTCATCCTTGCCAACAAAGCAGGAGAATGAAGGCCCAATCCCAATCCCAAACTCAGTCTCAGGAGAAGTTTCCTCCTCTTCCATGGTAAGTAATTTGGTTGATAGTCACTTGGGAATGTTTTCTAATAAAACTTCCTCTGCAGGTAATATTATTGAGAATGGTGAAAGAACAGTTAAACCTGTTAAAAGACAGCTTCCTGTAACTAGTAGCCCTATTGATGTAATTAGCAAATTGTCATTTGATAAACCTTTCCATTTAACTTCTACTTCTTTAATTAATCTTTCTCTTGCAATTAAGAATGATTCTGTTTCCCCTGAAGTCTATACCTTAATTGAGAAAACTTCCGAAGAAATATTAAAAGATACCCTTGATTTTAATGTTGTGAAAGACAAACATTTGAGAGATGTGTTAATCCATGAGAATGATAGATTAAACAATTTGCACTTGCAATTTAAAGTAAGTTCTTCTGTATAGGATACAGCTTATTTTAAAATCAAAGAAACCTTGAATATTGTTCTTAGCCAACAAAAACAAATAAGGAGTGACCATAGAGCTATCTCAGATAAAAATATCAATCTACATAAGACCTTGAGTGAATTGAAACCCCTTATTGAAGAAAATTATTCATTAAAAAGTGAAATAAAATCTCTAAAAAATGAGTTTAAAAAGCTAAAGAATGATTTCCATGCACTAAGTGCCAAACACACAGTTTCTGGGGACAGAAATGTTCTATCTCTTGCAAACGTAAATGACCAGATGTCTGAAATTCTAAGGATAAGAAACTATGTGTCTGACCTGCAGGAAAAATTCTCAACCTTAACCATCAATAATGGTATGAATGAGAATGCTGTCCATAAGCTGCATAAAAATAAAGAAAAAGAACCTGAGCAGAGTTCCTCCTTTCTTCCTCATATTCCAACCATTAAACAAACTGACAATGAGTCTGTAAAATCTTTTGCTACTAGCAAAAAATCATGTGATGGTCATGCACCAGCTGTTTCTGTAAATAATGAAATTTCTGAACACCTGGCTAAACTCCAGTAATTATTAATGATGAATAATTCAAACCAAAAAATGAACCATCCCAGTAGTCAGAAAAATTGGCCTAAGTTGGACAAATATCCTACCTTTGATGGTGATTCTTCTTCTGATTGGCAACACTTTATCCAAAGAATTGATAATTTAAAGAGTTCTTATAAACTACCTGATGAGGAAATTGTTTCTAAGCTAATTTCTTTATTTTCCAATGTAGCCTTGATGTGGTATTAATCTGTCCTTTTGGATAACAATCATTATACATGGAATGATTGGAAATCCTTGATTGAGAATCAGTTTGGTGGTTCAAAATTCAGGTTAGCTCAGCAAATACTGTATGAGAATACTAGATATGTATCCTCCTCTATTGAAAAGCCCAATGTTTTTCTTATGAAAGTAACAATTTGGATATGTGTGACTATTATAGACAATATATTAAAAATTATCAGGTCATAGCCTTGCCTCTTACAAAACTGACCAGAAAAGATGTTGCCTTTCTCTGGAATAATGACTGTCAAAAAGCTTTTGATACATTAAAAAGTTGCTTAATGACAGCCCCTATATTGGATCTTCCAGATTTCAACAAACCTTTTGTCCTATACACAGATGCTAGCTTTGTTGGTCTGGGTGCTGCCCTTCACCAGAAACAAATTATAAATGATAAATCCTCAGAGGTTGTAATTTGTTATATTTCAAGAACCTTGAGAAATATTGAATTGAAATATGGTGCCACTCAATTAGAGTGCTTAGCAGCTGTTTGGGATCTTGAAAACTTCATTACTATCTAGATGACCAAAGGTTTTAATTGGTAACTGACTGTAGTGCTTTAAAGTCCCTCTTAAACCTGAAAAACACCTAACAGACATATGTTCAGGTGGCAACTTGCTGTTCAAGAATACAGAGGACGGATAACAATTATCCATAGGGCTGGAAATGTTCACTTCAATGTTGATATGCTCTCCAGATTGCCTCTGCAAAATAATGACTCAAATCCTGCTTATGTACCTGAAGATGACACTGTTCATATCCATGGTATATTTATAGCTGATATGGAAGAGGAGTTATTACAATTAATTTTGGATTCATTTGATAAGGATTCTGATTTAAATAAATTAGTTACTATCTTGAATGATCCTAAAAATGCTTCTATTCAGGCATTGATTAAAACTCTTCCTGCTAAATATCAGAATGCTTTAATTAAGGGAAAGTTTTCTCTTAAAGATGGATATATTTATTATAGAAGAAAGCTTACTAATGTAATTGTAATTTCTCCTTCTATGAAAGAAATTATCTTCAAACTTTGTCATGATGACATATTAGCTGGTCATTTTGATCTTGAGAAAACACTGATTAGACTCAAAAACACTGCTTGGTGGGCTAATATGTCTGAAGATGCAAAATATATGTTGAATCTTGTGATTCATGCCAGAAATCCAAAAGAATGACTGGTAAAAGAGCAGGGTTATTACAGCAAATTGAAGCACCTGATGCTCCCTGGCAAATCATTAATATGGATTTTGTCACTGGTCTTCCTATTGCAGGTAAAGAAAATTATAATTCTTATTGGGTAATAGTGGATAGATTTACTAAAATGTGCAAATTTGTTCCCACCCATAAAGATGTCTCCACCAAAGACTTGGCTTTCTTATGGTGGTGTAATATGTTCAATATAGTTGGATTCCCTAGAGCCATTATATCTGTCAGCCTAAATATCCTTAGGACTGAGTATTTCTTATGCTTAAAATAAGATAACCTTAACTAGATTAAGCTTATATCTTAAAAATAAGGTTAAAATAATAATATATATTATTTTATTATATATATATATAATTATTATTCTATTATATAATTTATAATAGTTTAAATAGCTTATCCATGGCCTAATAATACTTATTAAGGTGTTAATGGAGTCATAATATACTTATCTTAAGTGATATGAAGTAATTATTGACATACATAAGCTTATATGTATACATAAATCTCATATTCAGTGAAATATGCAGTATATTATGTATATTTAGGTATATAAGTGGGTTTTAGCCCCTTAATAGCCTATAACCTTTGTTTTTCTGCTTATTTTAGGTCATATGGACGAAATAAGTGGACTCACAATGCCTACAGAAGCATAGACACCTATATCAGGCGCATACACCCAGTTTGGACAACTAAAATTACTTCCTTGGATGGTTATTCACGGATTTATGGGTTGGAAAGATGTTTTTGGGTTAATGTGGATGCTTGGGGATGTTATTGGGGGCTTGGACATTTTATTTGTTTCCTTTATATGCTTTTAGTTTCATTAAATCTCTTTTTGATCATTTATTTTACCTGTTTCTTTATGGTATCCGCTTTTATCTGGGTTTTCTATTTATGGTATGACTCTGTGTTATTATTAATAGTGATGGAGGGTCCTTACTGGAGGTCTGGGTGTTGAAACTGCTTGAAGTGGACGCCATGGGGAGGTGATGGGCCCTCACAGTGCTGTAATTGCCGGGGATAGCAGTGACATCATCTGGATTGAAGGTCTGTGCACTCCAGTGGATTTGGGTATAAGTAAGGAGGGATTTTGACGGTTTATTATCATCATTCAATTACTACAATTCAAACAAACACTACAATACAACTATTAACATTCAGAAATATATTATAAAGCCATTATAAATTGATATTATCTTTATAAAAAGCTATAACTATATTTTATTCTTCTATTTTCCACCACTAGCACGCATTTAAATCCAAGTATTGTGAGTTTAATTTGAGTATAACTATTCTATTAGTCTTCCCCTGAGGTTTAATCACTAAATCATTTATTAATAAGTAGTAGGACCATAAAATAACACTATTATATCATACTTATATACTAGACTGTACTGACAATTGGGGGTCTTTCCTTATATTTTACTTATTATTTAGTATAAGCCTTGGGACGTGATTTTTACCTTAGTACAACTCAAAATTAACCAAATATTTGGGTCTGCTGCATATTAGTGGGTCATCATAACTCATTGATTGGGGAAAAGAACCCTTATAATAATTGTACTAATTTTTTATCATAAAAATTAGATATTTACAGTAGTAACTGTACCCAATATAAACCCAATTTCACTTGGTATTTGGACACCAATATAACACCCAATTAAATTGGTATTTGGCTAAAGCTTGGTAAGCTAATTATTCACCCTTATAGAGGTCTAGTTAAACTTATTATTATATTTTTAACAGATTTTTTCGAATTTTTCTTATATTTTATTTAAATAAATAAAGATATAAATTCAGGGTAAGCTCCATTGCTTTTTTATTAGTAATATAATTACTAATATCTTTTGTCTACTAATTACACAGAGTTTTTCCTTTTGTAGACGTAAAATATTGTTATTCTGAACAATATGAGTGCTCCCCAGGATAGTGTAAGTGAACAGCCTGCTTATAATACCAGGTCTAAAGCTAATAAAAACTTTCCAGGACATCACCATGGAGGGACAACAGTACCCAAGCTGATAACTTTAGAATGACACCTATCACGGTTCCAGCTATCATTTCTGGTGAAAATGTTAATATAGTATTGGACACAGGAGCTGCTGGTTCAGTTGTTTCCACTAATACATTACAGAAAATTGATAGTGAATATAAGTTTAAGCTTGAACCACTTCAGAATAAAAATTGGAGAGGTTTTGGATCAGTACTACACCCCATTGGTAAATACAAAGCTGCTGTTTTCTTTAAACACCAACATGGTTATGTAAGGGTAACTTGTGACTTTGTAGTAATGGATAATACAAATTGTAGTAACTGTTTTATCATTGGAAATGATATTCTGACTAAATTTGGTGTAAAATTAGACCCTGCTAATAACAATTTTACAATTGGCATGAATGGTAAAAGGAAATTTAAAATAAATTCTTTTAACACAGTCTTACACATTGAGTCAGTAACAAATTCCCCGTCTAAAGGAAGAGAATCCAATGAGATGGAACTTCTGGAAACAGAAATTTCAAAAGCATCATTTGGCACTCAGATAAGTGAAACTGAGAAAGATAATATTTTGGAATTAATTAAAGCTTTTCCAATGGCTTTTGCACATGGTACAAATGAACTTGGCCTTGTCAGATCATGAAATGAAAATTAATTTAACCTGTGATATGGATAATATTCCTGCTAGTCTTAAAAAGAAACCATACCCTGCTTCACCAATGAAGAGGAAAGACATAGAGGATAATATTAAGATGTTATTAAAAATGAACATTCTTGAGAAGGTTGAAACTACACCAAAATATTGTGTAATATCACCAGTGCTGATTTCTTATGAACAAGATAAAGCAAGACTGTGCGGTGATTATAGAGCATTAAATACATTTACAGTAGATGATATTTATCCCTTGCCAAGGATTGCCTCTATACATGCTACCCTTAAAGGTGCTAAATATATAAGTTGCCTATATGGAAATAAAGGGTACCATCAAATTCCTGTTGAAAAGAATTCACAGAACTTTTTGTTGATAACAACACACATGGGAATTTATAAGTATGTCAGAATGCCATTTGGACCAAAGAATGCTCCATCAGTATTTCAAAAGTTAATGGATATAACATTCCATAATGAAATGATTGAGGGATGGTTAATGGTATACATTGATGACATCATAGTGTTCTCTAAAAATTTTGATGAACACTTAATCCATTTAAGGAAAGTATTTCAGAAAATGGATGAAATAAATGGCTTTTAATATTTTGTTTAAATTCATTAAAAATACCATAGGTTTGTCACCATTCAACGGATTATACCTAGTCTTCTCATACAGTCTCTGCTGAGTAAGCCTGAATTTAGAACCTCCAAATTGTTTTTCAATAAGTTGTTTCCATTCAGCCCAAGAGTAGTCTCTACCCTCACTTAAGACAGCTTCAAACCATAATAAAGCAACATCCTTAAATAAAGAAATTAATTTTGATGTTATCTCTTCATCTGGTAACTTATATGAGAATTTCAAGTTGTCAATTCTTTGAATAAAATGTTGCCAATCAGAGCTGGCTTCCCCATCATAAGTTGGGTACTGGTCTATCTTAGGCCAGTTCTTCTGATTGGATTTTATCTCACTAATCTTAGGTAAATTCAACAACTCATTCACTTTTGATAAATGGTCTTGTATTTCTTCCTGCACGGATTTGTGACTTACATTTTCATATTTGACACTACCACCAGATGGTTTTAATTGTGGTGGTACAGGGAAGGAATGAGATTCACTTTTGCCAATGAAAGGATTATTATTATATTGATTATACTTATGATTATCCTGGTTCATTAGTAGATTGGCAGTTTCAATCTCAACTTTAGTTAATCTTTGTAGCAACTCAGAGACACTTTGATTTGTCTGTGCAAAAGATAACTTTGTTCTTGATTCAGTCTTTAATAAGTGTGTTTCATATAATTTTTCTAACTCACAAAATTTGTTTGAAAGGTCATTATATTTATTACTCAATGAATCATATTTAAGAGTTAGAGACAAATGTTCTTTCTCTAATTCTTTATTACGTGTTGCTAATTGAGAAATGTTCAATGTTAAGGATGAAATTTTATCACTAGTTAGCTTAACTGTCTGTTCCTCACAATCAGTCATTCTATTCCACAATGCTGAAACAATTCTATGGACAGTTGGATTATTGTTAAAATATTCATCAGTATTTCAAAAGTTAATGGATATAACATTCCATAATGAAATGATTGAGGGATGGTTAATGGTATACATTGATGACATCATAGTGTTCTCTAAAAATTTTGATGAACACTTAATCCATTTAAGGAAAGTATTTCAGAAAATGGATGAAATAAAAATGACCCTTGCATTGAAAAAATGTAAATTTGGGTTTGAATCTTTAAAAGTGCTTGGTCATATTGTATCTGGCTTACAAATATGTGTAGACCAAAATAAAGTGGCTGCAATAAAGAATATTGGCATTCCTCAAAATGTGAAGGATGTACAATCTTTTCTTGGAATGTGTGGTTATTATAGACAGTATATAAAAAACTACCAATCAATTGCTGCACCACTGACCACACTGATAAAGAAATCAGAAGCTTTCATTTGGAATAATGAAAGACAACAAGCTTTTAATAAGTTGAAAGAATGTTTAATGACAGCTCCTATCTTGGGATTACCAGATTTCCAATTACCTTTTGTATTATATACAGATGCAAGTTTTATTGGACTGGGTGCTGCTTTGCATCAAAAACAACTTATTGAAGGTAAAATGTCAGAAGTAGTAATCTGCTATATTTCACGTACTCTGAGAAGTTGTGAATTGAAATATGGTGCTACTCAACTTGAATGTTTGGCAGTAGTATGGGCTCTTGAAAAGCTACATTATTACCTTGAAGACCAAAAATTTGAGTTAATAACTGACTGTAGTGCAGTTAAGTCACTCTTAAACATGAAAACTCCTAATAGACACATGTTTAGATGGCAATTAGCTGTACAAGAATACAGAGGACGGATGACTATAACACATAGAGCAGGAACCTTGCACTCTAATGTAGATCTGTTATCTAGAGTACCTCTGCCTAATAATGATGATAATCCTGCTTATGTTCCTGAATCAGAGATTATTAACATTTATGGCATTTATATTGTAGATCTTGAGGATGAATTTATGCAATCAATTCTTGATAATTATAATTCAGATCCTGACTTAAGTAAATTAACTACAATATTAAATGATCCATCTAATGCTTCAATGAATGTTTTAATAAAAACATTACCAAATAAGTATAAAGAGGCATTAGAGAAAGGAAAATTTTCCATTGAGGATGGTTTTATATATTACAGGAAAAAATCAAGTAATGTAATTGTAATTCCCCCTTCAATGAAGGAGTTAATGTTAAGTATATGTCATGATGATATATTAGCAGGTCATTTTGACTACCATAAAACATTAACCAGAGTAAAAAACACAGCTTGGTGGATTAACATGTCTGAGGATGTTCAGAAATATGTTGAAACATGTGATTCTTGCCAAAAATCTAAAAGATTAACAGGAAAAAGAGCTGGTTTATTACAACAAATTGAGCAACCAAAAGCTCCATGGGAAATCATTAACATGGACTTTGTAACAGGTTTGCCAATAGCAGGGCATAAGAGTTATAACTCCTGCTGGGTAATTGTAGATAGATTTACAAAGATGTGTAAATTTATTCCTACCCACAAAGAGGTTTCTGCAAAGGACTTAGCTTTTTTATGGTGGACACAAATGTTAAATACAGCAGGTTTCCCCAAAGCAATAGTTTCTGACAGAGATCCTAAATTTACTTCTGAGTTCTGGACGTCACTTATGGATGTTTCAGGGTGTCAATTAAAACTTTCTACAGCACACCATCCACAAACTGATGGGCTAGCAGAAAGAATGATACAAACCTTAGAAGATATGATAAGAAGATACTGTGCTTTTGGTCTTAATTTTAAAGACAATGACAAATTCACGCATGATTGGGTAACCCTTATCCCAGGTTTAGAATTTGCATATAATAGTACAGTACATTCTGTCACTGGCAAAAAGCCATTTGAGTTATGGTTGGGTTATGTACCTAATACCCCTGCTAAAACTCTTAATAAGTTACCTAGATTGGATATTCATCCAGGTACTAAATCTTTTCTTCAGATGCAGGAACTATGCAGAAAACATGCTCAAGAATGTATAAATAAGGCTTTTGAGTATGAAAAGAAAAGATGGGATAAAGCCCATAAAGAACAAATGTTCAAAGAGGGTGATGAAGTCCTTATTTCAACGCTACATTTCAATTTAAATGGTAATGTTAAATTGAAGGATCCATTCATTGGACCATTTGTAGTTAAAAAGATGGTTGGTAATAATGCTGTTGAGGTTATTCTATATGCACCTTATGATAGAAAACATCCAGTATTTCCTATTTCTCTTATAAAACCATACCATTCTAATGATACTGCTCTCTTTCCAAGAAGATCAGGAAGGCATAAACAGCAACCTGAAGAAATAGTGGAAAAAGCAGAAATTGAAAAGATACTTAAAAAGAGACACCTTACTAAAGAAAAGGGAGTTGAGTATCTATTAAGATTTAAAAATAAATCAAGTGAATATGACCAGTGGATTCCAGAAAATGAAATCTCTGATCTTAAAAATCTCTTGAAAAAATTTAAATCTAAATAATACTGTTCATTCAGTATATGTATTATAAAAATTTTTTTTATTTTATTATTTCATTCCTTAAGATTAATTAAAATGTCTTAACATTTTTTTTATTGTTTTTTTTGGGGTGAGGGAGTGTCAGCCTAAATATCCTTAGGACTGAGTATTTCTTATGCTTAAAATAAGATAACCTTAACTAGATTAAGCTTATATCTTAAAAATAAGGTTAAAATAATAATATATATTATTTTATTATATATATATATAATTATTATTCTATTATATAATTTATAATAGTTTAAATAGCTTATCCATGGCCTAATAATACTTATTAAGGTTTTAATGGAGTCATAATTTACTTATCTTAAGTGATATGAAGTAATTATTGACATACATAAGCTTATATGTATACATAAATCTCATATTCAGTGAAATATGCAGTATACACTACGCAATATAGGGGGTGGACTTGCTAGCAAGTCCCCAACCTGAACTCAGACTGAACTCAGATGGAACTCAGACTGAACTCATACTGAACTCATACTGAACTCTACTTGAAGACCCACAAAAACTGTTATGCTGAGTGGTGTTCATCCCTGATTGTATGGTTCCTTTGTCAATAGCTCAATGTGTGTTCAATCTGTGGTGAATTTGAGTCCAAGGTTGCGGACTTGCTAACAAGTCCGCCCCCCGTATTGCGTGGTGATATTATGTATATTTAGGTATATAAGTGGGTTTTAGCCCCTTAATAGCCTATAACCTTTGTTTTTCTGCTTATTTTAGGTCATATGGACGAAATCAGTGGACTCACAACGCCTACAGAAGCATAGACACCTATATCAGGCGCATACACCCAGTTTGGACAACTAAAATTACTTCCTTGGATGGTTATTCACGGATTTATGGGTTGGAAAGATGTTTTTGGGTTAATGTGGATGCTTGGGGATGTTATTGGGGGCCTGGACATTTTATTTGTTTCCTTTATATGCTTTTAGTTTCATTAAATCTCTTTTTGATCATTTATTTTACCTGTTTCTTTATGGTATCCGCTTTTATCTGGGTTTTCTATTTATGGTATGACTCTGTGTTATTATTAATAGTGATGGAGGGTCCTTACTGGAGGTCTGGGTGTTGAAACTGCTTGAAGTGGACGCCATGGGGAGGTGATGGGCCCTCACAGTGCTGTAATTGCCGGGGATAGCAGTGACATCATCTGGATTGAAGGTCTGTGCACTCCAGTGGATTTGGGTATAAGTAAGGAGGGATTTTGACGGTTTATTATCATCATTCAATTACTACAATTCAAACAAACACTACAATACAACTATTAACATTCAGAAATATATTATAAAGCCATTATAAATTGATATTATCTTTATAAAAAGCTATAACTATATTTTATTCTTCTATTTTCCACCACTAGCACGCATTTAAATCCAAGTATTGTGAGTTTAATTTGAGTATAACTATTCTATTAGTCTTCCCCTGAGGTTTAATCACTAAATCATTTATTAATAAGTAGTAGGACCATAAAATAACACTATTATATCATACTTATATACTAGACTGTACTGACAATTGGGGGTCTTTCCTTATATTTTACTTATTATTTAGTATAAGCCTTGGGACGTGATTTTTACCTTAGTACAACTCAAAATTAACCAAATATTTGGGTCTGCTGCATATTAGTGGGTCATCATAACTCATTGATTGGGGAAAAGAACCCTTATAATAATTGTACTAATTTTTTATCATAAAAATTAGATATTTACAGTAGTAACTGTACCCAATATAAACCCAATTTCACTTGGTATTTGGACACCAATATAACACCCAATTAAATTGGTATTTGGCTAAAGCTTGGTAAGCTAATTATTCACCCTTATAGAGGTCTAGTTAAACTTATTATTATATTTTTAACAGATTTTTTCGAATTTTTCTTATATTTTATTTAAATAAATAAAGATATAAATTCAGGGTAAGCTCCATTGCTTTTTTATTAGTAATATAATTACTAATATCTTTTGTCTACTAATTACACAGAGTTTTTCCTTTTGTAGACGTAAAATATTGTTATTCTGAACAATATGAGTGCTCCCCAGGATAGTGTAAGTGAACAGCCTGCTTATAATACCAGGTCTAAAGCTAATAAAAACTTTCCAGGACATCACCATGGAGGGACAACAGTACCCAAGCTGATAACTTTAGAATGACACCTATCACGGTTCCAGCTATCATTTCTGGTGAAAATGTTAATATAGTATTGGACACAGGAGCTGCTGGTTCAGTTGTTTCCACTAATACATTACAGAAAATTGATAGTGAATATAAGTTTAAGCTTGAACCACTTCAGAATAAAAATTGGAGAGGTTTTGGATCAGTACTACACCCCATTGGTAAATACAAAGCTGCTGTTTTCTTTAAACACCAACATGGTTATGTAAGGGTAACTTGTGACTTTGTAGTAATGGATAATACAAATTGTAGTAACTGTTTTATCATTGGAAATGATATTCTGACTAAATTTGGTGTAAAATTAGACCCTGCTAATAACAATTTTACAATTGGCATGAATGGTAAAAGGAAATTTAAAATAAATTCTTTTAACACAGTCTTACACATTGAGTCAGTAACAAATTCCCCGTCTAAAGGAAGAGAATCCAATGAGATGGAACTTCTGGAAACAGAAATTTCAAAAGCATCATTTGGCACTCAGATAAGTGAAACTGAGAAAGATAATATTTTGGAATTAATTAAAGCTTTTCCAATGGCTTTTGCACATGGTACAAATGAACTTGGCCTTGTCAGATCATGAAATGAAAATTAATTTAACCTGTGATATGGATAATATTCCTGCTAGTCTTAAAAAGAAACCATACCCTGCTTCACCAATGAAGAGGAAAGACATAGAGGATAATATTAAGATGTTATTAAAAATGAACATTCTTGAGAAGGTTGAAACTACACCAAAATATTGTGTAATATCACCAGTGCTGATTTCTTATGAACAAGATAAAGCAAGACTGTGCGGTGATTATAGAGCATTAAATACATTTACAGTAGATGATATTTATCCCTTGCCAAGGATTGCCTCTATACATGCTACCCTTAAAGGTGCTAAATATATAAGTTGCCTATATGGAAATAAAGGGTACCATCAAATTCCTGTTGAAAAGAATTCACAGAACTTTTTGTTGATAACAACACACATGGGAATTTATAAGTATGTCAGAATGCCATTTGGACCAAAGAATGCTCCATCAGTATTTCAAAAGTTAATGGATATAACATTCCATAATGAAATGATTGAGGGATGGTTAATGGTATACATTGATGACATCATAGTGTTCTCTAAAAATTTTGATGAACACTTAATCCATTTAAGGAAAGTATTTCAGAAAATGGATGAAATAAATGGCTTTTAATATTTTGTTTAAATTCATTAAAAATACCATAGGTTTGTCACCATTCAACGGATTATACCTAGTCTTCTCATACAGTCTCTGCTGAGTAAGCCTGAATTTAGAACCTCCAAATTGTTTTTCAATAAGTTGTTTCCATTCAGCCCAAGAGTAGTCTCTACCCTCACTTAAGACAGCTTCAAACCATAATAAAGCAACATCCTTAAATAAAGAAATTAATTTTGATGTTATCTCTTCATCTGGTAACTTATATGAGAATTTCAAGTTGTCAATTCTTTGAATAAAATGTTGCCAATCAGAGCTGGCTTCCCCATCATAAGTTGGGTACTGGTCTATCTTAGGCCAGTTCTTCTGATTGGATTTTATCTCACTAATCTTAGGTAAATTCAACAACTCATTCACTTTTGATAAATGGTCTTGTATTTCTTCCTGCACGGATTTGTGACTTACATTTTCATATTTGACACTACCACCAGATGGTTTTAATTGTGGTGGTACAGGGAAGGAATGAGATTCACTTTTGCCAATGAAAGGATTATTATTATATTGATTATACTTATGATTATCCTGGTTCATTAGTAGATTGGCAGTTTCAATCTCAACTTTAGTTAATCTTTGTAGCAACTCAGAGACACTTTGATTTGTCTGTGCAAAAGATAACTTTGTTCTTGATTCAGTCTTTAATAAGTGTGTTTCATATAATTTTTCTAACTCACAAAATTTGTTTGAAAGGTCATTATATTTATTACTCAATGAATCATATTTAAGAGTTAGAGACAAATGTTCTTTCTCTAATTCTTTATTACGTGTTGCTAATTGAGAAATGTTCAATGTTAAGGATGAAATTTTATCACTAGTTAGCTTAACTGTCTGTTCCTCACAATCAGTCATTCTATTCCACAATGCTGAAACAATTCTATGGACAGTTGGATTATTGTTAAAATATTCATCAGTATTTCAAAAGTTAATGGATATAACATTCCATAATGAAATGATTGAGGGATGGTTAATGGTATACATTGATGACATCATAGTGTTCTCTAAAAATTTTGATGAACACTTAATCCATTTAAGGAAAGTATTTCAGAAAATGGATGAAATAAAAATGACCCTTGCATTGAAAAAATG
This sequence comes from Hemileia vastatrix, assembly GCA_030280995.1. Classification (NCBI taxonomy): domain Eukaryota; kingdom Fungi; phylum Basidiomycota; class Pucciniomycetes; order Pucciniales; family Zaghouaniaceae; genus Hemileia; species Hemileia vastatrix. The sequence continues at coordinate 8,962,710 of JASXTE010000015.1, forward strand.
TAAATTTGGGTTTGAATCTTTAAAAGTGCTTGGTCATATTGTATCTGGCTTACAAATATGTGTAGACCAAAATAAAGTGGCTGCAATAAAGAATATTGGCATTCCTCAAAATGTGAAGGATGTACAATCTTTTCTTGGAATGTGTGGTTATTATAGACAGTATATAAAAAACTACCAATCAATTGCTGCACCACTGACCACACTGATAAAGAAATCAGAAGCTTTCATTTGGAATAATGAAAGACAACAAGCTTTTAATAAGTTGAAAGAATGTTTAATGACAGCTCCTATCTTGGGATTACCAGATTTCCAATTACCTTTTGTATTATATACAGATGCAAGTTTTATTGGACTGGGTGCTGCTTTGCATCAAAAACAACTTATTGAAGGTAAAATGTCAGAAGTAGTAATCTGCTATATTTCACGTACTCTGAGAAGTTGTGAATTGAAATATGGTGCTACTCAACTTGAATGTTTGGCAGTAGTATGGGCTCTTGAAAAGCTACATTATTACCTTGAAGACCAAAAATTTGAGTTAATAACTGACTGTAGTGCAGTTAAGTCACTCTTAAACATGAAAACTCCTAATAGACACATGTTTAGATGGCAATTAGCTGTACAAGAATACAGAGGACGGATGACTATAACACATAGAGCAGGAACCTTGCACTCTAATGTAGATCTGTTATCTAGAGTACCTCTGCCTAATAATGATGATAATCCTGCTTATGTTCCTGAATCAGAGATTATTAACATTTATGGCATTTATATTGTAGATCTTGAGGATGAATTTATGCAATCAATTCTTGATAATTATAATTCAGATCCTGACTTAAGTAAATTAACTACAATATTAAATGATCCATCTAATGCTTCAATGAATGTTTTAATAAAAACATTACCAAATAAGTATAAAGAGGCATTAGAGAAAGGAAAATTTTCCATTGAGGATGGTTTTATATATTACAGGAAAAAATCAAGTAATGTAATTGTAATTCCCCCTTCAATGAAGGAGTTAATGTTAAGTATATGTCATGATGATATATTAGCAGGTCATTTTGACTACCATAAAACATTAACCAGAGTAAAAAACACAGCTTGGTGGATTAACATGTCTGAGGATGTTCAGAAATATGTTGAAACATGTGATTCTTGCCAAAAATCTAAAAGATTAACAGGAAAAAGAGCTGGTTTATTACAACAAATTGAGCAACCAAAAGCTCCATGGGAAATCATTAACATGGACTTTGTAACAGGTTTGCCAATAGCAGGGCATAAGAGTTATAACTCCTGCTGGGTAATTGTAGATAGATTTACAAAGATGTGTAAATTTATTCCTACCCACAAAGAGGTTTCTGCAAAGGACTTAGCTTTTTTATGGTGGACACAAATGTTAAATACAGCAGGTTTCCCCAAAGCAATAGTTTCTGACAGAGATCCTAAATTTACTTCTGAGTTCTGGACGTCACTTATGGATGTTTCAGGGTGTCAATTAAAACTTTCTACAGCACACCATCCACAAACTGATGGGCTAGCAGAAAGAATGATACAAACCTTAGAAGATATGATAAGAAGATACTGTGCTTTTGGTCTTAATTTTAAAGACAATGACAAATTCACGCATGATTGGGTAACCCTTATCCCAGGTTTAGAATTTGCATATAATAGTACAGTACATTCTGTCACTGGCAAAAAGCCATTTGAGTTATGGTTGGGTTATGTACCTAATACCCCTGCTAAAACTCTTAATAAGTTACCTAGATTGGATATTCATCCAGGTACTAAATCTTTTCTTCAGATGCAGGAACTATGCAGAAAACATGCTCAAGAATGTATAAATAAGGCTTTTGAGTATGAAAAGAAAAGATGGGATAAAGCCCATAAAGAACAAATGTTCAAAGAGGGTGATGAAGTCCTTATTTCAACGCTACATTTCAATTTAAATGGTAATGTTAAATTGAAGGATCCATTCATTGGACCATTTGTAGTTAAAAAGATGGTTGGTAATAATGCTGTTGAGGTTATTCTATATGCACCTTATGATAGAAAACATCCAGTATTTCCTATTTCTCTTATAAAACCATACCATTCTAATGATACTGCTCTCTTTCCAAGAAGATCAGGAAGGCATAAACAGCAACCTGAAGAAATAGTGGAAAAAGCAGAAATTGAAAAGATACTTAAAAAGAGACACCTTACTAAAGAAAAGGGAGTTGAGTATCTATTAAGATTTAAAAATAAATCAAGTGAATATGACCAGTGGATTCCAGAAAATGAAATCTCTGATCTTAAAAATCTCTTGAAAAAATTTAAATCTAAATAATACTGTTCATTCAGTATATGTATTATAAAAATTTTTTTTATTTTATTATTTCATTCCTTAAGATTAATTAAAATGTCTTAACATTTTTTTTATTGTTTTTTTTGGGGTGAGGGAGTGTCAGCCTAAATATCCTTAGGACTGAGTATTTCTTATGCTTAAAATAAGATAACCTTAACTAGATTAAGCTTATATCTTAAAAATAAGGTTAAAATAATAATATATATTATTTTATTATATATATATATAATTATTATTCTATTATATAATTTATAATAGTTTAAATAGCTTATCCATGGCCTAATAATACTTATTAAGGTTTTAATGGAGTCATAATTTACTTATCTTAAGTGATATGAAGTAATTATTGACATACATAAGCTTATATGTATACATAAATCTCATATTCAGTGAAATATGCAGTATACACTACGCAATATAGGGGGTGGACTTGCTAGCAAGTCCCCAACCTGAACTCAGACTGAACTCAGATGGAACTCAGACTGAACTCATACTGAACTCATACTGAACTCTACTTGAAGACCCACAAAAACTGTTATGCTGAGTGGTGTTCATCCCTGATTGTATGGTTCCTTTGTCAATAGCTCAATGTGTGTTCAATCTGTGGTGAATTTGAGTCCAAGGTTGCGGACTTGCTAACAAGTCCGCCCCCCGTATTGCGTGGTGATATTATGTATATTTAGGTATATAAGTGGGTTTTAGCCCCTTAATAGCCTATAACCTTTGTTTTTCTGCTTATTTTAGGTCATATGGACGAAATCAGTGGACTCACAACGCCTACAGAAGCATAGACACCTATATCAGGCGCATACACCCAGTTTGGACAACTAAAATTACTTCCTTGGATGGTTATTCACGGATTTATGGGTTGGAAAGATGTTTTTGGGTTAATGTGGATGCTTGGGGATGTTATTGGGGGCCTGGACATTTTATTTGTTTCCTTTATATGCTTTTAGTTTCATTAAATCTCTTTTTGATCATTTATTTTACCTGTTTCTTTATGGTATCCGCTTTTATCTGGGTTTTCTATTTATGGTATGACTCTGTGTTATTATTAATAGTGATGGAGGGTCCTTACTGGAGGTCTGGGTGTTGAAACTGCTTGAAGTGGACGCCATGGGGAGGTGATGGGCCCTCACAGTGCTGTAATTGCCGGGGATAGCAGTGACATCATCTGGATTGAAGGTCTGTGCACTCCAGTGGATTTGGGTATAAGTAAGGAGGGATTTTGACGGTTTATTATCATCATTCAATTACTACAATTCAAACAAACACTACAATACAACTATTAACATTCAGAAATATATTATAAAGCCATTATAAATTGATATTATCTTTATAAAAAGCTATAACTATATTTTATTCTTCTATTTTCCACCACTAGCACGCATTTAAATCCAAGTATTGTGAGTTTAATTTGAGTATAACTATTCTATTAGTCTTCCCCTGAGGTTTAATCACTAAATCATTTATTAATAAGTAGTAGGACCATAAAATAACACTATTATATCATACTTATATACTAGACTGTACTGACAATTGGGGGTCTTTCCTTATATTTTACTTATTATTTAGTATAAGCCTTGGGACGTGATTTTTACCTTAGTACAACTCAAAATTAACCAAATATTTGGGTCTGCTGCATATTAGTGGGTCATCATAACTCATTGATTGGGGAAAAGAACCCTTATAATAATTGTACTAATTTTTTATCATAAAAATTAGATATTTACAGTAGTAACTGTACCCAATATAAACCCAATTTCACTTGGTATTTGGACACCAATATAACACCCAATTAAATTGGTATTTGGCTAAAGCTTGGTAAGCTAATTATTCACCCTTATAGAGGTCTAGTTAAACTTATTATTATATTTTTAACAGATTTTTTCGAATTTTTCTTATATTTTATTTAAATAAATAAAGATATAAATTCAGGGTAAGCTCCATTGCTTTTTTATTAGTAATATAATTACTAATATCTTTTGTCTACTAATTACACAGAGTTTTTCCTTTTGTAGACGTAAAATATTGTTATTCTGAACAATATGAGTGCTCCCCAGGATAGTGTAAGTGAACAGCCTGCTTATAATACCAGGTCTAAAGCTAATAAAAACTTTCCAGGACATCACCATGGAGGGACAACAGTACCCAAGCTGATAACTTTAGAATGACACCTATCACGGTTCCAGCTATCATTTCTGGTGAAAATGTTAATATAGTATTGGACACAGGAGCTGCTGGTTCAGTTGTTTCCACTAATACATTACAGAAAATTGATAGTGAATATAAGTTTAAGCTTGAACCACTTCAGAATAAAAATTGGAGAGGTTTTGGATCAGTACTACACCCCATTGGTAAATACAAAGCTGCTGTTTTCTTTAAACACCAACATGGTTATGTAAGGGTAACTTGTGACTTTGTAGTAATGGATAATACAAATTGTAGTAACTGTTTTATCATTGGAAATGATATTCTGACTAAATTTGGTGTAAAATTAGACCCTGCTAATAACAATTTTACAATTGGCATGAATGGTAAAAGGAAATTTAAAATAAATTCTTTTAACACAGTCTTACACATTGAGTCAGTAACAAATTCCCCGTCTAAAGGAAGAGAATCCAATGAGATGGAACTTCTGGAAACAGAAATTTCAAAAGCATCATTTGGCACTCAGATAAGTGAAACTGAGAAAGATAATATTTTGGAATTAATTAAAGCTTTTCCAATGGCTTTTGCACATGGTACAAATGAACTTGGCCTTGTCAGATCATGAAATGAAAATTAATTTAACCTGTGATATGGATAATATTCCTGCTAGTCTTAAAAAGAAACCATACCCTGCTTCACCAATGAAGAGGAAAGACATAGAGGATAATATTAAGATGTTATTAAAAATGAACATTCTTGAGAAGGTTGAAACTACACCAAAATATTGTGTAATATCACCAGTGCTGATTTCTTATGAACAAGATAAAGCAAGACTGTGCGGTGATTATAGAGCATTAAATACATTTACAGTAGATGATATTTATCCCTTGCCAAGGATTGCCTCTATACATGCTACCCTTAAAGGTGCTAAATATATAAGTTGCCTATATGGAAATAAAGGGTACCATCAAATTCCTGTTGAAAAGAATTCACAGAACTTTTTGTTGATAACAACACACATGGGAATTTATAAGTATGTCAGAATGCCATTTGGACCAAAGAATGCTCCATCAGTATTTCAAAAGTTAATGGATATAACATTCCATAATGAAATGATTGAGGGATGGTTAATGGTATACATTGATGACATCATAGTGTTCTCTAAAAATTTTGATGAACACTTAATCCATTTAAGGAAAGTATTTCAGAAAATGGATGAAATAAATGGCTTTTAATATTTTGTTTAAATTCATTAAAAATACCATAGGTTTGTCACCATTCAACGGATTATACCTAGTCTTCTCATACAGTCTCTGCTGAGTAAGCCTGAATTTAGAACCTCCAAATTGTTTTTCAATAAGTTGTTTCCATTCAGCCCAAGAGTAGTCTCTACCCTCACTTAAGACAGCTTCAAACCATAATAAAGCAACATCCTTAAATAAAGAAATTAATTTTGATGTTATCTCTTCATCTGGTAACTTATATGAGAATTTCAAGTTGTCAATTCTTTGAATAAAATGTTGCCAATCAGAGCTGGCTTCCCCATCATAAGTTGGGTACTGGTCTATCTTAGGCCAGTTCTTCTGATTGGATTTTATCTCACTAATCTTAGGTAAATTCAACAACTCATTCACTTTTGATAAATGGTCTTGTATTTCTTCCTGCACGGATTTGTGACTTACATTTTCATATTTGACACTACCACCAGATGGTTTTAATTGTGGTGGTACAGGGAAGGAATGAGATTCACTTTTGCCAATGAAAGGATTATTATTATATTGATTATACTTATGATTATCCTGGTTCATTAGTAGATTGGCAGTTTCAATCTCAACTTTAGTTAATCTTTGTAGCAACTCAGAGACACTTTGATTTGTCTGTGCAAAAGATAACTTTGTTCTTGATTCAGTCTTTAATAAGTGTGTTTCATATAATTTTTCTAACTCACAAAATTTGTTTGAAAGGTCATTATATTTATTACTCAATGAATCATATTTAAGAGTTAGAGACAAATGTTCTTTCTCTAATTCTTTATTACGTGTTGCTAATTGAGAAATGTTCAATGTTAAGGATGAAATTTTATCACTAGTTAGCTTAACTGTCTGTTCCTCACAATCAGTCATTCTATTCCACAATGCTGAAACAATTCTATGGACAGTTGGATTATTGTTAAAATATTCATCAGTATTTCAAAAGTTAATGGATATAACATTCCATAATGAAATGATTGAGGGATGGTTAATGGTATACATTGATGACATCATAGTGTTCTCTAAAAATTTTGATGAACACTTAATCCATTTAAGGAAAGTATTTCAGAAAATGGATGAAATAAAAATGACCCTTGCATTGAAAAAATGTAAATTTGGGTTTGAATCTTTAAAAGTGCTTGGTCATATTGTATCTGGCTTACAAATATGTGTAGACCAAAATAAAGTGGCTGCAATAAAGAATATTGGCATTCCTCAAAATGTGAAGGATGTACAATCTTTTCTTGGAATGTGTGGTTATTATAGACAGTATATAAAAAACTACCAATCAATTGCTGCACCACTGACCACACTGATAAAGAAATCAGAAGCTTTCATTTGGAATAATGAAAGACAACAAGCTTTTAATAAGTTGAAAGAATGTTTAATGACAGCTCCTATCTTGGGATTACCAGATTTCCAATTACCTTTTGTATTATATACAGATGCAAGTTTTATTGGACTGGGTGCTGCTTTGCATCAAAAACAACTTATTGAAGGTAAAATGTCAGAAGTAGTAATCTGCTATATTTCACGTACTCTGAGAAGTTGTGAATTGAAATATGGTGCTACTCAACTTGAATGTTTGGCAGTAGTATGGGCTCTTGAAAAGCTACATTATTACCTTGAAGACCAAAAATTTGAGTTAATAACTGACTGTAGTGCAGTTAAGTCACTCTTAAACATGAAAACTCCTAATAGACACATGTTTAGATGGCAATTAGCTGTACAAGAATACAGAGGACGGATGACTATAACACATAGAGCAGGAACCTTGCACTCTAATGTAGATCTGTTATCTAGAGTACCTCTGCCTAATAATGATGATAATCCTGCTTATGTTCCTGAATCAGAGATTATTAACATTTATGGCATTTATATTGTAGATCTTGAGGATGAATTTATGCAATCAATTCTTGATAATTATAATTCAGATCCTGACTTAAGTAAATTAACTACAATATTAAATGATCCATCTAATGCTTCAATGAATGTTTTAATAAAAACATTACCAAATAAGTATAAAGAGGCATTAGAGAAAGGAAAATTTTCCATTGAGGATGGTTTTATATATTACAGGAAAAAATCAAGTAATGTAATTGTAATTCCCCCTTCAATGAAGGAGTTAATGTTAAGTATATGTCATGATGATATATTAGCAGGTCATTTTGACTACCATAAAACATTAACCAGAGTAAAAAACACAGCTTGGTGGATTAACATGTCTGAGGATGTTCAGAAATATGTTGAAACATGTGATTCTTGCCAAAAATCTAAAAGATTAACAGGAAAAAGAGCTGGTTTATTACAACAAATTGAGCAACCAAAAGCTCCATGGGAAATCATTAACATGGACTTTGTAACAGGTTTGCCAATAGCAGGGCATAAGAGTTATAACTCCTGCTGGGTAATTGTAGATAGATTTACAAAGATGTGTAAATTTATTCCTACCCACAAAGAGGTTTCTGCAAAGGACTTAGCTTTTTTATGGTGGACACAAATGTTAAATACAGCAGGTTTCCCCAAAGCAATAGTTTCTGACAGAGATCCTAAATTTACTTCTGAGTTCTGGACGTCACTTATGGATGTTTCAGGGTGTCAATTAAAACTTTCTACAGCACACCATCCACAAACTGATGGGCTAGCAGAAAGAATGATACAAACCTTAGAAGATATGATAAGAAGATACTGTGCTTTTGGTCTTAATTTTAAAGACAATGACAAATTCACGCATGATTGGGTAACCCTTATCCCAGGTTTAGAATTTGCATATAATAGTACAGTACATTCTGTCACTGGCAAAAAGCCATTTGAGTTATGGTTGGGTTATGTACCTAATACCCCTGCTAAAACTCTTAATAAGTTACCTAGATTGGATATTCATCCAGGTACTAAATCTTTTCTTCAGATGCAGGAACTATGCAGAAAACATGCTCAAGAATGTATAAATAAGGCTTTTGAGTATGAAAAGAAAAGATGGGATAAAGCCCATAAAGAACAAATGTTCAAAGAGGGTGATGAAGTCCTTATTTCAACGCTACATTTCAATTTAAATGGTAATGTTAAATTGAAGGATCCATTCATTGGACCATTTGTAGTTAAAAAGATGGTTGGTAATAATGCTGTTGAGGTTATTCTATATGCACCTTATGATAGAAAACATCCAGTATTTCCTATTTCTCTTATAAAACCATACCATTCTAATGATACTGCTCTCTTTCCAAGAAGATCAGGAAGGCATAAACAGCAACCTGAAGAAATAGTGGAAAAAGCAGAAATTGAAAAGATACTTAAAAAGAGACACCTTACTAAAGAAAAGGGAGTTGAGTATCTATTAAGATTTAAAAATAAATCAAGTGAATATGACCAGTGGATTCCAGAAAATGAAATCTCTGATCTTAAAAATCTCTTGAAAAAATTTAAATCTAAATAATACTGTTCATTCAGTATATGTATTATAAAAATTTTTTTTATTTTATTATTTCATTCCTTAAGATTAATTAAAATGTCTTAACATTTTTTTTATTGTTTTTTTTGGGGTGAGGGAGTGTCAGCCTAAATATCCTTAGGACTGAGTATTTCTTATGCTTAAAATAAGATAACCTTAACTAGATTAAGCTTATATCTTAAAAATAAGGTTAAAATAATAATATATATTATTTTATTATATATATATATAATTATTATTCTATTATATAATTTATAATAGTTTAAATAGCTTATCCATGGCCTAATAATACTTATTAAGGTTTTAATGGAGTCATAATTTACTTATCTTAAGTGATATGAAGTAATTATTGACATACATAAGCTTATATGTATACATAAATCTCATATTCAGTGAAATATGCAGTATACACTACGCAATATAGGGGGTGGACTTGCTAGCAAGTCCCCAACCTGAACTCAGACTGAACTCAGATGGAACTCAGACTGAACTCATACTGAACTCATACTGAACTCTACTTGAAGACCCACAAAAACTGTTATGCTGAGTGGTGTTCATCCCTGATTGTATGGTTCCTTTGTCAATAGCTCAATGTGTGTTCAATCTGTGGTGAATTTGAGTCCAAGGTTGCGGACTTGCTAACAAGTCCGCCCCCCGTATTGCGCGGTGATATTATGTATATTTAGGTATATAAGTGGGTTTTAGCCCCTTAATAGCCTATAACCTTTGTTTTTCTGCTTATTTTAGGTCATATGGACGAAATCAGTGGACTCACAACGCCTACAGAAGCATAGACACCTATATCAGGCGCATACACCCAGTTTGGACAACTAAAATTACTTCCTTGGATGGTTATTCACGGATTTATGGGTTGGAAAGATGTTTTTGGGTTAATGTGGATGCTTGGGGATGTTATTGGGGGCCTGGACATTTTATTTGTTTCCTTTATATGCTTTTAGTTTCATTAAATCTCTTTTTGATCATTTATTTTACCTGTTTCTTTATGGTATCCGCTTTTATCTGGGTTTTCTATTTATGGTATGACTCTGTGTTATTATTAATAGTGATGGAGGGTCCTTACTGGAGGTCTGGGTGTTGAAACTGCTTGAAGTGGACGCCATGGGGAGGTGATGGGCCCTCACAGTGCTGTAATTGCCGGGGATAGCAGTGACATCATCTGGATTGAAGGTCTGTGCACTCCAGTGGATTTGGGTATAAGTAAGGAGGGATTTTGACGGTTTATTATCATCATTCAATTACTACAATTCAAACAAACACTACAATACAACTATTAACATTCAGAAATATATTATAAAGCCATTATAAATTGATATTATCTTTATAAAAAGCTATAACTATATTTTATTCTTCTATTTTCCACCACTAGCACGCATTTAAATCCAAGTATTGTGAGTTTAATTTGAGTATAACTATTCTATTAGTCTTCCCCTGAGGTTTAATCACTAAATCATTTATTAATAAGTAGTAGGACCATAAAATAACACTATTATATCATACTTATATACTAGACTGTACTGACAATTGGGGGTCTTTCCTTATATTTTACTTATTATTTAGTATAAGCCTTGGGACGTGATTTTTACCTTAGTACAACTCAAAATTAACCAAATATTTGGGTCTGCTGCATATTAGTGGGTCATCATAACTCATTGATTGGGGAAAAGAACCCTTATAATAATTGTACTAATTTTTTATCATAAAAATTAGATATTTACAGTAGTAACTGTACCCAATATAAACCCAATTTCACTTGGTATTTGGACACCAATATAACACCCAATTAAATTGGTATTTGGCTAAAGCTTGGTAAGCTAATTATTCACCCTTATAGAGGTCTAGTTAAACTTATTATTATATTTTTAACAGATTTTTTCGAATTTTTCTTATATTTTATTTAAATAAATAAAGATATAAATTCAGGGTAAGCTCCATTGCTTTTTTATTAGTAATATAATTACTAATATCTTTTGTCTACTAATTACACAGAGTTTTTCCTTTTGTAGACGTAAAATATTGTTATTCTGAACAATATGAGTGCTCCCCAGGATAGTGTAAGTGAACAGCCTGCTTATAATACCAGGTCTAAAGCTAATAAAAACTTTCCAGGACATCACCATGGAGGGACAACAGTACCCAAGCTGATAACTTTAGAATGACACCTATCACGGTTCCAGCTATCATTTCTGGTGAAAATGTTAATATAGTATTGGACACAGGAGCTGCTGGTTCAGTTGTTTCCACTAATACATTACAGAAAATTGATAGTGAATATAAGTTTAAGCTTGAACCACTTCAGAATAAAAATTGGAGAGGTTTTGGATCAGTACTACACCCCATTGGTAAATACAAAGCTGCTGTTTTCTTTAAACACCAACATGGTTATGTAAGGGTAACTTGTGACTTTGTAGTAATGGATAATACAAATTGTAGTAACTGTTTTATCATTGGAAATGATATTCTGACTAAATTTGGTGTAAAATTAGACCCTGCTAATAACAATTTTACAATTGGCATGAATGGTAAAAGGAAATTTAAAATAAATTCTTTTAACACAGTCTTACACATTGAGTCAGTAACAAATTCCCCGTCTAAAGGAAGAGAATCCAATGAGATGGAACTTCTGGAAACAGAAATTTCAAAAGCATCATTTGGCACTCAGATAAGTGAAACTGAGAAAGATAATATTTTGGAATTAATTAAAGCTTTTCCAATGGCTTTTGCACATGGTACAAATGAACTTGGCCTTGTCAGATCATGAAATGAAAATTAATTTAACCTGTGATATGGATAATATTCCTGCTAGTCTTAAAAAGAAACCATACCCTGCTTCACCAATGAAGAGGAAAGACATAGAGGATAATATTAAGATGTTATTAAAAATGAACATTCTTGAGAAGGTTGAAACTACACCAAAATATTGTGTAATATCACCAGTGCTGATTTCTTATGAACAAGATAAAGCAAGACTGTGCGGTGATTATAGAGCATTAAATACATTTACAGTAGATGATATTTATCCCTTGCCAAGGATTGCCTCTATACATGCTACCCTTAAAGGTGCTAAATATATAAGTTGCCTATATGGAAATAAAGGGTACCATCAAATTCCTGTTGAAAAGAATTCACAGAACTTTTTGTTGATAACAACACACATGGGAATTTATAAGTATGTCAGAATGCCATTTGGACCAAAGAATGCTCCATCAGTATTTCAAAAGTTAATGGATATAACATTCCATAATGAAATGATTGAGGGATGGTTAATGGTATACATTGATGACATCATAGTGTTCTCTAAAAATTTTGATGAACACTTAATCCATTTAAGGAAAGTATTTCAGAAAATGGATGAAATAAATGGCTTTTAATATTTTGTTTAAATTCATTAAAAATACCATAGGTTTGTCACCATTCAACGGATTATACCTAGTCTTCTCATACAGTCTCTGCTGAGTAAGCCTGAATTTAGAACCTCCAAATTGTTTTTCAATAAGTTGTTTCCATTCAGCCCAAGAGTAGTCTCTACCCTCACTTAAGACAGCTTCAAACCATAATAAAGCAACATCCTTAAATAAAGAAATTAATTTTGATGTTATCTCTTCATCTGGTAACTTATATGAGAATTTCAAGTTGTCAATTCTTTGAATAAAATGTTGCCAATCAGAGCTGGCTTCCCCATCATAAGTTGGGTACTGGTCTATCTTAGGCCAGTTCTTCTGATTGGATTTTATCTCACTAATCTTAGGTAAATTCAACAACTCATTCACTTTTGATAAATGGTCTTGTATTTCTTCCTGCACGGATTTGTGACTTACATTTTCATATTTGACACTACCACCAGATGGTTTTAATTGTGGTGGTACAGGGAAGGAATGAGATTCACTTTTGCCAATGAAAGGATTATTATTATATTGATTATACTTATGATTATCCTGGTTCATTAGTAGATTGGCAGTTTCAATCTCAACTTTAGTTAATCTTTGTAGCAACTCAGAGACACTTTGATTTGTCTGTGCAAAAGATAACTTTGTTCTTGATTCAGTCTTTAATAAGTGTGTTTCATATAATTTTTCTAACTCACAAAATTTGTTTGAAAGGTCATTATATTTATTACTCAATGAATCATATTTAAGAGTTAGAGACAAATGTTCTTTCTCTAATTCTTTATTACGTGTTGCTAATTGAGAAATGTTCAATGTTAAGGATGAAATTTTATCACTAGTTAGCTTAACTGTCTGTTCCTCACAATCAGTCATTCTATTCCACAATGCTGAAACAATTCTATGGACAGTTGGATTATTGTTAAAATATTCATCAGTATTTCAAAAGTTAATGGATATAACATTCCATAATGAAATGATTGAGGGATGGTTAATGGTATACATTGATGACATCATAGTGTTCTCTAAAAATTTTGATGAACACTTAATCCATTTAAGGAAAGTATTTCAGAAAATGGATGAAATAAAAATGACCCTTGCATTGAAAAAATGTAAATTTGGGTTTGAATCTTTAAAAGTGCTTGGTCATATTGTATCTGGCTTACAAATATGTGTAGACCAAAATAAAGTGGCTGCAATAAAGAATATTGGCATTCCTCAAAATGTGAAGGATGTACAATCTTTTCTTGGAATGTGTGGTTATTATAGACAGTATATAAAAAACTACCAATCAATTGCTGCACCACTGACCACACTGATAAAGAAATCAGAAGCTTTCATTTGGAATAATGAAAGACAACAAGCTTTTAATAAGTTGAAAGAATGTTTAATGACAGCTCCTATCTTGGGATTACCAGATTTCCAATTACCTTTTGTATTATATACAGATGCAAGTTTTATTGGACTGGGTGCTGCTTTGCATCAAAAACAACTTATTGAAGGTAAAATGTCAGAAGTAGTAATCTGCTATATTTCACGTACTCTGAGAAGTTGTGAATTGAAATATGGTGCTACTCAACTTGAATGTTTGGCAGTAGTATGGGCTCTTGAAAAGCTACATTATTACCTTGAAGACCAAAAATTTGAGTTAATAACTGACTGTAGTGCAGTTAAGTCACTCTTAAACATGAAAACTCCTAATAGACACATGTTTAGATGGCAATTAGCTGTACAAGAATACAGAGGACGGATGACTATAACACATAGAGCAGGAACCTTGCACTCTAATGTAGATCTGTTATCTAGAGTACCTCTGCCTAATAATGATGATAATCCTGCTTATGTTCCTGAATCAGAGATTATTAACATTTATGGCATTTATATTGTAGATCTTGAGGATGAATTTATGCAATCAATTCTTGATAATTATAATTCAGATCCTGACTTAAGTAAATTAACTACAATATTAAATGATCCATCTAATGCTTCAATGAATGTTTTAATAAAAACATTACCAAATAAGTATAAAGAGGCATTAGAGAAAGGAAAATTTTCCATTGAGGATGGTTTTATATATTACAGGAAAAAATCAAGTAATGTAATTGTAATTCCCCCTTCAATGAAGGAGTTAATGTTAAGTATATGTCATGATGATATATTAGCAGGTCATTTTGACTACCATAAAACATTAACCAGAGTAAAAAACACAGCTCGGTGGATTAACATGTCTGAGGATGTTCAGAAATATGTTGAAACATGTGATTCTTGCCAAAAATCTAAAAGATTAACAGGAAAAAGAGCTGGTTTATTACAACAAATTGAGCAACCAAAAGCTCCATGGGAAATCATTAACATGGACTTTGTAACAGGTTTGCCAATAGCAGGGCATAAGAGTTATAACTCCTGCTGGGTAATTGTAGATAGATTTACAAAGATGTGTAAATTTATTCCTACCCACAAAGAGGTTTCTGCAAAGGACTTAGCTTTTTTATGGTGGACACAAATGTTAAATACAGCAGGTTTCCCCAAAGCAATAGTTTCTGACAGAGATCCTAAATTTACTTCTGAGTTCTGGACGTCACTTATGGATGTTTCAGGGTGTCAATTAAAACTTTCTACAGCACACCATCCACAAACTGATGGGCTAGCAGAAAGAATGATACAAACCTTAGAAGATATGATAAGAAGATACTGTGCTTTTGGTCTTAATTTTAAAGACAATGACAAATTCACGCATGATTGGGTAACCCTTATCCCAGGTTTAGAATTTGCATATAATAGTACAGTACATTCTGTCACTGGCAAAAAGCCATTTGAGTTATGGTTGGGTTATGTACCTAATACCCCTGCTAAAACTCTTAATAAGTTACCTAGATTGGATATTCATCCAGGTACTAAATCTTTTCTTCAGATGCAGGAACTATGCAGAAAACATGCTCAAGAATGTATAAATAAGGCTTTTGAGTATGAAAAGAAAAGATGGGATAAAGCCCATAAAGAACAAATGTTCAAAGAGGGTGATGAAGTCCTTATTTCAACGCTACATTTCAATTTAAATGGTAATGTTAAATTGAAGGATCCATTCATTGGACCATTTGTAGTTAAAAAGATGGTTGGTAATAATGCTGTTGAGGTTATTCTATATGCACCTTATGATAGAAAACATCCAGTATTTCCTATTTCTCTTATAAAACCATACCATTCTAATGATACTGCTCTCTTTCCAAGAAGATCAGGAAGGCATAAACAGCAACCTGAAGAAATAGTGGAAAAAGCAGAAATTGAAAAGATACTTAAAAAGAGACACCTTACTAAAGAAAAGGGAGTTGAGTATCTATTAAGATTTAAAAATAAATCAAGTGAATATGACCAGTGGATTCCAGAAAATGAAATCTCTGATCTTAAAAATCTCTTGAAAAAATTTAAATCTAAATAATACTGTTCATTCAGTATATGTATTATAAAAATTTTTTTTATTTTATTATTTCATTCCTTAAGATTAATTAAAATGTCTTAACATTTTTTTTATTGTTTTTTTTGGGGTGAGGGAGTGTCAGCCTAAATATCCTTAGGACTGAGTATTTCTTATGCTTAAAATAAGATAACCTTAACTAGATTAAGCTTATATCTTAAAAATAAGGTTAAAATAATAATATATATTATTTTATTATATATATATATAATTATTATTCTATTATATAATTTATAATAGTTTAAATAGCTTATCCATGGCCTAATAATACTTATTAAGGTTTTAATGGAGTCATAATTTACTTATCTTAAGTGATATGAAGTAATTATTGACATACATAAGCTTATATGTATACATAAATCTCATATTCAGTGAAATATGCAGTATACACTACGCAATATAGGGGGTGGACTTGCTAGCAAGTCCCCAACCTGAACTCAGACTGAACTCAGATGGAACTCAGACTGAACTCATACTGAACTCATACTGAACTCTACTTGAAGACCCACAAAAACTGTTATGCTGAGTGGTGTTCATCCCTGATTGTATGGTTCCTTTGTCAATAGCTCAATGTGTGTTCAATCTGTGGTGAATTTGAGTCCAAGGTTGCGGACTTGCTAACAAGTCCGCCCCCCGTATTGCGCGGTGATATTATGTATATTTAGGTATATAAGTGGGTTTTAGCCCCTTAATAGCCTATAACCTTTGTTTTTCTGCTTATTTTAGGTCATATGGACGAAATCAGTGGACTCACAACGCCTACAGAAGCATAGACACCTATATCAGGCGCATACACCCAGTTTGGACAACTAAAATTACTTCCTTGGATGGTTATTCACGGATTTATGGGTTGGAAAGATGTTTTTGGGTTAATGTGGATGCTTGGGGATGTTATTGGGGGCCTGGACATTTTATTTGTTTCCTTTATATGCTTTTAGTTTCATTAAATCTCTTTTTGATCATTTATTTTACCTGTTTCTTTATGGTATCCGCTTTTATCTGGGTTTTCTATTTATGGTATGACTCTGTGTTATTATTAATAGTGATGGAGGGTCCTTACTGGAGGTCTGGGTGTTGAAACTGCTTGAAGTGGACGCCATGGGGAGGTGATGGGCCCTCACAGTGCTGTAATTGCCGGGGATAGCAGTGACATCATCTGGATTGAAGGTCTGTGCACTCCAGTGGATTTGGGTATAAGTAAGGAGGGATTTTGACGGTTTATTATCATCATTCAATTACTACAATTCAAACAAACACTACAATACAATTATTAACATTCAGAAATATATTATAAAGCCATTATAAATTGATATTATCTTTATAAAAAGCTATAACTATATTTTATTCTTCTATTTTCCACCACTAGCACGCATTTAAATCCAAGTATTGTGAGTTTAATTTGAGTATAACTATTCTATTAGTCTTCCCCTGAGGTTTAATCACTAAATCATTTATTAATAAGTAGTAGGACCATAAAATAACACTATTATATCATACTTATATACTATACTGTACTGACAATATCTGACAGAGATCCAGAATTTACATCTGAATTCTGGATGTCTCTAATGGATATATGTGGTTGTGAATTAAAATTATCTACTGCTCACCATCCCCAAACTGATGGTCTAGCTGAAAGAATGATTCAAACTCTAGAGGATATGATTAGAAGGTATTGTGCCTTTGGATTGGAATATAAAGACAATGACAAATTTACTCATGACTGGGTCACCTTATTACCTGGTCTTGAATTTGCTTATAATAGCACTGTTCACTCTGTTACTCAAAAGAAACTTTTTGAGCTTTGGCTAGGTTATGTCCCTCATACTCTCGCTCAAATACTCAATAGTAAATTGCCTAAATTGGATTTACACCCTGGTGTCAAATCTTTTGTACAAATGCAACAAATGTGCAGAAAACATGCTCAATCTTGTATTGATAAAGCATTTGAATATGAGAAGAAGAGATGGGATAAATCCCATAAAGAACACAAATTTAAAGAGGGTGATGAAGTGTTGATATATACTGTCCACTTCAGCTTATAGGGTAACAACAAATTAAAAGATCCTTTTGTGCGTCCTTTTGTTGTGAAAAAAATTATTGGAGATAATTCAGTGGAAGTTGTGTTATACTCTCCATATGATAGGAGACATCCTGTTTTCCCATTTTGCTGCTAAAACCTTATACTTCCAACAGTGATTTATTCCTCAAAAGAAGAGGTAGACCTAAGAAGAATCCTCAGGAAATCACTGAAACTGCAGAAATCGATAAAATTCTCAATGATAGAATTATCACTTCTGAAAGAGGTACTGAATATTTATTGAGATTTAAAAATAAGTCATCTGAATATGATGCATGGATACCTGGTAAAGAAATTTCAAACCTTCCTTCTCTATTAAAAAGTATAAAAAGAAAAAATCATAGCATTTTTTTATGTTATTTTAGAGTGAGGTAGTGTCAGCCAGGCTATCCCAGGAGCCCAGTAAATAAACATACAATTTATTGAAATTAAATAAAGACATAATAATTGCAGAGTATGCATTTAACATTAATATTATATTACATAATAAATTTATATTAATATTTTATTTATATAAATAAAGTAAATATTATTTTATTATAAGATAATTTAAAAGCATTCAATTATATTCCATAACAAAGGGCGCATTGTTTATTTAATAATTATAAATTAATTAATTAAAAACTTATAAGATAATTATATTCAAGTGTTTATCTTATATTGTAATTACTTTAATTAATTAAATTTAAATATTAAAGTATACTTTTTCATATACTATTATCCATGGTTATTGCCGCTGTTTTTTGGACCCTTAATTGTGTCAATAGAAAATTAAATAAATTATAATACTTATTTTATATAATAGTATTAAAATTCTCAACTTAATTTAGTAATAAATTAACTACTTAGTTCATTTAAATTAATTATTTAATTACATAGTTGGAACAATTAATTAATTTCTTTATACTAAATTAAAATTGATTACATATTTTGTTGTGTCAAAATATTTTTACTTGTTTCACTTAAAAACCCTTAAAGCATACTGTACCATCTATTTTGAATTATTTTTTCTCATAGTTCCTATATCTCAGGCTTGTTTAGTTACTCACTATTATTACTTACTGATTTGGGAATTTGTTGTGGGAAATTTTTGTTCTTATTTGGGGTTTTAATTATTTGTTTCATATTTTTCTCTAAATTGTTATGTTTCACTTATTCTTTTATTTTCTTGTTTCATCTTATTATGACTCTTGTATTTAAAAATGTAGTGGCGCTTCAAGGGACCCATTGCCTATAAAAAGGCCTTGGATAATCCCCTGTAGCCTCATCACTTACTACACATTCAAAACTTGAACATATTTTTAATATATTACGTTTATATTATTTTTATTAGTATTAAAATTCTAATTTAAAATTTTATATAACTAATTACAGGTTGCTTTAAGTCTGATAGTAATAATAGTGTTTTCTGCGCAAAGAAAAGAACCCTTACTTTAAATAAGATTGTCATTTAATAAAACCTCATTTTTGTGTCATCCCTTAAGTAACTTGTTGTTGCCTCTCTTTAAATAAATCCAATTATTTTATTACCTTATTGTTTCTACTTTCTATAAACCCTTCTTTCCTATTTTCCTTTCCTCCTCTTTTTCTTACCCCTATCTTTCCTTCTTCTAGACGACTTGCTGACAATAAACTTGAACCAATAGTTAATTCCAACTTTTCCGATTACTATGATTCCAAAAATAATCTCTACATTTGAGTTCACCCAGTTGTTCATACATATTTTGAATTTATTAAAATGATTATTTCTTTGACTTTCAAAATAATGCCTCCATACCAACAGAATTTTAGCATTTGATAGCCTTGATTCATACTATAAATTTAATGGAAAAAAAATAAAAATAAAAAGTGAGAAAAATTTTGAAATAAATTTTCTTTTATAGACATCCATCACCAGGCAGAAACAAGTCCCCTCCATTGCACCTACAGCTTTAACCAAGAAAGATGAAATGAAATAAAACAATTCATATCACTTTTTGGAGTGTCTTGAGCATCCCTATTCCCAAGCCACGCAAGGTTTACACTTTGAACTCATATCAAAAAAGGGGACTCAGACACCCAGACTCCATTCAAAAAGCTACAGTGGTGATTTTTGAACTGAACCACAAATGTAAATGAAAATAGTTTAAGATTAGTTAGACACAAGTCTAAGACAAATGAGAAGCGCGCTGATAGAGATAAACTGAAAGAGGAGAAGATAGAAATATAATAGAAGGAGAAATAAGTAAGAAAGAAAAGATGAAGTGACAAAACAAAGAAAGCAATAAAAGGATATGCAGAAAGAGAAAACAAGAGGCATCCATTTTATCTACATGATTAAGAAAATCAGTAAAAGCGGCTTCACACACATAATAGGGGGTATCAATGTTCAGGGACCCGCAATTAGGGATCAGGATTTTTTTTTTCCGGGATCAGACATTATTAATTGCGGAAGATTCTTATTCACTAGCCCCAGGGCTAGTGGATAAGGAATCCACAATAATGCATTATCCCGCCTCTTATACCCCCATTTCCATTCCTAATTCCTGATCCCAAACTCATCTCATCCATGATGGATTTGCAAGAAAGTCACATGACTCATAATTGCTGATGCCATCCTTAAGTCTTTCCTCACTCTATGCTACTTAATTTTGGTGGCAAACGCTTAAGTTTTTTTTCTATCTAAACACCCCAACTGCACATTTGGCGGTGAATTCCCACTTCCCTCATCACATAACCATTCCACCAGCAACAATGAAACACCTCTCTACTATGAAGCTACTTCACTCAACAATGAATTCTATTCACCACAGAAAATTTGGGGGGTATTGCTATCAATGCCCCTCATTTAAAAATGTTGGGAAGTGGTTGGAAAGCTGTTGGAAAGCTGTTGGGAATTCATTGTGAAACCAGATTTAAATCAATTGGACAAAGATTTGGTAATCAGTTAGACCTAGATTCACACCAGCTCAATCACAGATCTCTTGGAGCTTGGTGATTACTTTGATCTTCAGCTGAGCACAGATTGAGCAAAGCTTGAACATACCACTTAAAATATCATAATATTCACTTTCCCATTTTGTGGAAAGCAAAATTTTATATTTGGTCTAAAAAAATCTACAGATATTTTCTTTCCAAGTTGGTAACAGAAGGTTAAACTGTAGTATCTCAATTATTACATTAGACCACATAGATATTTGATAAAAAATACAATTCAATTCAAATTTAATATTATTGAGATCACCATAAGTGTCTGTCCAAAGACTTACAAAAAGTATGTTAGTATCAAGACATTGTTCTAGGTAGTAGTTTCAATTTGGATTTTGAATTGCCATCTAAAGCATTTTACTATTAGACAGAAACATAAATAAGTGTAATAAGAGTGAAATTATTCTATTTTGTGATTATAATGTAAAAATAAAGCACATTTTTATTAAGAAAATTTTTCTTCTTCCACAAACCCAAATTTACTCTATAGGCTCAAGATTTATTTTTAAGCCATATTATTTATTTCAGTTATCATTCATTTACTTCCAATATTTTTTAAAAAGATAATAATAATACATGTGAAAGAATTATGATCTTAGCATAGTGTATGCTGAAAAGTTATTTTCTTGTTTTATTCAAAACTGATTATTCATTTTTTGGTTCAATTCATCTTTTAACAACCATTATCTTCAGATACTATTCTTAATTAATATGTCAAGTCTCAGATGTTTTGGACAGTTCTCAATAACGATCAATCAAATTTATATGAATGTAATTTCAAGATTTCAAACCTAACCAACCCCCACAATTTTACAGCGAGGCCATTTGAATGTTCATATTTTTGGACTATTTGAAGAAAGAAAACCAACCCTTTTCGGTAATCTTTCTCAAGTGCAGAGTCAGCACATTTGACCACTATTGGGTGACATTGGGTCTGGATCTCACCATTTAAACCAAAGAAGTACCTTGAATCCTATGAAGCCATTCTATTTTCATGCTTGGTTCCAGTTTTTGGTAATCAGTATCAACTTTGGGGATGCCTCTTTTCTTCAAGTACACTAATCAGTCTTGCTAAAGAAGCATTTTCTTCTGCTCAAATCAATTTATTTCGGATCTTGAACTACAACTCCACTATCTTTTTTAATATCCCGCATGTAATTTTTGAAGGCTCTTTCCAAACATCTCAGAGTACTCAAGATTGGAAAGCTGATCAACTTATCCAAGGAATCAAAACAGTTCTCAAAACACATCAGCTTCAAGAAATAAATTTTATGATTGACAATGAAAAAATGTTAAAGGAAAAGTTGGATATCATGTGGAGGCACCAGGACAACCATTGGCTTAGAACTGGATTTGATGACTGTAAAGATCAGTTTCCTAACAATCAATTAACCCCTGAAGGAAATGGGTCAATACTCGCTGATAATATGGGTTTGGGAAAGACACTGTCAACTCTTTCTCTTATAAGTGTAACTCAAAGTGAAGCAAGACAATTCCAGGTTCAGAAAATCAAGAAGGTATTAATCGGAGTTCAGCCACACTGATTATATGCCCACTGGCAACACTATTGAATTGGATAAATGAAATAAGTGTGCACTTTGAAGATAATGCGCTTCCTTAAAAGCTTCTTTATGGGAAGGATTGTCAAAATACTAACCTCAATGAGCTACAGGACACTGCTATTGTTTTAACGACCTATGAAACAGCTAGACCAACAATGTCAAAAAATCAAAGCCAAAAAAAGATACCGGTGACTCAAAAGCTCTTTTGGTATAGAATTGTTTTAGATGAAGCTCAGTTAGTGCCCATTTCTATATCTAAAACTTAAAAATTAATTTTTATAATCAATTTTTATAAATATTCTTTTAGTTACATTAAAAATCCTTACTTGCAGAGGGCTCAAACAATATTTGACTTGGAATCCCAACACCGACTATGCTTGACTGGAACTCCACTTCAGAACAGGCCCACTGACCTTCAAAGTCTCATATTTTTTCTTAGAGTTGAGAAGTGGCAAGAAGACTGGTTATGGAAGAATTTCCTTTTTCCAGGTTTGAAAAAAGGAAAGGCTAATTCTATTAAATCAATCAATCACTTAATGAAAGTCATAAGCCTATGTAGAACAAAAGATGCAATTTTGTCTCTTCCAAAAAATATTCAAAGGGGGATATCATTTCAATTAGCAGATCCATGGAGGTCTAAACTTGATGTGCTTCAAGAAGGATTCACTGAGCAATATGGGCCCTCCAGAAGCACTGACCTCCCTTGGGACTCATCTGAGTTTCTTAGAGAGCTGATGATTTTAAGAAAATTCTGCAACCATCCAATCTACAAAAATCTGGATGAAACTCCAACTTTTTATTTCACCTGGCAGCATTCCGCAAAGATTTGTCATCTTATAGGCCACTTGAAAAACTTTTTGTCTGGTGAAAGGGTCATAAATTTTCAGAAAGCTGTTATATTCTCCAACTTTGCAGACTTTTTGCAGATTTTAGTGATTCTATAATGAATTGTTTTACAAAACTGTGTTGGCTTATTAAAAACAATTTCCTAATATTTCAAAATAGAATAAAAATGGCTATAGATGACCACAATATTAGGTATACCCAGCTTATGGGTGAACTAAGCAGGACAAAGCAAGACAAAAATATGCATGAATTCCATTTTAATAAAAATTGTTAAGTTTTGGTTGGAACAATTCAGGCTGCAGGAGTGGGTATAGATCTCAAGTGTGCTCAAAATGTATATATAATGGTGAGCTCAATGTCTTATATTTCATATTAAGAACAAAAATATTTAATTTTTTATATGTTCAATGTTGAAATAGGAGCCGAATTAGAATCCAGCAGTTGAGCAGCAGGCTGTTGATTGGCTGTATAGAATGGGGCAGCAAAATAAAGTAAATGTTTTGAATTATTTTGTGCATGGAAGTATAGAGTTCAGCATGTATAAGATTCAAAGGAAAAAAAGAGCTAACATTGTAAGCCAAATTAAAATTCTAAAATTTTTAATGATAATAGTAATCATTAAAATTATTTTTTGTTTTCAAAGCTAAGTGTCCCAAACAGTGGAAATGAGGAGTATGAGTGTGAAAACCTATTATTAAGGGAGTTTGTCAATAACTAACATTAGAGGAAGCAAGAATTTCAAGGAGAGCAGGTAAATGTATGGGAATTTGAGGATTTAAAAGTCTGAGTTGTTGAGGATTTAGAGATGCAAGATATAAGGGAGAATAACAGTCATTTGGCGAACCCCGGGGGACATGAGAAGAATTAAGGTTAGGTGATAATGTTGAAACCAAACTGATTCTTTTGTACCAGGCCAAGTCCTTTAGCACACTTCCAGAGTAGGTTGAATTATCTCGAATATCAAAGTGTTGTTGGTCAAGATATTGTGCAACTTTAGAAAAATCTTCAGACCTCAAATGCATTAAGATATGTCTTAAAGATCCATCATAATCATTTTTGGTGTCTGAACAACACTTGATGTTTGTAAAGGTTGTGATAAGTTTCAAAATGTGGAAGTTGTTTAAGAAGTTTAGTTTGGTTAACTTAATTCTAAGAATCATTGTTATCTGAAATAAAGGTCATAAATAAAAATTGTTGAAAAAAGGGGATTTTCATACTTTTTTTTATTCTATATTTATGCTTTCTCACTTTTATTATTTCTTGAGAGCTATCAGAATCCTTCACAAGTCTTAATTTATCAGAATGACCTAAAAACCAACAGTGAAGAACTCCCATTTGATTTGAGAAGCTAATTTGAGTTGAGTCAATTGGATATGCAATCAAATGATTGGGTTTTAAGGAATTTTCCCAGTGTTTAATGAGAATATTTGCCAAGACCTGGCTCCATTTGTCAAACCAATCTAGGTTCCAAGCAAAATTTCACCCTGGGAACCCGCACATGCCAAGGTGGTCAATAAAAGATTCACGGAAAATTGGTGGAAACTTTTCTGAAACAGCTGAATTTGATTCTGGATGAGGTAGTTCAAAGGCAATGTTGCAAGAATTCATGTCAAATGATGAAAATCTGTCCAATTGCTCTTCAGTAGGGTTTTGTTTCCATCCATTTGATTCTGGTGACATATCCAAAAGTGAAGAATAAAAATTGTGTATAGATCTACAAAAAGTGAGAATTGAATGGAGGCAAAGTCTCATTAAAAATTCTATTAAGTGTTCATGTGTTTTTGGGCAGGTTTCCATGAGGAAAGTAAGAGCTACTAGGGTTCATAAACAATTAGATTAAGAAAGTGTTCAATAAAATTAAACAAAGAGGAAGGATAAATTGTGGAGCTTCAAAACTTTATGATCAAAGTTGATTTAAGGAGAAGTATCTCAAAAATTATGAATAAGAAATATTTCTACTTTATGGCATTATAATATGCATAAATTATATTTTTATATGCAATTTGAACTCAAAAGGAATGGTACAAAAGGAAGAGAATGATTATGTGATAAAAGCGGACTCATTTGAGAAAGGGATTTTTTTTTCTTTTCAAAAAATGTTTCCACAAAAATAATTTGATAAATGTGAGGCTATGTTCATTTTTTTATTACCAAAAAATTATTTTTGGTCCAATATGATAGTAATACATATTCCATTGAGTAATTTTTTTCAAACTAATTAAATAGACTAGAGTGTCACTTCATCACATTTATGTATGAAAATTTATACAAGTTTTTGGATTTTTTGTAATGCTTTAAGGTTTACACTTTTGTAGCATCTATTATTTGAGTATTTTTGATTATTTCTTTATGGAAAATTCTACCTAGTACAGACCAATTTTCAAAGTGAAGGAAATATGTTTGTGATTGTTTTTTACAAAAAATTAACCTTATTTTTGGGGTAATTTTTTAAATAATTATGTTAAAAATATGGATTACTTTTCTTATAGTCTATAACTAAACTTTTTTACAAAAATCGAATAATTATAGGGTAGTTAGATATAGCTCAGAAGGCATTTGATAGAAAAATAATTAAGATTCTTGTGTGTACAATAGAATTTTTTCTATGATAGAAAATATTCTGATAAACATGCATGCATTTTTGTACAAAAGCAGAGAGTATACAGAATACAAATAAAGTAGACTGCATAGCTTTTAATTAATATATAATTTATCTGATTAAAAAGTAAAAATTTAAACTTAAATAATTTCAACACATATTCCATCATATTCTTTTGATAAAAAAATATAGCTTATATTAGCTAGTACCTTGCAAAAAAAGGAATACCTTCAATCGGTAACTTCCAACAGCTAACTTATTCCTACATTTATCACAATTAAAATGCCTCCATTTTTTCATGTATGTCAATGTCAAGAGCTTCGATGTGTCAATAGAAAGTATCAAACTTCTTCTGGGTCCTTTGAAGCTGGTATGGCTTTCAAAAGCTCTAATTCTTATGCAAAACATCAAGAGGAAAGAAATAGGAAGGCCCAGATGGTTATTTCTTCCAACAATCCTCTTAACATTGGAAGTTCCATCTCCACAGAAACAGTAAGCTGTATATCTATAGTTAAAAGTGAGAATAAAAGTCTTTATTATGTTTTGATGATTTATTATATAGGGGCTGTCGCTATTGGGGGCAGAAGTATCTTCAACAGTCTCTAGAAACTCAAATCTTGGGGAACGGTATAGCCAAATAATTATGTGGAAGGCAGCAAAGCTTTCTCTGATTCATAATTTGGGCAAAGAAGGTTGTACTCAATTTTTGGATGAAGAAATTAAAAAGCTTAAACTTCTAGGTGATAGTGGAAGACTGGATTCTGATAGCATTGTCCGCCTGATCCCACGCTCAATAGATACAGTTTTTAGTCAATTAAAGCTCAATCAATCAATTTTCACTAAAACATGCTGTCCTAAATGCTTTGCTCTTTATGAGTATAACTCTGAATCTCAACCATCTATACTATGTTGCAATCAACTGTTTTTTTCATCATCAAAGCGCTATTTAAAAATTTTTGGAGCAGGACAAATTGTAGTTAAATGTGATGAAAGGCTTTATTTGATGAATGAACATCAAGAACATGTAAAATACTTATCTCTTAAAATATTTCATCACCATTCTTTTATCGACTGGCTTAAGGAAAAGATCAAACTTTTCAAATTTGAGCTTCTGATTGAGAAGACAACCCCTGTGGCAGATGATGTAGAGTGTGATTTGATGAAGGATGTTTGTAATGGTTCAATTTGGAAAAACTTTCCCATTACCACTCCATCTCTGGGTGGCAATGATGATGAATATACAATAACTTCAGGCAACTTAATGTTTAATTTATATGTTGAATGGTTCAGTCCTGGTGGTAATAAGATTGGAGGTCATCAGAAGTCTTTAGGCAATATCATGATGGTGTGTATGAACCTACCTCAAGAAGATAGATACAAAATGGAAAATCTTTTTTTGTATGCTATTATACCTGGACCAACAGAACCCACAAGTGAACAGCTTAATCACATTCCAAAAACCGCTGGTTAATGATCTACAAACTCTATGGGATGGTATATTGATTGAAAAGACACATCTTTATCCACGAGGCCAGAAATTAAGAGTTGCATTGTTCTCTTTGATAAGTGACATTCCTGCAATACAAAAATTGGCTGGCTTTTTGAGTCACTCTGCAAGAATGTTCTGCTCTTTCTGTAATATCTCTAAAGATGAAATTAGTGAAAAAAATGTGGGAAATTTTTCATTACAGAATCATGAAGATCATATGTGCTGGGCAACAAAGTGGAAAAATTCTAAGTCAAATTGGGAGCATGTATCAATTGTTCAGAATCATGGGGTACGATGGAGTGAGCTGAATAAACTTGAATATTGGTGTCCAAATGAATATTGCTCAATTGATGTTATGCATTCACATATGCTTGGCAACCTAAAAGATCACAGTCTAAGATATTCTCAAATCCAAAATGCAGAAAAAGATCTATAAAGAAAGCTGGAAAAGGATAAAAATTGGCATGTAAGAGAAGAAGATGACAATTTATTTTCTGATATTTCACTGCACAAACATTCTAAAAAACGTAGAAGTAGCTTAAGCACCACAAATAATGATGATAATTATACAGGACACACAAGACAGCATAAGCGGCAAAGACTTACAAGTTCAAGACAGTCATAAAGTCATCATGGACTAGATAGTGAAGTATTGAGAACAAATCAATCAAGAAGCCAGAGTAGGTCATCCAGCTCCAAATTTATCCCTCCACATAGCAATTTGGCCTCATTACAGTCTCACAGCAGTGGAAGTAGGAATTCATTGTATAACTTAAGGCAACAGAGCATTAGCATATCACAGAGTGAAGGATCTCACTCATCAAATAAGACAGCTAGAGATGAAGAAAATAAAAGGAAAGGTAAGGAGAAAGGAAATGAAGGTAGTAGTAATCCACAAATCACAGAAGCAGAGCTACAGGTTGTATGTAAGATGATTGATTAAGTAAGAAGGCCTTCCTGGCTAACACAAGTTCCAAAATCAGTACGATCTAAAAAGGCAGGATCCCTCAAGGCAGCAGAATGGCACATGCTGTATAATCTCTACTTCCCTTTGTCTCTTATACCCCTTTGGTTTGAAAAATTTAAAGAATCTTAATCTTCAGCTTCCTCAGCTGAAAAACCAAGAGAATATCATCTTCTCAAGTCACTTGTAACATTATGCTCAATCACCAATTTTTTGACATTAAAAAATATACAGACTAATGAGCTTAAAGATCTAGATCAATTTCTGTTAGAGTATCGTGAGTGTCTGGAAGAGGGTTGGAAGAATATTGATGCAAAGCCAAATCTACATATCACTCAACATTATCCTGAAATGATAAAGCGTCTTGGTCTTCCATCAGGTACAGCTACTTGGTCTGGAGAGTGGGTGAATCATATATTATCTGAAATTCTAAACAATCACCATCCATGTATGTAATGTTTGTAATAAATGATTTAAAAACTCAGCTGTGCTAATTTATTAATATTGACCACAGGAGAGATACCGCTAACAATTCTCAAACATTGGTATCAGAAGGCTAGAGTATTAGATCTTGGTGAAGCTGAAGATAATGATCAATGTGAGACTAAAAAAATCCATATTGATCTCGATAAAAAAAACAAATGGATCCATCTAAGTATGGTATTATTTACTAAATGGGTAAGGGCACGAATGGGAAAAGAAACTTCAAGACGGGCTTTGACACCATCAGAGAGAAGTGGGGATTGGGTAGTTGAAAACGTAGCAAGCATATTGATACATGGAAAGAGGTTTACTAGTTACCATCGACACATTGCTAATTCAAAAATTGAATTCTACTATTGAAAAGATAGCCAGTTTGGGCAAATTGATGATCTTTTCAGGTAAAAAGAAGAGAATGATCAAATCTACTTAATAGTAAGTCCTTTCAAGGAGCTCCATCCAGAAGAAACATCAAAGGATCCCTATGAGCTTTCCCACAAGTGCATTATTGGTTAGTAAGAGTAGCCAAAGCAACTCAAATTGTGATTAAGAAAGATGCAATAATTGGACATGTAGCTACTGTCGAGCACAAAAAAGGAATGTTTTGAATCAAAGACAAGGTTGTCACTGCCACTGGACTTCAGACAGTAGTGAGTGAAAAAATTAATCAAATTTTTTTTCTGTTGACTAACATCTTTGTGTTAATTTGGGATTGGTGATGTTTGTAAATTGTAAAAGAAATATTTCAATGCTCAATTAAAAATGCAATGCATCCTGCTTACCTTATCTTAAATCAGTGAAAAATTACATTGGTTGCTTTTAATGCAAGAGAACCCATGATTTCAATGAGTCATTTTTATCTTAAATGTAAGAATGAATGAAAGAAAATCATGATAATGAGAAATATTATAAAATTGTTACTTAATGAATAATCTTCTTGCTAATTCATCTACTATAAATAGTTTTACCTTCCCACTTTAGCTGATAGCTATATATTCTTCACTTTATTTTTCCCCAAGAGAACATACACGTTAACAAGACTATAAACATAGTATCTTTTTTTACTTTTACTTTGATAGGTATAAATTTTAAAGACTGATTATTTCTATTTTATTTTATTTTATTACAGTTCATTATGGATGATAATTTTGAAGGGATGTCTGTTGACCCAACTGATTCTGATTTTTTTCCACCTCAACATACTAATACTGGAAATACTCCACCACCACCTGCTGCTGATCCACCTCCAGATGCATCTCAATATGTACCACCTAATCCTAACCCACCACCTAATCCCAATCCAGGCCAAGAGTCTCATTCAGAACCAAGACATTTTAATCCCAATCATCCTTCTGCTCCTGAAAGTGCTGATCAGCATGCGGATCAGCTAGGAAGAGATCGGGCTAGTGAAGTATTGAGGGAATTTTTTGGAGACCAATCATCATCTGCTCAGCCTAACCAAGGAGAAAGCACAAGTGGAGCTGGTAAGTCAAATTTTTAGTGTATTCTTTTATTTAAAAATAACCAATTTAATTAACTTATTTGAATTTTTAGTGAATCCCTTAATCATTATGGGTATCAGTGATTACCACAGACTCAATTCAGAAGAGTCTCATGAACGAGAACAGGGGTTAAGGGCTGTAAGAGGCTTAGTTAGAAGGAATGATGTTCCCAGGATCTCGGACAGTCTAAATAGAAATATTTACCACTTTCTGAAGTATTGTCTTGGGGAACCAACACAAATAGCAAAATATCCTGCAAGCCCAACACCTTTGGAGATTTAAAATTGGAAAGCTTGGAACCAATTCATACTGTCCTAACCCAAGTCCAATATTCTAACCGTGCCAATTCTGCAGCTGATTGACAATTTCTGATAACCAATTCTATAGCCTTCTTGCAATCCAAAATTCGACTACCCAAATTTTTTCAAGCACCTGAGCCTCAAGGACTAAAAGGAGGAGCACCTATCCCACTTTCTGTCAAAAGAAACTTAGAGCGTGAATTGCAAGAAAAAGGTTTTTGGAAATTTGCCTTTGATTGAACTTGCCGTGATTTTTTGGAATCAACTTGGAATCAAGTCATGGGAAGC
Organism: Hemileia vastatrix; assembly: GCA_030280995.1. NCBI lineage: Eukaryota > Fungi > Basidiomycota > Pucciniomycetes > Pucciniales > Zaghouaniaceae > Hemileia > Hemileia vastatrix. Next base: position 8,993,849 of record JASXTE010000015.1, read on the forward strand.
ATATTATGCAATCACTGTACTAGGTGGCTCACAACCTTGAATATAATCAATCAGTCAAAGCTTCAGTTCACTCAATGTGTTATTGAGAAATGGGTAGTTAATAAGGGGAAGGAGATGATAAGGTTGTTTGGTCAAGAAGAGGAAAGGTTGGAAAGAGAAAAGATGGAAAAGAGGGCAAAGGCACAAGTAAAACATTATCGGACCAAGGAGAGTTTTTTATTTCACTTTGCTTTTTGTTATTATGAAGCTGATTTAGTTGGAATTCAGATTGCAGGTGCATGCTACAAGTTAGCAAGAGATCTCTGCAGTGATGTGCCAGGTTTTGTTGTGCTTTTTCATGATACTAGGTGCATCTATGATATTGAGGAAGGCCCACCACCAGCCTCAACTGCACCCATCCAAGCTATTCCTGGATGGTGAAATCCTGAACTCAATTATTTGTTTAAAAAAATGGATAAGATGACAAAGGACTTACCCCATACACCAGCTCAAAAAAAATCGGCATCAAAAACATATTCACGTTCATCAGAAATGACAGTTGCACAAGATGGTATATTCAATGTTCCCAAATACCTCCCCAAGAATTGCTATTCAGCAACATTTTTGGAAGGATTATCTGTGAATGAACGTGAGTCACTTGGGGTTGGAGCTGATATTGATCTGGTAAAGATTTGGGAATCAATTAATACAGCATCAACATCTTCACAACTTGGGTATAACGGTGATCTTCTGTGTAATATAGCTATCTTATATTGAATTTTATGTATTCTGTTATTTTTCAAAGCAGCTTAGTAAATGTTATAAGGTGATATTGAGAGAGAGTAACATTTTATTTAAGAAAAACAAATAATGTATGAGATATGAAAATGTATTTTCAACAAATTGATGGTCCATACCTCTTTATGTCACATTTATGTATCCATATTAATTTTGATCGAAATTATTGTTGACCAATACATAGTGAATACACATTATGACACTTACACTTGCCAGGTATAGCTACCATTAAATATGCCAGTATCAAAATTAATTTTGATCAAAATCAATGAGCATGTTAATCATGAATTTTTGGAGTCAACTGCATATTTTTATGCATGGTGCCTTTCCAAAATTAATTTTGATCGAAATTAATTTTTGATACTGGCATATTGAATGGTAGTTATTCCTGGAAAGTGTAAGTGGAATAGTGTCTATTCATTATGTATTGGTCAACATTAATTTCGATCAAATTTAATATTGACATTTGCATATTGAATCCAAACCAGCAAACAACCCAAAAAATTCTTCATAAAACTGCTCATTAATTTCAACCAAAATTAGGGTTGACCATATACATATTTAATGGTAGTCATATCTGGTGTGTGTAGGTTGTAAAGCTTGTGTTCAATGTGTATTGGTCAACATTAATTTTGATTGAAATTAATATTAATGTGTAAATGATATATACATGCTCAATATGCATTGTAACATGTTTACTTAAGAATAGAGGGCCCTACTTTTCATCTTACAGAAAAATGCTTGGTGGGATGTCAAATTCAATTTTAATTAAAATTAATGTTGACATGTTACCATGCATAACAGTAAGCAAATGACTGCATAAATTGATGATTATCATGAACCTTAATTTTAATTGAAATTAATGTTGCCAAATGCAGATTGAATAAAAGCTATGCCACTTACACTAGCCAGACATATTTACTATTTATTATGTATTGGTCAACATTAATTTTTATAGAAATTAATATGGATATGTAAATATAATATTTACCCTCAGCATGTATAGTAAATTTCAATACTTAAGAATACTTGCTGTCCTTTACATGTCATGCAAGAAAGAATTATATCATTTCAACATTAATTTTGATCAAAATTAATGTTGGCATGCCATTATGCATTGAAACAACTAACTGACTGAAAAAGTTCATGATCAAAATTCTGATTAATTTTGATCAAAATTAATGTTGACCAATACATATTGAATATAAGCTATCTCCACTTACTCGGACCAGATATAACTACCATTCAATATGTATATGGTCAACCTTAATTTCAATCAAAATTTATGGGCAGTTTTATAAAGAATCTTTTGCGTTGTTTTCTGGCTTGGGTTCAATATGCAAATGTTAATATTAAATTCAATCAAAATTAATGTTGACCAATACATAATGAATACAAACTATGCCACTTACACTTTCCAGGCATATTTACATGCAATATGACAGTATCAAAATTAATGTTGGAAAGGCACCATGCATAAAAATAAGCAGTTGACTCCAGAAATTCATGATTATCATGCTCATTAATTTCAATCGAAATTAATTTTTGATACTGGCATATGTAATGGTAGCTATGCCTGGCAAGTGTAAGTGGCATAGCATGTATTCACTATGTATTAGTCAACATTAATTTCAATCGAAATTAATATGGATATGGAATATGCATAAAATTCCAATAAGTATAGGTAAGCTAAGCAGTTGGATTAACTGGTTTGATAAAGTAAACTATATAAAAATTTATGTTTTAATGCCTTGGTTAATTTTGATCAAAATTAATTTTAAGCCATTCATGTTGAATTTTATCTATGTCTGTGTAGTCCATGTGACATGATTTGTATTCAATATGCAGGGGTCTACATTAATTTAGATCAAAATTATGAGGTTCATTTCCTCATAAATTTTGTGGTTTCTGTCAGGGCTCCATGCATGATGCCATATGATACTTGTTAATTCCTGTCAAAATTAAATTCAAAAACAATATATTGAATACAAACCATGGCACTTACAGTACTTGGTCATAGCTAAAATTCAATATGCCAGTCTCAAAATTAATTTTGATAGAAATTAATCAGGATCCATGAAGTTTATCAATAGTTTATGAGTTAAGTTTCAAGTCATATGTTTCATCATTTTCTTGCACCCATTTCTAGGTTATCTCAACAATTTTTTTCAAGCTTTATTATATTAATCAAAACTGTGGTAAGTTTCAAAAAGTTAGCTAATACAAATCTCAAATTGAATATTAATGTTTTAATAATTTTGAATGTTGCTTAAGGTATTTCATTGGGTGATTCATAATAATATTTTATCAACTTAGTAGTCCTATAAATTTTTAAAAGTAACAATATTGGTATAGTTAGGGACAACAATGCAATATCTTGTGCAGACTAAGATATATTGTAAAATAAAGCTATTCAATTTTTTTTTCCCTAAGTTGTATCCAAGTTTATCAATGGTTTGGTCACTGGGCCCACACCCTAGCCCGACACTCCTCCTGTCACTTAAAAACAAATTCTTATCTTAAATTCTAATGTTACCAATTTTATATTTATAATTCATTTCTTGTTTGGTGAGGCATATCAGTATATTCATGAATCTCTCATTGTAATCTGATAGTAAAGTTAACAAATAGTTTTAAAGCATTATCCTTTTTTTCATATAATATACTAATCAAGTGTATCTCCATTGTTTAGGAGTAAATTCTAATTTAAAAAATTCTGTATTTACCCGTGGCAATTTGCATATGGGATTTACATTTGTTATTATTTGTTTTTCACACTTAAATTCCCCAAAGAATTCCTAGTATTTTCTGTTAGCTACATCAAATTTTGCTTCAATATAAACAGATTGTGATATAGCATGTTACTTAGTTTACCCCACTATGAATAATACATGTTAAAAAAAGCTCAAATAATATATAATCCCCCTCTTTATGTTTTCTGTTTCATTCATCCTCACTTTAATTTTAATCTTATTCAATTTTTTATCCTATTAAATAATCAACTACAATTTTCTAGAATAGAGTTTCTTATAATTATTCATCATATTACATCATAATTTTTTGATATCAAATACTTTTTTTAATATTCATTAATCAATATGTCTAGTATTCAGAATCCTACACCTCTACTTTGTATGTGTATCATGTTCCTCTCTCTTAATTTATATATTTCACTTATGTTATATATCTTTTTTTCCAAAAAAATGATTTTCCAGCGCCCAAATGTTTTCCATCCCACTCTCATATTGATACTCGCTTTGAGGCTTTTGAGCTTGCACCATGCCTGCCACATGGCATGGAAACTAACCCTCCTGTACTTAGCAATGAGAGGAAGGAAATAACAAGAGTTCAATATCACAATTTACTTGAATTGGCTAGAGATAAAATGGAAGAACTTGTCAAGATCCTTAACAATAATCCTTCTCCTTCATATTTATCTAACCCTTGTAATGACTTACCCCAATATGTGAAAACCCTTGAAAAATGTATGTTCTTCACTTTTTTTGTCTCCTTTTAAATTAGTAGATAAGATTATTAAAAAAAATTTTTTCTTCATATATATTTGTAGCTTACAAGGAGGGTGTGATTCCTCCGGATTATGTCATTGTCATTAGGGATGATGATGAGACAGATGAACCATCAGCTTCAACTCATGCCACAACTTCTAAGGAAAATATTGAAACACCTGTTATCCGCTCCAAGAAAAAGAAATTATCCCAAGGCTCCTATTTTTTTTGACATATTAAACCGGCTTCTGCTAATTATTTTTTTAATGTATCAAATAATAAATCTCAAAAAAAAAGCAAAGGCTTTAGTAATGAGTATATTCTTGTTTCCTTTTTTTTATTGTTATTCTTTTATCTTTAAAATTCTATCATATATCTCTTTTATTGCTTACATATTGTACTTTTTATCTTTCTTTTGATATCTTGTACCAGAAACTCACCTACTGTAGATTATTCCATCCATAAACACCCTCTCCCTGATGAAGATGATGAGAAGAGCAATGAAAATAACGATGATGAACTGTCAGAATATGAAGCTATGCTTGCTCATCAAAACAAGAAAACTTTAAAATCTTCTTCAAGACATGACAATATGTTTGATAAAGATGATGATTCAAACAGCTCATCACCGAATTCCTTCATTTCTAAGAAGCAATACCCATCACCTCCTAAATTACCTACTTTGACCTCTTTGAAAGCTTCTCTACCATTGAAATCAACTCCAATCAAGATATCAAACAAACCTCTAACTTATTTGCCCTCAGTTCTAAAAGACTCTGATTTGCAGGAGGAATTCTGTAAAACTCATAAATTTTATAAAGGTAGAATTGGCACAGAAAAGGTTCATAGGTTGTGGTTGGAAATTTTTACTCTTCTCAAATTATGCTTTTCTACTTCTTCCTGAGAACCCATGTTAAATATTCTAATGTTTACTTTCATTGGGAAAAATCTTGTGGAGAAGATTGGCTTTCAAAACTTACTGAGTTATGTAAGTTACAATAATTTTTAGTCTTAAATTTTTCCTTTTACTTATTTTTTTTCCTTTTGTAGCAAATATTTTTTTAGAGATTGATAGCTCACAGCTATGGGTACTTGATAATATTGATTTCAAAAAAATGGAAGATTTATGAGATCCTGATGGTTTAAATACTGAAATTCTTTCCTCAACAAAGAAAACGGATCACCCTGAATCAAATCTTATCCGAATGCTCATGAGATTAATGATCCCAAGTGATCACTGCCGTTCTTCATGGGTATCTCTTATATCATCTTCAATTTATCAGACCGCACATGAATTGAGCCAGCTTCCATCACATCAAAACATTAACTCAGATTTTCCAATTGAATGTGGTATTCAGCTTCTAGCTCACCTTTCAAATCTGAAGAGGCCGATTCCTGATGGCTTAGAATCTGGTAACACTGCACTTCAAACCTGTGATATATCAATGTCAACTCTTCTTCAAATCAGCAACATTATCATTTATATAATTATGTCAATTATCATTCCTAAATCAAAATATTTTGCTTCAAAAATATCAAGTGGAAAGACTAGCAAAGCTCAACAATCGAGTCAGAAAAACAAAAATACTCAACTTACTATAATGGAACAGAAACAAAAGGCTGCACTAAACAAGATAAATTCTGAATACTCCCCCCACTGATATCAATCTTTCACATTCTGTATAATTGATGGTGTCCATGGTTTATTTCTGAGCTCTCTAGATTATAGATTGGCTTCAGCAGCTGATTTCTTGGAGGTGATATTAGAAATTAAGTTTCTTAATTTACATGAAAAAAAATCATTTGATGGAAGAAATAATTTGGAAAAATTTAAATAACTATATTTTAACATTAATAAAACCTTTTATAGGGAAGTGTGATCCATTTCCTTTAAAATTTGATACCCCAAGTCCTCCAGGAATTGCTAGGGCTATTTCTGCAGATTTTATTAATCACTGGAGCTCCATTCAGCCAGTATCACCTTTTTTTACTAAACATAGCCTTTCAATAAATTAATATTCCAACATGTAAATAGATAAAGTTCTGTGTATATGATTTGTCTTGTATAATTCAAGTTATTTTCCTTCAAATACGTCAAACATGTGACCATCATTGAAATTTATTAAGAAACCTTTGTCATGATTTTCTAAATTAATTATTAAAAAAAATTATTGTAAGTCCAGCAATAACAAAGAGTTTAAAATCTACTTATATGATTTCAAATACTTGTATTAAGCTCTTAAATATTTTATTGTTTATATAAAAATATGATAACTGCTCTAGTTTTGTTACTTTACCTTTAATATTGAATGATATATTAATTTCTACAAATTTTTTCATTGATTATAACTTTTTTAATCGGAAGTAGAAAAACTTAAATAATTAAATGAGTGTATTTTTAAAAAAATACAATTTATTCTACTATTGATTCAAAATTCTTTCATCAACTCTTTATTATTAACTTTTTTATTAATAAACCTGTTTGACCTTAAATACTATACAGTTAGCTTGGTAGCATTAAAAGCACATTTTTATGTCTAATATATTTCAAATTCTTTATTATAGTTTTTTTTATTTTAGAACCATTGCTACCAATTTAATAAAAATGAAATTTAAAGATTTAACAACTTATATATTTCCTCAAAAGTAAATCAAATTTTCTTATAATATTATGAAAAAAAAATTATTCTATTTCACAAATAAAAAAAATAGATAATACTATAATCATCACAACTGATAATGTTACAGCTACTCCCAGTATCTATCATGTTTAATTTCGCATTAAGTTGTGTATATATGATATAAATTTTTAATATTTAAATATCTAAATTTTTTATATTTGTCTTAACATTAGATAAATAATACTTTTCTGATTCTATTTCTTCCTCTATTAAGTCATCTCTTTTCAAAAAATCTCTCAATGCACTAATCAAATATTCAAACCTATATTTTTCTTCTTTAATTTCCAAGTATTCTGAAATATCAATATCAAAAACATTAAGCTTTTCTATAGCATGAAAAAGTCTAGTGCTGATTTGAATAGAAGAACCTATCCTTGTGAAACCAGGAATTTTGTGACATCTTGAGGTAAAATGCCTCAGTTGATTGGCAGTCCATAATTTCCCTGTTATTCCATTAGTTGCTTCAAAGTTGATTTTACTTCGAATTTTGGGAAACATAAGTTCTTCACCTGTTTGTCGTGGTTGGGTCTTATTGTACTTCATATGAATGGTATTGTTTTCTGTATCTTTAAGAAAAAATATTCCTAAAGAATGCTCACTTGCATCCTTATCAAGATGAACCTCATTGGAGAACCTATTACCATTTCCTCCAGATGTCCAAGTTAAATTACTAGCAAAAGGTACACCCTCTTATTCATTAGAAACTTTTGAAAATCCAGGAATATCAAGTTTTTCACAAAGATTAGTTGCCCTGTTGTACTTTACATATGATATTTTTTTAAAAAATATTCAAGGTACATTTCAATCCTCTTCATTTGTTTTTTATATTCATCCGTGTGTACAATATTATCAGTGTATTCATCTGCAAGGAAAAGAATTCAAAAATTCAGTTTTTAAATTAAAAAAAGTGATACTTACGAATATATAAAGATTTCTTCCTATCTAAAATAAAGCCACCACCAAAAATTTTTCCAAAACCACCAGCTCTTCAATGATAACCATTATTTTTAATTTCATTTTTGCAGTAAGAAAGATCCTTAATGCATTGCACTGTTGTAGACAATCCTATAGTACTAGCTATAGGCCTTGACCAAGGGAGTTGGAGAAAAACCAGAGAGAAAATCCCCTGTCCCTTAAGAAAAAATAGAGTGAGATTTACTTGCTAAAGTAAGTTGGTTCCTGTTTGCTAAAGCCCCTTTTTCAACACACTTGACTTCTTGATGAGCCAAGAAAGTAGTCCCCAGACAGACTACCAGACCAAAGAACTGAAATGTAGACCAATGTCCACACCAGAGAAAGCAAAGATATTTGATGTAGGCTGCAAATCCACACCAGAGACAGCAATAATACTTGATATAGCTTGCAAGACTATACCAGAGAACATGTTGAAAAAGTTGAGTTAAATGAAGAACTAACCTTGCAACCAACACAGCCAATTGTGGCCCAAAACAGTAAAAACTGAGTGAGGAACAAGGATATCACCTCCGGATGGTTGTATGATAATTAAAGTTGCCCCAAACTGTCTTATTCAGTATGTACACACAGACCACTATCTAAGAGCCCATGCACACCAACAAATTTGGCACCTGTACCAGCCAAATTGAATAAAAAACCCTCCAGAAGTGCTCCCCAACCTTCTAAAACAGAGGCGGGCGGGCTGCCCAACGTCAGAGGTGCCGCCTGAAGCGGCCCGTCCACCCTGAAGCCAGAAAACCAATAAAAACATCTAATCTACTTAGAAAAATTCACTACATCTACTAAAACCCTTAAAACACAAAATTACGCTATAACAACATTGAGACATGAAATATAGAGCTAAATTAGCCCTATTTAATGGTACTTAACACCTAACCCTAAGACTTAAGGTTAGCCCGTAAAACACAAAAAACAAAATCAAACAGCTATCTTTGTAACTGAAGAATGAGGAAATTACCCCTTAAAACTTAGAATATGAAAAATATTATCAAGACATGACATATATAGAAAAACCGGGGCTATCCAATGATAGTATCCACATACCAGCAGTCCCAATATTCACGGAATAAAACTAGAAAACACCCAATTCTTCAACAGATGCCAATTAAGACATGCACAAACAGCGTCAAACCACACAACAAAGGCCCCTGCCAATGTTTGAAGACCACATCCTCCCTCCAATTCAGAATTTCCACATTCTTTCTTTATAAAACCACTATGTTCAACCTTCTTCCCAAATCTACCTCTGAAATGGGTCCTTGCCAATACTGCATTGACAATAATCTAATCTGCACCATCACACCTCCTTTCCATCCATACAGAGCATCCTGTGATGTTATCCAATCCAGAAAGAAGACCTGCTACAGACCTGGTCCATTATCTTCTGCAAAAGCTTCACCTCCACCTCAACCTGGTCCATCTTCTACCAGCAACAAAAGATCTGGGGCATCTATCTTAATTCCCAGATTAATTAAAAAGCTACACCCTTCCCAGAAGAGTGCAAAAACCACTAAAACAACAAGTTCCACCATCCCTGGTCCATTTGATGGTAAAAAACTTCCATTTCTTCTTTCCATTTTATAAAACTGATGACTTTTCAGTTCCTTCATCTTCTGACAGTGATGATAACAATGTAGGATCCATTGAACCAACAACACCAAACCACTTTCCCGCAATTAAGGCCAAGTTCCAACAACACACATCTCAACAGAAACACATTCTGCTTAACTACTTCCAATCCACTCCTGCTAGAGATCCACAGGACATTTAGAACAGAAGACACCTCATTCACCAGTTCAAGGCTAATCCTGAACACTTCATTTGCATCTTTTTATTCCCTCTGTAATTCCATTAGTATTTGAGTTTGATTAAGAAATAAAAAATTGACCGCACCCTCTATAGGATGTAACCACAAACAACCCTCAGTTTTAAGTCTTGGGGGACCATCCTCATTTTATAGTCTTGGGGGACTCAAAAACCCTCAGTTTAAAGTCTTGGGGGACTCAAAACCTAAATCATAAACCCAGAACCAGAGATCAACCACATTAAGACACAGAGAAAAACTAACATTCCGGGGTAATTGTGAATTGAGCTGCCAACCCATCAATTTCCCCCAAACTTGCCTTTGCTAAATTCAGAGGCTCCCCCTGTGGATACCCTCCGCCAATCTTTCAAACGCATTTCAACAACAAAAACCCATTCCTAATTTTATAGTCTTGGGGGACTACACCATCAAACAATCCTCAGTTTAAAGTCTTAGGGGACTAACACAGTCTTCAGTTTAAAGTCTTGATGGACTATTCTTGTAACCATAGATTTTTCCGTTTAGAGTCTTGATGGAATAACAGAAGTTTGCATAAAATAGACCCAGCCTATTTCATACAGAATACACCTACAGCCAACCTGCTGAACTTCCACCTTCACTTCATCATCTACCCATCACTGACAAAAATCTCCTTTTTTATCTCTTTCCATCATCTTTTCTCACCACAGATCATGGCTGGATCCCCTGATGTTGACCCCTCCAATCTTCCTTGCTTCACTGCTCCAAAGGACTATGCCTGAAAGCAGTGCATCCACATGTGCAGACCTTGCACATTCACTCTTCCAACTCCTGAAGCCAAATTCTACAACAGGGCCTGTGATTCTTGCTACTCCAAAAAAAAGAAATGTGACAGAGGTGCCAACTACCCTATTCCTCCTCCTTTACCTTCTCATAAATACCTCTCCAGATCCCCTAACAGATCCCCAGAGCTTAGTCCAGCCTCTTCATCTTTATCCTCAGAACCATCCAGAAGATCCTGGAACTCAGTTTCCAGAACTCTCCCAAAAAGGCCTGCTTTAACTTCCCAAGAAACAGCGTTTATCTCTGCTAAATTAGCTCCTAGGCTTCTAGACCGGGTCCAGGCGGCCCCCTCGCCTCACTAGACAGTGAAAATCAGGCTCAAAACCTCCAAAAACAACTGGAAAACAGCCAAATTCATCCAATCAACAAAAGCAACTCCACGCAGACACCTCCCACTGCTCCCAAAGCAATGCAGCCAACCTTTCCAAGGTCCAAAAACTCCAAAATTTCCCAAACTTCTAGGAGACCTTCCAGAAGACCCCAGGAAGAAACCAGAGCACTCAACACCGCAAAAAAGCAACAACTTTGCCCCCAGTTAAGGCAACAAAACTACACCTCTCCTCTTGCAGCCAACTATTCTTCTGACAGTTCCATTCCTTCAAAAGCATCATCCAGAAGAGATCAATCCACTTCCAGATCACCCTCTCCTGCCCCATCACCAGCACCTCATCCAACTGAATCAAGCAGATATATTAACAACAGCAACAACAGTCTGCTACTCCAACTAGGCCCCAGGAACATAAGCCTCCTAGCTCACCTTCTCAAAGCCTTTCAGAGGAAGACCAAGAGAATCCATATCTTTCCCTGACTGATCCACCTACTATCACCATTCCAAAATATTCAGAAGTCCAAATTCCAGCCGCTTACAAATTTGATGAGCTTCCAATCTGTAAGTACCACATTAATTCATCCAATTTCTTCAACAAAAATAATTACTGATCCAATTCTTCTTGTCTAGTTGGCACCCCTCCTCCTGAATCTACTATTGGAGTTGTCCAACCTCTAGAAACTTCTTTGACCCTGGATTATGGAGACATGAAACAACACCTCTGCACCATGTGTTCAAACATGCTGAAAGCCTTTGCCCTCCATGGACCTTTAAATGACTTTGAGAAAACCTTGAGGAAACAACTATTGGACGACCACTGGAAGATGTCTAGGATCATTAAGCACCCCTTCCAACAATCCATTCCTGCCTCTTACTCTTCCTCTTCTGAACTTCCATCCAAACCCATTACTGCCTATTATAATCCATATAATCTCTCCAGCAGGATGCACTTCAAAGAACACAGTGCTTCCCACAACCCCAACAAAAAACAAAAACGACATCATAATCCAGACCAGCCTCCAGAAACTTCATCATCCAGACATTGAGCTCCTGAAAAAAGATTAAAAACATAATAATAAATAAACAAAAAAAGAATTAATAACTATAAATTCTAATTTATTTATTTATTTTTATTTTTTTAACAGTCTACTAACATACTAAAATTAAAAATTGATAAATAAAATAAAAATAAATGAAATAAATTAAAAGATAAAAAAATAATACAAATGATATCCCCCAGCCAATTGATGAGCTGATCCCCTGATACTTTGCCCACATCCGAGTGCACCTTGATGTGGATACACCTTAAATAATTTAAATGATTGGAAATAAGAAACATAAATTAAGGATAATAATGAGAATAAAAAATAGAAAATTATATTAATGAAAATAAAAATAAAATAAAATAGAAAGATATAATAGCATTGCCCGGCCAATTGATGAGCCTTTCCCCACCAATGCTTGCCCACATCCAGGTGACCCTGATGTGGTAACACCCTATATTTGTGATTTTATAATTTAAACAACCCCCATGAAAAAATTAAAAGAAAAAAATAGAAAAAAAAAATCTGAAACTACTATCTAGCAAAATCATAACTAAAAAATCAAAGAAAGTCCAGCTCCATGGATGGTCCAGATTAAGAGAAGGTCCAGTAGGAGAAAGTCCAGTCTATAAGAATGATCACTGGGTGGGCTCCCTCCAATATGTAAAAATGATGGGAGACCACCAGTGATCCACCACCAAACCAAAAAAAAACCAAAGATAAAGAAGCCAGTCCCAAACCAGTTTAAAGTCATAGTGGACTTGAAACCTGAATAATAAACAACAGAACTAGAATTAAACTAGGAAAAACAAAAGACATGAGACAGACATTCTGGGGTAACTGTTCTACAGAGCAGCCAGCTCATCAGTTACCCCCACACTTGCCAAAATAAAATGTAGAAGCCCCCCCTGGGTACCTTCTAACAAAAACACAACATCCAATACAATAAACCAAAACCAATAAGAGTGAAGAGTCCAGCACTTGAAAACCAAAGGAAATTCCAGTTTAAAGTCATAGAGGACTAAAACATGTGAAAAGAAACCAATACTAGGGTTCAACCAAATTAACAGAAAGGGTTGGAAACAGACAATCTAGGGTAACTGTTCTACAGAGCAGCCAGCCCATCAGTTACCCCTACACTTGCCAAGATCAAATCTAGAAGCCCCACCCATGGGTACCTCCTGAAAAAAGTTTTCCAACACAAAAGTTGCTCTGCAACACCAAAAATTCCAAAATTTAAAGAACGTTCCATAGTTTATCCTCATTGCGGAGTCAATCTTATTCATGTCTAGTGCCTCTGGGATATAACCTCTTCACCTGGTCTGCAACCACTCTATTCTTTAAGACTTTACCATCCAACTCTTCCAAAACATAAGAACCTCCAGACGCCTGAGATCTGACTCTGTAAGGTCCATTCCATCTGTCAGCAAACATTTTTGCCCACTGACTCTCCAAACTTCTATTATAAACCAAAACCAAACAACCAGGTTTAAAGCGATTCCTGAGTCTATGAGCCAACTTCTTGCCCCAGTATCTGACTGATTGATTCCTAATCTTCATCATTCTAGAGTATGCCTTCTCCTGACATTCCTCTCTACATTCCAACTGTTGCATCCTGGCACAGAGCAATTCTTCTGTTGAGTGCACCTCATCCCAATCAATTCCAAGATAATAGACAGCTTCTGAGTCCACTGGTAGCACAGCTTTCTGACCAAACATTAACTCATTAGGAGAATAGCCAGTTTTCCTCTTCACAGTGACCCTATCAGCAAATAACACCAAGGGTAAATAATTCCTCCACTTTTCAGCACTATCCCCACACATCTTTACCAAAGCATTCTTGATAACTTGATGGCCTATTTCAACCATGCCTTCAGCTTCAGGATAATAAGGTGTAGCCACCCTAACTTTAGAACCAACATTAGCCACAGCTTCTTTAAATTTGGCACCAAACTCTGGCCCGCCATCAAAAGTCACCAACTTCATTAACCCATACCTATAAATCCACTCCTTCTTCAAAAACTCTGCCACATTCTTGGCAGTCAAATTAACCAGAGGCACTGCCTCAACCCAACCAGAAAAATCATCCCTGGAAACAATTAAGTATTTATACCTGCCCTCTTTGATATGGGAAGCATCCAGACTGACTCTTCCAAAAACAGTTGATTCACCAGTAGCACGGCTGACCTCTTTAGGTTTCAAGTGACTTCTTCTTTGACATTCCTCACAAGATTGAACCCAACCCTGCACAGCAAACTTCATACCTAGCCACCAAAATCTTTCAGCTACTCTTCTATAAGTCTCCCCAAAGCCTCTATGACCAAGATCTTCATGCAAAGACTTCAACACAACTTCTTGACCCTTCTTCTGAGTCACCACAACTTGAGAATTAAGATGTCTCCTCCTCATCAACCTTCTTCCTGACACATAAAATCCAGGACTCTTCTTTTTGATTTCCAACCAAGTATCATCATCACAACTATCTGGCCTCTCCAAGGTCAACAGATATTCCATTATAATAAAATAAAACCCGGACTGACCCCAGGTCTCTTCTTCCAAATCCAACAAAACAACATCCATGGGTACAACTCTGTCATCAAAATCACCAGTGTGAACATGAGCCAATTGACCAGCCCAACCAGGATATAAATCCTTAAATTTTTGCACATCCTTCTCTTTCCACTGAATCTTGTGAGAATCCAGTTCACTAACAAAAACACCGTTTTCCAAATTTGAGCTGTTCCAAACAACAACTCCATCTTCATCAACAAAAACATCCTGATCACCAGAATCAAGATCAGATCCAGCCAGTTTAGCCTCTTGGGGGATGTCAGAAAAATCTTCAGCACCCTTTGTGCTGGCCCTAACCACTGGAACATCTTAATCTGTAGGTAGCCTCCTTGATAATCAATCAGGCATTGTAAAAGTTTTGCCTGGTTTGTGTACCAGGTCAAAAGAAAAATGTTGAATAAATGCCACCCACCTAGTCATTAGGAGCATTTGGAAGACTAGGTGTATTGATCATCTGAACCAAAGATTTTTCATCAACCTGCAGCTCAAAATGCTGCCCCCACAAAACAGTCTGTAGCTTCTTTAAAATTTTTGCTACACCACACAATTCCAACTTAGGTTGAGAATACCTAGATACCACCTCATTAAACACCACAAACTCATATCTTACTGGCCTGACCCTCCCAGTTTTATCTTCCTGAGACAAAACAGCACCAGCAGCAATATAGCTTGATTCCACTGCCAGATAAATTTTTCCAGCACCAACACCATAATCCAACTTGTGAAGAACAATATCTTCCCCAACAACCTTTTTCAACTTCTGAAAAGCCTCTTCACAATCTTCAGTCCATTCCCAATCTTCATCTTTCCTGGTCAACCTCCTTAAAGGTGAAGCCAACAAAGAAAAATACTTAATAAAAATCCTGACATATACACACACACCCAAAAATACCCTGACTTCAGTAGTATTTTTAGGCCTTGTCCATGACTGAATTTTATTAATCTTTTTCTTTGCCATAATCCTTCCCTCTTTACATACCACATGACCCAGAATTTCAAAAGCAGGAACACAACAACAGAATTTTGACCCTGAAATGGTCAAACCAGCCTCTTCAATCCTAAACAACACTCTCTCTAGAGTTATTGCATATTCCCAAACAAAACTCCTTATGCCAGGGTTCTCCGCTAACACCTCATTATCATAATCAGTGGATGGTCCTTTAATTCCACCATCATCAATAAAAACACCAGCATGAGTAGGAACCTCATCCTGCAAAATCCAGGCCATCTGTGCTTGATATACTGCCACTGAATTAGTTTCTCCTTGAGGCAACCTAGTGAGCTGAAATATTCCCAAAGAAGTCTCAAAAATTGTGAGAGGCCTTGAATACGTATGAAGTTCCCTCTCATCATAACCACCCATAATATCCCCCAAACCATAACACACCCTTCCAGCAAAAGCTTAAACAAAATCCTCTGCACTTGGTGGCATACCAGCATCCTTGATAGTGACTCTATTCAAGGCTCTAAGATCATGAACCACCCTCAACTTTCCATTCTGCTTATTTACACAGAAAACCGGACTTGAGTAACTGGATGTCGATTGTTTTTATAACCCAGTCCTGACTATTTCCCTAAAAATCTCCACAAAATCCTCTCTGATAGCAGCTGGAATCAGAATAGGTTTGATTTTCCAAGGTTCATGACAAACCACAGGAATCAAGTAAGGTTCCCCATAAGAGTGCTTAAACACACCCCTTTTCTCCTCAAAAAAAGCCACAGCTTTTTCCCTTAGCACAATAACGTGCAACAACAACTTCTTTTCTTCTTCAGACAACCACCCATCAGGACCAAATTTAACAACTTTCAACCTTTCCACAGTCACCCTAGCCGTCTCTACAAATTCTGGAGGATTCTTCACCAAAGGAGTACAGTACGGAACTCTTGACAAAGGAGGTCACTTCAAGGTCAGATTCAAACCCATAGGCATAGGCTCATTGACAGGCCTAATCTTCTGCGCTATCTTCTTATACTTTTCCGCTCCACCTTCAACTTGAGGGATCTTCAGGAAATCTTCACCATCAGACCTGGAACAAAAACCAAGGGTTTCCCCATTGCTCACATGTGTGGCCAAGGTAATGTTTTTGAAAGGTGTAGAAGAAACCCTAGTGGTGCAAAATTGGGAGGACTTACTTTTAGACCCCAATATCACCACTCCAAAACTTTTCCACAATTCAAAATCTTCATCTTCACTTCTGTCTTCCAAATCTTCAAATCATGATTCATCTTAAGAATCAACTCTTTTAAAACTGTGCAGTTTATCCTCATGCTTGAGGCCCAAATATTGATCTTGATGATCTTCTTTCTTCATAATTTTCTGCAGTTTAACCTCATTCTGGAGGCTCAAAAATTGATCTTGACGATCTTCACAAAAATATTTTGAATCTTCTTTCCTCATTATCTTCAGATTTTTTTTTGATTTTCTTGAATTATCTTGAAATTTTTATCTTCTTTTCTTGAGTTTTCTTCTGACCTACAAAAACAACCAGGGGTTTCCCCAATGCTCACAGGTGTGACCCAGGTAATGTTTTTGAAAGGTGTAGAAGAAACCCCAGCTGTGCAAAATTGGGAGGACTTACTTTTAGACCCCAATCTCACCACCCCAAAACTTTTCTGCATATCTTTCAATAAAGATATATAACCAATCTTCTTCCTTGAGCTTAAATTAAAAATAATTGAGAATCTTGAGAGAGAACAGAGACTTGATAAAAAACTTGATGAATACTTTCAGAGAAGAGAAACATCAAAAAGAGAAAGTTGAAAATCCACTTGGTATATCTCCAAGGGAGCTGACCTACTACAACCTGGGATTTCCTCATCTTGGGGAGATATTGTAGCACTAGGGTGATCAGCCCTCATTACTCTAAAAAAGACAGACTCTCAATAGAGCCTGAGCCACACTCCAAAAGACCAGAGGCGGAACCCACTTCTTTCCTTCTCCTGCAACAATCCATGCACTGGCACATTGAAGATAAACCAGGCCTGCTTTCCCAACCATCCTCTCCAAGGGATGATAACCTCATGTGAAGCCTCTTTTCATCTTCAACAGTCAACTCCAAACTGATTCCCAAATCACATTGATAACCAATTCTTGCCTGAAAATCCATCAAGAATGGCCCACCCAAAACAGCTTTAACTGTTCCCTTAGCAATATAAAAATGAACCTTCCCTGAGGATCCACCAACATCTAACTTCACAAACTCAGAAGTTCCAACCAATTCAGTGACATGGCCACCAATCCCTCTCAAATTCCCACCAATACCAGTTTTGATGGGGAGGCCCAGATGAGTAGCCTCAAACAAAGAAATCAGGTTTATCTGAGAACCTGAATCTACCAATGCCCTTGCCTCCCTGTCATTCAGAGTGACATTGACATAACCCAGAGGAGCAGAAAAATGAGTTTCCAACCCCTCACCAAACTTTTCAGAAGAATCATAAATGTATTCCACATCCCCAGAAGAAACTCTTCTCCTGGTCAACAACTTTTTCTGTCTATCAGCCAACCCTGGACTGATAGCATACAATTCCTCATAAGTAAGGGAAACCTGGCCCTGATTCATCCTTTCCAGGACATATTCCATAAAATTAACTTGACCAGAAACTACTGGCCTCTCAAAGTGAGCCCTTGGCTTCACTACCTTGGTCCTAGAAGCTTCTTGAGGACCAGCACCACCAACAGATTTACTATCAACAGGAACCAAACCAGATCCCTCACCAGGACCTCTATCTCCAGCAGGCTTTGGCAATGAAGCCAAAGGGACATCCTCCTCAGATTCAGAATCATTCTCCATTGGCATTGGCTCACCATTCATGTCCAATGCACCAAAACTAGGGGGGCCCATGTCAGCCACACTCTTCTGCATCTTGTACAGATTCTCTTTGCTGTACCTCTTCCTAGCTGCACTCAGCTTAGGATCCACCTTTGAAGCATTTGGCTTTGGTTGGGCCTGAGAACTGCTCTTAGGCCTTCCCACCTTCCCTGCTTCCACATCATAAACACCAGCTAAGAATTCTCCACTTGACTTTCCACCACAGGAGTACAACTCCAAACCACCAAAGGAAGTAGAAAAAGAGACCTTATTTACCTCCTTCCCCTTTCCCTTGACGTCATCATCCTCTTTACCAGAAGACTTCCCCTGATCAGGAATCTCCTTAAGCCTTGGCCTCCTTTTATTGAGACCACCCCTTCTCCTGACCAAATCAACAGGAGCCTTCCCCTCACTGTGCTTCACAAATGAACCATCAGGGAACTTGAAAACCCTGTCATCAAATTCCACCTTTCCTTCAGACACATCCCTGTTCAATGCCCAACAATCATTGGACCTGTGCCCCTCCTGCTGCAATAAGAACAGACCCAAGGATCACTCCTACCAGCCCTCCTATCAAAATCTCTAGGCTGAGAAGGTGCCTTATTGACCTTCTTAGCCTCCTGAACAAAAATATGCAGCTGCTTTGTGAGATCAGCCAACTGCTCCACCACTGGGTCCCTCTCCTGTTTGGGAACCTGCACCATATTCTTCTCCTCCTTCTTCACCCTAACTTCCTCTTCAGCCAAAGCCTCACTGACTTTGCTGACATATTTGGCACACCCCTCCTGATAGGTGTCCACAGCCAATAACTTCAAATTGGCCTCAACAGCCTCTTTCACCTTATCCAAGGCAGGCAACTTCTGGTCCCCATTAGAAAGATTCTTCATCAAGTCCTTCCTTGACAGCTCCTTCAACACATCCATCCTGACATCTCTAGCCAGAGCAGACCAAAAAACATCCTTGGTAGCATTTTCATGTGCCATCTCCTCCACTTCCACCAAGTATTCCACCACAGGATCAAACTGTAGCAGAAACTTTTTGTAACTATGAAAGTTACCAACACACCATAAGATTGCCATTCACTGACAACCTTGTTCAGATCCACCATAGTGAACCTGACACCCCATCTATCTACCATCTCCCTACACAATAACTTCCAATCCTTCTTCTTGTAGCCAGACATGGCCACAATCTCCTTCTCCACTGCCCTATCACCAATGAAGAAAATTATCTGCTTCACAATTTCCAGGTGAGAAGCACCATACACACCAGCAGCAGTTTCATACTTCTCCAGAAACCACTTGACATCCTCCCCATTAAACTTGGTACCATTCCAAGTTTTAATCCTAACACACTCCTTGACCATCACAGCAGGAGGACCATCTCCCCCACTGACAGTCACCACAGGAATAGAGAAACCAGAAGCCATTCCTCCAGACCAAAACACCAAAAAGAGCCAACCAAAGAAAACAGAGATTCCAAAGAACTAGCAAGTTCTACCCCACTTTGGGCGCCAGAAATGTAGACAATCCTATAGTACTAGCTATAGGCCTTGACCAAGGGAGTTGGAGAAAAACCAGAGAGAAAATCCCCTGTCCCTTTAGAAAAAATAGAGTGAGATTTACTTGCTAAATAAGTTGGTTCCTGTTTTCTAATGCCCCTTTTTCAACACACTTGACTGCTTGATGAGCCAAGAAAGTAGTCCCCAGACAGACTACCAGACCAAAGCACTGAAATGTAGACCAATGTCCACACCAGAGAAAGCAAAGATACTTGATGTAGGCTGAAAATCCACACCAGAGACAGCAATAATACTTGATATAGATTGCAAGACTATACCAGAGAACCTGTTTCCAAAGTTGAGTTAAATGAAGAACTAACCTTGCAACCAACACAGCCAATTGTGGCTCAAAACAGTGAAAACTGAGTGAGGAACAAGGATATCACCTCTGGATGGTTGTATGATAATTAAAGTTGCCCCTAACTGTCTTATTCAGTATGTGTCGGTCAGTCGTCTAGAAGAGATAAGAAAAAAAGGGAAGAAATGAGAGGAGGAGAAGGAGAAGAGGATTATAGGTAATAAAAGAAATAAAATTTAATAAAAATATTTAATTTGAAAGAAAGCAACGACGAGTGATTTGAGAGGTGACAACAAAATTGGTTTTATTAATATTAATATTATTTAAGTAAGAGTTTCTGCGCGGCAAACAATATAATTACTATTAGACTTAAGGCAACCTTTAAATTGTTATTTAGAATTTTTAATTAGAATCTAATACTAATAAAAATAATAATAAGCGTAATAAATTTATCTTTAAATTGTTGAGTGTGTAATAAGTGATCAGGCTACAGGGGATTATCCAAGGCCCTTTTATAGGCAATGGGTCCTCTGAAGCGCTACTGTATTTGTAAATACAATGATTAGAATGGAATAAAACAAACATATCAAAAGAGTAAATGAAACATAACAATATAGAGAAAAACATGAAACAAATAATTAAAACCCCAATTAAGAATCCAATTTCCCCGCCATTAATTCCCAAATCAGTAAGTGACAATAGTGAATAACTAAACAAGATTGGAAACATAGGAACTATGAGAAATATAATTCCCAACAGATGGTACATTCTGATTAAAGGATATTTTAAGTGAAACAAAAAATAATTTGACGCAACAAAACAAGCAATTAATCTCAATTTAGTCCAAATTAATTTATTTGTTTTTTCTAACAAAATTAAGGGTCAAAAGAAGCGTCCTTAATTATTGTTTAGTATCATATGAGAGGTATTATTTAATATATAAATTTAAGTAATTAATTTAAATATATTATAAATCAAATTTACACTTGTAATTATAATATATGTTTTTTAATTAATTAAATATAAATTTATAATTATTAAATACATAAAAATGCGCCATTATTTGTAGAATATATTATATTATGCTCAATTTAATTGTATATATAAAAATATATATAACCAATAAATTTAATGTAACACTTGTATAAAATTCTTATATAATTTCATTATGCAATAAAATATTAAGTTATATTCATTAAATACAAGTCTTACCCACTCTTTAAAGTTTTATAATTTATATATCATTTACTGGACTCCTGGAATAGCCTGGCTGACAGTATGTACACACAGACCACTATCTAAGAGCTCATGCACACCAACAAATTTGGCACCTGTACCAGCCAAATTGAATAAAAAACCCTCCAGAAGCGCTCCCCAACCTTCTAAAACAGAGGCGGGCGGGCCGCCCGACGTCGGAGGTGCCGCCTGAAGTGGCCCGGCCACCCTGAAGCCAGAAAACCAATAAAAAAATCTAATCTATTTAGAAAAATTCACTACATCTACTAAAACCCTTAAAACACAAAATTACGCTATAACAACATTGAGACATAAAATATAGAGCTAAATTAGCCTTATCTAATGGTACTAAGCACTTAACCCTAAGACTTAAGGTTAGCCCATAAAACACAAAAAACAAAATCAAACAGCTATCTTTGTAACTGAAGAATGAGGAAATGTCCCCTTAAAACTTAGAATATGAAAAATATTATCAAGACATGAAATATATAAAAAAACCGGGGCCATCCAATGATATTACCCACATACCTGCAGTCCCAATATTCACGGAATAAAACCAGAAAACATCCAATTATTCAACAGATGCCAATTAAGACATGCACAAACAGTGCCAAACAACACAACAAAGGCCCCTGCCAATTTTGGAAGACCACACTGTAGCTTCTAACATATCTAGTTCTTTGAGCTCATGAATTTCAAAAGTCTGCACAAGAACATTAGCTATTAAGACACCTTTTGGTTTATAAATACTACAACCAGGAAAAAAATTGTAATAATTATTGCAATCTGTCATATTATTTACATAAGATCGTGCATAGAAATGTGGCTTCTTCCCATTTGTATCCATTCCAAGAGAGTTTTCAAGTTTCATTCCAGTAGAAATGTATTTTGCCCACCTATTGTTAGAGTTCTTCCCTGGCCATTTTTTTTCAACTTGTTACTCATTGATGGTTTGATACTATGAGAATTCAAATTTGATTTAAAATAGAAAAAAGGTAAAAATTAGTAAATAGTAACAGAATTTCAATTATCAGTCAATGATAACTTTAACAGTATCATATCTTCAATATTAGAAATATAAAATTAGCATATCTACATATTAGTAAATTTATATATTTTTTCTTTATTTCAAATATTAAGAAAGTTTTTCAAAGGTATACTTTATTAAATTATACATATAAAGAGTATAGCTTTATCCTGTATGTGTTCAGAAAGTACAAGATTTGGCTCTACAATTAATATTAATAATATAATGAAAGTATAACTCCAATACACTAGTAATATTAAAAAATTTACAGAATTATCATATCCACATATATAAAATGAAAAATCTTACTCTGACCAATATGTTGACTTAGAAAGTCATACTTCAATAAATTATTAATTTTTAAATTGTAGCATTGTCCTGTATGCTTTCAGAAAGTACGAGACTTTGAAACAACTCAAAAATCAATAAATTAAAGTTAAAGTACAAACAATCTAATTATTATTATGAAAAGCAAAACATTATCCTGTATGCTTTCAGCAAGTACGAGATAATGTTTTAATTTTCATATTAATAATATAATAGTTGAGATAGTATTAAAGAAATATAGAAAAATAATAAGCAAAACATGAACTTACGTGTCTATAGAATCTTCTTTCATTTGTAGCTGATTGATCAAAATTAATTATAAAGTTTACTTTATAATCACTGTTTTAAAAAATAAACAGTTAGATAAATAAATTGAACATTTCTGATAAGGAATAAAGAAAAGTAAATTGACAAAAAAATAAAAAAACTTTAAGTTAACTGAAAAAGAATTTTTTGATAATGATTTGAAAGGGTACAGTTAAAGATACCTTAAAAATAAATTCAGAATTAGAATCATTAGATTTACTTGTCAAAAGTGTAAAAAAGAGTAACAAACCAAAATGATATGAAATGCAATAGCAAGAAAAATTTGCTTACTGGTAATCCAATAAGGTCAAGAAGATAGTACCTATAATTCAAAATGATAAAGCAAAAATATGATCGATAACTTTTGAAAAAGGTAAGTGAGACAGAGAAAGGAACAATAAATTTGGTGGCAAACAGATGTGGATATCATGAATTTTCACTGATCTCTTTTTCAAAAAAATGCAGCTCTCCCAGTCATATGATAAACTTCATCTAAATTCCAAGAATAATGTTGCCAAGGCACTGTACACAGCATGATCATTTTTTGCTATGCATATACTAATTCCAGCTAGAATTTACTTGGCTGCATGTTGTACAGATGAAGGCTTGTGGAACACTGAATTTCACATCTAAAAGAAATTGATGCCACATAATTCTAGCTACCGTGTTTCAAGTAGCTAGAAAACATACACTCATCACATTTAAATTTACATTGCATCAAAATTATTTCCTTTTTGAATTTTTTTAAAGGGAACTATAATGTGCACCACCTATTTCTAAAATATGAACCTCCACACCATATTAAATTGGTAGATTTTTAATTGTGCAGTTTTTTTGCCTTGACTTTTTTCCTGATCTTACTTGGCTTGAAATATCAAAACATGGCCAATGTTGCTGAAAGCAAAATTTGATTTTGTTTTGATGTGTAACATTGGAAGGCCATTTCTAACCAGCTGAAGAGCATTGTATATCTTATTTGAACACATTTTTTATTCATTTATGTATTTTAATTAGAAAATTTACTTTTTATTGCAGCCAGATTACTACTGGATGCTTTTTGGAAACCTTAATTTATGACCCAAGCCTTTGAAATTGGCTTGGGTCCCTTACATTTCAATTTATTACTTCCAGCCAGGTTTCCCCTGGCTGGAAGCATTGCTTTCAGGCAACCAATGTCGCTAAAAGCGACATTGGTTGCTTGCTTTTACATTTGCTACCCTCCCAGCCAATTTACTAGGCTTGGAGGTGGCCAAATCTGTATGCAACGTGCGTTGCACACTTGCTTCCATATTTCATGCAGCTGACTTGAAATCAGCTGCATGAGATATGGGAAGCACATGCAATGCACGTTGCATGCAGCATCAATGCACCCTGCATGTGCTGCATGCAGTGCATTTCACAGCTAGTTTTTTTCTGGCTGTGCAATGCACACAGAGAAACCAAAGTCCCTGCAAGGGACTTTGGTTTCTAAAATGAAAGTGATTTTCCCCACCAGGTGCAATCTGGTGGGGAAGTGAGAGACGAGTTATACTGAAGTTGTTTGAAAGCAACTTTGGTCATAAAAACATTAAAAATCATAAAAAAACGTGAAAGGTAGAAAAAAACCAATAAAAAAATTAAAACATGAGTGTAAGAGAAAAATAAGTGCTAGTGATACCAAAAACCCAAGCCAATTTCACTTGGCTTGGTTATTTAATAATAATTCTTGTAATACATTAAGTTTAAAATTCAAACACCATGAAATATATGAAACTTTTTTATATGAATATCATAAATTTAATTTAACCCTTTCTCATAGTTATATTTATAATTTTGTTTTTTAATTTTTGACTTTTAAGTTGACTTTTTTGGAAATCCAAAATCAAATTTCAACTAAATTTTTTATTAAGGTAAAATAAATTATAAATTTGACATTTTGTAATTAAATAATGAAAAAATATTTAAATTTATTTAAAAAATATTTTTTTTAGAGGAATACCAATATTTTAAGGCTAGAAATACTGTGCAAATTGTAAGTAAAAAAAATTATATTTTTTTTGTGAGGGGTTATTACTATTTTTGTAAATATTTTTCAAAAACATTCATTAAATACTGAATTAATTTATTTTGTAACTCAAATTTTTTGTAAAATAGTTAAAATTGAAATAATAATATTGTTATATTTGATATAAAATTTGAAGTGGTAATATTAATGTCTCTTTAAGTAAATTTGAAAATCATTAAAAAAGACCATGTTGATTAGTAATTCATTTTTGATATTCAATGGTTATATGTATATGTTATATATATTTCTTGAGTGTTATTTTTATATACACTCAATAAAATTTTTAATATACAATGCCATTTAATCATTAATTATTGGTCAACTTAGTTATAACAACTTCATATTTAATACCAGCCACTAGTATTTAGTTTTTGATTTAAAACTCAAATATAATATGAGAGTATCCTTATTCTGTCTCAGTGTAATTAACAACAATAACAGACCATAAATGAGTGGGTAATTAATTACAATAAATAGTTGAAGAATAACCTATAAGAAATGATAATTTTATCAAAAAGAGTACATTAAAAAAATATACTTTTGAATTTTTTTTGATATAATTTGGGTAGTTAAATGAAAATTTAAATTATCAGACATCAAAATGGATAAAATCTAAAAGTAGTGTTTATATAATAAGCCTCATATAAAAAAAGGATAAAAAATCTACTAAGTAACTAAATTACTAAATATAAAGGTATTATTAATATTATTGAAAAACTTCTTTTACAATTATAATGAAATCTAAATGTGAAATTAATGGTGGGATAATAGTAAGACTATTTTGAAACACTTTAATTTATACATACTTTCTGCTATGTTCAGATAAAAAAATTGGTAAAATTTTATAATAACATCTAGTTTATAGTGATGCAATTTTATTTAGATCAAGAATAAATTTTTCTGAAGAAAAACTAATTAAATTGAGATATGGCCATCTCCTTTCAAGAGATAGAATAATAATAAAAATTTAAATAAATTATAATAAGTATTCTTAATCACCATTTTTGAAAAGTCTCTAGAAAAATTCATTATAATATATCATTCATTTATTACATCATATGGAGCTTCAACTTGAAGTAGTGATGGAAATCTTTGAACTTATGTTCTGAAAAACAAAAAAGTTAAAAAATATATAGTTATAATAATGAAAAAGCCAAAAATAAAAATACTATTATAAATTAATAAAATAAAACTACATATTTTTTATTCTGCTCTCATGATGCAAGGGTACTATGTATGAATTTACACATGTTAGATATAAACCTGCTTTAAGGCTAGTTTGCAGGTAGAGCTATAAAGTTTCTTTAAATTCTAAATATAACTTTTGCATTTTACTAATTATTTTTTTCTTGTTTTCTTTCCAAAGTTGTTAGAGTTGCTTACTTAATACTGCTATCTTGATTGTAAGATATATAAATTTTTTTGAATACATGATTTATTGTTTCAAAAATTATATTATAAAGTTAAATAATTTATTTCATTTTCTAAAGCTTCATTTTAAAAGACACTACTCCATTTTCTATTACTTAACAAATATATAAAATGTGATAGCAAAATTTTTAGAATTTTCTTTTTGAGAGGGTCAAACTATATTGTGAAGATTTTTATCTAGAAATTCTTGTACTCTAAAACCAAATAATTTTCTCCCTTAAGTAAGCCTTTTCAAAAATATGAAAATATAAACAAGAATATTAACTTATCTTATTTTTATTTTCTGTACTGAAATTTTTAGTTCAATCCCTTTTTTATATGACATTAGTATAAAACCATGGTTAAATGCGACTATATAATTAATTTTTATTATATATACATATATATATATGAAATATTTAGAAGGTCATCCTTTTTTATTTACTTGAATAAATTTCTCAATTATAATGCCCAAGACTTATTAATGTTTCCCAAACTCAATAACAAATTTCTCATATGAAATATTAGCTTCTAATATAAGCAGTTTATCTATAGCTAATATTCAACATGAGATTTTCTTTTTAGATTCAGCTAAAATTAAACAAACAGAGAAATCATGCATATGTGTATAAATGGTAACCATATGTTACTTTGAGGATTGTGAAATTCACTCATCAGAATGGTTTAAATATTAAAATAAATTGAGTTCATTGTTTTCTTGTATGTGAAACTAATAAGGAAATTATTCTAAAAATCTATTTTAATGTGTATCATGCTTAAAAAGTTGGAAATATGATTTTTGAAAATTGTGAGCTTCTTATATGAGATACCAACTTTAGTTTACATTGTTTCAAGTAGAATAGAATTTTAGTATTAGAAATTGAAAGCAATGTACCATTATCTGATTTCAATTGTTTTCAACTTAAAGAATGATTACAAAACATTAAACATTATTTAAATCAAAAAGGTTTAAAGGATATTTAGAACTTTACGAAATCTCAACATTTATTAATCTTTGATTTGAAAACCAACTATGATGTACACTCACTAGAAATAAGAAATCCCAATTTTAACATAATTTATCAATCCAAAAACAATGAGTCAATTAACATAAAAATATATATTATTTCAAAACCAAATCTCTAGATTTAAAATACAATGTTTTAATGAAAAATTGATACAAAACTTTAATGCAATGAGCTCTCTTAAAAAATTCAAAAATAGAATATCAAAACAAGTGATTCCTGCAAAAAAAACTACTAACTATTGTAGATAAAGCATAAAAATAAGTCATATTTTTAAAAAAATGATCTAACAATATTTATTTTTGTTAAAAAAATCAAAAACATTGTTAAGCTTGTTTGTTATAATAATGTTAAAATCCACTAAACATTATCTAAAGGTGGTAAAATATTTCAAAAATATGCTGAATTTTGTGAGCCAAAAATCAACAATTTTGTATCATTTCCTGTTGTGCTATGACTCTATTCCACCCTGTTTATCTGATTGTCCCAGTATTACTTTGCTATGATCACCAGTTTTGAAGTTAAAATTTACAAATGTTCATTATATTTGATAAATGAAAAATAACTCAAACTTTTATAACTACAAAATAAGATTTTGAAACTCCTTCTTTCAATAAATGATTGAAAAAATTTTCAGTTTATTTGAGTAATGATTTTAAGAATAACAAAAAATTTGAAATTCACAAGGACGTATTTCCAGGGATTATAATTATTTACTTGTGTAATGCATAAGCTACTTATCAATGATGTAAAACATCAGAAAAGTAAGTTATATTTATAAATCTACAGATTATACTGTGTCTGGTATATATATCTTCAATAAATCTTTTAAAATTATCTTAACTTACATAACACACAATAGAAAATCATTATATTAAAAAAGGAAAAAATTCTATGATAATATCATAAAAAATAATAACCATGGATTGAATTTCCATAAAAATGGTTAATAAAATTTTAAGAGAACCTAAAACAGCATTCTTTCATTAATATATATCCTTTTTTTTCTTTTTAATTTATTCCAAACAAATTTTTTAAAAGTTGAATCTATATATCTAATGCCAAAACCACTATAAAGTTCCCTCTTAGGCTTTTTAAGCAATTATATATATATATATTATTTATCAAAAATTGAAATAAAAAATAAAAAAATAATTTTTTTTACCTTTAATTATTTAAATATAGAGTATTTTCGGAATGCATTGTGGTTACTTGTGAAGGTTAGAAGATTTGAAGTTGGATTTATGAGTTTTTAGAAGGGCAAATATTGTAAAATTCTTTCATAAATATTTATTTCATAGTTTCAAATGTTGAAATCTACAAACTAATGGGATTTAAAGTTATGTTGAGATTTAAAATCTGTTTTCTGCTCAATTAAAATAAAATAAAATGATGATATCAAAATTGAAATTAATTTTAAACTTTTGATATGCTCTATCTTCAATTTTATTGATAGTGCATCAAAAATATAATAATATTTTTTTCCTACATCACTTTTTACATAAAAGATAGTTTTATCATTTTATGCATTAAAGATTGCTTATATAAAATTAACATCTATGTCAACTGTTTATGACTATTAATCTATATAATAAATTTATTTAGAAGAAAAAATAACATCAGTATATACTGACTTTGAAATTATTTAATTTAAAATAGTTTACAGGTTGATAATGAAGGGTGATTTCATTTTTGAATATGAATCATAGAAGTCTTATTTTGCCAATTTTAATTCTTTTTGAGCTCAAATGTATCCACTACAATTTATGTAAGAAGAATAAGTATTTTTATTAAAATTTACATGAGAAATTATGCCTATTATTCAAAATCAAACTTGCTCTAATGGTGTTTTTCAATCATTATTTCTATTCATATCAATAAAAAACATTTCAATTGACTGAACTTTTAGTTTTTGATATCCCAAAGGTTTATATCTCAGGTGTACTATTCAGAAAATTATTAAAAATATAATTTTTGAAATAGATGATATACTTGAAAGTGAGGGGGCATTAAATTTTTAAAAATAAATTCTTAATTTAAGGATGGATAGTATTTTTTCTATTTTCAAAAATGAACAATTTTTTGTTTCAAGAAATCCAGAAAAAAAATTTTGTTGTAAGCATACTATATTAGATAGAACTAAAATAAAAATAATATTACTTTTATTTTAGTTCTTTACTATAAATCTGACTCTGATTTGGAAGATGCTTTAGCTTATATGTGTTTTCTTTCCAAAAAGTGTTACATCATCACCAGGGGGCCAAATCTTTATCATGATCCTCAATATGATCTTGCCTCCATTCTCAACATTCCTCATTTAAACTTCACCCAACTTTTTAGAACTTCTCCTGATTCTTTCTTCAAACTTATCAACTCATCTCCAATCATCCTATCTTTCATAACAATTCCCATAACAAACAGCATAATCCTGCTATCCAAATTGCTGTTGCACTATGTTGCTTTGGCTCAAATGGAAATGGTGCTGCTGTAAGACGTTTGGATAATCTCTTTAAAATAGGATATGGTACCGTGATATTATACACCAAGCACTGTATGATTGCTATCCTTTCCCTCAAGTCTCAAAAATTTGCTTGGCCAACTCCAGAACAGTGACTTGAATTCTCTCAAGTAATGCAAGCTGAAAGTTTCCCTGGCTGTGTAGGATTTGTTGATGGCACAACTATACCTTTGAGTCAAAAGCCTGCTCATGATTGCAACCATTATTTTGATCACAAAAAAATGTGTCTTCAAAATCTTCTCCAATTTCTCATCCTTCATAAACTAACTTTTTATCTTCTTTCTAGATACACTATTGCCGTTCAACTTGTATGTGATGTCAATAAAAAATTTATTGCTTTTCATAGTGGCTGCCCTGGCTCATGTCATGACTCTTCCTTCTTCCAAAGAATGAGGATTTCTCAATTGCCTGACTCATACTTTGACGAATCTCAGTACCTCCTTGCAGACTCAGCATATGGAAGTTGAAAGTACATTATACCTGCTTTCTGTGGTGCAAGTTTAGAAAGTGACCCCAGAACTTCCTTTAATTATCACCTTTCCCAATCAAGAGTACAAATTGAATATGCTATAGGTATTTTAAAGGGACAATTTTCTAGTCTTTGGGAGCTCATAATCAAATTTCAAAAAAAATTGGAGATCAAAACTGCAAATCATTGGATCATGACATGTGTTATACTCCACAATATCCTAGCTGATTTAAAGGATGAGTAGAATGATCTTTATGAAGAAGAGGATCATGAACCAGCACTGGCTCTCTCCTCCCTTGAATCACAAAACATTCATTCAACTGGCATACACTCTGCCATCATGCCTATTACTCTCCAACATTTCTCTTCACCACCCTTTTAAATTATTTTTTTGTACTCTCCAAATGTCCTCTTTGTGTACTTTATTCACTTGGATTGGTATTTTGGTTTGTTGCATATGTACTTCCCCTCTTCCAAATCTTGTAGCCTATCATCCCTCCTTAAAGAGAGCTTGTATTTCTTCTTTTCAAAGCTTAGAGTCTCTTAGCAATTTCCACTTGTTCTAGAGTGATAATAAAGATTAATATAAAGTAGAAGAAAAGCAGGGTAAAGTAATAAGAGGTATGGTATCACTTAACAGAATCACGTTTCTCTAAAAATTGTTCCATAGATGAAAAAGGGGTTTGTGATGAAGTATCACTTTTTTGTATTCTTTGGGAGTGGAAATTTAGACTACTTGAAGCCCTAAGCTTCTTGTTCAAGGTCATATTTTCCTCCTCATCATTGTCACTACCTTCAGACTCAGTTGATTGAGGATCCTGGGTTTGTTTGTCAGCCTTTTAAGAAATAAGAAAAAGATAAGTAAATAAAAAAATAGAATTGATAAGATAAAAGAAAAAAGAAACAGACCTGAGTCAGATTTGGTTGGGCTAAATCACCAATAGGATCTACAGAAAAGCTATCTAGATTAGTCTCATTCAAATGAGGGGAGTCTTGAGTGGAGGAAGAGGATGGGAAAAGATTTGCTTCAACATCATGTTCAGAGATAGGATCTTCTCCATCCAACATGTTTACAGGATTATCATCGGCTCTCTCTCCAAAAATTGCATCCATCTCTTTAAAGTAAGGACATAAATAATCAATTTTATTGTCTATGGATTTGATACCCTTAGTTATATCAATGTTGGTAACCCCAAAACCAGTGGAAGATGAAAGAGCCTTTGCCTTCTTGTATTTGGCTTGGTAATGCTTGAAGCGTTCAGACATCTGTTTAGGTAAAAGATCAATCCTTCCCTTAGTCTTATTCCGTAATTCATTTGCCATTAAAAGATAGCCATTAACTTTTGATGCTGAGGGCCATCCTACTTTAGTTGCATAATCAGTACCAAAACAAGAATCATAGTTAGATTTGGTTTTCAGCCAGTTGATAAAATAGAGATGATCATCTTTTTTTAATTGAACAGTCTTAGATTTCTCGGCTGAGCAGGGGAAGGAGGGAGTAGTGGGATTTGAAGAAAAACTGGGTGATGGCTGCCTTTGAGAAAATCTAGGACAACTAGGCATGTTAAAATATAAATGAAGATGAAAAGGAGCAGAAACAAGCATATGATATAGCAAGATGAAAAGGAGCAGAAACAAGCAGATGAGATGGTGAGGGGTTCTGAGCGGATAGAATGAACAGGATGGGATGAAGATGGGAGTGCACAGAAAGGTAGAAGGCATATCCAGAGAGTAGTCCAAGGTGTGGTTATGAAAAATTAAGTAAAAAAATGTCGGATAAGAGGTGAACATTGACACGTAAAGTGTCTAATAACCCAATTATTAGCAAAAATAATTGCGGAAGATAATTGGGGTATGCAGATTATTTTCCACAATTAATTTAATTGTGGATCGGTCAACATTGATACCCCCTAATAAAAGGACTACTCTTGGATGCTAAATTAATAAGCTTAGTTAATTAGATTCGGAAGAGTCAATATTTAATAGGGGGTATCAAAGTTAGAAGTTTGTAATTGTTTAAAAGGTATTTCACAACACAAAAAGAAAGCCACAAAAATGACATTAATTCACAGTAAAAAGGTGTTTTTGGGGAACAATATGGCATATTTTAAAAAATAATCATGGTTGATTTTGTGGAAAAAAGAGGTATTTTGAAATGGAAGATTTCTAACTTTGATACCACCTAATAAGTACACAGTATGTTACAATTCATTTTAACACTCTCCCATGATCAATGCTGCAAATCAGAAAGATCCAAAGACAAACAAAATTCCTCATGCTTTTGACAGGATAGTGATTTTGTTAACAAATCAGGCAACATAGAAGTGGTAGAGCTGTAGACCAAGGTTAGTAGTTTGGAATTGACAAACTCACAAAGCCAATGAAGATGCATATAGACGTGCCTTATGCAATGTTGATATAGAGGATTGTTGCCTAGAGCAATTGTGCCTTGATTGTCATTGTACATGATTGGTAAATTATGAGAAATGCAAAGACCAGCAAACAGTTGAGTAAACCAGGCAAGATCCTGGCAATTTTTGGAAATAGAATGACACTCTGCTTCAGTTGTGGAAAGTGCAACCACTTGTTGCTTACTGTATCTCCACCAAAGCAGTCCATTGTGAAAAACCAACGCGCCTGAGGTAGATTTACAACCCACTGATGATGTCAGCCAGGCTATACCAGGAGCCCAGTAAATGATATGTTAATTTATTGAACCTGAAAGAGGGCATAAGAATTGTATTTTATTTATATAAATTGATATTTTATTGCATAATAAAATTATATAAGTATATTATTAAATTTAAGTATAATATTAATTTTATTGTTATATAAATTTTTATACATTTAAATTAAGCATAATATATTTTATATTCTACAAATAATGGTGCATTTTTATGTATTTAATAATTATAAATTAATAATTAATTAATTACAAACATATATTATAATTATATATGTAAAATTGACTTACAATGTAATTAAATTAATTATTTAAATTTATTTATTAAATAAAACTTCATATATTATTAAACAATAATATTGGACGCTTCTTTTGACCCTCAATTGTGTCAGAAAAATATTATCAAATAAATTATAATACTTATTTAATAACATAGTATTAATATCCCCACTTTAAATTACAAATATCATTAAATTAATTATATGTTTCACTTAAACTAATTATTGAATTAATTACATAGTTAAAACAATTAATTAAAATTGATTTAAACTGAATTGAATTTATTACATGAATTTTGGCGTGAAAATAATTTTATTTGTTTTACTTAAATCCTTTACATGTCACTATAATGTCTGTTTTGAATCATTTTACTTATTGTTCTCATGTTTCAGACTTACTTGGTTAATAATTATTTTAATTAAGTGTTTTGGGAAGTTATGGTGGGAAGATGGTTAATTACTCACGGGTTTTAGTTAATTGTTTCATATTTTTCTCTTAATAGTCATGTTTCATTTCTACTCTGTTATATTTTGTTTTAGCTTATTTCTATTTTGTATTTATTGATTATGTGGCACTTCAGGGGTCCCTTGGTCTATAAAAGGGCCTTGGGTAATCCCCTTTAATGCATCACTTATTATATACACTCAACTCAATACAACTTTAATTATATTACATTTATTTTATTTTTTATTAGCCTTATAAAATCTAAAATTAAAATTAAATAAATATTTTACCGTTGCAATAGGTCTAATAATAATATTGGTGTTTGCCGCGCATTAAGAATTAAAACCTTACTTAAATTCAATATATTATATTTTAATATAACCCTCACTTTTCTGTCAAGTCCAAGAAATCCTTGTTGCTTTGTTTCTCTTAAAAATACTCTCAAATTCTCTTATTACTTTCCTTCCTTCCCTATCTCCTCCTCTTCCTCTTAATCCTTCATTGTTTTTCTCCTTCTTCTAGACAACCGGACGATAAGTGGAAGCCTTTCCAAACAACAACCATGATATACCACCTTACGACAAATGACATAGCGCACGGACCACCCAGCCAAAAAGAAACTTTTGCCGCGACCGTGTTTCGAACTTGGGTTCAATCATTTAGGTTTATATTAAATTAAATCATATATTATTTTGAAGTGATTTTACAATCACTATAGTAATTTAACCTTTGCACCTCTCACTCATATTATTATATTTTTACTGCAATAACAGTGTTTGTGGCTTAATTGGTGATTCACTGAGTGTAAGTGTTCATTATTTTTTAATTTTTTTTTCCTAGTTGACCATAATAGAGTAAAACTCTTAGTCCTAGAAGACAATTAATATTTATTAAATTATTAAATTAATTTTTTTATTATTTTTTGTTTATTTCACCAAACACCTCTGAAAGAAGTAAAACCTCTAATAAATCAGGAAAATCAACTCAAAGGTATAAATATAAAAAAGATACCTCTAACCCAACAAGTAAACAATCTGTCCAGTCACATCAAAGAACTGAAGGCAGAAAGCATGAAGTACAAGGAAAGAGTAGACACACTCTGGCAGCAGATGCAGGAATTGTTAAATCTTAAACAGGCTCAAACTCCTCATTTCCCAGCCTCTCAGCCTCAGCCTCAACCTCAGCCCAATCAGGTACCCAGCTCCTTCACGCAAAATCAAAGCACTCTGCAAGTGGAACAGTGGAAATGGGATTACTTGATGAGCCATTACCAAAAGAATGTTCAGCAACCAGCTCAACACCCTGGCCCATCCAGGA
This sequence comes from Hemileia vastatrix, assembly GCA_030280995.1. Lineage (NCBI taxonomy): Eukaryota > Fungi > Basidiomycota > Pucciniomycetes > Pucciniales > Zaghouaniaceae > Hemileia > Hemileia vastatrix. The sequence goes on from JASXTE010000015.1 coordinate 9,029,109, forward strand.
CACCAACCTACCATCCATCTCCTCTGCCCCATCCTTGTCAGGGAGGCAGAAGAAAGAAGGCACAGGGGAAGTTTCCTCCCTTACCATGGTGAGTAATTTGTTTGATAAACATGTTGGTATGTATAATAACAAAGCTTTATCAGGTAATATTGTGGATTCTGGTGAAAGAACAGTTAAACCCTTAAAGAGACAACTTCCTTTAATGAGTAGCCCCAATTATGTAATTAGCAAATTATCATTTGATGAACCTTTACATTTGACTTCTACTTCTTTAATTAATCCTTCTCTTTCAATTAAGAATGATTCTGGTTCCCCTGAAGTCTATACCTTAATTGAGAAAACTTCTGAAGAAATATTGAAAGATACCCTTGATTTTAATTTTGTAAAAGACAAACATTTGAGAGATGTGTTAATCCATGAGAGTGATAGATTAAATAATTTGCACTTGCATTGTAAAGTAAGTTCTTCTGTACAAGATATGGCTTATTTTAAAATCAAAGAAACCTTGAATATTGTTCTTAGCCAACAAAAACAAATAAGAAGTGACCATAGAGCTATCTCAGATAAGAATATCAATCTACATAAACCCTTGAGTGAATTGAAACCCCTTATTGAGTAAAACTATTCATTAAAAAGTGAAATAAAATCTCTAAAAAATGATTTTAAAAAGCTAAAAAATGATATCCATGCACTGAGTGCCAAACACACAGTTTCTGAGGACAGAAATGTTCTATCTCTTGCAAAAGTAAATGACCAGATGTCTGGAATTTCAAGGATAAGAAACTATGTGTCTGACCTGCAGGAAAAATTTTCAACCTTAACCATCAATAATTATGGTATAAATGAGAATGCTGCCCATAAGCTGCATAAAAATAAAGAGAAAGAACCTGAGCAGAGTTCCTCCTTTCTTCCTCATATTCCAGCCATTAAACAAACTGACAATGAGTCTGTAAAATCTTTTGCTACTAGCGAAAAATCTTGTGATGGTCATGTACCAGCTGTTTCTGTAAATAATGAAATTTCTGAACACCTGGCTAAACTTCAGGAATTATTAATAATGAATAATTCAAACCAAAAAATGGACCATCCCAGTAGTCAGAAAAATTGGCCTAATTGGACCAATATCCTACCTTTGATGGTGATTCTTCTTCTGATTGGCAACACTTTATCCAAAGAATTGATAATTTAAAGAGATCGTATAAACTACCTGATGAAGAAATTGTTTCTAAGCTAATTTCTTTATTTTCCAATATAGCCTTGATGTGGTATGAATCTGTTCTTTTAGATAACAATCATTATACATGGAATGATTGGAAATCCTTGATTGAGAATCAGTTTGGTGGTTCAAAATTCAGGTTGGCTCAGCAAAGACTGTATGAGAATACTAGATATGTATCCTCCTCTGTTGAAAAACCCATTGTTTTTCTTATGAAAGTAATAAAAATCCTGAGAGCAATTGATCCAAAGATGGATTATGATATTTGGAGAGATAAAATCTTGTATAAATTACCAAATTCTCTTAGAGATTTAATTGAACTAGAACTGAGCATGATAGGGAAAATTCTTCTTTCATTAATATCTGTAATGAGGTACTAATCAACCATAGATATCAACCAAAGAATTACCTTGGTAAATCTTATCATGATCAAAATAAACCCTCTACAAAGCCCCCAGAAAAATCTGGTAAACCCTCTGCCCCAGTTGCACCTAAAAAATATGCAACAAATACTTTTTATAAATGTAACAAACCATGGCAAAAGGGTCATGTTTGTGACAAGAAAATTCATCTTGTTGAACAAAATGAAGACACTGATGAATCTGAAATTGATGTCAATAATTCTTCTAGTGACTGTGAAAGTAATATCTCCTATGACAATGACTCTGTTTAAGATGTTTTAATGTTGGAACAGAATGTCCATTATTTAGATAATATATCTGAAGAATGTGTATTGGATTTATCTTCAGTGGAAAATTCTGAAATAATTAAAGATATTTCTAACAATTCTATAGCCATATCCCCTTTGAAAGCACCTGTTATCATTAATGGTAAAAATGTTGATGTAGTTCTTGACTCTGGTGCTGGAGGAAGTGTATTTTCTGAAAGAGCTTTAGCTTCAGTAGATAAGGATTATTTGAGTAAATTATTACTTATAACTTCTGAAAAATGGAGAGGGTATGGTTCTACCTTAATTCCTATTTGCAAATACAAAACCTCTGTACTCTTCAAATATAATGGTGGTTTTGTCAGAGCTATTTGTGAATTTTTTGTCATGAAAAATGATAATTTAAGCAATTGTTTTATTATGGGTAATGATATTTTAACCATGTTTGGTGTGAAATTGGACCCAGCAAATAATTGCTTCACCTTGGGATTGAATGGCAAAAGGAAATTCAAAATTTCCTCCTCTAGAAAACCTTCTGGGAATCTGTTAGAGTCTTGTAACTCACTGATCCAGTGTAAAGGTAGAACAACAATTGAAATGAATGATTTATTAAATGAAATAAATACTGCTTCTTTTGGTTATCAGTTAACTAGTGAACAAAAGGATTCTATTATTGCCTCAATTACCTCTTTCCCTATGGGTTTTGCTCATGGTTCTCATGTCTTAGGAAGTGTTCAGGAAGAAATTAAAATTACCTTATCCTGTAACTTGAGTGATATTCCTCCTAGTCTTAAGAAATAACCATATCCTGATTCTCCAACAAAAAGAAAGGATATTGAAGATAATATTGCCACATTATTAAAAATGAATATCATTGAGAAAGTGGATTTCACCCCCAAATATTGTGTCATCTCCCCAGTCTTAATTTCTTATGAAAGAGATAAGGCTAGATTATGTGGTGATTACAGAGCATTAAACACTTATACTGCTGATGATATTTATCCTTTACCCAGAATTAATTCAATACATGCTACCTTGCAAGGTGCAAAATTTATTAGTTGTCTGGATGGAAATAAAGGGTATCATCAAGTTCCTGCGGAGAAAAATTCTCAAACATTTTTGCTTATTGCTACTCATATGGGAATATATAAGTATGTTAGAATGCCATTTGGCACTAAAAATGCCCTTTCAGTTTTTCAAAAAGTCATGGATAACACTTTCCATCAGGAAATAATTGAGGGATGGCTCATGGTGTATATTGATGATATCATAGTTTTTTCTAAAACTTTTGATGAACATATGATTAATTTAAATAGGGTTTTCCAAAAAATGGATGAAATAAATATGACCTTGTCCTTGAAAAAGTGTAAATTTGGTTTTCAATCTTTGAAAGTCCTTGGCCATGTTGTGTCAGGCCTACAAATTTGTGTAGACCCCAACAAAGTTTCTGAAATTCAAAATGTGAAGGCATCAACTTCTGTAAGAGAAATTCAAAGTTTTTTGGGTATGTGTGGCTATTATAGACAATATATTAAAAATTATCAGGTCATAGCCTTACCTCTTACCAAACTAACTAGGAAAGATGTTGCATTCATCTGGAATATTGACTGTCAAAAATCTTTTGATACATTAAAATGTTGCTTAATGACAGCCCCTATCTTAGCTCTTCCAGATTTTAACAAACCATTTGTCCTGTATACAGATGCTAGCTTTGTTGGTCTGGGTGCTGCCCTTCACCAGAAACAAATTATTAATGAAAAATCCTCAGAGGTTGTAATTTTTTATATTTCAAGAACCTTGAGAAATAGTGAATTGAAATATGGTGCCACTCAATTAGATTGCTTAGCAGTTGTTTGGGCTCTGGAGAAGCTTCATTACTATCTAGATGACCAAAGGTTTGAATTGGTAACTCACTGTAGTGCTGTGAAGTCCCTCTTAAACCTGAAAACACCTAATAGACATATGTTCAGGTGGCAACTTGCTGTTCAAGAATACAGAGGACGGATGACAATTATCCATAGGGCTGGAAATGTTCACTCCAATGTTGATATGCTGTCCAGATTGCCTCTGCTAAATAATGACTCCAATCCTGCTTATGTACCTGAAGATGATACTGTTCATATCCATGGTATATTTATAGTTGATATGGAAGAAGAGTTATTGCAATCAATTTTGGATTCATTTGATAAGGATTCTGATTTAAATAAATTAGTTACTATCTTGAATGATCCTAAAAATGCTTCTATTCAGGCATTGATTAAAACTCTTCCTGCTAAATATCAGAATGCTTTACTTAAGGGAAAGTTTTCTCTTGAAGATGGATATATTTATTATAGAAGAAAGCTTACTAATGTAATTGTAATTTCTCCTTCTATGAAAGAAATTATCCTCAAACTTTGTCATGATGACATATTAGCTGGTCATTTTGATCTTGAAAAAGCATTGATTAGAATCAAAAACACTGCATGGTGGGCTAATATGTCTGAAGACACAAAATTATATGTTGAATCTTGTGATTCCTGCCAAAAATCTAAAGAGTTGACAGGTAAAAGAGCAGGGTTATTACAACATATTGAAGCACCTGATGCTCCTTGGCAAATAATTGACATGGATTTTGTCACTGGTCTTCTTGTTTCAGGTAAAGACAGCTATAATTCTTGTTGGGTATTAGTAGATAGATCCACAAAAATGTGCAAATTTATACCAACCCACAAAGATGTATCCACAAAAGAATTAGCTTTCTTATAGTTATCTTACATGTTTAATATTATTGGTTTTCCAAGAGACATTATCTCTGATAGAGATCCAAAATTTACTTCTGAGTTTTGGACCTCTTTGATGGATATTTGTGGCTGTGAGTTAAAGTTGTCTACAGCTCACCATCCTCAGACTGATGGTCTAGCTGAAAGAATGATTCAAACTCTGGAAGATATGATTAGAAGGTATTGTGCCTTTGGTTTAGATTATAAAGACAATGACATATTTACTCATGACTGGGTCACTCTATTTCCTGGTCTTGAATTTGCATATAATAGCACTGTTCATTCTGTCACTGAGAAAAAGCCTTTTGAGCTTCGGTTAGGTTATGTCCCAAATACTCCTTCTCAGACTCTCAATAATAAATTACCAAAGTTGGAACTACACCTTGGTGTAAAATCTTTTATGCAAATGCAACAGCTATGCAGAAAACATGCTGAAAGCTGTATTGAAAAAGCATTTGAATATGAAAAGAAAAGATGGGATAAATCCCATAAGGAATACACATTTACAAGGGTGATGAAGTGTTGATATCTACTGTCCATTTCAATTTACAAGGTAACAACAAATTAAAAGATCCTTTTGTAGGACCATTTGTTGTTAAAAGAATGGTTGAAGATAATGCAGTAGAAGTTGTATTGTATTCTCCATATGATAGAAAACATCCTGTTTTTCCCATTTCTTTGATTAAGCCTTATACTTCCAACAGTGACTTATTTCCCAAAATAAAGAGAAGACCTAAGAAAAACCCTCAGGAAGTCACAGAAACTGCAGAAATTGATAAAATTCTCAATGATAGAGTTATCACTTCTGAAAGAGGTACTGAATATTTATTGAGATATAAGAACAAATCATCTGGACATGATGCATGGATACCTGGCAAGGAGATTTCAAATCTTCCTACTCTGTTGAAAAAGTACAAAAAGAAAAAATATTGGCATTTTTTTTATTGTTTTTTTAGAGTGAGGGAGTGTCATCCAGGCTATACCAGGAGCCCAGTAAATGATATGTTAATTTATTGGACCTGAAAGAGGGCATAAGAATTGTATTTTATGTATATAAATTAATATTTTATTGCATAGTAAAATTATATAATTATATTATTAAATATAAGTGTTATATTAATTTTATTGTTATATAAATTTCTATACATTTAAATTAAGCATAATATATTTTATATTCTACAAATATGGCGCATTTTTATGTATTTAATAATTATAAATTAATAATTAATTAATTACAAACCTATATTATAATTATATATGTAAAATTGACTTATAATGTAATTAAATTAATTATTTTAATTTTTATATTAAATAAAACTTCATATATTATTAAACAATAATATTGGGCGCTTCTTTTGACCCTCAATTGTGTCAGAAAAATATTATCAAATAAATTATAATACTTATTTAATAACATAGTTTTAAAATACCCACTTTAAATTACAAATATCATTAAATTAATTTTATGTTTCACTTAAACTAATTATTGAATTAATTACATAGTTAAAACAATTAATTAAAATTGATTTAATTTGAATTAAATTTATTACATGAATTTTGGCGTGAAAATAATTTTATTTGTTTTACTTAAATCCTTTACATGTCACTATAATGTCTGTTTTGAATCATTTTACTCATTGTTCTCATGTTTCAGACTTACTTGGTTAATAATTGTTTTAATTAAGTGTTTTGGGAAGTTATGGTGGGAAGATGGTTAATTACTCACGGGTTTTAGTTAATTGTTTCATATTTTTCTCTTAATAGTCATGTTTCATTTCTACTCTGTTATATTTTTTTAGCTTATTTCTATTTTTTATTTATTGATTATGTGGCACTTCAGGGGTCCCTTGGTCTATAAAAGGGCCTTGGGTAATCCCCTTTAATGCATCACTTATTATATACACTCAACTCAATACAACTTTAATTATATTACATTTATTTTATTTTTTATTAGCCTTATAAAATCTAAAATTACAAGTAAATAAATATTTTACTGTTGAAATAGGTCTAATAATAATATTGGTGTTTGCCGCGCATTGAGAATTAAAACCTTACTTAAATTCAATATATTTTATTTTAATATAACCCTCACTTTTCTGTCAAAGTCCAAGAAATCCTCGTTGCTTTGTTTCTCTTAAAAATACTCTCAAATTCTCTTATTACTTTCCTTTCTTCCCTATCTCCTCCTCTTCCTCTTCATCCTTCATTGTTTTCCTCCTTCTTCTAGACGACCGGCCAATAGATGAGCCCCAATCTGAAGCAACAAAGCTAATAATGTCCTTTGAACTATTTTGACCCCCTAAGGTCAGGCTGTATGAAAATGCCTTACGTAAGTATTACAACACATGTTTAAAATGAGAAATATGTGTTATGCCACTTGGATTATGTACTTAGTTATTTCTGTTTTGTATATAACCTGTAGTTGTGGTGTCCCCTGTTCTCCAGTTCTTTCCGGAGTTCTACAGGCTGACACCATGCTACAATATGATCAATAGGAGGTGTCAGTTCTGGAAAATACGCACTTATTTAAGTGCATATTTCCGAAACACACTAGCCTCAACAATGGTGGATTTTGAAATGAAATAAGTCACTTATATCACTCAAATCTGCACTTTCACAACCAAAAGTGCTGATTTCACCAGAACATCCCATTTCACTGATTTGTCAGCATTATCCCATTCATACACAGCACTCCGCAGCATAAAAATTTATAATTCAAAACATCATACATCATATACATTTTTATGCTTTATAAGATTCATGCCTTCCTCACTCTCAAATCATGATAAGCTACATCAAACAATGACTTTATTAGCTCTTGATCTCCTCTTTGACTCTGATTGTGATTTTGATTCCAATCTTAAAGAAGATTTTTTTTATTAAAAATAGCCAGGAAATGTTATCTTCTTCCTAGAAAGCCTCAAGTACTTCATACCCCCAAGTACACCATTCAAACCCTCCTTAACCTATCTGTACTCAGTTTTACTGTTGTTCAGGACTTCTCAGGAATGTTTCTTTAAATTTTTTGAGCTTATTCAGGACCACACCATCTTTCAAAATAATTCTCAAAAACCAAAACATGATCCTTCATTTCAATTGGCCATCACACTATGCCACTTGGGTTCCAATGTGTCATGTGCCATGTGACACGCAAAGCAAAAGTCAATCTTTTAATCCATACTCAAATCACAGAAAGAAAAATATACCTAGCAACCACTTTTCCCCTTTGCTGTCCCAATTTGAAAACAATAGCCACTGCACTATCTAAATCTTAAATCTGTCACCTGCCACGTGACACTCAAAGCAAAAGTCAATCTTTAACCCATATATCAATACACAAATCCATACTTGAAGTGCAGAAAGCAAAATCTACCTTGAAACTGCTTTTCTCCTTTTTTGTCTTGATTCAAATACACTAGCAACTGCACTATCTACATCTTAAATCTAAATTAGTCAATCATTTGCTTATACTTTTCAACTTTAAACAAATGTGCAGTGTATTAGTGCTTGGTTCAATATTATAGTTTTAATTTTGGGTTATTGTGTGATTACGGGTAATTAAAGGTCTGTGAGTGGGAATAGGAGTAAGTTTAAAGGATCTGTGGTTTATAGTGGAGGGTAAGTGGTAAATTAAGGGCGGATAATTAAAGTGGTCAATTCAAAGAGGATTTTTCTATATAATTGGGGAGATTTGGTTTGACATTCCTTAGAATTAAATTATAATATTGTTGTGATAGTAGTTAAATTTATATAAAGCTATTATTGTTTCCTACCTTTCTTAATAATCAATTTTCTTAATACTATTAAACTCCTAAATCCCTTTTTATTATTAAGTTTCAACCCTTTGTGAGATTCCTTGAATTTTAGTGTTGCTCTACCATACATTACTATTCACCTTGAACTTGCCTCAAAGCAGATAATTTATCTTCAAGATATCTTCAAATTACTTTCTCAAAGTACTCCTCTTTACTTTGTAGTAGTCCTTAATTACTTTTACCTTTCTCACTTATTCAGGAACACCCTTGACCTTGTGCATAGGCCGTCCAGTGACAAAATCTAAATTAGTCAATCATCTGCTTATACTTTTCAACTTTAAGAAAATGTGTGGTGTATTAGTTCTTGGATCAATAGTATAATTTTATTTTGGGTTATTGTGTGATTACAGGTAATTAAAGGTCTGTGAGTGGAATAGGAGTAAGTTTAAAGGATTTGTGGTTTATAGTGGAGGCTCAGTAGTAAATTAAGGGCGGATAATTAAAGGGGTCAATTCAAAGAGGAGTTGTCTATATAATTGGGGAGATTTGGTTTGACATTCCTTATAATTAAATTATAATATTGTTGTGATAGTAGTTAAATTTATAAAAAGCTATTATTGTTTCCTACTTTTCTTAATAATCAATTTTCTTAAAACTATTAAACTCCTAAATCCCTTTTGATTATTAAGTTACAAACCTTTGTGAGATTCCTTGAATTTTAGTGTACTCTACCATACATTATATTTCACCTTGAACTTGCCTCAAAGAACATAATTTATCTTCAACATATCTTTGAATTGTTTCCTCTAAGTAATCCTCAATTACTATTACCATTCTCACTTACTCAGGAATATCCTTGACCTTGTGCATATGCAGTCCGGTGATGGTAAAATTTAATTCTCTGTAGTCCTCATTTTATTTTTTGTACTACTACATATTTTAGGGGCTAAGTTTAAATGGCACCTGCTCAACGCCCTCCTCCTATGGGCACTACCACTATAGCTTGTTCCAGGGATAGGCCAACAGTTTCCCAACCTATTTCCCACAATTACTCTCTTGAACCTCTCAAACTAAGGGAACAAGAGAATTCAACTCATTCTGTAGAGGACATTCCCCAGGATTCCTAAGATTCTAGTAAGGAGGAAAAAGGCAAGTGTACAATGCAAGAGGTACCATCTTCCCTGGCTGCCAGCCCTTTCTGGCCAAATCTCTGAATCTGCTCCAACTCCTTCATTAGAGGATTTTATAAAATTATTGGTGAAATAAATTTCTAATCCTTCTCCTACAGAGAGCTCTAAATTTAAAAATCCCTCAATGAAATACCTGGACAAATACAATGGAGAACATCCTGACAGATTGAGAACTTTTTTAAAATCCTGAAAATTATTGTTCCAAAATGACCCTTGAACCTTCAACACAGATTGTTCCAAGGTAATTTATGCCTCATGATTCTTATATGGGAAGGCATCACAATGGTTTGGGCCATATTTTCTCATACTCTCTTTGATGGAAACACATTTTCTAATCAACAATTGTAAAAAATTTGAGGATCAACTCTTTACATTATTTTGGGACCCTAATGAGACCAATAACGTGGAAATTGGATTAGATTTCCTTTGCATGAACAATAATAGTAAATATTCTTAATATATTTTACAGGGTAAAATATAAGATGACTTGTAGGAAAGTCCTTTTTTTGTCCCTCAGACTACCCCAAGAGTAACCTCAGTAGTAACTCCAGTGGCCCTATTTTTTGGAAGAATGGTTGCCTCATGAATCAAGGATCAAAATTTTTATCATATATACATCAATTTTCCTTGAAAAAAAATAAAGCAGGAGTTGGTATGAGTCAAGAATTTTCCAGTAAAAAAATATATGAATACCAAATCTCTTTAAAAAAAGAGATATTTATCTTATTTTCTATTTTATATATTTTTGGAAAAATTTCCTGAATTTTTTCACTTGTATCAAATTTTTTATTCAATTTTTAAAATTTCTTAAGCATTTTTTAAATTCCTGCTGATTATAAAAAAAATTTCTTAATTTTCTATTGATACTCAAAATTTTTAGAATTTTTAGCATTGTTAGATTTTTTTAGATTTTTTTTGGCCTTTAAATAATTTTTATGAATTATTTAGAATTTAATAGCACTACATTTAAGTTTTTTAAATTTTTTTGAATTTTATGAATTTTTTTGAGCTCTTTGAATTTTTTTGGATTTTTTGGAATTTTTTAGATTTTTTTAGATTTTCTTTGTACTTTCTGAATTTTTTTGAATTTTTCGACTTTTTTTGGATTTTTCTGAATTTTCTTGAATTTTTTTTGAATTTTTTTACATTTTTTTTATGTTTCTTTTGATGTTTATGGTCTTTTTGCTTTTTTTTGAATTTTTCCTCACTGTTTTGATGCTTGAATTGAACTTGAAGTCATGTTCCAAAAAGACCTGGTGTCTTTTCAAGCACATGGCTGGAATCCAATTCTTCAGTGCAAGTTGTTGGATGGACCACAAGAAATATAATTCTGTGAAAATTTGTGGTCTTTCTGGAAACTTGCACTAGAGGAATTGGAATCATGTCATGTGCTTGAAAAGATGCTGTGGCAGTCTAAAGTTTAGTAGGGCACTTAAGTTTATTATAAATGATTTTTGGGGAATAAATACTGAGATTTGAAAGGCCAATCAAATTTTAAATCATTACTTTAAAGAAATTGAGAGTTAAAATTGGTTAAAAAGAGTTAATTTTATGGGTCAAGATTTAACAAATAATTACTGGACAGGAATTGCAAGTGTAGGTTTAAATGTGCATGGAAATTAAATTCAAATGTCTCAAGGACCTTTGGGAATTTTTCTGGAATTTTTACTATTTATCTACTATTTTTAATAATTTTATAAAGTATTTTTGGTTATTTTTGATTTTCCATAATTTGCTTAACATTGATAATTGTTACTAGGTGAATAGGGCTGCGCAGGCTACAAAAATTAGAATGGATTATAAAGGAGAAGTAGCACTATCATCTGTAATTTTACTAGATTTTTTTGATATTTTAAAGATTCTAATTGAGTACAGAAGTCTGTACAAGCTCTGGAATGCTCTGGATAAACTCTGCACAAACTCTGGTGATCTCCAGACAAGCTCTAGAATGCTCCGGCTAGGGAAAGTAGGGCACGTGACATACTATACATAAAAAGCCTGTAGACTTGAAATAATAGATCATAGGGACAAGATAATAACTTAACAACCAACCACAACAACATATATTAAGACAATCATTTATTATTTCATAACAAATTATAAAATTTTAATACCCTTATAAAAATAACACTTTTACATAACAATATATTAAATACACTCATCATCATAAATAGTAACTTATAGGGTACCATTATAAAGTTTTAATCACCAGGGATAAGATTTTAACAACTAAATCATATAAAAATAAAAGCTTCATAAAAACATAATTTTCAATCATTAATATAACTTTTCTAAATACAGCTTTGCTGTTGTATTTTTCAACCTCATTATCAAGAAAAATTATTCTACATCTCAACAATGTTAAAAATAAATAGTTTATTGGTAATTTCTTATCAAGTAGAGGTTATACTTTTTTAATTTTGAACTCTTTATTTACTAAAAGGGACAGGTTTTTCTTTGGTTTATCCAGCTCCCTTGGATTCTGCTTACAGAAAGGCAACTGTAAGAGTCTTTCTACATTGGTGGCGTCCAACATGGGGTTCAACTTTTCTAGTTTTAAATCAATATTACTTGGTATCTGGACTATCTTAGCCTACAAGAGGCTTATATAATGAAAGATTATCTTATTTTAACAGTTTAATCTTATACTTTTGAGATGTCTTTGGCTGCTGGATCTGGTTTTTCTCTTTTTGTCAATGCTTCTGTCAGGATTGTTTCTTGGGATGGGGCAAAGCTTAATGGGGAAGAAGTTAAATGGTTTCTAAATTTTTATGAAGCTGCTGCTGCTGTTGATGGGGCTTCACATTTGGACATGATGAAGCAGGTTAGGTTCTTTATTGTTTATAGAGAGGTAGAATTGGAGGTTATTTAGATGGAAGGTTATAAGAAGTGAGACTGGTTAAAATTGTCAAAAGATATTGTTGATAGATGGGTTATTAGGTATAAAATTGTGGACGTCAACAAAATTTTCAGCAAATTTAAATATAAAGGTGGTGTTTCTAAAAAGGTGGACTCAAAAAGCTATGTAAGCAGTTTACTGAAGTGGTGGATTATCTAATTCTGATGGAGGAGATTGGCCATGAAAATCAGGCAAAAGATTTTTTTGGTCAGAATTTAGTAGGGATATCAGGATGGATGTTTTGAAGGAACTGTCTAGGGAAAAAAAGATGAAGGATATGCCAAATGAGGAACATAAATTACCTGCTTTAGAGGTCATCAAAGAGAATATTCAGGTGTACTTGAAAATTATGGCTTTGGACCAGTATCAAGAATCTTGAACTCAATATGTTAGCAAGGTTAGTGAGGATTTGGCCAAAAATAATGATATTATGGTAAAGGCTCAAGAGGCAAAGAGAGCTCAGTTGGGTCAGCTGTTGCTAAGGTTGAGGGGGATGTTGAATATAAAATGGTGGATCATTTAGCTGACTTGACTAAGCAGCTCAAAATATTTGTTCAAGAAACTCAAAAGTCCAACAAAGCGCCTTTGGCTTCATCTTCAACTTCTTCTTCTTATCAGTCAAGAGGCTATGAGAGGAAGGCTTATGGTAATAATGGAAATTGAAATCTGTTTAATGGGTATGGAAATGGTTATAGAGGAGGTTATGGTGAACCTAGGGTGTGCTACTATTTTAATAGGAGGGGGAACAAAGAAGAAGATTTTTATTTTTTGGATAAGAACTTGCAGGCTGGTAGAGTAAAATTTTATGGAAAGGTTTACAAATTCCCTGATTGATCTTTCATCAAACCCAGTGATGGGAAAGCACCTTCTGACTTTGTTAGGAGAAATTTAATGGCCAAAAGGGGAGCCATATTTAAAGAATTGGCTGATGATTATGATAAAAATACTAAACATGGAAAAAAGAATGGTGGTACTGATGGTGGAAAATTAGATAATGATTGTCATGCGCCACGTGACACTCAAGGCAAAAGTAGCTCATTAAATCAATAAAATAGAAGTCTAAATCCATACTCAAAGCGCAGAAAGCAATTCTACATAGCAACTGTGACTCTCCTTTGTGTACTCACTATTCAACCATGCTAGTCTAAACTCTAAATCTAAGTTAGTCGATCTCTCAATAGTGTGTCTCAGTCTTTTCCTCAATAAGCGACGCACAGTGCAATAGTCAATGTAATGGTGCACTAAAAGGTTTATTAAATGTCTGTGAATTATTAAAAGGCGTAGTGAGCAAGAGAGGAATGGATAGTGGAAGATTAAAGGGTTAACGGATGTTATTGAGGAGGGTTCAGGTGTAATGGATGTATTTTTTAATGGTCTGTGGTGTGCGGATTAGTGGATGGGTATGAGGTCAATGCGAGGAGGAGTAAAGGATATAAAAGGGGTTGGGATTTTGGTTTGACATTCTTCAGAATTAAATTATAAAACGTATAAATAGTTAATAGTGGTAAAGCTTCAGGTTAAATAATTATTATTGTATCTTTCCTTATTTTCTCAATAATCATTTCTAAATCCTAAATCTTTGATTGTTGAGTTTCCAACCCTTTGTGAGATTTTAAGAATTTTAAAATTACCTTTAAACTATATTAGAATTCTTCTCGAACATATCTCGAAGCAGTAGCTCTTCCTTTGAGTCATCTTCAAATCACTTCCTTGAAAATTTCCTCTGTGCATCAAAAAAGTTTCTAAAACTCCTCTCTCCTTCTCACTTTCAGGAACACCCTTGACATTATGCGTAGGTTGTCCGGTGACAGTATAATTTAATTCTCCGTAGTTCTCATTCTTTGCACTACTACGTCCCTTTTCAGGTGTTTTTCTCTAAATTTGTAAAATGGCACCTGTTCAACGCACTCCTCCTACGGGTGCTACTACTAGAGCTCGCGCCAGAGGCAGGCCAACAGCCACATGGCCTGTTTCCCGCACTCACTCCTTGGAGCCACTTGACCTAATGGAACGGCAACATTCAGTCCAATCTGTAGAAGACATCCCACAAGATTTTGATGACTCTAGTGATGATGAAGAAGGAGAGGATACAATGCATGAGGCACCATCTGCCCCTGCTACTCACCCTTCTGGTCAACCTTCAGAACCTGGACCATCTAATTCTCTGGAAGATTTCATGAGACTTTTCATGAAGACCCTTTCAAATTCAACGTCTTCAGAGGGATCTAAATTCAAAACTCCTTCTATGAAATCTCCTGATAAATTCAATGGAGAACATCCAGACAGATTGCAGCCCTTCTTGCAAACCTGCAAGCTCCTGTTCCATAATGACCCTCGAACCTTCAATAACAACCAATCGAAGGTTGTTTACGCTTCTTCATTCCTAGCCAGAAAAGTAGCAAGATGGTTCAAACCTTATCTTCTCATGCTCTCTTTGACCAAAACCCACTTACTTATTAACAACTGGGAGAAGTTTGAAGACCAACTCTTCATGTTGTTCGGAGACCCTAACGAAACTGACAACGCAGAAATTGAACTTGATTTTCTTCGCATGAGTGATAATGGTAAAGCCTCTGAATATATCTCAAACTTCAGAGCACTTCAAACTTGAGTAGGTTGGAATGATGCTGCCCTCAAGTATCATTTCAAAAAAGGACTTCCTTCAAGGATTCTGGATCAATTAAATCTTCACAGTCAGAAGTTGACTACTTTAACGGATTTAATGGATCAAACCCTTGAACTCAACGGGGTTTACCAAGGATGACTTCAATATTGTTGATACGCCAACAAATCTCAAGGCCTAAATTTTAAAATGGGACCTTCTTCACACCCACGGACAACTCAATCCAAACCCAATAAGGGAAAGGACAAACCTCAACCTAAAAGTTTGACCCCAGGCGATATCAGAAAAATACTGGATCCTAAAGGGGAACTTAAAGAAGCTGAGAGGAAGAGACAAGCGGATAATGGGTTATGTATTTATTGTGGGGGTAATCAAAAGCTGGAAGATTGTGTAAAGTTGAAGGAAAAAGAAGGTACTAGTTCAAATTCAAAAAACTAGTAAATAGTTTACTTGTGTGCAAATCAAACTATCTTATCTTGCCCAGTGCACAGAGCCTCCATGTCTTAAGGACTGAAGTTGCCTTAAATCAATTGAGATTCATTCTTTTTAAGGAGTATACCCCCTTCAGTTGTCTTATATACTCTGGAGCTTCAATTTCTTTTGTTAGTTTATCTTTTTCTGAGAAGTTACAACTAACATTTACAGATATCGATCGAATTACAATTTATTTGGTCGAATCAGAGGAACCCAAATATTGGGTAAGT
This sequence comes from Hemileia vastatrix, assembly GCA_030280995.1. Taxonomy (NCBI): domain Eukaryota; kingdom Fungi; phylum Basidiomycota; class Pucciniomycetes; order Pucciniales; family Zaghouaniaceae; genus Hemileia; species Hemileia vastatrix. Next base: position 9,044,925 of record JASXTE010000015.1, read on the forward strand.
AAGAAAGTTTCATGGGTTTTCAACTTTCTGAACTTTCCCCCCTTTGAGTTGGAATTATCAGTCTTGGAAGCCCCAAGAATGGACGATACCATCCTTGGCCATGACTTTTTAACGCATTGTAATCCTGAAATTGATTGGTCCCGGTGATTGATTACCCCACGCACTAAGTATATTTCTAATTCTTCAATGCAGTTCAATAGGGAGTTAAACAACCTGCCTGACAACGTCCTGCTAGAGGACAAATCTATGCCAGATGACTTGCAAGCATCTGATCTTTCTCTAAATGAGCAATTGGCTAACCCTTCTAGCTCAATGGCTTCACTCAAAGAGGATGTAAATTGCCTCGAAGTAATTGAATTATGCTCTCTCAATTCTGGTCTTCACTCAACAGATTCTCTCAAAGATGATGAGGACGACCAAATCAACATTGAAGCCATTAAATCAACTCTACCGGAAATCTATCATGATTTCCTTGATGTTTTCTCAATCCGCAAGGCCGATAAGTTACCACCTCGTTGACCCTACGACCATCAAATAGAGTTAATAGGTCCAGTACCTCCGGCAGGTCCTGTCTATTCTTTGTCAAAGGATGAATCTCAAGTTCTTCGAGACTACATTGCAGAGAATGTAGCCAAAGGTTTCATCAGAGCCAGTAAATCTCCAACCGGCTCCCCTGTTCTTTTTGTAAAGAAAAAGGACAGTAGTCTTAGGTTGTGTGTTGACTATAGAAAGCTCAACACAGTCACTAAAAAGAATGCATATCCTGTTCCTCCTATGTCATTTCTTCTTACTCTTTTCAATGGTGCTAATTTCTTTTCTAAAATTGATCTTAGTGGCGCTTACAATCTTATTTGCATTGCAGAAGGTCATGAACCACTGACTGAAATGTGCACTAGATTTGGTAGTTTTGAATATTTAGTTATGCCTTTTGGATTATGTAACGCACCTTCAACTTTTCAAACCTTTGTCAATGACATCTTTCAAGATGTTGTCAAACAATTTATTGTCATCTATTTAGATGATATTTTAATTTTCTCAAAGACACTGGATGAACATATTCATCATGTTCAACAGGTTCTAAATCGACTTCGAGATCATGGTCTCTACGCCAAGCACAATAAATGTGAATTCCACCTTAAATCAATCAATTTCTTGGGTTTTACATTATCCACTGATGGTTTAGTCATGGACAACAAAAAGGTCCAAAAAGTCCTGGAATTGCCTGAGCCCAAAACTGTTAAATCCCTCCAAGGATTTTTGGGTTTTGCAAATTTCTATAGAAGATTTATTAAAGATTACTCTAAAACTATTTCCAATCTTACTTCTCTTCTTAGAAAAGATATTCCTTTTGTTTTTACTTCTACAGCACAAAAGGAATGCGAAGCATTGAAGACTGCATTTACCACAGCTCCAATTCTTTGACACTTTGATCCTTCTGCTTTGACAATAGTGGAGACAGATGTGAGCGATTATGCTATTGCAGGGGTCATTTCTCAATTAAATCCTGAAACAAAATTGTTTCATCCTGTTGCTTTTGAGTCACATAAACTCATTGCAGCAGAATTAAATTATGAAATTCATGACAAAGAGCTTTTAGCTATTATTCATTGTGTTAAAAAATGGCGCTCTTTTCTTCTCAGCCTAAATAGTTCTTTTCAAATTCTAACTGACCATAATGCTTTGAAACACTTTATGTCTTCCAAAGTGTTAACCAGGCATCAAGCCAGGTGGGCTGAATTTCTGTCTGAATTTACTTTTTCTATTTCCTATCGCCCAGGTAAGAACTGCATTGTCCCAGATATCTTTTCACGTCGGGACAACGTTTACCCACAGCGGGGGGATGCATTTGCTGACAGGAACCCAGCAAATGTGAAATCAATTTTTAATGAATCAATGTTAACAACTCATCAACTTAATTTGACGACAATTCAATCTTTTCAAAATCCATTATCCAACATCCTCAAAGCTCAATCGAAGGATAATTATTGTTTAGGGTTAAAAGACAAAATACTCTTGAAGCAAGGGGCCAAAAGATTTAGTATTGAATCAAGTCTATTAGTTTCCGAAGGTAGAGTAGTCATACCTGACAGCAATGAAATAAAATTATGGATTTTCAATAGTCGACATGATTCTCCATTAGCTGGTCATTTTGGGGTTGATAAAACCTACCAGTTAATAGAGAGGGATTTCTTCTGGCCAGGAATGACCAGAGAAATCAAGGCCTATATAAGAGCTTGTTACGAATGTAATAGGAATAAGGCTCCTTGTCACCAGAAGCATGGGTTGATTAAACTGCTTCCTATTCCCTCTAAGCCTTGGGAATCTTTATCAATGGATTTCATTTCTCAACTTCCTCTTTCTTATAATTTTGATGCTATATTAGTAATAGTAGATAGATTTTCAAAGATGTCTATTTTTATTAAAACCACTACTACTGCTACAGCAGAAGATTTGTCAAAATTGTTTCTAGAATATGTATTTTTCAAACATGGCTTACCTAATGATATTATTTCAGATAGAGGCTCATTGTTTGTATCCACATTCTGGACTCAACTGTGTCAACAACTCAATATCACAAGGAACCTCTCCACGGCCTATCATCCTGAAACCAATGGGCAAACGGAAAGGTTCAACAAAATCCTCAAACAATACCTTCGGATTTATGTCAGTTACCAACAAGACAATTGGACCACATAGTTACCATTGGCCGGATTTGCTTATAATAACTCAACTCATTCTTTGACACAAAAATCTCCTTTCAAAACTGTTTATGGAAGAAATCCTTGATTCAACTCAATCCATGTAGGAACTAATCATCCTGCGGAAATTATCTTCAAACCATATCACGACTCCAAGAGGAACTTAAATCAAATTTGGAATTAGTGATTCGAAGGTACAAGGAACAGGCCGACAAACATCAACAATCTTCTCCTTCTTTTAAACCAGGAGACAAAGTATGGCTCAATGCATGAAACATTTGAACGACTCAACCATCATAGAAACTAGCTGTAAAACCCCTTGGGACCATTTGAAATCAACTCTGAAGTCTCTAAAACTGCATTTCAACTCAAGCTACCTCCTAAATGGCAGGCTATTTACCCTGTTTTCCACGTATCTCTCCTGGAACTGGCTCAAGAAACATACCCGGGCAAGAACCAATCTCCTCAAGAAGCGGTCAAAGTAAAAGACCATCTAGAGTGGGAAGTAAGCTGTATCCTTTATTCAAGAATGCGCAAGGGGAAATTTCAATACCTTGTGGTATGGGAAGGCTTCCTTGATGACTCAGACAAAACATCCTGGGAACCAGCCATCAATGTTTCTAACACCCCTGAACTCCTAAAATCTTTTCATCTTAAATATCCTTTAAAACCAAAACCTTAAAACTCTCTTTTTTTTTCTTTTCTTTCTCTTTTTCCTTCTTCTCTTTAAAATCTAAAACATCTCTACCTCTAAAATTTCTGTATTCTTTGTTTTCTTTTCTTCTTTCTTCTTTTTTCTTTCAAAAGTTTTTCAACCTTCTTTAAAATAAATAAAATTAAATTAAAATTAAATTAAAGTAAAAATTAAATTAAATTAAAATTAAAAATTAAAACAAAATAAATAAAAAATTCATAAAACCTTCTAAAATTTCTTTAAATTTTCTTTTCTTTTCTTTTCAAATTTTCTACCTATATTCTTTCCTTAAAAAATTCTTTTCCTCGAACTATCAAAATTTTTCACAAGCGCAACACGACAATCCTTCTTGAATTTCACTTCAACCTCTAAATCTCTCTTTTAAAATTTCTTCAAACAATTACTTCTTTCTTTCAAATTCTTTTTTAAAAAAAATTATTTCTTCTCTTCTTTTTCTTTTTTCTTTTCAAATAACTAAAATTCCTCAAAATTTCAATAAATAAACTTTCATAAATAACAATTTTTTCTTTCATTAAATTTTCATTTCCAATAAAATTATTTCAATCAACTATTTCTTTTTTCCTACTTAAATTTTTTTCTTTTCAAAATTTAAACTAAAACTCCTTCAATTAAATATTCTTTCTTTTCTTCTTTCATTCAAATTTCTTCTTTCAAAATTTAAAACAAAATTTTATTCAAATTTTTTCTTTCTTTTTTTCTTTTTCTCTCAAAATCTTATAAAATAAATATTAAAATTTTAAATTAAAACAACAAAATAAAATAAATAAATACAAATTGTTTCTACTTTTATTTTCCTCTCTCTTTCTTTTCCTTTCTCCTTCCATTTTAAATTTTCTCCTTTATTTTCTCTTGAACCAATCCCTTCATCTTCTCCAAAATCACCCTTATCTCCTTTCTACATTTTTCAAAAACCTCCTCCTCTCCTACCGGTACCACTTCCCCAATTTCCAGTAGTTCTTTGGCCACGTTGAAGGAAGCAGCATTGATAATCTTATTGACTTCACTGCTTAAATCTTCAATAAACCTAGCTCGTCTACCCTGGCGAGGTTTCTTTGACCATACCTGGTCAAGAGTTTCTTCATTATCCTCCCTCAAGGCAATCACTGGTAACTGTTCTTTGGTAGGGATTGACGGCGCCACTTCCACAGCAGTGGTTTCCACAATAGGAGCTCCCACACTCAAGGCTTCCAGCGTAGAGGCTTCCGCGATGACATCTAAATTCTAAATCATATGGTCATCAGTAAAATTTTTTCTTTGGAAAATAAAAATTACTTTGAACATCGGATCAGCCTCTAGAAATAAATTTGATGTTACTCCCACTGCCACTTCCTTTTCTTCCTTTTCATCTTCGATGACCATTCGCCACTCTTTCAGCATCCACCTTGAAATGGGGACTTCCTCCACCAACTCATCCACCTCCTCTTCTACCCTTTGTTTACCCATGGCTCGAGTTACCCAGGACGCCGTATTGTCCTCGACTTCCTCCTCAGCTGCTTCTGATTGGTCATCCCTGATTGACACGTCCCATATGTCTTAAACCACTTCTTTTGTCTTTGGTATTACCCAATATTTAGTCTTGGTAAACCTTTGTTTGATGTCTAAATTTTTTGCTAACACATTGCATGCCACCTGTCTCCATCAGCAAAACTTGCATTTCTGGTGAGGACCTCAAGTAGATGTGCTTTCCACACAGAAGTATTCCATTGATTCACAAGCCGTGCATGCTTGGGAATACTTTTGAGTAATGATCCCACCATATTCTTTGGGTTGAGGAGGTGTGGGAGCTGGAGTAGGACAAGTTGACATAATAATAATAATAAATAAATAAACAAGAATTAAATAAAGGGAAAGTAGTGTTGGAAGTATATGTCTCACGCTCAACGGAGCTCCCGTTTTTATACCTGGGCATCTTTCATGCGCCACGTGACACTCGAGGCAAAAGTAGCTCATTAAATCAATAAAATTGAAGTCTAAATCCATACTCAAAGCGTAGAAAGCAATTCTACATAGCAACTGCGACTCTCCTTTGTGTACTCACTATTCAACCATGCTAGTCTAAACTCTAAATCTAAATTAGTCAATCTCTCAATAGTGTGTCTCAGTCTTTTCCTCAATAAGCGACGCACAGTGCAATAGTCAATGTAATGGTGCACTAAAAGGTTTATTAAATGTCTGTGAATTATTAAAAGGTGTAGTGAGCATGGACGGAATGGATAGTGGAGGATTAAAGGGTTAACGGATGTTAGTGAGGAGGGTCCAGGTGTAATGGATGTATTTTTTAATGGTCTGTGGTGTGCGGATTAGTGGATGGGTATGAGGTCAATGCGAGGAGGAGTAAAGGATATAAAAGGGGTTGGGATTTTGGTTTGACATTCTTCAGAATTAAATTATAAAACGTATAAATAGTTAATAGTGGTAAAGCTTCAGGTTAAATCATTATTATTGTATCTTTCCTTATTTTCTCAATAATCATTTCTAAATCCTAAATCTTTGATTATTGAGTTTCCAACCCTTTGTGAGATTTTAAGAATTTTAACATTACCTTTAAATTATATTAGAATTCTTCTGGAACATATCTCGAAGCAGTAGCTCTTCCTTCAAGTAATCTTCGAATCACTTCCTTGAAAATTTCCTCTGTGCATCAAAGAAGTTTCTAAAACTCCTCCCTCCTTCTCACATTCAGGAACACCCTCGAACTTGTGCGCAGGTTGTCCGGTGACAATGATAAAGAAAAGGAGGTCAGAAAGACCCCTTCTAAAACTTCACAGGGTGGATTAGTGTTGGAAACAGTTGCTAGGGTGGATATAAACTATATGATTGGTGAATATGATGTTTATGCTGCTATAAGAGCAGCTTCTACTAAAGCTAAAAGTAGAATTCAGAACCAATTTATGGCTAAACCATGCTAGGCTGAAATATAGAAGATTGAAAAGAGACCTTACGCCAAGGACAAAATTCATAAATTGCAGAAGGGAATGGATGATATTGGGCCTCCTAGTTATGGTAAATTTGATTTAAATGGTGAGCCAATTCCTTTATATGTAGAATCTGATTCTGAAGAAGATTTACCAGTAGTGTCTCTTCCCAGACCAAGTGTTTCTGGCCCTACTCCTATGGAAGGGGTAAGGAGAACCAGTGATGAATCTGGATTGGTGAAAGAAGCTGGTGATGGAGCTAGGGTTATGGTAGATGAAGTTGTTATTATGGGGGTGAAGATGGAAATGTGGGTCCTCAAGAGGTGCTTAGGGCTAAGGTTGTTAAAACTAAAGTTCAATATGAAAGGCCTGTATTATCTGGTCAAGAAAATGCTATGGTGATTGTTTTGGGTAGAGTGAATTAACTACAGATTCATTTATCTTTAGTTGAATTATTTATGGATAGTCTTGCCCTTGCAAAGAAGAAAAAGAAGTATCTGACATGGAGAATGGTATCTGTTGGAGAGGTGGATTATATATGTGAAAATTCTGAAAAGTTTGGAAAGGAGGTGGAAACTCTTTTTTCTGCTCTTCTAGAGTATTTAATGGTGATGTTCAATGGGAAAGAGGTGAAGGCCCTGGTGGATTCTGGGTCACAGATTAATTTAATTTCTTTAGAACAAGAAACTATAATAGGCTTGCCAATTAAAACTGGTACTGGTTGTAATTTTGGAGGCATAGGTGGGCACGCTACTGAACTGATGGGTACAGCAGAGCATGTTAAGTTATGCATTGGTGGATCTGTTAGAAGAGTGTACTTGTACGTGGCCAGAGGATCAGTAAAGACGGTCCTTGGTGGTCCATTTTGATGGACTTTGAAGCTAGGATAGGTTATCAGAGTGGTATGGGAAGTAGTTTAGAAATTACTGGTGACAAAATGAGAAGGCTTCATTTACAATTAGCACCTCTAGGAGATGATGGCTGGGAGACAAGGCCTGGCCTAACCACAATGTGCCAGTGTTGTATGTGCACCAAGAAGATTAAAATTAAAAGGTTAGCTTCTTGTGAAATTATTAAAGATAAGTATGATTACTCTCATACTTTGAGTTAATAAGGGCTTATTGCTCTAATATTGCAATCTATCCTCAAGAAGAGATCCCAGATTGCAATAGGTCAGCTCACTTGGAGATAATTCAAGTGGATTCTCAATTATTTTCTGTTAATATTTTATTGGAATGAAATTATGTCTTGGATTTTTCTATATGTTTATTATATTTATCAAACTATTCTATAAAATTTAAAAATGGTTCAAAGGGGAAGATGGGATATATTATGTTGGAAAAAATTGGAAAGGGAATTCAGTTTATTATGTTAATATTAGTGGTGGATTATTTTATGGCCTCAAGCATGAGGATAAACTGCAGCTATCACATCAAAATCAACAAAAAAATCTTAGCACAATTAATTCACTAAAAAATAATATTTTTGGTGATTATATTTCTTTCCTCCAGGAAGAGATTAAGCTGCCAACTTTATTTACTGGTCATTTTATGGTGAAAGATGGAAGGGAAAAAGTTGTTGGAAAATCATATGATAAATTAGAAAAAGGAAAAGGGAATGGTAGTGATAAAAATGAAAATATTGAAAATAAATTTTACATTTCAACTTACTCTATTTCTGATACTGGATCTGAAGTAGAAAAAAATTAATATGACAAATTAAAGAATGGCAAAACTATAATTGATCAAGTATTTCAAGTAAAATTGGATTTCCGTGCAGCAAAATATAAAAGGTAGCAAATAAAATTAGGCCAATTACCAAACCTTTGCCATCTGAGTTAAATTCACCTTTTAGAAAACCATATTTATCAAAAGATCCATATGACTGTCCTTTAGTCAAAAGCCCACCTGAATTTTCTGAAACTTCTAGGATCACTGTCAAGAGATTAGAGGCTGTTAATTTTGGACTTGATGGATGGCTGTCAGGTAAAGAAAAAGGTTGTTGTTGGATGTAATGGTTAAGAGGGAGATGGAAATTGAATTTTTAGAAGAGGAGAGAGGTGTGTTAAAGCATTCTTATGGGGATCCCTACAAGATTCCAGTTATTTGTCATGAAGCATGACAACAAAAACCAATTCAAATACCTGCTTCTTAAAAAGAGGATTATATCAAAGTCATTAGAGAAATAATTCAAACTGGATTATACAAACAATCATCATCAATTTATTCAAGTCCAGTATTCTGTATTAAAAAACCAAATGGAAGGCTTAGGGTAGTTCATGATTTAAGAGAACTAAATAGGGCTATGATAAAAGATGCAGGAATACCACATTGTGCAGAGGAGTTTGTAGAGATGTTTTCAGGGAGAGCATGTTATGGTTTAGGAGATATAAAAGAAGGATATGATAAAAGAGAATTTCATACAGACTCTAGACCTCTCACAACCTTTTATAAGCCACTTGGACAATTACAGCTAACAATATTTCCTCAAGGAGCAACAAACTCAGTTGCTTTTTATCAAGCTCAGATGGCTTGGATTCTACAAGACAAAATTCCATAATATGCTGGTATATTTATTGATGACAGTGGAATAAAAGGACCTTCAACATATTATGGTAATGAAGTACTGAAGGAGAATCCAGGGATAATAAAATTTATCTGGGAATATGCTGTTATTTTAGGGAAGATTTTGTTTAGAATTGAAGAGGCTGTTTTAACAATTTCAGGTTCCAAATTTTCTTGTTGTGTGCCAGCTTTTGAAATCTTAGGTCATGTGGTTTATAGAGAGGGTAGGATTATTTCAAAGAAGAAAGTAAATAAAATTCAGTCCTGGCCAAGACCCAAGAATAAAACCAAAGTCAGAGGGTTTTTAGGTGTATGTGTGTATTTAAAAAGGTTTATCAAGGAGTTTTCTTCATTTGATGCTCCTTCAAGATGGTTGACTAGGAAAGATGCTGACTTGGAGTGGGATGAAGAGTGTTAAGAGGCACTTATAAGGTTAATAAAAGTAGTTGGGGAAGATATTGTCCTGCACAAGTTAGATTATGGGAAATATGAAGGCCCAATTTATTTAGCATTTGATTCAAGTCAAATTGCTTCTGGGGTGGTTCTGTCTCAAATGAATAAATCTGGTTATATAAGATCAGTCAGGTATGAATATATGGTTTTTACTGAGGTGAAATCAAGATATTACTAACCAAAATTAGAACTTTGTGGTGTGGCAAAAATCTTAAAGAAACTTCAAAATATTTTATGGGGACAACACTTCAAATTGCAAGTTTATGCTAAATCTTTGATTCAAATGATAAATTCTCCAAGTTTACTGAATGAAACTATGACTAGATAGGTAGCCTTTATTCAGAACTTTTCTTTCTATTTTTTTCAAAAGCCTAAAGGGATGTTTACGTTTCCAGATGGATTATCAAAAAGACCACCTACTGAAGAGGATTCTGACTCAGAAGAATTTGATGAGGTTATACCTGTGATTAAAGCCAGTACAAAAGGTTCTGAAGACTTTCCTTACCTCTCCCATGAGGCTTAACTGGCAGGATTAATATCTGTGGATAGAGATGATGAATACCTCCACCATGAGGATAAACTGGAAAATAGTAAAAATATGGTAAATTATGTGCTTGGGGATTTTGATGATGGTGAAGATAAATTCAGTAAAAAAGATGTTGGAGATGTTGTGTATATGGATGAGGATGGAGAAATAGTGTGGGATAGTAAAAATTTGGTGAATGGTGTATATGTTGGAGTTTTAGAAAATTTGGTTAAAGAGAGGTTTGGTTTTGATAAAAATTTGGTTAAAAGAAGGTTGGAAAAAGATGAAGATGAAGATTCTGAAAAGGGTGAAAAAGGGAAGGAATAAAATGTGGTTTCTAAAAGGTTGGAAGGTTCAAAGATGGAAATTTAAAAAATCTTTTATGATAAAAGGCAAAGTCAAGATTTAAGGTTATTGGCTCATTCATGTGCAGGTGATCTAGAAGATAGGGAAGTTTCCATAGATATAATATTTATGGATTTTCAAGATGATTTTTGGGGACAGAGTGCATTTTATTATAAAATGGTTAATTATTTATTAAAGTTAGAGAAGCCAGAAAAAATTGATAATGATAAATGGGCGGCTATCAAAAGGAAGTCACCAGAATTTTATCTCTCTGGAAGAAGATTAATTAGGAGGAGGTATCCAAATCCTCAAGTAGTTATTACTCAAATAAAAGGGCAAGAATTGGTTATGAAATCACTTCATGAAGATCTTGGGAATATGGGAGTACACAGAGCTTATAGATGAATTGCTGATAGATTTTGGTTGCCTGGTATGAGTTCCACTGTTTTAAAATGGGTTCAGTCATGTGAAGAATTTCAAAGGAAAAGTTATTTAAGCCTAAAGAACCTGAAGATGCAACTGGTGAAAATAATCTTTTTGGTAGGGTTAGTATGTATGCTGTTATTATTAAGGAGGGGAGATATAAATATTTGATTTTAGCCAGAGATAATTTATCTGGTTGGGTAGTGGCAGCGCCTCTTATTAATCTGAATTCCAGAAATGTGGCAGTTTTTTTAATGAAAATTTGGCTATATAGGTATGGAGTGATGAAGTTGGTAATAGTTGATGGAGGTCCTGAATTTGGGACACAATTTAGAGAGGCTATATAAAAAGTTGAATTAAAGGTTAGGGTAGCAACCCCATATTATCCTGAAGCTGAACAAATGTTAGAAAGATGGAATCAAGTTATTAGGGATGCTTTTGTACAAAATGTGTGGATCAAGTGCTGAAATTTGGAGGCACTATTTACCATTAGTTTTATTTTCAGACAGAATTAATGCCAAAAGAACAACTGGATATTCACCATAAAAACTAGTTTTTAGACAGAAAGTGGTTTTACCAGTTGATTTGGAGATGAATCATATCTTGGAGTAGATTGGGATACAGTCAAAACTAATGAAGAATTATTATGTGCCATGATGTTTCAGTTAGGAAAGAAAGAAGAGACTCTAGAATAGGCATATTCAAAACTGATGAATATTAGGAATCAGTCAGTTAGATATTGGGATAAGAGGTTGGCACATTGATTATGGAATCCTTTTAAAACTGGAGATATGGTCTTGGTGTATAATAGGAGTTTGGAAATTTAGTGGGGAAGAATGTTTTCAGATAGGTGGAGTTGACAATACAGAGTTAGAGAACAGGTATCTGGAGATTCATATGTGTTAGAAGAGTTGGATGGAGTTGTTTTGAAAAAGAGGGTAGCTGCAGATCAAGTCAAGTGGTTCTATCCTAGGGGCACAGGGTGTGCTGAAGTATGACTCAAAAATGAGGATAAACTACCAACTATTGTTAAAAGGAATAACTCCAAAATGAGGATAAACTACCTTCCATCATTATGAAGATTTCCTCCAAAATGAGGATTAACTACTTTATCATTGTTTAAAGAAGATTTACTCTGCAAGAGAGTATAAACTAAAAACTATCATTTAAATTAACAATCATTAAATTCAAATGTCTCAAATTTTTTGGTGAAGAGTTGTGTTTAACTGTATTTAATTTTGATAGAAGCGTTCATAGGGGTACATTCTAAATATAATATTGGAAAGTTTGGGAGTAATTGATGGGCTGGCTGCTTTATACACAATTACCCCACAATTTTCATTACAATATTTTACCTTTTTCTAGTTGAATCCGAGCTTTGTTTTTTCATATAGGAAGTCAACTAAGACTATAAGCTGGATTAACACAACTTCCAACAATTACACTCATTTTAGCTGAATTAAAGGATTTTTTTTATGGTTTAATTTTAATTTATGAAATATTATTTTTGACTTTTTTTATGTTAGAATTTTATATTATTTTCATTTAAAAAATTATTAAAATTAATTGGTTCAGAGATAATTATCATTGGTGTTCTCCAATCATTTTTACAAATAGGAGGGAGCCAAACCAGTGATCATTTCTATTATTTTGTTTTTATTTTTTCAAATTTTTCAAAAATTATTTATTTTTATATTCAATTTCTTTTCTTGTGTATCCCACATCAAGGTTCACTTGAATGTGGGTATGATGTCAGGGGTACAACTCATCAAATGGCTGGGGGTCATCTTTTAAATATATTTATTTTTAATTTTTAAATTTAGGACATTTATATATATATATATATATATTTAATTTTTAATTTAAAATTTCATAATAATCATCATAAAAAAATTAAATAAAAATTATAAAATAAGTAGTATGTTATTTTTAGGATTATATATATATATGGTTTTAGTTTTTTTTTAATTTCTAGCAGTAGCAATTTTTATTAAAACCCCACCTCTCTTTAACTGAATTTTTTAATACTCCAAAATATACACCATTCAGCAAATTTTTACTATCCCACACTTTTTCTCCATCCTCATCCATATACACAACATCTCCAACATCTTTTTTACTGAATTTATCTTCACCATCATCAAACTCCCCAAGCACATAATTTACCATATTTTTAATATTTTCCAGTTTATCCTCATGGTGGAGGTATTCATCATCTCTATCCACAGATATTAATCCTGGAAGTTAAACCTCATGGGAGAGGTAAGGAAAGTCTTCAGCACCTTTTTTACAGGCTTTAATCACAGGTATAACTTTTTCAAATTCTTCTGAGTCAGAATCCTCTTCAGTAGGTGGTCTTCTTGATAATCCATCTGGAAACGTAAAAATCTTTCCAGGATTTTGAAAAAAATAGAAAGAAAATCTCTGAATAAGGGCTACCCATCTATTAATAGGCAAATTTGGTAAATTTGGCGAATTAATCATTTGAATCAAAGATTTAGCATAAACTTGCAATTTAAAGTGTTGTCCCCATAAAATATTTTGAAGTTTCTTTAAGATTTTTGCCACACCACAAAGTTCTAATTTTGGTTGAGAATATCTTGATTACACCTCAGTAAAAACTCCAGATTCATACCTGACTAGTCTTATATAACCAGATTTATCTATTTGAGACAGAACCACCCCAGCAGCAATTTGACTTGAATCCACTGCTTAATAAATCCGGCTGGCATCTTTCAAATAATATAACTTGTGCAGGATAATATCTTCCCCAGCTATCTTTATTAACCTAATAAGTGCCTCTTCACACTCTTCATCCCACTACAAGTCATCATCCTTCCTATTCAAACATCTCAAAGAAGCACAAAATGAAGAAAAGTCCTTGATAAACCTTTTTAAATACACACATACACCTAAAACCCCTCTGACTTTAGTTGTATTCTTGGCTCTTGGCCAAGACTGAATTTTATTTAATTTCTACTTTGACATAATCTTACCCTCTCTATATACCACATGACCTAAGATTTAAAAAGCTGGCACACAACAAGAAAATTTGGAACCTTAAATTGTTAAAACAGCCTCTTCAATTCTAAACAAAATCTTCCCTAAAATAACAGCATATTCCCAGATAAATTTTATTATCCCTGGATTCTCCTTCAGTAATTCATTACCATAATATGTTGAAGGTCCTTTTATTCCACTGTCATCAATAAATATACCAGCATATTATGGAATTTTGTCTTGTAGAATCCAAGCCATCTGAGCTTGATAAAAAGCAACTGAGTTTGTTGCTCCTTGAGGAAATATTGTTAGCTGTAATTGTCCAAGTGGCTTATAAAAGGTTGTGAGAGGTCTAGAGTCTGTATGAAATTCTCTTTTATCATATCCTTCTTTTATATCTCCTAAACCATAACATGCTCTCCCTGAAAAAATCTCTACAAACTCCTCTGCACAATGTGGTATTCCTGCATCTTTTATCATAGCCCTATTTAGTTCTCTTAAATCATGAACTACCCTAAGCCTTCCATTTGGTTTTTTAATACAGAATACTGGACTTGAATAAATTGATGATGATTGTTTGTATAATCCAGTTTGAATTATTTCTCTAATGACTTTGATATAATCCTCTTTTTAAGAAGCAGGTATTTGAATTGGTTTTTGTTGTCATGCTTCATGACAAATAACTGGAATCTTGTAGGGATCCCCATAAGAATGCTTTAACACACCTCTCTCCTCTTCTAAAAATTCAATTTCCATCTCCCTCTTAACCATTACATCCAACAACAACCTTTTTCTTTACCTGACAGCCATCCATCAAGTCCAAAATTAACAGCCTCTAATCTCTTGACAGTGATCCTAGAAGTTTCAGAAAATTCAGGTGGGCTTTTGACTAAAGGACAGTCATATGGATCTTTTGATAAATATGGTTTTCTAAAAGGTGAATTTAACTCAGATGGCAAAGGTTTGGTAATTGGCCTAATTTTATTTGCTACCTTTTATATTTTGCTGCACGGAAATCCAATTTTACTTGAAATACTTGATCAATTATAGTTTTGCCATTCTTTAATTTGTCATATTAATTTTTTTCTACTTCAGATCCAGTATCAGAAATAGAGTAAGTTGAAATGTAAAATTTATTTTCAATATTTTCATTTTTATCACTACCATTCCCTTTTCCTTTTTCTAATTTATCATATGATTTTCCAACAACTTTTTCCCTTCCATCTTTCACCATAAAATGACCAGTAAATAAAGTTGGCAGCTTAATCTCTTTCTGGAGGAAAGAAATATAATCATCAAAAATATTATTTTTTGTGAATTAATTTTGCTAAGATTTTTTTATTGATTTTGATGTGATAATTTCAGTTTATCCTCATGCTGGAGGCCATAAGATAATCCACCACTAATATTAACATAATTAAATGAATTCCAATTCCAATTTTTCCCAACATAATATATTCCATCTTCCCCTTTGAATCATTTTTAAATTTTATTAAATAGTTTGATAAATATAATAAACATATAGAAAAATCCAACACACACCATGCTATATTTTGGGGGAATTGCTATTAAGGCCTCAACTTGAACTTAGATGGAACTCATATGGAGCTCAGACTGAATTTATAATGAACTGATACTTAACTTTACTTTCAACTCATCTTGAGCTCTCAACCAATAATGGATGAGTCTGTGCTGGAATAATAGTGAAATTTTAATGAATAATTTATAGAAATAATGACAAGGGCAGATTAAGAATCTGATCCATTCACAGAATTTTTTTGATAAAACACAATTAAATTTTCATTTTGAATTTCACCTGATCATTAGAAAAACTGAAAATTATTCTATTTATTTAAAAATTATCACATTTAACCTCTCTAATGATTTTCTTAGCTTTTTTTTGTAAAAATATATAGTAAGATCAGTGGTTCTTTTTATTGATAACTCTTTCTAACCAAGAATTTGAAGCTTTCATTTCTTAATTTAAACCATATTACCTGATTTTTTTGTAATTTTTTTATTTCTGATTATGCTATATAAATATTTTCAGTTCAATGGATTTATTTTACAATCATATTGAACCATCAAAATTCTTAAGTATTTTATTCTATAATACTGTCAAAAGACTCATAATTAAAAAAAATAAAAGATAGCAATATGTTTTCCTAATTTCTGTTTCAATTAAGTCCTCTCATAGCTTCTTTACACTAAGCACTAATAATTAATAAATTGTTTTATTATAAGTTTAGAAAGAAGTATAATTCTTATACCAGTGTATTTTAATCAATTTTTTTACATTTTTATATGCAAGAACATGATTAAAATTAAAAGAAAAAATATTTTTGCTCTTTTTTTGCTCTATTGAATATTCAACTACTAAGAATTTTTGCAATATACATTTATTCAATATAATACATATATGATATTCTGTAACTTTTAATGATTTATTTCATCAAAATTGCATGTAAATACGGTTATTTGGTAGATTAATATCATGAGTTGAAATAATAAATCACTACTCAGTATTTTTTCATATGAAAAACTGAAATTCAAGCTAGATACAAAAATTTAAAGATAATAAAAACAAAGTAGTATAAATTTATTTAAAATATAATTTTAGCACTTGATATTGCTTCAATGCTGTATTGTGGGATAATTTCAGTGTCAACTTGGGAATAAGCACCATATATTTTTCAAAGTGTTATCATGTAAAAAAATGTGCTTCAGATAAAAATTTTGATTGTATTATTGTTCAAGAACTGAATTAAAGAGGTAGAAGTGGTACTTCATAATTCTATCAGTTTCAAATTGAAAAACTATTATATGATATATATTTTGTAAAAAAGACACAATAGGTGTCAGCCTGTATATCTCCAGGACTGAGTAAAAAGTGATTATAAGTTATGTTAAACACATGAACTATACATGGGACTAATAAATAAGAGTACACAAATAGTATACATAAGTAAAATTATGATAATACACAAAAAATGCCATTATAACACCTTATATACACGCATATATCCACCTTTTATAGGTCTTATGTACTTAATATTAAGTTGGAATATGTTAGGGTAATCTTAAGAACCTTAAGTATAAGGCTGCATAACTTTTAAGTACACTTAAAGCTGTTATATTCATTGTTTTATGCAAAAAACAAGAAATGCGCTTTATTTCACTTAAAAGTTGACTATATGCGCTATAAAATTGAGAATATCAAAATTGCGCTTTGACAGATCAATTGGGCTCATTTAGAACTATTGATTTGGCTATTTAAATGCATAAAAATAACACTTTTCAAATTTGGTGTTTTTTATGCCAGAAATGGCTTCTGTGTACTGGCCACATACTGCCTGCTTTTTTCCCGTGTGAATAGCTTCATTTTTAGCAAAGTTAGCTTTTTCACACTATAATTACCCCACATTCTACGCCCACTGTGGGGAAACACACTAAAATAGGCGACAGGCGCTTATTTAGTGTCCTAGCTTAATTAATAATGCATTGACCCTGTTTATATGCACTAATTTCATAAATAACCTCACTCTTGGCACTTTATTTCATCACCACGCTTAAATTCGCCTAATTTTAGTCAAGGATTTACCCGTGCAAGAGCCTGCCAAGAACTGCATGTAGTTACCCCACATCTCACGCTCTTTTTTAAGTTTTTGGGTGGTTTCTCAGTCAATTTTGGTTATTTTTGAATGGGAATTTCACGTAGTATACTGTCAGGATTAGCCCCATTATTTCTACAGTCAATCCCCCTTATTATTAATCTATTATTAACCTTAAAAAGTCTCCTTTAGTCCTTAATATTATTGTTTTATACGCATATACTCTCTTTTTGTCTTTTTCTTTAATTTTGATGGATTTCCCTTATTATTTCAGGATTTTGGCGGTTATTACTCTTCTAATTATGTCATGGGTCACTGGGAATGTTGATGGGAATGTCTATTAGTTGTTTAGAGGCGTGATTAACTGTGTATTGGGTGGTACATCAAGGGAATCATTGGGGAACTCAGTGTGTATAAAAGGAGGAGGTTTTTGGGTTGTATTTCTTCATTCTTTATCATTACAATTTAACCAATATAACCAAACCAATTACAATACATATCAATTAGTACTTTTATAAGACTTTTGAATAGTATCTGAATTTATATAATCTATTTTTCTACCAACTATAAAGATTGTAAGCCATATATAAGAATAGTGAGAATTATATTACTGAGACCTTTATATTTGATTATATTTTACAACTTAGTGGATTAGAACTACAGTATTCATATAGGACCATTAAAATCTTCTAGACAACTGACTATTCAAGCTAGTTCACGTCCTTGTACTTGACCTTAGCCTGACAATTGGGGACCTTTCCTCAAGAATTCTGTTATAATCCTGTAAGTGAAATTTTCAAAAGAAGGTGCACGTAAATAATATCCCTATAGAAATATTTGGATAATTACAACAGGTTGGGGTCACTTATATAGTGATTTCAGAAAAAGAAGCCCTGTTATATTATAAAATTGTGATATTGAATCAACAATTTTACCACTAATTTAACTTATAATTGTTATTAGTGGGTCTGTCAATAGACCAATTAAATTTGAGATCTTTGCAGATAAAATTTTTACCACTAATTTAACATATAATTGTTCTTAGTGGGAGTCTGTCAATAGACCAATTAAATTTGTGATCTTTGCAGATAATAAACCAATTAAACTGATTAATTGTTTTCTTTTAACAGGACTCTTAATCTTTTCTTTTATTGGTTTGTAAAATTCATTAAATATTGAGAAAGAATCATACTGACAGTTGTTTTCTTTTGAATATAAAAACACGGCTACATATTGTAGACCAGTTAAATCAAGTGACCACATAAAAGCATATTTGACTTTTGGCACTTAAATATTCACTTCATACCAATAAGTAAGCAATAAAATTGTCTTCAGTGGTATTGATAAATACTGATAAAACTCCTTTTTGAAGTTTTCATATCTAAACTTTCAATTCTTTAAATTCCACGTAAAAATGTGTGACAACAATGACATTGTAAGTAATAAGGTAAAACCTTATAACTTAAGACCTAGAGCTGAAAGACCTGTTACAGGACATTCAAATGGAGGGCCAGGACTCTCCCATAATCAACAACACTCCGTCAATGTCTCTGGAGGAAAGGGAAAAGCTTTTAAAGCAGGTTTCAATAAAGAAAACAAAAAATACTTTACAAGAACAAGTTCACTCCCTATCCACCCTACTGAACACCTTGACAATAAGAGTCAACAATATAGTGGACCAGATCAACAATCTGGAAAAGAGAGCAGCTCAAGGTTTCATAGAAGTCAACCAAGCTCTAGTGGACATAAAGACTCAACCACCAACAGTGGCACCCAACAATTCCATAGCAACACCTCCAGCCCAAGAGGAGGACCAAAAAATTACTGTAAGCAAATGGAAATGGGATTGGTACGCCCAAAACTACAACAATCCTCAACAGCAGGGCTCCAGCAGTCACCCTTACAGGGGAAAGGCAAGGAGAGGCAGGGGAAGTGGGATAAGACCTTGGTAAGTCATCCAACTTCTTATGATCAATTATATCAACCTGAAAATAAATTACTTATAGGTAATGAGATTGATAAGGAAATATTGGATATTATTAATAAGGATTTAAAGGATTATTCATTTGAACAGAATATGTTAAACTTGTCTTTACATGAGGACAATGTAAATAGTTTTATTGATCACCAGGAAAATACTATTAATATAAAAATGGAATCAAATGAATTAAATCTTGACCCTGATAATGAGTCTTCTGAATTGGACACGGAAAAAATAGAATATTTTTTAAAAGAGAATCCAATGGAATCAAAAATAATAAGTAAATTATTATTGAGAATTGAAAAATTGGAAGAGTTCTCAAAAGAGTCAAACATTAATACAGAAAATGTATTATTACAACTAACACAGTCATTGAGTACCACAGCCAATAAATTAAAAATTATTGAAAATTCAAATAATGAATTGATCAATGAGAATAAAAGATTAAAATCTGAGATTAGAAATTTAGAAAGTAAATTAGAACACTCTCAGAATATTATGGCTACCATAGAGGGACGTGTAAAATTGTCTTTTTCAAATGTAAATGATACTTTAACTCATGTACCTGTAATAAAGGATAGGTTACAAAGAGTAGAAATTGAAGTAGCTAACATTTTGAAAAATACTGAAACAATAAAGGATAATACCTCTTATGTAGAAAGAGTACCAGTTTTTATGAAACACTCTGATGATAAACCAATGATGGAACATGAACATAGTGTCATGGGCTCTGAGAATATAAAATCAGTAAAAGATGAAATTAATGATCATCTTTCTAAAGTGAGTGAATTACTCAATATTCCTCAGGTTAGGGAAGCAAAAACTAGCCAAAAGAACTGGCCTAAGTTAGATCAGTACCCTTCTTTTGACGGGGATTCAAAATCTGATTGGCAACAATTCATACAAAGAATTGATAACTTAAAATTTTCATATAAATTACCTGATGAAGAAATTACTTCAAAGTTAATATCTTTATTTACAGATGTGGCCTTATTATGGTTTGAATCTGTATTGAGTGAGGGAATTAATTACTCCTGGAATGAATGGAAGGCACTAATTGAAAGGCAATTTGGTGGCCCAAAATTTAGAATCACTCAACGAAGACTGTATGAAAGGGCCAGATATAATCCAAATGCTGGAGATAAACCCATGGTCTTCTTAATGAATTTAATAAAAATCATGAAAGCTATGGATCCAAAAATGGATTATGAAGAGTGGAAGGAAAAAATAATATACAAATCGCCTATATCAGTTAGAGACATTATTGTTGCTAGAACTGAAACTGTCAGAGACACCTCTGGATTCATTAATATATGCAATGAGATATTATTAAACCACAAATATGAAACCAAGTATAGTAATTACAGACAAAGTGTTGACGTGGTAAAACCTACTACAAGTAAGTTACCAGTGGAAAAGAAAAAACCTTCAGCTCCCCTTGTCCCTAAGAGACAAGAAAATAACACTTGTTACAAATGTAATGAACCTTGGGTTAAAGGTCACACGTGTAAGAAAAGAATAAATGTTATTGAAACCTCACAGAATTCTGAACCTAGTAATCATGAAGATGAGAATGTGGAATCCAGTGAGGATTGCAAGAGTAACATATCTTACAGTGATGATGAAAATGAGATATTTGTATTAGAACAGGATATAATGTTCCTGAATGATGCTATACCTCATACAGACACATCTTTAACTTCTATAGAGGAAGCTGAAATAATTAAAGATGTATCTCATGATACTTACAAAATAACACCTATCAGAGCACCTATTATCATATGTGGAAAAGAAATGAATGCCATTCTTGACACTGGGGCTGCAGGTAGTGTAGTTTCACTTAATGCATTAATGAAACTTGATAGTAAGTACCAGGAAAAACTAGAACCTGTTCAGACAAAGAACTGGAGGGGTTTTGGTTCAGTATTAAATCCAATTGGCAAATACAAAACTGCTGTATTCTTTAAATATAATAATGGATATGTTAGAGCAGTTTGTGAATTTGTAGTAATGGATAATAATAATTGTAGTGATTGGTTTATTATTGGCAATGATTTATTGACAAAATTTGGCATTAAACTAGATCCTGCAAACAGTTGTTTCACCATAGGGGTGAATGGTAAAAGGAAATTCAAAATATGTTCTGAAAATTCAGTATATGCCATTTCTCCTAGAGAAGAACAACTGCAAGGTGGAAGAACCACCAATGAAGTGGGTGAATTGGAAAATGAAATCCAAAAGGCCTCTTTCAGTCCTCAACTCTCAAAAATTGAACAAGAAGATATTTTGAGATTGATTAAATCATATCCTATGGCATTTGCTCATGGCTCAAATGAACTAGGATTGGTCAAAGACCATGAGATGAAAATCTCTTTAAGCTGTGATCTGGATAATATTCCTGGCAGTTTAAAAAAGAAACCTTACCCAGCATCTCCTGCAAAAAGGAAAGATATTGAAGACAATATAAAATTGTTGTTGGAAATGGGTATTGTTGAAAAAGTGGACACAACACCTAAGTATTGTGTCATTTCACCAGTATTAATCTCTTATGAAAAAGATAAGGCAAGATTATGCGGTGATTATAGAGCTCTGAATACATATACAGTAGATGATATTTACCCTCTACCAAGGATAGCTTCTATCCATGCTACCTTACAAGGAGCAAAATATATTTCCTGTCTGGATGGGAACAAGGGTTACCACCAGATTCCTGTGGAAAGAAATTCTCAAAATTACTTATTAATAACCACACATATGGGTATATATAAGTATGTGAGAATGCCATTTGGCCCAAAGAATGCCCCTTCAGTCTTCCAAAAATTGATGGATAGTGTTTTTCATCAGGAAATGGTTGAAGGATGGTTATTGGTCTATATTGATGACATCATAGTGTTTTCAAAGACATATGATGAACATTTAAATCACCTGAAAAGAGTCTTTCAAAAAATGGATGAAATTAATATGACTATTGCATTAAAGAAATGTAAGTTTGGATTTCAATCCTTGAAAGTACTTGGACATGTTGTATCTGGATTACAAATTTGTGTTGACCAGAATAAAGTGGCAGCAATTAAAAACATTGGGATACCTAAAAATGTAAAAGAGGTTCAAAGTTTTTGGGGTATGTGTGGATATTATAGACAATATATTAAAAATTACCAATCCATTGCAGCCCCTTTAACAACATTAATCAGGAAGAATGAAGCTTTCAATTTGAATAATGAAAGACAACACGCCTTTAATAAATTAAAGGAATGTTTAATGTCAGCTCCAATATTAGGACTGCCAGATTTCACCCTACCTTTTATCTTGTACACTGATGCAAGTTTCATAGGTTTGGGTGCTGCTTTACAGCAGAAACAGATAATAAATGGAAAATTATCTGAAGTAGTTATCTGTTATATATCCAGAACCTTAAGAAAAACAGAATTAAGGTATGGTGCCACACAGCTAGAATGTTTAGCCGTGGTGTGGGCTTTGGAGAAACTTCATTACTATCTGGAAGACCAGAAGTTTGAACTTATAACAGATTGCAGTGCAGTAAAATCATTACTAAACATGAAAACACCTAATAGGCACATGTTTAGATGGCAACTAGCTGTACAAGAGTACAGAGGAAGAATTACAATCACTCACAGAGCAGGAACATTGCATTCAAATGTGGATTTATTATCCAGAAGTCCTTTGCCAAATGATGCTGACAACCCAGCTTATGTACCTGAAAATGAGGTTATACATATATTTGGGATTTATATAGTGGATTTAGAAGAAGAGTTTATGCAAACTATATTGGAAAATTATTCATCTGATAAAGATTTGTCTAAACTATCTACCATTCTTAATGATCCAACAAATGCCTCCATGAGTGCATTAATTAAAACCTTGCCTCCAAAGTATAAAAATGTGTTGGAAAAAGGTAAACTATCAATTGAAGATGGATATATATATTACAGGAAAAAGTTAAGCAATGTAATAGTAATACCACCTTCTATGAAAGAGTTAATGTTGAGTACTTGTCATGATGACATCTTAGCTGGTCATTTTGACTTTAACAAAACATTAACCAGAGTTAAAAATACATCCTGGTGGATAAACATGAAAGAGGATGTACAAAAATACATTGAAACATGTGACTCTTGTCAGAAATCTAAAAGATTAACTGGGAAGAGAGCTGGGTTGTTACAACAAATAGAGCAGCCAAAAGCTCCATGGGAAATTATAAACATGGATTTTGTAACTGGCTTGCCATTAGCAGGAAAAGAAAGTTTCAATTCTTGCTGGGTAATAGTGGATAGATTAACAAAAATGTGTAAGTTTATCCCTACCCATAAAGAGGTATCTGCTAAAGACTTGGCGTTACTATGGTGGACTCAGATGATGAATACTGCTGGGTTCCCCAAAGCCATAATCTCTGACAGAGATCCTAAATTTACTTCAGAGTTCTGGACATCTTTGATGGAAGTATCAGGTTGTCAATTAAAATTGTCTACAGCACACCATCCACAAACTGATGGGCTGGCTGAGAGGATGATACAAACTCTAGAAGACATGATCAGAAGATATTGTGCCTTTGGATTAGAATACAAAGACAATGAGAAATTCACACATGACTGGGTAACATTAATTCCTGGCCTTGAATTTGCTTATAACAGCACAACTCATTCTGTAACAGAGAAGAAACCATTTGAACTCTGGCTGGGATATGTACCAAATACCCCAGTAAATCTTTTAAATAAACTACCAAGGTTGGATATACACCCTGGCACTAAATCCTTTATTCATATGCAACAAATGTGTAGAAAGCATGCAGAAGAATGCATCCAAAAAGCATTTGAATATGAAAAGAAAAGGTGGGACAAATCTTATAAAGAATTTGAATTTAAAAAGGAAGATGAAGTCCTCATATCAACACTACATTTTAACTTACAAGGTAATGTTAAATTAAAGGATCCCTTTGTAGGACCTTTTGTAGTAAATAAAATGGTTGGGAATAATGCAGTGGAAGTCATATTATATGCTCCATATGATAGGAAACATCCAGTTTTCCCTATCTCATTATTGAAACCTTACCATGCAAATGATCCTGACTAATTTCCAAAAAGAAGGGGAAGGCCTAAAAAGCAACCTGAAGAAATTGTGGAAAAAGCAGAGATTGAAAAAATACTCAAGAAAAGAATCCTTACTAAAGAAAAAGGAACTGAGTATTTACTAAGATTTAAAGGGAAATCAAATGAATTTGATAAATGGATACCTGAAAAAGAAATTTCTAATTTATCCACCCTTCTTAAAAAATTTAAACAGAAATAAATTTCTGTTCAACCAGCTGAGGGGTTAAAAAACCAGTACTCATAATATTTTATTATGTTTTATTTCTTTAAAGTTGAATCTTTAATGCTACAGATTTATTCTGAATACCTGAAAATTACAAATTAAATAAAATAAAATGTATAACTTATCATTTTTTTTATTGTTTTTTTGTGTGGGCGAGTGTCAGCCTGTATATCTCCAGGACTGAGTAAAAAGTGATTATAAGTTATGTTAAACACATGAACTATACATGGGACTAATAAATAAGAGTACACAAATAGTATACATAAGTAAAATTATGATAATACACAAAAAATGCCATTATAACACCTTATATACACGCATATATCCACCTTTTATAGGTCTTATGTACTTAATATTAAGTTGGAATATGTTAGGGTAATCTTAAGAACCTTAAGTATAAGGCTGCATAACTTTTAAGTACACTTAAAGCTGTTATATTCATTGTTTTATGCAAAAAACAAGAAATGCGCTTTATGTCACTTAAAAGTTGACTATATGCGCTATAAAATTGAGAATATCAAAATTGCGCTTTGACAGATCAATTGGGCTCATTTAGAACTATTGATTTTGCTATTTAAATGCATAAAAATAACACTTTTCAAATTTGGTGTTTTTTATGCCAGAAATGGCTTCTGTGTACTGGCCACATACTGCCTGCTTTTTTCCCGTGTGAATAGCTTCATTTTTAGCAAAGTTAGCTTTTTCACACTATAATTACCCCACATTCTACGCCCACTGTGGGGAAACACACTAAAATAGGCGACAGGCGCTTATTTAGTGTCCTAGCTTAATTAATAATGCATTGACCCTGTTTATATGCACTAATTTCATTAATAACCTTACTCTTGGCACTTTATTTCATCACCACGCTTAAATTCGCCTAATTTTAGTCAAGGATTTACCCGTGCAAGAGCCTGCCAAGAACTGCATGTAGTTACCCCACATCTCACGCTCTTTTTTAAGTTTTTGGGTGGTTTCTCAGTCAATTTTGGTTATTTTTGAATGGGAATTTCACGTAGTATACTGTCAGGATTAGCCCCATTATTTCTACAGTCAATCCCCCTTATTATTAAGCTATTATTAACCTTAAAAAGTCTCCTTTAGTCCTTAATATTATTGTTTTATACGCATATACTCTCTTTTAGTCTTTTTCTTTAATTTTGATGGATTTCCCTTATTATTTCAGGATTTTGGCGGTTATTACTCTTCTAATTATGTCATGGGTCACTGGGAATGTTGATGGGAATTTCTATTAGTTGTTTAGAGGCGTGATTAACTGTGTATTGGGTGGTACATCAAGGGAATCATTGGGGAACTCAGTGTGTATAAAAGGAGGAGGTTTTTGGGTTGTATTTCTTCATTCTTTATCATTACAATTTAACCAATATAACCAAACCAATTACAATACATATCAATTAGTACTTTTATAAGACTTTTGAATAGTATCTGAATTTATATAATCTATTTTTCTACCAACTATAAAGATTGTAAGCCATATATAAGAATAGTGAGAATTATATTACTGAGACCTTTATATTTGATTATATTTTACAACTTAGTGGATTAGAACTACAGTATTCATATAGGACCATTAAAATCTTCTAGACAACTGACTATTCAAGCTAGTTCACGTCCTTGTACTTGACCTTAGCCTGACAATAGGTACTTTATATTATGCTCATGTAGCAAAGCAGCTGTAAAGGCAATCACATTTTGATTAAAAATAATATTATTCTATATTTAAAATTAATGGAAAAAATATTTCAATTCTATGCTGCTGAAAAATAAATAAAGTGAAATTTTTCAGCTAAACTTTTTTAGTCTTTAGAATAAAGGTTTTGATAGGAGTAATTCACAACTGAACACTTACACACAATTCTAAAATTAAATATATGGGTTCAGGATCTATCAATGATTTATTGGAATAATGATATTCATGCTGATTGGTAGATCTTATATGATGTTTCTATTCAATTTCTAAGTGTATGAAAAACAATCCCTTTGATATTTTATTTAAAAAGAAGAATTTATAAATCTTCTTGGAATTGGCCTTATCACAAAGCAATACTGGAATGAGTATATTGTTATAAAAATTAATTTGAATATCATTATTTCAAAGCTTCATTATATATTTAAAACAGAAAACAAATATTAAATTTTGACTTTTTATAGAAATATATATTGATTTAAAATATATTTACTTATTTTTTTACAAAACTGCCAATTTTATCCTGTGAGGCTTCCCTTCAACTTACAAATATATGTCTAAAAAATTAATATGATGCTCTGAAGACTCTATATGATGTGTATCTAAAGCAAATAAAAAATTTTATAAGTACTTCAAATCTAAGCAAAAGAGCTGATACCTTTTTTATATAATATAGTTGTATAAAATTAATTCTAAGTTATTTTCTTAATCTTACATATGGAAAGAACTCATAAAATAATAATATATGATCAACTTAAAACTATTTTTAATATGATATTTTATCAAAATGATTCTTAATTTGGAGTCATTTTTACAACTTCAAAGTATTTAATAAAATTATTTTGATATAAAAATATAATTATTTTTATATTTAAAAATAATTAATAAAAATTCTAAAAAAGTATAATTTTTTTCATGGCTTAAATTAGCTTGAACCACACTTGGAGACAGGATTTCATTGACAGCTCAATCTAAGTTCCTCCAAAAACATGATAAATATTTTTTTGAAACATATATAGTCATTGCAATGAATAAAACTAGTAAAAGAAAGGACTGAGAAATTTTTTTCTGTTACTGAATAGATTATTTTAAATATATTGAGGTAGATAAATTTTTAAATTTTCTTAAATTTTCAGTCATCAAAGTCAATTATCCAGTTATATATAGTAATTACAAAACAAGAAATGAAGCTAAATGGTTATATATGTAAATAGATCTTTTCTTTAAACTTTACTTGAATTATTTAATTTAATTCGCAGATATTTTTAATCTAACCAACATATTTTACAATTACTTTTAAAAATAAATACAATAAACTCATAAGGTACATAAGTTTAATTGTTTAAAATTTCTTTAAATCTTTTGTTTCAGTTTTCAACTTTTTTCTAAAATTTTCCTATTATATTATTTATTTATATCATGTATACTTATTAGAAGTATACTGTCAATTCTTGTGAAAACAAGAAAAATATTATTTCATTACCAATTATTTTATTATATTAATTTCTTAGTCTTAAAGTGCATTTTAAATAAAAAATATTAATTAAACATGAATAAACTATAGGTTTAAGTTCAAAATTATCAATAAAAGATAATTATAATTTTTTTTCATATTGGCAGAATAGAGCTGTAGATTGAGGGGGTGGACTCTGATGTTTGCCCAAAGAATAGAATACATCTCCATTTTTTGCTACCTCAATTGACAACCTTTCAATCTCTCCACACAACTTTTTCTACCTTGTCAGTTCTGTTAATTCTATTACCACACCCACCCTTTTATTGCCCTCCTGATACATTCTCTACACCCTCTAAGCTTCAAAATCTAAGTTTAAACCCTCCTCACTATTCCCCTCTACTCTATTTTCAATTTAAACACAACTCCACCCCTTTTGCTACTATGCTCATCCCTCACCACTCCTTTCTTGCCTCTCCCTACCCTACCCTACCCCTTTCAACCTTACCCTATCTATTTTTGCCTCAACTCCACCCCACTCCTTTTATAACTAATTAAAACGCTTTTGCTTTAAACCCCCATTTTTTCATTCTTCACCCCAGACATTCCCCACCCCACCCCAATCCACCCTTCCAATTTTCATCCAACCCCTATGGCTTTCCAAATCACCTCCTTTTCTGCATATAGAGTAAAAGGGGTTAGAAGGGGAGTAAAAGGAGTGGTATCAATAAATTTGGGGTGGAAAGTGGTGAATAGGGGAATAAATAGGGTTTTAAGGGGAGCAAAATAAGTGAGGAGGGGTGTAATGGGATGATTAGGGGTGGGGAAGGGGGAATAAGGGTTTGGTATGGGAAAGTTCTTGGTAGACTTAAATAAAATGTTAGAGGGAGACAATTAAAGATAGGAGAAGAATGAGATTTGAAGTTTGAGGGAGGAAAGTACTTGTAAGGAACATTTTGAAACAATGTAAGCACAAAAATTATATAATATATTTTGAGACTTCAAAATCATAATGGCATGAAACATCCTAAAAAAAACTCAAAAATATTTTTCAATATTTATTGACCATAGATTTTATTCTCATAAAAATTGGATTTTTTATTCTTTTGATATAATGAAGATCATGATAAGTTATATTTTTAATAGAATCAGGCCCATTTCCTGCTTTAACTCATATAAATATGGAATGTAAATCAATCTTACAAATTGTTCTATTGACTAAATTTAATGTTAAATTATTTTAAAGAGTGTTTCAACTTCCACAAATGTTTTGAAAATGGATATATAAATAATAATATTGATTGATATGATGAGAAAAGGTTTTTATTTCTCAATTTTTACTGAAAAATTCAATGAAGTATAGAAATTCAATAAATGTTTCTTAATGAATAATTTCTTAGAATATTAGATTTTTTATCTATATATTCATAGGGTGAATACCCTATAAATTTTTGTGAAATCTCTTATAATTTAAAGTATCTGAGAGTTTCATTAGATTCAAAAAATGAAAAAAATTTACAATTTTTCAAAATCTTATGAAGCCACAAGGCTAGATTGATAGTGGGGCTCATTTATTTTTTATCCCTTCAACAAATCCTCTAATTCAAGTATTAATATTTTTTGAAATATTAATCAACTGTGGTTCAATGAAGGTTCAACTTAGTTTCAAGGTGTTTTCAAAGTAAATTCACTATTTCTTCATGATATTTTCATCACTGCCTTAATGTGTGCTCAATTAGATATAAATTAGGGTTCAAGGTTATGGACTTGCTAGCGATTCCCCCCCCCATATTATGTGGTGAAAAAATAACATTCCAATGAAATATTAACAGAAAATAATTGAGAATCCACTTGAATTATTTCCAAGTGAGCTGACCTATTGCAATCCGGGATCTCTTCTTGAGGAGAGATTGCAACATTAGAGAGATCAGCCCTTACAACCCCAAAAAATGAGGGTAATCATAACCAGAAGCTGAAAATTTAATTTGCCTCTTCTTGGTTCAAATACAACACTGGCACATTGTGGTTATGCCAGGCCTTGTCTCCCATCCATCATCTCCTGGAGGTCCTAATTGTAAATTAAGCCTTCTCATATCAACACCAGTAATCTCTAAACTAATTTACATACCACTTTGATAACCTATCCTAGCTTCAAAGTCCATCAAAAAGGGCCCACCAAGGACTGTTTTTACTGATCCTCTTGTCACATCCAAGTGCACTCTTCTAACAGATTCACCAATGCATAACTTGACATGCTCTGCTCTACCCATAAGTTCAGTAGCATTCCCACCTATGCCTCTTAAATTACTACTAGTACCAGTTTTAATTGGAAAGCCTATTATAGTGGCTTATTCTAAAAAAATTAAATTAATCTGTGACCCTGAATCCACCAGGGCCTTCACCTCTTTCCCATTAAACATCACCATTAAATACCCTAGAAGAGCAGAAAAAAGAGTTTCCACCTCCTTTCCAAACTTTTTAGCATTTTCACTTATATAATCCACCTCTCCAACAGATACCCTTCTCCTTGTCAGATGCTTCTTTTGCTTCTCTTCAAGGGCAGGAATAATCGCAAATTATTCACCTAAAGATTAAGGAATCCAGAGTTGATTTACTCTACCCAAAAACATCTCCATAGAATTTTCTTGACCAGATACTACTGACCTTTCATATTGAGCTTTATTTTTAATAAAGTTGGCCATGGGCACCTCTTGAGGACCCAAATTGCCATCTTCACCCCCAATAATAACATCTTCATCTACCATAACCCTAGCTCCATCACCAGCTTCTTTCACCAATCCAGATCCATCACTGGTTCTCCTTACCCCTTCCATAGGAGTAAGACCAGAAAAACTTGGTCTGGGAAGAGAAACTATTGGTAAATCTTCTTCAGAATTTAATTCTTCATCTACAAGCATTGGCTAAATGTTTAAATCAAGTTTACCATAACTGGGAGGCCCCATATCTGCCATTCCTTTCTGAAATTTATAAATTTTTTCCTTGGTGTAAGGTTTCTTTTCAATCTTCTTAATTTAAGCCTTTCACAGTTTAGCCCTAATTTAGCTCTGAATTCTACTTTTAGATTTATAGCAGCTACTGGTCTAGCAGCATCAAAATCATATTCACCAATCATATAGTTACCATCCACCCTAGAAACTGTTACTAACTCTAATTCACAATATGAATTTTTAAAAGTGGTCTTTCTGAACTCCTTTTCTTTACCCTTATCTAATGTTCCACCATCAGTACCACAATTCTTTTTTCCACCTTAAGTATTTTCATTATCATCACCAGTCAATTCTTCAAATCTGGCTCTCATTTCAGACATTTAATTTATCCTAGAAAAATCAAAAGGTTCTTTCCTGTCACTGGGTTTGATGAAAGATCCATCAGGGAATTTGTAAACCTTTCCATCAAATTTTACTCTACCAGCCTGCAAGTCCTTATCCAAAAAATAACAATCTTCTTCTTTGTGCCCCCTTCTATTACAATAGTAGTACACCCTAGGTTCACCATAGCCTCCTCTATAACCATTTCCACCATTACCATTTCCATGCCCAATTAAACCAATTTCCATTGCCATTATTACCATAAGTCCTCCTCTCATAGCCTCTTGAATGATAAGAAGAAGAACTTGAAGATGAAGCCAAAAGCGCTTTGTTGGCCTTATGAGTTTCTTGAACAAATATTTTGAGCTGCTTAATTAATTTAGCTAAATGATCCACTATTTTATTATCAACATACCCCTCAACTCTAGAAGCAGCTGACCCAACTGATCCTTCTTTTCTTCTTGAGCCTTGACCATAATATCATTATTTTTGGCCAAATCTTCACTAACCTTGCTAACATATTGAGTACAAGATTCTTGATACTGATCCAAAGCCATAATTTTCAAGTAAACCTGAATATTCTCTTTGATTATCTCTAAAGCAGGTGATTTATGTTCCCCATACATAATGTCCTTCATCTTGTTGTTCCTAGAAATTTCCTTTAAAACATCCATCCTGATCTCCCTACTAAATGCTGACCAAGAAAAATACTTTGCCTTATTTTCATGGCCAATCTCCTCCATCAGAATTATATAATTCACCACTTCAGTAAACTGCCTACATAACTTTTTGAAGTCCACCATATTAGAAACACCACTTATAGATTTTCATTTGCTGAAAATTTTGTTGAGTTCCACTAAAGTATACCTAATACCCCATCTATCAACCATCTCCTTTAAAAATTTTAACCAATCCCACTTCTTATAACCTTCCATCTCAATAACCTCCAATTCCACCTCTCTATCAACAATAAAGAACTTAACCTGTTTCACCATGTCCAAATGTGAAGCCCCATCAACAGCAGCATCAGCTTCATAAAGATTTAGAAACCATTTAACTTCTTCCCCATTAAACTTGGGCCCATCCCAAGAAAAAATACTGACCAAAGCATTGAAAGGAAGAGAAACACCAGATTTAGATGCAGAAGACATCTCAAAAGTATAAGATTAAGCCTTTAAAATAAGATAAGCATTTGATAAATAAGCCACTTTCAGGATAAGATGGTCCAGATACCAAGTAAAATTGATTAAAATCTAGAGAATTTGAACCCCATGTTGGGAACACCAATGTAGAAAGACTGTTACAGTCGCCTTGCTGTAAGCAGAATCCAAGGGAGTTGGATAAACTAAAGAAAACCCTTTCCTTTTAAGTAAATAAAGAGTTCAAAATTAACTAAGCTATAAATTCTACTTGATAAGAAATGACCAATAAACTATTTTTATTAACAGTCTTGAGATGTAGAATCAGTGTTTTTAATAATGAGGTTGAAACCCACAACAGTGAAGCTGTATTTAGAAAAGTTATTTAAATGATTGAAAAATATGTTTTTATGAAGCTTTTATTTTTATAATTTAGTTGTTGAAATCAAGTCCCTTTTGATGAGACCTTTATAATGGTATCCTATATGTTATTATTTATGATGATGAGTGAAATTAATAAATTTTTATGTATAAGTGTTATATTTATTAAGGGTATTACAATTTTATAATTTGTTATGAAAATAATAAATGATTGTTATATATTTGTTGTTCTTGTTGTTGGTTGTTGAGTTCCTATTATTTTCTGTATGATCTATGATGATGTCTAATTTTAAGTCTAAAGGCTTTATATGCATAGTATGTCACATTCCATACATTTCCTAACTGGAGCATTCCGGAGCTTGTCTGGAGATCACTGAAGTTTTTACGGACCTGGTATGGACCTCCAGACTCAATTAGAACCCTTAAAGTACTAATAAAAAACCTAGAAAAATTAAAGATGATAGAGCTACTTCTCCTTTATAATTTCTTCTAATTTTTTTAATCTGGGAAGCCCTATCCATCTAGTAAAAATTATCAAAGTTAAGTAAATTATGAAAAATTGAAAATAACCAAAAAAAATTTATAAAATTATAAAAAATAGTAGAAAAATAGTAAAAATTCCACAAAAAATCCCAAAGTCTCTTGAGACTCCTGACTTTAATTTTCATGCTCTTTTAAACCTATACCTGCATTTACTGTCCAATAATTATTTGTTAAATCTTAACCCAAAAAATTAACCCTTTTTATCCACTTTTAATACTCAATTTTTTTAAAGTAAACATTTAAAATTAGACTGGCCTTTCCAATCTCAGTAATCATTCCCCAAAAATCCTTTATAATAAACTTAAGTTCCCTAATAAACTTTAGACTACCACACCGGCGGTAGAAATTTTCAAAGCCTAGAAATGACTGGAGCTCCATTACTGATGTTGTTGTTGGCCATTCTGTTACTGCCTTTACTTTCTCCTGGTCCATTTTCACCCTATTATTTGAAATGGTCATACCCAGGTAAGGGATTTCACCTACTGAAAGGCACATTTCTCCAGTTTTAATCTTACTTGGGCCTCCCTGAAGCACTTCAAACAGTCTTTCACATGTATCTGGTGTTCCTCCATTGATCTGGAGTAAATCAGGATGTCATCTAGTTACACTGTCACATCTATCCCTATTCTATCTCTGAAGATGCTATTGGTGAAGTGTTGAAAAGTGGCCGGCACATTACATGGGCCAAATGGCATTACCAACCATTCAAAATGACCAAATTTAGTGCAGAATGCCAGTTTGTGTTCATCTTCTTCTTTCACATGTATGCTGTGTCAACTGGCCCTGAGATCTAGGGATGTGAACATTTCTGTTCCCTGTAGACTTTCAATCAACTCACTAGTTGATGGAAGGGGATATCTGTTTTTAACTGTCAGTGCATTTAATCTTCTGAAATCCATACATGGTCTCAGTCACCCATCATTTTTACCTGAAAAGATCACAGGGGCTTCCCAAGGAGATTTTGATTCTCTGATGAAACCATTCTTTAGATTTTCATCAATCATCTCTTTTAGTGCTTTTGACTCTGAGTTTAAAAATGGGATTATGCAGCTAAATTGAGGATTTTTGCCTGGAATCAGATTAATGGCAAAGTTGTATGGTCTGTGAGGTGGTAGGGTTTTGACTCCTCCATCTTCAAACAGTGATAAGAATTCCCAATAGGCTTCAGGGACCTGTCACCGAACGACCTACGCACAAGGTCGAGGATGTTCCTGTAAGTGAGATGAGGGATTTTAGAAACTTCTTCGAAGCACAGAGGAATGATTCGAGGAAATGATTTGAAGGTCACTCGAAGTAATAGCTATAGATTTGAGGTTTGTTTGAGAAGAATTATAAACTAGTTCCAAGGTAATAATAATTCTTAAAATCTCACGAAGGGTTGGAAACTCAATAATCAAAGATTTAGGATTTAGAAATGAATATTGAGAAAGTAAAAGAAAGATACAATAACAATGATTTAACTTTTAAGGATTTACCACTATTAATGTAAATATGATATTATAATTTAATTCTAAGGAATATCGAACCAAATACCTAACTCCTTTTATATCCTTTGTTCCTCCTCGCATTGACCTCCCTTCCATCGCACCATTCCCATTCCATTGACCATTACTAACAAACACTTAGACCCTCTTCACTAAATATCCATCCATGCTCAATTTACCCCTTTTTAATTAATTAACAAAACTTTTAATGAAAAACTACTACTGTACTATTTCATTGAACCTAGCGCTGTGCGTCGCTTACTGAAAAGGACTAAGGTACCCCATTGGGAGATTGACTAATTTAGATTTAGAGTTTAGGCTAGCGCAGTTAAATAGTAAGTACACAAAGGAAAATCGCAGTTGCTATGGAGAATTGCTTTCTGCGCTTCGAGTATAGATTTAGGACTCGATATTATTGATTTAATGAGTTGATTTCGCCTCGAGTGTCACGTGGTGCGTGACAGATGCCCGGGTATAAAAAATTGCGAACTCCGTTGAGCTTGAGCCATCTTCCCACACTAATTTCCCTTTTCTAATACTTTTTTCCCTCACCTCTTAATTACTTATTCTTATAATGAACTGCCCCACTCCCACACCTACGCCTCCACACCCTAAAGCGGATGGGGGAATAATCACACGACAGTTTTCACAGACTTGCACGTCTTGTGAAAGCATGGAATATTTCTGTGTCGAAAGTACGGCGACTCGAGGCCCTCGCCAGAAATGCGAGTTTTGCCGTTGGCGGAGAGTGGCGTGCGATGCGTTGGCAAAGAACGTGGAAATCGAAAAATGATTTACCAAAACTAAGTTTTGGGTAGTTCCGAAGACCAAGGAGGTGGTCGAAGACATTTGGGATGTCTCGATCGAAGATGAACAATCGGTGGGGGAAAATGATAAGGAGTTAAACAACAAGATCTCAACCTGGGTAACCCAGGCCACGAGTTCGAAGCGAGGTGTCGAGGAAGAAGTCGACAAGTTGGTGGAGGAGGATGAAGATGAAGTCCCTGTTCCAGGGCGGGCACCCAAGAAACGACGGGTGGTCATCGAGGACGATGAGGAAGAAAGAGAGGTAGAGGTCGAAGTGACGCCAAGGTTATTTCTAGAGCCTGACCCCATCTTCGAGGTAAGTTTTTATTTGTTTATTTTAAGGATGAAGTTACTGATGAGTTTTTTTTTTTTTTTTTTTTTTTTTTTTTTTTTTTTTTTTTTTTTTTAGACATCGAATAACCTTGAAGAGCCGATTGCGGAGCCTGCGCCGGTTATACCAACTGAGGCACACCCTTTGGGCCACGGAGGTAGTTGAAGAGCCCGAAGACACCCTGGACCAGGTGTGGTCAAAGAAACCTTGTCAAGGTCGACGAGTAAGGTTTGCGGAAGAACTATGTGGGGAGGTCGACGCTATTATCGATGCTGCTTCCTTCGACATGGCAGAGGAGCTTTTGGAGATGGGAGAGGTGGTTCCGGTAGGAGAGGAGGAGGTATTTGAGAAATGCAGGAAGGAGATAAGGGTAGTTTTAGAGAAAATGAAAAGATTGGTTTGAGAGAAGTTAAAAGAAAAGATTTGAAATGAAAAGAAGATGTAAAGAAGTAGAAAAAGAAAATTGTATTTTAGTTTTATTTTATTTTTATTTTATTTTATTATGATTATTTTTTTATTGTAGGTGAATGTTGTTAATTTTATAAGATTTGAGAGAGAGAGAAAAAAAAGAAAAAAGAAGTTTTAAATAAAAAGTTTTAGAATTTGAAAGAAGAATTTTAAAGAAAGAAAAAAGGTTGTTTTAATTGAAGGAAGTTTTAGTGTTTTTAAAAGGAAAATTTTTATGTAAGAAAAGAGAGAGAAAAAGAAACGGTTTTGTGATTGAGATGAGTTTGTTAAATTGAGGATTTAATGAAAGAAAAATATATATAAATTATTTTTTTTTTCTTTTTTTTTTTTTTTTTAAAAAAAAGAAATTTTAGTTGAAAGAGAGGAAGAAGAAAGAAAAGAAAAAAAACAGAATTTAGAATTTAAGAGAATTTGAAAAGAAGAATTATTTGTTTCGAAGAATTATTATAGGGAGATTTAGAGGTTGAAGTTAAGTTTGAGGAAATGGTCGTGTTGTACAAGATTTGATGATTTGAAGGAAAGAAAGTTTTTTTTTAAAGAGAGAATAAATTTTTTGGAAGAGAAATTTTTAAAGAGAATTTTAAATTTAAGAAAAGAATGTATTTAAAGAATTGAAAAGAAAAGAAAGAAAATATTTAGAGAGATTTATTTTTATTTTATTATTTATGTTTTATTCTATTTATTTTATTTTATTTTATTTTATTTTAATTTTGATTTTATTTTATTGTATTTAATTTTAATTTTGATTTTAATTTTAGTTGGTTTTGGAGGAAATTTTATAGAAAGAAAAGAAGAGAGAAAGAAGAAAACAAGGCTAAGAAATTTAAGAGGTGTTTTAGATTTTAAAGAAAGAAAGAAAAAGAAAAGAAAATTTTAAATAAAGAAATTTTAAGGTTTTGGTTTTAAAGGATATTTCGAATGAAAAGATTTTAGGAGTTCAGGAGCGTTAGAAACATTGATGGCTGGTTCCCAGGATGTTTTGTCTGAGTCATTGAGGAAGCCTTCCCATTCCACGAGGTATTGAAGTTTCCCCTTGCGTATTCTTGAATCAAGGATACGACTTACTTCCCACTCTAGATGATCTTCTACTTTGACCGGTTCCAGAGGGGGTTGGTTCTTGCCCAGGTATATTTCTCGAGCCAGTTCCAGGAGAGATACATGGAAAACAGGGTGAATCGCATGCCATTTAGGAGGTAACTTGAGTCAAAATGCAGTTTTAGAGACTTCAGAGTCGATTTCGAATGGTCCCAAGCGCTTTTCAGCCAGTTTCTTTGATGGTCTTGTTGTTCGAATGTTTCGTGCATCGAGCCATACTTTGTCGCCTGGTTTAAAGGAAGGAGCAGATTGTTGATGTTTGTCGGCCTGTTCCTTGTATCTTTGAATTGCTGATTCCAAATTTGTTTTAAGTTCTTCTTGGAGTCGTGATATAGTTCGAAGATAATGTTCCGCAGGATGATTAGTTCCTACATGGATTGAGTTGAATCGAGGATGTCGTCCATAAATGGTTTCGAAGGGAGATTGTCGTGTCGAAGAATGAGTTGAGTTATTATAAGCAAATTCGGCCAATGGTAACCATGTGGTCCAATCGTCTTGTTGGTAACTGACATACATTCGAAGATATTGTTTGAGGATTTGGTTAACTCTTTCTGTTTGACCATCGGTTTCAGGGTGATAGGCCGTGGAGAGATTCCTCGTGATATTGAGTTGTCGACACAGTTGGGTCCAGAATGTGGATAAAAACAATGAGCCTCTATCTGAAATAATATCATTTGGTAAGCCGTGTTTAGAAAATACATATTCTAGAAACAATTTTGACAAATCTTCTGCTGTAGCAGTAGTAGTGGTTTTAATAAAAATAGACATTTTTGAGAATCTATCTACTATTACTAATATAGCATCAAAATCATTAGAAATAGGAAGTTGAGAAATGAAATCCATCGATAAATATTCCCAAGTTTTAGAGGGAATAGGAAGTGGTTGAAGCAACCCATGCTTCCGGTGATGGGGAGCCTTATTCCTATTACATTTGTAACAAGCTTTTATATAGGCCTTGATTTCCCTGGTCATACCTGGCCAGAAGAAATCCCTCGCTATTAACTGGTAGGTTTTATCAACCCCAAAATGACCAGCTAATGGAGAATCATGTCGACTGTTGAAAATCCATAATTTTATCTCATTGTTGTCGGGTATGACTACTCTACCTTCGAAGACTAATAGACCTGATTCAAT
The DNA here is from genome assembly GCA_030280995.1 of Hemileia vastatrix. NCBI lineage: Eukaryota > Fungi > Basidiomycota > Pucciniomycetes > Pucciniales > Zaghouaniaceae > Hemileia > Hemileia vastatrix. The sequence goes on from JASXTE010000015.1 coordinate 9,083,360, forward strand.
ACTAAATCTTTTGGCCCCTTGCTTCAAGAGTATTTTGTCTTTTAACCCTAAACAATAATCGTCCTTCGACTGAGCTTCGAGGATGTTGGATAGTGGATTTCGAAAAGATTGAATTGTCATTGAATTAAGTTGATGAGTCGTTAACATTGATTCGTTGAAGATTGATTGCACATTTGCTGGGTTCTTGTCAGAAAATGTGTCCCCTGCTGTGGGTAAATGTCGTCCTGACGTGACAAGATATCTGGGACAATGCAGTTTTTTCCTGGGCGATAGGAAATAGAGAAAGAAAATTCAGACAAAAATTCAGCCCACCTGGCTTGACGCCTGGTTAACACTTTAGAAGACATGAATTATTTCAAAGCATTATGATCTGTTAAAATTTGAAAAGGACTATCTAGGCTGAGAAGAAAATAACACCATTTTTTAAGACAATGGATAATAGCTAAAAGCTCTTTGTCATGAATTTCATAATTTAATTCTGCGGCTATGAGTTTGCGTGACTCAAAAGCAACAGGATGAAACAAATTTGTTTCAGGATTTAATTGGGAGATGACCCCTGCAATAGCATAATCTCTCGCATCTGTCTCAACTATTGTCGAGGCAGAAGGATCAAAATGTTGAAGAATTGGGGCTGTGGTGAACGCTGTTTTTAGTGCTTCAAATTCCTTTCGTGCTGTAGAAGTAAAAACAAAAGGAATATCTTTTCTTAGAAGAGAAGTAAGATTGGAAATAGTTTTAGAGTAATCTTTAATAAATCTTCTATAGAAGTTTGCAAAACCCAAAAATCCTTGGAGTGATTTAATGTTTTTGGGCTCAGGCCATTCCAGGATTTTCAGGACTTTTTTATCATCCATGACTAAACCATCAGTGGACAACGTAAAACCCAAAAAATCAATTGATTTGAGGTGGAATTCGCATTTATTATGCTTGGCGTAGAGACCATGATCTCGAAGACAATTTAGGACCTGTTGAACATGATGAATATGTTCATCCAGTGTTTTTGAGAATATTAAAATATCATCTAAATAGACGACTACAAATTGTTCAACAACATCTTGAAAGATATCATTAACAAAAGTTTGAAAAGTTGAAGGTGCGTTACATAATCCAAAAGGCATAACTAAATATTCAAAACTCCCAAATCTAGTGCGCATTGCAGTCAGTGGTTCATGACCTTCCGCAATGCGAATAAGATTGTAAGCGCCTCTAAGATCAATTTTAGAAAAGAAATTAGCACCATTGAAAAGGTTAAGAAGTAATGACATAGGAGGAACAGGATATGCATTCTTCTTAGTGACTGTGTTGAGCTTTCTATAGTCAACACACAACCTAAGACTACCGTCTTTCTTTTTTACAAAGAGGACAGGGGAGCCGGTTGGAGATTTACTGGCTCTGATGAAACCTTTGGCTACATTCTCTGCAATGTAGTCTCAAAGAACTTGAGATTTGTCCTTCAATAAAGAATAGACAGGACCTGCCGGAGGTACTGGGCCTATTAACTCTATTTGATGGTCGTAGGGTCAATGAGGTGGTAACTTATCAGCCTTGCGGATTGAGAAAACATCGAGAAATTGTGGTTAGAGTTGATTTGATGGCTTCAACGTTTATTTGGTTGTCCTCTTCATCTTCGAGAGAATCTGTCTAGGGGATACCTGTATTGAGAGAGCAGAATTCGATTACTTTGAGGCAATTTAAATCCTCTTTGAGTGAAGTCATCGAGCTAGAAGGGTTAGCCAATTGCTCATTTAAAGAAGGATCAGATGTTTGCAAGTCATCTGGCAGAGACTTGTCTTCTAGCAGGACGTTGTCAGGTGGGTTGTTTAACTCCCTATTGACCTGCATTGAAGAATCAGAAATATACTTAGAGCGTGGGGTGATCAATCCCCTAGTCCAATCAATTTCGGGATTCCAATGCGTTAAAAAGTCATGGCCAAGAATGGTATCGTCCATCCTTGGGGCGTCCAAGACTGATAATTCCCACTCGAAGGGGGGAAAGTTCGGAAAGTTGAAAACCCATAAAACTTTCTTACTTACCCAATATTTGGGTTCCTCTGATTCGACCAAATAGATGGGAGTTCAATCGATATCTGTAAATGTTAGTTGAAGCTTCTCGGCAAAAGATAAACTAACAAAAGAAATTGAAGCTCCAGAGTCTATAAGACAACTGAAGGGGATATCCTCCTTAAAAAGAATGAATCTCAAGCGGTTTAAGGCAACTCCAGTCCTTAAGACATGGAGGTTCTGTGCACTGGGAGAGATAAGATAGTTTGCTTTGCACACAAGTAAACTATCTACTAGTTTTTTAACTTTGAACTAGTACCTTCTCTTTCCTTCAACTTTACACAGTCTTCCAACTTGTGCTTACCCCCACAATACATACATAACCCATTATCTGCTTGTCTCTTTCTCTCAGCTTCTTTAAGTTCCCCTTTAGGATCCAGTACTTTGCTGATATCGCCTGGGGTCGAGCCTTTTGGTCGAGATTTATCCTTTCCCTTATTGGGTTTGGATTGAGTCGAGGAGGATTGATTTGGTTGTGGGTGTGAAGAAGGTCCTGATTTAAAATTTAGGCCTTGAGATTTGTTGGCATATCAATGATGTTGAAGTTGTCCTTGATAAACGCCGTCAAGTTCGAGGGTTCGATCCATTAAGTCCGTTAAAGTAGTCATCTTCTGACAGTGAAGATTTAATTGATCTAGAATCCTCAAAGGAAGTCCTTTCTTGAAATGATACTTAAGGGCAGCATCATTCCAACCTACTCGAGTTTGAAGTGCTCTGAAGTTCGAGATATATTCAGAAGCTTTACCATTATCACTCATGCGAAGAAAATCAAGTTCAATTTCCGTGTTGTCCGTTTCATTAGGGTCCCCAAACAACGTAAAAAGTTGGTCCTCGAATTTTTCCCAATTATTGATAAGTAAGTGGGTTTCTGTCAAAGAAAGCATGAGTAGATAAGGTTCGAACCATCTTGCTGCTTTTCCGGCTAGGAATGAAGAAGCGTAAACAACCTTTGATCGGTCGCTGTTAAAGGTTCGAGGGTCATTATGGAACAGTAGCTTGCAGGTTTGCAAGAAGGGTTGCAATCTGTCGGGGTGATCTCCGTTGAATTTGTCAGGAGATTTCATAGAAGGAGTTTTGAACTTAGATCCCTCTGAAGACGTTGGATTTGAAAGGGTTTTCATGAAAAGTCTCATGAAATCTTCCAGGGAGTTAGATGGTCCCGGTTCTGAGGATTGGCCAGAAGGGTGATTGGCAGGGGCGGATGGTGCCTCGTGCATTGTATCCTCTCCTTCTTCTTCATCACTAGAATCCTCAAAATCTTGTGGAATATCTTCTACAGATTGAACTGAATGTTGCCATTCCCTAAGGTTGAGTGGTTCCAAAGAGTGAGTGTGAGAAACAGACCTTGTGGCTGTTGGCCTGCCTCTAGCGCTAGCTCTAGTAGTAGCACCCGTAGGAGGAGTGCGTTGAACAGGTGCCATTTAAAATTTTAGAAACACCTAAAAGGACGTAGTAGTGCAAAGAATGAGAACTACGGAGAATTAAATTATACTGTCACCGAACGACCTACGCACAAGGTCGAGGATGTTCCTGTAAGTGAGATGAGGGATTTTAGAAACTTCTTCGAAGCACAGAGGAATGATTCGAGGAAATGATTTGAAGGTCACTCGAAGTAATAGCTATAGATTCGAGGTTCGTTCGAGAAGAATTATAAACTAGTTTCAAGGTAATAATAATTCTTAAAATCTCACAAAGGGTTGGAAACTCAATAATCAAAGATTTAGGATTTAGAAATGAATATTGAGAAAGTAAAAGAAAGATACAATAACAATGATTTAACTTTTAAGGATTTACCACTATTAATGTAAATACGATATTATAATTTAATTCTAAGGAATATCGAACCAAATACCTAACTCCTTTTATATCCTTTGTTCCTCCTCGCATTGACCTCCCTTCCATTGCACCATTCCCATTCCATTGACCATTACTAACAAACACTTAGACCCTCTTCACTAAATATCCATCCATGCTCAATTTACCCCTTTTTAATTAATTAACAAAACTTTTAATGAAAAACTACTACTGTACTATTTCATTGAACCTAGCGCTGTGCGTCGCTTACTGAAAAGGACTAAGGTACCCCATTGGGAGATTGACTAATTTAGATTTAGAGTTTAGGCTAGCGCAGTTAAATAGTAAGTACACAAAGGAAAATCGCAGTTGCTATGGAGAATTGCTTTCTGCGCTTCGAGTATAGATTTAGGACTTGATATTATTGATTTAATGAGTTGATTTTGCCTCGAGTGTCACGTGGCGCATGACAGGACCATTTCCTTGAGGACTGGACCTTGTCTGAAATCTTGGTGGATATGTTCCAAGCTGTTGTGTTGCAATCCAGTTCCTCTTCTTCCTCCAGCGCCCCCTCCAAGTCCTGAAACTTAGAATCAAGAGAAAGTGTCAGATCTTGTGGCAATTTTACTGATGATAATAAAAAACCAGGAGACTCTCCAGGAGGGGCCCCTGACCCCTGAAGAGGCCAGGGGGAAAATTCTTTCACAGTGCCATCAACCTTTCCCTCTTCTGCCTTCACTTTTCTTTGTTGCGCCTTCTCCTCTTCTTGGTGCACTTTACCCCCTTTCTGCTCCTCCCCAGTGCTTCTTGTTGGTGCCCCATCCCCAGCCTGCTTCTTAAAATCAAGAGGAAGCATCAGTTCTGGTGGCAAGTCAACTGATGATAACAAAAAATCAGAATACTTTATTTTTCTTTCACTTCTTAACTGTCATGAGGACGTTGTCAGGTGATAAAAAATGGGGAACATTAAATTTAATTAATTACTTGTTTTACTTATTTAATTAGTTAAATTATTATAAGTAAATTACAAAGTAAGTAAAATTAAATAAAATAAGAAATAAAGGTGTGGCTCTATCCTAGCAAATAATTAATTATTTACTGGGTGAGTCTAGTAGCCTGGCTGACAGTAACCATCAACAGCAATCACTTTTCCCCTGTGTGTTCAATTAATCTGTTTGCAGATTGATTAGAAAAGGAATATACTGGTGCTATTCTTTGAAAGCAGCTGAGGTAAGGACATATTGCTATTTGTAAAATGCTTGCGATTTTCTTGTCTACCTTCCTTCTCTCACTAAAAGGCCTCAGTCAGCTGACCTAAACTCATGTTTTTAGAGGGGAGGGGGATATTAAAAAACCGCAAGCTTTTTACAGATAGCTTGTACGTCGATGCTACTTGCTTTGAAGCCAAAGAATCACACAACTTGCTGAAGTATGAATCTGGTTGCTATGGCTTTTGTCACATGGCTTTACCGTCCAGCCTCACGCCCAAACACACAAGCCTGCGTAGGACTTGCAACATCAACTTAACAATAGAGGGTCAACCCTGATTCTCAAAAAAAATCACCACTTAATATGATTTGGCTGAAACACCTAACTCATAAGGAAATAAGCTATCTAGCCAAAATTTCTATTAGATGGAAAAAAAAACATTTTACACAAGTACTCATACAGCTAATTCAAAAAAGCATGCGGTTTTCTTGCTGACCTAAACTTGTATTTTTGGCGATAAAAAGCGAGACGAGAAGAAACTAGCAAGCTTTTTCAAAATAGTGGTATGAATTCTTTAAATAATGAAAAATCTAGCCAGACTTCGCTGCTGGGAGGATAATTTTTTCGTGACTCGGGGACAGAGATGGTTTGATTTAATCAAACCACAACCAGCAAAGTAGAGTCCTTTTGAATAATATCAAGTCGGGTCCCCATTATCATGGGTTTCATCGAGATGTATTGCACTTTATGAAATTGACACTTGAGTGAACTAGTATCATAAAATCTGATATGTATACGTTAGGAGAGTAATTCACTCATGCCAATTATGTCAGCATCCGAGAGGCAATGCGGAGACTCAAAGATGTCGCTAGAGGCACAATTTTGTTGGATAGCAACATGACCACGCTCCCCGCAATTGAAGGTGAGCAATAATCTGAATTAGGTACCACGTGGTAACCAGACAATATCTTAATTCAACTCCATAATTTGCTTTCCAGCTCTAATAACTGGTGTGTATATTTGTATAGTTTAGACGGTGTATATTTAAGCACGTGCGAAAACAAAATAAATACAACAAACTTTACAAGAGCAAAAAAATTAGCTAAGTACAACTGCCTTCATGATGGCTGTAGTTGGAATGAAGAATGGACCAATCAAAAAAACAATGAAGTGGCTATCTCACTTGAAACCTTGTTTCCAGTTTTACGCAATTCTATTCAGACATACGGCTACTTGTGAAGTGCTTGCAACTTTCTGAGAATGTTTTACTCTCTAACCTGCCCCAGAATGCGAGTTTAGGTCAGCTATATCCTTGAGAAATCAGGGTTGGGACTATTTGATGGACTACATCCACAAGGTCACACAACCTAACTAACTCACATTCTGGTTGAGGCGAGAAAGAAAAAACATTTTTAGAAAGCCGCATACTCTTCAGAATTAGAATTAACTGTAAAATGTTGACTTGAGCGTGCTTCCCCTCACAAAATTATGCATAAGTTGTATCATGCAGTTGGCCAATTTAAGGAAACTAGGGTTGTTGTATGGGATCCCACTGTTGTGAATTGGTATTTGATACTCACACCTGCATTGATACATCTCCATGGAATATAAACTTTGTAGCGGATCAGTATTACAATAACCAAGTACTAAATCTGCATCAGTGGGGGAACAGATATATATCTCGAGTTGGTGCGACTTGCCCAGACAAGGGCCAGGTCTAGTTTTTCTCCCTTGACTTGCCCGCCGTTAATATCATTGCCTCCTTTCCTTTCCTTTCCTTTTCGTTTTCCCCTTTTCCACTATATCTTTCTCCTCCTTTTTTTTTCCTTGCCTTTCTCGCCCAGCTACTCTCACACACTACCTCATTTTATCTTCACTGTTATCTATCTTGATTTTCACTTGACATTCTCCATTTTATTTCTCAACATTCGCAACATACTAGCTCTATCTAAACCAAATACCTATTGGGTCCTGCAGTTACATTTGCTCTCTCTTTCGTATTATCGTTAATCTATTAAGATTAGGATTATCTAGCGCGCTTTCCTTTATTGAATTTGAAGCACACTATCATTCTTGCATTGTACTCATTCACCTTCTTATCCAGATATTGGGTGAGTGAATGAGCGGGTGATTGAGTGATTGATACAGTGAAAGAGAGCAGGGTAAATATATTTGGGTCTACTGTCACTATAAGTTAGTTGGCAGGAACCGACATCTTTGAAAGTCGGGGGTTTTCTTTTCTTATTCCTGACCAGCTTTGGATCCTCAAGTAGGAATTATTCTTTTTCATTTTGCGACCGGACTTCTAAATAGATAATAGTTTTATTGATATTGAGACACTAACTTGGTAAGTTGACATTTGCTTTATTTTGTAATTTGATCATCTTTTTCATTATTATCTGCTCATGCATGCTGGATCGTGGCAAACTTATTTCGCCATGATCCTCCTTGGTGGAATCTGGCTGGCCAACCAAACTAATAAGTATCAACCATTCCATAATATAGTTGGTTTGGTTAATCTCTCTCTATGTAAAGGGTCGTTCAACACAAGCGAGCATTGTCGAATTTCGTTTATGTGTCCACTGGCACCAAATCATTTTATAATCCTATTACACTTGATCTGGTTTATTCTGGCACATCAGCTGGGAACGTGAACCTCTTGTACCCTTTCTCACTGTCCACAGTTTCGAAAATTAGAAAGCTGTTTTTATGCACTAATTAACTCTAGTTTTATTCTGTTCTGATTCAATTAATCTTTGTACCTTTCCTAATATCAAATTATGTGCTCCATTGTCATGTCATTTTCAGCCTTCAATACTTCTTGTTTTAGAATTCCAATTTCTTCCTTAATTTGCGAAGTAGTTTATTGATCAGCAGTTACTGTAGAGAATGATGCCTTGCAGAACCAGGGAAAGGTCTCCGATGTATTCGGAGGCTACACTATATACTGATGAGAGACTAGCTAAGTACATAGTATGGTAACACCATAACATCCCCCCCACTTAGTTAGACGAACATCACCCTACACTAATAATAAAAGATTGTAACGAGTGACAATGAAAGGGAATAGTAAACTAATTTAAAAAGAGTGTGTTAAAAATGTTAAAAGACAATACACTAAGAAGCTAAATTATTCCAGTTTGTAGTTTAAAAGTATTTAATGAAAGTAAAGAAAAGTTATAAGAAAAATTTGTACATCCCCCCCATCAAGACATCAACAAATCACCAAGTATCGGAGTAGAAATTGAAGGAAAATAAGAAACTTGATGGAGTAGGTGAGGTGAGAGTGAACTGAGATTTGAGATATTCGGTATGAAAATTGAGGATTGAGCAAGAAGGGAATTGTGAGCGGTGTGTGAAATGGTAGATTTCCGGACTTGCTTCTGATTGATTGGTGACTTTAGAGAAATGAGATAATGGGGTTTCGGGAATGCTGCCTGTTGAGGCCAGCATGTGGCGAAGGTACAAGATTTAGAGAAAGGGGTGGTTAACGAGGTGGGTTTTGAGAATAGTTTGTGGCAAAAAGTTTTGCTCGTATCGTCGCAAATCACGATGAGGGAAGATGCCTCACACACCATAGCGGAGCGGATGCCTTTGTTAGGCAGGATGATAAGATGGCGCCCATACACCAAATTTAGAGAGGAAAATGCCATTTTTTTTTGGCTGAGGCGAGAACAGCGCCCATACACTGTTTTGAGAGTAGAATTGAGAATATGGCGCCCATACACCATGAGGAGGAGGGAAATTGCAGTATCGTTGCAATGAACGGGGTTCTACGAAGGGTTCTCCACGAGCGAGACAGCCCATAACCTGTAGAGAATGATGCCTTGCAGAACCAGGGAAAGGTCTCCGATGTATTCGGAGGCTACACTATATACTGATGAGAGACTAGCTAAGTACATAGTATGGTAACACCATAACAGTTACAACGGTGTATCCGCATTCTCATCATATTTATGGCTTGATTATTATTAAAGACCATGGCTCTAGTTGAGTAACAGGCAAGGCATAATTTACCTGATCAAATGTCCTTGATGGACAGGTGCCATAGCTGTGACAACTGTATGCTAATCTCCGTTTTCATTGCTGGGGCTCGTTGTTCTAGGAGAAACAAATTCTAAAATCTGTCTAGTCAGCAAAAACTCAACCACCAGCCCTTTATAACTGCTATATCTACCTTGCCATCTCTTAGATATAGAGGCTTTCTATATACATATTTTTGCTTGGCTCTGCGCATTACAACTTGATATACACTTCAAATTCTCCTATTTTTTAAGGAGATTGGTTGGGTCTATATTCGATTTTGTTATTGGTCAACATTATTTTACATATACATTTTCACACCAGGAATTTCATTGTGGATCCGTCTTTTATCTAGACTAAGGGTTTTTTTCCTTCCTTTTGTTTCACAGTCAATTCGTTTCGATCAAAAAAACCACGGTTCACAAAGGGTGATTTCAGTTTTCCATCCATCTCATAGTGCGCTTAGTGCTGTTTTCTCTCGCTACAAGACGTTGCATTACTTGTTTGTCCGTCAACAAATAACTCGTGCAAGCCCGCTCTAGAGAGAATCAGGTTTTACAAACGATTGAAAGAAAAACATCATCTGCACAATGATCTCTTGTGGAGATCGGTAACCGCTGTGTCGCACTTTTTGCGACAACGAATCTTCTTGAAGAGCCACAAGTTATTCAGCCATCTTGTTACATATAATTGAGTAAGCTTTTATTTTTTCACCTCATCTTGGTATATTGGTTTTGCCATTTGACCGACCTCAATCTTTTGTTAAGGTACAAATATTGGACAGCTGACTGTTATCTATCCCCAACCTGAGTGTTCTACAATCACTACGGTGTTATTAATTTTTTCTTCTTTGTTCGCACTCTTGTCTTCACCGTACTCAACCTCTGCTTCCCCTTTTCCAAACATTTTATGGATCATTTATTTTCTACATCACCAATCTTGAGTACTAAAATGTCACATAAGCAACCTTTTTCCTCTAACTCTACTGATGCCCATCCCGCATCGATTTCAACTCCTATCTCTGGCGCTTCTTCATCTCTAATTGGTGAAAATAATCAACTTACGCACACATCGTCGGTATCATTTCCCCTTCAGTCCGAACTTCGTTCTTCTGATTATTCGCTCATCATTCACCATCGAGAACTTTATAATGAAACTCAATGTTTTGTCTCCCCAAGCTACTCCACCTCACAACATTTCGATGTCACTTCTGCTGTTAATGATTCATACAGTTATTCTGCTGCTCAACTGCCTTTTGCAAGCGAGCCTGCTTTGGAAACTGAGTTAGAACAGGAACTTCCTCCTCTCAAAAAACTTAGACCTTCAAAAGAAGTTCCAGGGCACAACTATGACTCTGGCGATTTCCCTCAAATCACGAACATTAAGTCTATTCTAGCCAAAAAAAACAACTCACACGTGTTACCTCAAGATCTAAACAAAGGGGCTTTATGGGACAGCTTAACTCCAATGAGTTTATCATCTTTAAACATCCCTAGTGCAAAATGGCATGACGGAGACATCTGGCCCATTTCTAGGAGATCTTCTAGTGGAGAATCTGTAGAGTCATCATCTTACGGCTCGTCATCTTGCAAAGCTGTCCATTTCGTTTCAGGTAATCGCATTTTTTTGCGCATGGGCTCTATTGGCGATGAAGATGATCATCACTATTTATCTAATGTCACAAGCCCTATTGACGGAGATGACATTGCCGGACCCGTTGCTACAATGTATCCCACCCATTCAGCTGAAGCTTATGATCGGAGTCCAATAGTGGTTGATGGTCCAGACAGCAACTTAAAGTTACCTCCTCGATCTTCATCGGTTCAGTGGATTCAATGCGCCAAGCGTCGAAAATCAATTGTCAATGCTAGAGCCAATGCAGAAGCATTGAAGGGTAATCGAATTACTCCATCGGACCAAACCAATCTCATGGATAATTGCAATGACGATGTTACTCATTTACCATCTCCTGTTGATCAAATGGCTTCCAGAACTGAAGCATTGGTCAACCGTCTGTCTCATTGGAGTAATAATGTGCACATTAAACAGGATCAAAATCCAGACTTGAAACGTGGCCATGGCCACAGAAACGAAGTCCATGAAGACATGTTGAATGTACCTTCAAATTCAATATCATTCACTACTACTGGTAATAGTGGTGATTTTTTGAGTGAAGAAGATGAGGACGAGAGGGATGACAGTGGCTTGGTTGATGATGTTGAAGACGATGCTCCTGAGAATGACAAAAACAGTTCCGTTGCAGAGGAGTCCGATGATGAAGAGGGCTGTGAAAGCTTACCGAGTTCTCGGACTAGGAGGATGTGTGGGATGGGGAAATGGTCTCGAAATGATGTTTTTAGCACATGTGATGCGCTAGGTGGATTTTGAAAGGCTGATGCCTTTGGTAGTGGTTTTGGTTTTTTTAACCAACATTTTTCTTGTTTCGCCTTTTTCAGTGTATGTAGTCCAAATTTCATCGTTTTTGTTGTCAGGCATTCTTTAGCTTCATTTATGGTTATCAGATTACAATCAATACATTTTTATCCTAGCTTATATCTCATAAAATTATAATTCTTTCAGTGTCTTGTGAATTGTACATCTCTAGTTATATTTCAATAAACCGTTTTTTTTGATTGACAAGCCACCTATAAATATATCAGCTAGTATTTGCGATTATTTTGTAGGGGACTGGCTAATAAGACATCGTTGTTTGTTTGCAAAACCCTAGTGGCAGCAAAATTCACTTAAGAAAATGAGTTGTCCGTAAAATTGCAAAATCATCGTTTCGCGATTTTTATCATAAACAGAAAGTGTCACATGTGAAAACATACATTCATCAAAAGATTTAACGCAATAATTGACTACATCTTTAATGATTCCTTGCTTATTACCAGCAGTCCGAAATGAGAGAAATAAGGAAAATTGGTCAAAGATGTATTACACTCTTTTTCCTTCACTTCATTCATTATATATATACCGTATAGGCACTTCTTATCTCTTCACTTTATATTACACTCTTTAGCCTCTTACACCCTCAACTTGCCAATCCTGAGTGCCACCGTAATCGGTGGTCAAAGCAAATCAGTGAGGCCACAATCCAGATTTTGTGGTAGTCATGACTAAGATCTACCTACAAAAATGTAATAGGGGGTATCAATGTTGACCGATCCGCAATTAAATTAATTGCGGAAAATAATCTGCATACCCCAATTATCTTCCGCAATTATTTTTGCTAATAATTGGGTTATTAGACACTTTACGTGTCAATGTTCACCTCTTATCTGACATTTTTATCCTCAATATTTGATAACCACATCTTGGACAACTTTCTGGATATCCCAGCCTTCTACCTTGCTGCACACTTCCATTCTCATCCCATCCTGTTCATTCTATCCGCTCAGAATTTCTCCCCATTTCATCTATTTGATTCTTCTCCTTTTCATCTCGCTATCTCATCTGCTTGTTTCTGCTCCTTTTCATCTTCATTTATAATAACATGCCTCGTCATCCTAGATCTTCTCAAAGGCAGCCATCACCCAGTTGTTCTTCAATTCCCACTACTTCCTCTTTCCCCCGCTCAGCCAAGAAATCAAAGACTGTTCAATTAAAAAAAGATGAACATCTCATTCTTATCAACTGGCTGAAAACCAAATCTAACTATGATTCTTGTTTTGGTACTGAGTATGCCACTAAAGTAGGACGGCCCCCCACATCAAAAGTTAATGGCTATCTTCTAATGGCAAATGAATTACGCAATAAGACCAAGGGAAGGATTGATCTTTTGCCTAAACAGATGTCTGAACGCTTCAAGCATTATCGAGCAAAATACAAGAAGGCAAAGGCTCTTTCATCTTCCACTGGTTTTGGGGTTACTGACATTGATATAACTAAGGGTATAAAATCCATAGACAATAAACTTGATTCTTTATGTCCTTACTTTAAAGAGATGGATGCAATTTTTGGAGAGCAAGCCGATGTTAATCCTGTAAACATGTTGGATGGAGAAGATCCTATCTCTGAACATGATGTCGAAGCAAATCTTCTCCCATCCTCTTCCTCCACTCAAGCCTCCCCTCATTTGAATGAGACATATCTAAGTAGCTTTTCTGTAGATCCTATAGGTGATTTAACCCAAACAAATCTAACTCAGGTCTGTTTCTTTTATCTTATCAATTCTATTTTTTTATTTACTTATCTTTTTCTTATTTCTTAAAAGGCTGATGAACAAACCCAGGATCCTCAATCAACTGAGTCTGAAGCTAGTGACAATGATGAGGAGGAAAATGCTACGTTGAACAAAAAGAGAAGGGCTTCAACTAGTCTAAATTTCCTCTCCCAAAGAAGACAAAAAAGTGATACTTCATCACAAACACCTTTTTCTTCGATGGAACAGTTTTTAGAGAAACGTGATGCTGGTAAGTGATATCATACCTCTTATTACTTTACTCTGCTTTTCTTCTACTTTATGTTAATTTTTATTCTCACTCTAGAATAAGTGGAAATTGCTAAAGAGACTCTGAGTTTTGAAAATAAGAAATACGAGCTCTCTTTAAGGAGGGATGACAGAGTACAAGATTTGGAAGAGAGGAAGTATGAGCTCTCCTTACGGAAGGATGATCGGATCCAAGATTTGGAGGAGAAGAAGTTTGAGCTCTCTTTACAGAAGGATGGTAGGGCCCAAGATTTGGAGGAGAAGAAGTTTGAGTTAACTCTTAGTATTGAAAAATCCGAAAATAAGGAAAAAACACTTGAGCATCAAAACTTAATGGAACAGATGAAGTATAAGCATGATCTCCAAGAAAGTTCTAAAAAGAAAGATTTCTTGATCGAATGCATTAAAGCAAACAAATCTGTTGAAGAAATAGAACGTTTAATGAAATTTTTTGTTGACTAGTTTCTTTTATTTCTTTCACACTTCATGTGTTCATATTTATTTGTACATAAATTTTACAATTATTTTCTGTATTTCTTGAAATATCGTATTTTAATGTTAAATATTCCTTTTTTAAATAAAATTTTCAAGTCTCCTTTGAAAATTTGACAATCCCCCACCCCTGGATTTTTTTGAAGTAAGGGGTGGGTATCACAAAAATTCTTTCATGTCATGAATCTTGAAAGTTTTATATGAAAATTTGGCTTTACTACCCCCTGCATTTTACCGGTATCCCAAAAATTCTTACATGTCAAGAATTTCACAAGTCTTATAAGAAATTTTGGCACAACCCCCCATGGATTTTATTGAAGTAAGGGACGGGTATCACAAAAATATTTACAAGTCAAAAAAATTCTATATCTGTTTAAAAAAATTGGCAATACTCTCCCCTGCATTTTATTGAAGCAAGGGGTGGGTATCACCAAAATTTTTCTAAGTCATCAATTTCACATGTCAGATTTGAAAATTTGGCAATACCCCCCCCCCTGCATTTTATTGAAGTAAGGGGTGGAAGTCATCTAAATTTAATATAATTACATAAATTATTAAATAAATATCTAATATATATCAATTTCCCTAGTTTAAAGTAATGACAATCCCTCAAGCCAAAATGCAGACCAAGTTGAGAAACAAAAGTTTGGGACTTTCTACAGGTATAGGCAAGAGGAACCCCATGAAACAAATAAATGTTATCATGATTACCTGTTATACAACACAAGGTCAATGGCTCATCACATTATTTGAGAAAATTGATATATATAAAATATTTATTAAAAATTTATGAAAAAATATAAGTTTTTTGATGACAACTCTAATCCCCATACTTTTTGGATCTAGATAAAGTTTTTTTAAATCGAATAACTTTACCTTCTTTCTTTACCTTATTGATTTTTTGTATCAACTTATTACTGATTTGAAATGAGCAACCGAAATGAGTGAAATCTTGACAGGATTCCAAACCAGGAGGAGCTTTGGTCGTTTGATGATTATCCTTAGAAGAATTCCAAATAGTTTCAATGATACCATTTCCCAAACCAAAATCAATGATGCACCGGTGGTCTGGAAAATATAAACCATGTTCTTTGATTTTAGCTGAAGATGGTATTGGGTGGCCAGTTATCGGATTGATATATGAGAATATTCCAAAAGTAAGAAAATTGGCATCATTCCTATCGATATGAATCCTATTGTGGAATCCAGAATGAGTGATAATAACATTAGAAAATAAAAGATATTCATGGCTGATATCTTCCCATTCGGAGTCACACCAATTCGGTATTCCAACTTTGGTTGCAAGTTCATGATTTTCTTCAAATGCTTTATTACAGAGCTTGTTGAGTCAAAAAGCAAGAAAAGAGTCAAAGGAAGGTAGAATGTCCCATAAGCAAAAATCTTCATCTTTTTGAGCTTTAGTGATATTCTTGACCAACGAATATATGTCTATATGATTGAAATGCCTAGATAATAATCATATAAGAGTTTCAGAATCCTTATCCTCTAAATATGCAATATAAAAATGTGAAATAAGATAAGTGAAATTTGGAAAAAAGGCTCAACTTCAAAGGTCAAAATCTCATCAACCACTGAACCTAATTCAAACCTGTTTGTGGGAAATGAAAGATATGCTTTAGTAGAATCTTCAGTTAAAGGACATGTGATTTAAATAAACCTAACCCTAATTTGTTACATAAAAAAATGAAATAAAAATTTAAATTGGGAAAAAAAAGGCTCAACTTTAACGGTCAATATCTCAGCAACCACTCAATAAAATTCAAATCTGTTTGCAGGAAATGAAAGGTAGCCTTCAGGAGAATCTTCACTAAAAAGAACATTAGATTTGAATAAACCTAACCCTAATTCCGAGTCTGATTTTCAAAATTTTACAAAAACTTGAAAAGTGGTAATGAAGATGAGATCAAAAGGAGTTTTATAAGTTCACTGTTATCCAGATAAGAGTCATACATATATTTAAGTATGAAGTTTTCATAAAAGGAATGAGATATCATATAGGCATGAAAAAAAGGAGATGAAACTTACCTTGATTGAAAAGTAGGAAAAATAGAGTGAGAAAGATTGATGTTGGAATTGTGGGGAAATTGAATATGGAGTAAGTGAAATGCATAAAGAATGTGCAATGTATGTGTTTCAATGAAATGGAGCCAAAAAAAAGTGAAATAAGGGAAAGGGGGGATAATGACAATGCCAAGGAGGGATGAAGAGTAGGGTGAAGGAGCTAAAAAATAAAGTAAAGAGGGAGAGAAAAAAAAGGTTAATTATACCATTGAAATCCAAAATAACCACTTACAAAAAAATTTAGATAAAAAAAATAAAATAAACAGAAAAAAACAAAAAAAATTATAATTAGTAATCAAAAAATCAAAAAAAAAGAATAAAATGACTTACCTGGAGAGATGAGATGACAAAATGAATGAAACCAAATTGTTTGAGGGATGTTGGAGGAGAATAGGAAAAGGATATGAGGGATGAATGAAAAAAAAAATCACTGACAAAATATGCAATTTCAGAAAATATGTGATTTCATGTTGAGCTGGTGAAAGAAAACCAATGAGCCATCCAAAAAAAAGATATTCACCGTAAATTCAAAAAAAAAAATGAATATGCAACAAACCAAAATACAAAACCAAGTGATTAAAGTACACAAAGAGGACATTTGGAAAGTATGAAAACATAAAAATAAAAAATTAAAAGGGTGAAGAGAAATGTTGGAGAGTAATTGGCATTATAATGGGGCATATGCCGGTTGATTGAATGATTTGTGAATAAAGGGAGGGGAGTGCCAGTGGTGGTTCAGGATCATCTTCTTCATAAAGATCATTCCACTCATCCTTTAAATCAGCTAGAATATTGTGGAGTATTACGCAAGTCAAGATCCAATGATTTGCAGTTTTGATCTTCAATTTTTTTTGAAATTGGATTCTGAGCTCCCAAAGACTAGAAAATCGTCCCTTTAAAATACCTATAGCATGTTCAATTCGTACTTTTGATTGTGCAAGGTGATAATTAAATTTAGTTTTGGGGTCATTTTCTGAATTTGCACCACGGAAAGCAGGTATAATGTACTTTCCACTTGCATATGCTGAGTCTGCAAGGAGGTACTGAGATTCATCAAAGTATGAGTCAGGGGATTGAGAAATCCTCATTCTTTGGAAGACGGAAGAGTCATGACATGATCCAGAGCAGCCACTGTGAAAAGCAATAAATTTTTTATTGACATCGCATACAAGTTGAACAGCAATAGAGTATCTAGAAAGAAGATAAAAAGTTAGATTGTGAAAGATGAGAACTTGGAGGAGATTTTGAAGAAACCTTTTTTTGTGATCAAAATAATGGTTGCCATCATGAGCAGGCTTTTGACTCAAAGGGATGGTTGTGCCATCAACAAAACCTATACAGCCAGGGAAACCTTCAGCTTGCATTACTTGAGAGGATTCAAGTCGCTGTTCTGGAGTTGGCCAAGCAAGAGTTTGAGACTTGAGGGAAAGGATAGCAATCATACAGCGCTTGGTGTATTATATCACGGTACCATATCCTATGTTAAAGAGATTATCCAAACGTCTTACGGCAGCACCATTTCCATTTGAGCCAAAGCGACATAGAGCAACAGCAAGTTGGATGGCAGGATTACGCTGTTTGTTATGAGAATTGTTATGGAAGATAGGATGATCTGAGATGATTGGAGATGAGTTGATAAAGTTTGAAGAAAGAATCGGGAGAAGTTCTAAAAAGTTGTGTGAAGTTTAAATGAGGAATGATGAGAATGGAGGCCAGATCATATCGGGGATCATGATAAAGATTTGGCCCCCTGGTGATGATGTAACACTTTTTGGAAAGAAAACACATATAAGCTAAAGCATCTTCCAAATCAGAGTCAGATTTATAGTAAAGAACTAAAAGAAAAGTGATAGCATTCATTGTTGAGTGAAGTAGCTTCCTAGTAGAGAGGTGTTTCATTGTTGCTGGTGGAAGGGTTATGTGATGAGGGAAGTGGGAATTCACCGCCAAATGTGCAGTTGGGGTGTGTAGATAGAAAAAAAACTTAAGTGTTCACCACCAAAATTAAGTAGCATAGAGTGAGGAAAGACTTAAGGATGGCATCAGCAATTATAAGTCATGTGACTTTCTTAAAAATCCATCATGGATGAGATGAGTTTGGGATCAGGAATTAGGAATGGAAATTGGGGTATAAGAGGCGGGATAATGCATTATCGTGGATTTCTTATCCACTAGCCCTGGGGCTAGTGGATAAGAATCTTCCGCAATTAATAATGTCTGATCCCGGGAAAAAAAATTCCTGATCCCTAATTGCGGATCCCTGAACATTGATACCCCCTAATATTTTCAATATAAATACTCACAAAGTATCAGCGTAAAAACCATAATTATCTTCTTGATCATCCTCCAACAGTTAAGCGTTTACAATAATGTCTCAAAATGGTTCCCCCTCTCATTATCCTCTGTGAGAACCTCATCACTTGTCTTGATAATCCCCATCCCCATCACTGACCATTGACCAACATGCAAAGAAGCAACGTGCCAAAAACTGGTCAACTCTTGAAGACACCCAGTTGGTAAAATCTTGGCTACACATTAGCCAAAGACCAATCTTTGACACTAATCAAACTGGTGATGCTTTCTATACTACAATGGCAGAAGACTTCAATTACTAAAATCCTTCAAATCCTCATCATTCTAACCAAGTCCGTGTTAGGCATGTTTTTGATTTTTATTTCAAGATATATACGCATATTTTACTCACTCAACTGCTATAGGTGGTGTTCATATTAATACATCAACTCAATTTTTTTCTGTAATTCACAACTCTCTCGAAACATCCCCTCCAAGTGGTAAAAACCCAACCATGTAGATGCAAATAGCATGGGAAGAGAACTCCAAACAAATGAAAGGTCAATGGTTTAAGCTGGAGGGAGCTTATAAAATATTGCAATATGCCACAAAATAGAATTCTAACCTCACTTTATGAGTAATAAACTACCACCAACATAGCAATCATGAAGAATATACTCTTCCATGCTCCTTGCAATCATCTCTATCTGCAAACCCTAGTGAAATTTTCAGACCATCTTGAATCAAAACAGCTAAACACTTGAAAAATGAACATAAAGCTGATAATAATATGTGAGCCAAACAGTTAAAACTGATTGAGGAAGGTAATAAAACAGCCAAAAAAATTTTGGAGAGTAAAAAGTTGTCTGATGATGCTGATATCTTGTTGAAATTAGACAATGAACGTCTTAATAAAAAAAAAAAAAAAAAAAAAAAAAAAGGATCTAGAGCTTATAAAACAAAAAATTCTTGACAAATATAACACTGATAATAGTTGTTTGTGAAGCTACAAATTTATACTACATTCTTTTCTTCCTGGACATCATATAAATAATTGAAATTTAAACTATTTCTTCTGTCTTTATATTTCTCAAATTTATATATCTTTTTCAACAACACTCAAACTCTTCCAATATACAAATATCTATTCAGACCTAAAATCAATGTAAAATTGGCAGAGTTATATCTATTTATTTGACATGTTTTTTCACTAATAAGTGCCATATCTTGCTCAATTTTTTAAGCTACAAACATTCTTTTACAAGATATAATGATTAGTTTGAATCTAAATCCAATGAGCTATTCAGACTTAAAATCAAAGAAAAATTGACAAAATATTAGATGAGTGAGTGAGGGGAAGGTTGAAGCAGTGTGAAGGGAGGGAGATTTTCTAGTGAGTTGGTTCATTTTGAAACCACCACTTTTGGTTTAGAAAGTGCATATTTGAGTGAAATGGCTCACTTAAACTATTCATAATGGTTGACAGGATATCTACAACATTATTTTAGACATGATGGAAATCATATTGAACATTAATGACAGTGAAACTCTGTGGTGGTGGGTATAGGATGAGGGTGAGGTGGCTGGTGGAAGAGAGTATGCAAAAAAATGATGAGAACCTTTTTCAGGGTACTATACATACAATGCAAGAGGGTGAAAATTGGCCAAGTTGTGTCTATGAAAAAACTAACAAAAAGGTTGGATTAGGGTAGAGCTTTGATACATCAAAAACCAAATAACCTATTTATTCTGAAGAAAATGATAGAAGAAAATTGGGATATTAAGATTTTTATCCACCATTAAATTAATAGAAAAAGTGAGTACTTTGATACCCCCTATCCCTTCAATTGTTGCTTTAATCAGTAGAAACTCTGCATCTGCTCAATTAATCATTAATCTCCTAAATCTTCACTATAAAGTGCACCCAGCCCTCCTTCAATGTCATCTAGGCCATTTAAATTTACACTCTCTGTTTCCATTCCAAGATTCATTAAAAGAGTTAAAAATGCTTTCAAAAATTCTCATCAAAAATCAAACCCAGATGATGTTAAGCATTCTCTGCTGCTAAACTTTTCACTAATCAATTCCTCACTTAATCTTTTTCCTTTTCTAGAAAATGATCCGCCAGTAGCTTCAAGCTTATACTAATTAATCTAAATTGATAATGAGCTTGGATTTGTCCAAAACTCTTCTTAGAGCTTCCAGCTCATCAATTAAACTAACACTTGCCTCAATTCTAAACAAATAAACACTGAAATTTCAAATCTACATTTTCAACATCTACTCAGTTCAAGGACTTGGAAGTCAAGGATCTCACAGATAGTTTATAGTCATTAAAGGCTTGGTAATGGCTTGAACTCCAAATATTTACTCTTTCTTAGTTTAAAGACTTTGTGGTAAAAAATATCACAGGAATTTTATAGTCACTAATTTATTGATTTCCTTTTTAAAGTTGTAGAGGACTCTCTGTCTCAAAACAAAAAGCTAGAATCAACTAGCACAAAATTAAAGAAATAACTAAATATGAAGAAAATGCTTAATAAAGAAGCCAGCTCATCAGTTTCCCTCTACTTGCCTTTATCTTATCTAAGAGACTCCCCCATTGAGCTCTCTTATCCATTAAACAACACACACATAACAAACACTTTGAATTATGATTCTTGATAATGAGCATACTTTTCATTTTAAAGTCATAGAAGACTGAAACAGCCAGTTTAAGGTCATTTGGGACCAAGCTGAATACAAAAATAACCTCTCTCTTCAGGATTCATCTGATTTTTCTTTTCTTTTCTTCTTCTACTCCAGGTATTCCCACTTACTTTAACACCAAACCCCTGGGTCATTACTGTACACACTTCAGCCAAGAAAACTATGATTGAAACTTCACTCATCATCATAGAAAACACAGTACTTTAAATCCTGTGACTCTTGCTACAGTAAGAAAGAAAGCTATGATCTTTCCTCAGGATTACCAGTTCCATCACCAAATGACACTAACTTGGTCCCTGGTCAATCTCCTTCTTTAGAAAGAACTAGAAAGAGTCCCCTCCAGCCTTTAAATTTTAAATCCCACAAAAACTCTATAAAAACCTCAGAAAATCAACAAATAACTGCTGTACAACAATCATTTTAACCTTTTCAATACTTCAATTTCTCTCCTGATAAGTCTCCATCTGATCCTCAAATAGACACCATCCTCCCTTCCCTACTTCAGTGAGTGACATTTGATTCTCTATTTTAACATTCTAGAATCTCTTTAGCATTTTTCCATGATGTGCCATGCTTAAAATATGCTGTGAGGTGCCATGACTCAAAAATTCCATGAAAGCCCATGATGTGCCATGGGAAAGCTTGCTTTTACTCCACACCAAACTTGACTATTTAAATTTCACTCTAAAATCTCAACACCTCCTTCCAACATCTTCTTCCTTAATCAACAACAAAATTCTTCAGACACTCTGGCTCTCTCTCTCCCTCAAAAAACCTCTTCAAAAACCATAAAAAAATTTGAAAACTCTTTATTAAAAATTAAAAATGTTTTAACAATTTCTAATCCTGAGTCTTCTTCTTCTTCTTGTTTGACTTTCATTCAATTTGACCTCAGGCCAGAAAAACAACATCTTCTTCCTCTGTATTTTTGACATCTTAAACCCACCTCTTCTCTAGTAGCCATTAAAATTAATTTGGAAAATGGTAAAGCTTATTAGGTCAAGGATATGTTAGTTTTAATAAGATAGTATGTATTATTATTTTATGTATAAAACATAAATTATATTCATATGACTACAGCATAGTAAAGTACTTAACACAGTTGAACCAAAAAAGCTTGTGGGTTTCCTTCCATTTATTCCCTGCCAAAAGTGGCCTAAAATTGTGTTTTTGGCCAGGGGTAAGAGACAAGAAATCTGGAGAAAGATTTTCAGGGTTTTCTGTTAAAAAATATTTAAAATTTGGTTTTTTCATATAATTTTTCAAGTGCTAGATGTTTCTATATATGTATTCACCTTAATTACCTTTTTTGGCAGGAGAGTAGCATATTTGTAAAAAAAATTGAAAAATGAAAAAAGTTTCTGTCACTTTTCAGCTGTTTGCAGTTCAATAAGATACCTTTTATGTGGCATTCAGATTATATTTTTTCTCACTAATAAGCTAATACTAGAAAGCTTGTGGTTTTTTTCCATCCTATCCCTGGCCAAAATCATGAATTTAGGCTAGGTGAACTATGCTTTTGGTGGAGATAAGAGGCAATATAACTACAAGCTTTCCAAAATTAGATGTATCATATTACAGTTATACCAAGAATGGTTGGTGAACTTGTTAACAAAAGTTTGAAACTTTGCACCTCATTTTAGCTGTTTACTGAATTATTAGATTAAATTATTAACTCAGTTGGCTGGACACAACATCATGAAAATTTAAAAGTTTTCTTCAGCTTGTAAATACACCAAATTTTTTTGTATAGCTGTATAGATCATCTGGATGTCACAATAAGAGAACTGAAACTCATTTAACTCTGTCATTTTAACAAACAGGTACAATTTTTCTCCCCATTTTTACAAAATATTTACTCCTTATGGCACACAAGATCTTATCTTCACACACTAAGTTAGTTTTTCCACAGGAACTCACTTGTAAAACACAGGATTATGATGTCACCTAGACCTTCAGTGACTGATCTCCAAAGACTAATTATGGGCCTACTGAATGGGCTTACTTTAGCTTTTTTTATTGAGGCTTCATGTTGAAAACAACTTAATTATAAATGTGTTGAATCAGATTAAAGTATTTTTCTCTAACTATGTGTCACAATTAGGGCATCTACCCCTGTGTGGGTAAAAAATAAGTATATAATTTCATATTACTTGGTCATTTCATAATGAATTGCTAAATTCAACCACCCTATGCAACATTTTTTACTATTCACCACTTTTAGCTATTATTCAACCCTGGGACTTTGGAAATCATTGGGTCAAACTCAACTGCTAATTTTTCATGCATGTCATTCAATGTGCTTAATAAATAACTTGATACAGAAGAAGAAGAGTATATTATTTTCTCTGTATGTTTAGAGAGCACTTATTCTTGTGTTTACTTGGCATATTATAGTAATTGAGGTTTGGAATATGCAGCCAGTGGTGTAGAATAGTGAAAGTACATAAAATTTGGTGATGAGTAGTGTGTATAGTGTGTTGTAATTTTTATTTGAGAAATGGTGAGTGGAATCAAGGATGTGAGTAAGTATCACCAAGCAAAATGAAAAATGAAAAAAAAATTGGCTGGGAGAGGTGTGACTTAATGACACAAAGTAAGTATCTGCCAGAAAATATACTTATGTATTCCCAATATTTACTGAAATGAAAAGTTAATGTGAGGTGTTAATTACATGGTGCCAGAATATGCATCTGAATTTTGGTTAAGTATGCATACACTGGGGTGTTACCAACATTGTGGTAGATGCCCTTAGAACATCACCAACCATTACAGCAAATATTGATTAGTTACATGCATTTTACAGGAATCATTTTTTACTTGATTTCAGTATTCATCACCTGTATGAAAAAATTTAACTAAATACAAGTTACATCAAATATTAATACTAGAATTTCCACATTCATTAAGTGTTAAGTTGGGGTACAGAGGCATTTTGTGTGGCATTTTGGGTATTTCATTTCATGTACAGCTATTTTGGAAAAGTTTGCAGGTTTTGTGTCTCCCATCCACTGCCAAAAACATGGCTCTAGGTAACTTTTGGAAGAGGATAAGAGGCAAGAAGGCTGAAGGCTTTTTTTAACTAGCTGTATGTAAAGTTTACAGAAATATATCTTCATCACCCTCTTTTTTAGACTACTGTCCAAAAAACTGATTCAATTTCATTCAAATGTTGTTAAACATTCAATGGAAACCTTGAGATTCATGCACTACACATCAAGTAAGATATCCCCAATGGGGATATTCATGTGCAAGTTGCAGATATTTTAGGAAGGAAAACAAGGTTAGAAAAATAAATGTAAGAGAAATAAGTGCAAGAAAAGTAAGCGTAAGAAAAATTATTTGCAGCCATCATTTTTTTTTCTTAAAAAAAATTGTAAAAAAAATAAGAAAAAAATAAAAAATAATTATTTTTTCAAGAAAAAAAATTAGAAAAGAAAAACAAAATTTCACATATTTGTAAGATATTTTTCTTATTTTTCTCAACCACATTTTTTTGCACATATTTATCTTACACATATTTTTCTGTCCTTATGTCACTCCCTACAATATCCCCAACTCACACATGAATATCCCCATCAGGGATATCTTACTTGGTGTGTAGTGATAATATGAAATTAAAATAAACAATGTTCAGTAGTTCTTTCACATTTTAAAAATTTGTCAGCCCTTTAGTTTCTGGATAGAGAAGTAAGGATCAGAGATATATAGGATAAGTATGAGTAAATAGCCAGAGAAAACTAGAAGGAAATCACAAAAAGAACAAGAGGGAAATTATAAAAATTGATGAAGAAAAAAGGAAAAAAGTTCAAGTTAAATGGAAGGGGGTCACCATATTCAAATTCATTGTATGGGTACAGCAGCATTTTGGCTTGTCTCATAAGATGAAATTTGATGCCACAGATAGGTGAGCTGATTAGATAAACATTCAATGTGTATTTTGATAGTTATTGGATTGCTTCTCTTTCAGTTAGTGGTGTTCTTTGGAAGAAGATGAATGGTATGGAGATGATGGTGGTTGTATGAAAGAAAAGTGAGCTAGCAGTATGCATATTAGGGGGTATCAAAGTTAAAAATTTATAATTATTTAAAAGGTATTTCACAACACAAAAATAAAGCCACAAACTTGATATTAATTCTCAGTAAAAAGGTGTTTTTGGGGCACAATATGGCATATTTTAAATAATAATCATTTTGGATTTAATGGAAAAAAGGGGTATTTTGAAAAGAAAGATTTCTAACTTTGATACCCCCTATTATTGTTGTTTGTGAGCAATAAAAAATTTAAGTGGTGATGAGAATATGTTGCTGGGCACACAGTACATACATACATTCTCAATCACATGACACAAAGGTATATGCACATAATCAATTTTTTTTGGTTTCAGTTGACATTATGGGGTCATCTTGAGCAAACAATGGTTTGAAGGGTGTGGGAAGAGCATTGAACATCTATTATAATAGATGTCTATTATAGCTATTATTCTATTCTATTATTGAATTGCATAATAGAAATTCTATTATGCATAATAGACTATTATTCTAGTATCAGAAAGAATAGATAATAACTATTCTATTATCTATTATTATATTATGCATAATAGATAATAGCTATCTATTGTATACATTTCTATTATTCATATTCCAAAAAGATGCATTAATCATTATCAAGCAACACATTGCATGGAAAAAAGTGGTAAACATAAGTTGCCAGTTGCATTTCAACATTTTGAGTCCCAACAACTGTATAAACTATTACAAGTAAAACACTTATTAGAATTAAACAATGTCACAATCTGATGTTAATGTTTTAGCACAGTTTCAGCCTGTAGAACTCTGAAAAGAACCAAAAGATTCATTACTTTACCTGTAGCACGGTGTCAGCCTGTAGAACTCCGGAAAGAACTGGAGAACAGGGGACTCCGCAACTACAGACTATATACATTTTCACACATAAATAAGTACATATTCCTAGTGACTTAACATCCCCCCCACTTAGTTATGAAACATATTATTGATACCCCCCATGCAAATATAACCAACTCCAAAATAAAAAAAGGAAATAAAATGAAATGAGAAAGAAAAAAGGTGAAATAAAAGAAGAAAAAAAAAAGAAAGAGAAGAGAAGAGAAATATAACCCCATCACCACACACATACATCCTTCCTTCTTAGCATTGTTTTAGATGAGCCCAGTTATTTTGTGAGTATATCTGCCTGCATTTGAGCAGTGGGAACCCATTCCAATGTTGCTTTTTTTAGAAAGAGTTGTTCATTCACAATATAGAAACACCTATCCACATGCTGTGTCCTCTTGTTTCCAGGGTTATCTTTTGTATTTGCAATAGCTCCTTTGTTTTCACAGAAGATTTTGATAGGGGGGATATCAGGAAAGATATCTTTGAGAAAGTTTGAGATCCAAATTGCATCTTTCATACCACCACCAAGTGCCACATATTCAGCAGTGCATGATGAATCACTTACTGTCAACTGGAGCCTTGATGTCCATACAATTGGGCAAGAGTTAAGGAGTAGCAGGTGTCCACTTTGAGCTCTTGAGAATTCTTTGTTATTCCAGGTGGAATGAGAAAAAGATAGGAGTTCAAGTGGTGAGTTACGGTCAGGGTGAATGTGAAGAAAAAGGGTGGAAGTGTTCTGGACATATCTAAGAAGGTTATTGAGAGCAATCCAGTGGGTGGAAGTAGGTTTGGAGGAGAAGCGTGCCAAAAAATTGACTGGGAAAGATAGATCTGGTCTAGTTGCTACTTCCACATAACTGAGAGCACCTAGAATAGAGAGATATTTAGTTTTCTCTATAGCTACCACTTCATCCTTAGCAGTTGTGATTTCCAAGTTGTTTGGTAAAGGAGATCTTGTGGTCAAGCCAGAGGGGTTATGAATCCGTAGAATCTTTCCAATGAGCTGAAAATTGTGCAGATCAAAACCTTCTGGAACTTCTTTGATAGAAACACCTACTATACCATCAACATTATCATTCCACTTTACCTTCAAACTACCATCCAAACCATCCTCCAACTTCTTTAACACTTCCTCACTACTTCCAGTAACTATACCATCATCAACATGTATCCATATTACACCCAAAAATTCTTCTTCCTAAGAACATAGAAAATTTTATCATACTGACTTGCCTTATACCCCAGAGAATCTAATTTGCTGGCTATATGAAGCCACCAGCATCTTGCCTCTTGCTTGGTACCATAGAGGGCTTTCTTTAAGTGTAGCACATTTCCAACATAACGTAGCTGGTAACCTTCAGGAGGACGTACCCAAATTGCTTCATCAATTGGACTGTGAAGGTAAGCAGGGGTGACATCAAAAGATTTTACAGGCCATTTGTGATAAGCTGCTAAAGTGAGAAGAATGTGTTGTGAAGCAAAAGTGGCAGTTGGGGCAAAGGTGTCAGTAAAATCTATACCATACTGTTGTAAAAAACATTTTTCTACATATTGTGCCTTGTAGGTTGGAGTTTTGGAAGAAGGATTTTTGATTGTGAAGACCCATTTTGCGTTGGTGAGCTTGGCACCAGGGGGAAGCTTTTCCTCATACCACACATCCATATCTTCCATGCTTAGTAGTTTCCTTTTGCATGCTTGGTCCCACTTGAAAATTTTAGGTGAGATCATAGCTTGCAGATGCGTTCTGGGGATAATGGATGATTGGGACAAACCTTTTTTAACAGTATCATGTACAGCTTTTTCCTGAGAGATAAGAGTTTCCTCATCCTTGAAATCACCTAGTTTCATATTATTGAGTATATGAGCAAGAGATCGTTTGGAGGGTGGTGGTTGATAAGCAGTGTTGTGTGCAGGTAGTCGGCCACCAGCGAAAACAGCCATTTCAGATTCAAAAAAGGAGTTTGATTCTGGGTGCCAAAAAATCCAACCTGCACTATATAAAGAATAACCTATACACTTACAAATCAAAGCCCGTTGGTCCAGCTTACATCTAGTTTCTTTATGGATATGGACAAAAGCTGTTTCACCAAATATTCTGAGGTTTTAGTAAGTTGGGTCACGATTGTACATGAGTTTCAGGGGAGTTTTGTCACCAGTCTTGACATTGGGGAGCCAGTTGTGAACATGAGCTTCCCATTTGTAAGCTAGGCCCCAGAAACATTCAGATAGCTCACTTGCTTGTAAGATTGTCCTGGAAATGTCACCAAAAGTTCTGTTGAAACATTCAGCTGATCCATTTTGTTCATGATGGTGAGGACAGTTGATCTCATGAGTAGCTCCAATGTCAGCAAGTATCTGAGCCATCTTTTTACTGTGCATTTACCCCCCATTGGTTCTTAATGCTTGTAATTTCTTACCAGTAACATTTTCTAGCCTTTTATAAAAGGTGAAAAAAGCAGTTGTGGCCTCAGATTTGGAATTGAGCAAAAATACCTCACCATAGGAAGTTGAACTTTCTCTAAACATTGCCACCAATCTTGCCCCATTAACAGTAGGATCCATAGGACCAACCAGGTCTCCAACAATAAGGCTCATAATAGATTCTGGTCTTTATTCCCGTGTTTCTGATGGTTTCCTTGTACTTTTTGCTATCAAGTAATCTTCAAAGTCAATCTTACCTGGTGGCATAGAGAGGGGCAAGCCAGTACCAATTCCAGTTCTGATGATAGTTTGAATTGTGTTTTCACTGGTATGGCTAAGCCTTCTATGCCAGTCCATGAGGGAACCTTTTGCAGCAGGGGGTCGATTGATGGTTTCATTCTTTTTAACAGTACAAAGGAGGGAAGGATTCAAGGAAAAAAGGTAAGAGGAAACATTTTGGTTGCAGTCACTAGACCTAATTACATCTAAAATCCATCTTCTCCTTGTACTTTCCAACTGCCCTGTCATAATCAGATCATCTTTAAAATAAATCCCTAAGTTTTTTTCTTCAGAGCATAAATCAAAACAAAAACCATTGTCCACTAAATCAAAAAGAGAAATAAGAGTAGTTCTAACTTCTGGACAGTAAAAAACATTGGTAATAGTAAAAACTTTCCCATATCCTTTAATTTTCAGGTCCCCTATGCCAGTGATAAATGAGGAAGGACAGTTAGTTGCTACTTTGATATGGATTCAATTTTTAAGAGGTCTGAAATTGTTGAGAAGGCTCACATTGCCAGTGATATGGTGGGTGGCACCAGAATCCAATATTTCCACATTCCCCGCAAGCGCTTCAAGTGACCATTCTGCACTGTTCAGATCAATTTGTTCCAACTGTTCATACAGTGCCTCCACATTTTCTTCAAAGATAGTGACTTCATCTGCTTCAATTTGTACATCTCTTGCTCTAATTTGTCTGCGTTGTGGTCTTTTGTAAGGGATGTATATTGGTTTGCTTTTTGCATTTGGGTCAGAGGCGAGGGTTGTAGCACGCTCTCTCATGAGGTAGAGCCTTGCAGAAAAGGTGGATGAGTTAAGGTTGTAGGGACAGTGGGTAAAGAAATGAGCTTCTGATTTGCATTCATGGCATTATTGTTGAGAACCAGGGGGTCTGTAAGAGTCAGTTTGACGTTGTGGATTAGCTGCCGCATTAAAGATGGGTTCAGTAGATAAGGATGCTGTAGGAGTAGGTGAAAGCAATTCTCTATCTGCTCTGTTTTGAGCTAACAATGGCATGAGTTGACAGATTTCGAGTCAGGGCGGTTATCCATAGCAACACAAAGATCAACATAAAGGTCTTTCAGAGATGATGGTAAGAGTGCGTGGGACATCAGTGCTTTGAAAACTTTATGGTCAAAAATGACTCCTTGACGCTCAATTGCTTTGAAGTATTTGTTGAATGCCTCTAGATATTCACTGTGGGAAGTGGACTGAGTTTGCTTCAAATTGATGAAATTGCAGATGGCTGTCATTGTAGATGTATGATTACTTCTGGAGAATTTGTTGCTGATGTGAACATATGTTTGACGCACTTTCCAATCAGTTGAAACTTCATGATGCAGATTAGGGGATAGTGAGTGGAAAAGGATAAGGTGGGTAACTCTGTCCTCAAAGTCATCAGGTCCAGGCTCATTATTCAAAGCATATGCTCTGGTTCCAACAAAGTCTTTGATGAGAGCCATCACATTTGTGTGCCAGTCATGGAAGTTGTGCCCTGATGTGTCAAGGTTAGGGAATGTTTTGGTGAATTCTATTACATTTCTTAAAGTTCTCTGGTGCTCAAACATTCCAATTGGTTGTGGGAGATGTGGTGGCATAGGGTGACAGAAAGGTGAAGTGGAGTGACCCTGTGTAGTCGCCGGTTGATTAATTGTAGCTGACATGTTACCAGATGAAACACCAATGTCATTGTTGAGTGAAAGGCACCCAATAGCTTGGGTAAGGTCAGATAGGGGATTAGGGGGAAGGGCTAGGCTAATGGGAGATGTAGTGAGGTTCGGTGATTGGGTAACGACAGGGGGTGGGGTGGTAGGCGGAAGGGCAGATAAGGGATTAGGGGGGAGTTTTACTTTAGTAGTAGCGTAGGGGAAGGGGAAGGGGTGGTGGGGGGAATGCTTAATTTAGGATAGGCGAGATTCAGTTGTAGTGTAGAAGCAGGAGAAGGGGTGGTAGGTGAGGATAAGGGGATAGATTGAGGGTGCAAAGAGAGAGGGGTGGCCGGGGTGACAGATGTGGATTCGGAATGATTGTGAGGTTCATGCGAGGTGGATGAATGTGTTGGGAGATCAAAGGGATCAATACCGATTCTTCTCAGCTCTTGGTTGGAGATGGAGCGAGATGGTCGAGTGTTTTTACCAGCACAATTATTAGGTAAGTCTTCTTTTGACATGTGCTGGGGGTCTTTCGGCTACTAGCGCTCCTAGTGTCGCTAACACAAGTGGAGTTTCTTTTTGGCTAACATTTCAATGCCTGCAGGTAAAGCCCATAACCTGTAGCATGGTGTCAGCCTTTAGAACTCTGGAAAGAACCAAAAGATTCATTACTTTACCTTTAGCACGGTGTCAGCCTGTAGAACTCCGGAAAGAACCGGAGAACAGGGTACGCCTCAACTACAGACTATATACATTTGCACACATAACTAAGTACATAGTCCTAGTGACTTAACAAATGTATCCCCTTCATCAATTGCTTCTAATCATACTTTTAACTATAATAGTCATATATTTCAAAGTGATTATGGAAAAGAAAGTTCTGTAGTTGAGAACTTCTTTGGCCCAGTGCTAGATGGCAAACGCAAATGCCACCAACCTGGATGTTCAAGTGCTATCAGTTACAATAAAAAGACAAAAACTAATCTCATTACACATGCAAAACAACTAATATCTATTCACAAGCTTCAGTAAGTTGTGATTAGATCTTGAGTACGTAGCTTTGGAACTTCTGAGGCTACCTTTTGATTTTTAGCATCAATTTTTCATTTGCATGCTAACAAGCTACCAGAGCAATACAGCCAAGTCACAAAAGCATGTGGCCTTTCTGACTTAGCTGTAATACAAACTAAAAGGATGACGAACAATAATGGTAGCCCAATGATAGTATCTTAAAATGCTCCAACTGTAGCCTCATACATACATAATAGCCGATAATAGAATGATAATAGAATATCTATTATAATAGCTATTCTATTATGCAATTTGATGAATAATAGAAATGTTCATAATTAATAATAGAATAATAGATCTATAATAGATTTGCGATGCTCTGGGTGTGGGCGAAGGTCACAATGTAAAAACAAAGTGTATAATGATGAAGTTTAGTGTCTAATGTGGAGTGAAGTGAGGGTGAAAAAATAAATAAGTAAGTAATGAAGCGCATCTGCGTCCAGTAGATAATGGATAGCTTGAAAAAAAGTGGCGCGAGTATCTGCGACTTACAGAAGCAGGTTGTATAGACTCCAGCAACTTTGCTCATTTGAATAAATTGACTATATAAAAAATTAGTTACTGGAGTCTACTTGAGCAACAAATGAGGAATAAGTCGGTAAAATAGTCAACGTCGGCGATATGTCCGTGGTGTTTCATTATACATGCAATATATTTATGTATAATCTACATTGACATCATTCACCATAAAACACAAGCTACAATTGCACACAATCAATGAGGATAAGATAAGTCAAGTCTCTTCAGATTGCTAGACATCATTACACAGCTATCAATTTGAGTTGTGCTGATTAGATGAATGCGGTATAGGGTCACCGTTTAACTTAGCTTCACCAAGTCGAACTTCATGCTCGTTTCTGAATGCTAATTTACAATTAACCCAGGCAGTAATATGTCAACTCGTTAACGCTGGAAATATGTTAACATTACTCTACTGTCAAGCACCACCAGCTTACTTTTACCGGCGAACTTTTTCGCGTAGCCTTGAACTTGTTCTTTGAACCCGACTTTAGGAGCGTTGGGTGGCACACTTGGAGCTTATTATGCACGTGACAGTCCCAATTGATTGTTACACATTTAATAAACCCCAAGTGGAAGTTAGTTTATTATCAGGGGGCTTACAGCGACAGGAGAGAAAGAATTAAAGAAACAAAGTATTAAAAAGGCTTGAAACAGTTTCATTCTCTACTTACTGGTTTCCTCTACCTTTTGGTCACTGGTATCGCACTTTTGAGGCCTTAAAGCAATTTGATTATTATTTGCTGAGGAAAGAGTAGACTTTTGCGGGTCAGATAGGAACTGTTCATGAATGATTTGTTTTTGCGTGGCGCTGCTAAACTCCATTTTTGTTTTAAATCACAATGAAATGAATGCGGATTTAGTAGGATTGGTTTGATGGCAGCTGGGGGAAAAGGAGTAAGTAGATAGTAACCCAGGGATACAAACGATCAAACACAGAGAAGACTATTTTCGACGTTGAGTAATGTTTATTTTTATTCTTATTTCCATTTTTGGTTAGTATTTTTTCATTATGATGTCACAAGCTGTGCCAGACGCTTGTGCTAGTGTGAGAGAGGTGTCCTTAGATGCCTACCCATAGCGTCGCTGCCACAACCCCAGCATTCGAAAACATTGGGTATTTCGAATGTCCAAGTTGTTAGTCACATAGCACAGAGTGCCTGTGCACTCGAGCCCCATCATCATTCCGGGTCTCAATCCCATTGGTGCGTGATCACCATCGAACAAAACATAGCCAAGGTCTGATTGTTATCCAGTTTGGCCTATTTTTGCATCCATTTCATTGTGAATCGGACGGCTTTTTCAATAAATCACGAATATGGCTTTTCTCAAGCGGACTAAGCGCTTTTTCATCAGGCAGGGGAGGCGAAAACTTTGATCTTTCCAGCAAACGGGGTGATATCTCATGCTTCAGTCCCACTTTTTTGTTCATGAACCCACAAGACAGAGCCACTAGGGGCGAAACTGTGTCACGTTTGCGTTTCAGGGGTCAATGTCCTGCACGCAAAACAAGACATGATGTCTCGTAATTAAACGGAACATCTGATCTCGCAAATGTCATGCACGAGCCATGCATCATGCCACACGTGTTGCTTGTAGGGGGGCGCAATTGAGTGTTGCGGTGGGTGTGTTGGTGTGTGTGTTGAATGTAATGCGAGACAGTTACGTGATTTCATGTCACGTAACTTATGCGTGACATAGGCTTCTGCACCGTGTCACGTTTCATTGCTGGTCATTGTCCCCCGAAATGAAAACATGAAACACTTTTGGCTGCAGTAAGTGTAGCACATTTTATCACTACCAAATTTGTCTACATTGGCGCAACGATTACGCAGCAGTTAAGTAACAAATATTTTTGGTCCCTAAAGGTCTTAGCACTACACCCAAAGTGAAATATACCCAATGGGTATATCCTAGGTTGGGTTGGGTATATTTAAAAAAATTGAATTTTTTTTTTCAATAGTGTGGAAAAAAAGTTGTGAAGTTTTTCATTGCCATGACAAAAATAATTCGGAACACTACACATCTAGTAGGATAACCTCATTGGGGATATCCATGCACAAGTTGGGGATATTGTAGGGAGACAACATAAGGTCAGAAAAAAATGTAAGAAAATTAAGTGCAAAAAAATAGGGGGTATCAATGTTGACCAATCCACAATTAAATTAATTGCAGATAAAAATCATTATACCCCAATTATCCTTGGCAATTATTTTTGCTAATAATTGGGTTATTAGACCTTTTATGTGTCAATGTTCATGTCAGCCAGGCTACTAGACTTATCCAGTAAAATAATTAATTATCTTACTGAAATGAAGCCACACCTTTTAAAATCCTGATTAATAATTAATTAATTATTGTTTACTTATGTATTACTTACAATTAACTAGCTAAGTACATTAAGTAATTTTAATAATTAATAAAAATTAATAAATGTCCTATATATTTTTACTCCCTAACACCATGCTCAATAATACAGTTGAGAAGGGAATAAAAATAGTATTAAAAAATATAAAAAAAACCTAAAAAATTCAAATTTCTTTATTAAGAAAATTAAAATTCCGTTATAACAACATTTTAAATCAAATGTTCTATACTAAGTGTGACAATCTAAGGGAACTCAAGTTTTATTTCAAATAAAAATGATACCTTTTATTGTCGCATCATTTAGTATATCTTTTTATATTTCACATACTCTCTTTATACTTAGTTTTTTCCTCTCACACTCTTTTATTAGGTGGTGTTAACTCTGTGTCTTTATCTCTCACATTTTGCCTATAAAAGGCCCTCTCTTTTTGTACTTTTCAAATCATTCCTTACTTACTTACCAATTTTTATAACACATCAGTTAAATCAAATCTATTACTATTATTTATAACATTAGTATTTACAATCCCGTAATTCTAAAGATATAAATTATAATAATACTTGAAGCACCACCTCTTGTAACTTGAGTAAAATAATCAAAAAGATAAAGAAATACATACCTTGCCTTTGAAAGTCCAATAAACCACTTAGAATCCTTGTAGAACCTTCAGATAAACCTTCTAGACCAAGAGATCCATCGACAGTTGGGACCCTTTCCAAATCGTCAACAACGCATCAATATCTTGAGGCCGGAGACCAAGGGACCATCACCATTGAGGTACCTATAAGGACAAGTGGACAATGAAAAGCACAAACTTCATCAGACATGTGACTTATTTTTTTGCTGCAAACAGGAATCAAACCGCGCTCCAAAACTTAAGTTTATATATTGACTATAGTCATGTATATTCATGGTAATTATATTGATTACTTTTTGTGGGTCACTTTGCACTCTTCATTTTTACTCAGCACTCTGTAAGTGGCATTAATTTGCTTATTTTACAGGGGGAGGTGTCTGGGAAATTGGAATTTTTATTTTTTCCTAGTTGACAAAGATAGAACTATAGTGTTCTTAGTCCTAGAAGTAATAATTTTTTTTTCTAAATATTATATTATTTTTTTTCTTCAGTTGACTTTGTTCTGATAAATCAAAATAATATTATTGTTCCAGTTGACAAATTGTCCTGACAATAAAATTTTGAAAATTAATAAAAATAAATTATATTAAAATTATATCAGTTGACATTAAGTCCTGGTAATTAAATATCCTTCAGTTGATTTTAATCCTGATAATTATCAAAATTTAATTTGTTGATTAAAAATTAATTTTGTTTCTTCAGTTGATTTCTTTTAATCCTGGTTATAAAATTATTTTGAATTAATAAGAAATTGTGATTATTATTTCAGTTGATTTTTTGTCCTGAAGATTTTTAAATTTTTATTTTTATTATTTTTCTTTTAATAAAAGCAAAAATAAAACTAATATATCTTGATATTTCCTTCCCTCAGTTCAGGTTAAAATTAAAAAATGACTGATCAAGGTGTTTCTGCTGGCCGTGACGAGGAATTGGATCTGATTGATTATGATGAAGCTACTTCTTTAAGTTCTCCCTTGACTACAAAATTGGCTCAAATTAATCAATCATTAGACCAATCAGGATGTGGAAATGGAGGAAGTGGAAATACTAGTGGAGAAAAATGCTCAGGAACAAAAGCCTTCCATCAACCCCCCAGAAGGACTTCCCAAAGGCTTCAACATAAAAAATATGCCTCTACCTCAGAAAGTAAAGAATCTCTCCACCCACATAAAGGAACTAAGGACAGAGAACTTAAGACTGAGATCAAGAACAGATGCACTAGAAGAAAAGGTAAGAAAAATAGATGCCTTTCTTCAAGAGAAGAGGAGACCTCCTCCCCCCAGGGATCTTCCACAATTGGCTCCCCAGCAACCAGAAAAGGTGGAAGTATCAAAGTGGCATTGGGATAGGTTAAACACCCAGTGGGATTATCTGTCTCAACATCAACAGCCTCAAATGCCTCAGGCAGGTCCGTCAAGACCCATTCAATTCGACCCCACACCTCCTCACCCTTATCAAGGAGGCAGAAAAAGAAAAAACAACATTCAGATCTTACCTAAGCCTTGGTAAGATCCTCTATTGAATCTCAGGTACCATTTCTTGTTGCTGATTCAGTTCCTTCAGGTAATTCTGGAAGAGGAGATGAAACTGTGAGACCAGTAGAGGATGATAGGAGTAGATAAATAACTCAATATTCTAAGGTATCTAATACTTTGGTTTTAATTGCTACCTCAATGATAAATCCTGATATGGCTGTTATTGATGAAACACTTGATCCTGAGTTTTATGAGAATCTGGAAAGTTACTCTGTTTCTTTATTGAGAAACACTCCAGATGTAGCAAAAATTAATGATGAATATTTGAGAGATATTACTGCAAAACAAAATCATATAGTGAACAATATCCAATTGACTCAAAAGTTTAATAGTTTGTTAACTGAAAAGGGTTATAAATCATTGAGGAGTGAATTACAGAGAGTTTCTGATGATTTGTTTAATTATAAAGTAACTCATGAAAAGAAAGTTGCTTTATGGCAAAATATCAAAAATGATTTGTCTAAACTACAAGATACTGTGTCTATCTGTTGCCAGAAGCTAGAGGTAGATAAGATGAACCTGAAAAGATTGAGTGATCATTATTCATCTTTTCAAAATAAAAATCAGTTATCTTTTCCAACCATCAATGAGAGTTTATCTAGTCTTCCAAGAGTGAAAACCAGATTAACAACCATTGAAGAGAAATTTAATTCATTGTTTAATGATCAAAAATATTCTGACATTTATTTGAAGGAACATATGGTACAGGATGCTCCAAGTTTACCTGTTGCTAGTTCATCTAAAGTAAAATTAGGTTCAGAAATGCCTGTTGATATCACTGAGTTCCCATCAAAAATTGATGATGCACCAGGATCTTCCACAGAAGGATTAAACAATGAGATTACTGCAAAATTGGAGAAGTTACAGATGCTTCTTACTCAGAAACAAGCTAGTACTAAGGAGACTACTTAAAATCAAAAGAATTGGCCAAAAATTGACCAGTATCCAACATTTGATGGTGATTCTTCTTCTGATTGGCAGCAATTCATTTGCAGAATTGATAACTTGAAAAACTCTTAAAAAATCCCAGATGAGGAAATTGTGTCTAAGTTAATTTCCTTGTTTACCAATGTAGCCCTAATTTGGTATGAATCTGTTCTCTTGGATAGGAATTACTACTCATGGGAAGATTGGAAGAAATTAATTAAAGCACAATTTGGTGGCTCCAAGTTTAGGATGGCTCAACAAAGGCAGTATGAGGAAACTAGATATAGCTCTTCTACTGATAAACCTATTGAGTTCTTAATGAAACTTGTAAAAATCTTGAGGGAAATGGATCCAAATATGGAGTTTAAGTTATGGAAGGACCGGATCCTTTATAAATTACCAATGTCTTTGAGAGACTTGATAGTGGCTAGGACTGAGTTCTTCAGAGAACCTTCTTCTTTCATTAATACTTGTAATGAGATCCTTCTAAACAACAAGTATGATGCCAGAAGATTCATTCCTAGAACCCCTTTGGAGAAACCCTCCAATTACCAACAGAAACCTCTGGAAAAGGTTGGTAAACCTTCTGCCCCTGTTGCACCTAAAAAGTATGCAACAAAAACTTGCTTCAAGTGCAACAAGCCTTGGCAGAAAGTCCATATTTGTTACAAGAAGATCAATCTTGTTGAACAAACTGAGGAGCATGCTGATGACACAATAGCACTAGATGATACCTCAAGTGATTGTGCCAGAAATATTTCATATGAATCTCAGAAGGAAATTTTGATGCTGGAAGAGGATATTCATTATTTAAATACTATTGATATTGATAATAATGATTTATCTACAGTTGAGGATTCTGAGATCATAAAGAACATTAAGGATAGCTCAATTGTTATTGCCCCTCTCAAGGCACCACTCTTGATCAATGGAACCAGCATTGAAGTTGTTTTGGATTCTGGAGCTGGAGGAAGTGTAGTATCTGAAAAAGCACTTGCTTCAGTGGATCAAGACTATAAATCAAAACTTACACCTATCATTTCTGAAAATTGGAGAGGTTATGGCTCTGTTTTGTCCCCCATTGGTAAATATAAAGCCAAAATGTTTTTTTAAATATAACCATGGTTTTTTAAGAGCTATTTGTGATTCTGTTGTCATGAAAAATGATAACTTAAGCAGTTGGTTTATTATAGGAAATGATATTTTAACCAAGTATAAAATAAAATTGGATCCTTCAAACCAATGTTTCACAATGGGGATGAATGGGAAGAGAAAATTTATGATTTCCTCCCCCAAAAAATTATTAAAACCAGAATTTAACACATGTAATTCTGTGGTTCAATATAAAGGAAGATCTACAAAAGAAATGCATGCCCTTATGTCTGAAATTGACAATTCTTCTTTTGGAGAACAACTTTCTGGTGAGGATAAAGATTCCATTATTAAATTGATAAAATATTTTCCTATGGCCTTTTCTCATGGGTCACATGAGCTAGGATTAGTTAAAGAAGAAATGAAACTTTCATTATCTTGTCCATTAACTGACATACCACCTAGTTTAAAGAAGAAGCCTTATCCTGCTTCTCCCACAAAGAGAAAAGATATTGAAGACAATATCTCTACCCTTTTAAAAATGAATATTATTGAAAAGGTAGTTGAAACACCTAAATATTGTGTTATATCACCTGTCTTAATTTCTTATGAGAAAGATAAAGCCAGGTTATGTGGTGATTATAGAGCATTGAATACTTATACTGTTGATGATATATATCCTTTACCTAGAATTAGTTCTATACATGCTACCCTAAAAGATGCTTAATATATCAGCTGTTTGGATCGTAACAAGGGATATCACCAGGTACCTGTTGAGAAGAATTCTCAGAATTATCTAATGATTGCTACCCATATGGGTATTTTTAAGTATGTTAGGATGCCATTTGGCCCTAAAAATTCCCCTTCAGTTTTCCAAAAAGTTATGGATAACACATTCCATCAAGAGATAATTGATGTATGGTTGATGGTTTATATTGATGATATCATTATATTCTCAAAAAAATTTGAGGACCATCTTAACCACCTGTGTAGAGTGTTCCACAAAATGGATGAAATAAATATGACACTTGCTTTGAAGAAATGTAAATTTGGTTTTCATTCTTTAAAGGTTTTGGTCATGTTGTTTCAGGGTTACAGATATGTGTTGACCAAAACAAAGTGGCAGCCATACAACAGGTGAAGGCTCCTACCACAGTTAGAGAGATCCAGAGTTTTTTGTGAATGTGTGGATACTATAGACAGTATATTAAAAATTACCAAGTCATAGCTTTACCCCTTACCCAATTGACTAGAAAGGATGTTGCTTTTTTCTGGAATAGTGAAAGACAGAGAGCTTTTGACACTATGAAACACTGTTTGATGTCAGCACCAATTCTTGCTTTACCTGACTTTAATCAACCATTTTTTTTGTACACTGATTCCAGTTTTATTGGTCTTGGTGCTGCCCTCCATCAAAATTAAGTGATGAATGATAAAGTATCAGAAATAGTAATTTGTTATATTTCAAGAACCTTGAGAAATAGTGAATTGAAATATGGTGCCACTAAGCTTGAATGTTTAGCTGTAGTGTGGGCTCTAGAAAAGCTACATTATTACCTAGATTACCAGAAATTTGAACTTGTCACTGACTGCAGTGCAGTTAAATCCCTTTTAAACTTGAAAACACCTAACAGACATATGCTCAGATGGCAGTTAGCTGTTCAAGAATACAGAGGAAGAATGAAAATTATTAATAGGGCTGGTACTGTTCACTCAAATGTGGATATGTTATCAAGGTTAACTTTACCAAATGATAAATCTAATCCTGCTTTTGATCCTGAGGATGAAATTTTTAATATTCATGGGATATATGTGGTTGATATGGAGGAAGAGCTATTACAGCTTATTCTGGATTCATATGATAAGGACACTGACTTAAAAAAGTTATGCACCATATTAAATGATCCAAAGAATGCTTCAATGCAAGCATAAATTAAAACCCTTCCACCAAAGTACCAGAAGGCTTTGGAAAAAGGTAAATTTTCAATTGATGAAGGATATCTATATTATAGAAGAAAGTTGAGTAATGTTATTGTTATTCCTCCTTCTATGAAAGAAATAATCGTGAAAATTTGTTATGATGACATATTGGATGGACATTTTGATTTTGAAAAAACAATGATCAGAATTAAAAAACACTGCTTGATGGGTTAATATGTCTGAAGACACCAAATTATATGTCAAATCATGTGATTCTTTCCAAAAATCAAAAAGATTGACTGGTAAGAAAGCTGGATTAATGCAACATATTGAGCCTCCTGATGCACCATGGCAGATAATAAACATGGATTTTGTAACAGGATTACCTATTGCTGTAAAAGACAGTTATAACTCTTGTTGGGTTATTGTGGACAGATTCACTAAAATGTGTAAATTTATCCCAACTCACAAGGATTTTTCCACTGAAGAGTTAGTCTTCTTATGGTGGTCTCATATGTTTAATACTGCTGGTTTTCCTAAAGCCATAATCTCTGACAGAGACCCTAAATTTACTTCTGAATTTTGGATGTCTCTGATAGATGTTTGTGGTTGTGATCTGAAACTTTCTACTGCCCATCACCCACAGACTGATGGATTAGCTGAAAGAATGATTCAGACTTTAGAGGACATGATAAGAAGGTATTGTGCCTTTGGCCTTGAGTATAAAGACAATGACAGATTCACTCATGATTGGGTTACCTTATTTCCTGGGTCGGAATTTGCTTATAATAGCACTGCTCATTCTGTTACTCAAAGAAAGCCTTTTGAGCTCTGGCTTGGATATATTCCAAATACTCCTTCCCAAATTCTCAATAATAAAATGCCAAAATTGGATTTACATCCTGGTGTAAAATCTTTTCTTCAAATGCAAAAACTTTGCAGAAGTCATGCTCAAAAATTTATTGAAAAATCCTTTGAATATGAGAAGAAGAGATAGGACAAATCCCTTAAAGAATACACTTTTAAAAAGGATGATGAAGTGTTGATTTCTACAGTCCACTTCAATCTACAAGGTAATAATAAATTGAAAGACCCATTTGTAGGTCCATTTGTTGTCAGAAAAATGATTGGAGATAATGCAGTTGAAGTTATTTTGTATTCTCCATATGACAGAAAACATCCTGTTTTTCCAATATCTCTTTTGAAACCTTACACATCCAATAGTGATTTATTTCCAAAAAGGAGGGGAAGACCAAAGAAAACCCCTAATGAAATCACTGAGACAGCAGAAATTGATAAGATTCTGAATGACAGAATAGTAAATGCTAAAAAGGTACAGAATACTTATTGATATTCAAGAATAAATCATCTGAATATGACTCTTGGATACCTGGGAAGGAGATATCTAATCTTCCTACTCTACTAAAGAAGTATAAAAAGAAAAAATCATAGCATTTTTTTATTGTTTTTTTTAGAGTGAGGGAGTGTCAGCCAGGCTACTAGACTTGTCCAGTAAAATAATTAATTATCTTACTGAAATGAAGGCACACCTTTTAAAATCCTTATTAATAATTAATT
The DNA here is from genome assembly GCA_030280995.1 of Hemileia vastatrix. NCBI lineage: Eukaryota > Fungi > Basidiomycota > Pucciniomycetes > Pucciniales > Zaghouaniaceae > Hemileia > Hemileia vastatrix. The sequence goes on from JASXTE010000015.1 coordinate 9,125,370, forward strand.
AATTATTGTTTACCTATGTATTACTTACAATTAACTAGCTAAGTACATTAATTAATTTTAATAATTAATAAAAATTAATAAATGTCCTATATATTTTTACTCCCTAACACCATGCTCAATAATACAGTTGAGAAGGGAATAAAAATAGTATTAAAAAATATAAAAAAAACCTAAAAAATTCAAATTTCTTTATTAAGAAATTTAAAATTCCGTTAAAACAACATTTTAAATCAAATGTTCTATACTAAGTGTGACAATCTAAAGGAGCGCAAGTTTTATTTCAAATAAAAATGATACCTTCTATTGACGCATCATTTAGTATATATTTTTATATTTCACATACTCTCTTTATACTTAGTTTTTTCCTCTCACACTCTTTTATTAGGTGGTGTTAACTCCGTGTCTTTATCTCTCACATTTTGCCTATAAAAGGCCCTCTCTTTTTGTACTTTTTGAATCATTCCTTACTTACTTACCAATTTCTATAACACATCAGTTAAATCAAATCTATTACTATTATTTATAACATTAGTATTTACAATCCCGTAATTCTAAAGATATAAATTATAATAATACTTGAAGCACCACCTCTTATAACTTGCGTAAAATAATCAAAAGGATAAAGAAATACATACTTTGCCTTTGAAAGTCCAATAAACCACTTAGAATCCTCATAGAAACTTCAGATAAACCTTCTAGACCAAGAGACCCATTGACAGTTCACCTCTATCCAACATTTTTATCCTCAAATTTTCATATTCACATCTTGGAAAAATTCTGTCATAGCCACATTTTGTCTATTCATTCTATCCATTCATAACCCCTCCTCATCTCATCTGTTTGTTTCTTCTCCTTTTCATCTTCAAATATCTTAAAATGCCTTGTTTTCATAGATCTTCTCAAAGGCAGACTTCCCCCTGTTTTTCTTCAAATCCCACTACTCCCTCTTTCCCCCGCTCAGCTGAGAAATCAAAGACTATTCAACTAAAAAAAGCTGATCACCTCATACTTATCAACTGGCCAAAAACTAAAGCTAATTATGATTCTTGTTTTGGTACTGAGAATGCAACTAAAGAAGGACAGCTCCCTGCATCAAAAGTCAATGGATATTGTAAGCTGGTCATCTAGAAGAAGGATATGAAGTGTAGAGGAGGAGAAGGAAATGGATTACAAAATATTTAGAAATGAAAATAAAAAGATTAATAAAATTTTTTAAATGAAATAAGGAAAATGCAATGACTATTTATGAGGAATAACACAACTGTGAGGCTTATTTTATTGATAAAATATTTATTTAAGTAAGTTAATTTCTCTCTGTGCAACTAACAATTATAATTACTAATAAAACTAAAGCAACCTTTGATTATTTATGTAATATTTAGATAAGATTTATAATACTAATAAAAATAAAAATAAACATGTTATATATTAAAAAAATATGTTATAGTTGAGTGTAATAAGTGATGGGGCTACAGGGGGTTACCCAAGGCCTTTATATAGGAAAGGGGCCTTCTGAAGCGCCCTAATAAAGTATGTACAAAAAATAATGAAAAAATAATAACAAATAATTAATTTTGAGTAAATGTAAGGAGAAATATGACACAATTAATGAAGACACATGAGTTAGAGCCCAAATATCCACCAATTTAAACCCAAAATTTACCATGAAATTAGTGAGTAATTAAATAAGTTTGAGACACATAAAAATAATTAATTTAATTTCAAACATGTCTTATAATCTTTTAAGTAATAACCAATTTAAATGAAACATGAAAAATAAAATTGTTTTAACACATAAAAATAATGTAATTAATTAATTTAGTATAAAACATGAGTAATTAATTATTATAATTACTTTTATTAGTGTAATAATTATTTTAAGTTAAAACAAATACTTATTATTACAAAATTATAAATTTTAGAACAAAACATTAATAATTTATTTAATAAAGTCTTTTAACTTGTTTAATACTTTGATGACACAATTAGAAATCAAAATAGCGCCCACTATTATTGTTTAATAACATATTTAAGGTTCTATTTAATATATAAATTTAATTAATTAATTTAATTACATTATAAGTTAATTTTATACTTATAATTATAATATATATCTTTATAATTAATTACTGATTAATTTATATTAATTAAATTCATAAAAATGCGCCATAATTTATAGAATATAAGATTTATTATGCTTAATTTAAATGTATATATAATTTATATAATAATAAAATCAATATAATATTTATTTTACTTATATTTAATAAGATACTTATATAATTTAATTATGCAATATAATATTAATTTATATACATAATATGCATATTTTTACGCCCTCTTTTGGTTCCAGTAAATTAACATAACATTTAGTGGGCTCCTGATATAGCCTGGCTGACACTCCCTCACTCTAAAAAACAATAAAAAAATGCTATGATTTTTTCTTTTTATACTTTTTTAACAGAGTAGGAAGATTTGAAATTTCTTTACCAGGTATCCAGGCATCATGTTCAGATGATTTGTTCTTATGTCTCAATAAATATTTAATACCTCTTTCAGAAGTGATAATTCTATTGTTGAGAATTTTAACAATTTCTGCAGTTTCTGTGACTTCCTGAGGGTTTTTCTTAGGTCTTCCCCTTCTTTTGGGAAATAAGTCACAGTTGGAAGTATAAGGTTTTAGCAAAGAAATAGGAAAAACAGGATGTCTCCTATCATATGGTGAGTACAATTGTCAGCCAGGCTATACCAGAAGCCCAGTAAATGTTATGTCAATTTACTGGAACCAAAAGAGGCTGTAAAAATATTCTTATTATGTATATAAATTAATATTATATTGCATAATGAAATTATATAAGTATTTTATTATATATACATTTAAATTAAGCAAAATAAATCTTATATTCTATAAATTATGGTGCATTTTTTATGTATTTAATAAATATAAATTAATAATTAATTAATTATAAATATATATTATAATTATAAGTATAAAATTAACTTATAATATAATTAAATTAATTAATTAAATTTATTTATTAAATAAAACCTTGCATATGTTATTAAACAATAATGTTGGGCGCTTTTTTGATTTCTAATTGTTTCATCAAAGCATTAAACAAGTTCAAACACTTTATTAAATATATTATTAATGTTTTATTCTAAAATTTAGTAATTTTGTTATAATAAGTATTTTTTTAATTTAAAATAATTATTACACTAATAAAAGTAATTAAAATAATTGATTACTCATTTTTTATACTAAATTAATTAATTACATTATTCTTACGTGTTAAAATAAGTTTATTTTTCATGTTTCATTTAAATTGGTTATTACTTAAAAGATTATAAGACATGTTTTCAATCAAATTAATTATATTAATGTGTCTCAAACTTATTTAATTACTCACTAATTTCATGGTTACTTTTTGGGTTTAAATTGGTGGATATTTGGGCTCTAACTCATGTGTCTTAGTTAATTGTATCATATTTCCCCTTACACTTACTCAAAATCAGTTAATTGTTATTATGTTTTATTATTATTCTTTGTATATACTTTATTATGAAGCTTCAGAGTGCCCCTTACCTATATAAAGGCCTTGGGTAACCCCCTGTAGCCTCATCACATATTACACTCAACTTTTAACATATTATTTTAATATATACAACACATTTATTTTATTTTTATTAGTATTATAAATCTAATATAAAAAGTAAATAAATAATCTATAGTTTCAGTAAGTCTATTAATAATAGTAATTTTTTGCCACACATTGAAGATAAATACTTACTTAAATGAATATATTATTAATAAATAAACCCTCACTGCTGTGTCAATATTAAGAAATAGTCTTTGTATCTCTTTTAAATAACTCAATCATTTTATTAATTTCATTTCTTTTATCTTTTGTAAACCCTTTTCTTTATATTTTCCTTTTCCTTTTCCTCCTCTTCATCTTTACCTCTTATTCTACTTCTTCTAGACGACCAGTAGACAATTGAGGGCCTTTCCAAACGATGACGACGATATTCCAACTTGCAAAAAATGACATTGCACACGGACCACCTAAAACAAAAAAGCAAATTTTTTGCAGCAGCTGTGTTTCGAACTTGGGTCCTAACTTTTGGGTTTATAATATATTAAATAATATATAGTTTTGAAGTGATTTCTTGATCACTATAGTATGTTAAACTTTGCACCTCTCACTTATATTTTTAAATTTTTATTGCAATAACAGTGATTGTGGCTTAATTGCTGAATCATTGAGTGTAAGTGTTCAATTTTTTTTTAAATTTTTTATCCCTAGTTGACCATAATAGAGTTATACTCTTAGTCATAGAAGATCATTAAAATTTCTTAAATAAATTATTGAATTAATTTTTATTTTTATTTTTTTTGATTTATTGGTTGACCATAATAGTACTCAGTGCTTAGTCCCAATCTTTCCAATATATTTTTTGGTATTAATTATTTTTGGTTGGTCCCATAATAATTATTGATATTTCTTAATAAAACGATTGTAATTACATATTTTTTGTATTAAATTTTTTGTTAATTAATTGATTTTTGAATAAAATTTAAATTTTTTATTTTTGTTAAAAAATCATTTTGATTATATTTTATTTTGAAAATACTAATTTGAATCATTAAAATCATTTTGATTCTTTGTTCACAGTTTTTATGTCAAGTAGTTTTGCTAACAGCATGGATAACTTACATGTGGATGAAATTGAAGTGGATGTTGACACTGAATCTGTAGGTTCTTCTAAATTAACTTACAAAAATTATTCAGCTGAAAAAAGACCTTCAGAATGTGGAAATGGCAGAAGAAGTGGCAAACCCCCCTCACCAAAAACCTCTGAAAGAAGCAAAACCTCAGATAAATCAGGAAAATACACTAAAGGGTATAAGAATAAAAAAGATACCTCTGACTCAACAAATAAACAACCTTTCCAGTCACATAAAAGAACTGAAGGCAGAAAGTATGAAATACAAGGCAAGAGTAGACAAACTCTGGAAACAGATGCAGGATTTATTAAATCACAAACAGGTTCAACCTCCTCCATTCCCAGCCTCTCAGTCTCAGTCTCAGCCTCATCCTCAACCTCAGCCCCATCAGGCACCCAGCTCCTTCACTCAAAATCAAAGCACTCTGCAGGTGGAGCAGTGGAAATGGGATTACTTGATGAAACATTACCAACAGAATGTTCAGCAACCAACAGCTCAACACCCTGGCCCATCCAGGACACCAACCTACCATCAATCTCCTCAGCCCCATCCTTATCAGAGAGGCAGAAGAAAGAAGGCACAGGGGAAATTTCCTTCCTTGCCATGGTAAGTAATTTGTTTGATAAACATGTTGGTATGTATAGTAACAGATCTTCTTCCACAGGTAATATTGTGGATCATGGCGAAAGAACAGTTAAACCCATAAAAAGACAACTTCCTTTAATGAGTAGCCCTAATGATGTAATTAGCAAATTATCATTTGATAAACCTTTAAATTTGACTTCTACTTTTTTAATTAATCCTTCTCTTGCAATTAAGAATGATTCTGGTTCCCCTGAAGTCTATACCTTACTTGAGAAACCTTCTGAGGAAATATTGAAAGATACACTTGATTTTAATGTTGTGAAAGACAAATATTTGAGAGATGTATTAGTATATGAGAGTGATAGATTGAATAATTTGCACTTGCATTTTAAAGTGAGTTCTTGTGTACAAGATACAGCTTATTTTAAAACCAAAGAAACTTTGAATATTGTTCTTAGCCAACAAAAAAAAATAAGGAGTGACCATAGAGCTATCTCAGATAAGAATATCAATCTGCATAAAACCTTTAGTGAATTACAACCCCTTATTGAGGAAAATTATTCATTGAAAAGTTAAATTAAGTCTCTGCACAATGAGTTGAAAAAGCTAATAAATGATTTCCATGCACTGAGTCCCAAATACAAAGTTTTTGAGGACAGAAATGTTTTATCCCTTGCAAAAATAAATGACCAGATGTCTGAAATTCTAAGGATAAGAAACTATGTTTCTGACCTACAGGAAAAGTTTTCAGCCTTTAATATCAATCATTATGGTGTAGATAAAAGTGCTGTCCTTAAGCTGCATAAGAATAAAGAAAGGAGCCTGAACAAAGCAGCTCTTTTCTTCCCCATATTTCAGCCATTAAACAAACTGAAAATGAGTCTGTGAAATCTTTTGCTACTAGAAAAAAATCTTTTAATGGTAATGAACCAGCTGTTTCTGTAAAAAATGAGATTTCTGAACACCTGGCTAAAATTAAAGAATTATTGGTGTTGAATAATTCAATCCAAAAGATGGACCATCCCAGTAGCCAGAAAAATTGGCCAAAACTGGATCAATATCCCACTTTTGATGGTGAATCTTCATCTGATTGGCAACACTTTGTTCAGAGAATTGATAATCTGAAAAACTCTTATAAATTTCCAGATGAAGAAATTTTTTCTATATTAATTTCTTTATTTTCCAATGTAGCTTTAATGTGGTATGAATATGTCTTATTGGACAATCAAAATTTTACTTGGAAAGAGTGGAAAACCTTGATTGAAAATAAATTTGGTGGTTCCAAATTAAGGCTTGCCCAGAAGAGATTATATGAGAATGCTAAATATGCATCCTCCTCTCTTGAAAAACCTATTGTTTTCCTTATGAAAATTACTAAAATTCTTAGAGCCATGGATCCTAAAATTGATTATGATATTTGGAGAGATAAAATTCTCTATAAATTACCAAATTCTCTGAGAGACTTGATTATGACAAGGACTGAGCATGTGAGAGAGAATTCTTCCTTTATTAATATCTGTAATGAAGTCCTACTAAATCATAGATATGAACCAAGGAATTATCCTGTTAAATCTTATCTTGACAAACAAAAGCCTTCCACAAAACTTCCAGAAAAAACTGGTAGACCCTCTGCCCCAGATTCTCCAAAGAAATATGCAACTAATACTTGTTTTAAATGTAACAAACCATGGCAAAAAGGACATATTTGTGACAAGAAAATTCATCTTGTTGAACAAAATGAGGAATCTGAAAATACTCAAGCTGATCTTGATGATTACTCCAGTGACTGTAATAGCAATATCTCTTATGACCAAGAGTCTTCTCAAGAAGTTCTGGTTTTAGAAAAGGATATCCAATATTTAGATAATTTTTCTGATAATTGTGATATTGACTTATCTTCTGTAGATAATGCTGAAATAATTAGAGATATTACTAACAGTTTCATTTTAATATCACCTTTGAGAGCACCAGTTACCATTAATGGTAAAAATGTTGAGGTTATTCTTGACTCTGGTGCTGGAGGAAATGTAGTGTCTGAAAAAGCACTTGCTTCTGTAGATAAGGATTATCAATGCAAATTATTACCTATAACATCTGAAAATGGAAAGGTTATGGTTCTGTTTTATGTCCCATTGGCAAATACAAAACCACTGTATTCTTTAAATATAATGGTGGTTTTGTCAGAGCTATTTGTGAATTTGTTGTGATGAAAAATGACAATTTAAGCAATTGGTTTATAATGGGAAATGACATTTTAACCATGTTTGGCATTAAATTAGATCCTGCAAACAATTGTTTTACTTTGGGAATGAATGGGAAAAGAAAATTTAAAATTTCTTCTTCTAAAAAGCATTCTGCACCCTTTTTAAAATCTTGTAATTCTTTGATCCACTTTAAGGTAGACAAATAGAGGAAATGAATGTATTATTGTCTGAAATTGAAACAGCTTCATTTGGTGATCAATTAACTGATGACCAAAAAGATTCAATAGTAGCCTTGATTACATCTTTCCATATGGCTTTTGCTTATGGTTCCCATGTGTTGGGCTTGGTTAAAGATGAAATGAAAATTTCTCTATCCTGAAATTTGGATGAAATACCTCCTAGCCTAAAGAAAAAACCTTACCCTGCTTCTCCCACAAAGATAAAAGATATAGAAGATAATATCTAAACTTTATTAAGTATGAATATTATTGAAAAAGTAAATGTTACACCCAAATATTGTGTCATCTCTCCAGTTTTAATCTCTTATGAAAAAGATAAAGCTAGACTTTGTGGAGATAATAGAGAATTAAATACTTATACTGTGGATGATATTTACCCATTACCCAGAATTAGCTCTATACATGCTACCTTACAAGGTGCAAAATTCATAAGCTGTCTGGATGTTAATAAGGGTTATCATAAAATACCTGTTGAACAGTCTACCCAAATTTTTTTGCTAGTTGCAACCCATATGGGAATTTACAAATATGTTAGGATGCCTTTTGGCCCTAAAAATTCCCCTTCAGTATTCCAAAAAGTAATGGATAACACATTTCATCAGGAAATAATTGAAGGTTGGTTAATGGTTTATATTGATGACATCATAGTTTTTTCTAAAACTTATGATGAACATATAAAAAACTTAAATAGAGTCTTCCAGAAAATGGATGAAATTAACATGACTTTATCCTTAAAAAAGTTTAAATTTGGGTTTCAATCCGTGAAAGTCCTGGGTCATGTTGTATCTGGCTTACAGATATGTGTGGACCAAGGAAAAGTTGCTGCTATCCAAAATGTGTCAGCACCAACTTCTGTAAAAGAAATACAGATTTTTTTTGGAATGTGTGGCTACTATAGACAATAAATAAATAATTATCAAGTCATAGACTTACCACTTACCAAACTAACAAGAAAAGATGTGGCTTATATATGGAATGAGGACAGTCAAAGAGCTTTTGACACATTAAAAAGATGCTTAATGTCAGCTCCAATCCTTGCCCTTCAAGATTTTAATAAGCCTTTTTTTCTTTATACAGATGCAATTTTTATTGGACTTGGATCTGCTCTTCATCAAAAACAAATTATCAATGAAAAAGTTTCAGAAGTAGTAATTTGTTATATTTCAAGAACCTTAAGAAAAAGTGAATTGAAATATGGTGCCACTCAATTAGAGTGCTTAGCAGTTTTATGAGCTTTAGAAAAGCTTCATTATTATTTAGATGATCAAAAGTTTGAATTAGTTACTGATTTCAGTGCTGTGAAATCCCTCTTAAACTTGAAAACACCAAATAGACATATGTTTAGAGGGCAACAAGCTGTTCAAGAATACAAACGTAGAATGACTATTATTCACAGGGCTGGAAATTTTCATTCAAATGTTGATATGTTGTCCAGATTAACTCTTACAAATGATGTATCCAATCCAGCCTATGTACCTGAGGATGATACAGTACATATACATGGTATATACATTGTTAATATGGAAAAGGAACTGTTACAATTAATTCTGGATTCATATGATCAAGATTCTGATTTAAATAAATTGGTTACAATCTTGAATGATCCAAAGAATGCTTCTATTCAAGCATTGATAAAAACTCTTCCTCCAAAGTACCAGAGTGCTTTAAGTAAAGGAAAGTTTTCCATTGGAGATGGTTATATTTACTACAGGAGAAGACTGACCAATGTCATTGTTATTCCTCCTTCCATGAAAGAAACCATCTTAAAACTTTGTCATGATGACATATTAGCAGGACATTTTGATCTTGAGAAAACCATAACCAGAATCAAAAACACTGCTTGGTGGGCTAATATGTCTGAAGACACTAAATTGTATGTTGAATCTTGTGATTCTTTTCAAAAATCTAAAAGATTGAAAGGTAAAAGAGCAGGGTTATTACAACATATTAAAGCACCTGATGCTCCTTGGTAAATCAATAAAATGGATTTTGTCACTGGTCTTCCTGTAGCAGGTAAAGACAGTTATAACTCTTGTTGGGTAATAGTGGATAGATTCACCAAAATGTGCATATTTATTTCCACCCACAAAGATGTATCCACAAAAGAATTAGCTTTCTTATGGTGGTCTTACATGTTTAAAATTGTTGGATTTCCAAAAGCCATTATCTCTGATAGAGATCCAAAATTTACATCTGAGTTTTGGACTTCTTTGATGGATATTTGTGGCTGTGAGTTAAAGTTGTCTACAGCTCACCATCGTCAGACTGATGATCTAGCTGAAAGAATGATTTAAACTCTGGAAGATATGATTAGAAGGTATTGTGCCTTTGGGTTAGAAGATAAAGACAATGACAGATTTACTCATGAATGGGTCACTCTATTGCCTGGTCTTGAATTTGCATATAATAGCACTGTTCATTCTGTCACTGAGAAAAAGCCTTTTGAGCTTTGGTTAGGTTATGTCCAAAACACTCCTGCTCAAATTCTCAATAATAAATTACCTAAGTTGGAACTACATCCTGGTGTAAAATCTTTTATGCAAATGCAACAGCTATGCAAAAAACATGCTCAAAGCTGTATTGATAAAGCATTTGAATATGAAAATAAGAGATGGGATAAATCCCATAAAGAATACACATTTAACAAGGGTGATGAAGTGTCAATATCTACTTTCCATTTCAATCTACAAGGAAAAAACAAATTAAAAGATCCTTTTGTGGGACCATTTGTTGTTAAAAGAATGGTTGGAGATAATGCAGTAGAAGTTGTATTGTATTCTCCATATGATAGGAAACATCCTGTTTTTCCCATTTCTTTGCTTAAACTTTATACTTCCAACTGTGACTTATTTCCCAAAAGAAGGGGAAGACCTAAGAAAAACCCTCAGGAAGTCACAGACACTGGAGAAATTGATAAAAATTTCAATGATAGAATTATCACTTCTGAAAGAGGTACTGAATATTTATTGAGATATAAGAACAAATCATCTGAACATGATGCATGGATACCAGGAAAAGAAATTTCAAATCTTCCTACTCTGTAAAAAAAGTATAAAAAGAAAAAATCTTAGCATTTTTTTTATTGTTTTTTTTTAGAGTGAGGGAGTGTCAGTTAGGCTATACCAGGAGCCCAGTAAATGTTATGTCAATTTACTGGAACCAAAAGAGGGCGTAAAAATGCTTATTATGTATATAAATTAATATTATATTGCATAATGAAATTATATAAGTATTTTATTAGGGGGTATCAATGTTCAGGGATCTGCAATTAGGGATCAGTAATTTTTTTTCCTGGGATCAGACATTATTGATTGCAGAAGATTCTCATCCACTAGCCCTGGGGCTAGTGGATAAGGAATCCATCTTAATGCATTATCCTGCCTCTTATACCCCAATTTCTGTTCCTACTTCCTGATCCCAAACTAATCACATCCATGATGGATTTTTAAGGAAGTCACATGACTTATAATTGCTGATTCCATCCTTAAGTCTCTCCTCACTCTATGCTACTCAATTTTGGTGGTGAACACTTAAGTTGTTTTTCTATCTACACACCCCAACTGCACATTTGGCGGTGAATTCCCACTTCCCACTTCCCACTCATCACCTAAACCTTCTACTGACAACAATGCACCTCTCTTCTAGACAGCTACTTCACTCCACTATAAATGCTATCACTTTACTTTTAGTTCTCTACTATAAATCTAACTCTGATTTGGAAGATGCTTTAGCCTATTTGTGTTTTCTGTCCAAAAAGTGTTACCTCATTTCCAGGGGGTCAAATCTTTATCATGATCCCCGATATGATCTGGCCTCCATTCTCAACATTCCTTATTTAAACTTCACCCAAATTTTTAGAACTTCTCCCGATTCTTTCTTCAAACTTTATCAACTCATCTCCGATCATCCTATCTTTCATAACAGTTCCCATAACAAACAGTGTAATCCTTCCATCCAACTTGCTGTTGCACTATGTCGCTTTGGCTCAAATGGAAACGGTGCTGCTTTAAGACGTTTGGATAATCTCTTTAACGTAGGATATGGTAATGTGATATTATACATTAAGCGCTGTATGATTGCTATCCTTTCCCTCAAGTCTCAAACACTTGCTTGGCCAACTCCAGAACAGCGACTTGAATCCTCTCAAGTAATGCAAGCTGAAGGTTTCCCTGGCTGTGTAAGATTTGTTGATGGCACAACTATACCTTTGAGTCAAAAGCCTGCTCATTATGGCAACCATTATTTTGATCCCAAAAAAAGGTTTCTTCAAAATCTTCTCAAATTTCTCATCCTTCATAAACTAACTTTTTATCTTCTTTCTAGATACACTATTGCCGTTCAACTTGTATGTGATGTCAATAAAAAATTTATTGCTTTTCACAGTGGCTGCCCTGGATCATGTCATGACTCTTCCGTCTTCCAAAGAATGAGGATTTCTCAAACCCCAGACTCATACTTTGACAAATCTCAGTACCTCCTTTCAGACTCAGCATATGCAAGTGGGAAGTACATTATACCTGCTTTCTGTGGTGCAACCTTAGAAAATGACCCCAAAACTAAATTTAATTATCACCTTGCCCAATCAAGAGTATGGATTCAACATGCTATAGGTATTTTAAAGGGACAATTTTCTAGTCTTCGGGAGCTCAGAATCCAATTTCAAAAAAAATTGGAGATCAAAACTGCAAATCATTGGATCATGACTTGTGTTATACTCCACAATATCCTAGCTGATTTAAAGAATGAGTGGAATGATCTTTATGAAGAAGAGCATCCTGAACCAGCACCATCTCTCCCCACCATTGACTCCCAAAACATTCAATCAAATGGCATACACTCCATTATAATGCCAATCACTCTCCAACATTTCACTTCACAAAACTTTTAAAATTTTATTTTGGTGCTCTCCAAATGTCCACTTTGTGTACTTTATTCACTTGGTTTGGTATTTTTGTTTAATGAAATTCATTTTTTTTTGAATTTATGGTATGGTCTTCCAACATTGGCAGATGCCTTTTTTTCTCTGTTTGGCATTGTTTTGGTATGTCTTAATTTGAATTGCTTGAATAATTGAGTGTTTTTCTGGTTTTATTCAGTGAATATTGGGACTACAGGTATGTGGGTACTACCATTGGATAGCCCCAGTTTTTCTCTATATTTGATGTTTTGATAATATTTTTCATATTCTAAGTTTTAAGGAGTCATTTACTCATTTTTCATTTCTAAAAGATAGCTGTTTAATTTTGATTTTTGTGTTTAAAGGGCTAACCTTGAGTCTTAGGGTTAAGTGCTTAGTACCATTAAGTAGAGCTAATTTAGCTCTATATTTTATGTCTCAAGGTTTTCATAGCTTAATTTTGTGATTTAAGGGTTTTAGTAGTCGTGGTGGATTCTCATAGGTTTTCTTTCATCAGCTCAACATGAAATCACATATTTTGTCAGTGTTTTTTTTCATTCATCACTCATATCCTTTTCAAGCTCTCCTCAAAAATCCGTCAAATATTTTCAATTCCTCTATTTCATTTCTCTATTTCTCATCTCATCTCTCCAGGTAAGTCATTTATTTTCTTATTTTTGATTTTTTTTACTTGCTAATAATTTATTTTTTCTCTTTTTTTTTTTGTTCTTTTTTTTGTTCTTTCTTTTTTTTTTGTCCTGTAAGTGCTTTTTTTTGGGTTTCAAGGTTAGACTAATTTTGTTTTTTTTGTTTTATCTTTTTTTTCTCCCTTCATCATCCCCCTTTCCCCCCTCCTTGTCTGCCTCCATACCCCCCTTTCTCCCCCCTTTAATCCCTCCTTGCCCACCTCAACCCTCCCTTTACCCCCTTTACCCCCCTTTACCCCTTCCTTGGCCCTCTCAAGCCCCCCTTTTCCCCCTCCTTGGCCCCCTCAAGCCTCCCCTTTACCCCCTCAAACCCCCTTCAAATCCCCCCCCCCACCACCACCTACTTATCAAATTGTTATCAATTCGATAAGTTGGGTGTAGGGGGGGGGGGGGGTTTTGAGGCGGGTCTGAGGGGGGATTTGAAGAGGGTTTAGGAGGGGGTAAAGGGGGGGGGTTTGAGGTGGGAAAGGAGGGGGTAAAGGGGGACTAAAGGGGGGGGGTTTGAGGTGGGCAAGGAGGGGGTAAAGGGATGGTAAAGGGGGACTAAAGGGGGGGTTTGAGGTGGGTAAGGGGGGGGGGTAAAGAAGGGGTAAAGGGGGGGTTTGAGGTGGGTAAGGAGGGGGTAAAGGGGGGGTAAAGGGAGGGTAAAGGGAGGGTAAAGAGAGGGTAAAGGGGGTGGTTGAGGCAGGTAAGGAGGGGTTAAAAGGGGGGTTTTGAGGTAGACAAGGAGGGGTTAAAGGGGGTGATTGAGGGGGTAAAGGGGGGGACCTTTTGAAGGGCATTTTAAAGAAAAAAAAGACTAATCTCTGCTTTTTAAATTTTTTTACAGATTTTTTTTTCTTTCCCTTAGTTTTTGGACATTTCCCCCTGTTTCAAGAATTAATCAGGTAATTTAATTTTTTTATTTGTGTTTGTTTTTGCTAATAATTAATTATTCTGAAATTTACTGAAATCAATTTTTTTTATATTAAAATAAATTGTATTGAATAACATCAAGAACTATTTCCAATAGCAAGTAAGTAATTTTTATTAATTTATTTAATTTTTTTGCAACTGAATTTAATTTAATTTTTTTTTTGAGTGAATTTGTTTTATTTTGTATATCAAACATAATTCAGGTTTTTAATTTGTATTATAATTTTTTTTCAAATATTTTTATTGATTTTACTGCAACTAATTTTTATTTGTTTTTTTTTACCAAATTTTTTTTTCTTTTCAATTATTTTACTGATAAATTTTTAATTTTGGGGGTCTTTTTTTTTAATATATTTTTATTTTAATTTTTTTTGTTTTATAATTTTTTTTCCAGGAAGTTACTATGGAAAATTTAACTCACTCATCTTCTTTATCATCAATTTCTTCTGAATCATCTTTCTCCTCTCTTTCTTCCTTGTCTTCAAATCATGAAAGCTCCAAGAATAATCATCAAATATATTCGAATTCTTCTTCTTTATCTTTACTTTCTTCTATCTCTTCAATGTCCTTCCTTTCTATTCCTTCAGTTTCAAAATCTTCCTCTTTATCTTTACTTTCTTCTATCTCTTCAATGTCCTTCAAATCTATTACTTCTCCCAATCAATCTGAGCTTTCCTTACCAGAAAATAAAAAGCAGAAAATCATGGAACCAGCTAAAGAATCAAGCAATTCAAACACAATATTTTATCAAAATAGAAAATTGATTAGGATGAAGATATTTTTCAAAAAATTCTTTGGACATTTGGATGATCTCAAATTTTATAAGACATCAATATCAAATGTTAAGAAAAATGTTTTTTACAAAAACATCAGAAACCTTACAGAAGGGGGTATAGATCTCATTGTGGCGGTTTTCAATAACGGATAAAAACCTCAATTCATCTTAGAAGTTCATTCATTTACTGGGAAAAAGGATGAATTTTTTTGCCAGCTTTCTGATTTAATTTCTACTCTCTATCAAATGGCTTTGTTTTGACAACCCTTATCAAATAAAAATATAATTTCTGGTGTCATGAAAGGTTTTGGTTGGTGACCAGGATATGATCAAGGAGTTTCTTTTGGTATGTAAATTTTTTTTTAATTATAAGTAATTTTTAATTTTGTCATATATTCCAGGAATTTATTATTTATTGAATAATTTGAAACCGGAGCAAATGGAAGAAGATCTGAAACAATGGAATTCTTTAAGATCATTTCATCTTTTCTTGGAAAATTATTTTAAAAAATTATGTTTTCAAGCTTTTCAAAAAAACCATCAATTTGCATTAGAATCCAGGTTTACCAAATTGGTCTGATCCTGAATTGGAAGAAGAAATAAATGATTATGTTTTTTGTACAAATGTTATCATCACTTATAATGGATTCTACAATCATGTACATCTAGATAAACATGATAAGAATTCTCTAACATTTGGAATTTTCTCTTATATTAATCCAGAGACTGGTGTTCCTATTCCATCACCGTCTTCTGATGAGGGACATGGCCTTTATTTTCCTGACCATAAATGTATTATTGATTTTGGTAGTGCCAATGGAATAGTTGAGGCTATATGGAATTCAACTCAACATAGGCATCAAACAACTAAAGCACCTCCAACTTTAGTTTCTTGTAAAGAATTTACCCATTTTGGCTGTCCATTACAAATAAATCAAGAGCTTATTAATCGTATTAATAATCAAAAAAAAATTAGATAAAAAAATTGTTCTTAGTAGATCTGTCAAGTATTGCGATTAAAATAATATGTTTTTTCTATCATAAAATATTTTGTTCCAAACTTTTTTTTTCTTTTTTTTCTCTTTTATTAAATTTATTTATTTATTTTAATTTTTATCTTTTTTTTTTTAAATTTTCCTTTTTATTTTCCTCTTTTTCTATTTTATTTATGCTTTTTAATTTTTTTTCATTTAATTTTGGATTTGTCTCTTCCAATTTTTTTCTAAAGTTACATCAAGATAGATTACTGTATTTATATAATGGTGCATCATTATATAAAATAGGAAAACTTGATTGGGACTGGCAAAATTAATTGGTTGTAGAAATGTTCAATTTTAATTTTTTTCATTTAATTTTGGATTTGTCTCTTCCAATTTATTTTAAAGTTACATCAAGATAGATTACTATTTTTATATAATGGTGCATCATTATATAAAATAGTATAACTTGATTGGGACTGGTGAAAATAGTTGGTTGAAGAAATTTTTAATTTTAATTTTTTTCCATTTGATTTCTTTGATTCCTTTGATTCAATAAATTGCAGGGGGGGTAATGCCAAATTTTCATATCAGACTTTATAAAAAAATTTGACTTGAAAATTCGATGATACCCTTTCCTTAATTCAATAAAGTACAGGGGGGGTATCGCCAAATTTTCATATCAGACTTAAAAAAAAATTTACTTGTAATTTTGGTGATAACCTTCCCTTAATTCAATAAAATACAGGGGGGGTATTGCGAAATTTTCATATCAGACTTTAAAAAAAATTTTGACATGTAATTTTGGTGTTATCCTTCCGTTACTTCAATAAAATGGGGGAGTATTGACAAAATTTCATATAAGACTTGCAAGATTGTTTACTAAAAAGAATTTTGGTGATACCCACCCCTTAGTTCAATCAAATTCAGGGGTGGGATTGTGAAATTTTCAAATGTGACTTGAAAATTTTAACTAAAAACAAATTTTTAACATTTAAAAATTCTTGAAAATTTTATTTAAAAGAGAATTTATAACATTAAAATATGAAAATTCAACTAATGATGGATAGAGTAAAAAATACACTAAATTAAGATAAAATTTTATGTACAATTAATTATGAACAGTTGAAGTGTGAGATAAATAAAACAAACTAGTCATCAAAAAATGTCATTAAACATTCAATTTCCTCAACAGATTTATTAGCTTTAACACATTCTATCAAGAATTCCTTCTTTTTGGAATTTTCTTCACGATCAAGCTTATATTACATCTGCTCCATGAGGTTTTGAGTCTCAAGTTTTTTCTCCTCTTTCTTTGATTTTTCAATAATTAGAGATAACTTGAATTTCTTCTCCTCCAAGTCTTGTACCCGATCATCCTTCCGTAAAGAGAGTTCATACTTCCTCTCCTCCAAGACTTGTGTCCTATCATCCTTCTGTAAAGAGAGTTCAAACTTCTTCTCTTCCAAATCATGTACCCTGTCATCCCTCCTTAAAGAGAGCTTGTATTTTTGCTTTTCAAACTTTAGAGTCTCTTTAGCAACTTCCACTTGTTCTAGAGTGATAAGAAATATTAACAAAAAGTAGAAGAAAAGCAGAGTAAAGTATTAAGAGGTTTGGTATCACTTACCAGCATCACGTTTCACCAAAAATTCTTTGATAGAAGAAAAAGGGGTTTGAGATGAAGTATCACTTTTTCTTCTTCTTTGAGAGTGGAAATTTAGACTACTTGGAGCCCTTTGCTTTTTTTTCAAGGTCATATTTTCCTCCTCATCATTATTACTGGCTTCTGACTCAGTTGATTGTGGCACCTGAGTTTGTTCTTCAGCCTATTTATAAATAAGAAAAAGTAAATAAAAAAATAATTGGTAAGATAAAAGAAAAAAAACATACATGAGTTAGATCAGGTTGGTTTATATCGCCATAAGGATCTATTGAAAAGATATCTTGATTTGTGGAAGTGAACTGAGGGGAGCTTGATTAGAAGAGGAAGGAAAAAGACTTCTTTCAACATCATGTTCAGAGATAGGATCTTCACCATCCAACATGTTTGCAGGATTAACATCAGCTTGCTTTCCAAAAATCAAATCCATCTCTTTAAAGTAAGGACATAAAGAATCAAGTTTATCATCTATGGATTTGATTCCCTTACTGATATCAAGGTCAGTAATACCAAAACCAGTAGAAGATGAAAGAGTCTTTGCCTTCTTGTACTTGGCTCAATAATTCTTGAAGCGTTCAGACATCTTTTTCTGTAAAAGATCTATCCTTCCCTTAGTCTTATTCCGTAATTCATTGGCCATTAGAAGATAACCATTAATTTTTATTGCGGGGGCCATCCTACTTTAGTTGCATTCTCAGTACCAAAACAAGAATCATAGTTAGATTTAGTTTTTAGCCAGTTGATAAGAATGAGATGATCATCTTTTTTTGGTTGAAAGATTTTGGATTTCCCAGCAGAGTGGGGGAAAGAGGGAGTAGTGGGATTTGAAGAACAAATAGGTGATGGCTGCCTTTGAGAAGATCTATGATGACAAGGCATGTTAAGATAATTAAAGATGAAAAGGAGCAGAAACAAGCAGATGAGATAGCGAGATGAAAAGGAGTAGAAACAAGCAGATGAGAGAGTGAGATGAAATGGGGAGAAATTCTGAATGGATAGAATGAACTGGATGGGATGAGAATGGGAGTGCGCAGCAAGGTAGAAGGCATATGCAGAGAGTAGTCCAAGATGTGGTTATGGCAGAAAGTTGCGCAACATGTGGTTAGGACAGAAAGTTGTCCAAGATGTGGTTATGAAAAATTGAGTAGAAAAATGTCGGATAAGAGGTGAAAATTGACACGTAAATTGTTTAATAACCCAATTATTAGCAAAAATAATTGCGGAAGATAATTGGGGTATGTAGATTATTTTCCGCAATTAATTTAATTGCGGATTGGTCAACATTGATACCCCCTATTAGGAGAGTTAGGAAATGCATAGGAAGAAGTAAAAGTCTTATGAAACTGGAAGAATTTATTGCAAGCAGGTCTAAAAGCAGCATAGCCATGAGGCTTAGAGAAAGTAAAGTTAAATTTTCAATTGTGGCAAAAAGTGCAAGACTGATCTCTAGGTAAAGTATGGTATAGGGTCATGACTAATTAGAACTTATGAAGTGTAATGGATTGGATAAGGAAGGAGTGTGGATTACAGGCCTATTTATAATAAATTAGGCATTGTGAGGATGCAAAGGAAAGGCAAGTGCTGAATAGTATCCAATTGGGGAGGCTAATCAGCAGGAGATTAAAGTGTAACAAGGCTAAAGGGAAAAGAAAGTTGCTCTAAGGAGCACAAGATCTTGTGAAGATCTGAAATTACTTCAAGAATATGAGGTTGAAGCTGATGAGGCGCTAACAAATTAAGGAGATTTTTTTACTGTCTCAGGGTTATTCCAGAAAGAGTCAAAGAAGAGTTTGAAAGAGAAATTATTTTTTCCTTAAGAACTGATAAGATTCTCTCACTATTACAGAATAATAATAGGAAATATTTGGCAATGGGAATTTTCTGTGGAAAATTTTTTTATTATTCCAAAGGAGATAATAATACACTAAATAAAAATTTTTACAGAAAAAATACAAATTCAAAAAAAAGAGAAAGGCACAGAAAAAGAAGGATTAGAAAAGAAGTTAGTGTTTGAGGAAAAGATAAGAAAATCGGATGGGACTTACTTTAGAGCCTATCAAGGAAGATGCACTCCCATTTGATTTAAATGTTATTTTAAGTCAAATTTAGGGTTTCAACTAGGGCAACATGATTTTGAATGTCTTTTTTGTCAAGGGAAAGAGTATTTTTAAGATAAGTGAATACTGTGTCAAAGACAGTATTGACTCAGTCAATCATCTAATAGTAAGGGGAAGAAACGACTCAATTAAGCACTTGCCAATCTTGAGAGCAAAGGGGATTGATGCAAGGAGCTTTTTCCTCAAATTTATTGACAAAAGTGGCAGGAGTGGTGAGCCAATTGTCTAATTTGGCGGGTTCTGGAGTAGCCACTTATTCAGGCCAGGCAGGATCATCTTCTCTGGTAGGTGAGAAAATGGCACCTTGAGTGGCAGCCAAGAAGGGGCCTTCCTTGAGACCCGGGATAATAATTTTGACATGTGGAGGTGGAGGCTTTTCAGAGTAAGGGGTGTTGGAAACGTCCTAAGTAAAAGAAAAATGAGAAGAGAAAAAGGGAATTTTTTGTTAGCAGGATAAAGTCAAGAAAATTTATTAAAAGAAGAGAGACTTACAGTGTGGATTGACTCTTCAGAGAAAAGAGAGTGGTAAGTAGAGTTAGAAGGGGTGCTTGGCTTTGGAAAGGGTCATTTTTTCTTTGCTCTTTTTGGAGCAGGGCACTTGATGGCCCACTGACTCATTAAGTTTGACATTGAAGCATTAGGATTGACAGTGGAAGTAGTAGCAGAAATGACAGGTGGACAATTGAGGCTGCATTTCTTTTTGCCAAATTTGCAGAAATCACATGACTGATGAAAGGGAAGAAAAAAGAATCAGCACCAAATAATTATGAATGAAAGAGAAGGGAAGAAACTTAAAGTGAAAATGCTGTTACCATGGCAAGCTTTTGAAAAGAAACAAGGAGTTATGCCGTTTTCAGAACAGAATTGACAATGCTTGGCTCCAGTGGGAGTGGTTCTGACAATAGGGGTGGTGGCAACAATATCCTTTGGAGTGTCAACAAATTGATGGATAGCGTTGAAAATTTCATTGTTGGTATTCATAAAAAAGAAGAAGATTGTAGAAGGAGGGAAGGGAAACTAGTAATTAAGAAGTAGAGAAAATAGAAGGTGAAAGAGGAGAAGAAGGAGGAATGAGGAATGAGGAAAAGGTGCAAGATACGCACCTGGTTTAATAGCGCCTAAAGACAGTAGCAAGTAGAGGGAGACTGTGGTACACATCTTACAAAGATGCAGTAAAAGTCTTAGAAGCACAACAATGGGGTTTCCAAGAAGGATTTTTATGGAAGCACAACTAAGGGGTCTTCAAAAAAAAAGTGCAAGAAAAGATAGACTCTCAGCGCACACTTTTTTTTAGAGGAAGTATGTTTTAAGACCTAAGAAGATAGAATACCACTAGCGCTAACACGAGCCTAAGATGGGACTGACTATGCTGGATGCAGCAGTGAGACTAAAGAATAACTGAATTACTAGATAAGTTTTTGGGTGGGGAGTGCTCCACTGTGGTTTCCCCATATAACCCTTTTATGCAATATCCACTCTTCTGACTTTTTACAATGCATACAGCCCGTAGCACTCCTCCTCCCCAACTCTCAACCAAATCTTAAAATTACCCCACCTGTACCCTGCACTCCTTCTCAAACTCCTTCAACCTTTCCTTTGCATTCATCAAATTTTCCACCAGTTCCCAAGACCTATATCCAATCCCATAACCTTTCCAATGCACCAATTACTGAACCTTACCCCTATACACCCTCTTAGAAACAACTTTCTCCACTTCAAAATCCTCTTCATTTCACACTTGGATTGGCGCTGGTTGATCTACTGGGAATCCTGGAATTGTATCTTCTTCATGCTTTGTGAGAAATGAAATGTTGAAGACTGGATGTACTTCTCTCATTGAGATTGGTAGTTCCAGCTCATAAGCTGAGTCAGATACCTTGCTTTGACTTTGAATGGCCCACTTTCTTGTGATCTAATTTAGTGCTGGGGCATAATGTGGAAAGGAAACATGAGCTTAACCAAACCTTTTCACCTACCTGTAGCATGCAGTGCTGGGTCCTTCCTTGATTGTTGAGATAATTTGAGAGCCGCTTTGAGCTCCTGACATATACTCAATATTCTTTGGATCTTCTCTTCTGCTACTGGACCTTGTAATGTGGATGGGGTACCAATTGAGTATTTTGGGTGATACCCATAGTTAGCATAGAATGGTGATATTACTGTTGCGGAATTTGTCCGTTTGTTGTATGAGAATTCAGCTAATGGTAACAGCAGTACCCAATTATCTTGCTGATAGTTAATGAAATGGTTCAAATGTTTTTCAATCGCTTTATTCACTATCTCAGATTGCCCATCAGTCTGTGGATGCCATGCTGTTGATAAGATGGGCTTTATGTTCAGTTGCTCATACATTGCTTTCAGAAGCTTAGAGCTAAAAGTACTTCCCCTATCTGATACTATACACCACACAATATGGGGGGAAAACTTGTTAGAAAGTCTGCAAACTTGGACTCAAATTCACCACAGATTGAGCAAAAATTGAGCTATTGACAAAGGAACCATACAATCAGGGATGAACACCACTCAGAAGAACAGTTTTAGGTGGGTCTTCAAGTAGAGTTCAATATGAGTTCAGTATGAGTTCAGTCTGAGTTCCATCTGAGTTTTGTCTGAGTTCAGGTTGGGGACTTGCTAGCAAGTCCACCCCCTATATTGCATAGTGATACTTTCAGGAAATCCATGTAATTTCCAGAAATGGGCCACCATTAAGTCTGAAATTCCTTCTGATGTAACCTTGGTAGTGTGGGAACAAAGTGGGCCATCTTGGTGCAGCATTCAAATACTGTGAGGATAGCATTATTTCCTTGTGACTTGGGTAACTCCATTATAAGATCATAAGAGAGTTCTTCTATGGCTTCTTGGCTATGCTTAATGGGAAAGAGTGGCATGGTTGTTGGGCTTATCTTGTTCCTCTGGTAAGAGTTGCATGCTTCTACATAGTGCTGGACATATGCCTTCATGGACTTCCAGTAAAAGTTGAAATTTACAAGCTCCACAGTCTTCAGCAGTCTTGGGTGTCCTTCCAGGGGGGAGTTATGCCTTGATTTTATCACCTGCCTCTTGAGCTTGTCATCATTTGGAACCACTATCCTTCCATTCCAATATAGTGTTTCCCCTTCTAGGTGATACTCCTCCAATCCTTTCCTTACCAATACCTCTTTTGATAACAGTGCTTTCACTAACTCCTGAGCCCCCTCATTCTTTTCCTTCTCCCTCCTTACCCATTTTATCAAATATTCATCCCCCCATTCTACTTCATCTAGGATTACCCCCTCTTTAAGTTCCCCCTTTAATAATGTAGGGCCAACAGTATGTAGCTGATCTGGTGCTGGGTGCAAGTCAGGATGTCATGATAGCACATCAGGTTTTCCA
This sequence comes from Hemileia vastatrix, assembly GCA_030280995.1. Taxonomy (NCBI): domain Eukaryota; kingdom Fungi; phylum Basidiomycota; class Pucciniomycetes; order Pucciniales; family Zaghouaniaceae; genus Hemileia; species Hemileia vastatrix. The sequence goes on from JASXTE010000015.1 coordinate 9,148,550, forward strand.
CTTTTCTTCCCTGGTCAGAATGTAACAACAAAATTAATGCTACTTAGCAGTTCTGCCCAGGGTGCTTGCTGGCGAGTCAACTTTTTTGTTGTCAAGAAAGTTTTCAAGTTTTTATGGTCCATGTAAATAATAACTTGTAGTCTATGCAGCCCAAATTCCAAATAGTGACACCAGGTGCACACTGCTTCAAATAGTGCCAATAACTCCTTATCATATATTTAATAGTTCAATTTGGCTCCTAGCAGTGTTTGTGACAAATATGCTACTGTGTGCAGGACATTTTCAGCATTGTATTGGGATAATACTGAACCTAGTGCAAAATCTGACGAGTCACATTCCAGAACAATTGGCTTTAATAAGTCAGGGATTGAAAGAATAGGGTCTTTCACAAATTTTCTTTTCAGGTAGTCAAACGCATCTTGTTGGTTACTTGTCCAGATAAACTTGACTTCTTTCTTTGTGAGGTTGTGCTATGGCCAGCAAATGTGGAAGTAATTTTCAATAAAGCAGAGCTAAAAATTTGCAAAGCCTAGTAATGACTGGAGCTCTTTTACTGATGTTAGTGTTGGACATTCCCTTACTGTATTTACTTTCTCCTGGTCAATTCGCACCTTATTTTTTGAAATGATCATACCCAGGTAGTGGATTTCACCTACTGAAAAAACACATTTCTCCGACTTTAACAATACTTGGGCCTACCTCAAGTGCTGAAAACAGTCTTTCACACAAATCTGGTGTTCTTCCATTGATCTGGAGTAAATAAGGATGTCATCTAGGTATACTGCCACATCTATCCCTATTCTTCCTCTAAAGATGCTGTTGGTGAAATTTTGGAAAGTGGCAAGCACATTACGTGGACCAAATGGCACTACCAGCCATTCAAAATGACCAAATTGTTTGCAGCATGCCAGTTTTTTTTCATCACCTTCTTTCACATGTATGTTGTGGTAACCTTCCCTAAGATCTAGGTACATGAAGATATCTGAACCTTGAAGGCTATTAATTAGCTGACTAGTCAGGGGAAGAGGACATCTGTTCTTTAATTTCTGTGCGTTTAACCTTCTGAAATCCATATAAGGTCTTAATGACCCATCCTTTTTTCTTGAAAAGCTTGCAGGGGTGGCCCAGGGAGATTTGTATTCCCTAATAAAACCATTCTTTAAATTTTCATCTATAACCTCTTTTAGCACTGTTGACTCTACAGTTGATAATGGGATTATGAGGATGAATTGAGGTGTTGCACCTGGCATCAGATCAATGGAAAAGTTGTTTGCTCAATGAGGTGGTAGGGTCTTTACTTCTCCATCTTCAAACAGTGGTAAGACTTCCAAGTAAGCTTCAGGGACAATTTCCTTGAGGCTTTTTATTGGCTTTGAGGACTGGAACTTGGCTGAAATCTTGGAAGATATATTCCAAGCTGTTGTGTTGCATTCCAGCTCCTCTTCTTCCTTCAGTGCCCCCTCCAAGTCCTGAAACTTAGCATCAAGAGAAAGTGTCAGCTCTTACAGCAAGTCTACTGATGATAATGAGACACCAGAAGATTTTCAGGGAGGGGCCCCTGACCCCTGCAGATTCCAGGGGATAAATTCTTACTCTGTGCCATCCATCTTCCCATCTTCTGAATAATCCTTCCTCTTTTGTGCCTTCTCCTGTTTTAGGCGCCTTTATTCTCCCCTTTGGCCCTCTCTGGTGCTCTTGTTGACAACCCATCCCCAGCCTGCTTCTTAGAATCAAGAGAAAGCATCAGTTCTGGTGGAAGGTAAACTGATGATAACAAAAAATCAGAAGACTCGCCAGGATGGCCCCCTGGCCCCTGAGAGGGCCAGGGAACCAATACTTTAGCGCCAGAGTCCCCTTTCTTTCCAGTCAACAGGGGGTGTCATTTCTGGCATATCTGTGCTTAAATTTGAACAAACCCGCACTTATCTAAGTGCAGATCTATGAAACACACTAGCCCCAACACTGGCGGATTTCCAAAGTGAAATATGTCACTTACTTCACTCAAATCTGCACTTTCTCAACCAAAAGTGCTGGTTTCACCATTCCGCACATCTCACTGATTTGTTGGCAACATCTCATTCATATGCAGCACTCTGCAGAATAACACTTATCATTCACACACAGCACTCCACAGCATAACACTTAAAATCTCTTAAAATCATGCATAATCTTCATTTTTCTACCATATAAGAGTCATGCCTTCCTCACTCTCAAATTGTAATAAGTTACATCAAGAAATGACTGTCATAGCTCTTGATCTGCTCTTGGTCTCTGATTGCAAATCTGATTCTGACCTTGAAGAATATTTTCTTTTTTTATCTAAAATGACCACAAACGTTGTAGACAATCCTATAGTGCTAGATATAGGCCTTGACCAAGGGAGTTGGAGAAAAACCAGAGAGAAAATCACCTGTCCCTTCAGAAAAATAGAGTGAGATCTACCTGCTACAGTAAATTGGTTCCTGTTTACCTAAAGCCCCTTTTCCAAAACACTTTACTGCCTTATCAGTCAAGAAATTAGTCTCCAGACAGACTACCAAACCAAAGAACTGAAATTTAAACCAATGTCCACACCAGAGAAAGCAATGATACTTGATGTAGGTTGCAAATCCACACCAGAGACAGCAATTATACTTGATATAGCTTGCAAGACTATACCAGAGAAAACAGTTTCCAAGTTAAGTTAAATGAAGAACTCACTTTGCACCAAAACACAGCCAATTGTGGCCAGAAAACAGTGAAAACTGAGTGAGGAACAAGGATATCACCTCCAAATGGTTTTATGATAATTAAATTTTCCCCAAACTGTCTTATTCACTATATACACACAGACTACTAAGAGCCCATGCACACCAACAAATTTGGCATTCTTGGCCGCCAAATTGCATAAAACCTCCCTAGAAACGCTTCCCAGCCCTCTAGCACTGAGGCGGGTCGTCCGCCTGATGTCAGGAGGCCTGCCTGAAGCAGCCTGACCACCCTGAAGCCAGAAAACCACCAAAAACCACCAAAAATAACCAAAATACTTTGAAAAATCTACTACAACTAGTAAAACCTTTAAAACACATAATTATGCTATAAAAACATTGAGACATGAAATGTAGAGAAAATTCAGCTCATTCCAACAGTACTGAGCACTTAACCCTAAGACTTAAGGTTAGCCTGTAAAACACAAATAACAAAATTCAACAGCAATCTTTTTAAATGAAAAATGAGAAATTATCAATCAAATACTTAAACTATGAAAAATGTCATCAAGACATAAAATATAGAGAAAGACCGGGGCTATCCAATGGTAGTATTCACATTGCAGTAGTACCAATATTTTCTGTGTAATTCCAGAAAAACACCTAATTATTAAATAATGCCGTTTAAGGCATACCAAAACAACACCAAATAAACCAACAAAGGGCTCTGCCAATGTTGGAAGACCACATCCTCCCTCCAATAGAGAATTTCCACATTCTCCTTTACCACAACCACCATTTTCAGCTTTCTTTCCAAATCTGCTACTGACATGGGCCACTGCCAATACTGCATTGACAACAATCTCATCTGTACCATCACACTACTGGCTCATCCCTACAGAACCTCCTGTGATGCCTGTCACTCTAGGAAGAAGACTTTTTTCTGGCCTGGTCCATTGTCCTCTTCAACATCTTCTCCTTCTCCACAACCTAATCCACCTTCTACCAGCACCAAAAGATCCAGGCCATCTATCCTGATCCCCAGACTAGTCCACAAGTTACACCCTTCAAAAAAGAGTGCCAACCCTGCTACTACTACTGCTCTACCATCCCTGGTCCTTTTGATGGTAAGCCCAAAACTTCTTCATACTGGACTTCAATCTGACAATTTTCCAGTTCATTTTCCTCCTAACAGTGATGATGACAATGTGGGAACCATTGAAGCACCCTCACCTAATCCATTGCCCACCATCAAGGACAAATTTCAACAACATTCTTCTCAACAGAAGCATCTCTTACTAAACTACTTCCAATCCACTCCTGCCAGGAACCCACAGGATCTTGAGAAAAGGAAGAACCTCATACACCAGTTCAAAGCCAATGCTGAACATTTTGTTAAATCTCTTGATTCTCTTCTGCCTCCTGACTCTTAATTAATCTCTTGACTTAGAAATAAAAAATTCTTGACTTCTCCAGACTTCCTGAATGTTTCCAATAATCATACAAATTCCTCAGTTTACAGTCTTGGGGGACTAATCCTCAGTTTTAAGTCTTGGGGGACTAACAGCCCTCATCTTATAGTCTTGGGGGACTAAAAACCTAAATCAAGAAGACAGAACTAGAGATCAAAACATTTAAGACCCAAAGAAACAAACTAACATTCTGGGGTAACTTTTCTACAGAGCAGCCAGCTCATCAGTTACCCCCACACTTGCCTTAACAAAATTCAGAGACTCCCCCTAGGATGCCCTCTGTCAGAATCACACCAGCTCCCATTATCAGTTTATAGTCCTGAAGGACTCAACCATTAAACCCTCCTCAGTTTATAGTCTTGGGGGACTGACACAGTGTTCAGTTTAAAGTCTTGACGGACTTCCCAGTGTTCAGTTGAAAGTCTTGACGGACTACTAGATCCAAAAAAGCATAAGCCAAATTCTTGATAAAATCTTGAAAACCAGCCAGCTTAAAGTCTTAGAGGACTAACAGATCCACAGTAGTAACAAAAATATAAATCTTGAAGCAATCTTAAAAAAAACCAGCCAGTTTTAAGTCTTGGAGGACTAACAGAATATCTTGATGTTTTATCCAACAGCTCTTGAGTTCCACTAGACCCTTCATCCTGTCTAAAAAAATAACAAAATGGTATCCCTTAGCCAATTGATGAGCTGATACCCTGATACCTTACCCACATCTAAGTGCACCTTGATGTGGTCACACGTAAAAAATAATTTTTTTATTTTGAATCCTCCTCTTCTATCAAAAAAATTGCCAGAGCCCTATCTTGAGCCTTTGAACAAACATAGCCTCCATAAAAAAAATTAAAAGAAATAAAGAGAAAAAAGAAAATAATCTGAAATCCACCACTTTTACAGCCAAAACCCTAAAGCCACATAACAGAGCCAGGTCCAGGTCCACAGAAAAGATCACTGGGTGGGCTCCCTCCAATAAGTAAAAATGATGGTAGACCACCAGTGATACACCATCAATCCAAAAGCTCCAAAGATAAAGAAGCCAGTCCCAAGCCAGTTTAAAGTCATAGTGGACTTTAAACCTGAATAACAAAAACCAGAACTAGGATTCAACTAGGAAAAAAAAATACTTGAAACAGACATTATGGGGTAACTGTTCTACAGAGCAGCCAGATCATCAGTCACCCCCACACTTTCCAAAATAAAATCTAGAAGCCCCCCCTGGGTACCTTCTAACAAAACACAACATCTAGCACAATAAACCAAAAAACCAATAAGTGTGAAAAGTCTGGCACTTGAAGACCAAAAGAATTTCCAGTTTAAAGTCATAGAGGACTAAAAACCTGTGAAGAAAAACCAATACTAGGTTCAACCAAATTAAGAGAAGGGGTTGGAAACAGACAATCCGGGGTAACTGTTGATAGAGCAGCCAGCCCATCAGTTACCCCCACACTTGCCAAAATAAAATCTAGAAGCCCCACCCTTGGGTGCCTTTTAACAAGAGTACTTTCCAACACAAATCTTCTCCCATAAAAAACCAAAACCATTAAAAACCATTAAAATTCTTGAAATCCAAAATTCCACTTTAGAAATAAAATTTTTTACAGTTCAACCTCATGCTGGAGGTTAGATAAAACCAATGATCATCATTTTTATCTTCATTTTCTTTAAATAAAATATCCATCTTCACTTGAATTTATCTTTTCTTCCATCTTCATTATACTAAGATTTATTTATTATTATTATTATTATTATTTTTATATATAGAGACTTGAACCTGAGAGACTGATAAGAATTGGACAAAACAAAAAAATCCTGGCCAAATACATAGAGGCCAAATTAAACAAAACCAAATTAAATTAAGTAGTTTATCCTCATTTCAGAGGAATCAGATTCTTGAAATCCCCAGGTTGAAACCAATAAGTTTTCCCCTAGTGCCTGAACCCCCTAAGCCCCTCTTCCAATTCTAATATCCCAACATCAGATCTCCAAACAAATCTTCCATCCTCCTCCATACACTGAGTCTACCATAGTTCACATCACCAGAATCAATAAATTCTCCACCCTGTGAAACATCTGGAACCTCCACCACATCTTTAAAATCAACCTCCATACCAGTGACATTTAAAATATCACAATTTTCCTCTTCCTTATAGGAATCTTGCTTAGAATCTGCAAAATCCTCCAGAATAACATCCATAACATCAAAATAAAAATCCTCCTCCAAGCAGAGACCTTCTGATCTTGAGGGAACCACCTGAAAATAATCTTCCTCTATGAGAAAAAGATCCAAGACAGAATCTTTCTTTCCATCCAAAAATTCAAACAATACATCCTCCTCCAATAAGCCATTATCTGAAATTGAGAAAGAAAAATAATCATCCCTCAACAACCATTCATCCACCACAGATTCCTTATCAATATCCCAAAATCCTTCTTCATGACCAGACAAGTCCTCCTTCCCACATAATTCACCCAACCTTGAGGAAATACACTGATCCTCTAGTGTGTAAATTTCCAAAACATCCAGTGAAGCACACTCCTGAGATCCCATGGCATCCTTTGGAAAAGAAAAATCAGTTCCACAAACATCATCAGAGTCCCCATCTTCAAAAATTGATGGCTCCAACACCTCCCCAGAAACTGAAGTTTCCACCACAGTCCTCTTCACCTCTCCATAAAACAGGATTTACTTTCCAGAATTTTCTACCACAATCTCCTGAACCTCTCCATCCAACAGAATTTCCTCTCCATATCCCACATCCCTGTCCTTCATACCATCCAAATATCCCAAAATAACCTCCTTCAGACTAGCCATACCAGGAATCCTATTTTCCCTATTTGGAAGATTCTTCATCAAGTCATACTTGAAAAGAATCTCCAGAAAAACCACCTCAACATTCCTACCCATGGCACTCCAAAATACATACTTGCCCCCATCTTCATGTGGTAATATATCATTATATACCAGATAATCCAGAGCTTCCCCAAATTCTTCCATAAATTCTCCATACTGAGAAAGAGAAGTTACACCACCTTTCAATTCCCACTTCCTAGAATTCCCATGAAGATCCACCATTGAGAAAGTAGTAGGCCACCTTTTAACCATTTCAATCTTCAACTTCCCCCAGTCCTGACTCCTATATTCTGCCATGCCAAAACTTCCTTCTCCAACTCCCTATTACCAATGAAAAAGATTACTTGCCTAACCATGTCAAACAGTGAGGCCCCATCTATCTCAGAAGCAACCTCAAACCTAGCCAAAAACCCCTTTGCATCCTCCCCCAAAAACCTTGAACCATCCCAAGACTGAATCCTAACCATCCTAGCAAATCCAAGTTACACCCTCCAATATCCACCCAAGATAGCCAAAGTCCCCCCAAAAGCCTTAAAGACCTAGGAGGGACCAAATCCAACAGAAAAGAAGACCCCTAGACCAACCACAAAGAGATATGGCACCAAATCCAAAATCCACCAAAGGAGATCCACCAAAGAGAGAAGCCTAGATCAACAGAGATTCAAAAAAGCCAACAGATTCTCCCCACCTTGGGTGCCAGAAATGTAGACAATCCTATAGTGCTAGCTATAGGCCTTGACCAAGGGATTTGGAGGAAAACCAGAGAGAAAATCCCCTGTACCTTTAGAAAAATAGAGTGAGATTTACCTGCTACAGTAAATTGGTTCCTGTTTACCTAAAGCCCTTTTTCCAACACACTTGACTGCCTGATCAGTCAAGAAATTAGTCTCCAGACAGACTACCAAACCAAAGAATTGAAATGTAGACCAATGTCCACACCAGAGAAAGAAATGATACTTGATGTAGGTTGCAAATCAACACCAGAGACAGCAATAATACTTGATATAGCTTGCAAGACTATACCAGAGAAAACAGTTTCCAAGTTAAGTTAAATGAAGAACTCACTTTGCACCAAAACACAGCCAATTGTGGCCAGAAAACGGTTAAAACTGAGTGAGGAACAAGGATATCACCTCCAAATGGTTGTATGATAATTAAAGTTTCTCCAAACTGTCTTATTCACTATATACACACAGACTACTAACTAAGAGCCCATGTACACCAACGAATTTGGCGTTCTTGGCCGCCAAATTGCATAAAACCTCCCTAGAAAGGCTTCCCATCCCTCTAGCACTGAGTAGGGCGGTCTGCCTGAAGCGGCCTAACCACCAAAAACTACCAAAAATACCCAAAATACTTTGAAAAATCTACTACAACTACTAAAACTTTTAAAACACATAATTATGCTATAACAACATTGAGACATGAAATGTAGAGAAAATTCAGCTCATTCCAAAAGTACTAAGCACTTAACCCTAAGACTTAAGGTTAGCCTGTAAAACACAAAAAACAAAATTCAACAGCAATCTTTTTAAATGAAAAATGAGAAATTATCAATCAAATACTTAAACTATGAAAAATGTCATCAAGACATAAAATATAGAGAAAGACCGGGGCTATCCAATGGTTGTATTCACATTGCAGTAGTCCCAATATTTGCTGTGTAATTCCAGAAAAACACCTAATTATTAAATAATTCCATTTAAGGCATACCAAAACAACACCAAAAAACCAACAAAGGGCTCTGCCAATGTTAGAAGACCACAAAATTACCTTCCTCCTAGTAAGCCTCAAGTACTTCATACCCCCAAGTACACTATCCAAATACTTCTAAACCTATCCGTACCCAGTTTTAGACAGCTTTTCAGGACTTCTCAGGAATGTTTCCTTAAATTACTTTATCTTATTGAGGATCACCCCGTCTTTCACAATAATTCTCAAAAGCCACAACGTGATCCAAAAATTCAATTGGCCATCACACTATGTTGTTTGGGTTCCAATGGTAATGGAGCTGCCTTGAAACTTTTGGAAAATGTCTTTGATTTAGGCTATCTTATACAAAATGTTGCATCACTGCTATCAACTTGTTGGAATCTCAACTTCTCTCCTGGCCAAAAAAAGAAGAAAAACTTGAATCATCTCAGGTTATGCAAGAAGAGGGCTTCCCAGGATGTATTGGTTTTGTTGATGGTACCACTATTCCTTTGAGTCAGGAACCTGCTCATGGTGGAAACAATTACTTTGACCTTAAAAAGAGGTAGCTTATTTTTAATTCTATACATTCTTTTTCATACTAACACAAGAAACTATATCTTTTCTATAGATATTCAATTTCTTTTCAGCTTATTTGTGATGTCAAAAATTTTTTTATATCTTTCTTTGCTGGCTATCCTGGATCATGTCATGATTCCTACATCTTTCAAAGAATGCAAATCTCAAAAGAGCCTGAATTTTTTTTTGATGAATATCAGTATCTTCTGGCTTATTCAGCTTATGTGAATGGAAAATATGTACTTCCTGCATTTCATGGAGCAGCTTCAGAAGACAGTCAAAATTCCAAGCTCAACAATCATTTGGCAAAGTCAAGAGTCTGTATTGAACATTCTATTGGAATCTTGAAAGGTTGTTTTTCCAGTTTAAGGGAATTAAGAAGTCCTCTTAGAAATAGTTCCAAAATGAAGGCTGTAATCAACTGGATTCTGTGTTGCACCATACTTCATAGCCTACTTGCTGACCTCAAAGATCAATGGTTAGAGTTGTATGAATATGAAAAGGTTGAAACACCTCCAACTATATCCAACACTACACACAGGGGGGAAAAATGAGGACTTGTAGGCGAGTTGTTTTTCAGGTTTCCTGGAGTAATCTGTGGAGTAATCTCTTGATGCTAAATTTGATGTCTAGATATAGGTGTATAATTTGTTATCAATATCTGATAATTTATGGGAAATCTCTACAATCAAAATTTTTTTCTTGGATGCAGATTTTGGAATGGAAAAATCTTTGAAACTCTAAAAAACAGATATCATCAAATTTCAGACAAGTTCAAATAATATTCTGCACTTTCTTCATGAAAAACACAAATTATTTCTATCAAAAGACCAATAACAGGAAAAAGTGCCATGCTATGATTTATTAGAAAAAAAAGTCAAATATTATAACCTGTCATAATGTATTTTGCACTATTATTATTTTTTCATTAAACAAATGGATTAAATATATTAAGGTAGAGATTCTTGTGCACTGAATTTACTATATCTGAGCCATAAAGATGACCATGTCCACATCTTTTCTAAAGTTTATTTGGTGTTAAGTAATATTTGAAGTGTTTTCGAATTGTAAACTAGCAAGCATAATCCAAGATCTATTTTATAATTTTGATCAAGATTAATATTCTTATTCTAATCAAGACAATTTGCCTTCAGCTAATGTCAAAAGGTTAGAAATTTTTTATTTTTCCTCAGTCAAATGATAGTATCAATTTTTTGATATCATTATTTCTCCTACTTCAGAAGTTTTTTTTTTGTTTTGTTTTGTAAGATTAATAATAAAACTGAAAAGTGTTTGCACTTTTAATATAGATATAGATTAGTCTTCATCATTATTAATATGAAACTCAAAATTCATGTTAGGAATATTATTTTTTATGATTTATTTTTCCTTTTCTCACTTATAATATATGAAATATAACAATTTTTTAAAAAAAAGCATTTCTTCCACAAACAGATTACAGAAACATCAGAAGCTCAGAAAAAAATTTCCAAAATATAAAATATTAAAAGCAGAAATGATTTTGATATGGAAATTGATGCACTATTTCATATAAAGACTAATGGCTTTGAAATAAGAACAATTCTTCCTCTTCTTCATAGATGCTCCTATTATAGACTTTTTGTTTGATCTAAGCCTTTTTTTCATATCACTCTCCTTAGTTCTTGGATAATTCTCCTCTTTATTACCTCACTCAGACCTGGAAAAAGTAATCATCTTTTTTTCACCTTTCTCTCAGCAATAATTCTTCTGAGCTTCAACTATTTTTGGAATTACATAGTTATTTTTTATTTTTTTTATTTTTTGTAAATCATTCATGTTTACCCATCAGTCTATGTTTGCAACTGGTTAATTTTTTTTGAATTTAAAATATATTTCAGATTTAGATTAGGAAATAACTTAATTTTACATATATTTGTTTTTCTGATAAATCAAATATTAATAAAATAGCTCTTGAAAATTCAAGCGTAGCTAAATACTCTGAATAAAGCTCCAGTAAAATTTTGTACAAAATTTTGAGCTATATTTTTATATCATTAGATTTTACAACTACAAAAAATTGATTTTGGCTCACATAATCAGGTTTTTTTTATTGAAAAATTTAAATGTATTATTTATTTTGAAGAATTAACAAAATTAAAGATCACATCAGTAAAGTCTTATGAAACCTACACCAGGTAGATTTTGACATTTTCAGAAAAGTAGAAAAAGAAAAAAAATCTATTATGGTTTACAACTATGTAATGCTCTTATGATCAATTCTACTTTTTTAAATAGTAAATTTCCATTTTACGTGGAGTATTATTGTAAAAAGATTTATGTAGATGTACTATTGTTGATCTAGTGGGTTTAAAAATATCATGGGGACAAAAACAATTCAACTGCTTGTTCAAATTACAAAGATAAAATTTATAACAATTTGGAAAAAAATAGTGAATTACTAGTGACAGTGAAAGGAGTGATAATGATGGTTGTGAAATAAAATTTGAATTTTTAGGGCTGGGAAAGATAGTTGAGGCTGTGAAAAACAATAGAGGCAGTGAAAGAAAATTGTAGAAGACTGAAAAATTTAATTTAAAAATTCAAAAAAATTTAACAAAATAATGGAGAGCAATTTTAACCCACCATAGATAATATAGTGGAATATAGATATAAAAAAAATAAAGAGATGGGGAGAAAATGATTGTAAATAGAGAATGGAAAATGATTGGAGCCTAATGAGGGATGATTGAGATAGTAAAAGAAATTGTATACTGGTGATATCCACGTTTGTATTTCTTCAAACTAATGTCTCTAGCCCTTGTATATACTATATGTCGGTCAGTTGTCTAGAAGAGATAAGAAAAGAGGGAAGAAAAGAGAGGAGGAGAAGGAGAAAAGGAGTATGGGTAATAAAAGAAATAAAATTTATAAAGATTATTTAATTTATTGAGAGGAATCAATGACGGTTTTCTTGAGTGATGACAAAAGTGAGGTTATTATTAGTTAATAATATTATTTAAGTAAGAGTTCTGCGCGGCAAACACTTTTAATTACTATCAGACTTAAAGCAACCTTTAAATTGTTATATAGAATTTTAATTAGAATTGTATTACTAATAAAAAAAATATAAACGTAATAAAATTGTATTTAATTTGTAGAGTGTATAATAAGTGATGAGGCTACAGGGGATTATCCAAGGCCCTTTTATAGGCAATGGGTCCTCTGAAGCGCCACTATATTTGTAAATACAATAATTAGAATAGAATAAAACAAGTATATCAAAGAGTAAGTGAAACATAACAATGTAGAGAAAAATATGAAACAAATAATTAAAACCGCAATTAAGAAACCAATTTTCCCGCCATTAATTCCCAAATCAGTAAGTGAAAATATTGAATAACTAAACAAGATTGGAACATAGGAACTATGAGAAAAATAATTCCAAACAGATGGTACAATCTGATTAAAGGATATTTTAAGTGAAACAAAAAAATACTTTGACGCAACAAATCATGTAATTAATCTCAATTTAGTATAAATTAATTTATTTGTTTTTTCTAACACAATTAAGGGTCAAAAGAAGCGTCATTAATTATTGTTTAGTATGATATGAGAGGTGTTATTTAATATATAAATTTAAATAATTAATTTAAATATATTATAAGCCAATTTTACACTTATAATTATAATATATGTTTTTTTTCAATTAATTAAATATAAATTTATAATTATTAAATACATAAAAATGCGCCATTATTTGTAGAATATATTATATTATGTTCAATTTAACTGTATATAAAAAATATATATAACCAATAAATTTAATGTAACACTTGTATATAATAAAATACTTATATAATTTCATTATGCAATAAAATATTAAGTTATATTCATTAAATACAATTCTTACCCACTCTTTAAGGTTTTATAATTTATATATCATTTACTGGACTCCTGGAATAGCCTGGCTGACACTATATATCCATCTTTTTCAAAAAATAAAAAACAAAATTTTAAATAGCACATTTCCAATGCAGTAAAAATTATTCAAATATCACTAAAATAAAAAAATAATTTTTTCAGATATTCTATTTGCTTAGGAGTTAACATAATCTCACTACCAGAACAGTAATACTCAATAACTTCAGCTAACTCCTTCAAATCAATATCACTTTTATTATCTACACACAATTTTTCTATTACACTGCGTTTGCTATAATATTCATCATCAACATAAGCTTAAGAAATACCATTGGGAAGAGGTCTATCATCAATTTCATATTTAATGGGACAATTGCTAGGCCCTGCTTCAGGTTGATTTCCCTCAGTTGTTGGTGGTAAAACTTGTTTTAGAGGACGAGTGACCTTGGCCCTCACAGAAGCTTTGGCTGTTGATGATTTTAATTTCATCATTGATTTCTTGACACAGCCTTCATCGAGTGAATCTAAACATCGGACAAGTTCTGGACTTCGCCAAGGAATTATTATCTTAGTGTGAGTTCCACTAGCACTTACCTCTGTGTCTGAATGAAGCTCAGCATCTTTGAAAAGCCCAGCCTTATCAGGAACCAAGAATGAAGCAGAAATCTCAATTCGACGGTCATGCAACTATATAAGTCAAGAATCAATTTATTTATATACTACTGTGATAAAGTAGTTCACTTACCTCTCTTCTCATTTTAGCAGTCTGGTGTTTCACACTTTTTATCTTCTGCACTTGGGCAAGATCAGAATCAGATTATTTTTTTTTGGCTTTATCCCTGAAAATTTTGGCCTGTCCAGATATCCATTGCTGAAGAATGCTTAAAACTGCTTCATTACTGACAATGTCTTGAGAAATCGGAAAAGTTTGGAAACCTTTGCCCTGATAACAAGCCATCCATCCAGAGACAATTTGAGTGAGGATGGTTGAGTTCCAATCATCATCATCACTTTTTCCACAGTCATACAAGAAGCAAGAGATCCCAGTTTGAGCCAATTTAGCTTCAGCTTGACGTTTCCAAACAACTTTAATGCTCTGGCCTGGTGGAAGGGGGTAGTCAGAAGTGGGTGTAAAGGTAGGATTTTTGAAGGTAGAAACAAGCTGATCAAGTTCGGATTTGATAATAATTTTTTTTGAGAAAAATCCAGGCTAGGACGGGGCTTATTTTAAATCTCTTGAATCATTTTTTCCCTTTTCTGGTGCAGGCTTCTCCATTCGTTGACTAGCCCTGGTTCAGGGAACGGTGGAAATTTTTGCTTTGAGGGGTCAAAGCCTAAAAGAAATCTTGCAAACATGATGACAGATCGTCCTAAGGGAGAGGATGCAGATGGAATTTGATTCTTTTTGGCTAAAGAAGTGACTTGTCTCCTGGAGGAATTTTCAGACTTACTCTTCTTTGCCTGTGATTCTTTGTGGTGATGCCATTGAATATAAGACTCCGGATCCAAAGCTGATTCCACTGTAAATTCAATTAATAAAGATAAAATGAAACAATAAATATATGAATTTTTACTTACCATCATCATCACCAGATGAACCTTGAAGAAAATCATCAATGTTCCTTTTTTCTTTTTCTGGTTAAATAAAAATCATTTGAAATAAGCAAATGAAAATTTTGGATTTCCCATTTACTTACCTGCTACAACCACCACAAAATGGATTTGAAAAAAAATATTGATGAAATTGTGAGTATAAAACATGTAATATCATGTTTTTATAAGGTAGAGCTATTTACCTACAGAAGGGTTACTTCTTTCACTCTCTCCAGGTTCAGGATTGGGTCCTTGTGATTTCTCACGCAAGGGTGAAGCAGGTGGGGGTGCCGGACTCTCCTCTTCTTGTCTATTTGGTGATGCATGTGATGAGTTGGGTTGGGGAGAATAGTCTCTACTATCTCTTGGAGAATCAACCATTGGAACTTTTTTTCCTGTGAGTACAACAGTTGAGATCACAAACATGAAGAATAATTACCATCTGTACTGATGTCCATTTTTGAGGATAACTTGGCTTAGTAAAAAAAAAGATTTGATACTCTTGAAGGTAGATGTTGAATGTGGTTGTTATTAGGAAATAAGGCAAGTTTTGAAATATCATAGAACCTTCTTAGAACAAAATCATTATAATATGCATTATTCATTATATCTGACAAGAAGAAATAAATTTATAGTAAGAATTTTAAAACATCCATAATAAGATAGCCATTAGGTAAAAAAAATTGCAATTGATTCTTTCTGGTCAAAAATATGAACTTTTACTCAATATTATTAATTTGTAAAATATATTTCACTCTTCCATGAAAATGGAAATTAGTAATTCATAGCCATCAATTGATCTTTTTATAAAATATATTAAGATGGAAAAAATATTAGATTCACGCAAGCAAACATGAAAAAGATAATCAGATCATATTTATTTAAAAAAATAAAGCAATGTATTTACAAGCTTATACTAGGAGGCTGATCTTTTTTCCCCCCTTTCTAATCCATGGAAGTTCCTGGTTTTTAGTATCTACAGACCATTCACTACGCAATATAGGGGGTGGACTTGCTAGCAAGTCCTCAACCTGAACTCAGATGGAACTCAGATGGAACTCAGACTGAACTCAGACTGAACCCATACTGAACTCTACTTGAACACCCACCTAAAACTGTTCTGCTGAGTGGTGTTCATCCCTGATTGTATGGTTCCTTTATCAATAGCTCAATGTGTGTTCAATCTATGGTGAGTTTGGGTCCAAGGTTGCGGACTTGCTAGCAAGTCCGCCCCCCATATTGTGTGGTGATTGCTCTAAAAAATCTAAAACAATAGCCATTGAAATGCCTTCAATACTCATACTAAACTTATTGAAAAAATTGTCAGAACCCAGACAGGTAAAAATAATATCAACAATGTATTTATGTGTCCTGGGCCACTTGACTCTATCCCTGTTTTTGTGACTCTTCTTGAGCCAATTGGTGACCTCAATTAGCTCAGCGCAAAAAACATATCTTGCCTTCCTGATATCATCCTTGCACAAAAACAAACCTCTTACCCCACCAGATAAGAAAAAGCTAGATAAGAATAGTTTTTATCCTGGTTTTCTGACTGAAGTTCTGTGTTTGTTTTTGATTTAACCAAAGTATCCCCAGTTTTTTCTTCCAACAAAAAGTCAGGTTTTTTGGAGTATCCCTTCAAAATAGTCAAACATTGAAGCATAACAAAGATTCGGTCATGAAGAAGAGTGAGATGTCCAATAGAAACCTTCTTACTAGTTGAAAGTGCATCTGATTTCTCTTCATTGTTGACATCTTTCTGTATCTTCAAGCTCTCCAAGTATGAGATAGCATCTAGGACACTATCTTCAGTGCTGCCAGTCTGAAAAGTTTCTCTTGAAGAATTCAATCGGGGTCCGGATAAACTGATTGCTTCCATTATAAGATGAGCCCAAGAATTCTTCTGACCCTTGGATGGCTCATTTAGCTGTAGAAGAGTGTTATGTACATAGTTATGTCTTAGCTAGTTTCCATATTTAAGCCTATGGGAATCGCGTCTATACTTTTCCTCCAGTTCCACTCGGAGTAGAGTTACTGACACGGTTCTTATAGGTAAGCAATGAATCTTCGGTTCCACTCGGAGTAGAGTTACTGACGCGGTTCTTATAGGTTATGGGCTATCCTGCTTAGAGAACACGTCCTTTGCCGTACTGTACTAGTCATACACGAAAGCATCGTATTGATTTTGTCCGAGTTCCTTTTTTTCTTTGAACCCCGCTTTGACAGCGTTACCATCCATCCCTCTCGACCCAATCCCTTATTCCATCACTAAACATTTTGGATGACCCCACCCCCCCGAAATCCTACCCCCGACCCTTTTCAATCCAGACCTAGAGTTACTCGTGATCGTCCAATTCTTCCTCGAGAGGCAAAAGCATCAATCTCATATCACCTGAATCCCCCAACTTCATCTTCCCCTGGCTCCTCAAGCAGACCTTCCACCTCACATTCCTTTTTTGCAACCCCAGAACAAACCCCCGAACCCCCTGATCCCAATCCTGAATCCCCTGAAGATTCTTTTTCTTCTTCCTCTGCTTCTGCTACGCCACGTGCCACAAGCCCTGTCAGTGACCCCAACTCTTTGACCGAAATGCCTCCAGCCGATACATCATCCGCTCCTGACTCATATTGTGGTGAACTGGCTCAAATTTATCTTGGACAAGTTTTCAATGTCGCTTCCAAACTAGAAAAGCTCGATGTTGATGGCACCAACTGGCCTGAATGGCGCAAAATGGCGCTTGTCATTATGAAGCAATGGATTGGTACCACTGCGTATGCTACAAGCTAGGTATCATTAACTACTCCTTTAGCAAAGTTTGAAGATCTGCTAAGATGGAACGTGGTTTTCAATTCTATCCCTGGCAAACTTCAGACAATGATCGATGAAGATGCTTCCTGCTTTGTTGCTTTTCAAGCATTAGCAGAAAAGTTTGAAGCTTCGACCCACACCCTTTGTGCCTCTCTTTTTCGCGATCTTATTGAAATCCGCAACTCCCCTTTTACCGACATGACATCACATCTCAATAAAGTCAAATCTCTTATTGGCCGCCTCAAGAGGTCCAATTTTACTTTCAACGAAGATTTGATTACGTCGTTACTTGCGCAAACCCTCCTCCCGTCAAACGCAAATGAAATCTATCATTCCGTCAATCGAAATTTTGAAACGCAATCTGTTACTTCTCAACCTCCTCTCAATGCCATGATTAAGGCACTAAACAATGCGGCATTGGCATCAAATATTTCACCTTCTTCTACAGCCCTTGTCCTCAGTGCTCCTGTTGATGCATTAGCTTTCCGAAAAGGCAAAATGGATTCATATCGCCCCCCGTATGCCAAGCCTAAGGAATCTGCCTGTTTTCATTGCGGGTGCTCCGAACACATAATAAAGAATTGCCCTTATAACCCGGATGGTTCAGCTTTCAATGCTGACGTATGGGCACTACGTGAAGCTAAACTTAAACTAGCCCGACCAATTCTACATCGCCTTCATCATCAAAGCAAATCTTTCTCCTCTTCTCCCAAACCCTCCACTTCTTCTGCGCGATTCACTGAACTAAATCAAGCGGATATTGAAGCTTTGGTCACAACACTTTATGGTGTCGATCTAGGGAATGAAGAATGGTTAGCTGACCACCTGCTAGCAATTGATGATGCTGTTCTTGACTCAGGAGCTACGCACCATGTCACAGGCAATGTAAATTTATTGTTTAATTTTAAATCCATTAAACCTGTTAAAGTGAATGTCGCAACTGATGCAACTCCTGCTTTCATCACTGGTTTTGGTGATATGTTAATTGCTGGTATTGAAGGCAAAACAGTAGTGTTGCATGATGTTTTTTACTGTGACAGGGCTAGACAAACGCTTATTTCTCTGTTTGATCTACTTGACAAAGGGATGCATATTTCTATTGATTCCAACAATAATATTATTTTTTCTAGTGAATCTATTCCTCTTTTCATCTCTACTATCATTAAAGAAAAAAGAAAATGGTCAATAAAAATTAAAAAGCCTGTAAATAAAACAACTAAAAAAGATATAAATTTGTGCAATGTAGACTGTCTGTTTTCTTCCCCCTCATCTCATGTTTCTGTTGCTCCTTTTGTGTCTCCCTTATCTTCTTCATCCTCCATTCCTTATCCTTATGCTCCGGTAAATTCTCTTCTATACTGGCATCGGCGATTGGGTCATGCAAGCATTCGGGTACTGAAGAAAATTTTGAAATTTCAATGTTGTGACGATATACCAGACAACATTCCGGGAGGTACTTTCTTTTGTGATATCTGTGCAGTTGCTAAAGGAAAAAAGCAACAAACTGCAATTGTTTCCAAATGTGATTTCAAACTTATGGAGTTGGTTGTCACTGATGTTGTTGGTCCTCTACCAGATCTGTCCTCAGGAGGTGAAGTGTATGCTGTTCTTTTCAGGGAAGCTTTTTTGACTTATGGTGAAGTTCACGTCATCAAATCAAAAAAAGAAGTGTTGGATGCTTTTATCAACTTCAAAAACAAACTAGAAAATGTAACAAATCTTAAAATAAAGTTTTTGCGTACTGATAATGGCTCTGAATACTACAACCGAAAATTTAGTTCTTTCCTCGCTAATGCCGGAATATTTCATGAACATTCAATGCCATACCACCATGGACAAAATCGAACTGCCGAACGTTTCAATAGAACAATTGGTGATATGGCGCGGACCGTTTTGACCAGAAGTGGTTTAGATACCAACATGTGGAGTTTTGCTTACCTATGGGCTTCTTATGTTCACAATAGACTTCCAAATGTAAACACTGGGATCAAAACACCTTATGAAATAATCTTTGATAAAAAACCGTCAATAGGAAACCTTCGAGTTTTTGGTGAATGGGCATATGTCCATATTCCTAGTGAAAAGAGGAACAAGCTCCAAGATAGAAGTCTGCGGGTAAGAGTTGTAGCCTATGCTAATGGAGGTAATGGTTGGATTTTCTGGCATCCTGAAACAGGAAAACTGGTTGCTTCTGCTATGGCAGTTTTCAGTGGTGATGTTAAATGTGTTGATACCACTCCTACATCTAAACCAACAAATAAAGGGTCGATCTCACATATTCTTAATGCTCTTGTTCTAGGAGACTATACAGCTGAAAAAATTGTGGAGGCACAAGATTTCTTAGTCAATCACATAGAAGCCAACTCTCATTCCATCTCTGAACGTCTACCAAATTCCTATAAACAGGCCTGTAAACGACCTGATGCTGACAAATGGAAATTGGCATGTGAAGAAGAATTAAAAAATCTTTCCTCCATGGATGTTTGGGATATAGTTGATCTACCTGAAGGTGCGACAGTCCTAGGTGCAAGATGGGTTTTTGCTCTCAAACGAACCCCTGAAGGTGCCATATCAAAATACAAAGCACGATATGTGGCTCAGGGTTTCAAACAAGTTGCGGGAGTTGATTTTTCTGTCACTTTTGCACCCACTGCAACTTTTTTTTCTTTGAGGATTCTACTCACTTTTGCAGCCTTGAATAATTGGGTTGTTAAATCATTTGATATTACTGCTGCTTACCTACATAGTGACCTGAATGAAACTATCTACGTTAAACAACCTGAAGGATTCTCTAATGGCAACCCATCTCAAGTTTGTCTTTTAAAGAAGGCACTTTATGGCACCAAACAAGCTGCTAGATGTTGGTGGTTTCATTTAGCAGGAATTCTTGAAGGACTTGGATACGTAAGTAGCAAACATGATGCCAGCTTCTATGTATTCAAGAATGGTAGAACTACGGGAATCATATGGGTACATGTCGATGATGGTGTAGTCACCTGTAGTGATGAACCTACCATGAAAAAACTCGAAGAAGATCTCAATGCTAAGGTTAAAATGGGATGGAATGATGTTTTGGAATCAGTTGTAGGTTTAAAAGTAGAACGTAGTGAACTTGGTTTCTCTTTATCACAACCAGCATTAATCAACAGGATCCTTAATGACTTCAATAAAACCGGTTTGAAGGCTACATCACCACTTCCCACTAATATGAATATTTCATCTCTTAAAACTGCTGGTGCCTACGACTCCACTAAATTTCTATCAATAATAGGTGCTTTTAGTTATCTTGTAGCAGGTTCAAGACCGGATCTAGCTTTTCCCATAAATTTCTTAGCTAGATTTGCATCTGCGCCTGGAGATGAAGAATGGAAAGCTCTAAATCATCTGCTACGATATTTGGAATTCACTAAAGCACTGAAACTAAATCTATTCCCCAATAAAGGAAGTATCAAAACTGAAGCCTACTCAGATGCCACCTGGGGTGGTGAATTTCAGCGATCAACAAATGGACATGTTCTTTTTCTCAACGGCTGCCCAGTACTTTGGCAATCAAAACGTCAATCTACGGTGGCACTGGCTACTCTGGATTCTGAATATATATCTTTAGCTAATGCTACTAGGCAAGTTCTGTGGTTAAGAAATTTGTTATTAGATCTGTGTGATAGTTTGACCCCTACAGTTATGTTTTGTGATAACAAGAGTGCTATAGTCACTGCCACCGACAATCCCAGTGACAAATGCTCAAGGCACATTGAACGCGCTTTTTATTTTGTTAACAAACAACTGAAGGCAAATAAAATTATCATTCAATGGGTACCATCTGCATCTCAAATAGCTGATCTTCTCACCAAACCTCTGGGCCCTAATGTGTGGCGGGAAAAGAGACATACTCTATGTGTTTTTTAATTCTCTATATTTATTTTTTCTATTTTTTTTTCTTTGTTATTATATGGTACTGGGAAACTCGCAAAGGGCGGGGGTGTTATGTACATAGTTATGTCTTAGCTAGTTTCCATATTTAAGCCTATGGGAATTGCGTCTATACTTTTCCTCCGGTTCCACTCGGAGTAGAGTTACTGACGCAGTTCTTATAGGTAAGCAATGAATCTTAGGTTCCACTCAGAGTAGAGTTACTGACGCGGTTCTTATAAAGAGCAGTAAATAAGTAGGTTGAATTCTTGAATTTACTGTTGATAAAGCCTGTATGGAAGATGTCACGTTGATACCATAGTTCAGATTCTGAGGGAAGGAGGTAAGAAGGTGCTGTAAGAAATGTCAACCACTGCTATTATAATTCAGATGAAAATATGAAATAACATACCTAAAGTCAAAACCTGCTAAAGCTATTTCCCTATAGAGCAGCTTTCTTGCTGCCAGGCACATTTTGTTGAATTATTTGTTTCACTAGAGGAATCAACCTTGATAGAGTGATGATACTCCAATATACTGTAAGAATTTAATGCCATTTTCCTCCAGGCATCTTGATACATTCTACCTGAAAATGTGGAACAAACTTTTTCCACAGATTCTCTATGCTGGGCCAAGACAAAGCGGTAATTTGATTTAGCAGTAGATGATGATGCCTCATTATCTGGATTGGATGTAGAAGCTGGGGAAGTGGAAGGAACGGCAGTTGAAGATTTGGCAATGGGAGCTGAAGTGGGTTGGGGAGGGAAAGATGTAGAGGAAGCAGGTGTATGAACTGAAGCAGGGATAGAACTTTGTTCTTTTGAAGTTGAAGAAGATTCTGGAGAGCCAGCCAGTTGCAATGAAGTTGAAGCAGATAAGGGTCTTGAGGATTCATCAGGGATAGATTTTTCAGCTGGAGCATTAACAGGAGTTTGAGTTGAGGGGGACTGAGCAGGAGATTGAACAGGGGGAGAAGGAGCAGGGGGAGATGTAGCAGTGGGAGTTTTAGCAGGGGGAGGTTTAGAAGGGGGAGGTTTAGAAGGGGTTAAATGGATGATAGATTTGGTAACAGTTGCTTTAGAACCAGCAGGTTTCTTTGAAGGGAGTGATGGAGCTTCAATATTTTTAGCAGGTTCAGGAATAGAGACAGAAGGGTTGGGGATACAGGGAGCTGATGAAGTTTCCTCTGGGGGAGGAGGTATCTCGGAGGTTGAGGCTTGTGGTAGTGAAGAATCTAGATTAGCTGATAACCTTTGCCTCTTGGGTGCATCCTTTTTGTATAGTGAACGTAGCTTTGAGTGAGGCTGGGAGTCATCCTCTGAGTCAGATAGAACAGGATGGCTGGAAACTTTAATGGTCTGTTTTCTTTTTGAAGCCCTTCTTTCAGGTTCGTTTGTGAGATCAATGATGACAAATTGATCATTTGGTGGAAGCTGTTTTCCACTAGCAACAGCTAAAATTGAAGAAATTAGTTATTTGAAAAATAATTAATACTAGAATACATACTTTTTTCGGATTTTTCACATGCAAGTAGAAGATCTTGAACCTTTTGCTTGATTTCGCCTGAAAGAATCTTCTTGCCAGAAAGTTTCTCCACTGATTCTTGAAACTCAGATACAGATGTGAGTAAATCATCCTTTGAGACTTGAATGACTTCATCCTTCAAAATTCTGTCCTCGTGCTCTTCAAAGTCTTCCATTTCATGAGCATGATCTGAAGCACCATCTGAAGTAGAGCTTGTTAGCTCAAAATAAAACTAATAATGATACAAAAAACTCACCAGAGCCTCCACCTGATTCTTGAGAATCTTTTATAGAGGAGAGAGGGCTAGATATATCCATGGACTTAGAAAACTTTCCAGACTCTAATTGATACAAGAAGAGACCAAAGTAAAAAAAAAAGAACTCAAGAGGTAAAAATTACACAAAAAATTAGACTTGCCTGTTCCAGCATTATCTTTATCTTGAGTAGAAACTTGTGCTGTAGCAGGTACAGGCAATGCTGATTCTTCAGCCACAGAGGGAGAGCTTGGAGGGGATTGGCTAGGGGTTGAAGTCTGGGAAGGCATAATATCTGAATGAGTTGAGAGAGTTGAGCCTGATTGTGGTTAAAGGAAGAAAGAAGCAGCTGCAGATGTAATTGCGCATGAATCTCAATGTGAAGGTCATCTCATATTCATTATTCACATTGAAGTTGAATACAATACATTTTAATTTATGCACAAATTTATATATATTAATTTAAATTGAAATATAATATTATAAAAATTAAATTGAACTCATATGTGCACAGCACAGCCATGTTATTTCACAGCCCGTCTGATTTTGTTTTTTCTTTGTGGTGTTTTTGATTTTTTTGTTATTAATTTGAGCTTACTATAAATTAACATATACTTAAGTTAATTGAATTTTTCTTTAAATTTTTATTAACTCTCAATTTTTCTATATTATTATTTATTTTGCCTAATGGCACATTTAAATTTTTTATTATTTTTTATTTTCATTTTTTAGCCATATGAAAAAAGGTATCACTGATACTTATTTTCATATGGTCATTTCTTTTTCTCACAGTATAGCTAGATGAACCAGAATATCTGGTCCATTTAGCTATTTCCCTTTTTTTTTGCTTCTCACCTCTAGGTCACGTGCAGCAAAGTATCGCAGCGATACTTTGCTGCACGTGACAAGTAATGGTTTAGGTGGCCAGGTCAAATGGACCATATCATAAAACAGATATGGCTCATTTGACCCAGCCTTTGGTGGCTAGCTGCTGGTCACATGCAGCAAAGTGTCGCAGAAATACTTTGCTGCACGTGACTAAGTAGCAGGCACCAATCCTGGCTCAAAAATGAGCCATAAGAAATTGAATTTTTGATTAATATAACAAAAATACGTGAGTTAAAATACTGTGGTCCCATGAAAATAAAAATAATTGTGGAATTTTTTTTCATGGGATCAGAGAATGTGAGTTTAAAAAAAGGTTCAATGCACCATAATTTAAACATTATGGTCCATCAAACCATGAATAAGGGAACTTGGACAGGTGATGACTTTGGAATAAGTATATAAGTAATTCTTTTTTCAATGTGAAAAGTGAGTGATTGGGGAGTTTCATAGGACTAAATCAACAAAAAATTTATTTTTTTCAACTACATTTTACTACATATTTGATGGGATATAACATATATATAAATTCATGACTGGCAACATGGAGAGAGAGAAAAAAAGTAAGCAGAGATTAAACATAATATTTATATAAGGCTATAGATTTTAAGTTTATGGAATTGAGAAAGGTTTTTATGAGGGGTTTAACAGAATTTTAATAGAGAGAAACACCTTTGCACAGCCTTTCCTCGCACTTTTTATGCCCCTTTTCCACCCCCAGTCGGCCCCAGGGGGGCCCCACTGGGGGTGACAGAGGGGCTAAAGGGGGGCTTCAAAGGTTTAAAATAAGTGATTCAAAGGGGTAAGTCAGAGGTAATGAAGGTAAAATTAATAATATACTGTTCTTAAAATATAAAATAATATTTTTTTTTTGGTTTTTATAAAATTAAATTTTTTATGTCAAATTTTTTGTATAATTTTTTGGTGTTGAAGATAGAAATTTTCAAGATTCCCAATATCAAGGTACATATAAATTCCTTAAAATTTCATTGGGAAATTAAAAGCTGTTTTTGAATTTTAATAAGCTATTTCATAAGGTAAAATTTAATCAAATGTACTAAAATATATTGTGATATTATTCTATACACTGAACACATCTAGCTTTAAAATCTAAAACCATTTCTAGGAAACAGGTTCTTAGAATGTTGCAAGATGATTATTCAAGTGAAATATGAAAAAATATAATCATTATTAATTTATGTAAGCAGCTGTAAGCTAAAGTAAATGTAGGCAAATCAGTATTATTTAATTATTGATCTCTCAAACTATATTTGATGACCTTTTTTTAAAAAATATGAATATAATTATATTAAATGCACCTCCAAAAAATTAAAAAGAAAGTTCCTTGAAAGTTTTTACTATTCAAAAATGAAGATTTATTATGTAGTACATGTAGTTTTTATATATAATTGAAGGATTTACATTTTTAATTTAGCCCTTTATACTTCTGCATTAAATTAAAACACTTCCAAACAAAAAAGTCCCTTTGTTCCCAAAATATCAAGTCCTATATATAGGACTCTGCTTCCTCAAAAAATTGTCCCATCTTTTATTTCTTTACCATCATGGATGTTTCTACTATCAAACCCATTTGTATTGGCATCTTGAGGTCCTACACCACAACTAGTCACAATACAGCTTCAGTTCAGAAACAGAATGTTTCTATTTATTTATCTAAAACTGAAAATATTATCAAAATATTTTCACAGAAGCCAAAGTTTTGTGTGGGAAATCGTATCTCTACACTCTTCTTGGAAAACCATCCTCCTCAACAACTATAGCTCCAGTTGGTGGTTGGATGCCTGGTCAAGAAACACCTCTTCTACTCATTGAGACTCTTCTTGTTCCTCACCTAGATCTCACCCTTCCTCCAACAATCAATATATTACTTTTCTGTTTACCGGCACATATTTCTTCCCTCTACACCTTCCTTCTTCCTATCAAAGAGGATATTTCTGAATCAACTAACTATACACCCTCTCTTCACTTGGGCTGTGAAGTTCAATATCCGTTTTCAACTCAGCTTGACGGTTCACTCATTCACATACAGGAACTCCTCTCCATCAAATTCAGTCACCCAGCTTCTATGGCTCAGCCCCAACATTTGAAAACACACCTTTTACCCCATCAAAGCCAGGCTCTTGCATTTATGCTACTTCAGGAAAGGCGTACTGAAACATATTTATGGAGGTGCTGTGGAGATTTGACTTGGGAAAATGAATTGAGTGGAAGAGTTACCAACACACTTCCGAAATCAATTCTATTAGCAGATGACATGGGCCTTGGGAAGACGGTGTCAACAATTTCTCTGATTTTTAGTACTTTAAATGAAGCTGCTGAATTTTCACATCTTCAAAACCCTTCATCAAGCACAAAGAAGGTGAAGGCAACACTCATAGTGGTACCCTCAACTTTATTGAAACAATGGGAACACAAAATTTTACGACATACTGATCCTGATTTGATGATTAAAGTGAATATTCATCATGGAAAGGGCAGAAGTGAAAATTTCATAAGCTTTTATGAGGCTGACATTGTCTTAACATCATATCATATTATGATAAATGATTTAGGAAGTTTAGAAAAGGAAGGTTTGTTCCATGTTTGATGATTTCGTGTGATTCTGGATGAAGCACAGTAAGTTTTTAATCACTATTGATTTAATAAATTTGATTCATTTTCCTATAGTCAGATACGTGATCCATCTTCAAAGTCTTCCATATCTGTTACTGCACTAAAGACATCTTGCCGTCTTAGTCTAACTGGAACTCCCATCCAGAACAAAGTCCAAGATTTATTTCCCATCTTTCAATTTTTACGTCTTGAGCCACCGATAACCTCTGAAGGATGGAAGAAATACGTTGGAACTCCAGCAAAGAAAGGTCAATTTACCGATGTCAAAAAGATTATTCAAAATTTCTTAGGGGACATAATGATTCAAAGGACAAAGAATTCTATATGTCTGGATAAGGGGGATGTTAACTTCATAAATAGAGTGAAATATCAAAACTTCATTATCAATTTGACGGGTCAACTTTCAGAAAGGTACATCATGCGGCATAATACCTTATTCAAGCAGCTCAACATGGATGAAAACAGCTTACCTGCTAAAGATCCTTCTGGATTAGTGGCTCTATCAGCATTGCAACATTTCTGCAATCACCCTCAGTTCCCACACAATTCAGAAATATCTGTGGTGGAAGAAATGGACTGGAAGGAGAGTCCAAAATTTTTCCACCTGGTCAACCTCCTTCTCAAATTATACTCTATTGAAAAAGAAATGAAATGTGTCATTTTTTCTGAGTGGACTGACACACTCAAATTGTAAGTTATTCTTTCAATGAAAAATTATTAAAACTAACCTTCAAAATAATAGAATTTCATTTGCTCTTTCTGAGTACAACATCCAAAATCTCAGATTTGATGGTTCACTTGACATTAGTGCATGGGAAATCATCCTCCAGTCATTCTCTACCATTGATTCTGGTGTTCTTTTGGTGTCTTTGAAGGCTGGAGGAGAAGGTCTTAATCTGACAATGGCATCACATGTTTTCTTAATTGTAAGATTTCAATTTCTCAAATTATGATTAATCTAACTTTTATTTTTAGGAACCGTACTGGAACCCTTTGATGGAGAAACAAGCCATTGACAGAGTTTTCAGGATAGGTAAAACTAAAGAGGTCCATGTTTACAGATATATTGTTGCCTCTACAATAGAAGAAAACATTACACGAGTGGGTAATTTTCCAAGAATCTTTATCAATATTATTACTCAATAATTTAAAATTTTAGATTCAATCAAAAAAACTGTACTTGGCTGAGTAAGCTATTTTCATTTTCAACTGTGATTCTTTGAGACTGGATTTGAAATACTTTTAGCTTGGCTGTTCCTGAGAGCAGCATCTAGATGGACGAAAATATCTTCATAATCATCTTGTAATTACATGTAATTTTAATAAAATGTTTGATTTTCTTAGTTTGATTAAAAAATGTTTTTAGGTTCACAAGTACACAAAGGAAAAAAAAATTTATTAGGCCCTTTCAAAGTTATTAACAAGGGGAAAATGTTAAAATTTGATATATAAGGTGTACTTATCCCCTCTTTTCTCCAATTTCCCTTGATTTGTACATATTTTTAATTACCACAAACAATGTCTTCATGTAAGTTTCCAATTCAATAGGCTATAATTTTTTTCACTAATGTAAAATTTTAGATTCTACTTTAATACCAGCAACAGGTTTTAAAAGCTCTAGGGCATTCAATAAAATTCTTGCTGAAATAGGTGTTCCCAACTCCAAGGCTACCTCAACAGCTTCTATAATTGATTTTATAAAGCTTATCCTTGGGAAATGCAAGAAAGAAGATACTTATCCATCTTCTCCGACTGTTTCTGAAATCTCTTCTCTTGTCAATCCTTTACCTTCTACTTCCCTTCCAACAATATCCGAAGCAACTGAAACCATGGAGGAACTGCAGTTATTTCCCTCTGGGCGGCAAAAAACAATTTCACTTGTTTTTCATCATATTTGTCATAATGATGCTAAAGTAGTTGGAATACCTCGACTATGCTTTTCTATGAATGATGACACAGAATGGAATCAATTAGTTATCTCTCATCTGACAAAGCACTATTGCTATGCCTTCAAAAACCAGGCATTTCAATATTATGTCTTTGATCATAATGAGTACCAAGAGGATTTTGTGCCACTCATAATAGAACGATGGCTCCGCACCCAACAGGGACAGTCCAGATCACCTCCAATTTTCTGTCCTGGAAAAAAAATAAGGAAAATAGAAGAAAAGTGAGTCAAGTTTTTTTTTCTAGAGGAACTTTCATTGAAACTCTACTTCAGTTACAAAAATCTTGGCTCCATACTGCAATATCTGTACTGGATCAAGAATATCTCTTCTTATTTGATAACCCGAATTATCACTCTGACACTGAGCAGGATGAGGAAGGAGATCTTTGGAAGAGAAAATTGAAATGGCGATCAGATGAACTTTCCAATTTTTATTCCCAGATTGATCAGATTACTTTGAATAAGTTAAGAGGAACCAGAAAATTTAAATCTTTGTATAAACATGTTGTTTCACTTAGAAAAGAATCATCCATTATGTCAGAAACATCATCTTGTCCAAGTAATCTTCCACTGTGTTGCTATAATACTGATTCATTAACTACATCATAGTTTTTATTGCTATGCAGGAATCAATCCTTTAAAATACCCTCTCTTTTACATTTATTATAATATTTATTCTATTATTTATAACCTTATTTATTTTAAAATATGTGTACATTCAATAGCAACAAGAAAAATTATTTCACTGTATTAATGAATTTTGCAATTTTTAATTTTATCCATTCACAAGAATTCCTTGAATGATGAAAAAATTTAAAAAAAAACACTGAATATCATTTTTCATAATTGCACCTGAAAGATTACCTTTGAATGGTAAAATTTTTAAGTTCTGACATGTCATTGCTTAAATATCATTTTAAATTCATAACTTCTCTCATTTAAATTCTAGTCACTCCATAAACGTGATTTTAGAAATAAATTATATGGCTCATTATCTATGGTTAAGCTGAATATACAAATATGATTTTTGAACAAAATTTTCCTTTTTCATTTTCCTAACAATATAAATTACAGTCTTTAAATTTTAAATTATACTTCCTTTTTTCATTGACCAAAATACTCAGAGAATCATGCAGTACAACAAAAAGTACTCTAATTTTTAAATGAAAAAAGTTTAGTATCTTGTCAAAAATTTCTTATACATGTATGTTCAATATCCCTGATTGATTATGGTACAGAATTTTTTACTTGTATCTGTATCTTCTACCATGCAGTTCATGCAATTTCATGCTCCTACACCTTTAATATTAAACCCATGAAACTTGAAAAAAAATTTAATTCAATTTAGTATATTATTCAAATTGAATAATCAGTTATGATACATATTTTGGCATGGAATACATCAAATTTAATTTCCCCCTTGTTCTTCTATCACCACCATCCTAAGTATTATATTTTTATAAGCCATTTAAAAATGCCAACTAAGTACAAGATTTGCATTTTTTCTGAGCTTGGCTGTGATAAAAAGACATTTACTAATCCTAATGGTGACATTGAAAGAGGTGTTTCAATGTCTTCTACAACATTTTATAAACATCAACAAAAAATTTTACTCTTTAAAAAAATCAAGAAAGACAATCACCAACAATTTCCAACATTCCATCCTCTCTTCCTTCAACCTCCCATCCTGAAGTAACTTTGAGTTCACGTCCAATTGCCAGCACTTCACAACAAAGAATCCCCCTCTCAGAAGAGGTATGCAATTGAATTATTCTCTAATTTTATATCATTTCTAACCACCAAAATAATTTTTATCATCATAGCCAAACCACCAACCCATTTTAACACCTGATACTTTGAATACCGACTCAACTACCCCTATTTTAAGAGAATCTAATATCTCAAAATCATCTAGTTTGTAGAACTTGAATTTCACACATGTTGATTCCTCTGATTTTTCTCCACCTGCTCTTGCCCATCTCTCACCTTATATTTTCTTTACCCTCATTGAAATTGCTCATGGCCACTTGGTACAAAACCTATCTAGGGACCAAATCGAAATAATAATTAAAGCTGAATTTTTCAAAATTCAACTAATTTCCAGAAGTTTTGGAAATCCTGCTAGTTTTGAACGAGAATCTCAATTACTTCCGCACGATATATACACTATTATCCAGAGACTTAATCTCGAAGCCCCTTTAAAAACATTACTCTGTTGTCCGAATTGCTTTCATAAACCTTTCAAATCAGTCAATGAGTACAACTATGATCATAGTCACTTCAAACAACTTCTACTAAATCCCATTCCTAAGAAGGATGAAGATTTGCTAATATGCAACTACCCCTTGTTCAAAGTGAAAAATAACAAATCCTTACCAGCACAAACTTATACAACTCAGTCCCTTATATCTTGGCTTGCACGTCTTCTACTTCTTCCTAGATTTGAGGATGATCCCGAAACTTCTTTGAGAAGACCACAGCAGACACGTGTAAAAATGTGTGACGTATGGGATGGGTCAGTGTGGAAAGAATTTAAAGATTCTAGTGGAGGTTATTTTATAAAAAAAAGTGGGACTTTGGTTTTTAGTTTGTATATGGATTGGTTTAATCCATTTGGGAACAAAATGGGTGGTCATATTAAGGTATCATTTGGTTCAATCATACTGATTTGTCTCAATCTCCCACCTCATTTACGATATAAAAAGCAACATGTCTTTTTGGCCAGAATTACACCTGGGCCTCATGAACCCAGTTTGGACCATTTTAATCACGTTATTACACCGCTTTTGGATGAACTTCTTACCTTGTGGAAAGGATGCTTTTTCTCCAAGACTTATAATCACCCAAATGGATGATTAATCCACGCAGCGATATTTCCTTTGATTGGTGATCTTCCAGCTATCCAGAAGCTTTCAGGATTTTCCAGCTATAGCTCTAGCATCCCATGCCATTTTTGCTACATTTCAAAGGAGGAACTGAAATCTGGCAAAACTCCTTCTGAATTTCTTTCTCAGACTGATTCTCACCATCGCACATACGCTCTCAAATGGAAAACTGCTTCCAGTGCACAAGAAAGGAAAGAAATCTTGGAGAGTAAAGGTTTACGATATTCATCACTTCTTCAGCTTCCATATTGGAAACCAATTTCATTTGTTGGAATTGAGTTGATGCACTGCTTACTCCTTTGAATGGCAAAGGACTTCAGCAAAACGTACCTTCAGATACATGTGGCTGGAGAAAGAATTAAAAAACAAAAGAAAAATAGATCAAAAAGAGGCTTTAATGATTTTGATCCAAATCCTTCCATATCAAGCCAAAATTCATTTTCTAGTGCCTCTAGTAATTTTATATATTCGTTTTCAACTGAAAAGAAAAAATCAAAGTCTCCTTCTTACCCTCATTCATCCTCTCAACCTTTGAGAAAATCTAATAAATCAAAAAGTTCTGTTTGTGTACTTCTACCTCTGCGAAAAATTTTTAAACGTAAACCTTCTCATCAAGATAGTTTTCATGAGCAGGTCAAGAAAGTAAAAACGGCTGGTCCATCAAAAAGTCACAATCAACTTCCTAAAGATATCTGTTTGGATGAAAATGATTCTAGATCCAATTTTTCCAGTTCAAGTAAGTTAAAATGAGCTATTATTAGATGAAAATTGTATCTCAAAATATTTTTGTAGATCATACCTTTCAGAAATATTCAGATTTATCAAGACCCAAAGTCACTTTGAAACCAGCACAAAACCCAGATGCATCAACAGATAATTTGTGTGTACGATTGAGTGAATTGTTAATTGTTCAAACCTGTATCCCCAATACTAAGACCCCTTTATGGCTAACACGTGTTCCTAGTAGTCTAGGAGAGGCTGGTACAAATCTTAAAGCTGCTGAATGGTTTGTACTATGTAAAATTTACTATGTGGCAGCTTTGATACCAGTTTGGGCTATTGAAAATTCTGACGCACGAGAGAAGAAGTTGATTAAATGTCTTTCACTGCTGGTTTCAATAATCAATATTCTGACTTCCTTTGAGATACGTGAAGCTCAAATTTTATCTCTTCAAGGTCAGTTAAAAGATTATATGAAGTGTCTTAAGGAATTTTGGCCAGATATCAATATAAAGCAAAACATCCACTTAGCACAACATTTTCCTGAAGTTCTGAGAAGAATTGGGCCAGCACCATCAACTGCAGCATGGGCCCACAAGTGTATAAATGGAATGTTAAGCTCCATTCCAACCAATAAGAAAACATGTATGTTTTCCTTAATTAAAGCTACTTAACTTTATTAATTTCATTTTTTTTAAAGATCAAATGGACAAGAACATTATGAAAAGGTTTATTTTGACCGGTCAGCTTCAATCATTAATGGACAGAACTAATGATCGATTTGAGAATTAAATGAAAAATGTCTTCAGTTCAGAGAAAAGAAAAATTCCCTCAAAATCATCTCAACTACTGTGTGAAGACTATGAATTGTGGATAGAGTATCTCAACATGATTGATGGCAAAAAAATATTTTCCAGTATTTTTACGAAAAATCAACCATCTGTTTCATCTCAAATTCTATCACCTCAAATTATTGAAGTAGATAACTTGTTACTGGATGGAAAAAACTACTCATTATATTCAACAAATCAAGGAAATGGCAATGTTGAGGTAAGTTCATCAAAAGGAAATGTTGTTGGGGTTGTATTGAAAATGTGGCAGTCAACAACATTTTCAGGTCAAAATTTTATTTTAGTTGGCTTATATGACATTGTGGATCCTAAAATTGAAAATCCTTATTTAAAAGCTGGGCTTAATGTTTTTTGGTGTTATGATAAATGGTCAAAAAAAGTAGTTATGAATAGCAAGGAAATTATTGGTCATGTTTCAAAAACTACACATCCTAGTGGTTTTGCAAATGTTTTCTCAAATACTTGTTGTATGATATCATTAAAAAATATAGCCAGCAGCTATTCTGATTTTTAATTTGCTTTTAGAATTGTATATTTTTTGTGGACAATAAATATATATACAAATATTTACTGCCTGTGATTGAGCTAACTAATAAAAGTAAAATGTATGGACTCCAAATTTCACTCCCTGATTCATGAGAAGCAGTTTCGAATATGGATCACTTGAAGTTCTAACCAGGTTACAGCAAGGTTAGTCAGAAATAAAAAAAACGACTTGCCTACAAGTCCTTATTTTTTCCCCCCTGTGACAGCTTCTCAAACCACTAGCATAAGGGCGAAAATTCTTCCAATCACACTAGCACATTGGGAGTATTAGCTATGATTTATTCTTAAACTTTTTTCTTCTCTTTAGACTTTTTAATCACATTATAATTTTTAAAAATCATTTACTAAATTTACTTTTCTAAAAATTTACATGCTTTTTGGTAATAATAATACACTTGTTCCATGTTTTAAGTATTACCATCTAAAATTGATAAAAGAAGGTTATCATGCAAAAATTCTAACTTTTCATTTTATTTCATAGAAATATAGTCAAGCATATCTATATTTGGAATTAACATCTTTAATGTTTTAACAGAATTGGCTAATTTTTTACTTATCTGAATGGATGACCCAAGCCTTGAAAAATTTTCAAGCTCTTTGACAGGTGTTTTTTGATTGTATAGCATATTAGCTTGCCATATAACAACCCATATTCAATCACACTTTTCAAACTCAACCATGTATTTCAATTCAGGAAATACAAAATGACCTCCATTCTGCCTTGGCCTAATGCTGTCCCATGAGCACTCATAAAAAAGTCCATCTTAAGTTGTTGGAAACCAGACGCCTAAACTAAGTTCACTATTGTCCAAATCCTTATGAGGAGAATTTAAAAACCCATCTGAAGTCCATTTTAGATTTCCCCCAAAAGCCTCCACCCCATCATAACAAGGAAGGTCTACTTCAGCTCCAAGCTTCAAAGATTCCTCATAGTAATTCTTTGCTAATAGCTTAAATAGATAAGAATAAAATGAAAATATAAATCCAAGTGACTCCCTCACTTCCCCATCATCTATTTTTAAATTTTGGTAGAGACCTGAAGCATCATTCAGCTTTTTGAATTTGGAAATTTAAAATTTGTAACTTATTTATATCAAATACATGTTGACTCCCTAACTTTTCTCCAGCAGCAAACATATTTACCTCTCCCCCTGCTTCCAGATGAGCACCATTGGTCTTGATCTGGTGTCTTAATAATTTCATGTACCTGAAGCATTTCTTAGCATCCTCTAGTTTACCAAGTTCAGCAAATTCTTTTAGTTCAAATTACTTAACCATAACAGGATTAATATTTTGATTTTTAGCTTGAATAACTGAAGGCCTTTTTGAGACATGTGCAATTTGGTAGGTGCCTGTGTTGTGTGATGCAGGACATGATGAGGGTATCGGCTCATTTGTTTCAAATCCCTCCAGAAGTGGATACTCCTTATACCAAACCTTTTCAAAGTCAGAACCAACATCATCATTCCAACTTTCACCAGCCATTTGCATTTTAGAAGCTTTTTTTGGTCAACCATTGTGCCTTTGTGCACCCATTTAGATAATCTATTTCTGAAATTAGAAAAAATTCAATTATATAGAAAAGAAAAGAAAAACCCAAAAAAAAAATCAGCAAATTTTTATGATGGCATAAGGTCTACAACTAATTAAACCAACATGCTCAGTATCTCAACAAATTTTTTTATTTAAAATTAATACAAATTTTTCCTGGTTGGTTTTAATATAATTCTGAAATAAAAAAATTAAATAAAAGAAAAATAAAAATAAAATGAAAGAAAAGAAAAAAACATAAAAATTGTCAGCAACTTTTTATGATAGCATAAGGTCTACAACTAATTAAACCAACATGCAGAGTATCTTAAAAAAGTTTTGAAAATGAATTTGAAACAATTTGGTCATAGTTGGGTTTTAGGAAAGATTCTTCAGAGTGCCTGGAAAAGGCCCACCTTTTATGCCTTCCAATTTTTTTAAAGCCCCATTTTTAAAAATTTTTTGTTGCCCCAGCAGTTTTTTTATTTGCTTTTTTTGTCCCAGCAGACTTGCTTCTGCTGGGGCTTCATTTTTATTATTATTTTTTATTATTTTTTTTTGGACCCAGCAGACTTGCTTCTTCTGGGGTAACTTTTTATTTTTGTAAAAAAAAAGTTTAGCCCCATTTAAGCTTTCCCCAGCAGACTTATCAGCCGGGATGTCTAGAAGATTGAATAAATGAATAGGAATAATAAAGGATAGAAATGGAAATAATAAGGTAGTAATATAAAATGAAATAAAATAGATATAATTTGAGAGAATAGGACAAAAATATAATTGAGATATGACAAAAGTTGTAAGTATTAAATTAAATTGCAAATATTATTAATAATAATAAATGTTCAAAAGCTCGTCAGTTTAAAATTAGTATTATAAATCTTAAGGCAACCTATAATAATTTATATAGTATTTAAATTAGATGTAATGCACTAATAAAAATAGTAAATAAAGAAATATATTTAAAATATGTTGAGTGAGTGTATAGTAAGTAAGTGATGAGCTACCAGATGGACTTCTAAAGCCATTTTATAGGCAATAGGACATTCTGGAGCGTTCCAATAGTATATACAAAAAGGTAAAATAATGTGAAATAATTAATTTAAAAGAATCTAATTTAAAAACATAAAAATAAATCTGTGAATAAAAAAATATCTTTCCCATTAGTAATCCCTAAAAAAGAATAGAATTAATATGACAACTAACTACGTGAGTATAAAAAATATGAGAACTATGAGAAAGAAATCTAAAGAAGGAATACCAATAGCTAGAAAAGTATAATTAAAATAAAAGGAAGTATTTTTATGCTTTTAAATAAGCTTAACTAAGTATAAGTAATATTAATTTAACTATTTCAAGTAAATGAACTATTAAATCAATTGAACAACTAATTAAGTTAATACAGGAATCTTTTAACATGAGAATTTGAATTTAATAATATTAAATTAATGTAGTAATATTGGTAACAAAATTAGGGGTCACAGAAGCGCCAAATATTGATGGATATTATTATATGATAGGTTGTATTTAGTTTTATATAAATGTTATTATTAAAAATTGTAATTACTGTGTAAGTTAAGTTTACACTGATAATATAATTTTAAATAATTTATTTATACATATAAATCACACCATGATATTATAGAATATTATATTTATTTATGTAATACAATTTATAAAATTAAGTATAATATTTTATTTCATTCACAAAACATTTATAATTTTATTTTAAATAATTTTTTGTATTTACATAAAGTTAATCCTTTACAGTAATTTATTATATAAATTACTGGACTCCTGAGATAGCCTGGCTGACAAGACTTGTCTCTTTTGGGGCAAAAAAATTACATGGTTACCCCAGCAGAAGCAAGTCTGCTGGGGAAAAAAAATTACATGGTTGCCCCAGTAGACTTGCTTCTTCTGGGGCAACTACTTGGCACAAGTTGCTTGCGTTTTCAAGCAACTTGTGAGAAAAATTCTTGCTTGAAAACTTTATGTCTCAATGAAAAATATGATGCTGTGTGCTCTCTCTTTACATCATTTTATTTTTATTCATTAGGTTTTATCTAGGCCTGGTAGTGGTATGGATCCAGTAGAGGGAGAAAAAGTTGCTAGTTATAGGCCATATACAGCCCTCAAGATTCTTCAAGAGCCACAGTGGTCAAGAATGTAGTTTTTTTGGTATTTATTTTAATTTACAATTTTTTTCTTTTTCTTTCTTTTTTTTTAATTGTTTTTATGCTTGAAATTTTATTGAAGTCATGTGCTGAGAAGACACAGTGTCTTTTCTGCTCACTTGAAAGTTCTGCATTGCACCAGTAAATTTGAAAGAAATTAATGAGGTAGTAGAGACAGATAAACCTTGAGTTAGCATCTTGTATGGTCAATCAAAAAGAAGAAAAAAAGAATGTAGTATTGAGAAAAGATGCAGCATCTTTTCTGTTCACTTGAAAGTTTTGCATTGCACCAGTAAATTTGAAAGAAATTAATGAGGTCTAGCTGACAACTTGAACTACAGAAATTGAAATAAAGTCACATGATGGAAAAGACACTGCATCTTTTCAGCACGTGACTCAATCACAATTCAGGCATAAAAATAATCAAAAAATTCACAAAAAAAATTTGTAAAAGACTATAAATGTGAAAAAATGTCACATTACCTGAAATAAACTTTAATCAATTAAAAAAGTCAAGTTTTTTTTAATGTCCTCATAAGTTTGGCCATTTTTATACATTCTGTAATAAATTCTTTTTTTTAAAAAATTTTTCTTGCTTTTCCAATTAATGACTTTCCATTCCTCTTTGAAATTCACGGTCTTTTGATTTCTCTGAGCGAAAATGAACTCTTTCCATCTCCTCTGCCTCAAATCTGGCCTTTTCAAAATTTGATTGAAGCAAAAAAAAATTTCATCCAAATCTAAGGCCCTTTTATCTTTCATTAGAATATGATCAAACTTCATCTTCTCAAAGTCAAGGGAATTTTTTGCAATACAAGATTTTGCTACGAAAATAGAAAAGAAAAAAATAAGTTATTGAATAAGATATATAGTGACTTATTCTTACTTATATATTTTTTTCTCAAAATAATCATCAAGAGAAGCCAAAGAGCTGGATGAAGTATTACCATGTTTTAAAAGATGCTTCAAGTTCATTGATGTTGAGGCTCCATGTCAGGCTAAGGTCAAGTACAAGGACGTGAACTAGCTTGAATTGTCAGTTGTCTAGAAGATTTTTATGGTCCTATATGAATACTGTAGTCTTAATCCACTAAATTGTATAATAAAATCAAATATAAAGGTCTCAGTAATATAATTCTCACTATTCTTATATATGGCTTACAATCTTTATAGTTGGTAGAAAAATAGATTATATAAATTCAGATACTATTCAAAAGTCTTATAAAAGTACTAATTGATATGTATTGTAATTGATTTGGTTATATTGGTTAAATTGTAATGATAAAGAATATAGAAACAAGACCCAAAAACCTCCTCCTTTTATACACACTGAGTTCCCCAATAAATCCCTTGATATACCATCCAATACACAGTTAATGACGCCTCAAAACAACTAATAGACCTTCCCATCAACATCCCCAGTGACCCATGACATAATTAAACAAGTAACAACCGCCAAAATACTGTAATAATAAGGAAAATCCATCAAAATTAAAGAAAAAGACAAAAAGAGAGTATATGCGTATAAAACAATAATATTAAAGACTAAAGGAGACTTTTTAAGGTTAATAATAGCTTAATAATAAGGGGGATTTACTGTAGAAATAATGGGGCTAATCCTGACATTATACTACGTGAAATTCCCATTCAAAAATAACCAAAATTGACTGAGAAACCACCCAAAAACTTAAAAAAGAGCGTGAGATGTGGGGTAACTACATGCAGTTCTTGGCAGGCGCTTGCACGGGTAAATCCTTGACTAAAATTAGGCGAATTTAAGCGTGGTGATGAAATAAAGTGCCAAGAGTGAGGTTATTAATGAAATTAGTGCATATAAACAAGGTCAATGCATTATTAATTAAGCTAGGACACTAAATAAGCGCCTGTCGCCTATTTTAGTGTGTTTCCCCACAGTGGGCGTAGAATGTGGGGTAATTATAGTGTGAAAAAGCTAACTTTGCTAAAAATGAAGCTATTCACACGGGAAAAAAGCAGGCAGTATGTGGCCAGTACACAGAAGCTATTTCTGGCATAAAAAACACCAAATTTGAAAAGTGTTATTTTTATGCATTTAAATAGCCAAATCAATAGTTCTAAATGAGCCCAATTGATCTGTCAAAGCGCAATTTTGATATTCTCAATTTTATAGCGCATATAGTCAACTTTTAAGTGAAATAAAGCGCATTTCTTGTTTTTTGCATAAAACAATGAATATAACAGCTTTAAGTGTACTTAAAAATTATGTAGCCTTATACTTAAGGTTCTTAAGATTACCCTAACATATTCCAACTTAATATTAAGTACATAAGACCTATAAAAGGTGGATATATGCGTGTATATAAGGTGTTATAATGGCATTTTTTGTGTATTATCATAATTTTACTTATGTATACTATTTGTGTACTCTTATTTCTTATTCCCATGTATAGTTCATGTGTTTAACATAACTTATAATCACTTTTTACTCAGTCCTGGAGATATACAGGCTGACACTCCACACTTTAGTTTGGAATTTGAGCTAGAGGGTTCAGGAAGTTCATCTTAAGCAGCTTTCAAGGTGTGATTCTCACTTGTGGGATTGATAATCTTTTTTGGAATTTGACTTTGAGTAGGAGGAGGAGGAGACGAGAAAAGAAAAAAAGAAAGAGAAATTTAGAGAAGAATTTAAGAAAAAATACATCAGGCTCTGAGGACTCAGATCTGCTCCAAACTAATTGTTCTGCATGATATTCACAATCATCTTCAGCTGAACTATGGTTAGAGGCTTCAGGGGATTGATCTCCTTCAAGTAACGGTGTGTCAGGAGGATTATAGGAAGGTTTGGATCCAGAGGGTATATCCTTAGTAGTATCATGTAGAAACAAAAGGTTGACATCAACTTGGGAACCAAAAAGAATATCCATTTCCTCATAGTAAGGACAAATGACATTGAGCTTTTTGGAAACATTAGTAATTCCAATCTCTAAATCCTCATCATTGACACCAAAGCCAGTGTAAGTGAAAGCAAAATGAGCCTTTTTATATTTTGATTGATAACTTTTGAACCTCTCCTTCATTTTCTTAGGAGTGATGTCGATTCTCCCTTTCATTTTTTTCTTTACTTCATTTGCCATCAACAAGAAGCCATTTACCTTTGATGAAAGTGGATGTCCAATACGAGTGGACCTCTCACATTCAAAACTTGCATCATAATTTGATTTTATTTTGAGGAAGTTAATGATGACAAGATAATCTTCCTTTTTTAGCTGTCCAGACTTTGGTTTCTCAGGTGAGGGGCTAGCATTACAAGGAGACTTTTGTGATGAATAATTTTTTTAGATGCCTTTTGAGTGTTGTATTTTTGGGGAGGCATTATGAAACTGGTATGTTAAAAGAAAAGAGATTAAGAAAGAGGTTGAAAAAAACATGGGAAAAAACATTCCTAGTTAAAATGTTGCAATAAAATGTTTCAAATCTCAGTGAGGATGGAGGAGGAGATGGAGATCAGTGTGTCAAATGTGACAGGGATGGCATGGGAAAGGAGGGGATGATGTGGTCAACATGTGGTTGTGAAAAAAAAATCACAAAAAAAGTGCTGATTTGAGGTCAGAACTCACACACATTTGTGAAATAAGTGACTTATTTGCAAAATTTAAGTGCTGGTTTGTAAGTGCTGATTTGGGTTGAAATCTACACTTAAGTTAAGTGTGGATTTTACAGAACTGACACCCCTTAATGTGTGGGTTATATTGGTCCAGCCATGTCATACCCAGTACCATTTTGCACTTGTCCTTCAGGTTTGTTGCATATTCTTTACACTGTGACTCTTTTCCGTCACACTAAAACCTGCAAAAAACCTTTTCTCTTACTTCTCCGCCCCCACCTGGGGATCCATAAAACATAATTAGATACCTAGGGTTGTTCAATTTTTCAATTATCATTTTTTTCTCTGTAGAAACTTGTTATGAATAATTCAGTCTGTGGCCCCACAGTCCAGTAGGGCTTTTACATTTGTTGTGGTGTCAAAGTTCATTAAAGGCAAGTTTAGTATAATACAATTATCATTTACTTCAAGTGGCTTACACACTGATAATTCTTCTACAAAATCCCCCTTATTCTTTCCTTCTAATCTTCTCAAGAAGGGCACAACCTTCACTCCTGAGAGATTTCTTTTACCTGCGCCCTACCTGTGCTATCCTCGACCTCACTAACCCTGTTCTTCCCCCTACACTACCTTGCTAGATTACCACCATTTCCACATCAGAGGCACAGCCCTCTACTCATATGCCTCTGGTATTCTTCATCAGATAGCTTTTTCTTCCCATTAGCACTGCGTACATTGACATCATCAATGTCCATGGTTATGTACCTGGCACTGGCCCTGCCTGACAGGGCATAGTTGCGCCACTAACAAGCGCCACTCCAACCATACATTGACTGATGCATGAACTCATTGTAAATTTGGATAGCTAGTTCCATTAGTGCTTGGAGAGAGGTTGAAGGAGAGTTACTAATTAGGGCATTCCTGATTTTTTGTGAGAGCCCATTTCTAAAGTGAAACATGAGTGCTCCTTCTCCCCATGTTGTAACATAGCTGGCATGGCCCCAGAATTCAGATACATACTCAGGGACAGAATGTTTCTGTCTCAACTGGTATAGAGAATGCTTTGAGGTTGTGGCCACATTAGGATCTGCAAATTCTAATTAAAATGCCACCATGAACTGATGGAAATCTGTTTCCAACTCAAAATTTCCAAGGAGTTCCTTTGTATATGGCCTTGCCCAGAGTGCTGCTTCTTCTGTGAGGTATGAGATTGAAAATACAATTTTTGATTGCTCATCTGGGAACTGATGGCAGTTAAGCAGGAAATAAAGATTTACCTGCAATGTGTACTGATCCTCCCAGGGACCTTTCTTTCCATAAAAGATTTCTGGGACATCAAACTTTGGGCCTTTAACAAGCAGTGCTGGTGTTGTGGGCCGTGCCTGTGCTTCAGCCTCAGTGGCATCCAGTTCTGCTTCTGTGGGGCCACGTTATGAGAGACTTTCCTTCACTAGATTTTCCATGATTCTGGAATTTTTTTCTTGTAAGTGTGCCATTTTCTCTTGCATTTCAGTGAGGGTTTCTGCATCAGGTTGACCTGAGGGGCTCATTGTTCTTTGTTAGTGCACCAATTAAGATTGGACAAAATGTTAAGACCTAAGAAGGAAGACTACCACTAGTGCTAACACTAGCCTAGGATGGGACTGACTATGCTGGATGCAGCAATGAGACTAAAGAATAACTTAATTACTAGATAAGTTGTCAGATGGGAAGCGCTCCACAGCACTTACCCCATATAACCCCCTTATGCAATATCCACTCTTCCACCTCTTTAAAATTCACAGTGCCTGTAGTGCTCATCCTCCCCCCCTCTCAACCAAATCCTAGCAGTATGGATATACAAGCAGCAGCAATCAAAAAAAAGCAGAAGTGTATAACAGACTATAAGGCAAGACTATAATATGTACTTGTGGAAGCCACAATGAGCACTAGAAGCATAGTAGGGATTAAGGGGTATGCAGTGATAAGAAAGGGTATGAGTTTCAGACTTATATATATGCAATCATCTATAGATGTAGTCTACAAATGCACAGCAGTGGTAGAAACTTAGATAGGAAAAAGTAGAGCTAGAAGGACAAGTGGGTCAATAATCAGCACTCAACTAATAGAAGAAAAATAATTAAGACTTGATGGAGGATTACTTACTCAGAGCAAAGGGTCTCATGATTAGTGGATACTCACACGGTAAGTGCCAGATGTTATAATAGGTATGAAAGGCAGCTCAGTACTTATTATATAGTTAGTAATCTCAAGAAGTATAGGGTATGTATGGAAAGTTAAAGCATCAGATGCTAATAGTATTTTTACAATATTGTTTCAAGCACTATTAGAAACAGGGTTAATGCTAACAAATGTACTTAGATTATTGATATACTTAGTTAAAATTTTATAATCTTGTATTAGCACTAATCTTATGTAAGAGAACCAGTAGGGAAATGAAGCATAGGAGAAAGACCCTGAACATACAGGTATATAAAAGAAAACTCACTCTTGAAAAGGGGAGGAAATAAAGAGTGTGTATAAAGTATAGAGTGAAATACATTTATTATTATATATAGATAAGAAATATAGATATATTTTATTTTTTTACATAATAGGTGGGCATACCAGAAGTAGTTCTGTAGAGTTATTTTATTGCTACAGTAAGGATATTATTAGATAGAGCGCTTCAAGAGGGACTGACTGAGAATACTAGCACTTATTGAGAATATATCTAGCCAACAGATAGTTTACTTATGTTAAAATATATTATTTCTTTCTTTGAAAAAAGCTCTCCATAAATCCATTCTATTTTCTTTGCCAAAAATATATAACCA
The DNA here is from genome assembly GCA_030280995.1 of Hemileia vastatrix. Lineage (NCBI taxonomy): Eukaryota > Fungi > Basidiomycota > Pucciniomycetes > Pucciniales > Zaghouaniaceae > Hemileia > Hemileia vastatrix. Next base: position 9,192,398 of record JASXTE010000015.1, read on the forward strand.
CACTTACCATTCCTGCTTTCACTGTCTTTAAATATTAAAGTGGAAGGCACTTCTTTTTTAAATTAGTTTGAGAAAGGAGAACCAACCCATCTTGTATTGTGTCTATAGCTTAGCATTATAGAACTTTCTTTCTTCACTTTAGATCAGATTTAACAGGCATAAAATTGGATGTGGTACCCTGATGTACAGCTGTAGATCAGAGTCCACATGGATAAAAATGGGTGCTGAGCTTTGATGTAAAGTCATAGATCAAAATTCATATTCATCAAACTGGATGTGGTGCTCTGATGTATGGCCATAGATATGAGCTCAAATGCATAAAAATGGTTGTTGAATTCTGATGTACAGCTGTAGATAAGAGGTCACATGCTCAAAATTGGATGTGGTACTATGATCTATGGGTGCACATCAGAGCTCACCAGCTCATTTTGAGAATTCAAAGACTGTTATTTGCAAATGTAATATCATTTTTTGAAATAAAATAAGATAAAAAAATTAAATTAATATGCAAGGGAATAAAATATAATAAATTATAACACACCTAAATTAAATAAAATAAAATAGAATAATAGTAAGTGAAATGAAATGAAATGAAGTATAATATTAGGGGGTGTCAGTTCTGGCAAATCTGCACTTAACTTAAGTGCGGATTTCAAACCAAATCAGCACCTACAAATCAGCACTTAAATTTTGCAAAAAAGTCACTTATTTCAAAAATGGGTGTCAGTTCTGACCTCAAATCAGCACTTTTTTCGTGATTTTTTTTTCAAAACCACATGTTGGCCATATCATCCCTTTCTTTCCCATACCATTTTGTACTCTCCAAATGTCCTCTTTGTGTACTTCATTCACTTGGGTTGGTATTTTGGTTTGTTGCATATTCATTTTTTTTTTGAAATTTACGGTGAAAATTTTTTTTTTGGATGGCTCATTGGTTTTCTTTCACCAGCTCAACATGAAATTGCATATTTTCTGAAATTGCATATTTTTTCAGTGATTTTTTTTTTCATTCATCCCTCATATACTTTTCCTATTCTCCTCCAACATCCCTCAAACAATTTGGTTTCATTCATTTTGTCATCTCATCTCTCCAGGTAAGTCACTTTATTCTTTTTTTTTGATTTTTTGATTACTAATTATAATTTTTTTTGTTTTTTTCTGTTTATTTTATTTTTTTATCTAAATTTTTTTTGTAAGTGGTTATTTTGAATTTCAATGGTATAATTAACCTTTTTTTTCTCTCCCTCTTTACTTTCTTTTTTAGCTCCATCACCCTACTCTTCATCCCTCCTTGGCATGGTCATTATCCCCCCTTTCCCTTATTTCACTTTTTTTTGGCTCCATTTCATTGAAACACATACATTGCACATTCTTTATGCATTTCACTTACTCCATATTCAATTTCCCCACAATTCCAACATCAATCTTTCTCACTCTATTTTTCCTACTTTTCAATCAAGGTAAGTTTCATCTCCTTTTTTTCATGCCTATATGATATCTCATTCCTTTTATGAAAACTTCATACTTAAATATATGCATGACTCTTATCTGGATAACAGTGAACTTATAAAACTCCTTTTGATCTCATCTTCATTACCACTTTTCAAGTTTTTGTAAAATTTAGAAATCAGACTCAGAATTAGTGTTAGGTAAGTTCAAATCTAATTTTCTTTTTACTGAAGATTCTTCTGAAGGCTACCTTTCATTTCATACAAACAAATTTGAATTTGATTCAGTGGTTGCTGAGATATTGACCGTTAAAGTTGAGCCTTTTTTTTCCCAATTTAAATTTTTATTTCATTTTTTTATGTAACAAATTAGGGTTAGGTTTATTTAAATCACATGTCCTTTAACTGAAGATTCTACTAAAGCATATCTTTCATTTCCCACAAACAGGTTTGAATTAGGTTCAGTGGTTGCTAAGATTTTGACCTTTGAAGTTGAGCTTTTTTTCCAAATTTCACTTGTCTTATTTCACATTTTTATATTGCATATTTAGAGGATAAGGATTCTGAAACTCTTATATGATTATTATCTAGACATTTCAATTATATAGGCATATATTTGTTGCTCACAAATATCACTAAAGCTCAAAAAGATGAAGATTTTTGCTTATAGGACACTCTACCTTCCTTTAACTCTTTTATTGCTCTTTGACTCAAAAAGCACTGTAATAAAGCATTTGAAAAAAATCATGAACTTGCAACCAAAGTTGGAATACTGAATTGGTGTGACTCCGAAAGGGAAGATATCAGCCACAAATATCTTTTATTTTCTAATGTTATTATCACTCATTCTGGATTCCACAATAGGATTCATATCAATAGGAATGATGCCAATTTTCTTACTTTTGGTATATTCTCATATATCAATCCGATAACTGGCCAACCAATACCATCTCCAGCTAAAATCAAAGGAAATGGTTTATATTTTTCAGACCACCGGTGCATCATTGATTTTGGTTTGGGAAATGGTATCATCAAAACTATTTGGAATTCTTCTAAGGATAATCATCAAACAACCAAAGCTCCTCCTGGTTTGGAATCCTGTCAAGATTTAACACATTTTGGTTTATCATTTCAAATCACTCATAAGTTGATTCAAAGAATCAATAAGGTAATGAAAGAAGTTAAAGTTAATTGATTTAAAAAAACTTTATCTAGATCCAAAAAGTATGGGGATTAGAGTTGTTGTCAAAAATTTTATATTTTTTCATAAATTTTGTATAAATATTTTTATGTATCAATTTCCTCAACTAAAGTAATGGGCCAACGACCTTGTGTTGTATAAAAGGTAATCATGATAACATTTATTTGTTTCATGGGGTTCCTCTAGCCTATACCCGTGGAAAGTCCCAAACTTTTGTTTCTAGATTTGATCTGCATTTTGGCTTGAGGGATTGTCATTACTTTAAACTAGGGAAATTGATATATACTAGATATTTATTTAATAATTTATGTAATTATATTAAATTTAGATGACTTCCACCACTTACTTCAATAAAATGGAGGGGAGGTATTGCCAAATTTTCAAATCTGACATGTGAAATTGATGACTTAGAAAAATTTTGGTGATATCCACCCCTTGCTTCAATAAAATGCAGGGGAGAGTATTGCCAATTTTTTAAAACAGATATAGAATTTTTTTGACTTGTAAATATTTTGGTGAAAATTTTTGATGAGAATGTGAAAGTAATTGTTTCCACCTTGAGCAGGTTTCTGGCTCAAAGGAATAGTAGTACCATCAAAAAAACCAATACATCCTGGGAAGCCCTCTGCTTGCATAACCTGAGATGATTCAAGTCGCTCTTCTTTTGCTGGCCAGGTGAGAAGTTGAGATTACAAGGAGTTGATGGCAGTGATACATTGTTTGGTATAAGTGTTAACTGAACCATACCCTAAATAAAAGACATTTTCTAAACGTTTCAAAGCGGCTCCATTACCATTTGAACCCAAACGACATAGTGTGATGGCCAATTGAATTGAAGGATGTCATTGTTCTTTTTAAGAATTATTGTGAAATATGGGATGATCCTGAATAAGCTCAAGCAATTTAAGGAAACATTCCTGAGAAGTCCTGAAAAGCTGTCTAAAACTGGGTGTAGATAGGTTAAGAAGTGTTTAGATGGTGTACTTGAGGCTTTCTGAGAAGAAGGTAAAGTTTCGTGGCCATTTTTGATAAAAAGAAAGAATCTTCTTCTAGATCAGAATCAGAGTCCAAGAGCAGTTCAAGAGCCATGAAAGTCATTGCTTTATGTAATTTATCACAATTTGAAAGTGAGGAAGGCATAACTCTTATATGATATGATATGAAGATTTAAGTGATGTACGATGTTTTGAGTTATGAAGTGTTATACTGCGGAGTGCTGCATATGAATGGGATGATGCTGACAAATCAGTGAAATGGGACTTGATGGTGAAATCAGCACTTTTGGTTGAGAAAGTGCGGATTTGAGTGAAATAAGTGACTTATTTCATTTTGAAATCCACCAGTATTGGGGCTAGTGTGTTTTGGAAATCCGCACTTATTTAAGTGCGGATTTGCCAGAACTGACACCCCCTATTATATAATACAGTATTATATAGTATGAAAGAATAAAATATAGCAGAATCAGATGAAATTAAATAAAATGAAGTAAAGTAAATATTTTTTAAAAGGAATCATAAAGATTAAAGAAAATTTATAACTAATCAAGAAATATTATCAAAAAGTTTAACTTTTTTCATGAGCCAGGTTTTTGCAAGGTAGTCAAAAGAATAAAAATATACCAATGCATTAAAATACATACTATGGACAGACCTTGAGGCCTGATAAGCTGTAAATCAATATATATAGGGTAAATAAAATATTTGTTCATAAATAGGGCTCTTATAGATCTCATTTAAAATTATTGAATTCAAATAATCTTAAAAGGTCTCTTTATTCCCAGTTACCTATGTACTGAAATTTAAAGCTTATCATTTACACCATATACCCGTTTATTTATTGTAAAAACATTTTTCAAAAATTCAAAGACATTATATATTTATAATGCTTCAGTTAACTTGAAGAATACTCAGGATGAGATTTGCATTGGGTGTTCAATCAGAGATCCATCAAGACTGAGATATCAATAAATTTAAAATGATATGATTCTATTAATTATTTATTTTTGAAAAAAATGCTTTTATCAAGGCAATAGAAGGATGAATATTAAATCAATCTATTCAAAAAATGTATTTGATTTTATTAAAAATAAATTGAATTAATTTCTTGTAGATGGTTATATTTTAAGCCTATAATTACGTTTTTTGACTGATAGATAAATATTTCATCTTGACTAGTTTATTAGACCAATTTTTACCTTAAATAATTCATTTTCTTTGTGGTAAAATTATTTTAAATGAAAGAGGCACTTTTAATCTCCATAATAAACATCCCAAAATAAATTTAAAGTAATTTTATGTGCTGTACTAAACTTTAGACTTCCACAACATTGGAAAGAAGAGATGAACACAAATTGGCATTTTGCACTAATTTTGGTCATTTTAAGTGGTTGGTAATTCCATTTGGTCTGTGTGATGCACCTGAAACTTTTCAACACTTCACCAAAAACATCTTCAGAGATAGAACAGGTATAGATGTGGCAGTTTATCTAGACAACATCTTGATTTACTACAAATCAATGAAGGAACACCAGATACATGTGAAGGACTGTTTTCAGTGCTTGAGAGATGCGCAAGTATGGTTTAAACCAGAAAAATATGTCTTCTCAGTATGTGAAATCACCTACCTTGGTATGATCATTTCAAAGAATAGGGTGAAATAGGACAGGGAGAAAGTGAAGGAAGTAACAGAATAGCCAACACCAGTGTCAGTAAAGGAGCTCCAGTAATTTTTATTCTTTGAAAATTTTTATCACCTCTTTATTGAAAATTACTCCCACATTTGTTGGCCACTGCATGACATCAAAAAAAAGGAATCAAAATTCATTCGGACAAGTAGTCAACAAGATGCATTTGAGCACCTGAAAAGATGATTTGTGATAGCCCCTATTGATGTGATATCAGGCTTACTGAAGCCATTTTTTCTGGAATGAAACTGCTCAGACTTTTCACTGGGTGCAGTATTATGCCAATATGATGCTGAAAATTTCTTACACCTAGTAGCATATTTGTCATGTACACTTTTAGGAGCTGAATTGAGCTATGAAATATATAATAAGTAGTTATTAGCACTATTAGAAGCTGTATGCACCTGGAGCCACTATTTGGAAGGAGAACATCACCATTTACAAGTTATTTTTCACATGGAACATATAAACTTTGAAACCTTCCTGACCACAAAAAAGCTGACTTGTTGGAAAGCACATTAGGTAGAACTGCTAAGCAGCATTAATTTTGTTTTTCAATTCTTACAAGGGAAGATAAGTGGAAATCTGGACTCTCTTTCATGACATCCCAACATGTGCTTAGCTCCAGATCAGCTAAATACTGTTGGTGAAACACTATTGAAGGGGAAACTTTAAGAGGGGGTAATTCTAGATGAAGTGGAGCTGGAAGATGAGAAATTGATGTAATGGGAAAGAAGGGGGCAGGAAAAAGATGAGGGAGTGAAGGAGTTTGTGAAGGCACTGGTTTCAAAGGAGGTATTTGTAAGGAAAGGATTAGAGTAGTATCACCTGGAAGGGGAAGCACTGTATTGGAATGAGAGGATAGTGGTTCCAAATGATGAAGAGCTAAAAATGCAGCTGGTCAAATCAAGGCATAACTCTCTAGTGGAAGGACATCTAGGACCACTAAAGACAGTGAAGCTGGTGAAATGAAACTTTTGCCAGAAGTCCATGAAGGCATATTCCCAATGCTATGTAACAGAATACAACTCTTTCCAGAGGAACAAGGTCATCCCAAAAGCCACACCGCTTACCCCATTAAGCACACCTAAGCAGCCATGGAAGGAACTCTATTACAAACTGATTGTGAATTTACCCAAGTCACAAGGAAAGAATGCTATCCTCACAGTCATTGACCCCTGCACTAAGATGTCTCACTTTATACCCTCTACTTCAAGGTTACATCAGAGGGTATTGCAGAATTAATGGTGGAGCATGTCTGGAAGCTACATGAATTACCTGAAAGTATAGTATCAGACTGGGGAATTAATTTCAACTCTATGTTGTTGAAGGAAATGTATGAGCAACTAAATTTTAAGCCCATTTTTACAACAGTGTGACATATATAGACTAATGGGAATTTGGAGATAGTGAACAAGGCAATTCAAAAATACCAGCACCATTTCATTAACTATCAGAAAAATGATTGGGTGCAGCTGCTTCCATTGGCTGATTTCTCATACAAAAACTTAACACATGTTACAACCAGAATATCACTTTTCTATGCCAACTATGAATACCACTCCAAATTCTCATTGGTACCCCATCAACATTGCAAGTTCCAAAATCTGAAAAACAAATTCAGAAAATACTGAGTATATGGCAGGAATTAGAAGCAGCACTCAAGCTGTCCCAGAAGTCAATGGAGCAACATCATTATCAAGGAAAGGCTCATCATTTGGTGCTACAGATAGGTGAAATGACTTGGCTAATCTAAAAATTTCTTTCTAAATTACACCCAAGAGCCAAGCTATATCAGAAGAAGGTGCACCCATTTAAGATCAAGCACAGAATATCTGACTCAGCATATGAATTGGAACTACCAATTTCAATGAGACAAGTGCACAATTGTATAATATCTCCTTACTCACAAAGCACAAAGAAGACACAATACCAGGGCACCCAGAAGAAAAACTGGCATCAGTCTATGTTGGAAATGAAGAGGAGTTTGAGGTAGAAAAGATTATTGCTAAGCAGGTTCACAGACAGAAGGTTCAGTACCTGGATCACTGGAAAGGTTATTGAGTAGGAGATAGGTCTTGGCAGCCAGTAGGGAACTTAGATAATGCTAAAGGGAAAGTGAAGGATCTTTAGAAGGATCACAGGGGGCAGGAGGGGTAAAAAGGAGGGTAATTTTAGGATTTGGGTTGAGATGTGAGGAGGAGTGCTTTGGGTGCTATACATTGTAACAGCCAAAAGAAAGGGATATTGCATAAGGGTTTTTTATGGGGAAGGCGCTGTGGGGTGCTCCTCATTGGACAACTTATATATTAATCCAGTTACTTCTTAGTCTCACTGCTGTATCAGCATAGTCAGTCCTGTCTCACTACAGTTAGTACCAAAATAGTCAGTCTAGTTAGTCTCACTGCTCAGTAGCATAGTCATTCCCATCTTAGGCTAGCATCTGTGCTAGTAGTAGTCCACCCTCTTAGGTCCTAACCTTTCTTCTGTTAATTCTCAAGTGGAGATGGGTTATTCTCTCAAGTTTTTCTCCAACTCCCTTGGTCAAGGCCTATAGCTAGTACTATAGGGTTCTCTAAATCATATAGCTGAGAAAATTATTGATGTGATTCTGGAAACATCTTAATAAGTAATAAGGAAATATGCATGTAAAGGTGTCATTTATAAAGAGGTCAGGTGATAATTCTTTGGGCAATAATATAGAACCTCTAAAATTTTTGAAAGAATTTATAATGTTGCCTTTGTTAAAATCAATTTTAAGGAGACAAGTAATGACATGTGAGAGATTTGGGCCAGTGGAGGAGGCATAATGATTTTTATAGACTTCCAAAGGCCAGAAGGATAAATAATGTCATTTTTATTGAAAAACTTTCAATTAATAGGTCTTTCTAAGATAATTTTATAAGATAGCATCAGTCTGTCTATGAAATAGGCCATAAAATCTCAAAGATCTGGATTTCAGGGAGTTCTAAACACCGTAAATAATATAGTGGCACCTGTTAGCAGGTACCTATCCATATATTCAGTATTGAGTTAAGAGTAAATTTGATTTGGTTTTGGGTGAGCTAGTGTGCTCATTGTTCAGTGCACAGTCTTTCCAGAAGAATTACAGCTGATCTGAAATTGAGTTAAATCAAAGATAGGGATTTCCATCTGCTATCAGGTGCCCATGTTTTTTTTCTAGTGAAAGTTTATATCTAATAAATATTTTAGATTTTTAAATCTGAGCACATATTTGATGTCTACCTTCCAAGTAGCTTAATTCTTATTATTCAATTTTTCTGCTCCTTTAATTTCTGAAAAATTAGTGCTTTAGAGGTTTTCAAGAAAAATTATTAGAGTTAAGATTAGGGCTTAGAGTTGTAGCAGAGTTAGATGATGAATTTGAGGAGATGACTGATATTGAAGGGGACATAAGTAATCAAGTCTTTGATGTGGGAATTAGAAGTGGAGCTTTTGGCCCATAATACTGTTAAGACTTAGAAAGTGAAGTAATAATTAGTAACCATAACTCATAGACTTGAACTTGTGTTAACCTTTGTGGTCTGTTGGCCTCCTATGCTCATTCGACTTGTCTTTTTATCATTTTTTATTATCTTTACATAAGTCTTGTGTTACCCTCATTACTAAATGATATGCCATGAAATGTCAGTCAAATGATAGACACACACATATATATATATATAACTATATTGATACATATCTAAAATCTACATAGTGTCATTTGCTCATCTAGCTCTAGTTTGCATTAGCCAGATCCTGGTGATAATCAGAGAGTAGACAAGGACAGCAACATTCCCCTTCTTATAGCTATCTTATTTGCTTCTCAATATTCACCAGGTAAAGTTATTAGTCACATAATATTTCTATTAGATCTGTTACACTCATTATGTTTAAAAGTTGAAATATGTGATCTTTGTTATTTTTCAATATTCACCAGAGCCTGAGATGCATGACTTCCACACCATGCCATACATTTATGTCAAGAAATTCTTACATTATCAAACTGAGCATTGGGATACATCCCCCCATTCTCTATTATTACCAGGTACATCCCCTGGTTTATTTCATTCACTGGCTCCATCCCCCAGTTCATCATCATCATTTGACACATACCCAATTTACCAACATCACTGGAACTCACCCAGTCTATTATTTCTGTCAGCTACATCCCCTGCCTCACTAGAGCAACCTTGGTTCACCATCACTGTTGTCTACATCCCCTGACCCATTCTTACCACTTGGTCATCCCTGAGTTTAATATTTATTTTATTTCAATTTTAATAATATTTATTTTTTAATTGAATCAGAAAAGTTAAAAACTTTGACAGAGAGGAGGACAAGGGACAATAATATGGACTGGACTGAATGAAATAAGAGCTGAACCTTAATAAAGAAATATAGATTATTAATATGATAACTGGATGCTGTAATAGACATGCAATGAGCATCTTTTTATAGTAGAATAGATCATGTTTATATGAAGAGACTTATGATTGTTTTACTACAGCAAGCCTAAATATAGCATTTAGATGAAGTGGTTGAATGAGAAATATCAAAGTAGTAATTAAAGATAAAGATATTGTACTATATGGAAAATGTAACAGTTAGTAAAAGAAAAATAAGAGACGAAATTGGACATTATTTAAAAATAGTTTTTAAAATAAAACCTATTTTCTGATATCACCAATTAAGTCAAATTAACATTTAAGAGTCTTTTATAAAATTGGTGGTATTTCATCCATGGCCATTTCTTAATTTTTTTTATTAAAATTTCCTTTTTTCTATTTCATACTAAAGTCTCTTACTTTTTGCAACCATCATACACTACGCAATATAGGGGGTGGACTTGCTAGCAAGTCCTCAACCTGAACCCATACTGAACTCTACTTGAACCCCCACCTAAAACTGTTCTGCTGAGTGGTGTTCATCCCTGATTGTATGGTTCCTTTATCAATAGCTCAATGTGTGTTCAACCTGTGGTGAGTTTGGGTCCAAGGTTGCGGACTCGCTAGCAAGTCCGCCCCCCATATTGTGTGGTGATAATTGGGGTTTTCAAGCATGGTTTAAAGAATTTACACTAACTTTCTAGGTGTGAATATAGTATCTGTTTATTACTCATCTTTCAATGTTGAAATAGCTATCTGTTTTTTCAAAATCAACCACTACATTTATTTTTTTGATCATAAGAAAAGGTGAATTCAAATTATTTTCTATTTACCTTGATTCAACATGATAAAGTTTAATCACGTTTGCGCTGTCAATTTTTATAGAAACTGAAAGCTCATCAATTTTCTTCATGGCGGTGCAAGATATCTACCGATTATGTCAAAAAACCTAGATTTCGATTCAATAATATTTTATATTGCATTTCTAGTAAGAAAGTGTCTATGTATTGTCCCAAAAAAGTGTTGTAATTTTTTTCAATTCTTAACCAGATATATTAACATTCTTCCTCATCATCCATGAATTCGCTGGAACCTTCTCCTATCGGGTGGGCAGAGTTGGTGCTGTTACCACTGCTATAAAGTTTATTGGGATACATGCTAGATTTATCTGAATCGAGTTCTGTTTTATTTTCCCCCTTGTCTTCTATTTGTTTGTCCTTTTTCGTCTGTTTCTTGTCAGGATTTGCAGTTTTACTAGAGTCTGTGGAGTGGCCTTGCAATGTGTTTTCCAAAGTAGAGCCATAATCCTGTTTAACAAAGGGATAACTATTTTCATTGAAAGGATAATCATATTGATTGGAATGGTCATTTTTACGGGAAGGATACTCAGTTTTATTGTTTGGATAACCAGCTTCATTCGAAGGATGGTCATTTTTCTTGGAAGGATAACCACTTTTACCTAAGGAATACTCGCTAATAATCGGTTGAAAAGAATCACCGAAATAGTCATCATTATTTTCAGGAGAATGGCTGTTACTTAAATAAGAGGAATATCCAGCCTTTGAACTTTTTTTCCCTCCAGGATAAGCGCTTGTATACGACAATTCTGATTTGGGACCATTATTGCCTTTTTCTAGGGAGTCATCCAAGTCGTTGTTTTGCACAAATGCTTGATCAATACCCAAGGTTCCACCTTGATTGCTTAATTTTGAACCCATCATGTTTTCATACGAACTACCAGCAAAGTTATCAGGAGTCAGGGGAAGGTTTATATTCCCTAAAGGATTTTTTGGATGAAAGTTATCAGAGGAATATTCATTGTTTTCAAGATTCTTCTTCGAGGGGCTGTTTTCTGTGTTTTAAAAAATGAGAATTACTGCCAGTTAGTCTAGAGTTTTCTGGTTTCAATGTGTCCTTGTAATTATCCCACTAACCTTTACTATTAGAGCTGTTGTCCATAGACCCGGAATTGTAACTATCGTTTAATAAATTACTATCCTTAGATGTTAAGTTTGAAGACAGATTTTGCTCATCGTTTCCCATTAACGTATTGTCTCCAGAGCTTGTTTTGGTTGAGCTTGTTTTACTAAATTTCTGAAATCCCAAAATATAAACACCGGGCTCTGAATTATCAGTCCAAGTGGAAGTTGTCTCCTCCCCGTTAGGAATTTTCTTAGTCTGCACCTGTCGGTTTGGAGATGACAAGTTCAGACCAAGTTCCTCACGCTTCCAGTGGCGTTGAGTTGCAGCTAATGGCAATTGAAAGGGATGTCCATATGCATATAATGACTCACGTGAGTATGAAAGAAAAAAGAAAGAAGCGAGTAAAAGAGAGGCAGTAATTGGAATATTTGTTCTAAACATGACTATAAGCAAAGATTTGTGGATGGTTCTAAATTTGAATGCAAGGCTGCTAGCCAAATTTTCCGCAAAATTGAAGAACAAAACAATATATAAAAAACTGGGTGCCCGAAAACTCCTTAGAATTGAAATGAAAATTGACTATCTTTATTAAGGAGAAATGGCCAAGATATCATGTCTGCAACTTGGAGACAAGTTTGAATCACCGGTTGATCGGTATGGACGGAAATACACACTACAGCCCATGTTTGTTTTGCCATGGGGCGCAACCATTGCGCAACAGTTGTGCAACAGTAACGAAACAATTGTTTTTTGCACTTAGAGCATTTCTAATTGTGCAGCTAAACCCACTTAATATGCATCTTATGTATAACTCAACGACTGTGGCTAAGAGCCACTTTTTTTTGGCTAACTTCCCCCGTTTTTTCGTTAGCAACCGCATTGCTCTAGCGAAGCCTCACAAAACCATTGGAACATAAATATTGTCCCCTCCAATACATATATCCATCGTTGCCACACATTCAATTGCCATATTTTCTTCCCTTGCTGCTACATTCTACTATGAGTTGAAATTCCTCCCTAGTTTGCACTTCATCCAGTACTGGCCCACCCTATTACTTTAACACTAGAATCATGAAATCATCCATTTTATATATCAAGTCAAAAAATTCAAAAAAGAAAAATCAGCATGGCCGCAATCACCAGGGGCAAAATCATGTAACATTTACGTTTTGGGTGTCAATGTCACCGCAAAAAATCAAGTGGCACCTGCTAGCAGGTGTCAATCCCTATATTTAGTTTTGATTTAAGAGTAAATTTGATTTGATATTGCGCGAGCTAGTGTGCTCATTGTTCAGCGCGCACTCTTTCCAGAAGAATTACAGCTGAGCTGAATTTGAGTTAAGTCAAAGATAGGGATTGGCACCTGCTATCAGGTGCCCATGTTTTTTTTCTAGCGTGTCCCAAAATAAAATGTGACATAGTTCAAGACCCCATGTCATGCATTTTTACAAGACATCAAGTCCCACAATAAAACAAGACACAGGGCAGGTCATAATGTCACGCTTTTTTTCAAGACTCCATGTCTTGTTTCAAGTGTGGGACATTGACACAATTTTGCCTGTGATCCCTTAGGGTTTGCGGGAAAAACTGTGTCATGTTTCAAGTTTGGGTGTCAATGTCCCACACTAAAATTTGAGATAGTGCAAGACCCTATGTCATGGTGCTTTACAAGACTCCAAGTCCCACAAATAAAATGTGACAAGTTCAGGTCACCATGTCACACCTTGTTGCAAGACTCTATGTCACGTTTGGCATGTGGGACCCTGACACCCAAAACGCAAAAGTGACATGGTTTTGCCCCTGGTGAATATTTTATACTTAATTTCCATAATTTCACAGACTTTTAACCACTCAAATAGCTAACGCTACAGCACATGTTTGTTTGCCATGGGGCGCAACAATTATGCAACAGTTATGAAACAATTGTTTTTTGAACTTAAGACCTACCTAAGACCTTTAAGTGCCAAAAATAATTGTTACTTAACTGTTGTGTAATTGTTGCACCATTGTTGCACCTCAAGATGAAACAAACATTTATTGTAGTGTAACTAGCCCCTGCTAGTGAGTGTCAATCCTGAAACTCTTTGTGTCATGCAACATGTGAAACTCAAAGCAAAAGCAGCTCACTAAGTCCATAATCCAGGATATAATTGTCTCAACTAAATACATATGCAAAGTGCAGAAGCAACATTTGCTTAGCAACTGTGTTTTCTTTGTGTTCTCAATCCAGATTTGCTTATTTGACTGCACTCGGTCTAAATGCTAATTCTAAATTAGTTGATTGATTTCAATTACACACTTATGATTTTTAATTTGAGCAAATTGACATACTATTAGCACTATGGTCAATGTGATACTCTCAATATGGGTTATTGTGTGTCTGAGGGTTATTAAAGGGTCTGTGAGTAGGAACAGATGGCAATATTAAGGGGTCTGTGATATGGTAATGACATTTATTTAAAAAGGTCAATGTGAGGTGGAGTTGTCTATAAAAATGGTGTTGGTTTTGATTTGAAATTCCTTAGAATCAAATTATAATATTGTTGTGATAGTGGTTAAATTTAGAGTAATATATATTGAGCTATTAGGGGGTGTCAGTTCTGGCAAATCCGCACTTACAAATCCGCACTTAAATTTGACCAAATCCGCACTTAAATAAGTGCGGATTTCCAAAACACACTAGCCCCAATACTGGTGGATTTCAAAATGAAATAAGTCACTTATTTCACTCAAATCAGCACTTTCTCAACCAAAAGTGCTGATTTCACCATCAAGTCCCATTTCACTGATTTGTCAGCATCATCCCATTCATACGCAGCACTCCGCAGAATAACACTTCATAACTCAAAACATCGTACATCACTTACATCTTCATATCATATCATATAAGAGTCATGCCTTCCTCACTTTCAAATCGTGATAAATTACATAAAGCAATGACTTTCATGGCGCTTGAACTGCTCTTGGACTCTGATTCCGATTCTGATCTAGAAGAAGATTTTGTCGTTTTATCAAAAATGGCCAGGAAACGTTACCTTCTTCCCAGAAAGCCTCAAGTACTTCATACCCCCAAGTACACCATCCAAACACTTCTTAACCTATCTACACCCAGTTTTAGACAGCTGTTCAGGACTTCTCAGGAATGTTTCCTTAAATTGCTTGAGCTTATTCAGGATCATCCCATATTTCACAATAATTCTCAAAAAGAACAACGACATCCTTCAATTCAATTGGCCATCACACTATGTCGTTTGGGTTCAAATGGTAATGGAGCCGCTTTGAAACGTTTAGAAAATGTCTTTGATTTAGGGTATGGTTCAGTTAACACTTATACCAAACGATGTATCACTGCCATCAACTCCTTGGAATCTCAACTTCTCACCTGGCCAACAAAAGAAGAGCGACTTGAATCATCTCAGGTTATGCAAGCAGAGGGCTTTCCAGGATGTATTGGTTTTGTTGATGGTACTACTATTCCTTTGAGCCAGAAACCTGGTCAAGGTGGAAACAATTACTTTGACCGTAAAAAGAGGTAGATTATTTTTAACTCCTTTCATCCTCCTTGAAACTAACACAAACAAATATATCTTCTTTATAGATATTCAATTAACGTTCAGCTTATATGTGACGTAAACAAAAAATTTATATCATTCTTTGCTGGCTATCCTGGCTCATGTCATGACTCCTACGTCTTCCAAAGAATGCATATTTCAAATGAACCTGAAAAATTCTTTGATGAAAATCAGTATCTTCTTGCAGATTCTGCTTATGTGAATGGAAAGTATGTACTTCCTGCTTTTCGGGGAGAAGCTTCAGAAGACAGTCAAAATGCCAAATTCAACAATCATTTGGCAAAGTCAAGAGTCCGTATTGAACATTCTATTGGAATCTTGAAAGGCCGTTTTTCTAGTTTAAGGGAATTAAGAAGTCCTCTTAGAAATAAATCTGAAATGGAGGCGGTGATCAACTGGATTCTGTGTTGCACTATACTTCATAACCTACTTGCTGACCTCAAAGATCAATGGTTAGAGCTGTATGAAGATGAACAAGTTGATTCACCTCCGACTATATCCAACACTTCTATTTCTCAATCAACTAGTATAAGGGCGAAAATCCTTCCAATAACACTCCAACATTTTTCAACGCAATTTTAATTTTTTTCTCTTTCTCTTCAAATTATCAATTTGCATGTATTATTCACTGAGAATGGAAATTTTTTTTGCATATTTTTTTGGTTTTTGAATTTGCTGTTAAAGTCTTATTTTTTTTTCTCTCTGTGTTTTCTTTCATCAACTCAACATGAAATCGCATATTTTCAGCAAACACATATTTTTTCAGTCACTCAAAGGTTGGGAAAGAGTTGGAAGGGAAGATTAAGGGTTCCGAGGCATTTTAAATGAAGAAAAGGGTCTGGGAGAGGTTGAGAGGGGTGAAATGGGGATCAAAAGAGGATGGCATACAATGGGGCTGGGAGGATAGCGAAAGGCATGGGGAGGGAAGACAAGCATGTGTTGATAGAATTGAAAGGGATGGAGATTGGTGCAAACAGAGTGTGAAAATAGGAGGATGAACTCTGTTCTTCGGGCGAAGAACAGAGTTCACTTCCATAAAATATTAGCTGAAACATAGTTTTCAATTCTGTAAAAACAGTTGTAAGTAATAGAAAAAGTCACTGATTTTTTTTCTATGTAATCCTTGCTTTACGAGGAGACTTTTGTGACGAAGCAGATTTTTGAGTTACCTTTTGAGATTTGGAATGTCTGGGAGGCATTATGAAACTGGCACATAACAAGAAAAAAGATTAAAAAGTAGAAGAAATAAGTAAAAAAGAATGTAAACATGCCTGGTCAAAATATTGAAAATGTTGGAGATTGGTGCAAACAGAATGTGAAAATAGGAGGATGAACTCTGTTCTTCGGGCGAAGAACAGAGTTCACTTCCATAAAATATTAGCTGAAACATAGTTTTCAATTCTGTAAAAACAGTTGTAAGTAATAGAAAAAGTCACTGATTTTTTTTCTATGTAATCCTTGCTTTACGAGGAGACTTTTGTGACGAAGCAGATTTTTGAGTTACCTTTTGAGATTTGGAATGTCTGGGAGGCATTATGAAACTGGCACATAACAAGAAAAAAGATTAAAAAGTAGAAGAAATAAGTAAAAAAGAATGTAAACATGCCTGGTCAAAATATTGAAAATGTCAGGAAGGGGTGTGTGCCGAGGATTGATGGGTAGGTAGCGAGGAAGGTCAGTGTGTCACATGTGACAGGGATGGGGTAAGAAAGGAAGGGATGTTTTGTGGCCAAAATGTGGTTGTGAAAAAAAACAGGAAAAAAGTGCTGATTTGAGGTCATAACTGACACCCTTTTTTGAAATAAGTGACTTTTTTGCAAAATTTAAGTGCTGATTTGTAAGTGCTGATTTTGTTTGAAATCCGCACTTAATTTAAGTGCGGATTTGCCAGAACTGACACCCCCTATTATTGCTTCCTTCCTTTTCTTAATAATCAATTTTAGAATCAATCCTAAATCCATAAATCATTTCACTTGATTATTAAGTTTCCAACCCTTTTTCAGATTCCTTAGAATATTAGTATTACCTTTAAATCTATATCAATATTCCCCTCAAATATATCTTGAAGCAAGATAAGCTCCTTTGACATATCTTTGAGCCACTTCTTCAAGGTATTCCTCTGTGCCTTGAAGCAGTTTCAACTGTCCTTCCCAATCTCACTTACTCAGGAACACCCTTGACCTTGTGCCTAGGCTGTCTGGTGACACTTTGCTAGTATCACCAAACACAGTTTTGATGCTGTGTTGTGGCACACATCTCACAAGAATGCAGAAAAAGTCTCAGGAGCGCAGCAGATGACTCAGTTCTCAGGAAGTGCAACAATGGGGTTGCTAAGAAGGATGGTTATGGAAGCACAACTAAGGGGTCTTCAAAAGCACAGGAAAGGTAGACTCTCCATGCACACTTTTTTAGGGGCAGTATGGATATACAAGCTTCAGCAAACAGAGATAAAGGGAAGTGCATAGCAAACTATAAGGCAAGAGTATGATATGTACTTGAGGAAGCCACAACCAGCACTAGAGGCATAGTATGGATTAAGGGGCAGCATCAAGCAAGGGTAGAGGTTTCACACTTAGATAGGAAAAAGCAGTGCTAGAAGAACAAGTGATTATCAAGCAGCATGGAGGTTTTCATGATTAATGGATACTCACACTGCAAGCAGAGGTTGTTATAATAGGTATGGGATGTGGTGCAGTACTTATTATGTTAGTTAGTATTCTCAAGAAGTATAGGGTTTGTACAGAAAGGTGAAGCATCAGGCACTAATAGTAGTCTTACAGTATTGTTTCAAGTGCTATTCGAACCAGGGTTTATGCTAACAAATGTATTTAGATTATTGAGATACTTAGTGAACTTTTGATATTCTTGTAGTAGCACTGAACTTGTGTAGGAGAACAAGTAGGTGAAGGAAGCATAGGAGAAGAGCACTAGACATACTACAGGGCATATAAAAGAGAGCTCGCTTTTAAAAACAATATATGTACAATTGTATTTATAATAATAGGTACAATAATATATAGATCAGTACAGTAGTAAAAATTGTTAGAAAGAGATAAAGATACATAGAAAGTATTTTCTTATGCATAAGCAGGTTTACATACCAGAAGTAGCACTGTAGAGTTATTTTATTGCTACAGTAAGAATAGTATTAGATAGTGTCAGCCTAGGTATCCCCAGGAATGAGTATTTATTATGCTTAAAATAAGACAACCTTAATTAAATTAAGCTCATAAGTAAAAATTATGGTTATAATAATTATATATATGGTTATTATGCTTATATATATATTTATTACACTATTAAATGACTTATATAAGTTTAAATAGCTTATCCATAGCCCTATAATGCTTATTAAGGTGCTAATGGAATCATAATATACTTATCTTAAGTGATATTAAGTAATTATAGACATACATAAGCTTATATGTATACATAAACCTCATATTCAGTGAAACATGTAGTTATATTATGTATATATAGCTCTATAAGTGGATTTTAACCTCTAAATAGCCTATAAGCCTTTTTTTTCTGCTTATTTTAGGTCATATGGATGTATTAAATGGACTCACAACACCTTCACAAGCATATACACCTTTTTCAGGTGCATATATCCAGTTTTGACAACTTAATCTGCTTCCATTGATGGATTTTCACAGTTTTATGGGTTGGGATATTATTACTGGGTTAATATGGATTCTTGGGGATGTTATTGGGGGCTTGGACAGTTGATTTGGTTCCTTTATATGCTTTGGTTCTCATTCTATACTCTTAGTATGAGTTATTTTACCTGTTTCTTTATGGTATCTGCTTTTATCTGCTTTCTCTATTTATGGTATGGGTTTATAATATCATTAATTGTGATGGAGGGTCCTTACTGGAGGTCTATATGTTGAAACTTCTTGAAGTGGAAGCCATGAGGAGGTGATGGGCCCTCACAGTGCTGTAATTTTTGGGGAGAGCAGTGATATCATCTGGATTGAAGGTCTGTGCACTCCAGTGGATTTTGGTATAAGTAAGGGAGGATTTGATGGGTTATTTGACATCACTTACTTAATACAATTCAAGTAAATATTATAAAACAATTATTATCATATAGAAATATATTTTAAAGCATTCATAAATTTATATTATCTTTATATTAGCTATAACTATATTTTATTAACCTATTTTCCACCCCTAGCATGCACCAATCCAAATATTGTAAGTTAATATTCTGCATAACTATTTTACTAGTCTTCCCCTGAGGTCTAATAACTAAATAATTTATGAATAAGTAGTAGGAACATTAATATTTACTATTAAATCAAACTTAGATGCTAGCATACACTGACAGATAGAGTGCTTCAGAGAGGGAGTGGCTGAGAATAGATCTAGCCAACAGATAGATTACTTATTTATAAATATATTTACCTCTTTCTTCAAAAAAGATCTCTAAATAATTTTACTCTTTTCTCCTCTATATATTTACATATAACCACACTTACAATATGTGATTTCACTGTCTTTTTTTAGAGTGGCAGGTGCTTCTTTTTTTAAATAAGATTTAGAAAGTAGAACCAACCCATCTTGGATTGTGTCTATAGCTTATTATTATAGGACTTTCTTTCTACAGTGCAAGACTTTTATGCAGAGTGTAAATGATAAAATACATTATAAAATGATTGGTAAACAACAAATTTACATAAACTTGTTATTTTCATCAATTTAATTTGTTTCACTATGTGCCAAGTAAGATATCCCTGATGGGGATATCCAGTGCAAGTTAAGGATATTGTAGAGAGGAACACACTATGCACCAAGTAAGATATCCCTGATGGGAATATCCAGAATAATTTGAGGATATTTTAAGGAGGGAAATAAGGTCAGAAAAATAAACGTAAGAAAAGATATGCCTGAGAAAAATATGCTTAAGGAAAATATGTGCAAAAAAAGTAAGAAAAATATCTTGCAACCATGGGGAACTTTGCTTTTTTTTTCTAAAAAAATATATTTTAATATATATATATATATATATATATACTCATAATTTTTAAAAATTTATTTTTGAAAATAAAATTCTCATGGTTGAAAATGATTTTTCTCACACTTAATTTTCTTACATTTATTTTTCTTACCTTATGTCCCTCCCTAAAATATCCCCAACTTACAGATGGATATCCTCATTAGAGATATCTTAATTGCTGTGTAGTGACATAAGGATAGAAAAATATGTGTAAGGAAAATATGTGCAAATAAAAAATGTGAGAAAAATAAGTGTAAGAAAAATATCTTTCAACCATGGGAATTTTTTTGAAATTTTTTTTCTCGAAGAATTGATTTTTTATTTCATTTTTTACTTTTCTATTTTTTTACAAATTTTTTGATAAAAAAACTCTCATGGTTAAAAATTATTTTTCTTACTCTTACTTTTCTTGCACATACTTTTCTTACACTTATTTTTCTGACCTTCTGTCCCTCCACAAAATATTAACAACCCACACTGTATATCCCCATCAGGGATATCTAACTTGGTACATGGTGTTTGTTCCCTATTTCTTTTTGTGGCTCTTCAGTCACTCATACATCCAGCTTGGGTCACACATAACTTGCAAAAAAAATTAATGACATGGCTGAAAGGGCCCTTCTCTGCTAGACTTTTATCACTATGCACCAAGTAAGTATCCCTGATGGGGATAATCAGCGCAAGTTGGAGATATTTAAGGGAGGGACATAAGATCAGAAAATAAATTTAAGCAAAGTAAGTTCAAGAAAATTAATTTTGAGAAAAGTAAGTGTAAGAAAAATTATTTGCAACCATGAGATTTTTTTTTTTCAAAAAAAAGTTTGTAAAAAAACAGAAAAAAAAATGAAATAAAAAATCATTTTTTTGAGAATAAAAA
Source organism: Hemileia vastatrix (assembly GCA_030280995.1). Taxonomy (NCBI): domain Eukaryota; kingdom Fungi; phylum Basidiomycota; class Pucciniomycetes; order Pucciniales; family Zaghouaniaceae; genus Hemileia; species Hemileia vastatrix. The sequence goes on from JASXTE010000015.1 coordinate 9,213,492, forward strand.
AATATAAAAAAAGAAAATTCTCATGTTTGAAAAATATTTTTCTTAAACTTGTTTTTCTCACATATTTTTGTTACATATATTTTTCTATTCTTATGTCCCTCCCTAAAATATCCCCAACTTGCTCTGGATGTCCACATCAGGAACATCTTACTTGGTGCTTAGTGTATAAATTTGATGAAATTTGTGCCACAGATGGCAAATGAAAAGTGTCAGTCTGAGTTCAAGTACAAAGACATGAATAGCTTGATTAGTCAGTTTTCTAGAAGATTTTAATGTTCCTATATGAATAGAGTAGTACAAATCCAATATATATTAAAATATAACTCAATATAAGGGTCTCAGTAATATTTATCTCACTAATGATATATGGGTTACAATCTTATAGTTGGTAGAAAAATAGAGAATAAAATTCACACAATATTCAAAGAATTTAAAACTACTAATTAAATGTATTATAATTGTAAGAGTGATATGTTTTAATTGTAATGATAAAGAATGTAGAAAATAAGATAGAAAACCCCCTCCTTTTATACCTGATAATTCTCCAATGTACCCCTTTTATTTATAATTCCAATCCACAGCCAATGAAGCCTCATTCTAAATAATACAACTTTCCATAAACATAAGAAATATCCAAGAACACATTTAGACTGATATCACCTGCCAAAATCCTGAAATAATAGAAATAATCTATGAAAAAAAAGAATAAGCAAAAAAAAGAGTATATGCGTGTAATACCTTAAATTAAAAGACTAAAAATAAAAAATAAAACTAAATATTACACAATATTAAGGGGAATAAACAGTAGAAATGATGGGGCTAATTATTTCAATATACTATGTGAAATCCCCATCCAAAAATAACCAATATTGGCTGAGAAACCACTGAGAATCCCAAAAAAGGACATGAGATATGGGGTAACTACAAGTGGAGGAATTGTTTACCTTTGGTGTTGTTTGCTGATAAGGTCACTGTGAAAAGTACAACTGGCTATTCTCCTTATGATTTAGTATTTGGGCAGAAGGAAGTTTTATCAGTGGACTTAGGAGCTTTTTCTTATCTTGGAATTGATTGGGATGAGGTGTATTCAACAGAAGATTTTCTCTGTTCTAGGATTCAAAAGTTGGTATGTAAAGAGGAATTTCATAAGAAGCCATGATCTAGAATGATGAAGATTAGGAATAAATCAGTCAGATATTGGGACAAGAAGTTGGCTCATAGACTCAGGAATCCCTTAAAGCCTGGTTGTTTGGTGTTGGTTTGTAATAGAAGTTTGGAGAATCAGTGGGGAAAAATGTTTGCTGACAGATGGAATGGACTTACAGAAGTAGATCTCAGGTATCTGGAGGTTCTTATGTTTTCGAAGAGCTGGATGGTGCAGTCTTAAAGAAAAGAGTGGCTGCAGATCAAGTGAAGAGGTTTTATACTGGAGGCACAAGATGTGAAGAAGACTGACTCCACAATGATTATAAAATATGGATCATTTTTTTATTTTTATTTTTGGTTGCTTCAGAGCAGCTTTTGTGTTGGAAAATTTTTTTTGTTAGAGGTACCCATGGGTGGGGCTCTAGATTTGATTTTGTTAAGTTTGGGGGTAACTGATGGGCTAAATGCTCTATCAAAAGTTACCCCAGATTGTTTGTTTCAAACCCCTTCTCTTAATTTGGTTGAACCCTAGTATTGGTTTTTTTCACAGGTATTTTAGTCCTCTATGACTAAAAACTTGCTTATCTTTGGTCTTCAAGTGGTGGATTGCTCATCATTAATGGTTTTGGGTTTTTGGTTTATTGTGTTGGATTTTTTTTTTGTTAGAAGGTACCCAGGGGGGCTTCTAGATTTTATTTTGGCAAGTGTGGGGGTAACTGATGAGATGGCTGCTCTGTAGAACAGCTACCCCAGAATGTCTTTTTAAAGTATTTTATTTGTACTATTTGAATTCTAGTTCTGTTTTTGTCACACAGGTTTTAATCCTCTATGACTTTAAACTGGTACGGACTGGTTCCTTAATCTTTGGTTTCTTTGGAATGGTGGTGGATCACTGGTGATCTCCCATCATTTTTACTTATTGGGGGGAGCCCACCCAGTGCTCTTTTCTTTGGATGGGACTTGACCTTGGATATCTCTTATTTATTTCATTTTATGTTATGTGTTTATAGATATTGTTTTAAATTCTTTTCTTTTTTTCTTTTTTTCTTTTTAATTTTTTATGTGAGTTTATAGATAAAAGGTAGAAAATTAAAAAAATTAAAATTATATGGTGTCACCACATCAGGTTCACCTGGATGTGGGCAAGCATCGGTGGGGAACAACTCATCAATTGGCCAGGAAATGCAATTTTTTTCATTATTATTATTTTATTATTGTTATTATTATTAATTATCAGTTTCTTTTATCTAATTATTATTTTTCATTCTCAGTATTATTTATATTTTATTTCAGTCAAAATTATACAAAAAATTATTCAAAGGTGTATCCACATCAAGGTGCACTTGGATATGGGTAAGGTATCAGGGGATCTTCTCATAAATTTTCTGGGGGAAACCATTTGTATTTATTATTTATTTTATTTTATTATTCTTCATTTATTTTCTCAGCTCTCATATAAATTTTTGGGGCATTATGGTTTTAATTCTTTTCAATTTTTTTTGTATATTAGTAGTTATAGGTAGTAATCAGTACCATTAAAATAAAAATAAAAATAAAAATAAAAATAAAAATAAAAATAAAAATAAAAATAAAAATAAAAATAAAAATAAAAATAAAAATAAAAATAAAAATAAAAATAAAAATAAAAATAAAAATAAAAATAAAAATAAAAATAAAAATAAAAATAAAAATAAAAATAAAAATAAAAATAAAAATAAAAATAAAAATAAAAATAAAAATAAAAATAAAAATAAAAATAAAAATAAAAATAAAAATAAAAATAAAAATAAAAATAAAAATAAAAATAAAAATAAAAATAAAAATAAAAATAAAAATAAAAATAAAAATAAAAATAAAAATAAAAATAAAAATAAAAATAAAAATAAAAATAAAAATAAAAATAAAAATAAAAATAAAAATAAAAATAAAAATAAAAATAAAAATAAAAATAAAAATAAAAATAAAAATAAAAATAAAAATAAAAATAAAAATAAAAATAAAAATAAAAATAAAAATAAAAATAAAAATAAAAATAAAAATAAAAATAAAAATAAAAATAAAAATAAAAATAAAAATAAAAATAAAAATAAAAATAAAAATAAAAATAAAAATAAAAATAAAAATAAAAATAAAAATAAAAATAAAAATAAAAATAAAAATAAAAATAAAAATAAAAATAAAAATAAAAATAAAAATAAAAATAAAAATAAAAATATTTTTTTTTGAATTGCCAATTTTTAATTTTTTTTAATTTTCTCTTTTTGATAATTTAATGTCCAGAAGAAGAAGCTTCTGGAGGTTGATTAGGATTGTGTTGGTGTTTTTGTTTTTGTTTAGGGTTGGAGGATGACTGAGTTATTTAAAGTGCATTCTGCTGGAAAGATGGTATGGGTTGTAATGGTCTAGAACCATTTTGGAAGGTAGTTTGTGGGAGGTAGCAGAAGAGGCTGGAATAGAATGTTGGAAGGTGTAATTGATGATTCTTGACATCTCCCAGTGGTTGTCCATAAGTTTCTTTCTCAGGGTCTTTTCAATCTCATTCAATTGTCCATGAAGAGCAAAAGCCTTTAGCATGTTTTAGCACATGATTCTTAGGTTTTTCTTCATATCCTCATAATCCAGGGTTAAAGAAGTTTCAAGAAGTTTTTAAACTCCAATAGTAGTTTCAGGAGGAGGGGTGCCATCTAAACATGAAGAATTTATCTCAGAAGTTGTTTTTTGTTGATGAAAATATTACGGTACTTACAGATGGGAAGTTTGTCAAAATTGTGAGCCATAGGGATTTGGACTTCTGAAGGAATGGTAAGGTGTGTGGTTGGAGGATCAGCCAGAGATTAATATGGCTTGTCTTGATCTTCTTCCATTGGGTTCTGAGAAGTTTAACTAGGATGGATATTTTTCCTGGGGCCTAATTGTAGAAGTAGATTTGTTGTTGGTGTTGTTGTTTTTATTCATATCCTGCTCAGTTAGATTGGTTTCTGGTGCTGGAGAACAAAATTTGTTGTAGGATGGGGAAGGTGAAGCTGATCTAGGGGCTGATTTTTGTCTTGATGAAATTTTTGAAGAAATTGAACTTTAAGAAAAATAGCTGGCAGGCAGAGGAGAGATTTAGTTTATTCTTCTGGATGGAGAAGGTAATTTTGGGTTTGGAGTGGTTTTGGGAGTTTTGATTTTTCTTGTGGAGCTCTGGAATGTATTCTAGAAGTTTGGGAAGTTTTGGCATTATTGGATGTTGAAATTCTTGTTTTCATTGCTCTGGGAGCACTAGGAGGTTTTTGCATAGAAGTGTTGTTGTTTGTTGGAGGAATTTGGCTGTTTTCTGGTTGAATTTGGAAGTTTTGATCCTGATTTTCACTTCCTAGTGAGGCAGGCGGCCGCCTGGAAGCAGTTTAGAAGCCTAGGAGCTGGATTTACAGATGTAAAAGCAGATTTTTGGGAAGGTAAAAGCTGTCCTTTTAGAGAGTGTTCTGGGGATTGATTTCCTGGAGTTTCTAGAAGTAACAGAAGATAAAGAAGAAGAAGCTGGACCTAGTTATGGGGATATAGTAGGGTCTCTGGAAATATATTTGTGTGAAGGTGAAGGTGGAGGTAGAGGGTAGTTGGAATCTATATAACATCTTTTCTTTTTGGAGTTACAAGAGTCACAAGCCCTGTTGTATAGTTTGGCTTCTGTAGTTGGTAGAGTGAATGTTCAGGGTCTGCACATGTGGATACACTGTTTACAAGAATAGTCCTTGGGAGCAGTGAAGAAAGGAAGAGTTTATGGGTCAAAATCAGGGGATCTAAGAGTTACCATGATCTGTGGCGGAACAAGAACAAAAAGAAAAAGATAAGAAGAAATTTTTTATCAGTGATGGGTAGAAGATGAAGTTGATGTTAAAGTTCAGCAAGCTGGATTTGGGTGTGTATGCATGAGAACAGATGTAAATTCTTATGCAAAAATTCTTATAGTCCCCCAAGACTATAAACTGAGGAATTTATAACCCTCCAAGACAATAAACTGAGGAATTTTTATTCCCCCAAGACTAAACTGAGGAATTTTTAGTCCCCCAAGACTATAAACTGAGTATTGGTGATGGGTGAGTCCTTCAGGACCATAAACTGACAGTTTGGTATGATAATTGGACAGAGGGCATCCAAGGGGGAGTCTCTGGATTTAGTTAAGGCAAGTGTGGGGGTAACTGATGAGTTGGATGCTCTTTAGAACAGTTACCCCAGAATTTTAGTTTGTTTCTTTGAGTCTTTAATGGTTTGATCTCTGCTTCTGTCTTTTGATTTAGGTTTTGAGTCCCCCAAGACTACAAAATGAGGGCTGTTAGTCCCTTAAGACTTTAAACTGAGGATGAGTCACCAAAGAATTTAAACTGAGGGATTTTTTTATGCTGTCTACATTCAGGAAGTCTGGAAAGTGGTCAAATTTTTTTTTCTAGGTCAAGAATTTCAATCAAGAATCAAATTACAAAAGAGAATCAAGAGATGAAACAAAGTGTTCAGAATTAGCTTTGAACTGGTGTATGAGGTGTCTTCTTTTCTCAATTTCCTGTGGATCTTTAGCAGGAATGGGTTGGAAGTAGTTTAGTATGAGAAGGGTGTTGTTGAAATTTGGACTTAATGGTGGGAAAATGATTGGGTGTTGGTTTTTCAATGGTTCCCACATTGTCATCATCACTGTCTGGATGGTGATAAACTGGAAAGTCATTAGTTTTAAATTCAGTATGGAGAAAAATTGGGTTTACCATTGGAAGGACAAGGTATGGTTGAGCTAGTGTTTTTAATGGTGTTGGCACTCTTTTTGGAAGGGTGTATTTTGTTGATTAATCTGGGTATCAGGATGAAAGGCCTAGATCTTTAGGTTCTGTTGGAAGATGAACCAGGTTGAGGTGTAGATGAAGTTGATGAAGAGGATAAGGGACCAGGTCTGTAGCAAGATTTCTTTCTGGAATAGCAGGCATCACAAGCAGTTCTGTATGGATGAGCTGGTGGTGCTATGGTACAGATAAGGTTATGGTCAATGCAGTATTGAAAGGGACCTATCTGAGGGGTTGATTTTGAAAAGTGTTTGAACATGTTGGTTGTTGAAGAAGGAATAATGTGGACATTCTTAATTAGAGGGAGGGTGTGGTCATCTAACATTGGCTGAGGCCTTTTTTGTGTAGTTTGGTACAGTTTGGTGATGTCTTAAATGGCATTGATTTCTGTTTATGGTGTATTTATGGATTCACAGGCTGAATATTGGATCCACAGGGACAAATCTATTATCATTGGATAGCCCTGTTTTTTCTCTATATTTTATGTTTGATGATATTTTTATATTCTAAGTTTTAAGGGCTCTTTTGGTCACTTTTCATCTTTTACTATAACTGTTTAATTTTGTTTTTCATGTATTCCATGCTAAAATTAAGTCTCAGATTTAAGTGTTAAGTACCTTTAGTTAGCCCTGATGTTTCTCTACATTTTAGGTCTTGATGATTTCTATTATATTTTAAGGTTTAAGGTTCTTTCTGGTTTTTCTGGTTTTTTAGTATTTTTTAGTGGTTTTATGGCTTCAGGAGGTCTGGCCACCTTCAGGTGGGCCTCCCAAAGTTGGGAATCTTGCCTGCCTCTACTGTAGCATGCTGGGGAGTGCTTCAAGAGGTTTTTTATGCAATTTGGCTGGCAGAAACACCAAATTAGTTGCTGTAGCATAGATTTTTAGATGAGGGTCTGTGTGTACATACTGAATAAGACAGTTTGGGGAATTCTATTTATCATACAACCATCTTGTATTTAGCTTAATTTTTCTTACTCTGTTTTCACTGTTTTTTGCCACAATTGGCTGTGTTTTTTGCAAGGTGAGTTCTTCATTTAACTCTAATTTGGCAACTGGTTTCTCTGGTGTAGCTTTGCAACTTGCATCAAGTATTATTGCTGTTTTCTGTGCAACAAGTGCACAGTTTTTTGGTTTTCTGGTGTGGATTTCTCTGCATTTCAGTTTTTTTTTGTTCTGTTGTCTATTTAGGGTACTATCTTGACTTGTTAAGCAGTCAAGAAGTGTGTTGGAAGGGGTATTTTGACAGTCTCCAATTTGCTGTAGCAAATTAATCTCACCTGGTATTTCTCAAAGGGACAGGGGATTTTCTCTCTGGTTTTTTTCCAACTCCCTTGTTCAAGGCTTATAGCTAGTACTATAGGATTGTCTACAACATTCTTTTACTTCTGTAAATGTATTTTAATCCAACTATCTATTACTAGAGAAAGTATTATTCAAATAATTCTATGTCAAATCAAATATTATGTATACTGGTTAACAAGACACTTTTCTTACCCTTTGAATATTAGCTGTGGTAATTCATAAATAAATTGAATGATGATATGAATTTTTCTTTGCTTGTGTTTCACATGCAGCATAAATACAATTGTAATGGGTTTCAATTTAAAATAAGTAGGGGTTTTGAAATTAAAAAATCAAGAGTATTAATTTGTATTTTGCACCTATATGTATGCTAATGTATGTACTTATTAATCATTCCATATTTTTCTTGTAAAATACTAAATAAATAACTTATATGAAGAAATTTGGCACATTATTTTTCTAAAAGTTCTTAGCCTTTCCTAAATCATATTCATATTAATGGTCTAAGGAAAGAAAATTCAGATATCATAGTTTTCACATATGTATAGGATAGTATTGTTCTTTTCAAAGCTATTTTAATGAACTTGTCCTTAATATTTTATTATGAATGATTGAAATATACTTGAATCTCATGTGCCAAATGCATTGATCAGAATGCTATACTTTTTTATCATAATAATTAAAGGCTATTTGAGTGTTCATTATATTCATAATTTTTAAAAAAAAAATATTCTTGCATTTGATATATTCCTGTGACCTAATGATATATTTTGAATATTTATTTTGTGTTGGAATATGATTTCCATTATATTATTAATTTTTGAGCTAGCTATATTTAATTTTCAAAAAGAATCAGGTAGATTGTTTTACCTTTAATAATAATAATTTACTTAAATGTATCTTTCAAAAACAGGATTAATATTTTAAGTCATGTAAAAAGGAACTGTGGTATCTGTTTAGACATGGTGAAAAATGTCTTTCTGAGCATTGACATACTCTGAGGTAGACAGTCTTACAAGGTATATAAGTGAGGGTAGATTCTGTAAAAAATAGGTAGTTAAATTCATAAAAATTTCCTTCTCAGAGATGGACCATTTCTCATATGGACACTCTAGATACTGTTTAAGAAGATGGCATAAGCTTTTCTCATGGTCAAAGTATTTTCTTTTTGCTTAAACATAATATTGAAGGTGTCACAGACTTGTTCAAAGGTTTACTCATGAATGGTCTGATGTTGAGAAGGGTATTTTTATAATGCATTAAAGATAGACTGGTATATGTATGATAACTAAATGATATGCATTATAGAAATTTCCTTCTCAATGTCCGACCATCCTTCAAGTGGAAATTTTTGACAAAGTCTGAGACACCATTGATTTTATGGTAAGCCAATTTCTATTAACCAAGGCTATTATAATTGCTCATTTTATACCTAGTACCTAAAGTTTCTACCTGAAGGACTTTTCATAATTGTGAAGGACACTTTTAATTTTTTTTAGAAATACACTGATTACACATAATACCTAGATGATGTGCATTATAAAGTTGTCTTTCTAAATGACGGACTGTCCTTCATGCGGACCATCTTGACCAAGTCTGGTGCACTTATATTTTATTTTTAAACAAAAAAAATAGTGTGTCCATTAGAGTAGTTCATTCAATATGGCTACACATTACCCAAATTGTCCATCTGAGAAATGGTCCATTGCTGAGAGGGAAACTTTAATAATGAATATTATCTAGTTATCATATGTATATCTGTGTATCTGTCAGTGTATCTAGTATATAAGTATGATTTAATAGTATTTATTAATGGTACTACTACTTATTGATAAATGATTTATTGATTAAACCTCAGGGGAAGACTAATAAAATAGTTATACTCAAATAAAACTCACAATACTTGGATTTAAATGCATGCTAGTGGTGGAAAATAGATGAATAAAATATAGTTATAGCTTATATAAAGATAATATCAATTTATAATGGCTTTATAATATATTTCTGAATGCTAATAATTTTATAGTAGTGTTTGTTTGAATTGTAGTAATTGAATGATGATCAATAACCATCAAAATCCCTTCTTACTTATACCCAAATCCACTGGAGTGCACAGACCTTCAATCCAGATGATGTCACTGCTATCCCTGGCAATTACAGCACTGTGAGGGCCCATCACCTCCCCATGGAGTCCACTTCAAGAAGATTCAACACCCAGACCTCCAGTAAGGACCCTCCATCACTATTAATGATACCACAGATCTATACCACAAATAGAAAATCCAGATAAAAGCGGATACCATAAAGAAACAGGTAAAATAAACAATCAGAAAGAGATTTAATGAAACCAAAAGCATATAAAGGAAACAAATAAAATTTCCAAGCCCCCAATAACATCCTCAAGCATCCATATTAACCCAGAAATGTCCTTCAAACCCATAAATCCGTGAATAACCATCCAAGGAAGTAAATTAAGTTGTCCAAACTGTGTGTATGTGCCTGATATAGGTGTCTATGCTTCTGTAGGCGTTGTTAGTCCACTGATTTCGTCCATATGACCTAAAATAAGCAGAAAAACAAAGGTTATAGGCTTTTAAGGGGCTAAAACCCACTTATATACCTAAATATACATAATATACTGCATATTTCACTGAATATGAGATTTATGTATACATATAAGCTTATGTATGTCAATAATTACTTCATATCACTTAAGATAAGTATATTATGACTCCTTTAACACCTTAATAAATATTTTTAGGCTATGGATAAGCTATTTAAACTACTATAAGTTATATAATGGAATAATATTTATATATATATATATTAAAATAATATATATTATTATTTTAACCTTATTTTTAAGATATAAGCTTAATTTACTTAAGGTTATCTTATTTTAAGCATAAGAGATACTCAGTCCTAGGGATATCTAGGCTGACAAAAACCCACTTATATACCTAAATATACATAATATACTGCATATTCCACTGAATATGAGATTTATGTATACATATAAGCTTATGTATGTCAATAATTACTTAATATCACTTAAGATAAGTACATTATGACTCCATTAACACCTTAATAAGTATTATTAGGCTATGGATAAGCTATTTAAACAACTATAATTTATATAATAGAGTAATAAATATATATATATGTAATATAATCATATATATTATTGTTTTAACCTTATTTTTAAGATATATGCTTAATGTACTTAATTTTATCTTATTTTAAGTATAAGAGATACTCAGTCCTAGGGATATCTAGGCTGACAGTATCCTTTGTGCATTAAAAAAGTGACATTCTCAGAAAGGTAACATCCTTTAGGTGGAAACTTTAGGTATTGTTTAAGAGAAGCATGAGCTTTTCTAATTTCCATGATATACGGTTCTTGTTTAACCATAAAATTGAAGTAACCCTGGACATTTTCAAAATTGCTAACTTGAATGTCAGTAATATTCTGAGAAGGAAACTTTTATAAGGTATTTCATCTAGATATTAAATGTAACCTATGTATATTTTATTAATTTTAATTTTTTTCTCAATGCTTGACCATCTTTCATGTGGACACTTTTGGCACTGTATATGAAATGAGCCATTTTACTAGCTTTGGTATATGATAATTGACTAACCATAAAAGTGAAGTTTTTCAGACTTTTTCAAATTTTTCCATTTGAAGTAATTTCTGTTACTGAGAAGGACACTTTTATGATGTATATCATATACATATTACAAGTGCAACATTTTATCTCTTTAGAATTTTAAAGTTTTTGCTCTCAGCAACAGACTTTCCCTCAAGTGAACACTTTTGACCATGTCTGTGACACCTTCACTTTTATGGTAGCCAATATTCAAGTACCCATGCTATATGATGAGCTCATGTCACACAAGGTGCATACCTTTACACCTGGATAATGCTATACTACTGAGAAAGAATCTTTTTATAATTGATTCAATATGTGTTACACCAATGTATAGCTGGAATGGTCTTCATTTTAAAACTATTCCCCTTTCCGATTAGAATTTATCTTCTGAAAAATTAGTGCCATTACTGGATACACCACATGAGCTCTTGATACGTAAATTCTTACTAAAATCAAGCTAACCTTATGTTGAGAGCACTTTTAAGTGACTTGAGGTGTTAATCTTTTAAGTGGCTTTTATTAAGGAAGTAACTTTTATAATAAATACCATCCATGATTATAATAGATATGTACCTTAGAGTCTTAAATAATATGGTACGTTGAATTCATTTCTTAATCTTTGCTCAAACTGGATCAAAATGATTCTCAAAGCAATCTTGATACCCTTATCAAACTGAATATAAGTCATGGTAAATTTGTGTTGAATATATAACCAATTTTTTTTCAATCTTTTTTGTCTAATTCTTCAAAAGTCTCCTAACATAGACATGAAAATTTCCCAGCCATTCCAAAGGGGGGGGGGGAATGCTAGAAGTTCACCCCTCTATTTCCTGTGGTGAAATTTATGGGCCAACAATTTTGTGTTTTATAACAGGTAACAACAACAAAATTAATTTTTTTATGGGGTTCCTCTAACTTATACCTGTGGGAAGTTGCAAACTTAGTTTCTAGAACTGATCTGCATTTTGACTTGAGGAATCATCATTACTTTAAAACCAGTAAACTTGACAGATCCTATTTATTTATGAAACTATCTTAAATTTTGGTGACTTTCACCCCTTACTTCAATAAAATGCAGGGGAGGGTATTTCCAAATTTTTAAATCTGACATGCAAAATAAAAAATTGATGACTTGGGACATTTTGGTGATACCCACCCTTTAACTCAATAAAATGCAGGTGAGGGTATTACCAAAAATTTTAAAACAGATATAGATTTTTGTTGACTTAGCTTTATTTAGAAATGAAAACCATACAAGTGTCAGTATTATTTCACCATCTGAAATTCCAAAAGTGTGATATTTTAGAGTCCAGTAAGCACAAATGGTGTTAACAGAATCTGATGATATACCTATTTTTGATAAGAACAAAAGTAACTACTAATTTCATGCCCCAACCATTACCCAAAAAAAAAAAAAATCAATTAAAAAGGCAAAATAATATTTTAATGTCCTCATAAGATTGGCCATTTTTTATACATTCCATAAAGAACTTATTTATCTTTTAATTTTCTAGATTTTTCCAATTCACAACTTGCTGTTTCTCTTTGAAATTCACAGTCTTTTGTTTTCTCTGAGATAAGATAAACTCTTCCCATCTTCTCTGCATTGAATCTGGCCTTTTCAAAGTTTGATTGAAGGGGAAAAAAATTCCTCCAAATCTAAGGCCCATTGATCATTCATTAGCATATGAACATACTTCATCTTCAAAAATTTGAGTGCATTTTTTTCAACAGAGGATTTTTCTGGGAAAATTTAATAGAAAAAATAAATAAATATATTATTGACTAAGATATATAGTCAAAAATTCTTACTTATATCTTTTTTCTTAAAATAATTATCAAGGGAGCTCAAGGAGTTGGTTGAAGTATTACCATATTTTAAAAGATGGTTCAAGTTCATTGAAGTTGAGGCTCAATACTTTAGTTTAGAATTTGAGTTAGAGGGTTCAGGCAGTTCATCTTAAGCATCTTCCAAAGCAGGATTGACATTTCCAGAATTGTTATTGATTTTTTGAGATTTGAGCTTGAGTAGGAGACTAGAAAAGAAAAAAAAATGAGAAATTTAGCAAAGAATTTATGAAAAAAGAAAAAGTAAACATGCCTCAAAGAATTGGTGCTCTGAGGACTCAGATCTGCTCCAAAATAACTGTTCTGCTTGATAGTTGGGATCATTTTCAGCTGAACTATGGTTAGAGGCTGGAGGGGATTGATGTTGTTGAAGACCAGGTGTGTTGGGAGGATTGTTAGATGGTTGAGAACCAGAGGGTATATTCTTAGTAGTACACATGTATATACCAAGGGTTGACATCAACTTGGGAACCAAAAAAATTATCCATTTTGTCATAGAAATGACACATGACATTGAACTCTTTGGAAACAGTTGTAATTAGATTCTCCAAATAATAATCATCAATACCAAAGCCAGTGGAAGTGGAAGCAAAATGAGCCCTTTTATATTAGGGGGTGTCAGTTCTGGCAAATCCGCACTTACAAATCCGCACTTAAATTTGACCAAATCCGCACTTAAATAAGTGCGGATTTCCAAAACACACTAGCCCCAATACTGGTGGATTTCAAAATGAAATAAGTCACTTATTTCACTCAAATCCGCACTTTCTCAACCAAAAGTGCTGATTTCACCATCAAGTCCCATTTCACTGATTTGTCAGCATCATCCCATTCATACGCAGCACTCCGCAGAATAACACTTCATAACTCAAAACATCGTACATCACTTACATCTTCATATCATATCATATAAGAGTCATGCCTTCCTCACTTTCAAATCGTGATAAATTACATAAAGCAATGACTTTCATGGCGCTTGAACTGCTCTTGGACTCTGATTCCGATTCTGATCTAGAAGAAGATTTTGTCGTTTTATCAAAAATGGCCAGGAAACGTTACCTTCTTCCCAGAAAGCCTCAAGTACTTCATACCCCCAAGTACACCATCCAAACACTTCTTAACCTATCTACACCCAGTTTTAGACAGCTGTTCAGGACTTCTCAGGAATGTTTCCTTAAATTGCTTGAGCTTATTCAGGATCATCCCATATTTCACAATAATTCTCAAAAAGAACAACGACATCCTTCAATTCAATTGGCCATCACACTATGTCGTTTGGGTTCAAATGGTAATGGAGCCGCTTTGAAATGTTTAGAAAATGTCTTTGATTTAGGGTATGGTTCAGTTAACACTTATACCAAACGATGTATCACTGCCATCAACTCCTTGGAATCTCAACTTCTCACCTGGCCAACAAAAGAAGAGCGACTTGAATCATCTCAGGTTATGCAAGCAGAGGGCTTTCCAGGATGTATTGGTTTTGTTGATGGTACTACTATTCCTTTGAGCCAGAAACCTGGTCAAGGTGGAAACAATTACTTTGACCGTAAAAAGAGGTAGATTATTTTTAACTCCTTTCATCCTCCTTGAAACTAACACAAACAAATATATCTTCTTTATAGATATTCAATTAACGTTCAGCTTATATGTGACGTAAACAAAAAATTTATATCATTCTTCGCTGGCTATCCTGGCTCATGTCATGACTCCTACGTCTTCCAAAGAATGCATATTTCAAATGAACCTGAAAAATTCTTTGATGAAAATCAGTATCTTCTTGCAGATTCCACTTATGTGAATGGAAAGTATGTACTTCCTGCTTTTCGGGGAGCAGCTTCAGAAGACAGTCAAAATGCCAAATTCAACAATCATTTGGCAAAGTCAAGAGTCCGTATTGAACATTCTATTGGAATCTTGAAAGGCCGTTTTTCTAGTTTAAGGGAATTAAGAAGTCCTCTTAGAAATAAATCTGAAATGGAGGCGGTGATCAACTGGATTCTGTGTTGCACTATACTTCATAACCTACTTGCTGACCTCAAAGATCAATGGTTAGAGCTGTATGAAGATGAACAAGTTGATTCACCTCCGACTATATCCAACACTTCTATTTCTCAATCAACTAGTATAAGGGCGAAAATCCTTCCAATAACACTCCAACATTTTTCAACGCAATTTTAATTTTTTTCTCTTTCTCTTCAAATTATCAATTTGCATGTATTATTCACTGAGAATGGAAATTTTTTTTGCATATTTTTTTGGTTTTTGAATTTGCTGTTAAAGTCTTATTTTTTTTTCTCTCTGTGTTTTCTTTCATCAACTCAACATGAAATCGCATATTTTCAGCAAACACATATTTTTTCAGTCACTCAAAGGTTGGGAAAGAGTTGGAAGGGAAGATTAAGGGTTCCGAGGCATTTTAAATGAAGAAAAGGGTCTGGGAGAGGTTGAGAGGGGTGAAATGGGGATCAAAAGAGGATGGCATACAATGGGGCTGGGAGGATAGCGAAAGGCATGGGGAGGGAAGACAAGCATGTGTTGATAGAATTGAAAGGGATGGAGATTGGTGCAAACAGAGTGTGAAAATAGGAGGATGAACTCTGTTCTTCGGGCGAAGAACAGAGTTCACTTCCATAAAATATTAGCTGAAACATAGTTTTCAATTCTGTAAAAACAGTTGTAAGTAATAGAAAAAGTCACTGATTTTTTTTCTATGTAATCCTTGCTTTACGAGGAGACTTTTGTGACGAAGCAGATTTTTGAGTTACCTTTTGAGATTTGGAATGTCTGGGAGGCATTATGAAACTGGCACATAACAAGAAAAAAGATTAAAAAGTAGAAGAAATAAGTAAAAAAGAATGTAAACATGCCTGGTCAAAATATTGAAAATGTCAGGAAGGGGTGTGTGCCGAGGATTGATGGGTAGGTAGCGAGGAAGGTCAGTGTGTCACATGTGACAGGGATGGGGTAAGAAAGGAAGGGATGTTTTGTGGCCAAAATGTGGTTGTGAAAAAAAACGGGAAAAAAGTGCTGATTTGAGGTCATAACTGACACCCTTTTTTGAAATAAGTGACTTTTTTGCAAAATTTAAGTGCTGATTTGTAAGTGCTGATTTTGTTTGAAATCCGCACTTAATTTAAGTGCGGATTTGCCAGAACTGACACCCCCTATTGTGATTGATAACTTTTGAACCTCTCCTTCATTTTCTCAGACTTGATTTTGATTCTCTCTCTTGTTTTCTTCTTTACTTCATTTGCCATCAACAAGAAGCCATTGACCTTTGATGAAGGTGGATGCTTAATATGAGTGGACTTCTCACATCCAAAACATGCATCATAATTTGATTTAATTTTGAGGAAGTTAATGTTGATGAGATAATCTTCTTTTTTTAGCTGTCCAGACTTTGGTTTCTCAGGTGAGGGGCTTGCGTTACAGGAAGACCTTTGTGATGAACTGTTTTTTTGAGTTGCCTTTTGAGTGTTGGAATTTCTGAGAGGCATTATGAAACTGGTATGTCACAAGAAAAGAGATTAAAAGGTTGAAGAAATAAGTAAAAAAGAAAGGAAACATGCCTGGTCAAAATGTTGTAATAAAATGTTGCAAATTCCAGTGAGGGGTGTGTGCCAAGGATTGATGGGTAGGGATGGAGGTCAGTGTGTCACATGTGGTTGTGAAAAAAAAAAAATGGGAAAAAAGTGCTGATTTGAGGTCATAACTGACACCCATTTTTGAAATAAGTGACTTTTTTGCAAAATTTAAGTGCTGATTGGCTCTGAAATCTGCATTTAAGTTAAGTGTGGTTTTGCCAGAACTGACACCCCCTAATCTGTATACATCTAGTTTCCTAATGGCTTCCCATCAGTATCCCAGCATTTTTAAAGTATAAGGGTACTGCTAGTAATACCTCTCCAAATTTCCTGTGGTGTGTCTCTCCCTGGAATATCCCTAACTTGCACATGGATATCCCCAGTGGGAATATCATACTTGATGCATAGTGTTATCTGTTTTTAAGTCAACATGTGAAGTATTTGATTTTTTTAAATTGAGGATTGTTCCGGTTGACCAGATGACATTTGGGGGACTTTGTTGTATTTAGGCTGGTGTTTCATAGATTAGACTTAACTCTCACAAAACATTTATTCTGCTATAAAACTTCACAGGGGGAAAAACATTGCACCAGACATCTCATAATATTTTTGGTTTCATGCAACAATTTTGTGCGTGATTCTGGTAATAACTTCGACAGAGCTTGGAACATCCCTTTGTGAGGCAAGGGGAAGGGAGGGGCGCTCCCAAAGTCACTCCATGGTTCTGACAAGAATCACGGACTGGACTCAAACAGGGACCACACAGACCATTAGACAACTAGTGCTCTGCTTTTTCCTTCTGTGCTTTAATCACCTGTATTCTACAATTTCATACTTTTCTATTAATCCTCCATTTCATTTCATTTTTTGAATTATATCAATTATATATACATATATATAGATTGTCTTACAACCTCACCTGACAAGGGGCTTGAAGGATATGTTTAATATACTGGGAAAAAATAGATTAATAGTATTATGGTATTAATGAGGGATGACGAGGGAAAGGGGATCATTAAATCCACGAATATTCCCCTAGGCAGACAGTATTAGTTCATCTTTCAGGTGGACTAGACATCTTATGATTGCTCTGTAAGGCATCATTCTTTTCAAAGCAAGGGTGATAGACCAGGCCATATTATTCCACACAAGTACCTGACTAGAGAGGATTGAACCTGCACATCCATGTCAGCATCAGTGTGAGTGGCCTGAGGATCCTTGTCCAATTTTAGGCAGGACACATGTTCATCCTGCGCAATTTTGGTGGTGGTAGGGATGTCCTGCAGTGGACACGGATGAGGGGAATCAGTGAGTGCTGCTGCTGTCGATCTCTAGATGGGAGATCTTGTTCTTTCTGCTGCCCTGGTCGGAGTGGATGTTCTTGGATGGCCCATGACGATAAACAACAGCACTCAGAATGTGATGTGAGATAGCTGCTGGCTGGACGACAGACTGCCAATGCCCATCCCAGAAATTGCTGGTTGTCCTTACTGACTTGATCTTCCTCCAAGCCTCCTCGCCCAGTTCATCTTCACTTTCTTATTGCCCACAATGTTCCGACATCTTCCAGTCCTTCGTCGCTCGCTCTCCGTAACCGCCCCGACCCGTGTTGACACCGATCGCGAAACGATCGTTCGTCTTCTCTACTCTATCGCATCCAAGCATGAAGTCGAGCGATATCTCCGTATCTTCTCCACTGCGAACACATTCGCTGTTCTAAAAGTTGGAGGCGCTATTCTTTCTGACGAACTCGAATCTCTTTCCCTTAGTCTCAGCTTCCTCAACCGGGTCGGGCTTTACCCTGTTGTCTGCCATGGAATGGGTCCTCAACTCAACAAGGTCTCATCTCTCATTCTCTCATCTGCCTACTTTTTGTTACTCTAGAACAGTCATCTGGCTCATGTCCTGTGTCTTTGTGCGTTGCAGTTACTCGAAAATGCTGGCGTTGTGCCTGATTATCTTGATGGGATCCGTATTACAGACACCAAGACTCTCCAGATAGCGCGTCAGGTCTTTATGACCGAGAATCTCAAGCTTGTTGATGCACTTGAGAAGCAGGGCACCCGTGCTCGCCCGATCACAAGCGGTGTTTTTACTGCTGATTATCTTAATCGTGAGAAGTATGGCTTTGTCGGAAAAATTACCAAGATCAACAAGGAGCCAATCGAAGCTTCCATACGGGCTGGCGCTCTTCCTATCTTGACCAGCTTAGCTGAAACTAAAGACGGCCAGATTTTGAATGTCAATGCTGATGTTGCAACCAGTGAACTCGCTAAAGTCCTCGAGCCCCTCAAAATCGTCTTCCTGAATGAAAAAGGTGGACTCTTCCATGGCGTTACTGGCGAAAAACTAGATGTCATCAATCTCGATGAGGTGCGGGTGATATCATCTTACTGTTGCTGAATAGTGTTTTTAAAAATGATTTATATATATATATATATATATATTTTACTTTCTGGTTAGGAATATGAAGGTTTGATGAAAGAAGAATGGGTCAAATACGGCACAAAACTCAAGATTCGTGAAATTAAAGATTTGCTGGATCATTTACCACGTTCTTCATCTGTTGCCGTGATTTCACCCGGCTCTTTGCAAAAAGAACTTTTCACCGATTCTGGCGCTGGAACCCTAATTAGAAGGGGTTATAAACTTTACAAGCAAAGTAACATCCATTCCGTTGGAACAGATCGATTGCGCAAAGTACTCCAAGAGAGAGATGATGACATCCGATCAGGGCGCACGACTGTCGCAGAATTCTTTAGTCAGCTTGAAAAAGATGATTATACCGTTTATGGTGATGAGCCGTTTGATGTTGTAGCAATCGTATCTCACCCACCTGGAAAGATTCCAGTTCTTATTAAATTTTTGACAAGCGAGAATGGCGTTTTAAATGCTGTGGTTGATAATGTGTGGAACAGTATTCGCAAAGATTTTAGGAAACTTTTCTGGACTTGTGATTCTGATCATGGTGAAGGGAGTGGAAGCAAGGCTTGGCACTTTGAGCGAGCTGATGGAAGCTTTACTCGTGCCGGTCGAAGTCTATTTTATTATGGTGTTCAAGACGCTAGTGAAGTTGAAAACTTAGTTCGTGAATTGGCAGAGGATGGCCGAATTGAGAGAGCTTATCTACCCATCACCCATAAAAAATTGCCCGTCAATGCAGACCATGAATTAGCACCAAACTTGGGCATCGGTCAAGGAGCCAAGCGTCTATTTTCCTCAGCCGTCGGGGTGGGAATATCTCCTTTCTTGGCCTCAAGGAACTCATTCAAACCATACTCCACTGCTGCAACACCATCAACAGAATCAAAAAGATTGGGCTTGATTGGTGCCAGAGGCTTCACTGGTTCTCGTTTGGTCTCGATTCTTAACAATCATCCTCATTTATCATTATCCCATGTTTCCTCTCGCGAGCTAGACGGTCAAACCTTGCAAGGTTACCAAAAATCAACTATCAAATATGAAAATCTGTCTCCTGCCAAAGTTGGAGAAATAGAAAAATCTGGCGAAGTCGATGCTTGGATCATGGCATTACCTAATGGGATCTGTAAACCCTTTGTTGATGAGATTGATCGAGCCAATGGCAAGAGTGTAGTTGTGGATTTGAGTGCCGACTATAGATTTGAGAATGATTGGGTATATGGGCTACCTGGTACGCAATGAGTCTTATCAATTTTTTTTTTCTTTTATTTTATTTTAAAATTTTGTTCTCTAGGCAATAAATAGATATTTCATTACCTGCAATCTCCTGGATTTCTTTCTATATTGAAAGCGGGTTCCATTAGCATATAAATTCTTGGGTTTATATGTTTGTTGAATTGAAAGTATCGTTTTTGAAATAATTATTATACTTGTTTACTGTTGCATCATATTCTACATGCGGAAAATGAAATATCCAATTTAAGAATCAAGAGATTCTTAGCATTTAACTTGCCTTCATATACGTGACAATTGAAACATTTAGTCTAAAAGTTTTTGTACTTAATTTTGACACTTCTCAAGTTATATTAATTGTATGATTCTTGATTGTCTTTTTTTTTCGGGCGCGGGGGGGGGGGACTTTCCTACTTGCCATTGGCGACCATTTTTTTGATTAAACTTTTATGGTATGATTTTTTTTCGAATGCTGTAAAATACATCAAATAATGGTCATGATGATATTTTAATGTCGACAATGAAGAAATTTACGGTCGAGACTCAATCCGACACTCAAAAAGAATTTCAAATCCAGGGTGTTATGCAACTAATACCCAATTATTACTAGCACCTTTGACACCATATTTTTCCAAAAATCAAGGTCCAACAGTTTTTGGGGTTTCAGGATTTAGTGGTGCTGGGACGGTTACAGGTAGTGGAAGTGGAGAGAACGCCGCCAAGATTACGAGTGAAATGTTAAAAGGAGGTGTAATGCCTTATTCTTTAACTGATCATATACATGAACGGGAAGCTGGATTTCACTTGACTAAACTTTTAAATCTCAAATTATCTCATCAAGATGAGAAGCACATTAAAACAGATAAAAGTAAAGAGCATCATGAAAAGTTCAATTTAATGATGGAAGAAGAAGTTAAAATTGCATTTGTACCTTGTGTTGGAAGTTGGTTTAGTGGAATTGTCTCGGTTGCTTCGGTACCACTAAGTCAAAATTTATCGGCTAAAGAGGTGGATATGTTGTTCAAAAAATTTTATTCGATTCCTGATAACTTTAATCCATCATCTACCAAGTCGTCTATTGAAACTTTATCATCATCTCACTCTAATGAAGGATCAATTGGAGTCAATAGGTTAATAGAATGGAAAGCTTTAGATAAACGTGAACCTCTTTCTCGATCTAAGTCAAGTCATGAAGATGGATCGAAACATGATCGTGATGATTTAGTGGGTGGAATTGAAGGATTTCATGGATGGAGGGGTGTTGGATTACAAGTTGCTTCATCATCGTCTTTTATTCATTCGCGTGGTCAGTTTAAGCTAAACGTGAAAGATCAACCTCCATCTCGTGTAGTCGTTGTCGGATTGTTAGATAACTTATTGAAAGGTGCTGCTACTCAATGTGTCCAGGTGCGTTATCGTTTTTTTATATAACGCGCATTTTATATTTAATGGGGTGCCATCACATTATTATATAATATTTATTTATTTATGTGTGTGTCGATACACGTGAAGAAAATAATATGAGAAACCTAGATTGATTTGGGAATAGAAGAAAAAGTACGATTTTGCTGATTGATGTTTCTTTCTCCTTCTTTTGGATTTTCTTTTCTCTATCTATCTCACTTAACAAATACGTGTGGTGCTCTACCACATGATATTATCCGAATGTGTTATCATGGATACATCCTATTTTCATTATTCTTATTTATCAAACATACATACATACATATATATCATTTTTCATATTGCTTCCTTTTTCGATTTCAGAATTTGAATTTAGCTTTAGGGTATGATGAATACGCTGGAATTTTACCCCCTCTTACCCGAACTTAATTTTTTAATGTTCATTCATCCATTCATTTTTATGAACACGTATATTACGTGCACAATTGTCATTTGTTCTTCAAGCGCAAAGAGTTTAAAAAAGATAAAGATAATCTAGATTAGTTAATTAATATTAACAGGTATATATATATATATGATGGAATAGGAGCATGTGTTCAAGTCTGCATGATGTAGTTAATGAAAGAAAAAGAGAGGAAGACTGAGAGTGAGTGAAAGAGGATGAATTAGTTGATTCCCTTGGGACACAAGGTCCTTACTCAAAGTGATCAGTGATAATCACGCTTGGAAATAGTGGAGAATCAGTTGTATGTTAAAGGGTACAATAATTAATCAGAGTTAATCTGTTTAATTTTGATTTAGAAGTTAAGGGTAAAATGTAAACATGAATATTGTAGATGACTCTTGAAGTCAGCTTTTTGAAAGAAAAATTTGAAGGAAAGGAAGTGAAGAACATTTTGAGAAAATCCCTCTCTCCTGTCTTTCAAATTTAAAAGAGTAAGATTTCATTTCTTGAAGTTAGTTGAGATCATCTTTTAAATTTGAGATTTTGAAGAAGTAAGATTTTTGAGTTATGCTTTCCAACGTGATCTTCTTCTTGAGATGAGAGCTCAACAATAATACACTCTAAGTGGTAGTTAAAATCTTTTATAACTATCCAGAATCTGTGTCGCCAAAAATTCAAAAGTCTAATACTACCAGACTAAATTATAATGGATAAATAACTCATTCATGACTTCTCATAACTACAGCTATATCAGAAATGGTTTTGTGAAAAGTCAAAATTTTCCAAAAAAAAAAAAAAAAAAAAAAAAAAAAAAGATTCTGACTTAGTTTTGTTGTGTCCGTAGCTGTCACCTGTTGCAAATCTTCACTATTAATTGACACCTTGAGCAAACAGGTGACTCATCAACCGCTACCCCATGCCGACACAGTGGAAAGGTATTCTCAAATCTGGCTCACAATGTCAGCTGTTTTTTACTCATGGTAACCAAGGTAAGTTTTTTTTTTTTCTCAATTGGCACCTTAGAGCATCTCCAGCCAAGTTGCTAAACTTGTTTGGTATGCATATTTTACTGACTCACAGGGGAAAAAAAAAAGTGGCAATCAGGTGTTGGGTTCAGTTCACATACTGAATTGATTCAATTCAGTATGTGAACTGAACCCAACATCTGGTTACCACTTTTTTTCCCCTGTGACTTATTCTTCATTTGTTGCTCAATTAGACTTTAGTAATTAATTTTTTCTGTATTCATTGATTCAAATGAGCAAAGTTACTGGAGTCTATACAACCTGCTTCTTTAAGTCACAAATCCTCATGCCACTTTTTTTTCAAACCATCCATTATCTACTAAACCTAGAAGTGCTTCACTACTTACTTATCCATTTTTTCACTCTCACTTCACACCACATTAGACACTAAGTTTCACCAATACAGCTGGACCAAAAACCATTTGTCGTAAATTCAAAAAGAAAAATTCAAGTTTTTTTACATTTTCCTACAGATCTTTTGGGAGACGTGTCAGCACGCAACCATCCAGATTCATCCTCCAAATGACCAGTATGGGTACTTCAGGCATAACAATGCCTCAAGCGTCCTTTATGGTGGTGTTATTTTCTGATTTGGAACTCATTAATATGGCATGCTTCCAGCTTGCAGCAGAGAAGATTATGTTTTTCATCACCTGTAAAATTGTTCCTACCTCACTGGGCCACAACCAATCATTTGTTTACTTCCTGTTTTTATAATACCTCTCTATTTATTTTATTCCTTATTTATTCCACCTTGGTAAGTGAATCTCTAGTTTATATTTATCTTTTTTCATTCTCAATGACTAATGTTGTCTCTATGTCATCTAGCTTCACAATATATAGTTGTTTTTCCAAAAGGTTTGTCATTTATTTTTTGTTTTTTTATCCATTTAATAACAAGTTGTTTCAGGACCTATGTTCAGTGAAAGAGTGTTCATCACTGAGTCTCCCCCTCTCAACTACTCAAGGACTTCTGACTCAACAACCAGTGATTCTCACAAAGATGTGATGGATAGCTCACCTCCTACTGATGATGGTGACTATGATATTACTTTTCCACCTCAAAAATTCATAACAGTATATACTAATTTCATATTTTATAAAGTAAAGGATGATTCTTCCCTCAAAGGACATAGAAGGAAGTCAACTGGTGACTCTAGGAGAAATCATTTTGAAAAAGTTACCTCAGAGCCAGGTAACCTCTCATTTATTTGGCCACTCAATAACTATTTGATGTCAGAATTGAAGTATGAAGCAATCAGTGTAATTAAAAACAGGGAGCATAATTTGTGGGAAAACCACATTGAATGGCGAATCAACCTATATAATTTGTCATGGTGTGTAGTAATTCCTAATGGTGGCGTTTTTTCAGCAAGAAGAAAAATGCAACTGTCTTCAGATGACACTTTTCTAAGGTTTCTCAAGGTGGCTGGATCTCTAGTAGAAGAGAAATCCATTATTTTCCAGGTAGAGAATAAGAATCGCAAATGGGCTGTCAAGGTAAGTCTTGCATGTTTTCTTTTCTGTTTAGTAATATATATTTCTGATCCTATTTCTTTTAGTGCTTAGAGACAATCAGTAACTCAGCACTTTCAAATCTTAAATGGGAGAAACACCAATAATCATAGCATTAATACAGATGCACTTATTGCACCTAGACCCAAACTTACAGCTAAGCATTAAAAAATGGTGTGTTTGATTCAAGAATCACACCCACAAAGAGTAGAGATTACCAGGAAATCAGAGGCATTTTTCTGTGTCAACCCCTTTGCTCCTATGGAGTGCTTTATTGTTACTCCTATTTTGGCTGAAATTTAGGCTTGTGAAATAGAACGTTTTTTTTTTTTTTAAAAAAAAGAGGGGTTCACATACTGATTTTTCTGTCATTTTTTCACACTATTCACTCAGAAAAATTATCCTAGCCAAGTGATTCATCTCATTCCTCCTGACATCCCCCAATTTCTTTTCAAGGAACATCAACATGTCCCTTCACACCTTCAATCTAAAAAAGATTAAAACTCTAACAACCTTAGTTCCTTGAATATTTTTGGAATCCAGTTTTGGAACCACAATAGGTGCAACAAATCAAAATTCAAGTGTTCAAAAAAATCAAGCCTCTCTGTGTCAGCTTGTACAGTTGATAAGGTGGTATTTTAAAGAATTAAATAAGTTGTAATATTTATAGGTTAAGGATAAAAGAGATTGTAATAAATGTTTATAATGGGTGTTATAAATTATCTCTCACATTGAACAGTTGTAATTGGAACTTATAATATTTATTAATTCAATTAATTATAATGTTGTTTAACTTATAAATAATTTAATAAATATATAAAATGGTGTATAAAAATGTTGAATAATATAATAAAAGTTAAAAATGGGATAATTTAAAACAACCCAAAGAGCACCCTTTTATACTAAAAAATAATACATCATGAAAAAATTGAAGTCAACATGAATCATTGATAAAACCAAAAATAAAAGTAAAGTTTAATAAGAATAAATAAATGAAATAAAAAAAAGTGTAATAAAGTAATTGAGAGAGAAATATATTAATCTTTGAAAAGAAAATTAAATACAAATGAATAGAAATAAGATTTAATAAAATTATGAAAATTAAAATTTTATTAAAACATGGTTAAAAATCAAAGTTTTATAATAAAGAAATGATTTATAGAAATTAATATACCCTTAAAGTCTCTTAGAGAAACTAAAAACTCTCTCTTGCTCTCCCTGGCCCTCCCTCTAGATGACTTCAAGCAAGATCTGAGCTCCAGTAAATACAGTGAGCTTAGATCTATAACTTTGCCACAATTTTGTTCCATTTTAACTCAATTGAAAAATTGAAAATAAAATAATGTTGATTTAATGAAAAAAAGAACAAAATCATTTACTTAGAGAAGTAAACTAAATAATATATAATATTTATATAATTTAGTAACAAAATTATTATTTATATTAGTTAATGAATTTAAAATACTAATTTTATAATATTTTATTATTTTTAATAATCAAGTAAATAATTATTCAGTCAAAAGTTTTATAAGACCAGTTTACATATCTTAAATAAGTCATTGGCTGACACTCTGCCTCTGTCAACCTAGACTTCTACCCCAGCTTTTGAATATGACCCTTTTGAAATGGATTCACCCATGTAATAATTTTGTTGCTATGCCCAGTTGGAACCCTTTGATAAGGAGTTGAAAAACTCCTTGAAAAGAATGAAACCAAATTACCAGACTTTCTTCCAAGATTTTTAAGCCTCTGAATCTGTAGAGTGTGATGTTCCTACTCCATATTCTCAAGCATTAGTCTGATGTGCAAAAACTTATCCTTCATATATGTGAAATCAAAATAATATTATAGATTCTTAAATTAACTAATAAAAACAATTATGATTTTTTTCTACATTTCCTTAATATCCTGATCCTCATTTGTGAAACTAATTTCTTCCTAATTTTTATATATGTGAAAACACATCCTTATAGTCAGATGTGTGAAAACAATATTCTCCTAAATAGTCTAGTCCTGATGTGTGAAATTTTTTCTTCCCAATTGTTATAAATGTGCAAACAGATCTTTATAGTCAGATGTGCAAAAACAATATCTTCCTAAATATTTGACTAAAAATCAATAAATTACTATATACAAGTGATGCTATAATGGTCATATTGACCTACCTAACACACCTATTCTAAAGGACCAACCATAAGGGAAATGAATTTCAATATAAAAAATAAATATTTTATCTTTATACTGAGGAAAGCCACCTAATAGGGGGTGTCAATTCTGTAAAATCTGCACTTAAATTTGACCAAATACACCTTTATTTAAGTGTGGATTTCCAAAACACACTAGCCCTGAAACTGGTGGATTTAAAAATGAAATAAGTCACTTATTTCACTCGAATCCACACTTTCTCAATCAAAAGTGCTGATTTTATCATGACATCTCGTTTAACTGATTTTCCAGCATCATCCCATTCATACACAGCACTCCATAGCATAGCACTTTATAACTCAAAACATTGTACATCATTTACATTTTTATACCATATAAGAGCCATGCCTTCCTTGCTCTCATATCATGATAAACTACATCAAGCAATAAATTTCACAGCTCTTGATCTCCTCTTGGACTCTGATTCAAATTCTGATTCTGATCTTGAAGAAGATTTTCTTTTTTTATCAAAAGTGAACAGGAAACATTACCTTCTTCCATGAAAGCCTCAATTACTTCACACCCCAAAGTACACCATCCAAATACTTGTTAACAAATCTGTACCCAGTTTAAGACAGTTTTTCAATACTTGTCAAGAATTTTTCTTTATAATGGCTATTTTGTTTTTACATATTGACTATGATTTTGAATTTTCTGTTATAGTCTCTTTTTTTCAAGTCTCTTTGTTTTCCTTCATCAACTCAACATGAAATCACATATTTTTCCAATCACATAACTTTTCACTGATTCTTTTTTTTTTCATCACTCATATTCATTTCCTCCTCTCCTCTTTCATCCTCCAAATAATTTGAAGTAAATTGTTTTCTCTACTCATCTCTCCAGGCAAGTCATTTTTTCATTTTTCTTATATATATATGCTAATTATAATTTTTTTTTGTTTTTTTTCTTTTTTGTATCTAAATTTTTTCTGTAAGTGTTTATTTTTTGATTTTAAAGGTAAAATTAACCTTCTTTCTTCTCTTCCTCTTCCTCTTCCTCTTCCTCTTCCTCTTCCTCTTTTCTTTCTTTTTTTTTTAGCTCCATCATCCTACTCTTCATCCCTCCTTGGAATGGTCATTATTCCCCCTTTACTCTATTTCACTTTTTTTTTCCATTTCATTTAAACACAAACATTGCACATTCTTTATTTAAGCATTTCACTTGCTCCATATTCAACTTCCCCCAAAATTCTACTTCACTCTTTCTCACTCTATTTTTCTTACCTTTCAATCAAGGTAAGTTTCATCTTCTTTTTTCATCTCTATATGATATCACTTTATTTCTATATAAATTTCACACTTAAATATATGCAGGACACTTATCTGGATAAAAGTGGAATTATTAAACTCCTCATGTTGTCATTTTCATTATCACTTTTCAACTTTTTATAAAATTTTAAAAATCAGAGTTGAAATTAGAATTATGTTTATTTGAATCTAATTTCCTATTAAAAGAATTTTCTCCTGAAGGCTACCTTTCATTTCCCACAAACAGATTTGAATTTGGTTCAGTGGTTGCTGAGATATTGACCTTTAAAGTTGAGCCTTTTTTTCCCAATTTAACTTTTTTATATTTTATGATTTTATATAAAAAATTAGGGTTAGGCTTATTTAAATGACATATACTTTTAACAAAAATTTCCCTGAAGCCTATCTTTCATTTCCCACAAACAGGTTTGAATTTGGTTCAGTGGTTGCTGAGATTTTGAATTTTTAAGTTGAGCCTTTTTTTTAGAATTTAACTTAATTTATTTCATGTTTTTTGTCAGTATAGTCTAGTATATAAGTATGATATAGTAGTGTTATTTTATGGTACTACTACTTATTAATAAATGATTTAGTGATTAAACCTCAGGGGAAGACTAATAAAATAGTTATACTCAAATAAAACTCACAATACTTGGATTTAAATGTGTGCTAGTGGTGGAAAATAGATGAATAAAATATAGTTCTAGCTTTTATAAAGATAATATCAATTTATAAGGGCTTTATAATATATTTCTGAATACTAATAATTGTATTGTAGTGTTTGTTTGAAGTGTAGTAATTGAATGATGATAATAAACCGTCAAAATCCCTTCTTACTTATACCCAAATCCACTGGAGTGCACAGACCTTCAATCCAGATGATGTCACTTCTATCCCCGGCAATTACAGCACTGTGAGGGCCCATCACCTCCCCATGGCTTCCACTTCAAGCAGTTTCAACACCCGGACCTTCAGTAAGGACCCTCCATCACTATTAATAATAACACAGAGTCATACCATAAATAGAAAACCCAGATAAAAGCGGATACCATAAAGAAACAGGTAAAATAAATGATCAAAAAGAGATTTAATGAAACTAAAAGCATATAAAGGAAACAAATAAAATGTCCAAGCCCCCAATAACATCCCCAAGCATCCACATTAACCCAAAAACATCTTTCCAACCCATAAATCCATGAATAACCATCCAAGGAAGTAATTTTAGTTGTCCAAACTGGGTGTATGCGCCTGATATAGGTGTCTATGCTTCTGTAGGCGTTGTGAGTCCACTGCTTTCATCCATATGACCTAAAATAAGCAGAAAAACAAAGGTTATAGGCTATTAAGGGGCTAAAACCCACTTATATACCTAAATATACATAATATACTGCATATTTCACTGAATATGAGATTTATGTATACATGTAAGCTTATGTATGTCAATAATTACTTCATATCACTTAAGATAAGTATATTATGACTCCATTAACACCTTAATAAGTATTATTAGGCCATGGATAAGCTATTTAAACTATTATACATTATATAATAGAATAATAATTATATATATATATAATAAAATAATATATATTATTATTTTAACCTTATTTTTAAGATATAAGCTTAATCTAGTTAAGGTTATCTTATTTTAAGCATAAGAAATACTCAGTCCTAAGGATATTTAGGCTGACACTCCCTCACCCCAAAAAAAACAATAAAAAAAAATGTAAAGACATTTTAATTAATCTTAAGGAATGAAATAATAAAATAAAAAAATAATTTTTATAATACATATACTGAATGAACAGTATTATTTAGATTTAAATTTTTTCAAGAGATTTTTAAGATCAGAGATTTCATTTTCTGGAATCCACTGGTCATATTCACTTGATTTATTTTTAAATCTTAATAGATACTCAACTCCCTTTTCTTTAGTAAGGTGTCTCTTTTTAAGTATCTTTTCAATTTCTGCTTTTTCCACTATTTCTTCAGGTTGCTGTTTATGCCTTCCTGATCTTCTTGGAAAGAGAGCAGTATCATTAGAATGGTATGGTTTTATAAGAGAAATAGGAAATACTGGATGTTTTCTATCATAAGGTGCATATAGAATAACCTCAACAGCATTATTACCAACCATCTTTCTAACTACAAATGGTCCAATGAATGGATCCTTCAATTTAACATTACCATTTAAATTGAAATGTAGCGTTGAAATAAGGACTTCATCACCCTCTTTGAACATTTGTTCTTTATGGGCTTTATCCAATCTTTTCTTTTCATACTCAAAAGCCTTATTTATACATTCTTGAGCATGTTTTCTGCATAATTCTTGCATCTGAAGAAAAGATTTAGTACCTGGATGAATATCCAATCTAGGTAACTTATTAAGAGTTTTAGCAGGGGTATTAGGTACATAACCCAACCATAACTCAAATGGCTTTTTGCCAGTGACAGAATGTACTGTACTATTATATGCAAATTCTAAACCTGGGATAAGGGTTACCCAATCATGCGTGAATTTGTCATTGTCTTTAAAATTAAGACCAAAAGCACAGTATCTTCTTATCATATCTTCTAAGGTTTGTATCATTCTTTCTGCTAGCCCATCAGTTTGTGGATGGTGTGCTGTAGAAAGTTTTAATTGACACCCTGAAACATCCATAAGTGACGTCCAGAACTCAGAAGTAAATTTAGGATCTCTGTCAGAAACTATTGCTTTGGGGAAACCTGCTGTATTTAACATTTGTGTCCACCATAAAAAAGCTAAGTCCTTTGCAGAAACCTCTTTGTGGGTAGGAATAAATTTACACATCTTTGTAAATCTATCTACAATTACCCAGCAGGAGTTATAACTCTTATGCCCTGCTATTGGCAAACCTGTTACAAAGTCCATGTTAATGATTTCCCATGGAGCTTTTGGTTGCTCAATTTGTTGTAATAAACCAGCTCTTTTTCCTGTTAATCTTTTAGATTTTTGACAAGAATCACATGTTTCAACATATTTCTGAACATCCTCAGACATGTTGATCCACCAAGCTGTGTTTTTTACTCTGGTTAATGTTTTATGATAGTCAAAATGACCTGCTAATATATCATCATGACATATACTTAACATTAACTCCTTCATTGAAGGGGGAATTACAATTACATTACTTAATTTTTTCCTGTAATATATAAAACCATCCTCAATGGAAAATTTTCCTTTCTCTAATGCCTCTTTATACTTATCTGGTAATGTTTTTATTAAAACATTCATTGAAGCATTAGATGGATCATTTAATATTGTAGTTAATATACTTAAGTCAGGATCTGAATTATAATTATCAAGAATTGATTGCATAAATTCATCCTCAAGATCTACAATATAAATGCCATAAATGTTAATAATCTCTGATTCAGGAACATAAGCAGGATTATCATCATTATTAGGCAGAGGTACTCTAGATAACAGATCTACATTAGAGTGCAAGGTTCCTGCTCTATGTGTAATAGTCATCCGTCCTCTGTATTCTTGTACAGCTAATTGCCATCTAAACATGTGTCTATTAGGAGTTTTCATGTTTAAGAGTGACTTAACTGCTCTACAGTCAGTTATTAACTCAAATTTTTGGTCTTCAAGGTAATAATGTAGCTTTTCAAGAGCCCATACTACTGCCAAACATTCAAGTTTAGTAGAACCATATTTCAATTCACCACTTCTCAGAGTTCGTGAAATATAGCAGATTACTACTTCTGACATTTTACCTTCAATAAGTTGTTTTTGATGCAAAGCAGCACCCAGTCCAATAAAACTTGCATCTGTATATAATACAAAAGGTAATTGGAAATCTGGTAATCCCAAGATAGGAGCTGTCATTAAACATTCTTTCAACTTATTAAAAGCTTGTTGTCTTTCATTATTCCAAATGAAAGCTTCTGATTTCTTTATTAGTGTGGTCAGTGGTGCAGCAATTGATTGGTAGTTTTTTATATATTGTCTATAATAACCACACATTCCAAGAAAAGATTGTACATCCTTCACATTTTGAGGAATGCCAATATTCTTTATTGCAGCCACTTTATTTTGGTCTACACATATTTGTAAGCCAGATACAATATGACCAAGCACTTTTAAAGATTCAAACCCAAATTTACATTTTTTCAATGCAAGGGTCATTTTTATTTCATCCATTTTCTGAAATACTTTCCTTAAATGGATTAAGTGTTCATCAAAAGTTTTAGAGAACACTATGATGTCATCAATGTATACCATTAACCATCCCTCAATCATTTCATTATGGAATGTTATATCCATTAACTTCTGAAATACTGATGGAGCATTTTTTGGTCCAAATGGCATTCTGACATACTTATAAATTCCCATGTGTGTTGTTATCAACAAAAAGTTCTGTGAATTCTTCTCAACAGGAATTTGATGGTACCCTTTATTTCCATCTAGGCAACTTATATATTTAGCACCTTTAAGGGTAGCATGTATAGAGGCAATCCTTGGCAAGGGATAAATATCATCTACTGTAAATGTATTTAATGCTCTATAATCACCGCACAGTCTTGCTTTATCTTGTTCATAAGAAATTAGCACTGGTGATATTACACAATATTTTGGTGTAGTTTCAACCTTCTCAAGAATGTTCATTTTTAATAACATCTTAATATTATCCTCTATGTCTTTCCTCTTCATTGGTGAAGCAGGGTATGGTTTCTTTTTAAGACTAGCAGGAATATTATCCATATCACAGGTTAAACTAATTTTTATTTCATGATCTTTTACAAGGCCAAGTTCATTTGTACCATGTGCAAAAGCCATTGGAAAAGCTTTAATTAATTCCAAAATATTATCTTTCTCAGTTTTACTTATCTGAGTGCCAAATGATGCTTTTGAAATTTCTGTTTCCAGAAGTTCCAACTCATTGGATTCTCTTCCTTTAGACGGGGAATTTGTTACTGACTCAATGTGTAAGACTGTGTTAAAAGAATTTATTTTAAATTTCCTTTTACCATTCATGCCAATTGTAAAATTGTTATTAGCAGGGTCTAATTTTACACCAAATTTTGTCAGAATATCATTTCCAATGATAAAACAGTTACTACAATTTGTAGTATCCATTACTACAAAGTCACAAGTTACCCTTACATAACCATGTTGGTGTTTAAAGAAAACAGCAGCTTTGTATTTACCAATGGGGTGTAGTACTGATCCAAAACCTCTCCAATTTTTATTCTGAAGTGGTTCAAGCTTAAACTTATATTCACTACCAATTTTCTGTAATGTATTAGTGGAAACAACTGAACCAGCAGCTCCTGTGTCCAATACTATATTAACATTTTCACCAGAAATGATAGCTGGAACCGTGATAGGTGTCATTCTAAAGTTATCAGCTTGTATATCCTTAATGATTTCAGCATCTTCAAAATTCATTAAAGATTCATTTGAGTCCATATTCAATATTGGATTTTCAAAGATGGACAAATCATCTTCCAACATACAGACTTCATTTTCATCACTATATGAGATATTGCTGTCATAATCACTTGATTCTTTACTTTTTTCAGTTTCAGTTTCAGATTCACGTTGATTTTCAACAATATTTATGTTTTTCTCACATTTGTGACCTTTTACCCAAGGTTTATTACACTTATAACAAGTATTTGTTTCATACTTTTTAGGTACTACAGGTGCAGTAGGTTTTTTCTGCTTCTCCTGAAGTGTTTTTGAATTCTGAGTTTTTACAGGTTCAACATTTTGCTTATAAGTGGAATACCTTGATTCATACTTATGGTTTAATAATATTTCATTGCAAATATTAATAAAATCAGAATATTCAGTAACATTTAATTTTCTAGCTACAACAATGTCTCTGACAGATATAGGTAATTTGTATATTATCTTATCTTTCCATAAGTTAAAATCCATATGAGGCTCAATGGCTTTTAATATTTTGTTTAAAGTCATTAAAAATACCATAGGTTTGTCACCATTCAACGGATTATACCTAGTCTTCTCATACAGTCTCTGCTGAGTAATCCTGAATTTAGAACCTCCAAATTGTTTTTCAATAAGTTGTTTCCATTCAGCCCAAGAGTAGTCTCTACCCTCACTTAAGACAGCTTCAAACCATAATAAAGCAACATCCTTAAATAAAGAAATTAATTTTGATGTTATCTCTTCATCTGGTAACTTATATGAGAATTTCAAGTTGTCAATTCTTTGAATAAAATGTTGCCAATCAGAGCTGGCTTCCCCATCATAAGTTGGGTACTGATCTATCTTAGGCCAGTTTTTCTGATTGGATTTTATCTCACTAATCTTAGGTAAATTCAACAACTCATTTACTTTTGATAAATGGTCTTGTATTTCTTCCTGCACGGATTTGTGACTTACATTTTCAGATTTGACACTACCACCAGATGGTTTTAATTGTGGTGGTACAGGGAAGGAATGAGATTCACTTTTGCCAATGAAAGGATTATTATTATATTGATTATACTTATGATTATCCTGGTTCATCAGTAGATTGGCAGTTTCAATCTCAACTTTAGTTAATCTTTGTAGCATCTCAGAGACACTTTGATTTGTCTGTGCAAAAGATAACTTTGTTCTTGATTCAGTCTTTAATAAGTGTGTTTCATATAATTTTTCTAACTCACAAAATTTGTTTGAAAGGTCATTATATTTATTACTCAATGAATCATATTTAAGAGTTAGAGACAAATGTTCTTTCTCTAATTCTTTATTACGTGTTGCTAATTGAGAAATGTTCAATGTCAAGGATGAAATTGTATCACTAGTGAGCTTAACTGTCTGTTCCTCACAATCAGTCATTCTATTCAACAATGCTGAAACAATTCTATGGACAGTTGGATTATTGTTAAAATATTCCATGTCCTCCTTTTCAATTCTCTCACTCTCCTGTGAACTTCTCATCTCACTAGTAGGTGGTTGCAACTGAGGATTAACTGTATTATCATTGTATATAGTACTGTTATTATGGACAAAAGACAAGTCAGGTGTATCTACTCTAAAACCTAAATTTCTTAAATCCTCCTCTATTTGTTGTACAGATTTAACATCAATAGAATTACCTATATTGTAATTATCAGTATTATGTCTAATCTGAGAGGGTAAGTTACTTACCAAGGGATGGTTGCCAGTCCTGATTTTTGGCGCTTTTTTCCCTTGTAAGGGTGAACTGAGGAAGTCAGATGAGGGGGTGGATCCCTGTTGCAACTGTGGCTTGTCCACTGTTGGTGAAACCAGTCCCATTTCCATTTGTCTACCAGGATTTTCTCCTGGGAGTGAGTGGACCCTCCTTGGGTAGGGGGTTGCTGATTTGATTGACTAGGCTGGCCTCCCTTTAGTTCTGCCATTGCCTGATTCATCTGCTGAAATCCTACCTTGCAATTGTTTTGCAACTGCTCTACTTCTTTGAACATGAGAGATTTTGATTCCTCTAGCTTCAGAACCTGTTTGGCCAGGTGGGACAGTTGATCCTGAAGAGGAGGAGACTTCTTTTTGATAGTTATCTTTTTTAAGAGGGCATCCTTTTCCTCTATACTCATGCTTTCTGGCTGGGGGTACTGTTGTCCCTCCATGGTGATGTCCTGGAAAGTTTTTATTAGCTTTAGACCTGGTATTATAAGCAGGCTGTTCACTTACACTATCCTGAGGAGCACTCATATTGTTCAGAATAACAATATTTTACGTCTACAAAAGAAAAAAACTCTATGGAATTTAGTAGACAAGAGATATTAGCAATTATATTACTAATAAAAAAGCAATGGAGCTTACCCTGAATTTATATCTTTATTTATTTAAATAAAATATAAGAAAAATTCGAAAAAATCTGTTAAAAATATAATAATAAGTTTAACTAGACCTCTATAAGGGTGAACAATTAGCTTACCAAGCTTTAGCCAAATACCAATTTAATTGGGTGTTATATTGGTGTCCAAATACCAAGTGAAATTGGGTTTATATTGGGTACAGTTACTACTGTAAATATCTAATTTTTATGATAAAAAATTAGTACAATTATTTTAAGGGTTCTTTTCCGCAATCAATGAGTTATGATGACCCACTAATATGCAGCAGACCCAAATATTTGGTGAATTTTGAGTTGTACTAAGGTAAAAATCACGTCCCAAGGCTTATACTAAATAATAAGTAAAATATAAGGAAAGACCCCCAATTGTCAGTATAGTCTAGTATATAAGTATGATATAATAGTGTTATTTTGTGGTCCTACTACTTATTAATAAATGATTTAGTGATTAAACCTCAGGGGAAGACTAATAAAATAGTTATACTCAAATAAAACTCACAATACTTGGATTTAAATGTGTGCTAGTGGTGGAAAATAGATGAATAAAATATAGTTATAGCTTTTATAAAGATAATATCAATTTATAAGGGCTTTATAATATATTTCTGAATACTAATAATTGTATTGTAGTGTTTGTTTGAAGTGTAGTAATTGAATGATGATAATAAACCGTCAAAATCCCTTCTTACTTATACCCAAATCCACTGGAGTGCACAGACCTTCAATCCAGATGATGTCACTTCTATCCCCGGCAATTACAGCACTGTGAGGGCCCATCACCTCCCCATGGCTTCCACTTCAAGCAGTTTCAACACCCAGACCTTCAGTAAGGACCCTCCATCACTATTAATAATAACACAGAGTCATACCATAAATAGAAAACCCAGATAAAAGCGGATACCATAAAGAAACAGGTAAAATAAATGATCAAAAAGAGATTTAATGAAACTAAAAGCATATAAAGGAAACAAATAAAATGTCCAAGCCCCCAATAACATCCCCAAGCATCCACATTAACCCAAAAACATCTTTCCAACCCATAAATCCATGAATAACCATCCAAGGAAGTAATTTTAGTTGTCCAAACTGGGTGTATGCGCCTGATATAGGTGTCTATGCTTCTGTAGGCGTTGTGAGTCCACTGATTTCGTCCATATGACCTAAAATAAGCAGAAAAACAAAGGTTATAGGCTATTAAGGGGCTAAAACCCACTTATATACCTAAATATACATAATATACTGCATATTTCACTGAATATGAGATTTATGTATACATATAAGCTTATGTATGTCAATAATTACTTCATATCACTTAAGATAAGTATATTATGACTCCATTAACACCTTAATAAGTATTATTAGGCCATGGATAAGCTATTTAAACTATTATACATTATATAATAGAATAATAATTACATATATATATAATAAAATAATATATATTATTATTTTAACCTTATTTTTAAGATATAAGCTTAATCTACTTAAGTTTATCTTATTTTAAGCATAAGAAATACTCAGTCCTAAGGATATTTAGGCTGACATTTTTATACTGCATAATTAGGGAATAAGGCTTCTAAAACTCTTATATGATGTTTATCTAGGATTTAATCTCCCTCTTGTTTGAATTTTCATCATAAATTTTCAAGTATTTTTTCAATTTTGGAAAGCAGAGTGTGAATTAGGTTTAGCTGGATTCAAATCTCTTGTCCTTATAGCTAACAATTCTTCTTAAGCCTATCTTTCATTTCCCATAATCAGATTTGAATTTGGTTCAGTGGTTTCTGGGATTTTGAACTTTAAAGTTGAGCCTTTTTTCCAATTTTCACTCAATTTATTTTATGTTTTTATATTGCAAAATTAGAGAATAAGGCTTCTGAAACTTGTATCTGATGATTATCTTGGATTTCATCACCCTCTTGTTGGAATTCTTATCATCACTTTTCAAGTTTTTGTCCAATTTTGAAAATCAGAGTCAGAATTAGGTTTAGGTTTATTTAAATCTACTTTCCTTTAGCTGAAGATTCTTCTGAAGCCTATCTTTAATTTATTGCAAATGGATTTGAATTTGGTTCAGTGGTTGCTGAAATATTGACATTTAAAGTTGAGCCTTTTTTCCCAGTTTTATTTTTATTTATTACATAATGCATATCATAACATTTAAATCATACATTTATCCTTCCAGATTCCTCAAACTACCTTTCTCTTTACTTATTATTCTGCCCTTTAATCAATGTGTTTTTTTTTGTTTTCTTACCATTTTCATATGTCTAACCTTTCACTCATTTTAGCTGCTCTTTTCAGATCAGTCAAAAGTTAGTCCAACAACTCAACAAGGTAAAAAAAGAAGTTAAAATTAATAGATTTATAAAACTTTATGTAGATCAAAAAATTATGGGTATTTGTAAAGTCATCAAATATTTATTATTCTTTCATAAATTTTTAATAAGCAAATCCAATATTTCAATTTACTAAACTGAAGTTATGGGACAAAAACCTTGTGTTGTATAACACATAATCATGAAAGATTTAATTTTTTAACGGGATTACTCTGACCCATACCTGTGAGAAGTCCCAAACTTAGTGTTAAGACCTGATCTGCATTTTGGCTTGAGGAATCATCATTACTTTATAACTAGCAAATTTAACAGATCTTATTTTTTTATTAATTAATGTATGTAGTTATATTAACTTTTAGTGATTTTCACTGCTACTTCAATAAAATTCAGTGGAGGGTATTGCCAAATTTTCAAATCTGACATGCGAAATCGCTGACTTAGAAAAATTTGGTGATACCCACCCCTTTCTTCAATAAAATGCAGGGGAGGGTATTACCAAATTTTTCAAACAGATATAGAATTTTGTTGAGTAAGCCTTATTTAGAAATGCAAATGGGCAGTGAGGTGATAAAATTATTTTGGTGATGAGGATTTTTGCACAGGTCTCAGTATTATTTTACCATCTAAAATTTCAAAAGTGTGATATTTTAGAGTCCAGTAAGGACAAATGGTGTTATCATAATAGGGGGTGTCAGTTCTGGCAAATCCGCACTTACAAATCCGCACTTAAATTTGACCAAATCCGCACTTAAATAAGTGCGGATTTCCAAAACACACTAGCCCCAATACTGGTGGATTTCAAAATGAAATAAGTCACTTATTTCACTCAAATCCGCACTTTCTCAACCAAAAGTGCTGATTTCACCATCAAGTCCCATTTCACTGATTTGTCAGCATCATCCCATTCATACGCAGCACTCCGCAGAATAACACTTCATAACTCAAAACATCGTACATCACTTACATCTTCATATCATATCATATAAGAGTTATGCCTTCCTCACTTTCAAATCGTGATAAATTACATAAAGCAATGACTTTCATGGCTCTTGAACTGCTCTTGGACTCTGATTGCGATTCTGATTCTGATCTAGAAGAAGATTTTGTCTTTTTATCAAAAATGGCCACGAAACGTTACCTTCTTCCCAGAAAGCCTCAAGTACTTCATACCCCCAAGTACACCATCCAAACACTTCTTAACCTATCTACACCCAGTTTTAGACAGCTGTTCAGGACTTCTCAGGAATGTTTCCTTAAATTGCTTGAGCTTATTCAGGATCATCCCATATTTCACAATAATTCTCAAAAAGAACAACGACATCCTTCAATTCAATTGGCCATCACACTATGTCGTTTGGGTTCAAATGGTAATGGAGCCGCTTTGAAACGTTTAGAAAATGTCTTTGATTTAGGGTATGGTTCAGTTAACACTTATACCAAACGATGTATCACTGCCATCAACTCCTTGGAATCTCAACTTCTCACCTGGCCAACAAAAATGAAATCGCATATTTTCAGCAAACGCATATTTTTTCAGTCACTCTCTTTTTTTTCTTCACTCATATCCGTTTTCTCCTCTCTTCCTACATCACTCAATCAATTTCACTTATATTTCTTTTTTCTCAACTCATCTCTCCAGGTAAGTCATTTTATTCTTTTTAAACAGAGTGTGAAAATAGGAGGATGAACTCTGTTCTTCGGGCGAAGAACAGAGTTCACTTCCATTCACTTATATTTCTTTTTTCTCAACTCATCTCTCCAGGTAAGTCATTTTATTCTTTTTAAACAGAGTGTGAAAATAGGAGGATGAACTCTGTTCTTCGGGCGAAGAGCAGAGTTCACTTCCATTCACTTATATTTCTTTTTTCTCAACTCATCTCTCCAGGTAAGTCATTTTATTCTTTTTAAACAGAGTGTGAAAATAGGAGGATGAACTCTGTTCTTCGGGCGAAGAACAGAGTTCACTTCCATAAAATATTAGCTGAAAATGTAAAATTATTGTTTTTCCATCAAAGAAAATTCTTTAAAATTTTTTGTATTATTACATGATTGAGTTCTAATGCAGCGAGCATGTTGTTAGAGCATTATTGCCCCTCTTAGTAACTCAATCAAGTAATATATACAAAAAAATAACCAAATATTTAATATTCTTCCATAAATTTTTAATAAATAAATATGATATTTCAATTTATGAAATTAAAGTAATGGGCCCACGACCTTGTGTTGTATAAATGGTAATCATGATAACATTAATTTGTTTCATGGGGTTCCTCTAGCCTATACCTGTGGAAAGTCCCAAACCTAGTTTCTAGACTTGATCTGCATTTTGGCTTAAGGAATTGTCATTACTTTAAAAGTAGTATACTTGACATATCTTATTTATATATTAATTAATTTATGTAATTATATTAAATTTTGATGACTTTCACCCTTTACTTCAATAAAATGCAGGGGAGGGTATTGCCAATTTTTTAAATCTGACATGTGAAATTGATGACTTAGAAAAATTTGGTGGTACCCACCCCTTGTTTCAATAAAATGCAGGGGAGGGTATTGCCAATGTTTTAAATCTGACATGTGAAATTGATGACTTAGAAAAATTTGGTGGTACCCACCCCTTGTTTCAATAAAATGCAGGGGAGGGCATTGCCAATTTTTTAAATCTGACATGTGAAATTGATGACTTAGAAAAATTTAGATAAGCAAACTTATTGACTAGCAAGTAAAGATAGAAAATTTTTATTATACATTCAAATTTTTGTCAAAAATAACGTACTATATTCTTTTCCTTTTATAAGTCAGCATATAAGAAAATATTACCAAAATTAAATTAACTAGAAAAACAATTTATCAATTGAAAAGGTCAAGTAATTTTTTAATGTCCTCATAAGATTGGCCATTTTTAACACATTCCATAATGAAATCTTTTTTTTTAAAACTCTCTTGTTTTTCCAATTCACAAGTAGCCATTTCTCTTTGAAATTGACGGTCATTTACTCTTTCCATCTGCTCTACCTCAAATTTTTTTTCTTCCAAATCTAAGGCTTGCTGATCTTTCCTTAGCATATGATCAAACTTCATCTTCTCAAAGTCAAGGGCATTATTTGCAATAGTTGATTTCGCTGAGAAAATTAAATTGAAATAAATAAATAAATGAGTTAATGATTAAGATATATAGTAAACAAAACTTACTTATATCTTGATCTTCTTCAAGTAAAGGTGTGTTGGGAGGATTATAGGAAGGTTTGGATCCAGAGGGTATATGCTTAGTAGTATCGTGTAGAAACCAAGGGTTTACATCAACTCGGGTGCCAAAAAGATTATCCATTTCCTCATAGAAAGGACACATGACATTGAGCTTTTTGGAAACAGTAGTAGTTCCAATCTCCAAATCATCATCGTCAATACCAAATCCAGTTTCATTTGCAGCATGATGAGCCTTTTTATATTTTGATTGGTAACTCTTAAATCTCTCCTTCATTTGTTTAGGATTGATATCGATTCTCTCCCTTGTTTTCTTCCTTACTTCATTGGCCATCAATAAGTAGCCATTAACCTTTGAAGAAGGTGGACATCCAATACGAGTGGACTTTTCACATCCAAAACATGCTTCAAAATTTTATTTTATTTTAAGGAAGTTGATTATGATGAGATAATCATCCTTTTTAAGCTGACCTGAACCTGACTTTGATTTTTCAGGTGTAGGGCTTGCTTTACGAGGGGACTTTTGTGACGAAGCAGATTTTTGAGTTACCTTTTGAGATTTGGAATGTCTGGGAGGCATTATGAAACTGGCACATAACAAGAAAAAAGATTAAAAAGTAGAAGAAATAAGTAAAAAAGAATGTAAACATGCCTGGTCAAAATATTGAAAATGTCAGGAAGGGGTGTGTGCCGAGGATTGATGGGTAGGTAGCGAGGAAGGTCAGTGTGTCACATGTGACAGGGATGGGGTAAGAAAGGAAGGGATGTTTTGTGGCCAAAATGTGGTTGTGAAAAAAAACGGGAAAAAAGTGCTGATTTGAGGTCATAACTGACACCCTTTTTTGAAATAAGTGACTTTTTTGCAAAATTTAAGTGCTGATTTGTAAGTGCTGATTTGGTTTGAAATCCGCACTTAATTTAAGTGCGGATTTGCCAGAACTGACACCCCCTAATATCATGATATAACTTTTTTTGCTAAGATTGAAAGTAACTATTAGATCAGGAGCCAAAAAGA
This sequence comes from Hemileia vastatrix, assembly GCA_030280995.1. Taxonomy (NCBI): domain Eukaryota; kingdom Fungi; phylum Basidiomycota; class Pucciniomycetes; order Pucciniales; family Zaghouaniaceae; genus Hemileia; species Hemileia vastatrix. The sequence continues at coordinate 9,255,711 of JASXTE010000015.1, forward strand.
ATATCCATTTCCTCATATAGAGGACACATGACAATGAGCTTTTTGGAAACAGTAGTAATTCCATTCTCAAAATCATAATCATCTATACCAAAGCCAGTGGAAGTTGAAGGAAAATGAGCCTTTTATATTTGGATTGATAAGTTTTCAACCTCTTCTTCATTTTCTTTGGATTTATTTTGCTTCTCCCTTTTGTTTTTTTTTTCACTTCATTTGCTATCAACAAACATTTTACCTTTGATGAAGGTGGACAATCAATTTGGGTGGACTTCTCATATTCAAAAGATGCATCATAATTTGATTTAATTTTGAGGAAGTTGATGATGATGAGATAACATCCCTTTTTTAACTTTCCAGACTTTGATCTCTCAGGTGGGGGGCTTGCATTATGGGAAGAACTTTGTGATGTAGCATTTTTTTGTGTTGCATTTTGAGTGTTGGATTTTTTGGGAGGCATCATGAAACTGGTATGTTACAAGAAAAGAGATTAAGAGGTTTAAAACATAAAAGAAGAAGGAATAAAACATTCCTGGATTAAATTTTGCAATAAAATGTTTTGAATCTCAGCAAGGGGTGTATGCCAAGAACTAATGAGAGGATTGAGGTCTGGGTGTCATATTTCACAGGAAGGGTGTCAGCCTAAATATCCTTAGAACTGAGTATTTCTTATACTTAAAATAAGATAAACTTAAGTAGATTAAGCTTATATCTTAAAAATAAGGTTAAAATAATAATATATATTATTTTATTATATATATATATAATTATTATTCTATTATATAACTTATAATAGTTTAAATAGCCTATCCATGGCCTAATAATATTTATTAAGGTGTTAATGGAGTCATAATATACTTATCTTAAGTGATATGAAGTAATTATTGACATACATAAGCTTATATGTATACATAAATCTCATATTCAGTGAAATATGCAGTATATTATGTATATTTAGGTATATAAGTGGGTTTTAGCCCCTTAATAGCCTATAACCTTTGTTTTTCTGCTTATTTTAGGTCATATGGACGAAATCAGTGGACTCACAACGCCTATAGAAGCATAGACACCTATATCAGGCTCATACACCCAGTTTGGACAACTGAAATTACTTCCTTGGATGGTTATTCATGGATTTATGGGTTGGAAGGATGTTTCTGGGTTAATATGGATGCTTGGGGATGTTATTGGGGGCTTGGAAATTTTATTTTTTCCTTTATATGCTTTTAGTTTCATTAAATCTCTTTTTGATTATTTATTTTACCTGTTTCTTTATGGTATCCGCTTTTATCTGGGTTTTCTATTTATGGTTTGGATCAGTGTTATTATTAATAGTGATGGAGGGTTCTTACTGGAGGTCTGGGTGTTAAAACTGCTTGAAGTAGACGCCATGGGGAGGTGATGGGCCCTCAAAGTGCTGTAATTGCCGGGGATAGCAGTGACATCATCTGGATTGAAGGTCTGTGCACTCCAGTGGATTTGGGTATAAGTAAGGAGGGATTTTGACGGTTTATTATCATCATTCAATTACTAAAACTCCAACAAACACTATTATACAATTATTAACATTTAGAAATATATTGTAAAGCCATTATAAATTGATATTATCTTTATATAAGCTATAACTATATTTTATTCATCTATTTTCCACCACTAGCATGCATAAAAATCCAAGTATTGTGAGTTTTATTTGAGTATAACTATTCTATTAGTCTTCCCCTGAGGTTTAATCACTAAATCATTTATCAATAAGTAGTAGGACCATAAAAAATACTATTATATCATACTTATATACTAGACTATACTGACAATTGGGGGTCTTTCCTTATATTTTACTTATTATTTAGTATAAGCCTTGGGATGTGATTTTTACCTTAGTATAGCTCAAAATTAATCAAATATTTGGGTCTGCTGCATATTAGTGGGTCATCATAACTCATTGATTGCGGAAAAGAACCCTTAAAATAATTTTACTAATTTTTTATCATAAAAATTAGATATTTACAGTAGTAACTGTACCCAATATAAACCCAATTTCACTTGGTATTTGGACACCAATATAACACCCAATTAAATTGGTATTTGGCTAAATCTTGGTAAGCTAATTATTCACCCTTATAGAGGTCTAGTTAAACTTATTATAATATTTTTAACAGATTTTTTCGATTTTTTCTTACATTTTATTTAAATAAATAAAGATATAAATTCAGGGTAAGCCCCATTGCTTTTTTATTAGTAATATAATTGCTAATATCTTTTGTCTACTAATTCCATAGAGTTTTTTCTTTTTGTAGACGTAAAATATTGTCATTCTTAACAATATGAGTGCTCCTCAGGACAGTGTAAGTGAAAAGCCTTCTTATAATACCAGGTCTAAAGCTAACAAAAACTTTCCAGGACATCACCATGGAGGGCCAACAGTACCCCCAGCCAGAAAGCATGAGTATAGAGGAAAAGGACGCCCACTTAAAAAAGATAACTATAAAAAAGATGTCTCCTACTCTTCAGGATCAACTTTCCCACCTGGCCAAACAGGTTCTGAAGTTGAAGGAATCAAAATCTCTCATGTTCAAAGAAGTAGAGCAGTTGCAAAACAATTGCAAGGTAGGGTTTCAGCAGATGAATCAGGCAATGGCAGAATTAAAGGGAGGCCAGCCCAGTCAATCAAATCAGTAACCCCCTACCCAAGGAGGGTCCACTCACTCCCAGGAGAAAATCCTGGTAGACAAATGGAAATGGGACTGGTTTCACCAACAGTGGACAAGCCACAGTTGCAACAGGGATCCACCCCCTCATCTGACTTCCTCAGCTCACCCTTACAAGGGAAAAAAGCGCCAAAAATCAGGACTGGCAACCATCCCTTGGTAAGTAAATTACCCTCTCAGATTAGACATAATACTGATAATTACAATATAGGTAATTCTATTGATGTTAAATCTGTACAACAAATAGAGGAGGATTTAAGAAATTTAGGTTTTAGAGTAGATACACCTGACTTGTCTTTTGTCCATAATAACAGTACTATATACAATGATAATACAGTTAATCCTCAGTTGCAACCACCTACTAGTGAGATGAGAAGTTCACAGGAGAGTGAGAGAATTGAAAAGGAGGACATGGAATATTTTAACAATAATCCAACTGTCCATAGAATTGTTTCAGCATTGTGGAATAGAATGACTGATTGTGAGGAACAGACAGTTAAGCTCACTAGTGATACAATTTCATCCTTGACATTGAACATTTCTCAATTAGCAACAGGTAATAAAGAATTAGAGAAAGAACATTTGTCTCTAACTCTTAAATATGATTCATTGAGTAATAAATATAATTACCTTTCAAACAAATTTTGTGAGTTAGAAAAATTATATGAAACACACTTATTAAAGACTGAATCAAGAACAAAGTTATCTTTTGCACAGACAAATCAAAGTGTCTCTGAGATGCTACAAAGATTAACTAAAGTTGAGATTGAAACTGCCAATCTACTGATGAACCAGGATAATCATAAGTATAATCAATATAATAATAATCCTTTCATTGGCAAAAGTGAATCTCATTCCTTCCCTGTACCACCACAATTAAAACCATCTGGTGGTAGTGTCAAATCTGAAAATGTAAGTCACAAATCCGTGCAGGAAGAAATACAAGACCATTTATCAAAAGTAAATGAGTTGTTGAATTTACCTAAGATTAGTGAGATAAAATCCAATCAGAAAAACTGGCCTAAGATAGATCAGTACCCAAATTATGATGGGGAAGCCAGCTCTGATTGGCAACATTTTATTCAAAGAATTGACAACTTGAAATTCTCATATAAGTTACCAGATGAAGAGATAACATCAAAATTAATTTCTTTATTTAAGGATGTTGCTTTATTATGGTTTGAAGCTGTCTTAAGTGAGGGTAGAGACTACTCTTGGGCTGAATGGAAACAACTTATTGAAAAACAATTTGGAGGTTCTAAATTCAGGCTTACTCAGCAGAGACTTTATGAGAAGACTAGGTATAATCCGTTGAATGGTGACAAACCTATGGTATTTTTAATGAATTTAAACAAAATATTAAAAGCCATTGAGCCTCATATGGATTTTAACTTATGGAAAGATAAGATAATATACAAATTACCTATATCTGTCAGAGACATTGTTGTAGCTAGAACATTAAATGTTACTGAATATTCTGACTTTATTAATATTTGCAATGAAATATTATTAAACCATAAGTATGAATCAAGGTATTCCACTTATAAGCAAAATGTTGAACCTGTAAAAACTCAGAATTCAAAAACACTTCAGGAGAAGCAGAAAAAACCTACTGCACCTGTAGTACCTAAAAATTATGAAACAAATACTTGTTATAAGTGTAACAAACCTTGGGTCAAAGGTCACAAATGTGAGAAAAACATAAATATTGTTGAAAATCAACGTGAATCTGAAACTGAAACTGAAAAAAGTAAAGAATCAAGTGATTATGACAGCAATATCTCATATAGTGATGAAAATGAAGTCTGTATGTTGGAAGATGATTTGTCCATCTTTGAAAATCCAATATTAAATATTGACTCAAATGAATCTTTAATAAATTTTGAGGATGCTGAAATCATTAAGGATATACAAGCTGATAACTTTAGAATGACACCTATCACAGTTCCAGCTATCATTTCTGGTGAAAATGTTAATATAGTACTGGACACAGGAGCTGCTGGTTCTGTTTTTTCCACTAATACATTACAGAAAATTGATAGTGAATATAAGTTTAAGCTTGAACCACTTCAAAATAAAAATTGGAGAGGTTTTGGATCAGTACTACACCCCATTGGTAAATACAAAGCTGCTGTTTTCTTTAAACACCAACATGGTTATGTAAGGGTAACTTGTGACTTTGTAGTAATGGATAATACTAATTGTAGTAACTGTTTTATCATTGGAAATGATATTCTGACAAAATTTGGTGTAAAATTAGACCCTGCTAATAACAATTTTACAATTGGCATGAATGGTAAAAGGAAATTTAAAATAAATTCTTTTAACACAGTCTTACACATTGAGTCAGTAACAAATTCCCCGTCTAAAGGAAGAGAATCCAATGAGATGGAACTTCTGGAAACAGAAATTTCAAAAGCATCATTTGGCACTCAGATAAGTAAAACTGAGAAAGATAATATTTTGGAATTAATTAAAGCTTTTCCAATGGCTTTTGCACATGGTACAAATGAACTTGGCCTTGTAAAAGATCATGAAATGAAGATTAGTTTAACCTGTGATATGGATAATATTCCTGCTAGTCTTAAAAAGAAACCATACCCTGCTTCACCAATGAAGAGGAAAGACATAGAGGATAATATTAAGATGTTATTAAAAATGAACATTCTTGAGAAGGTTGAAACTACACCAAAATATTGTGTAATATCACCAGTGCTAATTTCTTATGAACAAGATAAAGCAAGACTGTGCGGTGATTATAGAGCATTAAATACATTTACAGTAGATGATATTTATCCCTTGCCAAGGATTGCCTCTATACATGCTACCCTTAAAGGTGCTAAATATATAAGTTGCCTTGATGGAAATAAAGGGTACCATCAAATTCCTGTTGAAAAGAATTCATAGAACTTTTTGTTGATAACAACACACATGGGAATTTATAAGTATGTCAGAATGCCATTTGGACCAAAAAATGCTCCATCAGTATTTCAGAAGTTAATGGATATAACATTCCATAATGAAATGATTTAGGGATGGTTAATGGTATACATTGATGACATCATAGTGTTCTCTAAAACTTTTGATGAACACTTAATCCATTTAAAGAAAGTATTTCAGAAAATGGATGAAATAAAAATGACCCTTTCATTGAAAAAATGTAAATTTGGGTTTGAATCTTTAAAAGTGCTTGGTCATATTGTATCTGGCTTAAAAATATGTGTAGACCAAAATAAAGTGGCTGCAATAAAGAATATTGGTATTCCTCAAAATGTGAAGGATGTAAAATCTTTTCTTGGAATGTGTGGTTATTATAGACAATATATAAAAAACTACCAATCAATTGCTGCACCACTGACCACACTGATAAAAAAATCAGAAGCTTTCATTTGGAATAATGAAAGACAACAAGCTTTTAGTAAGTTAAAAGAATGTTTAATGACAGCTCCTATCTTGGGATTACCAGATTTCCAATTACCTTTTGTATTATATACAGATGCAAGTTTTATTGGACTGGGTGCTGCTTTGCATCAAAAACAACTTATTGAAGGTAAAATGTCAGAAGTAGTAATCTGCTATATTTCACGTACTCTAAGAAGTGGTGAATTGAAATATGGTGCTACTCAACTTGAATGTTTGGCAGTAGTATGGGCTCTTGAAAAGCTACATTATTATCTTGAAGACCAAAAATTTGAGTTAATAACTGACTGTAGTGCAGTTAAGTCACTCTTAAACATGAAAACTCCTAACAGACACATGTTTAGATGGCAATTAGCTGTACAAGAATACAGAGGCCGGATGACTATTACACATAGAGCAGGAACCTTGCACTCTAATGTAGATCTGTTATCTAGAGTACCTCTGCCTAATAATGATGATAATCCTGCTTATGTTCCTGAGTCAGAGATTATTAACATTTATGGCATTTATATTGTAGATCTTGAGGATGAATTTATGCAATCAATTCTTGATAATTATAATTCAGATCCTGACTTAAGTAAATTAACTACAATATTAAATGATCCATCTAATGCTTCAATGAATGTTTTAATAAAAACATTACCCATTAAGTATAAAGAGGCATTAGAAAAAGGAAAATTTTCCATTGAGGATGGTTTTATATATTACAGGAAAAAATTAAGTAATGTAATTGTAATTCCCCCTTCAATGAAGGAGTTAATGTTAAATTAGCAGGTCATTTTGACTACCATAAAACATTAACCAGAGTAAAAAACACAGCTTGGTGGATTAACATGTCTGAGGATGTTCAAAAATATGTTGAAACATGTGATTCTTGTCAAAAATATAAAATATTAAGAGGAAAAAGAGCTGGTTTATTACAACAAATTGAGCAACCAAAAGCTCCATGGGAAATCATTAACATGGACTTTGTAACAGGTTTGCCAATAGCAGGGCATAAGAGTTATAACTCCTGCTGGGTAATTGTAGATAGATTTACAAAAATGTGTAAATTTATTCCTACCCACAAAGAGGTTTCTGCAAAGGACATAGCTTTTTTATGGTGGACACAAATGTTAAATACAGCAGGTTTCCCCAAAGCAATAGTTTCTGACAGAGATCCTAAATTTACTTCTGAGTTCTGGACGTCACTTATGGATGTTTCAGGGTGTCAATTAAAACTTTCTACAGCACACCATCCACAAACTGATGGGCTAGCAGAAAGAATGATACAAACCTTAGAAGATATGACAAGAAGATACTGTGATTTTGGTCTTAATTTTAAAGACAATGACAAATTCACACATGATTGGGTAACCCTTATCCCAGGTTTAGAATTTGCATATAATAGTACAGTACATTCTCTCACTGGCAAAAAGCCATTTGAGTTATGGTTGGGTTATGTACCTAATACCCCTGCTAAAACTCTTAATAAGTTACCTAGATTGGATATCCATCCAGGTACTAAATCTTTTCTTCAGATGCAGGAATTATGCAGAAAACATGCTCAAGAATGTATAAATAAGGCTTTTGAGTATGAAAAGAAAAGATGGGATAAAGCCCATAAAGAACAAATGTTCAAAGAGGGTGATGAAGTCCTTATTTCAACGCTACATTTCAATTTAAATGGTAATGTTAAATTGAAGGATTCATTCATTGGACAATTTGTAGTTAAAAAGATGTTTGGTAATAATGCTGTTGAGGTTATTCTATATGCACCATATGATGGAAAACATCCAGTATTTCCTATTTCTCTTATAAAACCATACCATTCTAATGATACTGCTCTATTTCCAAGAAGATCAGGAAGGCATAAACAGCAACCTGAGGAAATAGTTGAAAAGGCAGAAATTGAAAAGATACTTAAAAAGAGACACCTTACTAAAGAAAAGGGAGTTGAGTATCTATTAAGATTTAAAAATAAATCAAGTGAATATGACCAGTGGATTCCAGAAAATGAAATCTCTGATCTTAAAAATCTCTTGAAAAAATTTAAATCTAAATAATACTGTTCATTCAGTATATGTATTATAAAAATTATTTTTTATTTTTATTATTTCACTCCTTAATATAATTAATATGTCTTAACATTTTTTTTATTGTTTTTTTTGGGGTGAGGGAGTGTCAGCCTAAATATCCTTAGGACTGAGTATTTCTTATTCTTAAAATAAGATAACCTTAAGTAGATTAAGCTTATATCTTAAAAATAAGGTTAAAATAATAATATATATTATTTTATTATATATATATATAATTATTATTCTATTATATAACTTATAATAGTTTAAATAGCTTATCCATGGCCTAATAATATTTATTAAGGTGTTAATGGAGTCATAATATACTTATCTTAAGTGATATGAAGTAATTATTGACATACATAAGCTTATATGTATACATAAATCTCATATTCAGTGAAATATGCAGTATATTATGTATATTTAGGTATATAAGTGGGTTTTAGCCCCTTAATAGCCTATAACCTTTGTTTTTCTGCTTAATTTAGGTCATATGGACGAAATCAGTGGACTCACAACGCCTATAGAAGCATAGACACCTATATCAGGCTCATACACCCAGTTTGGACAACTTAATTTACTTCCTTGGATGGTTATTCACGGATTTATGGGTTTGAAGGACATTTCTGGGTTAATATGGATGCTTGAGGATGTTATTGGGGGCTTGGAAATTTTATTTGTTTCCTTTATATGCTTTTGGTTTCATTAAATCTCTTTTTGATTATTTATTTTACCTGTTTCTTTATGGTATCCGCTTTTATCTGGGTTTTCTATTTATGGTTTGGATCAGTGTTATTATTAATAGTGATGGAGGGTCCTTACTGGAGGTCTGGGTGTTGAAACTGCTTGAAGTGGACGCCATGGGGAGGTAATGGGCCCTCACAGTGCTGTAATTGCCGGGGATAGCAGTGACATCATCTGGATTGAAGGTCTGTGCACTCCAGTGGATTTGGGTATAAGTAAGGAGGGATTTTGACGGTTTATTATCATCATTCAATTACTACAACTACAACAAACACTATTATACAATTATTAACATTTAGAAATATATTTTAAAGCCATTATAAATTGATATTATCTTTATATAAGCTATAACTATATTTTATTCATCTATTTTCTACCACTAGCACGCATAAAAATCCAAGTATTGTGAGTTTTATTTGAGTATAACTATTCTATTAGTCTTCCCCTGAGGTTTAATCACTAAATCATTTATCAATAAGTAGTAGGACCATAAAAAAATACTATTATATCATACTTATATACTAGACTATACTGACAAGGGGGTGTGCAAGGGAGAAATGATGTAGCCAAAATGTGGTTGTGAAAAAAAACCGGAAAAATAGTTCTGATTTGAGGTCATAAAAGACACCCATTTTTGAAAAAAATGACTTTTTTGAAAAATTTAAGTGCTGATTTGGTTTGAAATCCACACTTAAGTTAAGTGCATATTTTCCTGAACTGAAGCTGCCTAATATCATTTCACGTCATAATGATGGTTTTTTTCTTGCACCAATAAAATGATAGTGAATATCACTTGGAGAACCACAAAATTTTTTTATTTTGCTTCAATATCTCAGGATTAAGCTTCCAGCTATATATTTCTACAGAATTTATCTACCATTTATGCTATGTAACCACTATCTTGAAACATTTTTTAACAAAATTTTTATAAATAAAATTTTAACCCAACCTTAAATAATAACTTTATCTTCTGCTACACCAATTAATTTTGTATATAATTTCAGATTGGATTTGAGAACTGCAAAATATTTTTCAATTGGATTAAAATCTGGGAAATAAGGAGGAGAGTATACAATTTTTCAGCCATGCCTATGTAAAATATCTTCTATCTTCCCTCCATAGTGAAAGGCTGCATTGTCCAACACTTGGACACTATTTGGGGAAGGGTAAGGCTTTATCATGGTTAGCTAAAAATAAGAAATTTAATGTGTAATTCTGTCAAATATCTTTGAAAAATTAGTTTTACACTTACCAAAATTTTTTCCAAGTAAAATTCAAAATCAAAACATGTTGCAGTATTTTTTTGAATCATGATTGCCACCAAACCAGATAGTAAAACAGCAGGGATGAAGCTGAATAGATTCTTTTCTCTGAAATATGGTACTCAAATTGTGTGTTGTCCTTTTAAACTCCCACCTCTATTTCAATACAAATTATCAAGAGATATGCCTCACTCTTCTAAAAAACAAAGTGTAGACCAAAAAAATGTGTATAGTTCAAATAAGAAATAAGCATAGAGACTTACCTGTAAATACCTAAAAAGATGGGTCTAGCACTCTAACAGTCACAAAGTATTTTTCCCTTTTCAAAGGGCACTGGGCTGAATGAACATGTTGTAGGTTTTCTTTTCTGAGAAGAGGGAAATAAACCAGCCTTTTCCAAAAGCAGATTTTGATACACTAATGTTATGTTCTTCTTGAAGCTTCAACTGAATTTAATCTTGATATAATTTAGGGTCTTCTGAAACTTTTTCTAGGATAAAATTTCTGTTTTCCTCATTTAAAGTTAAAGGACAAGCTGCTTTAATATTACTGGTAGGATCTGTAACTACAGCCTTGGTGGATTTTTAAATCTTAACCCAACTTTGTAGTTGATTTTTATGAGTACTACAAGTATGTTTTTTATTTATTTTGCAGAGGCTTTGTCCATTCAAAGCATCCATGAAAACTGAGACTTTGAATTGTGGCCTGTACTTTAAGAATGGCATGGTTTTGGGAGAGAAAAACTCTAAAAATTTACTCATTAGATCACATAAATACCATAAAAACCCAGAAAAAAATGTTGATTCTACCAAATGAGTAAACAAGCAGGTAAGTGGGTTTTATGGTGGGGTTTCAGGGTACAAAAAACTTGGGGAGGGATGAAACAAAATTGTGGGAGGGGGAAGGTAAGCTGAGAGTGTTTTACTGACACAATAAAGAATTTTTTGGAAAATAAACTGCTTCTACTTTCAATTTGGGATGATTGTGTGATCATGGTGTTTCAAGAAAAGTTGCATTTTTTGTCAAATTCCAAAAAGGGTTATTTTTCTGGCTGTATACGCATTGTTTTTACATTTTGACCTTCACCAACACCCTCCAAAAACATTAGTTTCTCAAAATGACCCCATAATGTCAACTGAACCCAAAATAAAATTGACTATGTGCATGTATCATTGTGTCATGTGATTGAGAATGTATCTTCATACAGCTAGTTCAAAAAAGCTTTCAGCTTTCTTGCCTCTTATCCCCTTCCAAAAGTGACTTAAAGTCATGTTTTTTTCAGTGTATGGGGATTCAAAACCTGAAAACTTTTCTGAATTAGCTGCACATGAAATGAAATTCACAAAATGCCACACAAAATACCTCTTTACCCCAACCTGTACCTTAATAGGGGTTTTCAGCTCTTAAAAATATGCATTTAAATTAAGTGTAGATTTAAAAGAAAATCTGCATTTAAAAATCTGCACTTAAATTCACTAATTTCAAAAATGGGTGTCATCAGTTATGACTTCAAATCAGCAATTTTTTCCTGATTTTTTTTTTCAGAACCATATGTTTGCCACAAAATCCCTTCCTTTCCCACCTAAGTCTGTCACATGTGACATGACCTTCCTCCCCTCATCAATTCTTGGTACACATCCCTCACTGAGATTCACAAAATTTTATTGCAGCATTTTAACCAAGCATATTTCTCCCTTGTTTTTTTATTTTTTTCAACCTCTTAATCTCTTTTCTTGTAACATACCAGTTTCATCATTCCTCCCATAAAATCCAAAACTTGATAGACAACTCAAAAAATCTCATTCTTAAGGTCTATCTTAACTAATTTATAATTTTGTGCAATGAAATTCCCCAGTTTCTCATTTTCCTTTGTTTTTGTTCAGCTTCCAGACTTGAAATCACATAACATTTGAAATTGCGTAACATTTCTAAGATTCAGTCTCACTAAGATATCTAATCTTCTCTTCATCTCTTATTTCCACCACTCATTTCTGGTTCTTTTTTCTTCTCACTTCCCATTTCTCACTTTCACATTTTTTGTAATATGATTGTTGATTGAAATGTCTTTTTTTGTATCTTTTTTTTCTTTTTTTATCATCTTTTTTTATTTTAATAACTGATTTATATGCTCTTTTTAACTTTTCTGTTGGTTCCCCATCTTTTTTATTCTTGACTTATTGACTTTTTGGTGATTTTTGGGGCTTTTTAGTGCTTTTTAGTCAGTTTTGGGGGTTTTCTTTTTTTGCTTTTTTTTTGGCTAAATTTCTTGATAATCATTTGGAAAAAATTTATAAGCATTTTGCAAGAATTTCCCATATGTTTTTAGATGTTTTTTGGAAATTTTAGGTCTTTTTTTCTGCCAAAACAATTTGGAAACTTTTTCCAAGCATTTCCCAGTGACTTTTAGATATTTCTGTTTGGCTATTTTGGGTCATATTTTCACTAAACACATTTGAATCATTTGGAAATGATTTAAAAGCATTTTAAAATGATTTTCAGGTGTTTTTGGTGATTTCTGGAGTTTTTTGGCATTTTTTTTGGAACCTTTTTGCACTTTTCTAGTTGCTTTTGAAACATTGTTATGGGGCCTTTTGGGAAAAATTGTGTTATTTCTGCTGGCAGAGGCAGAATGCATATTTAAAGGAGAGTTCATTTTACATATGAAAGATTACATTTTTCAGCCTAAGAAGCAAAGGTTTTGTGCAGATTTTGATGATAGTATTCCCAAATAGCTGATTATTCTCTCTTAATCTTATGTATTCAGATTTTTTTAGTGATTTTTATGTTTTATGGCAGTTACTTGGGGTGTTTTGGACTCTTGTTACTTTTGGTTCTAGATTTTCTTATTTCTGGGCTAGTTCTGATTGAAAAGTCTACTCAGTGGTATCAGTGGATAGTTTGAGATTTTCTCTTATTTTTGTGTCTAGATGATATTTTTTGAAATTATTGGGATTTAGTTGTCATTTCTGTGTTTTTCAGTTTTGATAGTTTACTTATTTTATTTGCTATTATTATGGAAAGGACAGATTTCTACCTATGGAATGCTACAGAACACTCATGGCACAGCTTCCCATTGCATGCTATGTCACACTCACAACACACTACAGCATGCTCATGGCATGCTTACCTACAGCACATCTGGCTATGAAACACAGGGCTTTCAGTGAGGTTATAAGTTAAATTTCCAAGGGAGATTCAGTGTAAGTCAAAAAAGGAGATAGAGGAGGGACTATTGACCTTTTGTCATATTTTTAAAAGGATTCATAAATTAGAGAGTACCTTCTACAAAATTGTCTATATTTATTATTCTTTTATTATTAACCATTTTATAAAAGTAATTAACATAGTTACATAGCACTTCAACACATTATTAGACTCAGAATTTTATGCTCATTCTTTTGAGAGAATCAATTTCATTTATTTATTAATTACTGGCTTACAAAACTAAGTCCAAAATTGCTGTATTAAGATAATTCCTCATTATTTTTTCTAGGAAGACAAGGGTTTTGATCTGCATTCTCTAACTCTTCTTAGTTTTGCTTACAGAAAGGCAACTGTAAGAGTTCCTCTAGATTTCTGGTACCAAATGTGGAGTTTGATCTTTTTGGCCATTTTTATATTGGTTTTCTTACTTCCATTTGTTTGGTATTTCTGGTGTCTGTTGGTCAGTCTAGGCCATTGTTAGGGCTTGTCTAAGCCAGTGTTGGGGTCTGTCTAGACCTGTGTTTTTAGTCTTTCTAGGCCATTTTTTTTGAGGGCTTGTATAAGCCATTGTTGGTTCTGTCTAGACCAGTTTTTTTTAATCTGGGAAAAGAGCCAATCCTCTTCTGATTGTGGTGTTTTTGTTTGTTTGTTTGGAATCCAGGAAAGGGGACAGTACTCTGCTGATTCTGGTGTTGTCTGTCTTTGGGAATCCAGGTAAGAGGCTGAACCTCTGCTGATTCTGTGTTGTATGGTGTTGTTTGAATCAAGGTATACGGCTGAACCCTTACAATATTTGGTCTTTTGGTGTTTTTGGGATCTAGGTATTGGCACCACACAATATGGGGGGCGGACTTGCTAGTGAGTCCGCAACCTTGGACCCAAACTCACCACAGATTGAACACACATTGAGCTATTGATAAAGGAACCATAAAATCAGGTATGAACACCACTCAGCAGAACAGTTTTAGGTGGGTGTTCAAGTAGAGTTCAGTATGGGTTCAGTATGAGTTCAGTCTGAGTTCCATCTGAGTTAAGGTTGAGGACTCGCTAGCAAGTCCACCCCCTATATTGCTTAGTGTGGGCTGAACCCTTTCTGTATTTTGTTTTGCTTTTGGTAATCTTGGTATAAGGCTGAATATTTGTAAAATTTGTGTTATTGAAAATGTCTACTTTTGGTTCTCTAGTTCCTCTTCCCTAGAAATCAGTAATTATTCCATTTACGGATGGGATGATGTATTTTGGTGGTGATATGGAGCCTTTCTTTACTCTATATGAGAGGGCAGCTAGAATTGTAGGGGCTACATCTTTAGATATTGTGACCCAAATTATTTTTTAATTAATTATCTACCTCTCAGGAAGCAGATTAAGAATATGGATGTCTATAAAAAGGATGATTGGGTAAGTCTAATGAAGGAGTTGATGAATACGTGGAGGGTCCAATTTACTATTGGGGCTCTCAATTTTTTAGTTCATGGTTTTCAGGAGAAGAATTTAATTAGTTCTCTGGACAGTTACAGGAAATTTCTTGCAGATTTTGATGAGATGGTGGAATATCTGGTGGAGGAAGGTAATTTGGAAAATGTGGATGCTCCTGTTGATTTTTTTTCTCTTCTTTCTCCAAGAATTCCAAGTAGAAGATTTTTTAGGATCTTTTTAACTCTGACAAGATGAGGAAGAAGAGGAATTGTAAGCATTGGATTACTGGGGTGAAAGTGGTTAAGGAGGCTGTCAAAGATTTCTTGGATTATCACATGGTAACTCAGATTCAGATGGAGAATGCCAAGTATGTGAATGTAGTGACTGGTGGGTTTTCTGAGGATAATTAGAAGATGAAGAAGAAGGAGGAGTCTAGAAGGGAGAAGTTGGGTAAGGCCCTTTCAAAGTCTGATTCAACAATTTAAGATCAGCTGGAGAATCTTAACAAGCAGTTTCAGTCCTTTGTTCAAGAGACAAGGAAATCTTCTAGGGTGGCTCGTCATTTGAAGAATTTTGAGTGTAGGTCTGACATTATGGAGTAAGGGACCTGCTCTTATTGTAACAGAGTGGGTCATAGATATGATGATTTTTGGGCTCTGGATAAAGATGTGGCTGGTGGACATTTTAAGTTTGATCAAAAAATTTACAAATTTTCTGATAAATCTTTCATTAAGCCTGCTGAAGGTCAGTCTACTTCTTATATGTTGAACAAAAGATTTGGTATCGGTGGCAGGAGACATAGCTTGAAGAGGCTCCACCTGAAGCTTCTAGATCTCATTCAGCTGTTTCTAGTGAGGGTGTAAAGGGAAAGGAGAGTAACAAGATTAAATTTTCTACCTCTTATTGTATTTTAGAGTTGTCCACTACTAGTGAGTTTTTTATGGGAGAAGATGATGTGGATGCTTCTAGGAATCAGCCTGATTAAAAGGAGAAGAGTAGTTCTCAAACACAGCTTAAGCCTTGGGCACCAAGGGCTGATCCTTCTGAGAAAATTCATGCTGCTCAGAGAGGGATTAAGGATGCTAGCTGGAGGGATGGTGTGTTTAGTTTGAATGGTGATCCAATAGGTATTTATGGTGGATCATAATTTGAAGAAAATATACCTTTGGCATTCTTGCCAAAGAGGGATTCAAGTGTTTCCCCAATGAGGGGGACAGAGTGACCAATTATGGGTCAGGTGTTTTTTCTGAACCCAGTGGGAAGGTTGGTGTTGGTGATGGTCCTGAAGGGCTATTTTTTACTATGAAAGAAAAGTCTAGAGGTCATTATGAGAGGCCTGTGGTGTCTGGGTTGAAGAATTTTATGGGTGGAGTGTTGGATAGGATGAATAATACTCCTATCTCACATACTTTTGGAGATTTTTTTGCTATCAGTCCTGTGTTGGATGATGACTAGAATGAGATGTTGAAGAGGGTCTCTACTGGTGATGTTGATTATCTCTGTGAGAATTCAAAGAATTTTGGTGATGAAGAAGAGACTCATTTATTGGCTTCACTTGGTTATTTGGTGGTATCTTTGAATGTTGTTGAAGTTAGAGCTTTAGTGAATTCAGGTTCTCAGGTAAATCTTATTTTATTGGAAAAATCAAAAAGATTTTCTCTTCCTATCAAGGCTGGTATTTTTGGGAATCATAGAGGTATTGGTGGTAATGCTTCTGAGCTGGCTGGTACAGCAGAGCATGTGAAGCCTTAAGTTGGCACAGCTAAAGGCAGGGTACACTTTTATGTGCTAAGGGAGTCAGTTAAAGTTGTTTTAGGTGGACCTTTCTCATTGATTTAAAATTAAGGAAAGGCTATCAGCCTGAGATTGAGATTAGTCTGGAAATCTGGTTCATGATGATAGAAGGTGTCATATGAGGTTGGAACCACCTGCTAATGGGGCCTGGGAGAAGAGGCCTGGTATGTCAGAAAAGTTGTGATTGTCATTTTTTGGAGTAGATAGGGCTGACTGCCCTAATTCTATAATCTCTCCCCTGGGTATGGAACTCTTGGATTATAGTAGGTCAGCTCACTAGGAGATATGATAATTTGACGCCCAATTTCTTATAGGTAATGTTTCTTTGGAGTGGAAATTTGTTTCATCTTTTTGGTCTGGTCTGTGTTTTTCTTCTGGTTTTCCATTTCAATATATTTTGAGCACATGAGTCAAGCTAGGCGGAGTTGAAGTGTAGTGGAAAGGTTTTTGAGCAGTGTAAATTGGGCTAACAAGTGATTCTTTCCAATTGTGCACTATTAGAAATTATCAAAACTACCAGGTGCCAAACTCATGATCAATTGTGTGTTCCTGTGTTGTCTTCTAGGGGTCTAACTGGTTCTTTGAAAATCAACAAAAAATTAAACAATTCTCAAAACCAATCAAAAAGATATTTCTCTCAAGAATATCATGATTACCTTCTGCAAGAGGTTAATCTGCATGATCATGATTGCCTCCAGCAAGAAGTTAAACTGCAAATACAAGATAAAGTTCAAAAAAATCTAATTACCAAGAAAATTTAAATTAAAAATATTTCTTTTAGTTCTCAGGTGTCTGTTTTTGATTCTCAGTGTTCTGTTAATCAAGATTTAGAAAAAACTCAAAAAAAATAATTTTAGAAAATTGTGGGTTTAATGGTGAGTTAGGTAATTTTGTTAGTGAAACTGCTGTGTCTGAGGTCAGTTTCAAAGATATGTCCCTCAAGCACCACACAATATGGGGGGAGGACTTTCTAGCAAGTTCACAACCTTGAACTTAAATTCAGATCTAATTGAGCACAAATTGAGTTAGTGATGAAATAATAAGGAATAAAGTGTGAAATCACATTGAACCTCTGATGAATTTAGCTTTATTATTCATTGAAGTACAAGTGAAAATTTTTTGAAACAATTTTGAAGAATTAAAAAAATAATTTTGTAATGGTATATAGAAATCAGCCCTCCCCACAGTTAAGCCAGTCTGGAAAGCTACAAAATGTTTAAAATAATTTTATACTTTTTGCATGTAAAACTAGACACACCCCAATTTAAATTAAAGGAAAAGTGATCTTAAATGTTCAAATCATTTTACTTAATTGTTAAAATATGGTGAATTTATAAGGAACTTTAGTAAATCATTCAAGAAAAATATTTATGGAATTAATATCTTCCAATAAAAATTTCCCCATTAAGAATTTGAAACAAAAATTTAATTATAATTATTCAAAAAGATTTTTAACCATTATTAATATTTAAAATATCTGAAAAATGTAAAACCCTTATAAAAATGAATGGAATTGTACTTTGGTGATAAAATTAAGCTCTAATATAAATATCTATTCTGTTTTCTATTCAATAAATAAAAAAGCTATGCATGTAATAGTATTTTTTACAATATATTAAGCCTTTATCTTCAAAATATGAAAAAAGGAAGACATAAAATGAAATTTTATTGGAATAAATAGTATAAAAATGGTTTCTTTGATTTCTATTTGTTTTTTTGAGTTGATTCCATTCCTTTTTCCATGCTATATAACATATTTCTCATGTTTTAATATTATTTTAGTTTGTAGAAAACTATTACTTATCTCTCCATTCCTACCTTCTGTCTTACATAAAAAATTATCTTAAATATTATTACCCTGCTAAAAACTTCTTTTCTTTTCTCTAAAAACAGCTATTTCCATTATTTTAAACCCTTTCTTCTGCTATAAAATGATCTCTGACCCTTTAAAAGCATCCTTACCCCTTTCCACTTCTTCCCATCTCTATTTATCGCTTCCTCAGACCTTAATGCCTGTTATAGCTCATAGAAACCAAGAGGATTTTTTTTGAGAAGTAAATGAAAAGGGATTGATGAGAGGTTAATTGTAGCAAAAATCAAAGGGTCATTATAAAAATTGGAGATATGGGTTGAAAAAAAAGGTAGAGAAACAGGTAGAATGGGTTTAAAGTGGACATAAATATAATAGAAGATAGAAAAAGGGTTCAGAATGGGTTTGATTGTTGATTGAAGGGTATTGGAAGGAGTGCAGAGCAATTTTATGGGACAAGAAACAGGTTTAGATTTGTCAGATGGGGAGTGAGAGAAAAAGGACAAGAGAAAAGTGAAAGGTGAAAAGAAGGTAGAAAAACATTTTTCAAGAAATTATTATCACATATAAAGGTGCTAGTAAGAGTGAGAAAATAAGAAAAAGTGGCTGAGATAAATTGAAATAATAATTTTCTAAATAAGAGGGTGGATCCTATTGTATCACCAAACATCAGAATTCACCTTCATCTTATATTTCTTACTAAAGAGCAGCTTTATATAATCATATGAATAATGAGTTATGGCCTTGGATGCTTCACCCTGTTATACTAAAGTGGAGACCTCCATTTTAAATTTAACTTAAATTAAAGTCTAGTTTAAGGCTTTGTATAGATCTTAAGTAATTCAAGATACATAAGCTTTTACTACTTATATAAATCATAAAATTAAGAAAATCAAAAGTAATGAAATATTGAAATTCATCAATACATAGTTTTACATTCCTTCTTTCCAATAATTTTATTTTATGACAATAATAATTATACATATCTTTGAAAAATCAGTCAAATTTTATTATCTATACAATATTTTGAGAAAAAAAACCTACAATAAAACTCAAAAATCTCAAAGATATTTAGTAACAATTAGAAGAAGGTATTTTCATTAAATAAAATCTATAATTAAATATTATTCCTCATATTAAAACATGGGTTTTGGAATGAAATTATTGAATTTTAATCTCCTATAGTGTTCTGATTGTCAGTTACAGATGTTGTTTCTAATCTCTATACAATTTTACTTGAAATCTCATACAAGACCTTTTTACATGTTTTAAATTTGAGCTTCAAACTTTAATTTATATATAACCATCTAGAAAAAATGAATTCAATTTATTTTCAATAAATTCAAATACATTTTTTAAATATATTTTTTTAATTTTCATTCTTCTATTGCCTAAGTAATTTTTTTTTTCAAAAACATTTAGTTAATAGAATCATATCTTTAAAAAAAATTTAATATCTTATCACAAGGTTAATCTCAGTCTTGATGCATCTCTGATTGAACTCCCAATGCAAATCTCATCCTGATCATTCTTTGAATTAACTTAAAAATTAAACATATTTAATATCTTTGAATTCTTTAAAAAAAGTTTTAAAAATGAATAAAATGGTATATGCTGTAAATAATAAGCTTTAAATTTGAGTACATAGGTATCTGCAAATAAAAAGACCTATTAAACTCATTTGTATTCAATTTTTTTAAATGAGAACTATAAGAGCCCTATTCATGAAAAAGTATTTTATTCACCCCTATATATATTGATAAACAGCTTATCAGGATTCAAGGTCTGTCTGTAGTTTATATTTTTAATGCATTGGTATATCTATATTCTTTCAACTACATTGAAAGAACCTAGCTCATGAAAAAAGTTATTTTTTTGACAATGTTTCTTAATGAGTTAAAAATTTTCTTTAATTTTTATGATGCCGTTTAAAAAAATATTTACTTTACTTCATTTTATTCTATTTTATCAGATTTTACTATATTTTATTCTATCATACTAAAAAATACTGTATTATATTATATTTTATTTCATTTCACTTACTATTATTCTATTTAATTTAAGTTTGTTTTAATTTATTATATTTTATCCCTTTACATCCTAATTTAATTTTTTAACTTATTTTATTTCAAAAGGTGATCTTACATGTGCAAATAACAGTCTTTGAATTCTCAAAATGAGCTGGTGAACTCTGATGTAAACCCATAGGTAAGAGGTCACAACCTAATTTCATGCATGTGGTACTCTGATCTACAGCTGTAGATCAGAGTATCACATGCATGAAATTGGGTTGTGACCTCTTATCTACAGCTTTACATTAAAGTTTACCAACTATTTTTATGCATGTGTACTCTGATCTATGGCCATACATCGGAATAACACATCCATTTTTATGCATGTGGTACTCTGATCTATGGCCATAGATCAGAGTACCACATTCAATTTTGAGCATGTGAGCTCTGATCTACAGCTTTACATCAGAGTTCATCAACCATTTTTATGCATGTTTACTCTGATCTACAGCCATACATCAGAGTACCACATCCAATTTTTTACCTGTGAACTCTGATCTAAGACCATACATCAGAGTTCACCAGCCAATTTTAAACAACTTAATGCTTCTACATGGCTATACAACAGCATCCATCAAATGTAATAAAATTAATTAAATGAAATTAAGACTTGTTATAATGTAATTGAATATAAAAATACAGATAGATGAGTATAATAGCCAGAATGAAAAAAAAGATAAACACCCATAATTTAAAATGAGATAAAACAAAATAAATTGTTATTATATATTTTGAAAAGCAATCCAATAAAGTGCAATAAAATAAAATAAAATTATATAATGCATAACCAAATACAACTCAATATAATAAAATACAACACAATACAATTCAACTTAACTTGATTGAATTTGAGGTAATGAATTAAATAAATGGGTGTCTTAAAATAAAATAAATCAATTTAAAAAATTACATAATATAACATAAAATCAATTTATGCTGAATTTTTTTTTATAATATTGTATTCAATATAAATTTTAATATTTATATGCAATTTAATTTTTTGTATGCATATTCATTATTTCATTGCATATAAATATTCAATATGAATTTTTCATATGCATATTCAATATGTTATTGAATAAGAATATGCAATATGATTCTCCATATGCATATTCAATATAAATTTTCATATGTATAGGCAATATAAGTTTTTTTTTGCATATTTTTTGGATGAATATTCAAAATTATTTTCATTATATATATGAATTATCATTTTACAATTACATACTGAAAACCACTCAGCAAGTGAATATTCAATTTCACTTTTTGTGACTCAAAATAATGTTACATGACTAAAAAATATCAAAAATTGAATCAAAAAAAATTCAATTTATAATAGTTCTCTGTCATGCATAGTTTTGAAATTTCTGGGTATTTTTTTCAAACAATATTAAATATTTAAATATGATTTTTAATATGTTTCAATATATTTCAAATAAGTAATAAAGTAGAGTAAAAATATCACTTGAAAAATTGAAAATTTTAAAAGAGTTTTCAGCTCCATCTTGAACTATAATTTAAAATACTGAGTCAAAATTATGTGCTTAAGGTGTAGAGTGTTTGGAATGATTACTGAAACTTTTTTTATTCAAAATTTAAGATGAGCTCATTTCTTTTTCATTATGATACCACAAAAGATTTAGCTAGGTTCGTACAATAGATCAAGTTGGTTTTCAAGCACATTTCAGTAAGAGTTCCATCAAAGTTCAGTCTGAGTTCCATCTGAGTTCTATCTGACTTCAAGTTAAGGACTTGCTAGCAAGTCCCCCCCAAATATTGCATGGTGAAATGTGGGGTAACTGAATTCAGTCTCTTGGAAGGTGCTTGCATGGATAAATTATTGGGGGGTATCAATGTTGACCAATCCGCAATTAAATTAATTGCGGAAAATAATCTGCATACCCCAATTATCTTCCGCAATTATTTTTGCTAATAATTGGGTTATTAGACACTTTACGTGTCAATGTTCACCTCTTATCTGACATTTTTATCCTCAATATTTGATAACCACATCTTGGACAACTTTCTGGATATCCCAGCCTTCTACCTTGCTGCGCACTTCCACTCTCATCCCATCCTGTTCATTCTATCCGCTCAGAATTTCTCCCCATTTCATCTATCTGATTCTGCTCCTTTTCATCTCGCTATCTCATCTGCTTGTTTCTGCTCCTTTTCATCTTCATTTATAATAACATGCCTCATCATCCTAGATCTTCTCAAAGGCAGCCATCACCCAGTTGTTCTTCAATTCCCACTACTTCCTCTTTCCCCCGCTCAGCTGAGAAATCAAAGACCGTTCAATTAAAAAAAGATGAACATCTCATTCTTATCAACTGGCTGAAAACCAAATCTAACTATGATTCTTGTTTTGGTACTGAGTATGCCACTAAAGTAGGACGGCCCCCCGCATCAAAAGTTAATGGCTATCTTCTAATGGCAATTGAATTACGAAATAAGACCAAGGGAAGGATTGATCTTTTGCCTAAACAGATGTCTGAACGATTCAAGCATTACCGAGCAAAATACAAGAAGGCAAAGGCTCTTTCATCTTCCACTGGTTTTGGGGTTACCAACGACGATATAACTAAGGGCATAAAATCCATAGACGATAAACTTGAAACTTTATGTCCTTACTTTAAAGAGATGGATGCAATTTTTGGAGAGCGAGCCGATGTTAATCCTGTAAACATGTTGGATGGTGAAGATCCTATCTCCGAACATGATGTCGAAGCAAATCTTTTCCCATCCTCTTCCTCCACTCAAGCCTCCCCTCTTCTAAATTCTACGAATCTAGATAGCTTTGCTATTGATCCTATTGGCAATTTAACCCAACCCAATCTAAATCAGGTCTGTTTTTTTTTCTTTTATCTTATCAATACTTTTTTTTATTTACTTAGATTTTCTTATTTCTTAAAAGGCTGATGAACAAGCCCAGGATCCACAATAAACTGAGTCTGAAGCTAGTGACAATGATGAGGAGGAAAATATGACCTTGAACAAGAAGCGTAGGGCTTCAAGTAGTCTAAATTTCCACTCACAAAGAAGACAAAAAAGTGATACTTCATCACAAACCCCTTTTTCTTCGATGGAACAGTTTTTAGAGAAACGTGATGCTGGTAAGTGATATCATACCTATTAATACTTTACTCTGATTTTCTTCTACTTATTGTTAACATTGCTTATCACTCTAGAACAAGTGGAAGCTGATAAAGAGACTCTAAAGTTTTAAAAGCAAAAATATGAGCTCTCTTTAAGGAGGGATGATAGGCTACAAGATTTGGAAGAGAGGAAGTATGAGCTCTCTTTACGGAAGGATGATCGGGCCCAAGATTTGGAGGAGAAGAAGTTTTAGTTAACTCTAAGTATTGAAAAATCAAAAAAAGAGGAGAAAACACTCGAACATCAAAACCTATTAGAGCAGATGAAATATAAGTTTGATCATGAAGAAAATTCCAAAAAGAAAGATTTCTTGATAGAATGTGTTAAAGCTAATAAATCTGTTGAGGAAATTGAACGTTTAAAGAAATGGTTGGATGACTAGTTTGTTTTATTTCTCTCACACTTCAACTGTTCATATTTATTTGTACATAAAATTTCCAATAATTTCCTTTATTTCATTACTCTCCCACTTTTTTTAATTAAAATTTTCATGTCTCCTTTGAAAATTTGACGATCCCCCACCCCTGTATTTCTTGAAATATCGTATTTTAATGATAAATATTCTTTTTTTAAATAAAATTTTCAAGTCTCCTTTGAAAATTTGACAATCCCCCACCCCTGGATTTTTTTGAAGTAAGGGGTGGGTATCACAAAAATTCCTTCATATCATGAATCTTGAAAGTCTTATATGAAAATTTGGCTTTAATACCTCCTGCATTTTACTTGTATCCCAAAAATTCTTACATGTCAAGAATTTCACAAGTCTTAAAAGAAATTTTGGCAAAACCCCCCATGAATTTTATTGAAGTAAGGGATGGGTATCACCAAAAAATTTTCACCAAAATATTTACAAGTCAAAAAAATTCTATATCTGTTTTAAAAAATTGGCAATACTCTCCCCTGCATTTTATTGAAGCAAGGGGTGGGTATCACCAAAATTTCTCTAAGTCAGCAATTTCACATGTCAGATTTGAAAATTTGGCAATACCCCCCCCCCCCTGCATTTTATTGAAGTAAGGGGTGGAAGTCATCTAAATTTAATATAATTACATAAATTATTAAATAAATATCTAATATATATCAATTTCCCTAGTTTATAGTGATGACAATTCCTCAAGCCAAAATGCAGACCAAGTCTAGAAACAAAAGTTTGGGACTTTCTAGAGGTATAGGCAAGAGGAACCTCACGAATCAAACATATAAATGTTATCATTATTACCTGTTATACAACCAAAGGTTGATGGCTCATCACATTACTTGAGAAAATTGATATATAAAAAATATTTATTAAAAATTTATGAAAAAATATAAAATTTTTGATGACAACTCTAATCCCCATACTTTTTGGATCTAGATAAAGTTTTTTTAAATCGAATAACTTTAACTTCTTTCTTTACCTTATTGATTCTTTGTATCAACTTATTACTGATTTGAAATGAGCAACCAAAATGTGTGAAATCATGACAGGATTCCAAACCAGGAGGAGCTTTGGTTGTTTGATGATTATCCTGAGAAGAATTCCAAATAGTTTCGATGATACCATTTCCCAAACCAAAATCAATGATGCACTGGTGGTCTGGAAAATATAAACCATGTCCTTTTATTTTAGCTGGAGATGGTATTGGGTGGCCAGTTATCGGATTGATATATGAGAATATTCCAAAAGTAAGAAAATTGGCATCATTCCTATCGATATGAATCCTATTGTGAAATCCAGAATGAGTGATAATAACATTAGAAAATAAAAGATATTCGTGGCTGATATCTTCCCATTTAGAGTCACACCAATTCGGTATTCCAACTTTGGTTTCAAGTTCATGTTTTTCTTCAAATGCTTTATTACAGAGCTTTTTGAGTCAAAAAGCAAGAAAAGAGTCAAAGGAAGGTAGAGTGTCCCATAAGCGAAAATCTTCATCTTTTTGAGCTTTAGTGATATTCTTGACCAACAAATATATGCCTATTTAATTGAAATGCCTAGATAATAATCATATAAGAGTTTCAGAATCCTTATCCTCTAAATATGCAATATAAAAATGTGAAATATGACAAGTGAAATTTGGAAAAAAGGCTCAACTTCAAAGGTCAAAATCTCAGCAACTACTGAACCTAATTCAAACCTGTTTGTGGAAAATGAAAGATATGCTTTAGTAGAATCTTCAGTTGAAGGACATGTGATTTAAATAAACCTAACCCTAATTTGTTACATAAAAAAATGAAATAAAAATTTAAATTGGGAAAAAAAAGGCTCAACTTTAACGGTCAATATCTCAGCAACCACTGAATCAAATTCAAATCTGTTTGCAGGAAATGAAAGGTAGCCTTCAGGAGAATCTTCAGTAAAAAGAACATTAGATTTGAATAAACCTAACCCTAATTCCGAGTCTGATTTTCAAAATTTTACAAAAACTTGAAAAGTGGTAATGAAGATGAGATCAAAAGGAGTTTTATAAGTTCACTGTTATCCAGATAAGAGGCATACATATATTTAAGTATGAAGTTTTCATAAAAGGAACGAGATATCATATAGGCATGAAAAAAAGAAGATGAAACTTACCTTGATTGAAAAGTAGGAAAAATAGAGTGAGAAAGATTGATGTTGGAATTGTGGGGAAATTGAATATGGAGTAAGTGAAATGCATAAAGAATGTGCAATGTATGTGTTTCAATGAAATGGAGCCAAAAAAAAGTGAAATAAGGGAAAGGGGGGATAATGACAATGCCAAGGAGGGATGAAGAGTAGGGTGATGGAGCTAAAAAAGAAAGTAAAGAGGGAGAGAAAAAAAGGTTAATTATACCATTGAAATCCAAAATAACCACTTACAAAAAAAATTTAGATAAAAAAAATAAAATAAACAGAAAAAAACAAAAAAAAATATAATTAGTAATCAAAAAATCAAAAAAAAAGAATAAAATGACTTACCTGGAGAGATGAGATGACAAAATGAATGAAACCAAATTGTTTGAGGGATGTTGGAGGAGAATAGGAAAAGGATATGAGGGATGAATGAAAAAAAAAATCACTGACAAAATATGCAATTTCAGAAAATATGCGATTTCATGTTGAGCTGGTGAAAGAAAACCAATGAGCCATCCAAAAAAAAGATATTCACCGTAAATTCAAAAAAAAATGAATATGCAACAAACCAAAATACAAAACCAAGTGAATAAAGTACACAAAGAGGACATTTAGAAAGTATGAAAACTTAAAAATTAAAAATTAAAAGCGTTGCAAAGTGAAATGTTGGAGAGTAATTGGCATTATAATGGAACGTATGCCAGTTGATTGAATGATTTGTGAATCAAGGGAGGGGAGTGCCGGTGGTGGTTCAGGATCCTCTTCTTCATAAAGATCATTCCACTCATCCTTTAAATCAGCAAGAATATTGTGGAGTATTACACAAGTCAAGATCCAATGATTTGCAGTTTTGATCTCCAATTTTTTTTGAAATTGGATTCTGAGCTCCCGAAGACTAGAAAATCGTCCTTTTAAAATACCTATAGCATGTTCAATTCGTACTCTTGATTGTGCAAGGTGATAATTAAAGGCAGTTTTGGGGTCATTTTCTGAAGTTGCACCACAGAAAGCAGGTATAATGTACTTTCCACTTGCATATGCTGAGTCTGCAAGGAGGTACTGAGATTCGTCAAAGTATGAGTCAGGGGATTGAGAAATCCTCATTCTTTGGAAGATGGAAGAGTCATGACATGATCCAGGGCAGCCACTGTGAAAAGCAATAAATTTTTTATTGACATCACATACAAGTTGAACGGCGATAGAGTATCTAGAAAGAAAATAAAAAGTTAGATTGTAAAAGATGAGAACTTGGAGAAGATTTGGAAGAAACCTTTTTTTGCGATCAAAATAATGGTTGCCATCATGAGCAGGCTTTTGACTCAAAGGTATAGTTGTGCCATCAACAAATCCTACACATCCAGGGAAACCTTCAGCTTGCATTACTTGAGAGGATTCAAGTTGCTGTTCTGGAGTTGGCCAAGCAAGAGTTTGAGACTTGAGGGAAAGGATAGCAATCATACAGCGCTTGGTGTATAATATCACGGTACCATATCCTATGTTAAAGAGATTATCCAAACATCTTACGGCAGCACCATTTCCATTTGAGCCAAAGCGACATAGAGCAACAGCAAGTTGGATGGAAGGATTACACTGTTTGTTATGAGAATTGTTATGGAAGATAGGATGTTCAGAAATGAGTTGATAAAGTTTGAAGAAAGAATCGGGAGAAGTTCTAAAAAGTTGGGTGAAGTTTAAATGAGGAATGTTGAGAATGGAGGCCAGATCATATCTGGGATCATGATAAAGATTTGGCCCCCTGGTGATGATGTAACACTTTTTGGAAAGTAAACACATATAAGCTAAAGCATCTTCCAAATCAGAGTCAGATTTATAGTAGAGAACTAAAAGTAAAGTGATGGCATTAATAGTGGAGTGAAGTAGCTGTCTAGTAGAGAGGTGTTTCATTGTTGCCGGTGGAAGGGTTATGTGATGAGGGAAGTGGGAATTCACCGCCAAATGTGCAGTTGGGGTGTGTAGATAGAAAAAAAACTTAAGTGTTCGCCACCAAAATTAAGTAGCATAGAGTGAGGAAAGACTTAAGGATGGCATCAGCAATTATGAGTCATGTGACTTTCTTGCAAATCCATCATGGATGAGATGAGTTTGGGATCAGGAATTAGGAATGGAAATTGGGGTATAAGAGGCGGGATAATGCATTATTGTGGATTTCTTATCCACTAGCCCTGGGGCTAGTGGATAAGAATCTTCCGCAATTAATAATGTCTGATCCCGGAAAAAAAAATTCCTGACCCCTAATTGCGGATCCCTGAACATTGATACCCCCTATTGACTAAATAGGCAATTTTAAGCATGGTAGTGAATTATAGGTGTCAATCTTGATGTTATGAATGAAATTAGTGCATATAATGAGGTCAATGCACTAATAATGAAATTAGGACACTAAATAAGTGCCTGTTGATTATTTTAGTGTCTTTCCCCATAGTGGGAATACAATGTGGGGTAATTATAGTGTGAAATTGCTAACTTTGCTAAAAATGAAGCTATTCATGCAGGACAAATGCAAGCAGTATCTGGACAGTACACAGAGGCCATTTCTGGCATAAAAAACATCAAATTTGAAAAGTGTTATTTTTATGCATTTGAATAGGCAAATCAATAGTTCTAATTAAGACAAATTGATCTGTTAAGGCACAATTTCAATATTATTAAATTTATAGCACATATATTCAACTTTTAAGTGATTTAAAGCACATTTCTTATTTTTTCCATAAAACAATGAAAACAACAGCTTTAAGCCTACTTAAAAATTATGCAGCCTTATGTTTAAGGCTCTTAAGATTACCCTAACATATTCCAACTTAATATTAAGTACATAAGACTTATAAAAGGTGGATATATGCGTGTATATAAGGTATTATAATGGCATATATTGTATTGAATCATTAATTTCACTTATGTATACATCTTGTATACCTTTTTTTATTGTTCCCATGTGTACTACATGTGTTTAACATAATTTATAAGCAATTTATACTCAGCCCTGGGAAAATCCAGGCTGACAAAAGTGAGGATGTCAAATTGTAAGCCAAAGGACATAGGTTTAACAGTTTGGGTTTGACTTTAGATTTTTTAGGACTGATTTTTGTTGCACGGTATCAGCTCACTGGACTCCGGAAAGAACCGGAGAACAGGAAGTACCGCTGCAACAGTTTATCTACAATAATGATTAAGTGCATAAGCTTCCTAAGTACATAACATTTTTTACTTCTGTTGATATTTTTATTTACCTTTTGTCATTTTTGCTTCTAGGTGAAAAAAATTCATTTTTTCTTTTCTTCATTTTTTTTTTTTGTGAGATAGTTTTTCCTGTGAGAACTTTTTTTTCCGACACCACCAAAAATGGTATGGAAAAAAAAATCAAAAATAGACCTAAAAAGCCTAAAATATACCTATTAGGGGGTATCAAAGTTAGAAATCTGTAATCATTTAAAAGGTATTTCACAACACAAAAGTAAAGTAACAAAATCAACATTAATCCTGGGTAATAAGGTCTTTTTGGGGTACCGTTTTCCATATATATAAAAATAATCATGCTTGATTTGGTGGAAAAAAGAGGTATTTTCAAATGGAAGATTTCTAACTTTGATACCCCCTATTGGGTATATTTCACTTTTCGGCGTAGTGTATGTGCAAAAAAAAATATATGTTGCAACCATGGGAAGTTTTGCTTTATAATTTTTCTTTCCTCTAAATCATGATTTTTTACTTAATTTGTAATTTTTCCCTATTTTTTTACAATTTTTTTTTTTTGAAAAAAACAAAAAAAAAAATCGCATAATACATACCCAATGAAAGCGCAAGAGACGATGAACCAAGGAGCCGAAGTTGAGATGGGTGTAAGTGGTGATGGTGGTATAAGAAAGGTGTCCCTTCTTTTTGAGAACCCCCGTAGCACCAAATGGCAGCAAGAAGGATTTGGCGAGGGTCAGTGCGTCCGCCAAAAACCTGCCGCTTGTCGCCCGTTCGTCTTGACTGCCCAATGACTCCCCCTCAGCCAAAGCCCACTCCAGAGTCTGCGTCGTCAGCACGCACTCCCTCATTCGATACCGTCACTCAAAAATCATTCAGAGACTCTCTCAATGAGTTGTGGATAAGATACCAAGGCGAATTCGCACTCTCAATGCTTGAAATGGTGCGTTAAAGTTCAAGTTTACCCTTCTTTGGATCTATGGTTTTGTTGATTCCCATTCGCCTTCTTTTTCTATTTTAGTGGGAGGTCGTCATGCTCCGTAAGCTGTTCTCCAGTCCGCCACTCTGGCGTACAGCAGTTCACTGACCTTCTTACCTCTTCTGTGTGGGTATTCATTTTCTGTCTTTAGATGTCCTTCTTATCCTTCTCGTATCCTTCTTCTATACCGCTTTCTCAAGATACTTCCCCTCTCATGTTCGTATCATCATTGCAAGGGCTAGATATTATTTACTTGGTGACTCAGATGGCATTCAAGTCTTGTAACGTCAACAAAGCTCCAACAAAGATAGATTTCAAATCAGATCCTGAACAGGAACTTGTCTCCCTTTCAGTTTCTTGTCTTCATCTCTAGCCGGCTGTGTTATTTAATTTGATGTTTTTGAGATGTGCTTATTCATTGAGTATAGTAGCTCACTTCATGTCATACGCTATGGCAAGAAAAGAATGAGATGTTCGAAGAAGGGGTACGGTCGCCAGGTGTATGTGTGTGTGTGTTGGGGGGGGGGGGGGGGGGTGACGTGATTGGCTTATCCCTACGAGCCATTTGGGGAGGAGAGGTAGAGCTGTTATTGGGCTTCTCCGAAGGACAATTATTTATCTTTAATGTAATGATACTAATTATTTTTTTGACGCTTGGTTAAATGATGTATCTGGTTCTGAAGGGTGCGATACATCAATGCATATGCCGTATTAAGTAGCTAACACCTCAAGAAAGTCAACGGCGTTTCACGCTATACGCCACCCGAACGTTTCATATGTCGGTTGATATTTTGGTTATTTTTCATCTTTTTGGGTGAAAAATGAAGGAAATTGCAACCGACAGATGAAACGCTCGGCTGACGTGTAATATGAAACGTCGTCAAATTTCCAGTGGTGTAAGGACACGTAATTCTTTGAATCAGATTATCAATTTGACACGTAACCTATAATACCATGACAAATTTTTCTTATTTGATTATATCATTTAATTTACACCCAACCACTAAAACAGTTTGTGGTTTACCACACACACACACACACACACACACACACACACACACACACACACACACATATATATATATATATATATATATAACAATCAGGGCTGATTTGGTGGAAAAAGAGAAATTTTAAAATGGTAGATTTCTAACTTTGATACCCCTTCCCTCTCCACCCCCCCTTTAATAAGGCTGTGTGCTAAGGTGTTAGGACCTAAGAGGGTGGACTACTACTAGCGCTGATGCTAGCCTAAGGTGGGAGTGACTATGCTACTAAGCAGTGAGACTAACTAGACTGACTATGTTTAGACTACCAACAGTGAGATGGGACTGACTATGCTGCTACAGCAGTGAGAGTAGGAAGTAACTGGATTACTATATAAGTTGTTCAATGAGGAGAACTCTAAAGCACTTGCCCCATTTAACCCCCTTATGCAATGTCCCTTTATTTGGCCTATTACAATTCATAGTACCCAAAGTGCTCCTCCTCCTCACCTCTCAACCCAAATCCTAACACCACGTGCAAACAGCCGACGTATTCACCGCTACGTCAGCGCGACGTAGCGGAAAGGTATTTCAAAAGCTGGCCTGCTACATCGGCTGGTTTTTTCTCACAGTAACCAGACATCCCTTTCCCCAAAAAAGTGAGATTCTGGTTACCTGACCCAGTACATCCAAACATGGGACATGCAATCAGTGCCCCAACCAGTCTCCTCTTGCCCTCTTGCCCCACTGTTGCTTTCCTCAAAACTGACTGTTGTGTTTCTTGTTTTCCTTTCTTTTCTTTTCTTTATCTAGCTACCCACTTGTGGTTTATTCAGTAAGTTTTCATTTTTTTCACCCTCAAATTTTTCCTCAATCTTGTTTACTTCAAAACTGACTGTTGCACTTTTTTTTATCTAGCTCACACCTCTTTGCTTCTAACATAGAATATTATTTTTCATTTTATAATTATGATTTTTTTTTTGTTATTTTAGCTGCCTAGTCATCTTATTTAGCAAATAGCACCCAAACCTGTGTTTGAATGTAAAGCCTATAAAAATTTTTTTGAAATAAATTTTATTTGTAAAATTTTACTAAAACTTGATATCTATTTTTTGTTCCGATATCACCTATCTATTTTTCGCTTCATTGGGCTGATTTCACCTTAACCAGGTAACAGAGCAATAACACCAACTTAAGGCATGATGAAAAATAATTATTAGCCTAATGCTACACTCTAAGCAATGAAATAGTGATAGCAATCTAAAACTAGCCTTTACAGCAGGAGAGTGCAAGGGCAATCTGACACTTCCACAGTGGAGGGCAGCCACAAACAAGAGATATTGCATATCCGATGATCAGATGTACTGGGTCGGGTAACCGGGATCTCACTTTTTGGGGGGAAGGAATGTCTGGTTACTGTGAGAAAAAACCAGCCGACGTAGTGGGCCAGCTTTTGAAATACCTTTCTGCTACGTCAGCTGTTTGCACGTGGTGTAACATAAGGTGATGTCATAGATGAGTTGGGAAAGTGACAAGTGTGAAAAGATGATTAGAGTGAAGATTAACAATATCAAGATAATAATGTGCTGAATTAAAAGTCAATGAACATATATTAGGGGGTGTCAAACATTACCATATACACCATTCAAGCACATCTTAAAAAAGGTACCAAGTAAGTCATTTTATCTCAAAGTAAAGCAGCCAGACCAACATTTTCACCTGGTGCATGCATAATTCAGATTACTGGTTTTTTCCTCTTCCTGCTACCACCACCAACACTGCTTACGCCTCAAGGTAAGTACTGATTTCTAATTTTGCTTTCATATTTTACTAATATCATTTTTTTGTTTTTCTCTCTTATTTTTTCAGTTCAATTCTTACTTGAATTTTTGCCTGACCCCTGCACCTATGAAACAAGCCCCAGCATAAAAGAGGCACTTGACAACTGAAGAGATGGCAAAGATAGTTGGAATGTCAATTTGAGGGGCAATCCATACCAAATATCTGGGCATTATGGAATTCTTCAGGCCACTGTGTGTGATATCATCTAGAAATATGATATCACTGGCACAGTCCAAACTGTCCATGCCCTGGCCAACCTCTCATTTATTTCAATTGAGACCTTCAAGAAATCAGCTGAGTCCTGTCAAAAAAGAGAAGATCAATATTAGCTGAAATTACAGACACACTTACCAATGAAGTCTCACCTCATACACTTCAAAGGCATGCACACAACCTTGAATTCCATAGCTGAGATGCAGTGAAAAAGCCTTTTATCAACTCCTCACATGAAGCTTGCCACCTTAATGTTTCTCAAGCCCATTTTCACTGGACCATCGTGGTACACATCTTGCAATGACACATAAATTGGCTCATTTTTATGCAAGCACTACAAAGGGTTTGCCATGAAGGATAATTACAAAAGCAGAAAAAGGGGGGTCTTCAAAGCACAGAAAAGTTAGATTATCCACTCTGAGTTTTTTAAGGGGGATATTGATATATGGGACACAGCATGTAGAAAATAGAGGAAAGTGCATACTGTCACCGGACGACCTATGCACAAAGGTCGAGGGTGTTCCTGAAGTGAGATGGAGGGAGGAGTTTAGAAACTTCTTCAATGCACAGAGGAAATGTTTGAGGAAGTGATTCGAAGATGACTCGAAGGAAGACCTACTGCTTTGAGATATGTTCGAGAAGGATTCTAATATAATTTAAAGGTAATATTAAAATTCTTAAAATCTCACAAAGGGTTGGAAACTCAATAATCAAAAAGATTTAGGATTTAGAAATGATTATTTGAGAAAATAAGTAAAGATGCAATAATAATGATTTAACCTAAAGCTTTACCACTATTAACTATATATACGTTCTATAATTTTATTCTAAAGAGTATCAAACCAAAAACCCAACCCCTTTTATATCCTTTACTCCTCCTTGCATTGACCTCATACCCATCCACTATTCTGCACATCACAGACAATTAAAATACACCCGTTACACCTGGACCCTCCTCACTAACATCCATTAACCCCTTAGTCCTCCACTAACCATTCCATCCATGCTCACTACCCCTTTTAATAATCCACAGACATTTCATAAACCTTTTAGCATACTATTACATTGGCTATTGCACGGTGCATCGCTTTTAGAGAAAAAGACTAAGACACACTATTGAGAGATTGACTAATTTAGATTTAGAGTTTAGACTAGCGCGGTTGAATAGCGAGTACACAAAGGAAAGTCGCAGTTGCTATGGAGAATTGCTTTCTGCGCCTCGAGTATGGATTTAAACCTCTTATTATTGATTTAATGAGCTGCTTTTGCCTCGAGTGTCACGTGGCGCATGACAGATTCCCGGGTATAAGAACGCGAGCTCTGTTGAGCGTAAGACATACTTCCCACACTAGTTTCCCTTCATTTAAATTTTATTTATTTATTATTATGTCAGCTTGTCCAACTCCAGCTCCCACGCCTCCTCACCCCAAAGCGGATGGTGGGCTCGTCACTCAACAATATTCTCAAGCATGCACGGCTTGTGAATCCATGGAATATTTCTGTGTGGAAAGCACAGCTACTCAAGGTCCTCTCCAGAAATGTGAGTTTTGTCGATGGAGATGGGTGGTGTGCGATGCCTTAACAAGAAATTCAGATATTGAACGGCGGTTTACCAAGACAAAATATTGGGTAATACCGAAGACAAAAGAAGTGGTGGAAGACATATGGGAGGTATCGATCGGAGATGACCAGTCAGAAGCATCTGAAGAGGAAGTCAAAGATGATACGACCCCCTGGGTAAACAAAGGGTAGAAGAGGAGGTGGATGAGTTAGTGGAGGAAGATGAGGAAGAAGTCCCCATTTCAAGACGGACACCGAAAAAATGGAAGATGGTCATCGAAGATGACGAGGAAGAGAAAGAAGTGGTGGCGGAAACCAAATTGAAATTATTCCTCAAGGCTGACCCAATGTTTGAAGTAAGTTTGTTTTATTTTACTTCACTTTAATTTTGTTTTTTCAAAGAAGAATTTTACTGATGACTATGTGATTTAGAATTTAGATGTCATTGCGGAAGCCCCTACGGCAGAAACCTCGAATGTGGAAGCTCCCATTGTGGAAGTGGCCGTTGTGGAAGTGGCCCCATCGATCCCGACCGAAGAACCATTACCAGTGATTGCCTTGAGGGAGGAAAATGAAGAAACCCTCAATCAGGTGTGGTCAAAAATACCTCTCCAGGTTCGGCAAGCTCGGTTTATTGAAGATTTGAGCGGCGAAATCAATAAGATTGTTGATGCCACCTCCTTCGACGTGGCCGAGGAATTACTGGAAATTGGAGAAGTGGTACCGGTAGGAGAGGGGGAGGTTTTTGAGAAATGTAGGAAGGAAATAAGGGAGATTTTGGAGAAGATGAAGGGATTGGTTTTGGAGAAAATAAAGGAGAGAATTTAAAATGGAAGGAGAAAAGAAAAATAGAAAAAATTTGTATTTAGTTATTTTATTTTGTTGTTTTATTTAAAATTTTAAAATTTTATTTTTATAAGATTTTGAGAGAAAAAGAAAAAAGATTAAATAAAATTTTGTTTTAAATTTTGAAAGAAGAAGTTTAAATGAGAGAAGAAAAGAAAGAATATTTGATTGAAGGAGTTTTAGTTTTAAATTTCGAAAAAGAAAAAGAAAAAGATTTAAGTAAGAAGAAAGAAGAAAGAAATAGTTGATTGAAATAATTTTGTTGGGAATAAAAATTTAATGAAAGAAAAATTTGTTATTTTTGAAAGTTTATTTATTGAATTTTTGAGGAATTTTAGTTATTTGAAAAGAAAAGTAAGAAAAGAAAAGAAGAAAAGAAGAAATATTAATTTTTTTTAAAAAAGAATTTGAAAGAAAAGAAGTAATTTGTTCGAAGAATTTTAAAAGAGAGATTTAGAGGTTGAAGTGAAGTTCAAGAAGATGGCCATGTTGCGTTTGTGCAAAATTTTGATAGTTAGAAGAAAAAGAAATTTTAAGGAAAGAATGTATATAGAAAATTTGAAAAGGAAAAAGAAAAAGAAAAATTTTAAAGAAAAAAGGTTTTAATTTTATTTGTTTTATTTTTTCAATTTAATTTAATTTTAGTTTGATTTTATTTTATTTTATTTTATTTATTTTTTATTTTTATTTATTTTAATTTAATTTAATTTTTATTTTATTTATTTTAATTTGATTTTTATTTTAATTTAATTTAATTTATTTTAAAGAAGGTTGAAAAATTTTGAAAAGAAAAAGAATAAAGAAGGAAACAAAATTAATGAATTTTTTAGAAGTAAAGATGTTTTAGATTTTAAAGAGAAGAAAAGAAAAAAGAAAGAAAAGAAAAGAAAAAAAAGAGAGTTTTAAGGTTTTGGTTTTAAAGGATATTTAAGATGAAAAGATTTTAGAAGTTCGGGGGCGTTAGAAACATTGATGGCTGGTTCCCAGGATGTTTTGTCTGAATCATCGAGGAAGCCTTCCCATTCCACGAGGTATTGAAGTTCCCCCTTGCGCATTCTTGAATCAAGGATACAGCTTACTTCCCACTCTAGATGGTCTTCTACTTCGACCGGTTCCGGAGGAGGTTGGTTCTTGCCTGGGTATGTTCCTCAAGCCAGTTCCAGGAGAGATACGTGGAAAACAGGGTGAATAGCCTGCCATTTAGGAGGTAGCTTGAGTCGAAATGCAGTTTTAGAGACTTCAGAGTTGATTTCAAATGGTCCCAAGCGTATTTCAGCCAGTTTCTTTGATGGTCAAGTCATTCGAATGTTTTGTGCATCGAGCCATACTTTGTCGCCTGGTTTAAAAGAAGGAGCAGATTGTCGATGTTTGTCGGCCTGTTCCTTGTACCTTCGAATCGCTAATTCCAAATTTGATTTAAGTTCCTATTGGAGTTGTGATATGGTTCAAAGATAATGTTCTGCAGGATGATTAGTTCCTACATGGATTGAGTTGAATCAAGGATGTCTTCCATAAACAGTTTCGAAAGGAGATTGTCTTGTCAAAGAATGAGTCGAGTTATTATAAGCAAATTTTGCCAATGGTAGCCATGTGGTCCAATCGTCTTGTTGGTAACTGACATACATTCAAAGGTATTTTTCGAGGATTTGGTTGACCCTTTCTGTTTGCACATTGGTTTCAGGATGATATGCCGTGGAGAGGCTCCTCATGATATTGAGTTGTCGGCACAGTTGAGTCCAGAATGTGGATACAAACAATGAGCCTCTATCTGAAATAATATCATTAGGTAAGCCGTGTTTGGAAAATACATATTCTAGAAAAATTTTTGACAAATCTTCTGCTGTAGCAGTAGTAGTGGTTTTAATAAAAATAGACATTTTTGAAAATCTATCTACTATTACTAATATAGCATCAAAATTATTAGAAAGAGAAAGTTGAGAAATAAAATCCATCGATAAAGATTCCCAAGGTTTAGTGGGAATAGGAAGTGGTTGAAGCAACCCATACTTCCGGTGACGGGGAGCCTTATTCCTATTACATTCATAACAAGCTTTTATATAGGCTTTGATTTCCCTGGTCATACCTGGCCAGAAGAAATCCCTTGCTATTAACTGGTAGGTTTTATCAACCCCATAATGACCAGCTAATGGAGAATCATGTCGAATATTGAAAATCCATAATTTTATTTCATTGTTGTCAGGTATGACTACTCTACCTTCGAAAACTAATAGACCTGATTCAATACTAAATATTTTGGCCCCTTGCTTTGAGAGTATTTTGTCTTTTAATCCTAAACAATAATTGTCCTTCGACTGAGCTTCGAGGATGTTGGATAGTGGATTTTGAAAAGATTGAATTGTCATCGAATTAAGTTGATGAGTCGTTAACATTGATTTGTTGAAAATTGATTTCACATTTGCTGGGTTCTTGTCAGCAAATGCGTCCCCCCGCTGTGGGTAAACGTCGTCCCGATGTGACAGGATATCTGGGACAATGCAGTTCTTACCTGGGCAATAGGAAATAGAAAAAGGAAATTCAGACAGAAATTCAACCCACCTGGCTTGACGCCTGGTTAACACTTTGGA
The DNA here is from genome assembly GCA_030280995.1 of Hemileia vastatrix. Classification (NCBI taxonomy): domain Eukaryota; kingdom Fungi; phylum Basidiomycota; class Pucciniomycetes; order Pucciniales; family Zaghouaniaceae; genus Hemileia; species Hemileia vastatrix. The sequence goes on from JASXTE010000015.1 coordinate 9,294,144, forward strand.
AGACATAAAGTATTTTAAAGCATTATGGTCTGTTAAGATTTGAAAAGGACTATCTAAGCTGAGAAGAAAAGAGCGCCATTTTTTAAGACAATGAATAATAGCTAAAAGCTCTTTGTCATGAATTTCATAATTTAATTCTGCTGCAATGAGTTTGCGTGAATAAAAAGCAACAGGGTGAAACAATTTTGTTTCAGGATTTAATTGAGAAATGACCCCTGAAATAGCATAATCGCTCGCATCTGTCTCGACGATTGTTGAAGCAGAAGGATCAAAGTGTTGAAGAATTGGAGCTGTGGTAAATGCAGTCTTTAATGCTTCACATTCCTTTTTTGCTGTAGAAGTAAAAACAAAAGGAATATCTTTTCTAAGAGGAGAAGTAAGATTGGAAATAGTTTTAGAGTAATCTTTAATAAATCTTCTATAGAAATTTGCAAAACCCAAAAAATCCTTGGAGGGATTTAACGGTTTTGGGCTCAGGCCATTCCAGGACTTTTTTGACCTTTTTTTGGTCCATGACTAAACCATCAGTGGAAAACGTAATACCCAAAAAATTGATTGATTTAAGATGGAATTCAAATTTATTGTGCTTGGAGTAGAGACCCTGATCTCAAAGTCAATTTAGAACCTGTCAAACATGATGAATATGTTCATCCAGTGTCTTTGAGAAAATTAAAATATCATCTAAATAGACGACAACAAATTGTTTGACAACATCTTGGAAGATGTCATTAACAAAAGTTTGAAAAGTTGATGGTGCGTTACACAATCCAAAAGGCATAACTAAATATTCAAAACTACCAAATATAGTGCACATTGCAGTCAGTGGTTCATGACCTTCCGCAATGCGAATAAGGTTATAAGCGCCTCAAAGATCAATTTGAGAAAAGAAATTAGCACCATTGAAAAGGGTAAGAAGTATAGACATAGGAGGAACAGGATATGCATTCTTCTTAGTGACTGTGTTGAGCTTTCTATAGTCAACACACAACCTAAGACTACCATCCTTCTTTTTTACAAAGAGAACAGGGGAGCCGGTTAGAGATTTACTGGCTCTGATGAAACCTTTGGCTACATTCTCTGCAATGTAGTCTCAAAGAACTTGAGATTCGTCCTTTGACAAAGAATAGACAAGACCTGCTGGAGGTACTGGACCTATTAACTCTATCTGATGGTCGTAGGGTCGATGAGGTGGTAACTTATCGGCCTTGTGGATTGAGAAAACATCGAAGAAATAATGATAGATTTCTGGTAGAGTTGATTTAATGGCTTTAACATCGATTTGGTCGTCCTCATCATCTTTGAGAGAATATGTCAAGGGAAGACTAGAATTGAGAGAGCATAATTTGATTACTTTGAGGCAATTTAAATACTCTTCGAGTGAAGTCATCGAGCTAGAAGGGTTAGCCAATTGCTCATTTAAAGAAAGATCAGATGCTTTCAAGTCTTCTGGAAGAGATTTGTTCTCTAGCCGGACATTGTCAGGCGGGTTGTTTAACTCCCTATTGACCTGCATTGAAGAATCAGAAATATACTTAGTACGTGGGGTGATCAATCCCCATGTCCAATCAATTTCAGGATTCCAATGCGTTAAAAAGTCATGGCCAAGAATGGTATCTTCCATCCTTGGGGCGTCCAAGACTGATAATTCCCACTCGAAGGAGGGAAAGTTCAGAAAGTTGAAAACCCATAAAACTTTCTTACTTACCCAATATTTGGGTTCCTCTGATTCGACCAAATATATTGGAGTTTGATCAATATCTGTGAATGTCAGCTTTAATTTCTCGGCAAAAGATAAACTGACAAAAGGAATTGAAACTCCGGAGTCTATAAGACAAATGAAGGGGGTATCCTCCTTAAAAAGAATGGTAGGAGGAGTGCGTTGAACAGGTGCCATTTTAAAAAATTTAGAGACACGTGAAAAAGGAAGTAGTAGTGCAAAGAATGATAACTACGGAGAATTAAATTATACTGTTACCGGAAGACCTACGCACAAAGGTTGAGGGTGTTCCTGAAGTGAAATGGAGGGAGGAGTTTAGAAACTTTTTTGATGCACAGAGGAAATGTTCAAGGAAGTGATTCAAAGATGACTCGAAGGAAGAGCTACTGCTTCAAGATATGTTCGAGAAGGATTCTAATATAATTTAAAGGTAATATTAAAATTCGTAAAATCTCACGAAGGGTTGGAAACTCAATAATCAAAAAGATTAAGGATTTAGAAATGATTATTTGAGGAAATAAGGAAAGATACAATAATAATGATTTAACCTAAAGCTTTACCACTATTAACTATATATACGTTCTATAATTTAATTCTAAAGAGTATCAAACCAAAAACCCAACCCCTTTTATATCCTTTACTCCTCCTCGCATTGACCTCATACCCATCCACTATTCCGCACATCACAGACCATTAAAATACACCCGTTACACCTGGACCCTCCTCACTAACATCCGTTAACCCCTTAGTCCTCCACTAACCATTCTGTTCATGCTCACTACCCCTTTTAATAATCCACAGGCATTTCATAAACCTTTTAGCATACTATTACATTGACTATTGTGCGGTGAGTTGCTTATTCAGAAAAAGACTAAGACACACTATTGAGAGATTGACTAATTTAGATTTAGAGTTTAGACTAGCGCGGTTGAATAGTGAGTACACAAAGGAAAGTCGCAGTTGCTATGGAGAATTGCTTTCTGCGCTTCGAGTATGGATTTAAAACTCTTATTATTGATTTAATGAGCTGCTTTTGTCTTGAGTGTCACGTGGCGTGTGACACATACAAGAATATACGACAAGATTTATTGCCCTGTTTTTACCTAACTCATTACATTCATTACTCCCCACTTGTACCTAGCCAATTAGTTTACCATGCCTTCATGCCCCTAGCTGGGTGAGATTGTAAGAAATTAAAAAAAAATTCTATCTGCTCTGAACCTCTCCCCATCTCATCTGTATGTTTCTTCCCCTTTTCATTTTTAAATATTGCAACATGCCTTGTTGTCATAGATCTTCTCAAAGGCAGCCTTCACCCTGTTTTTCTTCAAATCCCACTACTCCCTCTTTCCCCCTCTCATCTGAGAAATCAAAACTGTTCAACTAAAAAAAATGATTACCTCATACTTATCAACTGGCTGAAAACCAAAACTAATTATGATTCATGTTTTGGCACTGGGAATGCTACTAAGTTAGGACAGCCCCATGGATCAAAAGTCAATGGATATCTTATAATGGAAAATGAGTTATGAAATAAGACAAAGGGAAGGATTGAGTTTCTACCTAAAATAATTTATGAGCACTTCAAGCACTATCATTCCAAATACAAGAAGGCTAAGTCTCTTTCATCTTCACTGGTTTTTGTATTACTGATCTTGATATCAGTACGGGCATCAAATCTGTAGACAATAACCTTGATTCTTTATGTCCTTACTATAAAGTGATAGATTCTATATTTGGAGAGCAAGCTGATGTTAATCCTGAAAACATATTGGATGGAGAAAATGAGATATCAGAACATGATGTTTAAAGAAATATTTTTCCTTCCTCCACTACTCAAGCCTCCCCTCATTTGAATTCCACCAATTAATATATCTTTTCAATAGATCCTTATGGAAATATAAACCAACCTGATCTCACTTAAGTGAGATTTTATTTCTTTTCTAGTTGTTTTTTTATTTATATCTATTTTTATTATTTCTAAAAAGGCCAATGAACAAACGCAGGAGCTACAATCAAGCATTTCTGAAGCTAGCATTGATGATGAAGAGGAAAATGTTACCTCCAAAAAAATAAAAGACAATCAACTAATCTGAATTTAACAGTCAAATAAAATGAAGCAGAAATAGTTTTTACCAAACCCCTTTTTTTCTATTGATGATTTTTTGGAGAAATGTGATTCTGGTAAGTGATAGAATACCTCTTAATAATTAAGTGAGCTTTTTGTTTCTTTTGTTAATATTCCTTTTCTTTCTAGGTAAAGTTTAAGTTTAAAGAGATACTCTTAACTTTCAAAAGCAAAAATACAAGCTCTCTTTATGCAGAAATGTTAGGGCACAAGACTTTGAGGAGAAGAAATTTGAGATTTCTTTACAGAGTGATGAGAGGGAACATGATTTGGAGGAGAATAAATTTGAGATAAAGAAATAGGAGAAGGCTCTTGAGTAAAATTTCATATTGAATCAGATAAAAATCAAGTATAAACTTGAAGATGGTTCAAAAAAGTAAGTTTTCTTGATAGAATGCATTAAAGCTAATAAATCTGTTGAGAAGATTGAACGCTTAATGAAAAGTTTTATGACTAGTTTTTTTATTTCTTTCATATTTCATTTGTTCATAATCATTTATACTTAAAGTTTAACTAGTATAATACTTATTCTGTTTTGTTGGTTAGACTTCAAATTAATGTGTACATACTTTTGTACTCTTCATCTGACAAGGATTTACAAAACATTTCACATCTCAGAAAGCATGTAGCACAATTTGATTCTCTTTTCACATAATTATTATTGTCATTAAGCACTACTACTTCTCTGTAAATATAACTATCTTCCACTCACAAGTAGTTGAAAAATGTCACTTTTTTCCTGCACTTAAATCCCCCTCCAAACCAGGAGTTTAAGCCAATTATATACATAATTCTACTAGATACTTTGGCAAGAGCTAGTCCTGCTTACCAAAGAGAAATATTGGAGACTATTGATGCATTAGTACACAATGACCGTACTTGTATTCAGTTGGATTTAAATCAACTCAATTGTGAATTATAACTATTTACACCATTTAACATTGAGCTTTTCTTGCTTAAATCAAAGATTTCAAAAATTAATTCATTGACTCTTGGTTTTCAGTTATGGAAGGTGTTGTGATTTTTAATAACCTAAAAAGTTCTGATGGATACAAAGCACTAATTTCATCCTTAGACAGAGACAACAGGTAAGGTAGCTTCAGCTCATATTTGTCAATATATTTTTTATTACCCATCCTGATTTTTTTTGAGAGAGAATGAAAGATTAGAAGGCTACAACTTGATTACATATTTATATTGATATATACAAAATTAACTTTGAAGGAGAGCACATTCAGAGCTTATCAAGTAAGGTTGTCCCAGCAGACATTAAGGACCTGTCCCCAGTAAGAGATGATGGAACTGCAACTCCAGAATTGGATAATACTTTTGAACCAAATTATGTACTTTTCTGCCAATGAGATACTTCCTCAAACACACCTTTCATCTTTTCTGCTTTTCATCCCCCTTCTCTTCCAATCGCCACAAGCCACATTGGAACTTTCAAAATTAATTTGGGCTGGTCCATCCCTATAAACAATTCTATTTCAAGCTCATTCATAATTTTCTGAAAATATGGGGATGCTATTGTGTTTTAACTCTAGTCAGCTTATAACCTTGATTGTCTTAATTTTTCCCCAGACTTAAAAAAATAAAAAAAAAGTACACCACTGTTACTCAAATGGGCTGTGCCAGGTCTCCAAATTGAATTTAATGGCTCTTTTCATTGAAAATGCAAAGATCTCAAAATTTTAAGAGCCCATTTGTATCTGGTAATATTTCTGGTGTGATTTTTGATTTTCAGAAACCACAAGGATGAATTTCAAGAAGTTCTACAAGCTTTTAACCTTGGGGTGATAAACCAGGTAGTGAGGTACAAAATGGGTTCAATGCTGATGTTCTTCTATTAGTGCAGATCTTTAATCCAGGTGTTGCCTTGGTAACAGTATCATTACTAGTTGACTCAGTTATCCAGAAGTTAGTTGAGATTTTTTTCAATTTTAGATATTTGGAGATGAATGGTGGAATGCATGGAGCACGCTTCCGTGATTTAGACAGCAAATCATACTTATATTTACTTAAGAAGATGTATGAGGATAAAGGGTAAAGACCACATGAGATGGAATCTGAAGCAGAATTTACTAAAAAACATGAAGTATGAAGATTTTGAAATGGAAGATATGTTTCTTTAAGGGGAGCAATACATTACTTTTCATATAAGTACAGAAAAGCTTCTTTCTTTTCAATGTGATATTTGTGAAAATGGCCAATATTACATCTTTTACAGGACTCTTATGTGCATTTTTTTAACCTGCTGGCCACTTAGCTCATGTGCTAGGCCCCAGTTTAAATGACCTTCAGGATAAATATAGGTCATTCAATTTATAATTTCAATCTTTTGAGTCACATTCACATTTGAAGATGAGTAGATAATCAAAATATTTATAGTATACTTACCATGATCTGAAATACATTCTTGAAGATGTTGGTTTTTTACATTTGTAGTAAACAAAAAAACTCTAATGCTCCCACTGATTTTTGATTTAATTTTTCCTGGGCACCAGAAGTGTGGGACAGTTTTTTTGGAGTGCTTGGATATATCAGCATCTTTGGGTTGCTTAAAAAAATTAAAATAAGAAAAAAAATAAAAAAATACACTATTAACCTATTAAGAGCCAAAGTTGCTACAACTAGTAGCGATTTAGGTTTTCTCCCAGCCAGGGAGAGCCTGGCTTTGAGAGAAGTAAAAGAAAAAGGTAGATAAAAAAGTGCCACACTCACCATTAACTACCAAGGTTTCTGCAACCTGCAACAACTTTGGTTCTCTCCCAGCCAGGTTCTTCTGGCCTGGGAGAGAACTGAAAAAATGGTATTAAAAAAAGAGAAAAAAATAAACACCAAAATGAAAAAAGTCACACATTTAAAGGTCAAAGACAAAAAATAGTGGAATAAAAAAGGTGAAAAATATGGAGGAAATAGAGGTAATGGGTATTTTAAATAGCCCCTTGTTTTTGGGGAAGAAGATTTATCTTTTAAACCTACAGCTTTCATATATTTCAATTTTCAGAACTTTCAGATTTAATAATGTAAGCTATTTACTTTTTAAATCAATAGAACAAATGCGCTTCCTTCAGGTCTGTATGAGATTTTAAGTGGGGTTTATTGGTTGTAGCCCCCCCCACTAACAAAAATAATTGTTGGAAGATGTCTGTTAGGGTTTCAAGTGGGGTTTATTTGTTGTATTTTACACAGGTTTTTGCTTTTTTTTAATTTAGAGAAGATTTAATATGACAAGAAGAGGAAATGGACATCCGAATAAGAGCTCTTATTTTAGAAGGGAGGGGAGGCCTGGAGAAATGAGGTGGTAACTGATTTTTAAATGTTTTGGTACCAAAACTATCTGTTTCAGGAGGGTGTTACATCTCATAGCCCTGTACCTGAATTATCTGACTCTTAAAACACTGGGAGCTATCACATAGATCATGTCTCACCAAAACCTTCAGTAATTCCACCTTAAAATCATGAAAATAATCCAGTGATTGTGAAGTCCTCTCAACTTGAACAATTGAAAAGCTTGGAGATGTTTGAAGATTCCAGGATATGCTGTGAATACCTAAGAATTTTGAGACATTAGAAAAGATTAGTTCTTCTCATAAAAAAGAGTTGGTGAGGGTAATATGAATGTGGCTGAGGAAAGAGATGCTACTCAACATATATTTGACATCAGTAAGTAAATTTATTAATTTTTAAACTTAATTATGCTTCATAAATATCCATGTCTTTATATGAATTTAAAAATATATGATAAAAAAGTATGGGAGGCTATAGGACTCATCTTTTCTTTTTACACCTTTTTATTTAAGCTTCTAGCTTCAAAGTAGTATCATCACTCACTCAAAATGGAAACTGAACTAGATCTTCCTTGATATGATGGTGTTAATTCTTTTGGAGGTAACTTAACTTGGACTTCTGAAGGCTTCTCCAATGTCCCAAACAAAGATTTGGATGTCAGTTATCTTAGCATGGGTGTTTGGTGGCCAACAAATTTAGATGGACTTTTGGATGAAGATTCTTATAAGGAAGGAAAAACTAGACAAAATGGTGGCCACTTTATCATTCCAGAGCTCAAGTATATGGTAAAGTTTGAGATGTGTGATAGTATATGGATGGTTATTTGGCCTGCTAACAAACTATATCATCAAACCGCTCCTGTAAAAGATTTTGGTAACTTTACAAGGCTTTATTCTTCAATTAAAATAAGTAAAAGACTAAAAAAATCTATTGAAACATTAAAAATACTTATACCAGATGTTTTAATTTCTGATTATATAATAATGAATGAAAAAGAAAAGTTAGAATACTTAAATGATAGATTTCTTCAAGAACTATTGGATAATACTGGTTGTTTAGAAATTGATAATTAATATTATTATTATCAAAAGACATGTATATCAGTAACTAAATACATTTAAATTTATCAGACTGGGAAACTTAAATACATATAGATTGAGGGATACAAGAGGAGAGGAGGAAAAGGATATGAGGAGTGAAAGAAAAAAAGAATGAAATATATTAAAAAATTTAAAGGAGTTGTGCTGAGAAATGATGGAGTGTTATTGGCATAATGATAGAGAATCCCAGTGGAAATTAAGTTTTGTGATTCAAGGGTGAGGAGAGCTGGTGCAGGTTCAGGATCTTCTTCTTCAAAAAGATCATACCACTCATCCTTCAAATCAGCTAGGATATTATGCAGCATTACAAAAGTCATTATCCAATAATTTGCTGCTTTGAGGTCCAATTTTTTTGAAATTAGATTCTAAGCTTTCAGAAACTAAAAATTATTCCCTTTAAAGTTTCAATAGCATGTTCAATTTGTACTCTTGATTGTGGAAAGTGATAATTAAACATTTTTTTGTTATTTTCTAATGCTCCACCTTGGAAAGCAGGTATAATTTATCTTCCACTTCGATATGCTGAGTCTAAAAGGGGGTACTGAGATCTTTCAAATTATTTGCCAGGATTTTCAGAAATCCTAATTCCTTGGAACACAGAAGATTCATGACATGAGCAAATGTGGCAGACAAAAGTCTAGTATGGCACCTAAGGTTATTAAAAATTGATTTTTGGGGAGTGAATATTGAGATTGGAAAAGCCTATCTAATTTTAAAATGGTTATATTAAATAAATTAAGTATTAAAAGTGGTTAAAAAGGGTTAATTTTATGGGTCATGATTTAACAAATAATTACCAGACAGGAAATGAAAGTATAGATTTTAAAGTGCATGGAAATTAAATTCAGGAGGCTCAAGAACCTTTTTGAATTTTCTGGAATTTCCAATATTTTTAATAATTTTATAAAGTAGTTTTAATTATTTTTGATTTTTTATAATTTTCTTAACTGTTATAATTTTTTACTAGGTGAATAAGGCTGCGCAGGCTACAAAAATTGAAATGGAATATAAAGGATAAATAGCTCTATCATTTGTAATTTTTTCTAGATTTTTTATTGATATTTTAAAGGCTCTAATTCAGTCTGGAATTCTGTACAATATCTGCACAAACTGTGGATATCTCCGGATGAGCTCCAGAATTCTCCTGTTAAGGAAAGTAGGGCACATGACATACTATGCATATAAAGCCTGTAGACTTGAAATTAGTAATAGAGAAATACTTTTATCTGAATAACAACCAACCAGAAACACATATATAACAATAATTAATTATTTTTCATATCAAATTATAAATTGTAATACCCTTATAAATATAACACTTTTAAATAAAAATTTGTTAATATCACTCATCATCATAAATATTAACTTATAGGGTACCATTTTAAAGGTCTTATCACCAGGGATCTGATTTTAACAACTAAATCTTATAAAAATATATTATTCAATCATTTATTTAACTTTCTAAATACAGCTTCACTGTTGTGTTTTTTGGCCTCATTATAAAGAACATAGATTCTACATCTCAACACTGTTAATAAAAATATTTTATTGGTCATTTCTTATGAAGTAAAGGTTATAGCTTAGATAATTGTGAACTCTTTATTTACTTAAAGGGACAGTGTTTTCTTTGGTTTATCCAAATCCCTTAGATTCTTCTTACAGCAAGGTGACTGTAAGAGTCTTTCTACATAGGTGGCGCCCAACATGGGGTTTGAATTATCTAGCTTTAATCAATTGTACTTGGTATCTGGATGATTTTAGCGTGCAAGAGGATTATCTAAAAAAAACTTATATTCTTTAAATGGTTTGATCTTATGATTTTGGGATGTCTTCTACTTTTGGATCTGGTGTTTTGGCTGCTGGTGTACCTGTTAGGGAAACAGTAAGGATAGTATCTTTGGATAGTCCCAAGTTTACTGGTGAGGATTTAGAGGGATTTTTATATAGGTATGAAACTTCTGCAAGATTGGATGGAGCTTTACCTTTGGATATGGTGAAGTAGATTAGGTTTTTTATGGAAGACAGAGAGGTGGAAGAGGAGATTATTGCTATGGATGGCTACAAAACTCAGAATTGGAAGAAGCTGAAGATGGAAATGGAAAAAACGTGGCCAAAGGTTTATTTGATGGTGGATATTAAGGATGTTTCTAGGAGATGGGAATCTAAATGTGGTTTCAACTCTCTTGGTCAGTATCAGCAGTTTATGGCTGAATTCCAGGTGGTTTTGGATTATTTGTTGGAGTATAAAATTTTATATCATGAAAATGAATCAAAGTATTTAAATTGAGATAACATGGGGGAAAAGGGTAAGAAAGACGTATTGATGGCACTTATTAGTGCTAATTTGATGAAGAATCTTCCAGATGGAGAAACTAGAATTCCTGGAATGGAGATGCTAAAGAAGGTTATTTTGGAACATCAGGATATTCATAATACTGTTGAATTGGACTCTGGAGAAGACACTTTGACAACTCAAGAGGTAGATTGTGTGGAAATTTTGGACATAGCTATTCCTGAAGATTTTGGCCAGCCTGAAGATATTATTTTTGATAACAATTATGTTTAGAAAGAAGAGGTTTCTGAAGATAAAGATGTGGAAGATGAATTTGTTGGGGAATTAGTGGTTACTGAAAATAATAAAGTTATTATAAATGATGAAGAATTTTTGAATTTTGGGGAAGATTGTGTTTTGGATGATTTGATGTCAGATTTAGAGGATTATTTGACTCCGGTTTTGTCTTTAGAAGCAGAGATTGTCTGAAATGAAGATGTGGATATGGTTTATGGATTAGGTATATGTATGGAGGATTTTGTTGAATCTCAGGAAGAGGTTTTAAAGATGGATGTTATTATTCCTGAATTAATGAAGGGTACAGAGGAATTTAAAGATGGGGTGAATAATTTAGATTCACATAAAATTTGGAAAAAGGTGTGTTATTTTTTATGTCCTTTGGTAGGAAAAATTCTGGTTGTTTATTTTTGGAGATTTCTGAATTGGTGGAAATTCCCTTGGAGCAAATTTATGGATTTCAACCAAGGGATATAAAGAATTTAATTCCTCCAAAATGAGGATAAACTACCTTTAAATCGGCTGAAAATTTCTCATCTGTTTTTTGGATTATCTTGGATTCTTTATTCCCTTCAAGATTTTTAGGAGGAACATCATTTTTTGGGGTAGTAAGGGCCAATTGCTCTAATGTTGCAATATCTCCTCAAGAAGAGATCCTGGATTGCAATAGGTCAGCTCACTTGAAGATAATTAAATTGGATTCTCAATTATTTTCCGTTGATATTTCATTGGAATGTCATTATGTGTTGAATTTTTCTATATGTTTATTATCTTTATCAAACTATTTTATAAAATTTAAAAATTCTTAAAAGGGAAAGATGGAATATTTTATGTTGGATAAATATTAGAAAGGAAATTTGGATTATTATGGTGATATTAGTGGAGAAGTATTTTATAGCCTCCAGCATGAGGATAAATTTCATAATAAGGGCTTCAAGCATGAGGATAAACTGCATGATAAGGGCCTCCAGATGGAGGATAAACTTCAATTATCATATCAAAATCAACAAAAAATCTTAATATAATTAAATCACAAAAAAATATTTGTGATGATTTTATTTCTTTCCTCCAGCAAGAGGTTAAACTGCCAACTTTATTTACTGTTGATTTTATGGTGGAAGATGAAAGGGAAAAAGGGTGTTTGAGAATTATGTGACAAATTAGACAAAGAAAAGGGGGTGGTAGTGATAAAAATAAAAATAATGTTTCAACTTACTCTATTTCTGATTCTGGTTCTGAAGATGAAGAAAATTTTTATGATAAATTATATAATGGCAAAACTATAATGGATCAAATATCTCAAGTAAAAGTGGAAGTTGGTGCAGAAAAATATAAAAAGGTAGCAAATAAAATTAGGCCAATTGACAAACATTTTCCAGCTGAATTAAATCCACCTTTGAGAAGACCAATTTTATCAAGAGATCCATATTACTTTCCTTTAGTCAAAAGTCCACATGAATTTTCTGAGACTTCTAGGATCAATGTCAAGAGATTAGAGGTTGTTAATTTTGGACCTGAAGGATGGCTGTCAGGTGATGAAAAAAGGTTGTTGTTGGATGTAATGGTTAAGAGGGAGAAGTCCATTGCATTTGTAGAAGAGGAGAGAGGTGTGTTGAAGCATTCTCATAGGGAACCTTACAAGATATCTGTAGTATGTCACAAAACATGGCAGAAAATCCAATTCCAATTCCTGCAGCTTTGAAAGATGATCATATTGAAGTCATTAGAGAACAAATTTGAACTTGACTATATGAAAAGTCTTCATCAAGTTATTCTAGTCCAGTATTTCTTATCAAGAGACCTAATGGCAAGCTCAGGGTAGTTCATGATATTAGGGATTAAGCAGAGCTACAATATAAGATGCTGGTATACCACCTAGTGCAGAAGAGTTTGTGAAAGCATTTTATGGTAGAGTTTTTTATCTTTTATGTGATATTATGAGGGGATATGATGAGAGAGAACTACATTCTGATTCAAGGCCTCTCACAACTTTTGAAACTCCACTTGGAAGATCATAACTAAAAAAATTACCTCAAGGTGCAACAAATTTGGTTGCTTTTTATTGGGCTCAGACAGACTGGATTATTTAAGATGTGATTCCTCAATATTCTGGAATATTTATTGATGATAGTGAAATTAAATTTACTTCAAAATATGATAATAATGAAGTGTTGGAGGAAACTACAGGGATATGAAATTAATCTGGGGGTATGCTGTTGTTTAAAAAGGATATTGTTTATGATTGAAGAGGCTGTTTTAACTATTTCTGGCTAAAAATGTTTTTGTTGTGCTCTAGGTTTGGAGATTCTTGGTCATGTGGTATGTAGAGAGGGTAGGATTACTTAAAAGAAGAAGCTTAACAAAATTTAGTTCTGTCCAAGACCTGATATACTACTGACATCAGAGGACTTATAAGGTTATTTGTTTATGTTAGAATATTTATCAAGGAATTTTCTTTATTGTACACTCCATTTAGACAGTTAACTAGAAAGGATTCAGATTGAGAGTGTGATAAATATTGTGAAGAGGAGTTTGTGAAGTTGAAGAAGGTAGTTGGAGAATATACTGTGCTCCACTAGTTGTATTATGGTATAGGAGCAAGTAGGATTTATTTGGCTTTTGGTTCAAGTCAAATTTCTGCAGGGGTTGTCTTGTCTCAGATGGTAAAGCTGGTTATATTAGACCAGTCAGTTATAAATCTGTTGTTTTTACTGAGGTAGAATCAAGATATTCTCAGCTTAAATTTGAATTATGTGGTGTGGAAATAAATTTAATGAAAATTTAAAATGTTATATGGGGAAAAAAAATTGAAAAACAAGTGGATGAAAAATCTTTAATTCAAATGATCAATCCCCCAAATTTTTGAAACACAACCATGAGCAGATGGGTAGCTTTTATTAAACATTATTCTTTATATTTAGCTCATATTCCTGGAAAAACTTTTACTATGGTATATGGATTTTCATAAAGACCACCCACTGAAGTGGATTCTGACTCAGAAGAATTTGATGAAGATATACCTGTTATTAGGCGAGCACAAAAGGTGCTGAAGACTTTCCTTACCTCCCCCATAAGGTTAAAATGGCTGGTTGTATAAATATAAATAATGATAAAATAATGATAAATGACGTGTTTTGAAAAGATGGCATGGATAAATTTGGTAAAAATATGGTTTGAGATGAAGTGGTGTAGTGGTGTGGGATAATAGTAAGTTGGAGAATGGTGCAGATGTTGGAGTATTAGAAAATATTGTTAAAGAGAGTTTGGAAGGCTCAGTAGATTATGAATCAAAATCTTATTTGATTAGTAAGAAAATTCAGGGTAGGAAATTATTGGCTTTTTCATGTGCAGGTGATTTTGGTGATAGGGAAGTGCCCATTGATGTCTTATTATTGGAATTCCAAGATGAATTATGGGGAAAGACATAATTTTATATGAAGATGCACCAGAAAAAAAATATGGGCACCTGATAGAAGGTACCAATCATTATCTTTGATTTAAGTCAATTTCAGCCCAGCTAGAATTCTTCAGGAAAGACTGCGCACTGAAATATGATCTTACTAGTTCATACAACATCAGATAAGATTTAATTTTAAATGAAAACTGAATATAGGGATTGTCACCTGCTAGCAGGTGGCACTTGATTTTTTCAGTGATGGTTAAATACTTGTTGACTCTGGAAAGGCCAGAGAATTATTATGATCATGATTGGCTGACTATCAAAAGGAAATCACCAGGATTTTATTTATCTGGTAGGAGGTTAATTAAAAGGAGGTATGAAAGTCCTCAGGCTGTTATAGCTCACAGAAAAGGGAAAAAGTTGGTTATGAAATCATGAAAAGAAGATCTTTTGGATAGAGCAGTTGGAGAAACTTATAAACAAATTGCTGATAGATTTTGATGGCCTGGAATGAAGATGGCTATTAAAAAGTGGTTTCAGTCATGTGAAGAATGTAAAAGAAGAAGCAATTTAAGGCCAAAAGAACTTGGTCATGAAACTGGAGAAAACACTCTTTTTGGAAGGGTTAGATGGGATGCTGTTCATATTAAAAAGGGAAGTCATGGCAGTCTAAAGATTAGTATGAACTCAGAATTATTATCAGGGGAATTTAGGATTATCATTTTAAATATTAGAAAGGCCAATCTAATTCAATATGATTTTATTTTTAAAGAATTGATGGTTTTATTGTTAAAATGGGTCAATTTTTCTAGTCAAGATGAAGCAATTATTCAATGGCCACAGAATGCAATTATAGGTTAAAAAGTGAATGGAAATGAAAGATAGGAGTCTCAAAAGCCATTTGAAATTTTCTCAGAATTTCTGAAAATTTTCTTATATTTTTAATAATTTTATAAAATATTTTTGATTATTTTTAATTTTTCACAGTTTGCTTAACTTTGATAATTTTTAATTAGATGAATAAGGCTGTGTAGACTTCATTAACTAGTTTGAAATTTAAAGGGTAAGTAGCTCTATTATATTTAACTTTTGTAGATTTTTTATTATGATTTTAAGGTTCTAATTGATTCCAGAGGTCCATACAAGCTCTGATTTTCTCTGGACAATCTCTGTACAAACTCTAGGATACTCCAGGCCAGCTCTGGGAGGCTTTGAAAAGTAAAGTAGGGAATGTGACTTACTATGCATAAAAAGCCTGTAGACAAGAAATTGGAGACAGTTATCTACATTTTATATATCATATAAAACTTAACATTAAAAACCAACAACAAATAATAACAGCCAATATCATTATTTTACATAAAATTTCAAAAATTGTAATACCCTTATAAAATAGCACTTTTTATATAACACTTCATAAATATTACTCAAAAACTCTTGAATAATTACTTCTAGGGTATCATTTTAAAGGTCTCAACTTCAAGAACACGTTTTTTTAAATTTTCTCTAAAATAAAAACTTTATAAAAATATATGAGTCAATCATTTATATAAATTTTCTAATTACAAATTCACTGTTGTATTTCTTTTCCTCATTATAAAGAACACCAATTATTCTTCTCAAAACTGTTATTATAAATTGGTCAACTGGTTTCTTTATATCAAGTAGATGTTATAGCTTAGTTAATTGTGATATCTTATTTAAATTAAAGGGACAGGGTTCTCTTCTTTTTATCCAACTCCCTTGGATACTGATTAAAGAAAGTCAGCTGTAAGAGTCTTTCTAAATTGGTGGAACCCAACATGGAGTTTGAATTGTCTAGATTTTAATGAAATTACTTTATATCTGGACTATCTTTGCCTGCAAGATTCTTATCTATAAGAACACTTATTTTATTTAACAGTTTACTCTTATACATTTGCGATGTCTTTTGTCTCTGGATCTAGTGTTGCTGGAGCTGATCTTCCTGTTATGGCATCAGTTATGATCGTATCTTGGGATAAGCCCAAGTTCAATGGGGAAGAATTTAAATGTTTTTGAAGCAGATATGAAGCTGCTCCTGCTGTTGATGGGGCTTCTCATTTAAAGATGGTGAATAAAATCAGGTTTTTTATTGTGGACAGATAGGTGGAAAAGGAGGTCATTACTATGGATGGATATAAAAAGTAGGATTGGTTAAAATTTTCAAAAGAGATAATTGATAGATGGGGTTTTAGGTATAATATGGTGGACCTCAACAAGATTTTCATTTTCTGGAGGGTAAAGGTGGTGTTTATAACATGGTGGATTTCAAAAAGCTAGTTAGACAGTTTTATGAAGTGGTGGAATATTTGATTTTGATGGAGGAGTTAGGCCATGAAAATCAGGCCAAGGATTTATTTTGGTCAACTTTTAGTAGGGAAATTAGGATGAATGTGTTGAAGGAACTGTCAAGAAAGAGCCTAATGAAGTATCTACCAAATGGGGAACAGAACCTGCTGGATTTAGAGGTCAACAAGGAAAATATTCAGGCATATATTAGAATTATGGCCTTAAACAAATATCAAGAATCTTATACTCAATATGTCAGAAAGGTTAGTGAAGTTGTGGCCAAAAACAAAAATATAATGGTCAAAGCTCAAGAGGCTGAGAAGACTCTGATGGGGCAACCTGTTGCAAAAGTTGAAGGGAATTTTGACAACATGATGGTCAAACACTTGGCTGACTTGAATAAGCATCTAAAAATATTTGTTCAAGAAACTCAGAAGGCCAATTGGACACCTGTGGCATCATAAACTTCTTCTTCTTATCAATATAGGGGTTATGAGAGGAGAAAATATGGTTTTAATTGAAATGGAAACCAATTTTCAGGCTATGACAATTGTAGTGGGAATGGAAACAGTAATGGTGGAAAAGTTTTTAGAGGTGGTTATGGAAAACCCATGGTGTGTTCCTATTGTAATAAGAGGGAGCAAGAGCTGGAGATTGTTTTCATTTAGATAGGGACTTGCAAGCTGGTAGAGTCAAATTTTATGGAAAGGTTTTTAAATTTCCTGATGGATCTTTCATCAAACCCAGTGATAGGAAATCTCCCTTGGATTTAGTTAGGACAAATGTGATGGCTGAAAAAAGGGCCAGGTCTGAGGAGTTAAATGATGAAGATGAGGATAATAATAAAGGTGTTAATAAAAAGGGTGAAAATAAAGGTGGAAAAGTTGATAAGGGAAAAGAGAAGGAGGCCAGTAAGGCCACTTATACTACTTCTTTTGGTGGACTGGAGTTGGAAATGGTTGCTAGAGTGGATGGTAATTGTATGAAAGGGGGGAATGATGTTGAAACTGGTAGAGGAGAAGTTACTACTAAAGCAAAAAGTAGTATTCAAAGCCAATTAAGGGAAAAACCAGGCAAGGTGGAAATGAAAAATATGGAAAAGAAACCTTAGTATAAGGAAAAAATATATAAGATGCAGAAGGGGATGGCAGATATGGGGCCTCCCAGTTATGTAACAATGGATTTGAATAGTGATCCTCTTCCTGTAGAAGATGAATTGGATTCTGAGGATGATATAAAATTAGCATCTCTCCCCAGACCAAGTTTTAGTGGTCCCACTCCAATGGAAGGAGTAAGGAGGACCAGTGACAGATCTGGATTATTGTAAGAAATAGGTGATAAAGATAGGGTTATTGATTCTGAAGATGTTATTATGGGGTGAAGATTGCAATGTGGGTCTCCAAGAGGTGCCCAGGGCCAAGGTTATTAAAAAAAAGTAAAATATGAAATGCCAGTAATAGCTGGTCAAGAAGATGCTATGGATGTTGTTTTGGGTAGAGTGAATCAACTTCAGATTCCTTTATCTTTCGGAGAATGATTTATGATTAGTCCTTCCCTTGAAGAAAAAAAAAGAAGAATCTGACAAGGAGAAGGGTAGCATCTGGAGAGGTGGAATATGTATGCAAAAATTTTGAGAATTTCAGAGAGTAGGTAAAAACTCATTTTTCTGCTCCTTTAGGATATTTGATGGTAGCTTTAAATGGTAAAGAGTTGAAGGCCCTGGTTGATTCTGGGTCACAAAAAATCTTATTTCATTGGAGAAAGCTACTTTAATAGTCCTGACAATCAATACTGGCACTGAGGGTATTTTAAGAGGTATTGGAGGGCATGCTACTGAGCTAATGGGTAAAGTGGATCATGTCAAATCATGTGTAGGTGGATCATTTGGTAGTGTGCACTTTTATGTGTCCAGAAGGGCTGTGATAATGGTTCTTGGTAGGCCATTTTTTATAGATTTATAAGCTAGGATATGTTATCAGACTGGTATGGGAATTAGTTTAGAGATCACTGGTGATGACATGAGAAGGCTTCATATGTGTTTAAAACCTCCAAAGGATAAAGGTTGGGAGAATAAGCCTGAACTTACAACATTTTGCCAGTGTTGTGTGTGCACCAAGAAGAGACAGATAAAAAGGTCAGCTTCTGGTGAACTTATAAAAAATGATGATTTTGTAGACCCCTATTTTTTGGGGCAGTAAGGGCTGTTTGCTGTAACTTTGTAATCTCTCCTCATTAAGATATACCGGATTAAAATATTTCAGCTCACTTGGAGATAATTCAAGTGAATTCTCAATTATCTTATGTTGATATTTCTTTGGAATGTCATTATTTATTGGAATTTTGTATATGTTTTTTTATCAATTGTAAACTTTTCTATTAATTTTAAAAATTTTTCAAGAAGAAAGATGAGTTGTATTGTGTTAGATAAAAATTGGAAGGGTAATTTGGTTAATATGGTGGATAATAGTGAAGTTGAATCAGATGGTATATTTCATGGCCTCCAGAAAGAGGATAAACTGCAATTATATTATCAAAATCAAAAAAAAATCTTAGTATAATTAATTCACAAATATAATACTTATGATAAGTATATTTTGGTCCTGAAGCAAGAGGTTAAACTGCCAAATTTATTTACTGGGGATTTTATGGATGAAAATGGTAGTTATGGTGTTGGAATATCAGAAGTTAAGTTAGAAAAAAGGAAATGGGTTAAAAATGTTAAAATTAATAATAAAAATGATTTCTCTGCTTATTTGGTTTCTGATTTAGAGCTAATTAATGGTGGATCTAGAAGAGATCTTACTCCTAAAGTCAAATTGGATGTCAGTACAACAAAATATAAAAAGGTAGCTAATAAGGTCAGACTAATTAAAAAACTGCTTCCAGCTGAATTTAACCCATCTTTGAAAAGGCCAAATTTATCAAAAGATCAATACAACTGTTCTGTGGTCAAGAATACACCTGAATTCTCTGAAACATCAAGAATCACTTTTGGGAGACTTGGTGTTGTAAATTTTGGACCTGAAGATTGGTCATCAGGTGAAGAAAAGAAATTTTTGTTGGATGCAATGGTAAAAAGGGAGAAGTCCATTGTTTTTGTGGAAGAAGAGAGGGGTTTTTGAAGAATTCTTTTGGAAAGCCTTATAAGATTCCTGTTTTTTTTCACAAACCATGGTAAAAAAAACTGATTCCACTTCCTGAAGCTTTGAAAGACAATTATATTGAAGTCATTGGAGAAGAAATTTAAACTGTATTATATAAGCAGTCCTCATCAAGTTAATCAAGTCAAGTGTTCTGCATCAATAAACCTAATGGAAAGCTCAGGGTAGTTCATGATCTTAGGGAATCAAATAGGGTTACAATAAAGGATGCTGGTATAGCAGCTAGTGCAGAGGAGTTATTAGCAAAATTTTCTGGTAGAGTGTGTTATGGTCTGGGAAATATTATGGGGAGAAATGATGAGAGAGAGTTGCATCCTGATTCTAGGCCTCTCACTACTTTTGATACTCAACTTGTATGATTACAGCTAACAAGATTACCTCCAGGTGCAACAAATTTTGTTGCTGTTTATCAGGCTCAGATGGCTATGATTCTTCAAGATTGAAATCCTCAATATGCTGGTGTATTTATTGGTGATGGAGGAATCAAAGGACCTTCAGCAGATTATGATAATGAAGTGTTTAAGGAGAATCCAGGGATTTTAAAATTCATCTGGAAGTATGCTGTTGTTCTGGAAAGGAGTTTTTTTAGAATTGAAGAGGCTGGGTTAAATATTTCAGGATCAAAGTTTTCTTGTTGGACTATTTCAGGATCAAATTTTCCTTGTTGTGTTCCAGCTTTGGAAGTTCTAGGTCATGTGGTATTTAGAGAGGGTAGGATTTTTTTAAAGTAGAAGGTAAACAAAATTCAGTCCTGGCCAAGAACCAAGAATATGACCAAAGTTAGAGGGTTTTTAGGTGTATGTGTTTATCTTAGAATGTTTATCAAGGACTATTCTTAATTTGAAGCTCCATTGAGACAGTTGACTAGAAAGGATTCTGACTGGGATTGGGATGAAGAATATGAAGAGGCTTTTGTGAAATTGAAGAATGTTGGTGAAGATATTTTCCTGCATGATTTGGATTATGGAAAAGATGCAGGCAGAATTTATTTAGAAGTTTACTCAAGTCAGATTGCTTCTGGAGCACTCTTGTCTCAGATAGATAAAGCTGGTTATATTAGAACATTCAGGTATGAATCTGTTATTTTCACTGAGGTAGAATCAAGATATTCTCAGCATAAATTAGAACTCTGTGAAGTGGAAAAAATTTTAAAGAAAATTCAAAATGATTTATGGGGACAACACTTCAAACTTCAAGTGGATGAAAAATATTTAATTCAAATTATTGACTTCCCAAGTTCACCACATGCACCCATGACCATATGGGTAGCTTTTATTCAGTATTTTTCTTTCAATTTTATTTCATAAGCCTGGAAACTTTTTTACTATTCCAGATAAATTATAAGGAAGACCACCTACTGAAGAGGATTCTGACTTAGAAGAAATTGACAAAGATATACCTGTTATCAAGGCCATCACAAAAGGTGCTGAATATTTCCCTTACCTCCCAATAAGGTTAAACTGGTGGTCTTAATTTGTAATAATAATGATGATGATGATTACATCCCCCATGAGGATAAAATGGTTGGATCAATATGTGTAAATCAAGAGGATGACAACCTCAACCATGAGGATAAACTGGCTAATTTTTTAAATGAGGAAGATTATGTTCATGAGGAGTTTGATGAAGGTGTAGATAGATTTTTTAAAAAAGAGGTTTGAGAAGTTTTGGTATATTGTGATAAGGATGGTGAGATTGTTTGGGATAGTAGAAAATTGGTCAATGGTGTATATGTTGGATATTTATAGAATTTTGGTAATGAGAGGTTGGGTTATTGCATAAATTCATGAAAAAAGAGGTTGGATGATAAAGAAGAAGTTGATTTTGAAAGGGGTGTAAAAATTATAGAAGAAAATTTAGTTACAGAAAGGCTGGAAGGTTCAGAGGTGGAAAATTTAAAATCTTTTATGATAAATAGGCAAATTCAACAATTAAATTTATTGGATCATTCATGTGCAGGTGATTTTGGTGATAGAGAAGTTCCAATTGATTTTTTATTGATGGAATTTAAAGATTAAGTCTGGGGATAGACAAGATTTTATTATAAGATGGTTAAATATTTATTAACCCAGGAGAGGCCAGAAAAATGTGATAATAAGGAATCGGTGGCTATCAAGAAAAAGTCACCAGATTTTTATCTATCTGTTAGAAGACTTATGAAAGGGAGGTATCTAAATACTCAAGTTTTTATTACTCACAAAAAAGTGCAAGAGTTGGTTAAGAAATCACTGCATGAAGATTGTGGGCATAGAGGAGTAGGAGAATCATATAGACAAATTGCTGATAGATTTTGGTGGCCTGTTATAAATATGACAGTTAAAAATGGATTCAGTCATATTAAGAATTTCAAAGAAGAAGCTATTAAGGATTAAAGAACCTGGACATTCAACTGGTGAAGACACTCTTTTTGGTAGGGTTAGCTTGGATGCTGTTCATATTAAGCAGGGAAGAAATAAATATTTAATTGTAGCCAGAGATAATTTATCTGGTTGGCGGAGGCAGTGCCTCTTGTTAATTTAAATGCTAAAAATGTGGAAGAATTAATAATGAAGGATTGGGTGTATAGGTATGGAGTGATGAAGTTGATGACTGTTGATGGAGGTCCTGAATTTGTGACAGAGTTTATAGAGGCTATATCAAAAGTTAGATCAAAGGTTAGGGTAGAACCCCCATATTATCCTGAAGCAGAAGGAGTAGTAGAAAGAGTGAATCAAGTTATTAAGGACTCTTTGGTTAAAATGTGTGGAACAAGTACTGAAAAGTGGAGGCACTATTTACCATTAGCATTATTTGGTGACAGAATCACTGAAAAAAGGACCATTGGATATTCACCATAAAGACTAGGCTTTAGACA
Source organism: Hemileia vastatrix (assembly GCA_030280995.1). Classification (NCBI taxonomy): domain Eukaryota; kingdom Fungi; phylum Basidiomycota; class Pucciniomycetes; order Pucciniales; family Zaghouaniaceae; genus Hemileia; species Hemileia vastatrix. Next base: position 9,316,674 of record JASXTE010000015.1, read on the forward strand.
AAAGGCATTTCAACCAATTGATTTAGAGGCTGTATAATATCTTTGAGTAGACTGGGATACGGTCAAAGCTACTCAAGAATTATTAGGGGGTGTCAGTTCTGGCAAATCCGCACTTAAATAAGTGCGGATTTGCAAAACACACTAGCCCCAATACTGGTGGATCTCAAAAGGAAATAAGTCACTTATTTCACTCAAATCCGCACTTTCTAAACCAAAAGTGCTGATTTCACCATCAAGTCCCATTTCACTGATTTGTCAGCATCATCCCATTCATACGCAGCACTCCGCAGAATAACACTTCATAACTCAAAACATCGTACATCATTTACATCTTCATATCATATCATATAAGAGTTATGCCTTCCTCAATTTCAAATTGTGATAAATTACATAAAGCAATGACTTTCATGGCTCTTGAACTGCTCTTGGACTCTGATTCTGATTCTTATCTAAAAGAAGATTTTGTCATTTTATCAAAAATGGCCATGAACCGTTACCTTCTTCCCAGAAAGCCTCAAGTACTTCATACCCCCAAGTACACCATCCAAACACTTCTTAACCTATCTACACCCAGTTTTAGACAGCTGTTCAGGACTTCTCAGGAATGTTTCCTTAAATTGCTTGAGCTTATTCAGGATCATCCCATATTTCACAATAATTCTCAAAAAGAACAACGACATCCTTCAATTCAATTGGCCATCACACTATGTTGTTTGGGTTCAAATGGTAATGGAGCCGCTTTGAAATGTTTAGAAAATGTCTTTGATTTAGGGTATGGTTCAGTTAACACTTATACCAAACAATGTATCACTGCCATCAACTCCTTGGAATCTCAACTTCTCACCTGGCCAACAAAAGAAGAGCGACTTGAATCATCTCAGGTTATGCAAGCAGAGGGCTTCCCAGGATGTATTGGTCTTGTTGATGGTACTACTATTCCTTTGAGCCAGAAACCTGCTCAAGGTGGAAACAATTACTTTGACCATAAAAAGAGGTAGATTATTTTTAACTCCTTTCATTCTCTTTGAAACTAACACAAACAAATATATCTTCTTTATAGATATTCAATTAACGTTCAGCTTATATGTGACGTAAAAAAATATATATATCATTCTTTGCTGGCTATCCTGGCTCATGTCATGACTCCTACGTCTTCCAAAGAATGCAAATTTCAAATGAACCTGAAAAATTCTTTGATGAAGATCAGTATCTTCTTGCAGATTCTGCTTATGTGAATGGAAAGTATGTACTTCCTGCTTTTTGGGAGCAGCTTCAGAAGACAGTCAAAATGCCAAATTCAACAATCATTTGGCAAAGTCAAGAGTCCATATTGAACATTCTATTGGAATCTTGAAAGGCCGTTTTTCTAGTTTAAGGGAATTAAGAAGTCCTCTTAGAAATAAATCTGAAATGGAGGCGGTGATCAACTGGATTCTGTGTTGCACTATACTTCATAACCTACTTGCTGACCTCAAAGATCAATGGTTAGAGCTGTATCAAGATGAACAAGTTGATTCACCTCCGACTATATCCAACACTTCTATTTCTCAATCAACTAGTATAAGGGCGAAAACTCTTCCAATAACACTCCAACATTTTTCAACGCAATTTTAATTTTTTTTTTCTTTCTCTTCAAATGATCAATTTGCATGTGTTATTCACTGAGAATGGTAAATTTTTTTGCATATTTTTTTGGTTTTTGAATTTGCTGTTAAAGTCTTATTTTTTTTCTCTCTGTGTTTTCTTTCATCAACTCAACATGAAATCGCATATTTTCAGCAAACGAATATTTTTTCAGTCACACTCTTTTTTTTCTTCACTCATATCCGTTTCCTCCTCTCTTCCTACATCACTCAATCAATTTCACTTATATTTCTTTTTTCTCAACTCATCTCTCCAGGTAAGTCATTTTATCTTTTTTACTTAATTTTTTGCTAATTTTTTTTTTTTTGGTTTTTTGGTTTTTTGGTTTTGGTTTTGTTTTTGTTTTTTTTGTAAGTGGTTGTTTTTAAATTTATAGGTAAAATTAACCTTTTTCTCTCTCTCTCTCTCTCTCTCTCTCCCTCTTTTCTCTCTTTATCCCCCCTTGGCCTGGGCTTTTTCCCACCTTTACCCTCTCCTTGGAATGGATACATCCCCCTTTCCCCCCCTTTGGCTGCCTTATTCCCCCCTCCTTGGCTCACTCTAACCTCCCTTTTCTCCCTCTTTGGTCTCATCTCTCCCTTTCTCCCCCTTGTTGGTCTCCTCATTTCCTCCCCTCATTCCACTCCACCCCCCACCAAATCAACCAAATCCCCCCTCCAAATCCCCCAAATCCCCTCCAAACCCGCCTCTAACCCCCTCAAAACACCCCCAAATCCACCCTTAAATCCCTCCTACCCCCCCCTTAAAAATCACTTAACGATTGCAGCAAATTGTTCATTAACTTAACAATTCGCTAACAAATTGTTAAGTAAGTTGGAGGGGAGGTTAGGGGGGTTTAGAGGGAGGTATTGGGGGGGTTTTGAGGGGGATTTGGAGGGGGGGTTGGTTTTACAAGGGTTTTGGGGAGGTGGGAGAGGGGTTTGGAGAGGGGAATTTAGGGGAATGGGGAAGTGATAAAAAAAATTTAACAGTTTTTTGATTTTTTTTTTAATTTTAGAGAAAAATATTCATCAAGTTCAAGTGAAATAAAAAAAATTCTTATTAGTCTTTTGAGGATTTTTTATTTTTTAATTTAAATTAAGTGAGTTTTTTTTAATGTATAATTTTGGGTGTTTAAAAAGTAACAAATTTTTAAGTAGAAAAATACATGTCTTTAACTTCAGATTCACCACTTACCTCACTCTCATCTTCTTTAACTTCATTATCATCTTCAAATTCAACTTCTTTTCAATCATCATCTAAAACATTGTCAAAAAATGAACAGTATCGAAATAAAAGAAATTATAAAATAAAAATTCACTTAGATCAATTATTTGGCCATATTTCAAAAATCAAGTACTATAAAACTAAAGTTGAAAGAAAAAAATATCCGAAAACGTTACCTGAAAATATACATTATTTAACTGAAACTGGAGGTGATGAAGTTAAAGCTGTTATTAATAATACTTTCAAACCTCAATTTATTTATGAAAACCATTCTTTTAATGGTTTAAAAGATGAATCATTTAATCAACTCTGCGATCTCATCATAACACTCTATCAAATGGCTTTGGTTCGCTTATCTTTAAGGAATAAGAATTTGTTGGGTGGAATCATAATTGGAATTGGATGGAGACCAGGATTTGATAAAGGTTTTTCTCTTGGTATGTTTAAAATTTTTTCTGGATTTTTTAATATCATTTTACTGAATTTATTTCAAATAGGCATATATTCTTTACTCAGATCTTTATCTAAAGCTGAATTAGATAATGATTTTCAAAAATGGAATACTTTACCTTCATTTAATTCATTTCTTGCTCTTTGACTTAAAAAACTCTTCAATAAAGCTTTTGAAAAAAATCATGAAGTTGCTACAAGACTTGGAATACCAAATTGGTGCAACTCTGAATGGGAAGATATTAGCAGTGATTATTTAATGTTTTCAAATGTTATAATCACTCATTCTGGATTTCATAATCGAATTCACACTGACTCAAATGATGCCAATTACCTCACTTATGGAATTTTCACATATATTCATCCTATCACTGGACAACCTATTCCGTCACCTGCTAAAATTAAAGGACATGGATTATATTTCCCGGATCATAGATGTATAATCGATTTTGGATTAGGAAATGGAATCATCGAAACAGTTTCGAATTCTTCTTACAATAATCACCAAACCACAAAGGCTCCTCCAGGTTTGGAATCTTGTCAAGACTTCACGCATTTTGGTTGCTCTTTCCAGATCAGTCAAAAGTTAATCCAACAAATAAACAAGTTAAAAAAAGAAGAAAAAGGTAATAAATTTAAACATTATTTAGGTAGATCTAAAAAGTATGGGGATTCGTAGAGTCACCAAATATTTAATATTCTTCCATAAATTTATAATAAATAAATATGATATTTCAATTTATGAAATTAAAGTAATGGGCTCACGACCTTGTGTTGTATAAATGGTAATCATGATAACATTAATTTGTTTCATGGGGTTCCTCTAGCCTATACCTGTGGAAATTCCCAAACCTAGTTTCTAGACTTGATCTGCATTTTGGCTTGAGGAATTGTCATTAATTTAAAAGTAGTACATTTGACATATCTTATTTATATATTAATTAATTTATGTAATTATATTAAATTTTGATGACTTTCACCCTTTACTTCAATAAAATGCAGGGGAGGGTATTGCCAATTTTTTAAATCTGACATGTGAAATTGATGACTTAGAAATATTTAGATAAGCAAACTTATTGACTTGAAAGTAAAGATAGAAAATTTTTATTATACTTTCAAATTTTTGTCAAAAATAACGTACTATATTCAAGACCTTTTATAAGTCAGCCTATAAGAAAATATTACCAAAAAGAAATCAAACAAAATTAAATTAACTAGAAAAACAATTTATCGATTGAAATGGTCAAGTAATTTTTTAATTTCCTCATAAGATTGGCCATTTCTAACACATTCCATAATGAAATCTTTTTTTTAAAACTCTCTTGTTTTTCCAATTCACAAGTAGCCATTTCTCTTTGAAATTGACGGTCATTTACTCTTTCCATATGCTCTGCCTAAAATTTTTTTTCTTCCAAATCTAAGGCTTGCTGATCTTTCATTAGCATATGATCAAACTTCATCTTCTCAAAGTCAAGGGCATTATTCGCAATAGTTGATTTTGCTGAGAAAATTAAATTGAAATAAATAAATAAATGAGTTGATGATTAAGATATATAGTAAATGAAACTTACTTATATCTTTTTTTTCAAAATAATCCTTAAGGGAGCCAAATGAGCTTGTTGAAGTATTACCACGTTTTAATAGATGGTTCAAGTTCATTGAAGTTGAGGCTCGACGCTTTATTTTGGAGTTTGAACAAGAGGCTTCAGGAAGTTCATCTAAAGCAGCTTCTAAAGTGGGATTCACATTTCCAGAATTGAGATTATTTAATGGAGATTGAGTTTGAGTAGGAGGATACTAGAAAGAAAGAGAAATTCAGAGAAGAATTGAAGAAAAAACAAAAAGTAAACATACATTTAAATTTTGGGCCTCTAAGGATTCAGATCTGCTGCGATATAATTGTTCTGCTTGATAGTCGGGATCATCTTCAGCTGAACTATGGTTAGAAGGTGGAGGGGATTGATCTCCTTCAAGTAAAGATGTGTCGGGAGGATTATAGGAAGGTTTGGATCCAAAGGGTATATGCTTAGTAGTATCATGTAGAAACCAAGGGTTTACATCAACTTGGGAGCCAAAAAGATTATCCATTTCCTCATAGAAAAGACACATGACATTGAGCTTTTTGGAAACAGTAGTAATTCCAATCTCCAAATCATCATTGTCAATACCAAAGCCAGTTTCATTTGAAGCATGATGAGTCTTTTTATATTTTGAATGGTAACTCTTAAATATCTCCTTCATTTGTTTAGGATTGATATCTATTCTCCCCCTTGTTTTCTTCCTTACTTCATTGGCCATCAATAAGTAGCCATTAACCTTTGAAGAAGGTGGACATCCAATACAAGTGGACTTTTCACATCCAAAACATGCTTCAAAATTTGATTTTATTTTAAGTTGATTATGATGAGATAATCATCCTTTTTAAGCTGACCTGAACCTGCCTTTGATTTTTCAGGTGTAGGGCTTGCTTTACGAGGAGACTTTTGTGACAAAGCAGATTTTTGAGTTACCTTTTGAGATTTAAAATTTCTGGGAGGCATTATTAAACTGGCACATAACAAGAAAAAAGATTAAGAAGTAGAAGAAATAAGTAAAAAAGAATGTAAACATGCCTGGTCAAAATATTGAAAATGTCAGGAAGGGGTGTGTGCCGAGGATTGATGGGTAGGTAGCGAGGAAGGTCAGTGTGTCACATGTGACAGGGATGGGGTAAGAAAGGAAGGGATGTTTTGTGGCCAAAATGTGGTTGTGAAAAAAAACGGGAAAAAGTGCTGATTTGAGGTCATAACTGACACCCTTTTTTGAAATAAGTGACTTTTTTGCAAAATTTAAGTGCTGATTTGGTTTGAAATCTGCACTTAAGTTAAGTGCGGATTTGCCAGAACTCCCTATTATGTGCAAGAATGATGCAGTTAGAAAATAAATAAGAAACCTTACAGAAGGCATATTCAAGATTGATGAACATTATAAATCAGTCAGTAAGATATTGGGATAAGAGGTTAACTCATAGGATTAGGAAAATTTTGAAATCTGGAGATATGGTTTTGATGTATAATAGGAGTTTGGAAAGTAAGTGGGGAAAGATTATTCCTGATAGGTGGAATGGACCATATAGTGTCAGAAATCAAATATCTGGTGGCTCATATGTTCTAGAGGATTTGAATGGTTTAGAGTTGAAAAAGCAGATAGCTGCTGACCAGGAGAAGAAGTTTTAACCTAGGGGCACCAGGAGTTACAAAGTGTAACTCTGAAATGAGGGTAAATTACTAATTATCAATACAAATTTTAACTCCAAAAAGAAGATAAAATAACTTCTTTTTTTTAAAGAAGATTTCCTCCATAATTAAGAAAATCTACTTTTTCTCATTATGAAGAAAAAAAATGCTAAATTAAAATGTTAAACATTTATGGAGAAGAATGCTGTTGGAATGTAATTATTTATGGTAGAAGTATTAACAGGGGAACCTTCTAAACTAATTATTGGAAAGTTTGGGGGTAATTGATGAGCTGTGTCAAGGAGTCCTAATGGTCTAGAAGATTTTATGGTGGTCCAAATGGTGGTGAAGGTGGATAACTCAAGAATTTCAATCAAGTCACATAGATTTTTATCTTATATGACTTATTACTGAGTAAAAAGGTATGAAGGATTTATTATTATTAATTTGTGATTTCATATTTACACAATTGTAAATACTAGAGTAAAAGTGCTAGTAATAAAAAATTAATATTTGATTGTTTAATAACAAAATTTTAAATTTTAAGGAATGAAGAAAACAGCACAAAATGGAAGGCCTTTCATAGGCAAAAAGAAGAGAGAGCACACAGAGTTAACAAGCCTACACACAGGAGTGTGAATGGAAACTTTTCCAAAATAAGAAATTGCAAATTACAAAAGTGTTCTATAAAGATGTGTCAAAAAATATATTTTACTATATATATCAAATTATTTGATATATTTTAAAGTTTACTTTAAATGTCACACTTATTATAAAATAATTTGAATTAAATTTTTGTATTAATAGAATTTTAAATTTTTAAATAAAAAAATTTTGAATTCTTAAAATTTAGTATTAATATATTTTATTTCTCTTCCAACCTGTCATTGAGCACAGCGTTAGGGAATTAAAATGTAAGGGACATTATTGTTAATTTCAAATATTTACTAAACTTACTTATTGTAATTAGTTAATTCATCACAAGTAAAAATAAGTTAAATATAATATAGCTAATAATAAAATGATAATTAAAAATGTGTGGCTTCATCCCAGTAAATAATTAATTACTTTATTGGGTAAGTCTAGTAGCCTGGCTGACACTCTCTCACTCTAAAAAAAAAGTAAAAAAAAATGCTGTTATTTTTTCTTTTTACATTTCTTTAGTAGAGCAGGAAGTTTAGATATCTCTTTCCCAGGTATCCAAGAATCATATTCAGAAGATTTATTCTTGAATCTCAATAAGTATTCAGTACCTTTTTTGGAAGTGATTATTCTATCATTGAGAATCTTATCAATTTGGGCTGATTCAGTGATTTCAATAGGGGTCTTCTTTGGTCTTCCCCCCCTTTTGGGAGATAAATCACTATTGGATGTGTAAGGTTTCAGAAGAGATATTGGAAAAACAGGATGTTTTCTGTCATATGGTAAGTACAGGATAAATTTAACTGCATTATCACCAACCATTCTTCTGACAACAAATGGACCTACAAATTTGTCTTTTAATTTGTTGTTACCTTGTAAATTGAAGTAAACTGTAGAAATCAGGTCTTCATCACCCTTTTAAAAGTGTATTCTTTATGGGATTTGTCCCACCTCTTCTTCTCATATTCAAATGATTTTTCAATACATTTTTAGCATGACTTTTGCAAAGTTGTTGAATTTGAAGAAAAGATTTTACACCATGATTTAAATCCAATTTAGGTATATTATTATTGAGAATTTGGGCAGGATTATTTGAAACATATCCAAGCCAGAGTTCAAAAGGCTTTCTCTGAGTAACAGAATGAACAGTGCTATTATAAGCACATTCCAAACCAGGGAGTAAGGTGACCTAATCATGAGTTAAACTGTCATTGTCTTTTTATTCAAGGCCAAAGGAACAATAACTTCTTATCATGTCCTCTAAAGTCTGAATCATTCTTTCAGCTAATCCATCAGTCTGGGGGTGATGGGAAGTAGAAGGCTTCAGATCACAACCACAAACATCCATCAGAGACATCCAAAATTCAGAAGTAAATTTAGGGTCTCTGTCAGAGATTATGGCCTTTGGGAAACCAGAAGTATTAAACATATGAGACCACCACAAGAAATCTAATTCTTTAGTGGAAACATCCTTGTGAGTAGGGATAAATTTACACATTTTTGTGAATCTGTCCACAATAACCCAGCAAGAGTTATAACTGTCTTTCCCAGAAATGGGCAATACTGTTACAATTTCCATGTTTATTATCTGCCATGGTGCATAAGGATCTTCAATATGCTGCATTAATCCAGCTCTTTTTCCAGTTAATCTTTTTGATTTCTGGCAAGAATCACAGGATTCAAAATATTGTTTGGTGTCTTCAGACATAATAACCCACCAAGAAGTGCTCTTAACTCTGATCATTGTATTTTCAAGATCAAAATGTCCAGCCAATATGTCATCATGACAAATTTTCAAGATGATCTCTTTCATAGATGGAGGAATAACAATAACATTACTAAAATTTCATAAATAATAGAGGTAGCCTTCATAAATTGAAAATTTACCATTTTTCAAAGCAGTCTGGTACTTTGGTGGGAGGTTTTTAATTAATTCTTGTATTAAAGCATTCTTTGAATCATTTAATATATTACATAACTTCTTTAAGTCAGTGTTTTATCATATGAATCCAGAATTAGCTGTAATAGCTCTTCCTCCATATCAACCACATATATCCCACTTAAGTATACTTATTCACGTGCCTAATTTCCCTTCCAGAGCACAGCCAGAGCTCATCCGGAGCTTGTCCAGACCTCTGGACTCAATTAGAACCTTAAATCTATAATAAAAAATCTAGAAAAATTACACATTATAGAGCTACTTCTTCTTAAAATTCCTAACCATTTTTTGTAGTCTACGCAGCTCTATTAATCCCGTGAAAATTAACCAAAGTTAAGTAATTTTTGAAAAATGTAAATAACTTAATAAATCTTTAAAAAATCAATTAAAAAATATAAGAAAAATAGTAAAATTCAGGGAAAATTACCAAAGATTCTTGAGCTTCTTTAATTTCATGAAATTTAATTTTGCGGCTGTAATAAATCATATTACCCGTGAAATTAATAAATCTGACCAAACATTCATATCTTGACTTTTTCAACTTCATTTTTTCTTTAATAATAAAATATTTTAGAGTAATCAGGCTTCTCCGATCACCATCCTATTCCCACTAAATATTCTAAATAGACTTTTAGAGCCATACAAAGATTTGGAATGCCACAGTGCTAAGGAGCACAAGATCTTGGGAAGATCTGAGTTTACTTCAAGAATAATAGGTTGAAGAGGATATGGCGCTAACAATTTAAAATATGTGGGAAAATTTTAATTTTCTCAAGGTTATTCCAGAAGGAGTCAAGAAAAAAGATTTGCAGAAGAAATCTTATTATTTTTAAGAATTCATAGAATTCTCTCACTCTCACCAAATAATCATGGGAAATACTTGGCAACATATTTTTTTTTGGGAAATAATAATAATTTTTTATTATTACAAGGAAAGAATGGTAAAATACACTAGTTACATATTTTTAAAACAAGGAATAATTTAGAGTTAAAAAGGAAATCTTTTGCTGAAGAAAGGAAGGAAAAGTAGTATTAAAATAGAAAATAAGAAAAAGGACTAAAACTTACTTTAAAGTTTATCAAGGAAGGTGTACTTCCAGTCGTTATAGATGTTTTTGTAAGTCAAATTTAGGGTTTCAACTAGGGAAACACGGTTTTGAAAATCCTGCTTGTTGAAGGCAAGTGTGTTTTTGAGGTAAGTAAATACTATGTCAAAAGAAGTATTGACACGTTCAACGGTGTGGTAAAAGGGAGCCGCAACTACTTGATTTATAACTTTCCAATATTGAAGGCAAGTTAGGTGGATTTAAGGAGTGTCTTCCTCAAAAAAGTCATCTGACATTGGAGGAGCCAAGAACCAATCATCAGGGGTAAAAGGTGGAAGAGTGGCCTCTCGCACAGGCCAGGTAATTTCAGTCTTGAAGGCGGGAGAAAAAGGAGCGCAAGGTGTTATGGCCCAGAAGGGGTCTTCTTCTAGGCCTGGGATTGTAAAGTCTAGACAAAGAGCTGGAGGTGTAGCAGCATAAGAAATATTGGGAGCTTCCTACAGAAATTAAAAAAAGAGGAGAAATATTTAGAAGAAGGGAAGACTTTTCAGAAATGAAAGGAAAAAAATTTAGAAGAGGAGAAAGACTTACTGTATGAATTGACTCTTCAGAGAAGAGTGAGTGGTGTGTCATATTTGACGCAGTGCTCAGAGTCAGCAAGAAATAATATTTTGTGCTCTCTTAGAAGCAGGAGTAGGAGTATCAAGAGCAGGGCACTTAATGGCCAGCTTGCTCATTAAGTTCAATGTTGATGCATTTGGATTGACAACAGTAGTTACCACGGCTGTAGAAATGGTAGGGGGGCCATTGAGGCTGCATTTCTTTTTGTGAATTTCGCAGAAGTCACAAGACTATCAAAAAGAGGAGAAATAGAGGTCAGAGCCAGATATTTAGGAAGGAAGGAGAGGAAATGAAGTTACTCTGAAGAATCCGTTTCCACAATGGGCTTTTGAGAAGTAAAATGGAGTAATGCCGTTCTCAGTAGAGAGTTTGCAATGCTTGGCTCCAGCAAGGACAGCTTTGACAGAAGGACCAGTGGCAATGGAAGTTTTCTGCACATCAACAAATTGACAAGTAGTATTGGAAATTTAGTTATTAGCATCCATAATAAGGAGAAGATAGAGGAAGAAAGAGAAACTAGTATAGAAGAATAGAGTGAAACTAGACGTTAAGGGAAGAGAAGAAGAAGGAATGAGGAAAAAGTGCAAGAGATGCACCTGGTTTTATAGCCCCTAGGAACAGTCATGAGTAGAGGGAGACTGTGGTACACATCTTGCAGTAATGCAGAAAAAGGCTCAATTCTCAAAGGTGCAACAAAGGGGTGGTCAGGTAGGATGGTTATGGAAGCACAACTAAGGGTTATTCAAAGTGCAGGAAAAGTTAGACTCTCTGTGCACACTTTTTTTTAGGGGAAGAAAGGATACACAAGTGGCGGAGAGTAAAGAATAGAGGGAAATGTGTATCAGGACTATAGGATTAAAGGGTATGGTATGTACTTGTGTAAACTATAGTTAGAGCCAGAGGCATAATATGGAGTTAAGGAACAGTGATGAGCAAAGGCATGAAAAATCAGGCTTAAGATAAGGATAATGTTTTTTTTAGGAAAAACGGTGTTCACCCAATGAGATGAAAAACATGTCAAGGAAAGAAGGTAGCACTCAAACATAGGATAGCAGGTAAGATCTGAAATAGGGGGATCAATTTCTTAGCGCAGATGGTTCCATTACTATCAGTGACTCATGTGGAAAGCATGGGTTATACAATAGGTATGAAGGTGGTACAGCACATATTATTTAAGTAATGAATCTCAGGAAGAGTAGGGTATGTACAGAACAGTGGAGTTTCAGGTGCTATTAGAACCAAGACTTACACAACAATTGTACATAAAATAATGAGAAACTTAGATACTGTTTGATATGCTTGTATTAGTGCTGAACTTGTGTAGGAAAACCCAAAGGACAAGGAAATATAAGAAAGGGGCGCTGATCATATAAATATATATAAGCACTCACTTGTAAATAGTGTAGGGGAGCAGAAAAAGGTAGAGAAAAAATAAAAGTAGACACCATGCAATATGGGGGGTGGACTTGCTATCAAGTCTGCAACCTTGAACCCTAATTGATATCTTTTTCAGCACACATTGAGGTGGTGATGATACAATCATGAAGAAATAATGAATTTACTTTGAAAACACCTTGAAACTGATTAGAAACTTCATTGAACCACAGTTGATTAATAGTTCATAAAATATTCTCAGCAGGAAAAAAGTGTGCACTAGACATCTAGTGCTTTTTTTGCATCCTGAAATAATTCCTGGTAGAATTCCAAGTGGGACTTCCATCTGGTACCTCCCTCCCCTAATTCTAACTTATCTTCAATATGCCTTCCTATCCTACCCCCCTTATCTTATTTCTAACCTTGCCATCTACTTACCCTTTTTACCCTATCCCTTCGCTTCACAGTTAGAAAACAACTCTCCTCTCCTCCCACCCCTCTCACTTCTCTTCTCTTTATTTCTCACACCTCCCCCAGAACCTCACTTGCCTTTCCCAGCCCACTGTCATTATTTAGTTTTATTTTACTTTGTATTTTTTTTCTTTTTTCATGTTTCTTCCCTACAAATATCTTCCTTTCTCAACACTTGGCCACATTTTTTTGGTAAACACAAGCAACTCAAATTCTGAAATATGTATTTAGTTACATTATTTACCACTTGGAATGGGTTATAATTCCTCAAGATTTTATTCCTTGTTATTTCTAATTTATGCATATTAATTAATCTCAAGTTTATCAAAAGTTGACTACTTCCCAAGCCCTTGCATGCCTCCCCAGCACTTTTTTCACCCCTCCCATCTCATCGCTCACCTCACCAAGAAAAATAGAGGGACTGGGGAAGGCTGGGGAAGGTGATAGAGGGGCTTTAAAGGGCTAGGAGAGGTTATAAAAGCCCCTGATCCACTTTGGGAAGGCTGGCAAAGGTGAGCAAGGGTCTTTAAAGGTCTAGGAGAGGTGATAAAAGCCTCTCACCTACTACTCCCAGCCCTACCTAGTCCTTACAGAACCTGGCTCACATCTCCAGCCAAATAAAGGGACTGGGGAGGCTGGGTGAGGTGAGCAAGGGGCTTTAAAAGTCTGGGGGAGGTGATAAAAGCCTCTCACTCACTTCTCCCAGTCCTCCTTAATCTTTACAGCACCTTGCTCACATCTCCAGCCAAGGTAAGGGACTGGGGGAGGCTGGGGGAGGTGAGTGAAGGGCTGGAAAGGGCTAGGGAAGGTAAGCAAGAGCTGGGGGATGTGGAAAATAGACTGGGGAGGTGAGTAATAGTTTGAGAATGTGAGAGAAAGGCTGGTGAGGGCTAATGGAGGTGATTAGCATGAGCAATAGGTTGCAAAAGGGGTGGAGTAGTTTTTAAAGTGAAAATAGAGTGGAGGGGAGTATTGAGGAGGGCTTAAACTTAGATTTTGAAGCTTCAAGGGTCTAGCAAATGTATCAGGAGGGCAATAAAAGGGTGGGGAGTGGTAATAGAATTAACAGAAATGACAAGGCAGAAAAATTTGTGTGGAGAGATTGAAAGTGTCAGCCTAGATATCCCTAGGACTGAGTATTTCTTATACTTAAAATAAGATAACCTTAAGTACATTAAGCTTATATCTTAAAAATAAGGTTAAACCAAGTATATATATGATTATAATACATATATATATAATTATTACACTATTATATAAATTATAGTATTTTAAATAGCTTATCCATAGACTAATAATACTTATTAAGGTTTTAATGGAGTCATAATATACTTTTCATAAGTGATATTAAGTAATTATTGACATACATAAGCTTAAATGTATACATAAAGCTCATATTCAGTGAAATATGTAGTATATTATGAATATTTAGGTCTTTAAGTGGGTTTTAGCCTCTTAATAGCCTATAAACTTTCTTTTTATGCTTATTTTAGGTAATATGGATGTAATCAGTGGATTCACAATGCCTACAGAAGCATATACACCTATTTCAGGCGCATACACTCAGTTTGGACAACTTAATCTGCTTCCTTGAATGGATATTCATGGATTTATGGGTTAGGAGGTCATTTCTGGGTTAATATGGATGCTTGGGGATGTTATTGGGGGCTTGGACATTTCATTTGTTTCCTTTATATGCTTTGGGTTTCATTTTATTCATTTTGGATTAGTTATTTTACCTGTTTCTTTATGGTATCCGCTTTTATCTGGATTTTCTAATTATGGTTTGGGTCTGTGTTAGCATTAATTGTGATGGAGGGTCCTTACTGGAGGTCTGGGTGTTGAATCTGCTTGAAGTGGACGCCATGGGGAGGTGATGGGCCCTCACAGTGCTGTAATTTCCGGGGATATCAGTGACATCATCTGGATTGAAGGTCTGTGCACTCCAGGGGATTTTGGTATAAGTAAGGAGTGATTTGACGGGTTATTTATCATCACTTACTTACTACAATTCAATAAAACACTATTAAACAATTATTATCATTTAGAAATATATCATAAAGCCTTGATACATTGATATTATCATTATATAAGTTATAACTATATTCTATTTATCTATTTTCCACCACTAGCACACATTTAAATCCAAGTATTGTGAGTTTTATTTGAGTATAACTATTTTATTAGTCTTCCCCTGAGGTTTAATCACTAAATAGTTTATCAATAAGTAGTGGGACCATTAATATTAACTATTAAAATCATACTTATACACTAGACATACTGACAGAAAGGTTGTCCATTGAGGTAGTCAAAAATGGAGAGTGGACTTTGTTCTTCTGGCGAACATCAGAGTCCACCCACTCAATCTACAGCTCTATTCTTCCAATATAGAAAATTATTGATAATTATTTTTATTGATACTTTTGAACTTAAACCTATAGTTTATACGTCTTTATTTATATTTTTGATTTACAATGCACTTTAAGACTAAGAAAGTAATATAGTAAAATAATTGGTAATGATATACTATTTTGCTTTTTTACACAAGAATTTACAGAATGCTTATGATAAGTATACATGATATAAATAAAGAATATAATAGGGGGTATCAATGTTCAGGGATCCGCAATTAGGGATCAGGAATTTTTTTTTCCCGGATCCGACATTATTAATTGCGGAAGATTCTTATCCACTAGCCCCAGGGCTAGTGGATAAGGAATGCACGATAATACATTATCCCGCCTTTTATATCCCAATTTCCATTCCTAATTCCTGATCCCAAACTCATCACATCCATGATGAATTTGCAAGAAAGTCACATGACTGATAATTCCTGATGCCATCCTTAAGTCTCTCCTCACTCTATTCTACTTAATTTTGGTGGCGAACACTTAACCATTTTTTCTATCTACACACCCTCATTTCTTTTTTACATTCATGGTTTATTCCTTTTTTGTAAATATTTCCTTTGTAAATTAACATAAGTCTCTGATCCTATCCTTCCCTCGTGTTCCCACCAATTCCCGTACACCTCAAATTTTCCTTCATCTCTTCCCTTCCACCTTCACTAGAAACCCCACTTCTCAAACTTACCTCGCTCTACATCTCTTCATATCCACTCGACACCCCAGCACACCCTTTCAACTTTAATTGATGGCTCACCTTTCAAATCCACCTCGCTTTACTCCCTTTTGCCTCCAATAGAAACCCCAACACACCTTTTTAACCAAACTTGATGCCCCAAGCATCAAATCCACCTCTCTCCCTTCCTCTTCACCTCCAATTGACACCTCATCACCCAAAAATTAGCTCGCCACCCTCTTATGTGCTTCTTTAGTACCTTGAACATATATTTAATTTTCCCATATTAATCAAGATTTGTAAAAAAAGTTAATATTGATACAAACTATCACATTAACCTTTACTTATAGACATCATTATAAAGAAAAAATATATATTTCAAAATTTTTGAATGTAACAGGGCTGTAATTTTTGTATGCAAGAAACTTACAAAAGATTCAGGTCAATAATTTTCTAATATTTTTTGGGAACAAATTTACTTTTTTACTTATTTATGGCATGAATGATAACTCTTGGCCCTTTTGACATTTTTTTGTGGAAGTTTTATACTGGTGTGGCATCTTTTATGTTGGATGCATCACCCAAAAAAGCCTAAAAATCCCTAATTAGGGCCGTAAAAGTGCTGAAACAGGCAAAAAAAGTATGAAATAATTTTTGGCAAAAAGGCCAAGCATTTATGGTTTTGCCGAATATATAATTGTACAAATTAAAGTGACTGTTTGTCAGACTTTTAGTTACTTTTTGGAGACTCTTAATGGTGTGAAATATAATAATTTTTTATTCATTGGTTCATAATTTATTTATTTATTAGCTATTTTCTTCAAATAATGTTTATTTTTATTATATTGGGCTATTAAATCATATATCTTGTCCCATAGACTATTTCAGTTATTGCAAAACAGTTGTCTGTATCATAAACTTATTTTAATATATTTGGATTACTTTTCTTTATTCATCTCTATAAATTTAATATTACATACTTTAAGATTATCGTTTTTTTGTGGAGATGAAGTGAAGAAGAGAATATTGGATGTAAAGGTGGAGGGTTTTTGGTTGAAGGCTATGGAGAGGTTGGCGAGTTAATTTTTGTATGATGAGGAAGGGAGCAAGATGGATTTGATGCTTGGAGCATCAAGTTTGGTTAAAAAGGTGTTTTGGGGTTTCTATTGGAAGAAAATGGGAGGCAAGCGAGGTGGATTTGAGGGGCCAGGCATCAATAAAAATTGAAAGGGTGTGTTGGGGTGTCTAGTGGAGATGAATGGATGGAGAGTGTGGTGTCTATTGGAGGAAAATGGGAGTAAAGCGAGGTGGATTTAAGGGGTGGGGCATCAATTAAAGTTGTAAGGGTGTGCTGGGGTGTCTAGTGGAGATGAAGAGATGGAGAGCGAGGTAAGTTTAAGGAGTGGGGTTTCTATTTGAGGCAAATGGGAGTAAAGCAACATGGATTAAAGGTATGGGGCATCAATTAAAGTTGAAAGGGTGTTCTGGGGTGTCTAGTGGAGATGAAGAGATGGAGAGCGAGGTAAGTTTGAGGAGTGGGGTTTCTATTGGAGGTAAATGGGAGGCAAGCAAGGTGGATTTGCAGGGTGGGAAATCAAGTAGAGGTGAAGCAGTAAGGTGGAGTCTCTTTTAGAGGAGGAAAAAATAAAAATAATACAGCAGTATCCTGGTTAGAAGCAGTAGCTCGTCACATTAAATAGAAAATATATTTACCATCTACTTCCCATGAGATAGGTCTAACACTGCCTCTCAAGTCTGGAGGTTGAGAAAGATCATACCATTTCTGTTCAAAATATGCTATGAAATCATACAATGCTAAATGTTTTGATTCATAGATTGAAAATATTCTCTTTCTTACCATATAGGGGAGGTTCTGGCCCGGAATTCAAGATTTTGGTGAGAGAGATTGTCTATGGTAAAGAGGATTGGACATTTCAATGAAAAAATTTTCAGGGTAGCTGAAAAGATGGGATGAGGGTAGGAGTGCGCAGCAAGGTGGGAAGGCTAGGATATCCAGAGAGTTGTCCAAGATGTGGTTATGAAATATTGAGGATAAAAATGTCGGATAAGAGGTGAACATTGACACGTAAAGTGTCTAATAACCCAATTATTAGCAAAAATAATTGCGGAAGATAATTGGGGTATAAGGATTTTTATCCGCAATTAATTTAATTGCTGATCCCTGAACATTGATACCCCCTAAGAGGAAAATTGTAACAAAAAGTTGACAACTAGAACAAAACATTTAAAGAAATTTTAAACTATTGAACCTATGTATTTTATGAGTTTATTGTATTTATTTTTAAATGTAATAGAAAATATGTTGGCTAGATTAAAAATAGCTTTTAATTAAATTAAATAATTCAAGTAAAGGTTGAAGAAAAGATTAATCTACATATATAACCATTTAGGTTGATTTCTTGTTTTGGGATTGCTATATATAACTGGATAAATGACTGTAATAACTGCAAATTTAAAAAAATTCAATAAGTTATCTACCTCAATATATTTATGATAATCTATTCAGTAAAAGAAAAATCTTTCTGAGTCCTTTCTTTTACTAATTTTTTTTCATTTCAATGACTATATAAATTTTCAAAAAAGTTATTTATCATGCTTTTGGTGGAACTAAGATTGAACTTTCAATGCAATCTTGTTTCCAAGTGTGGTTCAAGCTATTTTAAGTCATGAAATTTTTTTTACTTTTTTAGAAGTTTTATTAAATGCTTTTAAATATTAAAATAATTATATTTTTATATCAAAATATTTTTATTAAATACTTTGAAGTTCTGAAAATAAGTATAAATTAAGAATCATTTTTAGAAAATATTATATTAAAAATATTTTTAAGTTGATTATATATTATTATGATATTATTTCTTTCCATATAACAGATTAAGAAAATACTTATAAATAAATTTAATACAACTATATTATATAAAAAAGATATCAGCTCTTTTTCTTAGATTAGAAGTACTTCAAAAAACATTTTTTTGCCTTAGGTACATATTATATAGAGTATTCAGAACATCATATTAATTTTTTAGACTTATACTTGTAAGTTGAAGGGAATCCTCACAGGATAAAATTGGTCCCTTGGTAAAAAAAAATAAGTAAATATCTTTTAAATCAATATATATTTTTATAAATAGTCCAATTTTAATATTTATGTTTGTTTTAAATCTGTTAAGAAGATTTGAAATTTTTCTCTTTAAATTAATTTTTATAAAAATTTACTCATTCCAGGATTGCTTTGTGGTAAGGCCTATTTCAAGAAAATTTTTAAATTCTTCTGTTTAAATAAAATATCAAAGGGATTGTTTTTCATACACTTAGAAATTGAATAGAAACATCAATAAGAACTACCAATCAGCATAAATATCATAATTCCAATAAATAATTGATAAATCTTGAACCTATATATTTAATTTTACAATTGTGTGTAAGTGTTCAGTTGTGAATTACTCCTATCAAAACTTTGATTCTAATGACTAAAAAAGCATACCTGCAATGTTTCATTTAAGTTAATTTTCAACACCATAGAATTGAAATATTTTTTTCATTTAAAACATGGAATAAGATTATTTTTAATCAAAAGATGATTAACTTTACAGCTGCTTTTCTACATGGGTAAAATCTAAAGTACCTATTGTGTCTTTTTTACAAAATGAATATCATATAATAGTTTTTCAGTTTGAAACTGATTGAATTATGAAAAAGTACCACTTTTACCTATTTAATTCAGTTCTTGAACAATAATACAATCAAAATATTTACCTGAAGCACATTTTTTAACATGAGAACACTTTGCAAATTATATGGTGCTTATTCCAAGGTTGACACTGAAATTATCCCAGAATAAAGCATTCAAGCAAAATCAAGAACTAAAATTAAGGTTTAAATAAATTTATAATACTTTGTTTTTATTATCTTTAAATTTTTACGTCTAGCTTGAATTTTGGTCTTTCATATGGAAAATTCACTAAGTAGTGATTAATTATTTCAACTCATGAAATTACTCTACCAAATAGCCATATTAACATGGAATTTTGATGAAATACATCATGAAGAGTTCCAGAATATCATATATGTATTACATTGAAGAAATTTATATTGCAAAAGTTCTAAGTAGTTGAATATTCAATAGTAAAAAAAGAGCAAAAAGAAATTTCCTCTTAACTTTAATCATCTTCTTGCATACAAAAATGTAAAAAACTGGATTAAAATTCACTGGTATAAAAATTATACTTCTTTCTAGACATATAATTAAACAATTTATCAATTATTAGTGCTTAGTTGAAAGAATCTATGAAAGGACTTCATTGAAACAGAAATTAGGAAAACATATTTCTATCTTTTATTTTTTTTAATTATGAGTCTTTTCACAGTATTTTAGTATAAAAATTTGTGAATTTTGATGTTTCAATATTTTTCTTAAATAAATCCATTGAATTGAAAATAATTATATTTCATAATCAGAAATAATAAAAATACAAAAAAAAAATCAGGTAATATGGTTTAAATTTAAAAATAAAAGCTTCATATTCTTGGGTTAAATGAGTTATCAATAAAAAGAACCATTGATCTTATTTTATAATTTTTCAAAAAAAAATGAGTAAAAACATTAGAGAGGTTGAAAGTGATGTTTTTGAAATAAATTGTATAGTTTTCAGTCTTTTTAATGATCAAGTGATATTCAAAATGAAAATGAAAATGAGTTTTATGAAAAAAATTCTGTGAACGGATCAGATTAATAATCTTCCCTTGTTATTATTTCTATAAATTATTCACTAAACTTTCACTATTATTCCAGCACAGACTCATCCATTTTCGTTAAGAGCTCAAGATGAGTTCAAAGTAAAGCTTAGTATGTGTCAAGTCTGATTTCAGTCTGAGTCCAGTCTGAGCTCCATCTGACTTCAAGTTGAGGACTTGCTAGCAAGTCCCCCCCAAATAATGCGTGGTGAGATATTTTCTTTTGAATAAAAGGTGAAATAGATTTATTTTATTTTTTCTGTACATATTGGTTGTGCATACCAGAAGTAGTGCTGTAGAGTTATTTTATTGCTACAGTAAGGATAGTATTAGATAAGAGTGCTTCAAGAGGGAAGGACTAAGAATACTAGTGCTTACTGAGAATAGATCTAGCCAACAGTTTGATTGTTTATTTTAAAATATATTTCCCCTTTTTCTTTTAAAAGATCTCTACAAATTTATCCTACTTTCTCCTCCATATATAAAAAAAATATAGATAACCAGACTTACAATACGTGATTTCACTGTCTTTAAATATTAGAGTGGCAGGCACTTCTTTTTAGAATTAGATTTAGAAAGGAGAACCAAATCATCTCAAAATTGTGTCTATAACTTAGTATTATAGAGCTTTTTTTTCTACAACTTTATGGTGAAATGAGCACTTTTGGTTGAGAAAGTGCTGATTTGAGTGAGATAAATGATTTATTTCATTTTGAAATCCACAAGTGTTAGGGCTAGTGTGTTTTAGAAATCTGCACTTAATTAAGTGTGTATTTGCCAGAACTGAAACCCCCTAATTGTGAAAAAGATTCTCATGATTGTGTGCACTGAGATATAATTCAATATTCTTTAATTCTGTTATGTGTAGTATGATAGTAGCTTAGTGATTATTAAGTACATAATGTGTATATATTCAGTGGTGCAGATGACACATCTAACTTCAGTTCCCTCTGGACAAAGTGCTGACACTGCTACTATAGGTTATGGGCTGTCCCTGATTTGTTACTAGCAGTAATTGTGATCTTGTGATTCCTGGATTATATTTGTGCTCCCTGTGCCTGCCCCACTTTAAATGTGTCTTCCACTGGTGTTGAGATTTCTCCACCCTCATTGGTCTCTAATACATGCAGATTTCCTCCAATATACCTAACCCTTTCCAATCTCATCCTTGCTCAGCTCGCAATTGTCCCCCTGCTCTTAGCCAAGAATTAAAAAATTTACAGGTCCCACCAGATCTTAATACTCACATGAGATGCTGCTCGCACTCATTTTCAGCTACTCCATCCTCACCAATGTTGTCTAGCAAGAGCTCAAGCACCTTTTTCCAGACAACAAACTCCCCCCTATTAACCATTCTGCTAAACTTGCGGAAAATACACCTCCTTCTCACATCCTGGTCCTCCCCACCCAACCCCATATCACTATCCCACCACAAGTACCTGAGAGGCTATCACCTTGTGATAGGCCCCCTCATTTTCCTTCTCAACACACGTGCATTTCCACCCCCCATATGGTATTGCAACACAGTTCACATATGTGACAATCAAGACACTATTGTACGCATGCCTCAACCTTGCGCCATGCGGGAACCAATTCTGCATGACACCATACACCTGAATTTTTACTCAGTGACAATTCCTTTATATCAGATTACGATAATGCCCCACTTGATACTTACAAAGGTAAAGATTTCACCGAAATTATTGATGAAATTATTCAGAGAACAAACAAGATGTCCAAGTTAAAAAATGATGGCTCTAATTGGAAAACATGGGTTAAAAATATTAATATTTTTTAACACGCTGTGTGTGTTTGAGAAAGTATATATCAGATGCCAATGCAAGTAAAGACAATATAGAAAAATTTGAAGATGAAATATGCTGGCATGTGCTCTACAATACTATTGAAAAAAACTCCAAGGCCTCATTGATTTTGTAATTTCTTGTTATAAGGCGTTTTCTGTTCTCAGCTCCAAATTTGACAAAGCTTCTCACACTGCTTTCATGGATATTTTTAATGATCTCTTAAATATTAAAACCTCTCCATTCACAAATGTCATAGAACATGGCAAAAGAGTTATGTTGCTTTTGGAGTCTGTTCAAAAATCAGGTTTCATTTTTGGTTTTGACAAAATGGCAGCAGTTTTCACCCAACTCCTATTGCCATCATCAGTTAATCATATTTCCACTGAGGCAAATTGAAAATTTGAATTACAAAAAGACATCTCTCAACTGTCTTTTGATGAAATGTTGAATTTTCTTCAAAACTCATTTGTCAATTCATCCCAATCTTCCTCTTCCAATGCTCCTACCCTTTCCACAGCTTTTGAAATGGCAACTGAACCTGATTCTGTTTCATCTTTAGCTTTCAAAAAAGGCCAAATGGAAAGTTACTGCTCTGGAAACAAAAACCCTGACTACTCCTGTTTTTATTGCAAGTCTTCTGAACATTTCTGAAAAACATTTCCGTTTAATCCCAACAGTAAAGGTTTTAATGTGGTAGTTTGGGGTCAACGTGAAGCTTTTGCTTGTGATTATAAGGAAGCTATGAATCTCATCCAAAAATTACTGAGCAAAAAAAAGGGAAAACAACCACCCCAAAGTTCCTCAAAAACCCATATAGACAAAATCAACTGTAAAATAAAAAGTGCTAGATGCTCTTACTACTGCTTTAAAAGAGATGGATTTTGATACTGATAGCTGGACTGAGGAGCAAGACAATAAAGATTGTCAAGGTGTTTTTGATTCTGGTGCCACACATCATGTCACTGGTGATGTATGTCTTCTCTCTGACTTCAAAAGTTTGGACACTCCTATTCCAGTCAAAACTGCAACTGACTCTGGTGCTGCTTTCATTACTGGTTATGGAAGCATGTTCATTAAAGGATGTTATGGAGAATTAGTTACAATAAAAGGTTTTTTCTATTGTGATAGGGCAAAATCCACTCTTATTTCTCCTTTTGATCTATTAGATAATGGCATTTCTCTTTCTTTTAATCAAAATCATGATTACATTATTGCAAAAAACAAAAAAATATTATTTCTGGCTCTTAAATCTTCTTCTGGTCAAAAGTGGACATTTGATCTAGTTTGTCTTTGTGCACTAGAGACAAATGTTTTTGAAATGAATTATTTTAACTGTTTATCATCTGCTACTCTTCCTTCCCCTTTTGTTCCCTCACCCCCTTAAAAAATACCTTATCCAACTGTGGTTTCTGACTCAATCATGGATTGGAATTGCCGTCTTGGACATACAAGCACCAGAGTTCTATGAAGGCTTGCCAAAAAAGGTCTTTGCACTAATGCACCATCTTATGTTCCCTCATGCAGATTACACTGTGATATTTGTGCTGTGTCAAAAAGAAAAAGGAGGAATATGTGTAGGGGGTCCAAGCATACCCATGAGCTCATGGAACTTGTTGTTTCTGATTTACAAGGGCCCATAGTTGATGTCACAGATAAGGGTGAGGTTTATGTGGCTACTTTCAGAGAATCCTTCTCAACTTATGGAGAGGTTTTTGTTCTAAAGAAGAAGTCGGATGTTTTTGATACTTTTATTAACTTCAAAACTCGCTTATAAAACACCACTAATCAATGTCTCAAAATTCTCAGAACTGAAAATGGCAAAGAATATATGAACAAGAAATTCTCTGAATACCTCTCCCAACATGGTATCCTCCATGAACACTCTATGCCTTATCACCATGAACAGAATGGAATGGCTGAAAGATTCAATGAAACTATTGGTTAAATTGCTAGGACAATCCTTCTTGCGTCAAATCTGCCTCCCAGTTTCTGGAATTTTGCTTATTGTTGGGCTTCTTATATTCACAATAAACTACCAAATGTGAAGGTCACTGACAGTACCCCATATCAAATCATTTTCAACAAAAAATCAGACTTATCCCCTGTCAAAATCTTTGGTCAGTGGGCATATGTGCACATTCCAACTGAAAAAAGGAAAATAATTGAGGTCTGGGCTATGCGTTTCAGGGTTGTTGGTTTTATTGATGGTGGTAAAGGTTGGATTTTTTGGCATCCAGAGTCTAATTTATTTTTTCAGTCAGCAATGGCGAAGTTCATCCCTGAAGGAGACAAAAACAATACCAAGACGCTCACAGTTTCACATCCAGATGTATCTCATTCTAAAGGTGATCTAGCATTTATTTTGAATCAACTTAAATTTGGTAGTTTTACAGCAGAAGAAACTGTTGCTTCCCAAGAAGTTATGGTTGATTTTATTAAAAATAATCCTTGTGAACTTTTGGACCGCCTACCTCTAACTTTCAAACAGGCAATAAAGTGTCCAGATGCAGTAGAATGGAAGTTGGCTTGTCTTTAAGAATTAGGCAAAATGTCTGACATGAAGGTATGGGATATTGTTCCTCTTCCTCCTGGAAAAACTGTCACAGGGGCTTGATGGGTTTTTGCTCTAAAAAGGGGTGAATTTGGAAAGATCAAAAAATACAAGGCACAATATTTAGCTCAGGGTTTCAAACCAATTGAAGTTATTGTTTTTAACGACACTTTTGCTCCCACAGCTACCTTTGCATCTCTTTGTCTGATTCTCACACTAGCTGCTACCTACAACTGGCCGATCAAAACTTTTGATGTAACTGCAACCTATCTCCATAGTGATCTTGAGGAGGAAATTTATGTCAAGAAACCTGAAGGTTTTGAGTCTGTTAATCCAACTCATGTCTGCAAACTTAGGAAAGCTCTATATGGCACTAAGCAAGCAGCCAGGTCTTGGTGGAAACATCTCAGCAAAATTCTGGCAAATTCGGGTTACAGATCAAGCAATCAGGATGCAAATGTATATGTGCCAGCAGGAGAGGGTTCCAAGGGAATGTTGTGGATTCATGTTGATGATGGTGTGGTGGTGGGGAGTAGTGATGCAGTTTTAAAGGAGTTGGAAAAGGATATAGGGAATAGTTTAGAGGTAAAATGGTCTGATGGTATCTCTTCTATTGTTGGTCTAGCAGTTTCTCAATGTCCCAAAGGTTTTACTGTTCATCAACCAGCCCTTGTCAACAAAATTCCAAATGAATACAATTCAGCTGGTCTCAATTCCCACTTGCCTTTACCAATGGGTCTTTCTTTGGTATCATTAAAGGAAAAATCTCATCCTCCACTGGAACCTCTCAAATTTCTGTCTATTATTGGTTCTTTATCATATCTTGTAGCTGGATCAAGGCCTGATTTGGCGTATCCTGTCAATTTCCTTGCACGTTATGCATCAAGACCTGGTAAAGCTGAATGGGATGCGCTTAATCATTTGTTGAGATATCCACAATTTACCAAAGACATGAAATTTCATCTTTTCCCAACAATCAATGCCAATCCATCTACAGAAGTTTATTGTGATGTTACTTGGGGTGGTGAATTTGCTAGGGCTACAGGTGGTCATGTTCTTCAGGTCAACAACTGTTTTATCTTTTGGCAATCAAAGTGTCAATCAAGAGTGTCCACAGCTTCACTTCACTTGGAATTAATGGCAATGTCAAATGCAACATGTCAAGATCTTTGGATGTGTAACCTTCTAGGTGAAGTGAATTTGTGCCATGGCCCAACAACTCTTTATTGCAACAACAAAGGTGCCATTGTAGTGGCTACAGATAACCCTTCTGACAAGTATTGTAGACATGTTGACAGGGATTTCTATTTTGTGAATGAACAAGTTCATTGGCATGACATTGACATTAAATGGGTTTCAACTAAGGACCAGGTGGCAGATTTGTTGACAAAGAATTTAGGACCAAATGTTTGGAAGGAGAAGAGATATTTATTAGGGGGTGTCAGTTCTGGCAAATCCGCACTTAAATAAGTGCGGATTTCCAAAACACACTAGCCCCAATACTGGTGGATTTCAAAACGAAATAAGTCACTTATTTCACTCAAATCCACACTTTCTAAACCAAAAGTGCTGATTTCACCATCAATTCCCATTTCAATGATTTGTCAGCATCATCCCATTCATACACAGCACTCCGCAGAATAACACTTCATAACTCAAAACATCGTACATCATTTACATCTTCATATCATATCATATAAGAGTTATGCCTTCCTCACTTTCAAATTGTGATAAATTACATAAAGCAATGACTTTCATGGCTCTTGAACTGCTCTTGGACTCTGATTCTGATTCTTATCTAAAGGAAGATTTCGTCGTTTTATCAAAAATGGCCATGAACCGTTACCTTCTTCCCAGAAAGCCTCAAGTACTTCATACCCCCAAGTACACCATCCAAACACTTCTTAAACTATCTACACCCAGTTTTAGACAGCTGTTCAGGACTTCTCAGGAATGTTTCCTTAAATTGCTTGAGCTTATTCAGGATCATCCCATATTTCACAATAATTCTCAAAAAGAACAACAACATCCTTCAATTCAATTGGCCATCACACTATGTCGTTTGGGTTCAAATGGTAATGGAGACGCTTTGAAACGTTTAGAAAATGTCTTTGATTTAGGGTATGGTTCAGTTAACACTTATACCAAACGATGTATCACTGCCATCAATTCCTTGGAATCTCAACTTCTCACCTGGCCAAAAAAAGAAGAGCGACTTGAATCATCTCAGGTTATGCAAGCAGAGGGCTTCCCAGGATGTATTGGTTTTGTTGATGGTACTACTATTCCTTTGAGCCAGAAACCTGCTCAAGGTGGAAACAATTACTTTGACCGTAAAAAGAGGTAGATTATTTTTAACTCCTTTCAATCTCTTTGAAAGTAACACAAACAAATATATCTTCTTTATAGATATTCAATTAACATTAAGCTTATATGTAACGTAAACAAAAAATTTATATCATTCTTTGCTGGCTATCCTGGCTCATGTCATGACTCCTACATCTTCCAAAGAATGCAAATTTCAAATGAACCTGAAAAATTCTTTGATGAAGATCAGTATCTTCTTGCAGATTCTGCTTATGTGAATGGAAAGTATGTACTTCCTGCTTTTCCGGGAGCAGCTTCAGAAGACAGTCAAAATGCCAAATTCAACAATCATTTGGCAAAGTCAAGAGTCTGTATTGAACATTCTATTGGAATCTTGAAAGGCCGTTTTTCTAGTTTAAGGGAATTAAGAAGTCCTCTTAGAAATAAATCTGAAATGGAGGCGGTGATCAACTGGATTCTGTGTTGCACTATACTTCATAACCTACTTGCTGACCTCAAAGATCAATGGTTAGAGCTGTATGAAGATGAACAAGTTGATTCATGTCAGCCTAAATATCCTTAGGACTGAGTATTTCTTATGCTTAAAATAAGATAACCTTAAGTAGATTAAGCTTATATCTTAAAAATAAGGTTAAAATAATAATATATATAATTATTATTCTATTATATAACTTATAATAGTTTAAATAGCTTATCCATGGCCTAATAATATTTATTAAGGTGTTAATGGAGTCATAATATACTTATCTTAAGTGATATGAAGTAATTATTGACATACATAAGCTTATATGTATACATAAATCTCATATTCAGTGAAATATGCAGTATATTATGTATATTTAGGTATATAAGTGGGTTTTAGCCCCTTAATATCCTATAAACTTTGTTTTTCTGCTTATTTTAGGTCATATGGACGAAATCAGTGGACTCACAACGCCTACAGAAGCATAGACACCTATATCAGGCGCATACACCCAGTTTGGAGAACTAAGATTACTTCCTTGGATGGTTATTCACGGATTTATGGGTTGGAAGGATGTTTCTGGGTTAATGTGGATGCTTGGGGATGTTATTGGGGGCTTGGAAATTTTATTTGTTTCCTTTATATGCTTTTAGTTTCATTAAATCTCTTTTTGATTGTTTATTTTACCTGTTTCTTTATGGTATCCGCTTTTATCTGGGTTTCCTATTTATGGTATGGATCAGTGTTATTATTAATAGTGATGGAGGGTCCTTACTGGAGGTCTGGGTGTTGAAACTGCTTGAAGTGGACGCCATGGGGAGGTGATTGGCCCTCACAGTGCTGTAATTGCCGGGGATAGCAGTGACATCATCTGGATTGAAGGTCTGTGCATTCCAGTGGATTTGGGTATAAGTAAGGAGGGATTTTGACGGTTATTTATCATCATTCAATTACTACAACTCCAACAAACACTAATATACAATTATTAACCTATAGAAATTTATTATAAAGCCACTATAAATTGATTTTATCTTTATATAAAGCTATAACTATATTTTATTCATCTATTTTCCACCACTAGCACGCACTTAAATCCAAGTATTGTGAGTTTGACTTGAGTATAACTATTTTATTAGTCTTCCCCTGAGGTTTAATCACTAAATCATTTATCAATAAGTAGTAGGACCATAAATAAACACTATTATATCATACTTATATACTAGACTATACTGACAATTGGGGGTCTTTCCTTATATTTTACTTATTATTTAGTATAAGCCTTGGGACGTGAATTTTACCTTAGTACAGCTCAAAATAACCAAATATTTGGGTCTGCTGCATATTAGTGGGTCATCATAACTCATTGATTGCGGAAAAGAGCCCTTAAAATAATTGTACTAATTTTTTATCATAAAAATTAGATATTTACAGTAGTAACTGTACCCAATATAAACCCAATTTCACTTGGTATTTGGACACCAATATAACAAACAATTAAATTGGTATTTGGTTAAAGCTTGGTAAGCTACTTATTCACCCTTATAGAGGTCTAGTTAAACTTATTATTATATTTTTAACAGATTTTTTCGAATTCTTCTTACATTTTATTTAAATAAATAAAGATATAAATTCAGGGTAAGCTCCATTGCTTTTTTATTAGTAATATAATTGCTAATATCTTTTGTCTACTAATTCCATAGAGTTTTTTCCATTTGTAGATGTAAAATATTGTCATTCTTAACAATATGAGTGTTCCCCAGGACAGTGTAAGTGAAAAGCCTGCTTAAAATACCAGGTCTAAAGCTAACAAAAACCTTCCAGGACATCACCATGGAGGGCCAACAGTACCCCCAGGAAGAAAGCATGAGTATAGAGGAAAAGGACGCCCTCTCAAAAAAGATAACTATAAAAAAGACGTCTCCTCCTCTTCAGGATCAACTGTCCCACCTGGCCAAACAGGTTCTGAAGTTGGAGGAATCAAAATCACTCATGTTCAAAGAGGTAGAGCAGTTGCAAAACAATTGCAAGGTAGGGTTTCAGCAGATGAATCAGGCATTGGCAGAATTAAAGGGAGGCCAGCCCAGTCAGTCAAATCAGCAACCCTCTATCCAAGGCGGGTCAACTCACTCCCAGGAGAAAATCCTGGTAGACAAATGGAAATGGGACTGGTTTCATCAACAGTGGACAAACCACAGTTGCAACAGGGATCCACCACCTCATCTGACTTCTTCAGCTCACCCTTACAAAGGAAAAATGCGCCAAAAATCAGGGCTGGCAACCATCCCTTGGTAAGTAGATTACCTTCTCAGATTGAACATAATACTGATAATTACAATATAGGTAATTCTATTGATGTTAAATCTATGCAAAAAATAGAGGAGGATTTAAGAAATTTAGGTTTTAGAGTAGATACACCTGAATTGTCTTTTGTCCACAATAACAGTACTATTTACAATGATAATACAGTTAACCCTCAGTTGCAACCACCTACTTGTGAGAGGAGAAGTTCACAGGAGAGTGAGAGAATTGAAAAGGAAGACATGGAATATTTTAACAAAAATCCAACTGTCCATAGAATTGTTTCAGCATTGTGGAATAGAATGACTGATTGTGAGGAACAGACAGTTAAGCTCACTAGTGATACGATTTCATCCTTGACATTAAACATTTCTCAATTAGCAACACGTAACAAAGAATTAGAGAAAGAACATTTGTCTCTAACTCTTAAATATGATTCATTAAGTAATAAATATAATGACCTTTCAAACAAATTCTGTGAGTTAGAAAAATTATATGAAACACATTTATTGAAAACTGAATCAAGAACAAAGTTATCTTTTGCCCAGACAAATCAAAGTGTCTCTGAGTTGCTACAAAGATTAACTAAAGTTGAGATTGAAACTGCCAATCTACTAATGAACCAGGATAATCATAAGTATAATCAATATAATAATAATCCTTTCATTGGCAAAAGTGAATCTCATTCCTTCCCTATACCACCACAATTAAAACTATCTGGTGGTAGTGTCAAATCTGAAAATGTAAGTCACAAATCAGTGCAGGAGGAAATACAAGACCATTTATCAAAAGTGAATGAGTTGTTGAATTTACCTAAGATTAGTGAGATAAAATCCAATCAGAAAAACTGGCCTAAGATGGATCAGTACCCAACTTATGAGGGGGAAGCCAGCTCTGATTGGCAACATTTTATTCAAATAATTGACAACTTGAAATTCTCATATAAGTTACCAGATGAAGAGATAACATCAAAATTAATTTCTTTATTTAAGGATGTTGCCTTATTATGGTTTGAAGCTGTCTTAAGTGAGGGTAAAGATTACTCTTGGGCTGAATGGAAACAACTTATTGAAAAACAATTTGGAGGTTCTAAATTCAGGCTTACTCAGCAGAGACTTTATGAGAAGACTAGGTATAATCCGTTGAATGGTGACAAACCTATGGTATTTTTAATGAATTTAAACAAAATATTAAAAGCCATTGAGCCTCATATGGATTTTAACTTATGGAAAGATAAGATAATATATAAATTACCTATATCTGTCAGAGATATTGTTGTAGCTAGAACATTAAATGTTACTGAATATTCTGATTTTATTAATATTTGCAATGAAATATTATTAAACCAAAAGTATGAATCAAGGTATTCCACTTATAAACAAAATGTTGAACCTGTAAAAACTCAGAATTCAAAAACACTTCAGGATAAGCAGAAAAAACCTACTGCACCTGTAGTACCTAAGAAGTATGAAACAAATACTTGTTATAAGTGTAACAAACCTTGGGTCAAAGGTCACAAATGTAAGAAAAACATAAATATTGTTGAAAATCAACGTGAATCTGAAACTGAAACTGAAAAAAGTAAAGAATCAAGTGATTATGACAGAAATATCTCATATAGTGATGAAAATGAAGTCTGTATGTTGGAAGATGATTTGTCCATCTTTGAAAATCCAATATTAATTATGGACTCAAATGAATCTTTAATGAATTTTGAGGATGCTGAAATCATTAAGAATATACAAGCTGATAACTTTAGAATGACACCTATCATGGTTCCAGCTATCATTTCTGGTGAAAATGTTAATATAGTACTGGACACAGGAGCTGCTGGTTCTGTTGTTTCCACTAATACATTACAGAAAATTGATAGTGAATTTAAGTTTAAGCTTGAAACACTTCAAAATAAAAATTGGAGAGGTTTTGGATCAGTGCTACACCCCATTGGTAAATACAAAGCTGCTGTTTTCTTTAAACACCAACATGGTTATGTAAGGGTAACTTGTGACTTTGTGGTAATGGATAATACTAACTGGAGTAACTGTTTTATCATTGGAAATGATATTCTGACTAAATTTGGTGTAAAATTAGACCCTGATAATAACAATTTTACAATTGGCATGAATGGTAAGAGGAAATTTAAAATAAATTCTTTTAACACAGTCTTACACATTGAGTCAGTAACAAATTCCCCGTGCAAAGGAAGAGAATCCAATGAGATGGAACTTCTGGAAACAGAAATTTCAAAAGCATCATTTGGCACTCAGATAAGTAAAGCTGAGAAAGATAATATTTTGGAATTAATTAAAGCTTTTCCAATGGCTTTTGCACATGGTACAAATGAGCTTGGCCTTGTAAAAGATCATGAAATGAAGATTAGTTTAACCTGTGATATGGATAATATTCCTGCTAGTCTTAAAAAGAAACCATACCCTGCTTCACCAATGAAGAGGAAAGACATAGAGGATAATATTAAGATGTTATTAAAAATGAACATTCTTGAGAAGGTTGAAACTACACCAAAATATTGTGTAATATCACCAGTGCTAATTTCTTATGAACAAGATAAAGCAAGACTGTGCGGTGATTATAGAGCATTAAATACATTTACAGTAGATGATATTTATCCCTTGCCAAGGATTGCCTCTATACATGCTACCCTTAAAGGTGCTAAATATATAAGTTGCCTAGATGGAAATAAAGGGTACCATCAAATTCCTGTTGAAAAGAATTCACAGAACTCTTTGTTGATAACAACACACATGGGAATTTATAAGTATGTCAGAATGCCATTTGGACCAAAAAATGCTCCATCAGTGTTTCAGAAGTTAATGGATATAACATTCCATAATGAAATGATTGAAGGATGGTTAATGGTATACATTGATGAAATCATAGTGTTCTCTAAAACTTTTGATGAACACTTAATCAATTTAAGGAAAGTATTTCAGAAAATGGATGATATAAAAATGACCCTTGCATTGAAAAAATGTAAATTTGGGTTTGAATCTTTAAAAGTGCTTGGTCATATTGTATCTGGATTACAAATATGTGTAGACCAAAATAAAGTGGCTTCAATAAAGAATATTGGCATTCCTCAAAATGTAAAGGATGTACAGTCTTTTCTTGGAATGTGTGGTTATTATAGACAATATATAAAAAACTACCAATTAGTCGCTGCACCACTGACCACACTGATAAAGAAATCAGAAGCTTTCATTTGGAATAATGAAAGACAACAAGCTTTTGATAAGTTGAAAGAATTTTTAATGACAGCTCCTATCTTGGGTTTACCAGATTTCCAATTACCTTTTGTGTTATATACAGATGCAAGTTTTATTGGACTGGGTGCTGCTTTGCATCAAAAACAACTTATTGAAGGAAAAATGTCAGAAGTAGTAATCTGCTATATTTCACGTACTCTGAGAAGTGGTGAATTGAAATATGGTGCTACTCAAATTGAATGTTTGGCAGTAGTATGGGCTCTTGAGAAGCTACATTATTACCTTGAAGACCAAAAATTTGAGTTAATAACTGACTGTAGTGCAGTTAAGTCACTCTTAAACATGAAAACTCCTAATAGACACATGTTTAGATGGCAATTAGCTGTACAAGAATACAGAGGCCGGATGACTATTACACATAGAGCAGGAACCTTGCACTCTCATGTAGATCTGTTATCTAGAGTACCTCTGCCTAATAATGATGATAATCCTGCTTATGTTCCTGAGTCAGAGATTATTAACATTTATGGCATTTATATTGTAGATCTTGAGGATGAATTTATGCAATCAATTCTTGATAATTATAATTCAGATCCTGACTTGAGTAAATTAACTACAATATTAAATGATCCATCTAATGCTTCAATGAATGTTTTAATAAAAACATTACCAATTAAGTATAAAGAGGCATTAGAAAAAGGAGAATTTTCCATTGAGGATGGTTTTATATATTACAGGAAAAAATTAAGTAATGTAATTGTAATTCCCCCTTCAATGAAGGAGTTAATGTTAAGTATATGTCATGATGATATATTAGCAGGTCATTTTGACTACCATAAAACATTAACCAGAGTAAAAAACACAGCTTGGTGGATTAACATGTCTGAGGATGTTCAGAAATATGTTGAAACATGTGATTCTTGTCAAAAATCTAAAAGATTAACAGGAAAAAGAGCTGGTTTATTACAACAAATTGAGCAACCAAAAGCTCCATGGGAAATCATTAACATGGACTTTGTAACAGGTTTGCCAATAGCAGGGCATAAGAGTTATAACTCATGCTGGGTAATTGTAGATAGATTTACAAAGATGTGTAAATTTATTTCTACCCACAAAGAGGTTTCTGCAAAGGACTTAGCTTTTTTATGGTGGACACAAATGTTAAATACAGCAGGTTTCCCCAAAGCAATAGTTTCTGACAGAGATCCTAAATTTACTTCTGAGTTCTGGACGTCACTTATGGATGTTTCAGGGTGTCAATGAAAACTTTCTACAGCACACCATCCACAAACTGATGGGCTAGCAGAAAGAATGATACAAACCTTAGAAGATATGATAAGAAAATACTGTGCTTTTGGTCTTAATTTTAAAGACAATGACAAATTCACGCATGATTGGGTAACCATTATCCCAGGCTTAGAATTTGCATACAATAGTACAGTACATTCTGTCACTGGCAAAAAGCCATTTGAGTTATGGTTTGGTTATGTACCTAATACTCCTGCTAAAACTCTTAATAAGTTACCTAGATTGGATATCCATCCAGGTACTAAATCTTTTCTTCAGATGCAGGAATTATGCAGAAAACATGCTCAAGAATGTATAAATAAGGTGTTTGAGTATGAAAAGAAAAGATGGGATAAAGCCCATAAAGAACAAATGCTCAAAGAGGGTGATGAAATCCTTTTTTCAACACTACATTTCAATTTAAATGGTAATGTTAAATTGAAGGATCCATTCATTGAACCATTTGTAGTTAAAAAGATGGTTGGTAATAATGCTGTTGAGGTTATTCTATATGCACCATATGATAGAAAACATCCAGTATTTCCTATTTCTCTTATAAAACCATACCATTCTAATAATACTGCTCTATTTCCAAGAAGATCAGGAAGGCATAAACAGCAACCTGAAGAAATAATTGAAAAGGCAGAAATTGAAAAGATACTTAAAAAGAGACACCTTACTAAAGAAAAGGGAGTTGAGTATCTATTAAGATTTAAAAATAAATCAAGTGAATATGGCCAGTGGACTCCAGAAAATGAAATCTCTGATCTTAAAAATCTCTTGAAAAAATTTAAATCTAAATAATACTGTTCATTCAGTATATGTATTATAAAAATTATTTTTTATTTTTATTTTATTTTTATTTCACTCCTTAGTTTTAATTAAAATGTCTTAACATTTTTTTTATTGTTTTTTTTGGGGTGAGGGAGTGTCAGCCTAAATATCCATAGGACTGAGTATTTCTTATGCTTAAAATAAGATAACCTTAAGTAGATTAAGCTTATATCTTAAAAATAAGGTTAAAATAATAATATATATTATTTTATTATATATATATATATAATTATTATTCTATTATATAACTTATAATAGTTTAAATAGCTTATCCATGGCCTAATAATATTTATTAAGGTGTTAATGGAGTCATAATATACTTATCTTAAGTGATATGAAGTAATTATTGACATACATAAGCTTATATGTATACATAAATCTCATATTCAGTGAAATATGCAGTATATTATGTATATTTAGGTATATAAGTGGGTTTTAGCCCCTTAATAGCCTATAAACTTTGTTTTTCTGCTTATTTTAGGTCATATGGACGAAATCAGTGGACTCACAACGCCTACAGAAGCATAGACACCTATATCAGGCGCATACACCCAGTTTGGACAACTAAGATTACTTCCTTGGATGGTTATTCATGGATTTATGGGTTGGAAGGATGTTTCTGGGTTAATGTGGATGCTTGGGGATGTTATTGGGGGCTTGGATATTTTATTTGTTTCCTTTATATGCTTTTAGTTTCATTAAATCTCTTTTTGATTGTTTATTTTACCTGTTTCTTTATGGTATCCGCTTTTATCTGGGTTTCCTATTTATGGTATGGATCAGTGTTATTATTAATAGTGATGGAGGGTCCTTACTGGAGGTCTGGGTGTTGAAACTGCTTGAAGTGGACGCCATGGGGAGGTGATTGGCCCTCACAGTGCTGTAATTGCCGGGGATAGCAGTGACATCATCTGGATTGAAGGTCTGTGCATTCCAGTGGATTTGGGTATAAGTAAGGAGGGATTTTGATGGTTATTTATCATCATTCAATTACTACAACTCCAAAAAACACTACTATACAATTATTAACCTATAGAAATTTATTATAAAGCCACTATAAATTGATTTTATCTTTATATAAAGCTATAACTATATTTTATTCATCTATTTTCCACCACTAGCACGCACTTAAATCCAAGTATTGTGAGTTTGACTTGAGTATAACTATTTTATTAGTCTTCCCCTGAGGTTTAATCACTAAATCATTTATCAATAAGTAGTAGGACCATAAATAAACACTATTATATCATACTTATATACTAGACTATACTGACAATTCACCTCCGACTATATCCAACACTTCTATTTCTCAATCAACTAGTATAAGGGTGAAAATTCTTCCAATAACACTCCAACATTTTTCAACGCAATTTTAATTCTTTTTTCTTTCTCTTCAAATGATCAATTTGCATGTGTTATTCACTGAGAATGGTAATTTTTTTTGCATATTTTTTTGGTTTTTGAATTTGCTGTTAAAATCTTATTTTTTTTTCTCTCTGTGTTTTCTTTCATCAACTCAACATGAAATCACATATTTTCAGCAAACGCATATTTTTTCAGTCACTCTCTTTTTTTTCTTCACTCATATCCGTTTTCTCCTCTCTTCCTACATCACTCAATCAATTTCACTTATATTTCTTTTTTCTCAACTCATCTCTCCAGGTAAGTCATTTTATTTTTTTTACTTAATTTTTTGCTAATTTTTTTTTTTTTTGGTTTTTTGGTTTTTTGTTTTTTTTTTTTTTTTTTTTTTTTTTTGTAAGTGGTTGTTTTTAATATTATAGGTAAAGTTAACCTTTTTTTTTCTCTCTCTCTCTCTCTCCCTCTTT
Organism: Hemileia vastatrix; assembly: GCA_030280995.1. Taxonomy (NCBI): domain Eukaryota; kingdom Fungi; phylum Basidiomycota; class Pucciniomycetes; order Pucciniales; family Zaghouaniaceae; genus Hemileia; species Hemileia vastatrix. Next base: position 9,353,737 of record JASXTE010000015.1, read on the forward strand.
TCTCTCTTTATCCCCCCTTGGCCTGGGCTTTGTCCCACCTTTACCCTCTCCTTGGAATGGATACATCCCCCTTTTCCCCCCTTTGGCTGCCTTTTTCCCCCCTCCTTGGCTCACTCTAACCTCCCTTTTCTCCCTCTTTGGTCTCACCTCTCCCTTTCTCCCCCTTGTTGGTCTCCTCATTTCCTCCCCTCATTCCACTCCACCTCGCACCAAATCCCCCAAATCCCCCCACCAAATCCCCCAAATCCCCCCTCCAAATCCCTTCCAAATCCGCCTCTAACCCCCCCTCCAAACACCCCCAAATCCACCCTCAAATCCCTCCTACCCCCCCTTAAACATCACTTAACGATTCGGTAACGAATCTTTAAGTTAATGAACGATTGCAGCAATTCGTTCATTAACTTAACAATTCGCTAACAAATTGTTAAGTAAATTGAAGGGGAGGTTAGGGGGGGTTAGAGGGAGGTATTGGGGGGGTTTTGAGGGGGATTTGGAGGGGGGGTTGGAGGGGGGTTAGGGGGGGTTTCGAGGAGGTGAAAAGAGGTGAAAAGAGGTGGATTGAAGGGGGTGTTGAGGGGGATTTGCAGGGGGGTTTGGAGGTGGATTTGAAGGGGGGATTTTGGGGATTTGGAGGGGGGTGGAGGGGGGGTTTTACAAGGGTTTTGGGGAGGTGGGAGAGGGGTTTGGAGAGGGGAATTTAGGGGAATGGGGAAGTACTAAAAAAATTTTACAGTTTTTTTTTTTTTTTTTTAATTTTAGAGAAAAATATTCATCAAGTTCAAGTGAAATAAAAAAATTCTTATTAGTCTTTTGAGGATTTTTTATTTTTTAATTTAAATTAAGTGAGTTTTTTTTTAATGTATAATTTTGGGTTTTTGAAAAGTAACAAATTTTTAAGTAGAAAAATACATGTCTTTAACTTCAGATTCACCACTTACCTCACTCTCATCTTCTTTAACTTCATTATCATCTTTAAATTCAACTTCTTTTCAATCATCATCTAAAACATTGACAAAAAATGAACAGTATCGAAATAAAAGAAATTTAAAAAAAGAAATTCACTTGGATCAAATATTTGGCCATATTTCAAAAATCAAGTACTATAAAACTAAAGTTGAAAAAAAAGAAAATATCCGAAAATGTTACCTGAAAATATACATTATTTAACTGAAACTGGAGGTGATGAAGTTAAAGCTGTTATTAATAATAGTTTCAAACCTCAAATTATTTATGAAAACCATTCTTTTAATGGTTTAAAAGATGAATCATTTAATCAACTCTGTGATATCATCATAACACTCTATCAAATGGCTTTGGTTTGCTTATCTTTAAGGAATAAGAATTTGTTGGGTGGAATCATGATTGGAATTTGATGGAGACCAGGATTTGAAAAAGGTTTTTCTCTTGGTATGTTTAAAAACTTTTCTGGATTTTTTAATATCATTTTACTGAATTTAATTCAAATAGGCATATGTTCTTTACTTGGATCTTTATCTAAAGCTGAATTAGATAATGATTTTCGAAAATGGAATACGTTACCTTCATTTAATTCATTTCTTGCTCTCCGACTTAAAAAACTCTTCAATAAAGCTTTTCAAAAAAATCATGAAGTTGCTACGAGATTTGGAATACCAAATTGGTGCGACTCTCAATGGGAAGATATTAGTGATGATCCAATGTTTTCAAATGTTATAATCACTCATTCTGGATTTCATAACCAAATTCACACCGACTCAAATGATACCAATTACCTCACTTATGAAATTTTCACATATATTAATCCTATCACTGGACAACCTATTCCATCACCTGCAAAAATGAAAGGACATGGATTATATTTCCCGGATCATAGATGTATAATCGATTTTGGATTAGGAAATGGAATCATCAAAACAATTTGGAATTCTTCTTACGATAATCACCAAACCACAAAGGCTCCTCCAGCTTTGGAATCTTGTCAAGACTTCACGCATTTTGGTTGCTCTTTCCAGATCAGTCAAAAGTTAATCCAACAAATAAAGAAGTTAAAAAAAGAAGAAAAAGGTGATAAATTTAAATATTCTTTAGGTAGATCTAAAAAGTATGGGGATTCGTAGAGTCACCAAATATTTAATATTCTTCCATAAATTTATGATAAATAAATATAATATTTCAATTTATGAAATTAAAGTAATGGGCCAATGACCTTGTGTTGTATAAAAGGTAATCATGATAACATTAATTTGTTTCATGGGGTTCCTCTAGCCTATACCTGTGGAAAGTCCCAAACTTTTGTTTCTTGATTTGGTCTGCATTTTGGCTAGAGTAATTGTCATTACTTTAAAAGTAGTACATTTGACATATCTTATTTATATATTAATTAATTTATGTAATTATATTAAATTTTGATGACTTTCACCCTTTACTTCAAAAAAATGCAGGGGAGGGTATTGCCAATTTTTTAAATCTGACATGTGAAATTGATGACTTATAAAAATTTGGTGGTACCCACCCCTTGTTTCAATAAAATGCAGGGGAGGGTATTGCCAAATTTTCAAAAGAGATATTGAATTTTATTGACTTAGAAGTATTTAGATAAGCAAACTTATTGACATGAAAGTAAAGATAGAAATTTTTTATTATATTTTCAAATTTTAGGTATAAGCAAACTTATTGACTTGAATGTAAAGATAGAAAAAATGTATGATATTTTCAAAAATTTGTCAAAAATAACGTACTATATTCAAGACCTTTTATAAGTCAGCATATAAGAAAATATTACCAAAAAGAAATCAAACAAAATTAAATTGACTAGAAAAACAATTTATCAATTGAAAAGGTCAAGTAATTTTTTAATGTCCTCATAAGATTGGCCATTTTTAACACATTCCATAATGAAATCTTTTTTTTTAAACTCTCTTGTTTTTCCAATTCACAAGAAGCCATTTCTCTTTGAAATTGACGGTCATTTACTCTTTCCATCTGCTCTGCCTCAAATTTTTTTACTTCCAAATCTAAGGCTTGCTGATCTTTCCTTAGCATATGATCAAACTTCATCTTCTCAAAGTCAAGGGCATTATTCGCAATAGTTGATTTTGCTGAGAAAATTAAATTGAAATAAATAAATAAATGAGTTAATGATTAAGATATATAGTAAATGAAACTTACTTATATCTTTTTTTTCAAAATAATCCTCAAGGGAGCCAAATGAGCTTGTTGAAGTATTACCACGTTTTAATAGATGGTTCAAGTTCATTGAAGTTGAGGCTCAACGCTTTAGTTTGGAGTTTGAACAAGAAGCTTCAGGAAGTTCATCTAAAGCAGCTTCTAAAGTGGGATTCACATTTCGGGAATTGAGATTATCTAATGGAGATTGAGTTTGAGTAGGAGGAGACTAGAATGAAAGAGAAATTCAGAGAAGAATTGAAGAAAAAACAAAAAGTAAACATACATTTAAATTTTGGGCCTCTGAGGATTCAGATCTGCTGCGATATAATTGTTCTGCTTGATAGTCGGGATCATCTTCAGCTGAACTATGTTTAGAAGGTGGAGGGGATTGATCTCCTTCAAGTAAAGGTGTTTCGGGTAGATTATAGGAAGGTTTGGATCCAGAGGGTATATGCTTAGTAGTATCGTGTAGAAACCAAGGGTTTACATCAACTCGGGAGCCAAAAAGATTATCCATTTCCTCATAAAAAGGACACATGACATTGAGCTTTTTGGAAACAGTAGTAATTCCAATCTCCAAATCATCATCCTCAATACCAAAGCCAGTTTCATTTGCAGCATGATGAGTCTTTTTATATTTTGAATGGTAACTCTTAAATATCTCCTTCATTTGTTTAGGATTGATATCGATTCTCCCCCTTGTTTTCTTCCTTACTTCATTGGAAATCAATAAGTAGCCATTAACCTTTGAAGAAGGTGGACGTCCAATACGAGTGGACTTTTCACATCAAAAACATGCTTCAAAATTTGATTTTATTTTAAGGAAGTTGATTATGATGAGATAATCATCCTTTTTAAGCTGACCTGAACCTGCCTTTGATTTTTCAGGTGTAGGGCTTGCTTTATGAGGAGACTTTTGTGACGAAGCAGATTTTTGAGTTACCTTTTGAGATTTGGAATGTCTAGGAGGCATTATGAAACTGGAACATAACAAGAAAAAAGATTATGAGGTAGAAGAAATAAGTAAAAAAGAATGTAAACATGCCTGGTCAAAATGTTGAAAATTTCAGGAAGGGGTGTTTGCTGAGGATTGATGGGTAGGTAGCGAGGAAGGTCAGTGTGTCACATGTGACAGGGATGTTTTGTGGCCAACATGTGGTTGTGAAAAAAAATGGGAAAAAAGTGCTGATTTGAGGTCATAACTGACACCCTTTTTTGAAATAAGTGACTTTTTTGCAAAATTTAAGTGCTGATTTGGTTTGAAATCCGCACTTAAGTTAAGTGCTGATTTGCCAGAACTGACACCCCCTATTAGGGGTTTTCTAGTTTCTATGTTTTCCTTATTTTCTTTTCTTTTATTTCTTTCATTTTTCTCTACTTGTTTTAGCTGAGGATGGTTATAAGGACATCACTAAGAGGAGGGGTGTTATGTGTAGTATGATAGTAGCTTAGTGATTATTAAGTACATATGGTGTATATAGTCTGTGGTGCAGTTGACGCGTCTAACTCCGGTTCACTCCGGACGAAGCGCTGACACTGCTACCATAAATTCAAACTCCATTTTCGGACAATTTGTATGAGATGCAATACACATGAAGAGTAGATATTGCATGACAGTAGGCAAAAGAGCATGAGTCATAAGGGGTTAATCTTGCACGGCTGCAGAACTTCACATTTAGTGCCAATTAGCACAGGCAAAATGAATACTAATTTGCGTGACTGTGGTAAAAGGCCAATTAGCCTAATTTTTTAATGTTGCACGACATTTGCTAATGTAGTTTTTAATACATGATTGTAAATGCTCTTACATGTTACATGTTTATGCGCATCGAGTGAGGCTGGAACATGTCAGGAACTATATTATCCCTCTAGCTTAGGAGTATTTCAGATGGCTGGTTCCCGTATTGTATAAATACTTCGTTTCTTTTATGTATTAGAACTAACGATACAACTTTAGTAATTCTTAAGTTATGCGCAATTTATAAATATCTTAGCTTCCTCAGAAACCACAAAACTAGCCTTTCTAAACGTTACATTCATGAGGTGATTATACTAGGACAAGATGGGGCTTGTAGACCAACGAAGTGTGAAACGGCATCTGACTCACGCTAGCACCTTTGAACCAACTGCTTATATCATTTCTGGTATCCTTTTAAGACATTTCACATAGGCGCAAGTATTCGATATAATTCAGGAGCAGATTACTGATCAGCTTGATCGGTATTCTTGTCCAAATTAGTTTCATCGCGTCATGTTAAACTTAAAGACTCTATATCTATTCGCACAAATAATCCAAACCTCTTCAAGCATTTGCAAGCCCATAGAGGGAAAAAGTATAATTACTGGCGATGTCGAACATTATCTGCATCGATTTTCATTTCCCCAGAAAGATGATTTGGCTTATAACTCGGACAATTCTTTCCAATTTGGCGGGATGTATCCAATGAGTGATCAAAATTATAACATTTATTCTAATGCAGAATCATACCGGAACTTTGCAAATGATGCTTTAACAAGTAATCCAGTGCGTCATTCAGCAAGCACTTTACATAATGGTCTCTTAGATGACTCTTCATTTTCAAGCAGTATTTGCCTTCGTCTCCGCAGAATAACGACTTTGCGCATATACCAAACCATGACATTCGATTGAATGGAATGGAGCCAATGAATAATAGAATTATGGCTGTTAATTCCAACCCCGAAGCACTGTGGAGCTTTCCATTAGATACCTCAGAAAGTAATTTAGTATGTTTTTTTAAATATGATTATGGCTTGAGATATCTGAGGTAACTTTTTAGTGTAAACTAGTATTGGCCTTCATCTCCTCAGAGAAGTAACATTGCGTATATTCCAGATAAAGGCTTCTGGTTAAGTGGGGAGGATCCAATAAACAATCAAGCTGTTGCTGCTAATTCTAGACCTGATTCACCTTGGAACTTTCCAGTTGATACCTCAACAAGTAGTTTGGTACGTATTTTAGATAGTATTGTGCAATAGGACATCTTGGATAACCTTTTGATGTAAGCTAGCATTCGCCTTCATCCCCTCGTAGAAATAATTTGGCGTATGCACCGAACCATGAATTTTACTTGAATGGAATGGAGCCGATAAATAGTAAACTTGTGGCTGCATCTTCTACAGTTGAAGCACCCCAGATCTTTCCATTTGATACCTCAACGAGCAATTTGGTACGAATTCTAGACAATATCATAGCATAAGTTTTCCTGAATACTCATTTGATGTAAACTAGCATTGGCCTTCATTTCCTCATCAAGATAACACGGCGTACACACCGTACAATGGCTTTCAATTGAGTGGAATGGAACCGATAAATAATAGGCTTGTAGCTGCAACTTCTAGAGTTGAAGCACCCCAAAGCCTTCCATTTGATACCTCAACAAGTGATCCGGTACGTATTCTAGACAGTATTGTAGGGTAAGATTTCTTGAATACTAATTCGATGCAAACTAGCATTGGCCTTCATCTCCCACCAGAGATGACTCTGGATATATTTCAATCAATGATTATCAATTAAGCGAAATGGAGCCAAGAAATAGTCAAAATGTTGATTTAAATTATGGTTTAAAGTCAGCTTGGGTTTCACCAAATGATCCCTTACTAAGTAATCTAGTACGTCTTCTAGCGGAAAATATTGATTAACATATCTCAAATCATTTTTTTCCATTAAACATAAATCTTTAGAATGACCATGCATCATATTTTAGCAAAATGGATGAGGGGCAGGCAGGATTGTTAGGTTCAATATTCTCAAATAATAGGCACCCTTTACCAACTCTGCAACCAAACTACAACACACAGAAAACTGATCAAGAAGCATCCTCAAGCGTTAGTGACTACAGAACACAGAAGACAAATCTAAAATCTTCCGTAAGTGTTACTAACTATAGAAAACAGAAATATAATGTGGAATCCTCCTTTTTAATAAAAATGTGCAAGAAGCTAAGAAAGTCAACTAGCAGAATGAATTTCGGCAAAAATATCAAAAATATTCCGGTGATTCATTTTACAACCCACAAGATGTAATGAATTCGGATCCCAATCAACACTATAATCCCAACGTCAACATTCTTCAACAAGACACTCTGGATTCAACTTTTGCTATGCAAAATGCTGTTCTTTCATATTTTAATTCAAACAACTATATGAAAAATCTTCCATCTGACCGTCATTTTGAAGAAATTCAAGACAATTTCTTTTATGATCAAAGAAGACATCCTGATATAGCACCCTACGATACATTTCTTCAAAGAAAAGACACTGCCAATGAGATAGGGGCAACAAGTATGGATCATGCAAGCCATATTGATATGAACAATATGCCCAATTATGTCTCCATGGATAAAACAAGAGACCCAGGAAAATTACCTCCTGGTACTCTCGATATGCCAACCAAAGGAAGTCCAAATTTGAAAGACATTGGCATTGATGATAAGGTCCGTACTTGGAGTGTTGCTCGTCGAATAAGAACTCTTTTGGGTCTAACACAAGGGGGTCCAAAAAATATGGACGAAATTTTGGCAACCCCATTACCAGAGTGGGAAAACAACATAAGAGATTTTTCCGCCAACCCTTACGTTAAAAAGCTTCAGGAAGATGTGAGGATGCTTTATTATCTATCCGACGTTCCATTCTCAACCGAATCAGTTAGGGACCCAAAGAATCTGGTAAGAGACCCTATACCGCGAGGGCCCATCGAATTATACATTACTTATTTTAACGGGCTGGAAAAGTTCTTCAACGCCAATTCTCGGTTAATGAACGCAAATGGCATGACACGTTTCAGAGTTTCTCAGATATTGCTTTTTCAGAATGTCCAAAGACTGAATTTCATATTTGAAATTCCTGACGCCTTGAACGCCATTGATAGAGTATTCTACTTGAGGGTTCACATTGAAGCACTAAAATTAATGAATCAGGGCTTACATGTGTCGGTTGCTCTCCGTTGCCTGAAGTATGTTAAAATGTTTCTCAAAGCTTTAGAAACGAAATCGGTTGGTCATCAGAAAAAAAGAGATTCATTTGAAATACTTTCCTTTACTATTCGTCAATGGATCAAAGAAATTTCAAATGAAGATATGGCTAACATGGTACATCCAACAAAGAAAATATCGGTATCAGTTAGCGAAGTGCCAGATTGGGGCCCAAATATTAAAGACCATCATCGAATCATATTTTTACATTATATAGCAGGTAGGTTTGCATCTGGAGGCTTAAGCTTTAACTATATAAAGAAAGCAGTCAGGACCTTGATTAAAGATGAAGTCGAAGAAAAATTGAGGAACTTGAAAAATCATATTGATTGCGCTGACAAGTCACTACTAGATCTGAATTTCGACAACTTATATTCAAACCATCTTCAAGAATTTTTAAAATCCAGCTGTAAACTGGAACCTAATACCGCCAGACTGAAATTAACTTCAAAAAAACAAGATCATCTAGACTATTCTCATTGGTTTAACGTTATGCCTTCTATGCAAATTGGAAAGGGCAAGATGGCTAAACCTCAAGATTACTTTGAAGAGGAGGAAATTTGATGCTGATGATTTATTTCTTTTTTCATTTTTTTCCCCACTGTTTACAATGTCTACCTTGAGTGTTAAGCTTTATTTTCGGAATCAAGATATAGTTTTAGATAGTCATATGGGCCCATTCCTTCATTAACTTGTGAAGGACAGTGCATTGTGTGGCTGGCATTATGAAGAGTTTAGCCCTTTAGTCTAGATGGTTTCCACTTTGTTTAAATACGAAAAATATAATTTACCTCATGCAAGTGCCCATTTTAATTTATTTATCTAATTCAACAAAAAAACAAGGTGGTACACGATAGCAGCTGCCTCTCCATGACTCCATTGATAAATAGAAAAAAATTCACTTCAGTCATTTCTAACTGTATCAGTTTGCATAAGCACTACAGCTGAACTAAAACTGAGTTAAATTGAAGCTCAGGATTGGCACCTCATACCAAGTTAAAAAGAGATAAAAAGGAAACAAGTAAAGTGAAATTTGTCTTTATTTAAATAATGGTTGAAGTTGGGTGAGTCTCACAGAAAGTTTTTTAAAAAAATACTCACCTAAAAATATGAGTAAAAGAGAAGGATATAAAGACAGAGGTAGAAGGAGAAGAAAAGTGTGCCAAAGGAGGGAAAAGTAAAGATAAGAGCATCTACCCCTGTTGCCTCAAATATTCTACAACTAAATGCATATTACCCACGTCGTTTGTTGCCAAAATGTATGACCACACTCTCATGGATTCTGTCTCAAACAACCACAATATGCAAATTGACGCGCCTGATGCGCCTCCGCCAAATTCGCCTCCTCTCATCCCTCCTGACCCTGCCCCTCTTTTGGCAGCAGAATCCCCCCCTCTTCCGTCCACTTCCCCCGCTCCTGCCCCTTCCCTCCTGGAGTCTCACACCCAAGACTTCAATTCTTCCATGGCACTTGATCCCGTTGTCAAAGATCCTCCCCCGCCCCCCCCCCCCAAGATTCAATCAATCTGGTCTCCTCCCCTCCGCTCTCTCCTCTCTCTCCCCTCCCCCCCCTCTCTTCAACCCCAATTCCATCTACGTAGCCCCATCTGTCCAGCCCCCCCACCTGGCCCCACTAGATGCCCTGCTGCCAAGAAACGCAGGTATTCTTCACCTACTTTAGGATGCACCTTTTTGTCTCAGCAATCCATGGCTGAAGCTAGAGCACAACATCCGGAGCTGTTCCCACCTCCTGGTAGTATTGCTAGCTCTGAGGGTAGTGCCACTCCCACTCCTCCTCCAAAAATTAACCCCATCCCCCTTCCCCTTAGACACTCCCCACCAACCCAAGGGGCCTCCCTTAGCGCCTCCATTCACAACCCAAACAACCCATTTGCCAGTTTTGGCCTCTCCTCTGCGCCTCAAATTCCTCTCCCTGCCACTGTGGACCCAAATGCTCCTGCAGCCCACATCATACGTTTGGTGGGCATGGAACCTGCAAATAACCCTCATGCTCTTGTCTCCTGCCTCAATAATCTCTTAGGTACCATCAGAGACCCACCCAGAAATGGTTCATGCATCACAGTTCACACAGCCACCATCTCTGACATCAAAGCTTTGGCAGCTGCATTGTCTCCCCTTGCATCCCAATCTGCTTTCCAAAAAGAATCTACCTCCCCCCCTTCTGTTAACTCCATCAACAGCAAACTTGATGATATTCTCTCCCGTCTTCCTCCCAAGGATCATCACCCTTACCCTCCCCCCAGCCACAACGCTTCAGCCCCATCACGCCCCACCTTTGCCCAAGCTACTGCTGCAGGTCTTCTCCCCCAAGGCACCCATCCTCCCCATGCTCAAACCAGGGTATCTCTCCCATCCTTTACTATCAAGCAAACAGATCCGGCTTCCCCTGTACTCAAAGAATTTCCAAATTCTAAACTTCTCTCATTCATTAACAACTGGCTTGTCACCAAGAAAATTGTGAACCCTGCAACCAAACTCACCATCAAAGTCAAAGGTGTCATTCGACACAAGTCAAATGACCTCAAAATCATCACTGCCTCCAAGGAAGAACACCTCATCCTGGTCAACTCCTGGCAAGAATGGATTCCACAAGGCATGATATTTAAGCCACCCACCTTCCCAGTTGTTGCCCACGGTGTCCCAACATACTACAACCTTAATGATCAAGCATGTATCTCCTCCATTATTGAGGTAAACCCATCTTCTCTCAAATCCCTCTACTGAATCTCATGGCTCAGATGCCCAGAGGCCAGAATGGGAAAAAACCATTCCTCAGTAGTTTTACCCCTTTTTGACCAAAATGATGCTGACTCCCTCACCTCCTCCTTTCCCCTCCATCCCCTTATTATTGAAGGACAAGTTAGGCGCATGGAAGCAGTCAACCGAGAGAAGAGAACCTGTTACCAGTGCTGGAGTAAAGGTCATCTTTCCATCTATTGCTCGCTTCCTCCCAGTTGCTCCAATTGTGCTGGCCACCACAACTCCAAAACCTGCAAGGCTCCTAAACTCTCTTCCCCAGTATGCTTCCAGTGTGTGGATGCTCTCCCACATGACCACCCCCTGAAGAATTCATCCAACTCTCTCCCCTCTCTCCTCCGCCCCTCCAATCTTCCATCTCCCCCACACCCCAACCTGCCCTCACAATAATCAAATATGATTGACAGCCCTTCCTCTCTGCCAATCTGCTCTTGCCTTTTCACCTTTTTTCAGCTTAATTGTCACCATTCTTTTTATGTCTTCCACTCTATTTTTAATGATCCCATTATTGACTCATATGATATCCTAGTGTTTAAGGAACCTTTTCTCTCGCCCAACAACCACTCCCCTGCCCCAGCCAAAGGCTGGAACCTAATCATCCCTCTTCACTCCCCTCCCCTATCTGGTGTTGTTTCTATATTAATAAGAAGCACCCTATTCACCTGTTCACTTCCATTCCAAGCCCCTCCCTTGACCTCACGCTCATGCAAATTGACCTTTCACCATCCCCCATTTTTCACGCCAACCTTTACAATCCCCCCTCTACTTTCTCTACCACTCAATTTATCTCTCCTTTTCTCTCCCCCTTCCGCAACTCCCCAACTTTCTTCTTTGCTGACTCAAATTTACATCATGATCTGTGGGCTGATCCCTTAAAACACCACGCTAACCACCCTGCTTCCTCCCCCTTTTTAGATGCCCTCTCCAATCTTGACATGTCCCTCATGTCTCAATCAGGGGTTCCTACCTTTTGCAACTCATGTAATTTTACATCCGTAATTGACCTTGTGTTTGCAAACCATATGGCCTCTGATATGGTTGTCAGCTGCATTACTGACCAAGAGGGTTCTTCATCTCATCTTTCCGATCACAAATCCATTACCACCCGTATCTCACTCAACCTTCCCATGCTCCCTCACCAATTGCCATTCCATAATTGGAAAGGTTTTGATGAGTCTTCTCTCTTTGCTTCCCTTACTTCTCTCTCCCATTGCCCCCCTCCCCCTCTCCTCTCTGCCACTTCCATTGATTTGGCTTCCGAACGCGTTACCTCCAATTTTATCGAACTAATGGAAAGTTCTGTCCCGCTGCAGCAGCCTGGCTTGTCTTGTCACGCATGGTGGAATTGCAGCATCTTGGATCCCCGCAAGTCTGCTTGCTACCAGACCCAATGTAAATTCAGGGCTTCCCCAGCCCCACATGTTGCAGCCGAGTTCCTGCTAGCAAGGAGAGCTTTCCGCTCCAAAATTAAATACCTTCGTAAATTACACTGGCAATCACATCTTTCCTCACTCACCCCTCATACTCTCTTTAAACCGGCTAAGTCTTCCCCTTTCCTTTCTAATTCCCACTCCAACCCTCCTTTAACCCATCCTGATGGCTCCTTGCTCACTGACAACTTCCTAAAAGCTAAAGCCCTGTTTGAAGGAACTTCAGTTGCACAAATTCAGTGTGATCTTACTGATGCGCCTCCTTGTCCCCCTCTCCTCCCTTCACATTTGAGGAAGTTAAGACCACCCTTCTCAAATCAAAAAAGGGAAGGTCCCCCGGCCCTGACTGCATTCCTAATGCCCTCCTCCACTTCCACCCCCACGCCAGCACTTCTATCCTTCTCCCAATTTTCCAGGCAAGCCTTGACCAGGGACTCTACCCCTCCCCCTGGAAGGAAGCCAAGACAGTAATCACTCCCAAACCTGGCCACCCATATTATACCGTCCCAAATGCTTACCCTCCCATTGCACTACTAAACACCATGGGTAAGTTACTTGACTCCCTACTCACTAAACACCTGTCCTTCTTAATGGAATCAGGTAATCTTTTACCTGAAAACCATTATGGTGGCCGCCCCTTAACAAGCACCTCAAATGCACTCCTACATCTCACCACCTGGACGAAAGACCAATGGCGGAAAGGTAAGTTTTTGTGCGCCCTATCCCTTGATGTTAAGGGCGCCTTCCCCTTGGTTAACACCTCCTGCCTGTCCTTAATCCTTCATTCACTCCCTCTCCCGCTCAACCTCATCAAACTCATCACCAACTCATTGGAGGGAAGGAAAACAAGTATTGCTTTCTCTTCATATGTGTCCCCCACTTCCTTCTTCCCCAAAGGTCTCCCGCAAGAGTCACCCCTCTCACCCATTTTATACATTATATATAACTCTCACCTACTCTCACTCCCTTCCCTCTCAACTTCAACCCTTGCCCTTGGCTATATTGACGACATAATATATTTAGCTGCTGACTCTGAACAAAGCAAGGTCATGGAAAAACTATCTCAATTAGGTTCTGAGGCAGTGGCTTGGGGCTCTAAGCATGCTGCTATATTTGACCTTTCAAAAACTAAATGGTTACTACTAACTAAGCATCCTTCTCTCCTCAGATCTCCGCCTTCCCTTCAATTTGATGGGAATTCTCTCCCCACCTCCTCCAGTCTAAAATGGCTTGGCACCCTCATTAACCCCACCCTCTCCTTCAGACCCAATGGCAACAAACTAATTGCCGCAGGCCTAAAGGCTGCCTCCGCCATCCATCGTCTGGCCTCCTCAGGATGGGGCATCCCACTCAAACAGTATATAATCCTCATCTCCTCTCTCATCCACTCCCGTACAGACTACGCTGCTATAGTATGGCACCAACCCACCAAACACACCCGCACCACCAGATTACTCCAAGTGGTTGAAAATAAAGCCATCAGACAAGCTCTGGGATGTTTCAGATCCACCCCCACTTGCATCCTTCTCCACGACTCTTACTCCCTAACCTGCAAGCAGCACCTTGACTTGGTGGTCAACAAGGCGTGGGTGCACCTCCTAACTATCCTGTTGTCCAATCCTATGGCCCGACTAGCTAGATCCCTCTTTAATTCCCCCTCTTCCCCAAAACCTCACCTACACCAACTTCATCTCCTATCTGCAAATAACATATTTCCCTGCTCTGTTCCCCTGGGAAATATGGATTCTAGACTTCCCCTCCCCCTCCCCCTTGGTTTCCCCCATTATTCAAGGGGATCATTGCACACTCAAAGGATGATGCACTTACTAAAGTTACCAACTCCATGCTCCACGCTCCATGCTCCACGCTCCACGCTCCACGCTCCACGCTCCACGCTCCACGCTCCACGCTCCACGCTCCACGCTCCACGCTCCACGCTCCACGCTCCACGCTCCACGCTCCACGCTCCACGCTCCACGCTCCACCCGCCCCCATCCTCATACTTCATTTTTACAGATGGGTCAAAATCTCAAGATGGCATGTTTGCTGCTGCTTTTGACCCTCTATCACAGTTCCCATTTGTGACCCAAATCAAGGAACCCTCCCATTTCTCAGTCTTTGAGTTGGAGCTGATAGGAGTCCTACTGGGTCTACAACTCTTCCTAAACAATAACCTACACCCACTCTTCAATACCCTCACCATTTTCATGGATAACAAAGCTGTTATTTTCTCCCTCTCCTCCCCTTCTCCAACCTCATCCAACTCCTCAATCTTCCTGTCAATCCTCACCACCATTCACCAACTAAAACAGCAGCACCCTGACTTGTCACTCATTCTCCACTGGTGCCCCAGTCACATGTGCCTCACAGGAAATGAGACAGCTGATGCACTTGCTAATGGTACTCACAAGTTATCTCACCCAGCTAAGTCATTCCTCACTTTTCAGTCTCCTCCCCCATCCATCTCTTGTCTAAAGTCAATATTATCTTCATACACCAAGTCATTACTTCTCACCCCTCCCAGGGCTGACAATCTTAGGAAGTTTAGAGGCAAGTTTGACCCACCCAGGATGTACAAAACATTGACTAGCCTCCCTAGAGTGCACGCCACTGTTTTTATACAATGCCGCTCTATTCACTCTCCCTTGAAACACTACCTATTTAGATTTAAAGCTTCAGAATTTCCCAAATGTCCCCTTTGCCCTACCACCTCAAAAGACACTCCTGAACACATCCTCCTTATATGCCCATCACACTTAGCTTCTTGCCGCACCCTTCTCAAGGCTGTGCAAAAACACAAAACTCCTTTTACCACCTCTGGTCTCCTCACTCCCTCTCCCATAAGCTCACTAGTTGCTAAATTCCTCATCTCTTCTGGTAGATTCCCCAATAATATCCCCCTCACACAGTAACCAATAATTTGTAAATAGATTTATTGCCCTCCCCACTCCCCTCCTGCCCTGCTCATCATGTACCTACATCTATTAGTCCTACCCTTCATGCCCCTAGCTGGGTGAGATTGTAAGAGAATAAAAAAATGACCACACTCTCATTTCGGCAACTTTTACTAAGGAATATTTCTACTTAGTATTGATCCCTCAGTTGAATTTAATCTCACAATGCAATTTGACTTGATGGCACACATCTCACTATACAGACACTACATCATCAAAGACCATCTAGTAATGGAAAAAGAAGAATGTCAGGCTGAGGTCAAGTACAGAGACGTGAACTAGCTTGAATGGTCAGTTGTCTAGAAGATTTTAATAGTCCTATATGAATACTGTAGTACAAATCCAATAGGTATTAAAATATAGCTCAATATAAGGGTATCAGTAATTTTAATCTCACTAATTATATATGGCTTACAATGTTATAGTTAGTAGAAGAATAGATTTAATAAATTCAGATATTATTCAAAGACTTTATAAGTACTATTGATATGTATTGTAATTGTATTGGTTATATGTTTATTTCCAGAAACAAAAAAAGTGACCAGTAATATAATTAGAATGATATCACCCTCCAAAATCCTGAAGTAATAGGGATAATCCATCAAAATTAAAGAATAAGCAAAAAAGAGAGTATATGCATATTAAAAATTAAAATAAAAGACTAAAAAGGGAGCATAAGACTAATCATTACTTAATAATAAAGGGAATTAACAGTAGAAATGTTGGGGATAATCATGACATTATAATACATGAAATCCCCATTCAAAAATAACCAGAATTGACTGAGAAACCACCAAAAAACCCAAAAAAGGGCATGAGATGTGGGGTAACTACATGCAGTCCTTGGAAGGCACTTGCATGGGTAAATCCTTGTCTACTTTAGGCAGATTTAAGTGTGGTAGTGAATTAAAGCACCAAGATTGAGGTTATTAATGAAATTAGTGTATATAAAGAGGGTCAATGCATTTATAATTAAGCTAGGACACTAAATAAGCGCCTGACACCTATTTTAGTGTGTTTTTCCACAGTGGGCGTAGAATGTGGGGTAATTATAGTGTGAAAAAGTTAACTTTGCTAAAAATGAAGCTATTCACATGGGAAAAATGCAGGCAGTATGTGGCCAGTACACAGAAGCCATTTCTGGCATAAAAAACACCAAATTTGAAAAGTGTTATTTTTATGCATTTGAGTAGACAAATCAAAATACTAATTAAGACAAATTGATCTGCTAAAGCGCATTTTTAATATTATTAAATTTATAGTGCTTATAATCAACTTTTAAGTGATTTAAAGCACATTTCTTGTTTTTTACATAAAACAATGAAAACAACAGCTTTAAGTGTACTTAAAAATTATGTAGCCTTATATTTAAGGTTTTTAAGATTACCCTAACATATTCCAACTTAATATTAAGTACATAATACTTATAAAAAGTGGATATATGCATGCATATAAGGTGTTATAATGGCATATTTTGTATATTATCATAAATTTACTTATGTATACCACTTGTGTACTCTAATTTATTTCTCCCATGTAAAGTCCATGTGTTTATCATAACTTATAAGTACTTTTTACTCAGTCCTGGAGATATCCAGGCTGACAAATTAGAAAAAAACCTTTCTCTATTATATGATGATTCTCCATAAACAAAATAACCAATAGTAAAATTTAAACCATTGCTATTGCTATTATGAGGTGAATTAGCTTAGCTTAAATTTAAATTTCAGATCTCTTTGTGAGCTGAAGAACAGCTTTGAAATGCATCATAGAGTTCAAACCAAAGTTCAACACAAAATCCAATGATATATCTCACCTCTTAGCTTTCTTTTTTTCTTTAACATCATTTAACATATCTGAAAAGATAAATGTAATAACTTCAAATTTAAAATAATAAAGTTAATTATATGTCTTAATACATAGATTATTATTATTTATTAGCAGTAAAAACTCTTTTAATCTTCTTTATCGTTCAAAATTTTTTATGCCAATGAATATAAAAATTTAAAAAAATTTATATATATCTAAGTTTTTATGGAACTTAGATTGAACTACCATTGAGATCCAGATTCTAACTGTTGTTGAAGTTAATTTAATCCATGAGAATTTTTTTTAATTTTTCTAAATTTAATATTTTATTTTTTATTGTATAAAAATGCATATTTATTAATCAAAAAGATTTATATTCAATATCACATGAAGATCTGGAAATAAATTAAGTTTGAGATAGTTTTAAAATATTTTTAATTAAAATAAAATTGTGTGTTTATTTTTTAATGCTACAAAATGATTATTTTCTATTTTATAGATTAAGAACAGATCTTAATTTAGTTTTTTATATCTATATTAAATACCAAAATATGTCCAATTTTTGGCTTATATATAAACTTCTTTTATGATAAAATTCTTTTTAGAAATACACATTAGGGGGTGTCAGACATTGCAAGTCAGACATTAGAAAATATCATTTTTCCAATCAAAAAAATAGCTTAAAAGCTTTCAGCCATATTGATTTATACTATTAAATATACTTCTTTTGATTACCTAATATAGATGGGATTTCTATTTTTTTGTGACTAGAAATGAATTTAATGTGTTTACATATTTTCCATGTTTTAAACCCCCTTTTATCAAGCTCCTTCTGAGAATTACATTTCTTTTAGATTCATATATCTAACTTTAAATCAAGCATCAAGGGAAAAACTAGTATAATTTCAAAAATAAAATTTTTTTTGTCATCAATTGAAATTTTATTATAAAATAAACTCATAAACTTACTTTTTATTTCAAAATTATTTAAATACTTTGTGTTGAAATGAGTTTTATTTAAAATATACTCATTCAAGTATTGCTATTTATTAAGGTAAATAACTTAGGAGATATATGCAGTCATTTTTTTCTAATAGAATATGAAATATATTGTATTTTATAGATTTTATTTTTAACTTGAATAGAAATTTGTTTCTTTTAGTTATTAATTTGAGTATCTTATTGCTGATAGAACATTAATTAATCCTTAACCCAATTTTTTCACTTAAGAATGTTCTTTACATTTTAATCAGTATGTTAATCTTGTGAAAATTTTGTTCCATTAAACAAAAGTGTGCACCTAAAAATTTTTACTCTATTTAAAGTACAAAAGAAAAATATTGAGATATTTTAGATATGCATTCAAAATATTTTCCTAAACTTATATTAATTTCAATATCATTATTGTGATGTGTTCATTTTATATGGGAATAACTAAAAATATTTATTTTCTCTATGTTTTCAACAAAATACTATATCCAACATTTTCATAAATAAACTGATAGAATGTTAAGAAAAGTGCCACCTCCTCCCATTCAGAATTGTAACTAAAAATGATTAACTAAAAAATTAAACTTCAAATGACCTATTTTCACATGGATACACTTTGTAAACTTTTATGGTGTGAATTCAAAGGTGAACACTATTTTTTTCACAAAAAATGGCATTCACACACAAAATAACATTCAAAACAAATTTTCAATAAATATTTATGGATTTACTATAATTTCCACTTCAAAATTTTAAATTCTTTTTAATTTTCATTTCTTCAAAGTGGCATTTCTCTTATTGGTGATTCATTTTTTCAAGTTCATGAGATCAATATACTGCTCAGTATAGTCCTAAATCATATTAATGAAAAAATACAAAAAAGAGTTGTGAGTTAAGCTATATATTGTATCTAAAAAAATTATTGCATATTGATAAGCAGTTGAGAAATAAGTGTAGCTTGAAAAAGTAAAACAATACTTTCATTTCTCTCTTATAATTATTTTTACATTTAAAAGTTTAAAAAAAAAGATTGGAATATACCACTTCAAAAATTAAATTTTTTTTGAAAATCTAAAATTAAATATTTTTCATTTATTAGTAATTAGTGCAAAAAAACTTGCAAAGTGCTTCATTGAGTAAAAAATAAGAAATTAATATGTTGCTCACCACAAAAAAATAGCCAGCACCTACTAGCAGGTGCCAACCTCTCAATCCATTTTTGATTCAAGCATAACTCAGATTTGATACCATGCAAGCTGGCATGATCAGTGTTCAGTGCACAGTCTTCTCGGAAGAATTACAGCTGAGCTAAGACTGAATCAAATCAAAGATAGGGATTGGCACCTGCTATCAGGTGCCCACATTTTTTTCTGGTGACTGTGCATTATTTTTCTAGTTTTGTGTGTTTTGTACTGTATTCTAGAATTCAAAACTTGAGGTTTTAAATGGTGCTATTTTCTTACCATATAGCTCATTTAACTTCCAAAATTAATCTTTTTTAATGGAAAGTTTCCTATAGGACATCAGAGTGAACTTCATCCTATATTTTTTCAATTATAAAATTACACTTTTGAGTTCTCAATAAATTGATTTTTTCCATAAAAAAGGCACTGATTGAGTCATTTATGTTTTGAAAAATATTCTTTTAAATTATAAAATTAATTAAAAGTGAAAGTTTTGAAATGAATAATGTAACACAATCCAATATTTAGGGGGGACTTGTGAGCAAGTGCTTAACTTATGTTAGATGGAACTCAGATGAAACTCAGACTGAACTCAGACTGTAATCTTCCTAAAATGAACTTGAAATATTCACAAAAAATGGGTAAGTTTTGATTAAAAGCATCATGAGAACCTATTCAAAGCTGAATGGAAATCAGAATATTAGAACTTTTAAAATCTTCATAATAAAAAATACTTTTTGATGAAATTTTATCAGATGATCTCTCTGAATTTAAATTTAATTACAAAAATACATGAAAATAAATTATTTTTTCTTAAGTATAAATTTTAATCATTCGAAGAAATATACTTAATATTTTTGAAAACATTTAAAAAATAGTTCAAGAATTCTTAATGTAGAAAAAATCCATTTTTTATAATCCAAAACTTTCATTTTTTATAGAGACCATGTAAACTGAATTTTTCTCAATATTTTTTTCACTATTTTTAGTATATGCAATAATTTTTTTATTTAAATGAATTATATAACTGAAAATTTAATCCATAGCTACTATCCCATATTATACTCTAAAATTCTGTAGAAAAGACATAAAATTAAAAAAATTAAATGCAGCAATATTTTATTTTCAAATGGAGGACTTGATGAGGCACCTTCATTTCTCCTTTCTTCAAATAAATAAATATTTAAGAATGAGATTATATATGTTAAGCGAAAAAATATTCAAGTGGTAAAATCTAATTATTTTCATAAAATCTACAAATGCAAGAAAATGATACAATCAGTAACAAAAGTAATTTTGGTTTTTGTTAGGATAAAATATGTGCTCAACTTCAAAAAGAATTTTATTATAGATTTTTAGAAAATAAAATACTTTTTATAAATCTGAAGCAATTTTTATCAAATCCATAAATATTCCTTATGTTTATTTTCATTCTTTAAAGCAATTTGATCAAGTCACAACAATTTACTTCTACTCAGTAAAATATATTTCTTAAAATTGATTAATAAAAAATAACCCAAAATCTCAATGGAAAAATTAATATAAAATTTAAAAAATTCTTTAAAAATGTAAGCTGAATGCTTTTTTTCTCTTGAGTTCAATAATTTAAGATATCAATAGTGTTCACCAGAGAATACACAGCACAAAATAGACAGATTTGTATCATGCACTATGAGAGTTTTTAAATTTTAATTTCAAGCTCTACTGTTTTTCAAAGACTCTATATTACATACTAAAGAGAATTTTTATTAATCAACGCATGATTATATTTATTGAAGGGTCAATATATGAGAGTATAGCTTGATATGATAATAAATATATTATTAAAGTGATACTCATAGAGAAGGATAATGTTAGAATAATTAAATTTTTATCAATTTGATGTTAAGAAAATATTTTAAATAGAAGGATAAAACATTATAATTTTTTTTGAGCTTTAAATTGAGTATAGAAGAGCAGAAGTATCTTCTTTCTTTCCAGAAAAAGAGTATAGAATGTTTTAATTTACAATACAAAATGCAAAAATTATGGTCAAGTGAAAATATACAGATCTATAATTGATTGATATTTTTTAAGTAATATTATTTTAAAGCCAATATTCAAAAAAAGTTCTTTATTAGAAAATATAAAAAATACAAATAATTGAGTTTTTATTGAACAGTATGAATTCATGCATCTTATTAGTTATCTTCCTTATTAAGAATCAGTACTTAAATTATTTCCTTTATGTAAAAAATCATTTTAATGGAATAGGTTTCAAATTTTCATTTAATACCAAAAGAAATAGTTATGGCTTTAATTTGAAATTATCTTCAAGTTCAAATTTATGAGTTTTTTTTTGAAATTTTAAAATATCTGAATTCATAACTTTATGTTTTTAATGAAATTTGAAATATAAATCTAAAAAAAGATTTAAATCATAAGAAGGAGTTAAATGATGTTTAATAAATACAAAAAATTTATTCCTCAAATTTTTTTAAATACAAAAATAAATATTTGTGTCTTTTCATGTATATTTTAAGCCAGGAACTTATTTTATACATGTTAGCTGGTCTGATTAAATTTTTTACTTGATAATTATTCACTTAATTTTAAAAAATATAATAATATTTTAATTTATTTAGGTATTATAAATAATTATGTAACTAAATAATTTAAAGTATTTAATTATTATACAATTAATTTATTTAATTAATTAAAATATTACTTTAAAATAAGAAAATTATTATTTTTATTATTGTTTTAATTGAGTTTTACTGAATTAAACTTATGGAAAATTTGAGGATCCAAGTCCTTTAAATTACTGGGGCTCAGGCCTTGCTTGAAGTCAGCTAGAGGGGGGGAAGGGAGAGAAAGTGAGGGTATTTAGTATTTCCTTGGAACTTTAAGAGATATATTTTTATTGAACTTTGATTTTTAATTTTCAATTTTTAATGTAACATATTAAATTTTATTTATCTTATTAAACCTCTCAATAAAGCATTCAAGGTTTAATTTCATTTCATCATTTTATTAAAGATTAATAAGAATTTATTTTTTATTTTAGCTTTATGAATAATTTTGTCAACTTCAACAAAATTAACATTGTACTAACTCTTTAGTATACAAATTTTTCTCTTCTTGTTGTTTTAAAGCATCCTTCTTCAATTATTAATATTTTATTAGAATAAAATACATCAAAAAATCAATATTATCATCAGAGAAATTAAAATTTTATTGCTTATTATCATAAATTTTTAAAAAAGTTTCTAAAATATATAATTAATAAAATTCAACTCTTTTAAAATATATACTTTTCAGTATGAAATCAATAATACATTTATTAAAATTACTACATCCAAGTCTCATTTTTTCACTCTAGAATAAAATCCTCATCTATTAGTGTTTACACTGCACAATATTTGGGGGGAACTTTCTAGAAAGTCCTCAACTTGAAGTCAAATGGAACTCAGCTGGAACTCAGACTGAAGTGATACTGAAATTTCACTTGAAATAAGCTTGAGAACTCAAACAAATAATAATGAATCTTTATTGAAAAAATAGTGAAACTGACATGATAACTGAATGGAAACCAAAAACATTCATTACAAGAATCTACCCAAAGCACAGTATAAATGTTAAAATAAGTGAATCCCATAAATTAACAAGGATTATAAATAAATAAGATATTAAATTTTATTTTGGTTCATTTAAATTCTTTTAAAATGGAGAACTTTTCAAATTTTATTGAATCAAGTTCAATTATACATGATCATATAGGTTCTGAGCTCAAATATATAGATAAGATATTAAAAATAACAAGAAATTATTAGAGAAAGAATCTTTAATGCAGTGATACTATTAAAGAAAATGTTATTCTCATTGAAAATTTTGAGAAAAAAACATTATTTTGTCCTATTATATGAATAGATAGTAATAAATCCTATGAAGATCTAAAATATCTTTAGAAGGTAAGAAATTTTCAAAAAAAAACTTTAGAAGAGTTTTGTCAATCATATAATTTTTCATAATTATATGTAGATATATAACTTTATCACCATTAGGTGAAAGAAGTATATTTGTACTAATAGCCTTTAAAAATAAGATACATTTATCTTCCACATACACAAATGCAAATTTTGAAATTAAAATTTTATCAAATCAAATTGTATAATACATTCTTACAAGAGGACTAGTAGTTACTTTGTGTTTAATTAATCACTCTTTTCATTCTATGTAACTTGGTTATTTAATTTCACTATTCAGTAAATTTGTTTGGAGAAACTCTTCTCTGTTCCTCTCCTATCCTTTCCATTTTAATAAACTAAAAAATATTTCCCTCTCTCATCTTTTCCCTCTTAAAGCTCATTTTTTTATCCTGATCTCACCCTTAATTCTCCACACCTTATCCTTTCTAAACCCTCTCCACAATTTCTAGTCTCTTTTGCCTCCTTCCAAGCCACTCTCTACCCCTTTTAAATCCATAGAAAACAAGGTATTTTGGAGTGGAGAAAAAAATAAATATCTTTAAAGTGAAAAAAGGGTGAGTTGACATGGGGAGATGGTATGAAGAGGGTGAGGATGGAATAAAATTGGGTAGAAAGAGTTGTGAGGGTAGCAAAAGTGGTAGTGAGGGATGCAAATGGTAATAAGATGTATGGGAAAGTATGGGAAGTGTAAAAATTTTGTAGTGAAGAATGGATATGGTAGAAAAAGCATGTAAATGAATTTCAAAGGGTTCAGAAAGTAGTGAAAGGGGTGGGGTGATATGGGACTGGTAGTAAATGGGGTAAGAAGGGGTGGTAAAAGCAGGAGAAAGGGTAAGAAGAGGTGATTGAGGCAGAAAAATAAGTAAAAAAAATATCATGGTTTACTCTGACGTTTTACTGAACATCAGAGTACACTATCTTCTAAAATTTCTGACTACAGACCCAGCTGTAGTTTGACCAAATGAGGGCTGTTTTACAGCTGTAAATTTCTTATCTTGTGAGAAAAAAGATGCTTAAAAATCTTTAAATGTAAAGTTGTGGAATTTTTGGATGTATTTTAATTTATAAACCTTGTGAAATTTAAAATAAAGCTTTCTTGTATCATTAAAAAGAGTACTAGATTCCAAAAAATAAGAATTTTTATATAAAAATGAAAAAATCACAGATATATTAAGTATAATTTCATGTAAAATGATTACTAATTATTCTTGAAATTAGAAAATAAAATAAAATAATTATGAGAAACAAATTTGAACAAAAAACCCATAATCAAATTTTAACCATTGTTATTAACATGATAATGTGAAATTTCTTATCTTTTATATAAAAATTCAGCTCTTTTGGAGAGTTTAAGAACATATTTGATGTGCATTGTTGAGTTTGAAGACAAAAATAACACAATTTTTTTGATATATTCCACCTTTAAGCTTAATTTTTTACCTTTATAGTGTTATATATACCTAAATGAATACATGTAATTATCATAAATTTAAGAAAAAAATAGTTATATATCTCAAAATATATATTATTATTTATTCAACATGAGTAAAATTTTTTTACTACTCTTCATTATTTAAAATATTTTATGTCAATGAACATATACTTTTTTCAAAAATATTATATCTAAGCTTTGATGGAACTTAGATTGAACTCTCAATGTAATCCAGTCTCAGAATGTTCTTGAAGCTATCTAAAAATTGAACTATTTTTAAAAAATATTTTTGAGTTTGAAGTCATATTTTCTAAAGTATACAAAAGTGCATTTCTTCATCAAATGGAATTATGTTAAATTCCCCATAAACTTTTAGATATAAATAAAACTTTGAGTAATCATAAAATACTCTTTGATTCAAAAAAGATGCAAATGAGTTTTACTATATTATAGTTTAACATTTTTCAAATTACAGATTAAGGGAAGAATCATCTTAGTTTTTTTTGAACTATACTGCATAAGAAAATTTGTCTTATTATAAGATTATGTTTTAACTAATTTTAAGGAGAAAAAGTCTTTTTATAAAAATAAATGATAAAATTCCTTCATATTATTGCAATACTTTTTTTAAAAACCATATTTTTAGGTTTTATTGAAACATAAAGGGAAAAACTAATTTAATATATCACATAAAAATTTCTTTTCACCAATTGAAACTTCATTATAAAGTAAGCAAATTTCCTTAATTTTTCTACCTAGATATTTGAAATATATCTTTTTTGTATGAGGTTTATCAATAATATACTAATTTATTTATTAGATAAGGGAAATACCAAAGAGGATATAGGTAGTCTTTTATTGTAAAGATAATATCAAATATCATGTATTTAATAGATTTAATTGTTCAATTTCATAAAAAAAATTAATATATTACTTATTAATATAGTTATCCAATTTCTAAAGAAAAGCTGAAATTTCTTGAAATTCTATTTATTTCACCTGAGAATGATGTGTACTTTTTATGCTGTTAATTATACCTGTGAAAACTTTTGATTCCATAAAAAAATTGTTCACACCTGCACATTTGAACAATATTTAAAATTCAAAAAAAGTATTAAATTATTCTAAATAAATATTTGAAATATGTTCTTAATTAAAATTTATTTTAATACTTGAATTTTCTATGAAAATAACTCAAATTATCTATTGTATATATTTTTAAACAAAATTTCATAGTGAGGTTTTCATAAAAAAACTGGTAAAATTATAAGAAAATCAATCTTCCTTTTTAGTACAGTGACTGGAAAATCATACAGCCTAAAATTTAACCTTGAATCACATATTATCAAATACAAACACTATGTATAATTTGTGGTTTGAATTTATAGGTTTACACTCTTTTCATCCCCAAAAATAGTATTCATGAAAATAATAACATTCAATTTAAAATTGGAAGAAATATTTATTGGCTTATCCTAACTTCTAATCAGAAATTAAATGTTCTTTTTAGTTGTATGTCTTTTCAAAATTAGAAATTCACTTATTAGTGATTTATTTTTCTAATTCAGTGAAATTCATTTTCTGATCTAATAGATTCCAAATAATATTAATTGAAAAAATGCAAGAAGTTTAGAATTTCAGATATTTATTATATTTAATTAAGATATCTTATATATTGATTTTTTTGTTGAGGAATCACTATAAATATAAAAAGGTTGAAACTAATTACCTTACTTTTTTACTTTTTCTTGAATTTAAAAAGTCCAAAAAAATTATTAGAATTATCAGCTAGGCTACTAAACTTACCCAGTAGATAATTAATTATTTTAAGGAGTATAGATACAAATTTACCTCAGATTTAATGAACTATACTTACTTTATAAATTACTTATACAATTTTAACTAATTAATAGGTAAAAATAAGTAAAGATATAATTCTATTGTTTCCTCATATTTTTTATTCTTTAATAGCGTCCTCATGACAGATGAAGAGAAAAATCAAAATACTAATTATTAAATCAAATATTTTTTTACTTTGAAATTTACAGAAAATTAAAATAAATAAAATAAAATGGACATATACAGATAAATACTGTATATGGGTACATTCTTTGTAGAGCAACTTTAAATATTTGAAATTTCTGATTGTGGAATTGTTCTTTCTCTGATACTCATGTATATAGAATTTTGACTCCATAGTTTCTCTCCTTTTTGCCTATATAAGACCTCTAAATCTGGCTGTTTTCTTTCATGCCATTCTTACTTTACAATTTTATTATATACACACAAATCACATCTATTACTACTTTTACTACCTTAGTATTTAAATATGCATACTTCTAAGATTTTAAAGTAATAATAATAATAATAATTTACCTTTTTATTGAGTATTAAAATATAAAAGAAACAAATACGTACCTTTTTTTGAAATCTTGAGTTTTCCTCACCTTGCATTGCCGTTGGATGGCCGTAAAATCTTCTAGACCAAAAGCACCCCTTGACAAGAGTAAACCTGTTCCAGAATTAAGTTACTTTAAAAAATAAAAATCAGATATTTCTGCTTTCTTAGTAATTGGTGCAATCAAACTAGATAGGTGCTTATTTTAGTAAAGAAATTAGCAAATTACACATTGACTTTTCTTTTTCATTTTTTTTGGTCTTGTGCATTTTGTACCAATTGCTAGAATCAAAAATTTAATATTTCTGATGGTTGAATGTATTGAAAATTTAATTCCTTTAAAGTAAAGAAATAGTATTATATAATCTTAACATTTATATATGAGATAAAAAAAACTTCACCTTGTATAGTTTTACTTATAATATTACTGTTTTAAGCTTCTAAAAAATCATATGTGCTATAAAAATGGGACTTGTTGATAATTATATTTATGATGAATTTAATTCTTAAATTATTCAAAAAATCAAAAATAATGATTATAGAAAAATAATCAATTTTATGTCTTTTTTTTAAGACAGAACTCAAAAGGAAAATCCAAATATTTCTTTTTTGGGAATAATGCGGGTTGAACAGATTCATAAATTTTTAGTATACTTATTTGAATCCAGTTTTCATTCCATTTTCATCATGATTTCAGTATATATTCATTTATCATTCATGAAGAGTCCATTCTGAGTCAACTCAGAGTTCCATATGACTTCAAGTTGAGAACTTGCTAGAAAGTCCCCCCCCCAAATATTGTGTGGTAATACCATGAAAAACATGCAACACCAACATTTAGGTATAGTAATTTTTTTTGAAGCTTTTTAGTTAAATGAAAAAATTTCACAACTTCTTTACACTAAGTACTTTAAAATGTAAAATAATTGATTATATTTTAAAAATGGCATATTTCACTACGCAATATAGGGGGTGGACTTGCTAGCAAGTCCTCAACCTGAACTCAGATGGAACTCAGATGGAACTCAGACTGAACTCATACTGAACCCATACTGAACTCTACTTGAACACCCACCTAAAACTGTTCTGCTGAGTGGTGTTCATCCCTGATTGTATGGTTCCTTTATCAATAGCTCAATGTGTGTTCAATCTATGGTGAGTTTGGGTCCAAGGTTGCGGACTTGCTAGCAAGTCCGCCCCCCATATTGTGTGGTGTTTCTTTAGGTTTTAGACTTCAATGCATTTGTTGGACACAGTAAATGCAAGAAAAGGAAAAAAAATCAAAAAAATATTTTTCTCATTTCAGAATTATACCAGCTTCTCAGCTACTAAGACAATACATATAGTATATCATGAATAAAGAAAATATCTATATATATTTTGTAGTATCTTTTTATTGGTTTCATAAATATTCTTTAGGCATGCTTTCAGTTGGTAAATTGATATAGAGAACTCAAAATAATTACCACTCAATGAATTCATTTTGTAAAAAATACAGAAAAAATGTGCCTAAAGTTATGAAAATAAGATTAAAGTAAATAAATGAATATTTTTTTAAACTTTAAGCTGAATAGTATGGTGTACTTTAATGCTGATATTTGAGATAAAAATACTTTTTGCCTGGATATTCACTTCAAAATTTTAACTGTGTTCCCATGTAAGAAGAGGTGCTCAAGATGAGATTTCATGTATTTTTTAACATTCAATTACTCTATCAAAGAAGTAGAACTGATATTTTTCATCATTATATTATTTTATTTGTAGAGTGACTTCTGTATAGCATTCTTTAAGAAGAATCCAAAATATAATTTTAGTTATGACATCATAAAATATTACCATTATATTAATCAATTTTTTTTAGTTTAAAGTTTCTAACATACTTTAAAATATGTGGAAAATAATTTAGTTTTTTGTATTCAATTTTGATTAAATGAAATTTCAGAGGCTCATATTCTTGGTGTGTGAGATAAACAATTCACAAGATAAATTTACAGCTCTAAATTTGATCATTATTGTCAGCAAGGCTACTAGACTTATCCAGTAAAATAATTAATTATTTTACTGAGATGAAGCCACACCTTTTTAATTCATATTATTAATTAATTATTTTATATTTACTTATGTATTACTTACAATAAACTAACAAAGTAAAATAAGTAAATTTAGTAATTATATAAAATTAATAATAATAATGTCCCTTATATTTTACTCCCTAACACTGTGCTCAATAACAGGATGAAAAGAAGTAAAATTATACTAAAATACTAAAGACTCAAAAAATTCAAATATCTTTATTAAGAAATTTAAAATTCCATTAATATAAAATTTTAATTCAAAATGTTTTACACTAAGTGTGACAATTACAGGGAACTCTAAAACTATAGCAAATAATGTGATACCTTTTATTGAAGAATAATTTTAGTATACCTTTGTTATGTGCACATTCTTATTTTTGGAAAGGTTTTCCTCTCACACTCCCTTATGGATAGTTGTTAACTCCATGTGTTATCTCTCCCCTTTTTCCTATATAAAGCCTTCCATTTTGTGTTTTTTGGACATTCCTTACTTATCCTTTTATAAAAACATTTATTATATCAACTACTTATAACTATTATTTATATTTTTAGTATTTACATAACCCTAACTCTAAATCATAAATTATAATAATATTTATAAAGATTCTACCTCTTTTTATTTGAGTAAAATAAATTATAAGATAAAAAATACGTACTAGACTTTGAGAATTCCAAAATCCACCATCCAAAACTGTAAATCACCACCAAAAATCTTCTAGACAAAAAGGAGTCCCCCGATAATTATTATCAAGTTAGAAATATAAGTTAATGGTTTTCAATACTTTATTTGAAAAAAGATAATGAAAACTATGAGTAAAAATAAGTTATTTCAGACTTTTAATAATTCAAAACATTTTATATTTCTCTTAAAAAAACTATATATATCCTCTTATATATTCCAAGTATCAAAATTAATTAAATGAATAAATGATTTTTTTCTTAAATTTTTTTAAAATGATAATATTATGAATTTCCAGCTATTATTTAACCAGAAAAACAACTTTATAAGTTCAAATAAATTTTAAATTTAAATTTTTGAAAAATATTTTTCCTTTCTATTTTAAATCTTTCCATTTTTATGCATTGGTGTTATTTGAACTTAAACAAATAAATCTATTTAAAAGAATGTGTTACCAAGAAGTACCTGAGTTATGGATATTTAAAAGAGATATTTTCTTTTATTAAAAAATATTGAATGCAAATAGGAACTCTGTAACCTGGTTATAGATATTATAAGACCATATAAATACCTGTAGGATTATTTTCAGTCTATCATTTGGAAGTAAAATCATACTATAATAATTGAAGACAAAATGAAAATTATTTAATTTTTTTTAAAAACATATTTTAAAAATTTTTCTATTTATTCCCATATCTTCATATCATATAATAAAAATATTTTAGATGAAAAATATATTTAAATTAAAATTATAGTATCTACTTATAAATTTTAAGAACTTCAAAGAACTTCTCACAGCTTAGCTACCCTTGAACCACAGTTAAAAATAGGTTGTCATTGAGAGTTTAATCTAAGTTCTATCAAAGCTAAGATATTTAATTTTAAAAAATTGTATGTATTAATTTTCATAAAATATTTTCAGAAAGTAAGAGAGCTCATAGAGCTGTTTCCTTTATTGATTAAATAATATTACAAAAATTAATAAATATTATTAACTTTATTTATCTGAGTGTTAATTTATTATATGTATTTATTAATGCATATAAAGGAATCAGAAATTAAAATATTAAAATAAAATTTTAGTTATATTGATAGATCTTGAGTTAAATTCTCATTTGAAGCTCATGATTCATGAAAAATATTTTTTCCACCTCACCAGAAGCACTCACATGTAAACTCAAAACTATGTAAGTTAACCTGGTTAGGCATGCCAGCCATGCTATGCTAAGCCTCCAGTTAATCTTATTTTAAATTACTTGAACATTAATAAGAGACAAACTGTATGTTAATTATATATACAAAATAAATACTATATTGAATAAAATTATATAAAAATATTTTTAATATAATTTAAATTAATGTTATATCAGTTTTATTACTATATAAATTGTATATACATTTAAAGAAAAACCAAAAATATGATATATTCTATAAAAATTGGTTCATTTTTATGATTTTAATGCCTAAAAACTAATAATTAATTAATTACAAATTTAACTTAAAAATTTACCAATAGGGGGTATCAATGTTCCGGGATCCACAATTAGGGATCAGGAATTTTCTTTCCTGGGATCAGACATTATTAATTGCAGAAGATTCTTATCCACTAGCCCTGGGGCTAGTGGATAAGGAATCCACAATAATGCATTATCCCCCCTCTTATACCCCAATCTCCATTCCTGATTCCTTATCCCAAACTCATCACATCCATGATGGATTTTAAGCAAGTCACATGACATATAATTGCAGATTCCGTCCTTATGTATCTCATCACTCTATGATACTTAATTTTGGTGGAGAGCACATAACATTTTTCTCATCTTCATGTGTCTCATCACTCAATGATACTAAATTTTTGTGGAAAACACATAACATATTTTTCTATCTACACACCCCATCTGCTCATTTGGTGACAAATTCCCACTTCCCACTCATCACCTAAACCTTCTACAGACACCCTTTTCTACTGACAATATTGAAGAAACTTCACACAGCTATGAATGCCATCACTTTAGTTTTAGATTCTGACTCTGGGTTGGAAGACACTTTAGCTTATATTTCTTTTAAGTTATCTTTATGAAGAAGAGGATACCAGACCTGCACCAGCTCTTCCCTCCCTTGAATCACAAAACATTCTTTCCACCAGCATATGCTCTATCATTATGCCAACCACCCTCCAACATTTTGAAACACAACCATTTTAATTTTTTTCATAGTCTCCAAATTTTCAACTTTTGTGTTTTATTCTGTTGGTTTGGTGTTTTAATTTGCATATTCATTTTGATTATTGAATTTATGCCAAAAGTCTCTTTTTTTTTGGTTGTCTCATTTGTTTTCATTCACCAGCTCAACACGAAATCACATATTTTATGTGATTGCATAGTTTTTCACTCTTTCTTTTTTCATTCATCCCTCATATCCTCTTCCTCTTCTCCTCCAACATCCCTCAAACAATTTGTTTTCATTTATTTTCTCATCTCATCTCTCCAGGTAAATCATTTTATTCATTTTTTTTAATTTTTTGATTGCTAATTATATTTTTTTTGGTTTTTTTTCTGTTTTTTCTTCCTTTTTTGTATCTAAATTTTTTTTGTAAGTAATTATTTTTGATTTTCATTGTAAAATTAACCTTTTTTTCTCTCCCTCTTTTCTTTCTTTTTTAGCTCCATCACCCTACTCATCATTCCTCCTTGGAATGGTCATTATCCCCCTTTCCCCTATTTCACTTTTTTTTGGTTTCATATCATTAAAAAACATACATTTCATATTCTTTATGCATTTCACTTACTCCATATTCAATTTCCCCTAAATTCCAACATCATTCTTTCTTGCTCTATTTTCCTACTTTTCAATCAAGGTATGTTTCATCTCCTTTTTATAACTAAATGATATTTCTTTCCTTCTATGAAAATTTCATACTTAAAATATGCATGAATCTTATCTGGATAACAGTGGACTTATTAAACTCTTCTTTTTCTCATCTCCATTACAACTTTTCTAGTTTTTGTAAAAACTTAAAAATAAGACTCAGAATTAGGGTTAGGTTTATTTAAATGTAATGTTCCTCTTACTGAAGATCCTCCTGAAGGCTAAATTTCATTTATCACAAACAGATTTAAATTTGAATCAGTGGTTTTTGAGATATTGACCTTTAATTTTGGGCCTTTTTTTCACAATTAATTTTTTTTATTTCATATTTTTATGTAATAAATTAGGTTTAGGTTAATTTAAATCATATTTCCTTTAACTGAAGATTTCCCTGAAGCCTATCTTTTATTTCCCACAAACAGGTTTGAATTTGGTTCAGTGATTGCTGAGATTTTGACCTTAAAAGTTGAGTTTTTTTTTCCAAATGTTACTTAATTTATTTTATCTTTTTATATTGCATAAATAAAAACAAAGCTTCTTAAATTCTAATCTGATGATTATCTAGGCTTATATCTTCATCTTTTTCGAATTTTCATCATCAATTTTCAAATTTTTGTGCAATTTTGGAAATCAGAGTCAAAATTAGGGTTAGGTTTATTTGAATCTTATGTTCTTTTAGCTGATGATTCTCTTGAGGCCTATCTTTAATTTCCCATAAATGTATTTGAATTTGGTTCAGTGGTTGCTGAGATATTTGCCTTTAAAGTTGCGCCTTTTTTGTAAATTTCATTTAATTTATTTTATGTTTAGACCAGGATTTTTTAAAGGCTATTCTCTTGGTATGTCTGATAATATATATGTTACATTCTTAAAATCATTTCACTCATTTTATTTCCATAGGCATATTTTCTTTACTTAAAAAAAGGTTCTCAAGTTCATCACCAAACAACTATAGCTCCACCTGGCTTGGAATCTTGTCAAGAGTTCACACATTTCAGATGTTCATTTCAAATCTGTCAAAAATTAATCCACAGAATAAACAAGGTAAAAAAAGAAGGTAAATTTAACAAATATAAAAAAACTTTAAAAATCTTGTGAAGAATTCACTCACTTTGGCTGCTCTTTTCAGATCAATAAGCAGCTGGAAAATAGGATTGATAAGGTATAAGAAAAAGTTGAGGTAAAGCAAAAAACATTAAATAGAAAGAAAAAAATGGGGTGTAATATAGGTTGCCAAATTTTATTTTAATTTCACAAATTAAAATTTTGCAAGTCATATATTATACTCTACTTACCTAATTTAATGAGCCATTGGCCGTGTGTCATATAACAGTAATCATGAGGAAATTTGTTTTTCTCATGAGTTTCATGTATACCTTTGTGTTTTATTTCATTGAATTTGGTCACAGAAGATTTCCACCCACTTTTTGACTTGAATTTTCATTAATTTAGGTTTGTAAATTATCTTGTAAGACTTTTTTACATGCTAATTTATGCAATGAACATAAATTTTGGCAATCTATGACCCTACTTCAATAAAACACAGGGGAGGTTATTGCCATTTTTTTTCTCATAAATTTTTTTCTGACTTGGAAAAAAAAATAGTGTTCCCCACCCCCTGTTATGGTAAATTTTAGGGGAGGGTATTTCCAAAAAAATTTTTTTGACTTAAATCATTTTTAATTCATTGGCTTGTAACTGAATATTGGTGTTTTCCAATTGAAATTGATTATTTTTGAACTTTTCATCATTCTCTCTTTGAATCTTAACCTTCTCCCTCTCCAAATCTAAACAATCTTTCTCAATTTCTAAAAATTATTCTTCCTTTGATTGTGAATGAAGCCACTTCTTTTCCTCAAAAAGTAGTTGACATTCTGCAGTTTTTTCAAGAGACTCCAACTTCATGATTTCAATTTGCGCTTGTTCTTTTTCTGAGACAAGTTTAACTTTTAAGAGTAAGAGAAATAAATAAAGAAAAATTCTTTAATAATAACAAAAATAAAAAATATATGAGTTTTTCAAATTTTTGCCAAAAAAATCATATAGAATCAAAACCTTTAAAAAGTCAGAACATATTAAATTATCACCAAAAAGAAATAAAACAAAATTTATTTAAACAAACAATCAAATAATATAAAATTTTGCCATAAAATGTTTCACATCTTAGTGAGGAGTGTGTGCCAAGCATTGATTATTAGCCTTAATGCATTCTATAAAGAAAACTTTCTAAATGTAATAAAAAAAACTAGTTATCAAACATTTACATTAAGTGTTCAATTTCCTCAATATATATATTGGCTTTAAAAAATTCTCTCAAGAAATCTTTCTTTTTTGAACCATCTTCAAGCTGATACTTGATTTTTATCTGATTCAATATGAAATTTTACTCAAGAGCCTTCTCCTATTTCTTTATCTCGAATTTCTTCACCTCCAATTCATGTGCACTCTCATCCCTCTTTATAGAAAGCTCAAATTTCTTCTCCTCAAGGTCTTGTACCCTCACATCCCTATGTAAAGAAAGCTCAACTTTCTTCTCCTCCAAGTCTTGTGCCCTATCATCTCTTTGTAAAGAGAGCTTGTATCGTTTCTTTTGGAAGTTGAGATTATATCTTTCAACTTCAACTTTATCTAGAGTGAAAAGGAATATTAACAAATGAAAAGAGAATCTCACTTAAATATTAAGAGGTATGCTATCACTTATCAGATTCACATTTCTCCAGAAAATCATTAATGGAAGCAAAAGGGTTTTGGGAAGAACTATCTCTGTTTTGCTTTCTATGACTATTAGAATTCAAAGTAGTTGGTGGTCTTTGCTTTTTTTGGAGGTGAAATTATCCTCTCCATCATTGATGCTAGCTTCAGACTCACTTGCTTGAGGATCCTGGGTTGGTTAATTAGCCTTTTTAGAAATAAAAAAAAACAACTAGACAAGAAATAAAAACTTACTGGAGTGGGATCATTTTGGTTTATATCACCATAAGGATCTATTGGAAAGATATCTAGATTTGTTGAATTTAGAACAGTGGAGGCTTGAGTGGAGGAAAAGGATGTGAAAAGATTTCTTTTGAAATCATTTTCAGAGATAGCATCTTCACTATCCAACATGTTGGAAGGATTAACATCAGCTTTCTCTCCAAAAATAGCATCCATCTCTTTAAAGTATGGACATAGAGATTCAATTTTATCATCTATGGATTTTATGCCCTTTCTGATATCAATGTTGGTAATACCAAAACCAGTAGAAAATGAAAGAGTCTTTGCCTTCTTTTTTGACTCAGCAATGCTTGAAATGTTCAGACATCTGTTTAGATAAAAGGTAAATCCTTTCCTTTGTCTTATTTTGTAATTCATTGGCCATTAGACGATAGCCATTGACTTTTGATGCAGGGGCCATCCTACTTTAGTTGCATTATCAGTACCAAAACAAGAATCATAGTTATATTTAGTTTTCATCCAGTTGATAAGAATGAGATGATCATCTTTTTTTAATTGAATGGTCTTTGATTTCTTAGCTGAGTGGGGGAAAGAGGGAGTAGTGAAATTTGAAGAAAAACTGGGGCAAGGCTGCCTTTGAGAAGATCTATGATGACAGGGCATGTTGAGATATTTGAAGATAAAAAGGAGAAGAAAAAACAGATGAGATGGGGAGGGGTTTTGAACAGAAATGAATAGACAGGATGGGAGTGCGCAGAAAGGTAGGTAGACTGGCACATCCAGAAAGTTGTCCAAGATGTGGTTATGAAAAATTGAGGATAAAAATGTTGGATAGAGATGAAAATTGACACATAAAAGGTCTAGTAAACCAATTATTAACAAAAATATTTGCAGAAGATAATTGGGGTATAATGATTTTTATCCGCAATTAATTTAATTGCAGATTGGTCAACATTGATAACCCCTAATAATTATTATATCTCACAATCAACGATTATTAGAAACCATTTTGACTCACAATTTTTTCTAAAAATAAATATAATTAAAAAGAATAAAAATTTTATTTAATAAAATATAAATGGTTTATTTTTAAAACTTAGTGATTTTATTTAAATACTTACTTTTATTAATTTCAATAATCATTATACAAGTACAATATGTTTACCTTACTTACTAAATATTGTTTTATACTATATTAACTAAGTATATTAATATTGTATATCACAAATAGTATAAATTTTATGTTTCACTACACCTGATTATTTTTATGAAATTGTTGTAACATTTTTTGAAATCACTATAGTTAAATTCTCCAGTTTTATACCAAATAAGTATCCTGTATAATCTATTACATGGTTACATGGTTTCAAAGGTGGCTAAATTGCATTTTTTATTTTCTTTTTTATTAAATAGTTACATGGAGACCTTATTTCTGTGTTACACTTAATTTTCATTTGTTTTCCTTCTTTTATTTTGTATATACTTTAATGATGTCTCAGAGGGCCTCATTTACCTATATAAAGGCTTGGATTCTCTCCTTGTTGTTAGAATTACTTACTTTACCTTACAATTTATAGCTAACATCTTTGTTACAATTTCAAGAATTTTTCTAGCAATTTTATTACAGTGTGTTAACTACTAAAAATGAGAAATATATCTAGATACAAGGCTTCTTTAAGATTAATTCAATTGTTGTATTTTGTTTTTCTATAACAGAGAGATTAAAATTACTTACTTGATTTAAATAAAACCTTTTTTCCAATAGTTGATTTAAAAAACCTTATTTTCCCTATTAGTTTTGTTATCCTTTTATTTTTTCTCATTGTTCTTTTATATCTTCTTCTTCTTCTTCTTCTTCTTCTTCTACAGTTTCTTTTCTTCTTCTAGAGGACCTTCCAACAAGGCCTATGAAAATGGGTGAAGCTTTAATCAAGTTTTTTTGGTTAAAATTATTTTAAAAAATGCATATTTTTTTCATCATATATATATATATGATTATAAACCACATTACAAATAATTGTAATAAAGAAAAATTATACTACTATTACATGGGTGTTTTTTATATTTTATTTTTTCTAACTATTTATATTTTAATATATATATATATAATGATCAATACATCTGTATGTTGAATAAGTGAGTATTTATAAAAATTGATACACTATAATTCAAAAATTCTTTAAAAAATAGCATAAATAAAGAGATGTTTTATTCTATTTAAAATGCTGATGAATTTTCAGAAATACTGCAGAGTTAATTGTGGTACCTTATATATTTCATGAATTAAGTAACATTTTATGTCAGTGTACTCTGTTCTTTGGGAAAAGAACAGAGCCTATCTTCCTTTTTTCACACATAGTCTCTACCAGTCCCTACCCTCTCAATGAAATCAACACATGTTTTATGCCCCTACCCCTCTCAAACACAGTTCTACACTAAAGACTCTTTGGAAACTCTTAATCTTCCCTTAAAACTCTTTCCCAACCTTCTTTTTTTCCCACATAACATTCCTCACCCCTCTCTCTAGCCTCCCCAGCCCTTCTAGACCCATTATTTAAACACTCCATTTCTCCCCTTTGCCTTGCTTCCCCAACCTTTGAACCTTATCTTCCTTCCTTCCAATCCAGTCCCTATTTCTATCTATAAAAATAAAGTGTTAGGGAGGATTGGGGAGGTAAGCAAACTGGATGAAGAGGAGGGGAGAGTGGTGGAAAAGGTTGTAAAAGAATGAAGAGTGGAGTGTAAACTGTAGGGAGAAAGATAAGAGAAGATGAAAAAGGATGCTTTTGGAGGGGAAGGAGTTTTGTATTCTTGATAGGGAGTAAAAATAGAGCGTGAAATAAGATAGTGATACAAAATAAATGTACAAAATATGTTACAAAGAGTAGGAACAGTAATTACCTGAATCCTAAAAACCCACAAGTCATAAACTTATCTTTTCTTCATTTACTTAAATCAAAGAAAGATCTAAATTTTAATATTTTGAAAGTTAGAAGATGA
This sequence comes from Hemileia vastatrix, assembly GCA_030280995.1. Classification (NCBI taxonomy): domain Eukaryota; kingdom Fungi; phylum Basidiomycota; class Pucciniomycetes; order Pucciniales; family Zaghouaniaceae; genus Hemileia; species Hemileia vastatrix. The sequence continues at coordinate 9,392,374 of JASXTE010000015.1, forward strand.
AGGAAAATAAATTTAAATATATATTAGTATGAATTTTTTATTTACTAGTAAAATATAGTATGTATATTAATTTTGAAAATTTTATGTCTAAGTAAGGTCTTTTTAGCATCAAATTTATGCTTTTTGAGCCTTATTTAGATACTTTAATGACTTATAAGATTCAATACTATCTAATCACACAATTAGTAAAAATTTTTCAATTATTGAAAAGATTACAATAAAAATATAAATTAAAAAAACAACTCTTTACAAACAAATTCACATATTATTTATTATAACTTCTCCATGTATTTTTGACCAAAGAAACATATGTAATTAATTCAGATGGTTTCTTATCAAATATATGCTTTGGTTTTTTTTGAAGCTGTGAAACTAAGCTGCTTAAGTAGTTTAAAAAATATGTCTTTCTCAGCATAATTTGGGTTTGGTCTGCACTGAATTCAAATTTTTATAATAAATATCATTATTCATATGTTAGGAATTTTTTAAAAGTATTATTAAGTATGATTCATAAAATTTTCAAGTTATATTTGGGTTGATTTCACCAAAATGTCAATCTTTATTCTTGGTGATTTCATCACTACCTCAATATGGGCTCAATTTGATATGAATTAGGGTTCAACTATTCAGACTTGCTAGCAAGTCATCCCCCCATATTGCATGGCTTTAATTCTTTCATAAATTTTACTATCTGTAATGTAAAAGCCTGAAACTTTAGTTGGGAATAAACATATGCATTTCAAATGAATATGAGAGAGAGAGAAAACAACATACAAAAAGTATTAGGTAGGTATATGTTAAACATCTGTGTTGCAAATGAAGATGAGAGGGAGGAAAAATCAAATAAAAATTATTAGGTAAGTATATGTTAAACATCTGTTTTGAAAATAAAGATGGAGGAAAATATGATTAACTCACTTGTTTCTATACTGTAGAGAATTTCCCATCCATCTCCAGCCTCTGCCTCACATGTAGGAATAATTCCTCACAAAAATTTCTGATAGCAATAGCCTGAGGTAATATTACCTCAATGTGGTAGGTGCAATATTTAGTCAAAGAATGTGTTTAGCTGGGAAATAAGGGGAAATTAGAAAAGAAAAAAATGTGAATTCAGATAGTAACTTAACTACAGGAAAAATAAATGAATAGAGGAGGAATCTCCAAGCAGGGGATATTGCACCAAAAAGTTATAATGAGAAAATTGGGAAATAAAGTAACTTACTTACCCAGAAAAATGACCAAGTAAAAAATATTTGGTTTTTCTTATGTTTTTTGGAACATCTTATAATTACGCACTTAATTCTCAAATTATCTTTTTTTTTGGTGCAATCTTCATTGCCTTTTTTTCCATCCTCCCAATGGCACCCAAAAAATATATATATGCTTGATTATCATATTAAATTATTTTTTGGGTGCAATTGGGAGGAGAGAAAAGCAAGCAATGAAGATTAAACCTAAAAAAGTATGATAATGTGAGAATCAAGCAAGGATTTTTTTTTTTAAAAAAATTATAGATTGCATCCAAAAAAATGAAGAATTTTTTTAAAAATAAATCCTTGCTTAATTCTCAAATTATCCTCCATTTTTCTTAGGTGCAATTATCATTGCTTGTTTTTCCCTCCTCTGAATTGCACCCAAGAAAAAGAAAGGTAATATGATAATCAAGTGAGTATTTTTTTTGGTGTGATTGGGAGGAGGGGAAAAAAGAAATGAAGATTTCACAAAATAAAAATGATAATGTAAGAATCAAGCAAGTAATGATAGGATGGTCCATAAAAAAATTTGAAAATCCAATTATATTTTTGGTCATCCTCTGGGTAAATCACTTGCTTAACTTCCCAATTTTTTTCATTATTATTTTTTTGGCACAATATTCCCTTCTTGAGGATCTCTCCACTCTTTGCTTATTTTTCTTGTAGTTAAGTTAATATCTAATTTTTCTTTTTTTCTTTTTCTAATTTCCCCTTTTCCCCCAAAAAACACATTCTTTGACTCAATATTGCACCTACAACATTGAGGAAATTATAACTCATGCTATTGCTATCAGCTAGTACCTTGAGGCATTATTCCCTCAATGTGGGGCAGAGGCTAAGGATGGATAGGAAATCTTCTCCTGTATATAAACATGTGAGTAAATAATATTTTCCCCCATCTTCATTTTCAATACAGATTTTTAATGTATAACTACCTAATACTTTTTTTTGTTGCCTCTCTCTCATCTTCATTTGAAATACACATTTTTACACATACCTAAAATATTCTTAATAATGATATTTTTTCACACCTCTCCCTAATGATAGTTTTATTTTCACAGCTATTCCTTACTTTTCATAAAGATTTAATTTTTATTCATGAATATTATTTATTATTTAATTAATATTTTATATTATTTATATTACATACATATTATTGATGCACCACAGAATATGGGGGGCAGACTTGCTAGTAAGTCTGAAACCTTGAACACAAAATCATTTCAAATTGAGCGCACACTGAGATAGTCATGAAAAGATCATGAAAAAAAGTTGAAGTTTATTTAAAAAAGCCTTGAAGAAGATTTAAACATTTATTGAGGGACATGTTATCAATAGTGCCAAAATTATTGAGGCTTGAATTAAAGTGATTTTCAAGGAAAATTGAAAAAGAGAACTACAACATTCAACCTGGCTTACTGAATTATTATATTTTAAGAGCTTATTTTTTGGTTTCATTTTTATATAATAAGAAACTTTTCATATGAGCTGAATTATATTATATTTCACATAATTCTATAATATTTTTCACCTATGAATATATGCAGAAATTATACACTATTAAAAGAAACTATTCATGTTATAAATGCTTATTGAAGTAATTTTTTTATCAAATTTATATCATTAAGAGTTAAAAATATATAAATATATATATAATCTCATTCAATAAATTGATATTATTAAATCTTTTTCAAACTTGAAAATAATTGTTGAAGGTGCAGAACTCTTCAAAATGAAGTTAGAATTATTTTAATTAAAGGGTAAATATTTTAAAATTAATATATATACCATATTTTAACAAGTAAAAATATAGAATGGTATAATTTTTTTAAGAAAATACCTCACTCTTACTCCCATAATATAAAGAAATAGAAGGTAAAAATTTTAGGATGATAAAACATGAAACTAATAAATATTTCTTAACATTGATAGATGTTTTTGGAGGGGTACAAAAAATTAGAATTTCCAAGCCTTATAATATAAAATAGATATTTTGTTTTTTTCTTATGTTTGGACAAAATTATATTTTCCACTACTTTTCTCTCCTCACTTTTCCATCCCATTATACTTCTCATTAAAATTCTCTTTCTCTATTGTATCTTTATTTACTCTCACTAGTACTATTTCCTCTGAACTCCCATCCTTATTCATTCAAACTCATTGAAACTTACTGGTTTTTCTCCTCCTTGCACCCTTCTTACTAACCTCTTCACTCCAACTTTCTGGATATCACTTCTTTTACTTGTCTTCCTATCCATTCTACTCCATAAGGAGTAAAGGGGGTGGGATTAAAAGAAAAATGGTGGTGTGGAAGTCTAAATATTAGTATGGAACTAGTATTATTAAAAAAGAGTATTAATGGAGTTAATTATTTAGATTGGAAAAGACAATATAATTTTTTAATAATTTATATTAAAGGAATGAGTTTTAAAATGGTTAAAAAGGGTTAATTTTACGAGTCAAGATTAAAGAATTAATTAAAGGTCAGAACATGCAATTATAGGTCTAAAAGTGTATGGAAACCAAGGTCAGGAATCTCAAGAGCCTTAAGAAATTTTCAGGGAAGTATTACTATTTTTCTTCTATTTTTAATAATTTTATAAAGTATTTTTGATTATTTTTGATTTTTCATGATTTTCTTAACTTTGATGATTTTTTATAGATGAAAAGGGCTGCGCAGATTACAAAAATTAGATGGGATTATTAAGGAAAAGTATCTCTATTATCCGTAATATTTTTGAATTTCATATTAGTGATTCAAAGTTCTAATTGAGTCTGGAAATCTGTAAAATCTTGGGGATTTTCTGGACAAGCTTTGTATGAACTCTGGCAATTTCCAGATGAGCTCCAGGACTCTCCAGCTGGAAAAAAGGAAGAACATGACATACTATAAATATAAATCCTGTATACTTGAGATTAGAACATCATCTAACACCTTGAATCTTAAATATCATCATATACATTTTAACATCATACAACATCTCAACCATTATCCACAACAATGAATAATAGCATTTAAAAATTTTAATACTCTTATAAAAATAACACTTTTTTATAACTTATTATAAATTCTACTCAAAAACTCATTAATATATAAATATAGGGTATCATTATAAAGGTCCCATAATCAGGGACCAGAATTTAACAACAAAACTCGATAAAAATAAAAGCTTCATAAGAAAATAAATATTCAATCATTTAAATAACTTTTCTGAATACAGCTTCACTGTTTTATTTCATTCCTTCATTATCAAGAACACTGACTCTACATCTCAGCACTGTTAAGATCAAATATTTTAATTTTCATTTTATATCAAGTAGAGGTTTTAGCTTAGTTAATTTTGAACGCTTTATTTACTTAAAGTGACAGAGTCTTCTTTGGTTTATCCAACTCCCTTGAATTCTTCTTACAGAAAGGTGACTGTAAGAGTCTTTCTACATTAGTGGCACCCAAAATGGGGTCTACTTCTCTAGCTTTTAATTAATCTTACTTGGTACTTGGACTATCTTAGCCTAAAACAGACTTGCTTATTGAATGCTGTGGCATGCATCTTGCAAAGACACAGCAGAAAACTTCGGAGCATAGCAAAAGCCTCAATTCTCTAAAGCACAACAATGGGGTGCCAAGAAAGATGGTTACAGAAGCACTACTAAGGGGTCTTCAAAATTTCAGGAAATGATAGACTCTCTGTGCCCACTTTTTTAGGGGAAGTATGGATATATGAGCAGCTACAATCAGAGAGAAGGCATAAGTGTATAATGGACTATAAGGTAGGACTATAGTATGTAATTAAGGAAGATAGGACCAGAAATAAAAGCATAGTATAGATTAAGGAGTATGCAGAAAAAATTAAGGGTATGAGTTTCACACTTAGAGATATGCAACAATCTTTCAATGTAAACTATAAATGCACAATGAAAGTATAAACCTTGATAGGGAAAGGTAGCACTATAAGAACAAGTGGGTTGGAAATCAACCCTCAATTAATATAATATAAAAATTAAGACTTGAAGAAAGGGTACTTACTCACTGAAAAGGGTTTCAGGATTAGTGGATACTCACACAGCAAGGGTGGGTTATTATAATAGGTATGAGAGGCAATTCAGTACTTATTATATAGTTTTTAATATCAAAGAGTATAGGGTATGAATGGAAAGGTGAAGAATTGAAAGCTAATAGTAGAGTTACAATAAAATTTCAAGTGCTTTTAGGACCAGGACTTATGCTAGCCACTTTACATAGATTATTGAGATATTTAGATAACTTTTGATAATCTTATATTAGCATTGAACTTGTGTAGGAAAGCTTGTAGGGAAAGTAAACATAGGGAAAAGGCACTGAATATACAATATATATAAAAGGACACTCACTTTTATAAAAGAGAAGGAGATATAGAAAAAAATATATTAAATATATAGAAAAGGTGGTAAATTGTAGTATAATAAATAGAGAGTATAATAGAATTATTATTTGTAGAAAATAAATTAAAATATATTTATTTTTTTTGTTCACATCAGGTGTGCATACCAGAAGTAGTTCTGTAGATGATTTTATTTCTACAGTAAGGATAGTATTAGATAGAGCACATCAAGAGGGAGTGACTGAGAATACTAGTGCTTACTGAGAATAGAGCTAGCCAACATATTGATTACTTATATTTAAATATATTATTTCTTTCTTTGAAAACGCTCTCTATTTACTCATTATACTCTCTCTTCCCATAATAAATAACCATACTTACAATATGTGCTTTTACTGTCTTTAAATATTAGAGTGACAGTGTGGCATTCCAAATCTGGGTAGGCCACTAAGGTGAAAAGTTTGATTGGAACTTGGTTGGAAGAAGATCATGGTGTTACCAGGTGTTAATTTGGTTGAAGGGAGTTAACTGGATTTTATTGGATTGATTTTTGGTGTTTTGGAATGGTTATATGTGGTATTTCTTTTGTGATTTGATGGTTTTATGAATTTGTACTTTTGGTGAATAAAGTGTGCTCTTGGAATGGCCACTTTTTTTCTGGTGCACTCCAGTTTGCTCCAGTGATTTTACGGTTTAAATGCAAAGTGTACTGGAAAAATTCTGTCATTGTGGCCAAGTTTGGTCATGGTGACATAATTAACTCACTCTGGCCAAATTAGCTCATTATGGATAAATTAGCTCCTTATGGCAAAAAGAGCTCATTGTGGCAAAATTTTCTCACAATGGGAAAGTCTGATCACCAGTGCAAAGTTTGGTCACTGCAGAAAAGTTTGGCTCTTGTGGCAAAATTTGGTTAGAATTAATTATGCTTGTTAGATCAATAGTTTATTGTAGATCCTATGCATGTAGGGTATTGCTGGAAAGGTCTGGAGTTGGAGAATCAGATAGAAAGGGAGGGAATCTTAGTCTTCCACATGTTTTTCTCTCTTTAGTTTTGATTAGAAGGGTCTTTTTAAAATAAGTAACAACCACCTTCATATGTTTCATTACTCAACAAAATTAAATAAATTTATAATACCCTTATAACATTTATATTTTTCATAACACTGTTGAAATACAATACAACAATTATATTTTTATTATATATAGGGTATCATTGGAAAGGTCTCCATCTTGGGGACTTTTTTTTCTTGTCATCTCATTAAAAATAAAATCTTATAAAAACATATAAGTTTATCTTTTCAGATATTTCACTGGTACACCTTAATTGTTGTCATCAGTATTTCTTTTTCAACAGCTGCTATTTCTAAATCTCAATAAGCGTTTATAAATCAGAGTTTCATATATTTCAATAAATTCAAGTAGACTAGAGAGCTTAGTTATTTTAACAACCCTTATTTTACTTAGAAGGACAGGGTTTTCTTTGGTTTATCAAACTCCTTTGGACTCTGCTTACAGCAAGGCAACTGTAAGAGTCTTCCTAAAACAGGTGCTTTTTTTAAGAAAATAGGAAGGAGAACCAACCGATCTTGGATTGTGTCTATAGCATAGTATCATAGAAATTTCTTTCTACAATTGGTGTCCCAACAGTGGCAGCCATATTGTAAGTTTGGTTATTATTTTGTTTTTCAGGTTTTTGTCAAAGAGGATGTAATCTAGCTGGTGCTTCAAGGAAGAGTTGTAGGGTCTACAATGAATGGATCAAGCCGTTATAAGAGGATAGTGTAGGTATGTATTAGAGAATATAGTCGTAATAAGCTTTTAGTGCTTATCTGTTTTTTATTATTTTAGTAGTTAAAAGGTGGAATGGAGCCTACAGTTATTACTTCTAAACTTGGTCAGGAGAGGGGGAAATTGCCCCATTCTACATCACTTTTACCACCTAGGGTGTCAAAAATAATTAGATGCAAGGATGAAAGCTTCTGTTTTATGGGAATCAACACTCAAAAGCTGTTTAGGAGGTTTGAACAAGCAGAACAAGCTCATGGAGCTTTGGACTATGATATGGTGATCCAAGTGTTATTTTTTGTTGCTAATTAATATAAGGACAATCTGGAGGAACTGGATTGTCACAAGAAACGCAATTGGATGGTGCTGAAAGTGCAAATTCTAAAAAGATGGCCTAAAGTTCCTGAGTAAACAAGGTATACAATTAAAGAGCTAGACATTTTGATAAATAAAGTTAAAGCTAAAGGGGGTATCAGAGAACCTAGAGATTTTAAAATTTTGGACAAGAGATTGATCAAGTAGTGGATTATTTGGTCAGTAACAAGGAATTTAGTGAAATTAGTGCATCATTTCCTTAGTTCTGTGAGGCTTTATCACCTGAGGTCAACAGTTTGGAAAAAAGGTGCCTAGATAATGAAGGAAAATTGGCCAGAAAGAAGAAAAGGGATTACAAGTACCCAGGATAAGAGGAAGTGGAAACAGAAGTTGAATCTGAAATGACGTTGCATTGGGTAGAGTACCAAGCAGCTGGGGTTTTGTTGGAGGTTTTGTTGAGTTCTGGATCACCCTCTTCAGTACCAACTCCAATACCAAAGACAACATCACAATATTCAAATTCGCTGATGGCAAGGATCGAAGAGTTGGAGAAGAATTTGAGAAAGGTGGCTAAACCCAATCCAAGGTTTACTCCTCAAAAATCAAGGTTTTCTTTTATGGTATGTTATTATTGCAATATAGAAGGCCATACATGAATGAGATGTAATAGGCTTCAGAAGGATAAGGAAGACAAAGTTTTTTTATTATATGTTACAGTGCTAATGTTAGAGGATGGCACAAAGTTGATTATGGATAAGGATTGAGGAATTCAGGCTAAATTCATCAACCATATTAACAAGAAGGCCATGGAAGCTAAGACTAGAAAACAAAAGGAGCCTGCAGATGAAAATACAAATTCAGTTAATTTTTCAGTTACTTGTGCAGTATTGGACTTTAAGGTCAAGGAGGGGTAGGTTGCAGCGCCACTCACTACAGCACAGTTGGAGATGTTTTTGGAAAAGTATAAGAAGATGGCTCCTACAACTGTTAGTAGACCAAGAAGGTCTGGAACAAAATATGCAAACCCAGAAGAAATTGAAGAGGTAGGGTATACTACAAGAGAGAATACACCAGTACCACTTGAGGATGTGGAAATGGAGGATGAATCTGGGAATAAGATGGATTATGATATTGATCATCACAATAAGAAACAACCATTAGAAGAGTCAGAAATAGTCCAAAGGAGGGCAGTACTGGAAGTAGGAATGCCTGGAGCAAAACATAATACTTCAAAGAATCTGCAAGGTAGGGAAAAAGTTGTAGCAAAGGCAACTCAACCGAAATAGAGGATGAATTTCCCAGTTTATGCTCAATATACTAGAACAGCTGAGGATTCAATAACAGAATGTTTAAAGACAAAGGTCTCAGTTCCTTTGTGAGTGCTAAAAGCAGTAGCGCCAGAGTTAGCAAAAGGAATAGTAGATAAGTGTAGGAAGCAGAAAATTGCTAATTGTGCAGAGTATGATATGGCAGAACACTCTTTTCAATCAGTTGTGGGATTACCAAGGGTACCACACTATGCAGGGCCATTAGTGTCAGCCTAAATATCCTTAGGACTGAGTATTTCTTATGCTTAAAATAAGATAACCTTAAGTAGATTAAGCTTATATCTTAAAAATAAGGTTAAAATAATAATATATATTATTTTATTATATATATATAATTATTATTCTATTATATAACTTATAATAGTTTAAATAGCTTATCCATGGCCTAATAACATTTATTAAGGTGTTAATGGAGTCATAATATACTTATCTTAAGTGATATGAAGTAATTATTGACATACATAAGCTTATATGTATACATAAATCTCATATTCAGTGAAATATGCAGTATATTATGTATATTTAGGTATATAAGTGGGTTTTAGCCCCTTAATAGCCTATAACCTTTGTTTTTCTGCTTATTTTAGGTCATATGGACGAAATCAGTGGACTCACAACGCCTACAGAAGCATAGACACCTATATCAGGCGCATACACCCAGTTTGGACAACTAAAATTACTTCCTTGGATGGTTATTCACGGATTTATGGGTTGGAAGGATGTTTCTGGGTTAATATGGATGCTTGGGGATGTTATTGGGGGCTTGGACATTTTATTTGTTTCCTTTATATGCTTTTAGTTTCATTAAATCTCTTTTTGATTGTTTATTTTACCTGTTTCTTTATGGTATCCGCTTTTATCTGGATTTTCTATTTATGGTATGGATAAGTGTTATTATTAATAGTGATGGAGGGTCCTTACTGGAAGTCTGGGTGTTGAAACTGCTTGAAGTGGACGCCATGGGGAGGTGATGGGCCCTCACAGTGCTGTAATTGCCGGGGATAGCAGTGACATCATCTGGATTGAAGATCTGTGCACTCCAGTGGATTAGGGTATAAGTAAGAAGGAATTTTGACGGTTATTTATCAATCATTCAATTACTACAACTCCAACAAACACTACTATACAATTATTAACATTTATAAATATATTATAAAGCCATTATAAATTGATATTATCTTTATATAAGCTATAACTATATTTTATTCATCTATTTTCCACCACTAGCACGCATTTAAATCCAAGTGTTGTGAGTTTTATTTGAGTATAACTATTTTATTAGTCTTCCCCTGAGGTTTAATCACTAAATCATTTATCAATAAGTAGAAGGACCATAAATAAACACTATTATATCATACTTATATACTAGACTATACTGACAATTAGGGTGTTTAATGGTCACAATTAACGGGAATCAGATCAGATTTCTAGTAGATACTGACTCTCAGATTAATGTGGTTTCAGAGGAAGATGCAGTGGATCTAGGTCTGCCAGTAAAAGATGGCGAAGGAACTGTCACAGGAATTGGAGGAGGTAGGTTACCCGTTGTAGGGGTAGCTGAATATTTCAAGACACAGGTTTCAGGAGCATCAGGAGATCTTCATTTTTATGTTCCCATGGGTGTAGTAAAACCAGTCTTAGGAATGCCTTTTTAATGGATTATTCAGAAACAATAGCTTATTGTTTGAATAAAACTATAGGGATTAAGATTATGGGTGATGATGGTATCCCAGTGGGAGCAGTCTTAGTAGCGCCTAAGAATGGTGGCTGGGAAACTAAGTATGTTAAATCTGTGAGTTTAGAGAAAGAAAGAGAAGTTTATGAGGATGAAGGGAACAGGCAATCACCAGGGAGGTACCAATATTTTCATTAGGGGCTGGCATCTTATGTATTACTATCTCCCAAGATGAGAAGAACCCAGATAGTGATCAGTCAGTCAAAGAAGGGAGACATAAATTGGGGCTTCACAGGTGTCTTGATAATACTACTATAGAGTGTATTGTGCCTAGAATTTTAAATTTCTTTTATTTTGGATATTTCTACTCTTATATTAAGAAGAAAAGACAAAAATACAATGTAGGTACAACTTGGAGTTATATTGAAAATAGTCTAATATTAAGTAATGAAGGCAGCAGCTGGCACTCTCTAGAATCAAAGTATAAACCAGTAGTTGTTAAGGTTAAACCAGTAAATATACCGATTGCCTATTTTAATCCTCCTTTTTACAAACTGGCACTATAAAGAAATCTCTATGGCATGCTTTGAAAAAAGTTTCCATTGTAATTTACGCCTCCAGATAGGATAACGTTTGAAAGAGTTCAGATGGTTAATTTTGGGCTAGAAGGTTGGTTGCTGCAGGAAGAAAAGCATTTACTGTTACATGTCATGGTAATTAGGGAGAAATCTATTGTGTTTTCAGAAGAAGAAAGAAGAATATTGAGACACTCTTATGGGAAGCCTTATATTGTTCCAGTTATACCTCATGCGCTGTGGAAAAAGAAAGCATTTCCTATACTGGCAGAAAAAAGAGAAGAATATATGGAGCTAATTAGGGAAAGGCTAAGGTCTGGCTTATATGAACAGTCAATTCCTAGATATTCAAGTCCAGTATTTTGTGTTGTTAAGAATAAAATCAAGTTAAGAGTTGTTCATGATTTAAGAGAAATGAACAAGGTTACAGTTAAGGACACAGGATTACCTCCAACACCAGGAAAGTTTGTGGAATATTTTTCAGGAAAAGTGTGTTACAGATTAAGAGATATAATGGGAGGATACAATGAGCGTGAGTTGGGTTTATTTTCAAGACCCATGACTAGATTTGAAACTCCATTGGGGAGCTTCAGGTTAACAAGTTTACCAAAAGGCACTACAAATTCAGTGACATTATATCAGGCGCAGATGATGTGGATATTACAGGATGAAATTTTAAAGAATTTTTGAATCTGTATTGATGATGGCATTATAAAAATTCCAGAAACTGATTATGATGGAGAGGTTCTAGAGGAGAACCCAGATATAAGAAGATTTATTTGGGAATACACTATTACTCTTGAAAGGGTACTTTTTAGGATAGAAGAGGCTGGTTTGAAAGTCTCAGGGTTAAAACATTTTTTTTGCATTCCAGCACTTAATATTGTTGGTCATGTTGTATGTAGGAAGAGAAGAATCATTGTGGAAAAACAGAAAATAAGGTGCTTACATGGCCAAGACCAAGAAACACTATGGAACTTAGAGGGTTCTTAGATATTTGTACATATGTAAGAATGTTTATGCAAGATTTTTCCTTGTTATCTTCTCAATTAAGGCACTTGAAAAGAAAAGACATTTCATGGGAATGGACAGAGGAATGTGAAGGATCATTAGAGTTATTAAAAAGAGTTTTAGGGAAAGACATTCTTTTGAAGAAACTGTAATATGGACCAGGGGCTGGAAAGATTACTCTAGCAGTGGATTCAAGTGTGTCTGCAGTAGGCACAGTCTTAATGAAAGAGAACAAGGAATGAAATGATAGGCCTGTCCTTTATGAATCTAAGACTTTTATGAAGGTGGAGTCTAGATATTCACAGTCTAAGGAGGAGTTTTGTGGGGCTCCAAAGATTTTGAAGAAGTTGCAATAGATGCTTTGGGGGAAACCTTTTTAGTTTCAGGTTGAAGAGCTATTATTGGTACAAATGATCAGTAGTCCAAGTTTTCCAGATGCACAAATGCCTAGATGGGTAGCCCAGATAAATTTATTTTCTTTTGATTTAGTCCAAAAACCAGGAAAATCTTTCACGGTTCCAGATTCTTTTCTAGAAGAACATTGTGTGAAGAGGATTCTGAGGCAGAAGAATTTGAAAAAAATAAGAGATGTATAAATGGACTAGATTATTGTTATTAAAGGTTTAGCAGTAGGAAAAAGGTTGTCTGTGATGACAATAAACTATTATTATTATCACTATCAAAGGGCTTCCAGGAAGGCAAAAAACTATCATCAGCGGTTTCAGGCAGCATTTGCAATGATGTTAAACTAAGAAAATTCAAGGAAAGAAATCATGAGGAGATGAATGTACAAGAGTTTGATGTTGAAGCCAATGTGGTAACAAGATGAATGTCAGGAAAAGGGATTCAGGAATCAGACAAAGAGGATAATAGATTGACATCTAGTAATGAAGAATATACACTGTCAGAGGATGGGGATTTAGTTGAGGAGCCAACTGAGCAAACAGCTTAGCTGAGAATGTATCTGCAAGGAGATAGCCAACTAGAAAAATGCAATGAGAATACATGGCGCAAGATAGGGAAGCAGGCAAAAGAGTATTTTATTAAAGATGGATGGGTAATGAGAAAATTTTTGTCTACACTGCAATTAGTAATAATGGATAGAGCTAGGAAAGAGAACATTCTTAAAGAATTACATGAGAATTTGGGACATAGGGGACAAGATGAAACTTATAGAAGAGTCAAGGAACAATTCTGGTGGCCAAATATGAGAGCTGAGTTCAAGGATTGGGTTCAATCTTGTCCAGAATTTCAGCACAGAAGTTACAGAAAGCCTAAATAAAAAGGAAAGGCAACAGGTGAGGATACTATTTTTGGCAGGATTATCTTGGATACACTTCATATTAATGAAGGACACGATAAGTAATTTTTTGTGGCCAGGGATGATCTGTCAGTATGGGTTTAAGAAGTGCCTTTAATAAACTGTAAGGCAAGTTATGTAGCTGAATTTTTAAAAAAGTAATGGGTGTATAGATAAGGGGTAATGAAAATGGTAACTGTGGATGGAGGTGCCGAATTTTCTGGTGAATTCCAAGAAGTTGTGAAAAGGATTGGCACCAAGATTTGAGTTGCAACACTGTATTATTCAGAGGTGGAAGGTATGATTGAGAGAGTGCATCAAGTGATAAAATATGAGTTAGTTAAGCTATGTGAAACTAATGGGGAAAAATGGAAGAGTTCTTTACCTTTAGTAATGTTTGCAGATAGGATTTCAGTGAAAAGAACAACAGTGTTTTCACCTTATGAATTTATGTTTGGTAAATGGGTGGTATTACCTATTGATCTGGAAGCTGAATCTTTTCTAGGATGTTATTGTGATAAAGTGCACTTGAGTGAGGATTTAATTTTAGCAAGATTAGCGCAGCTTGAAAGAAAGGATTAATTTTTGGAAAAGGCATGTGAAAGAATGTTGCATATTAGGGATGAATCAGTTAAATATTGGGATGAGCCCTTAGTGCATAGATTAAGGGAGCCGTTAAAACCAGGGGACTTGGTATTAGTATACAACAGAAGTCTTGAAAGTAAATGGGGTAAACTGTTTTCAGACAGATGGAACAAACCTTATCGAATCAGAAAACAAATTACTGGAGGAATTGGATGGTACTGAATGGAAGCAATGTGTAGCTGCTGATCAGATCTAAAGATTCTACCCAAGAGGGGTACCAGTGATGAAGGAGTAATCTCTGGAATGAGGAAAAACTATCAAAAATAACCTCCAGGACAAGGATAAACTAACAACATTATTAATGGTTGCTTTGGAAAGAATATAAACCATTATCACTATATTAAATTTTAGGACTCATAGGATGTTATGACACAGTTGTGATGGATAGGACACTAGCGATGGCAGAGAAACTATGGCTGAACAGGCATTTGGTGTTAGCAAGTAGAGTAGATTTTCATGGAGTGAAGAGTTAATGTTGTACAAGGAGATATGAAGAAGTGGATAAGCTAAATAGAGGAACGGCTTTCTAGGTGAATCAGAAGGCTACTGGAAACTTAGTGGAAGGTGGTAACTATAGCTGAAGAAGGTTGGAAAATGGACCCAAATTTAGGCATCTAGGTTCTTGTAAAATCTCTTATGATAAAGTTTAATTAATGGGGTTGAAGTTGTTTTAAGATAGTAGAGGAAGCACAGTCAATCACTCTCTCACTCTCTAAGAAGGTGTTCATGGAAAAGGCAAGGGTGTTGCAAGTGCTACATGCTTTGCTCATGGTTTATAAAAAAATTGAAAACTATTTTTTAAGGAGGTGTAGAATAGTTAATAAGAGGAACTATTTAAAATGTGCTTGAGTTACAATGTTAATCAGAAGGAAATGGAGGAAGATAATGCTTGATTGGAATCACCATCAAAACTGGTGGGAAATCCTTTCCATTCTTTGGGAATAATGAAGTTATTGGGATCTGTGGGAAAACCAGGGATTGATGAGGAGCTGATTTTGTTCATTAATTGACTGATCATTTTGATATGATGGTAAAAAGAGTTTAACTCATTTTCAGAGAATTCAGGAGTGCAACTGTAGTAAGATGACATGGCATCATATATAAAGCAAAGGGGAAAAAATGTTTGAATTGGATGTTAAAATGAGAGAGGTCAGGGGACCCATCCTAAGAAAATAGATTTTTTAGAACCTTTAAAGAAAATAAAATTAGAAAAGATTGTGTAAAATAAAGGGTGATGAACTCACTAGCTAACAGATTTGTTGGATGTGCAGACAGGTATAGCACTCTCAAAGAGTTGGGAGCCTGTGAAGAGGATGTTTGTAATGCCACATTTTTCTTGGAAGATGAAGTATATTCTGCCTTGGGCTGGATGGATATTTCTTGCTGATGGTATGTAGGGCGAGATGTGCTTTCAGCAGGAAAGATTTCATAGGAAGGATGAGTAGTGCTACTGGGACTAGCTTTTATAGTAGGAGTGCTAGAAGTATCTTCTGAAGGGAGCTGGATATAGCCATTATGAGAATTAGGACATTCATAAGAAAAGGTGCAAGTCTTATGAAATTTGAAGCATTTATTGCAAGCTGGTCTAAAATCAGCATAACCACAAGGCTTGGAGAAAGTAAAGTTAAAGTTGAAACAGCAGAAAAAAGTGCAAGACTCATCTCAAGGTAAAGTATGGTATATGGTCATGTCTAATTAGAACTTTTGAAGTGTAATGGATTGTATAAGGTAGAAGAGTGGATTAAAGGCCTATTTATAATATTCAGGCGCTGTGAGGATTCAAGAAAAATACAACAGTGAATAGTAACCAGGTGGGGATGCTAATAAGTAGAAGAATAGAGTGTATAGAGGTTAACGGTAAAAGAAGGCTAAAACTAAGGGGCGCAAGATCTTGAAAAGATCTGAACTTACTTCAAGAATATGTTGTATGAAGTAGACAAGGTTCTAACAAATTAAGTTATGTAGGGAGAATTTTTTTGTTGTCTCAGGGTTATTCCATAAGAAATCTAAGAAGAGGTTTCAAGAGCAAATTTTTTATTTTCCCTTAGAACTAAAGGGATTCTATCACTCTCACAGAATAATAATGGGAAATAGTTGGCAACAGAAGGTTTTTTTGTATGGGAAAATGATTTATTTAGGGAATAATAATACACTAGATACAACTATTTTTTACAGCAAAATACAAATTGGAAATTTTAAAAAGAAGAATTAAAAATATAAGCACTGAAAAAGAAGGAGTATAAAACATTTATTTTTGAGGGAAGAAGATAAAGAAAAGGATGGGACTTACTTTAATGACTATCAAGAAAGGCATACTTCCAGTTCTTGTAAATGTTGTTGTTAGTTGAATTTAGGGTTCTGACTAGGGAAACTTGGTTTTATACATCTTTTTTGTCAAGAGCTGGAGTTTTTCAAGATAGTTGAAAACAACATTGAGATTAGTTTTAAAGCAAGTGATGGTGTGGTAGTAGGGAGCCCTGACCACTCAATTGAGGACTTGCCAGTCTTCAGGGAAAGGGAGGTGAATGCAAGGAGCTTCTTTCTTGAAAATGTTGGAATTTAGCAGAGTTGAGAACCAATTTCAAAATTTAGTCAGTGGAGGAGTGGCCTCTTGTTCTAGCCATGTAATAGCTTCCTCAGAGACTGGTGAAAAGATGGTGCCAGGGGTGGCAGCCCAGAAGGGGTATTCTTTGAGGCCCGGGATAATGATTTTGATGTGTGAAGTTAGAGGTGTCATGGTTTAAGGAGTATGCAGGACCTCCTAAGTGGAATAAAGAAGAGTTTCAGTAAAGGAAAAGAAGTTTTTTATTTGGAAAACTTACAGTATGAATTGATTATTCAAAAAAGAGCAAATGATGAGTAGACTTAGAAGGAGTGCTTGGTGTCGGCAAGAAGTGTGTTTTTTTGGCTCTTTTAGGAGAAGGGCACTTAATTGCCAGCTGACTCATAAGGTTTGATTTTGAAATGTTGGGATCAACAGTGCTAGTGGTGGCAGTAGGAGCAGAAATAGTAGGTGGACCATGGATACTACATTTATTTTTGCGATTCTTGAAAAATTTGCATGACTACAAAGAAAAGAACATAAAATCAGTGTCAAGTATTTAAGAAGCAAAGTGAAGAAAAAGTGACTTACTGTGAAATAGCCATTACCATGGATAACTTTTAAAAAACAAAAAGGGTTGATGCTGTTTTCAGTACAGCACTGACAACACTTGGCTCCAGTTAAGACGGGTTTGGCAATTGGAGAAGCGGCAACAAAGGCTTTTTGAGTGTTGAAAAAGTGGCAGATAGAGTTGATAATTTTGTTGTTGGTATTCATAATAAGATAGAAGAAAGATGAAGATATGAAGAGAAACTAGAGTATGATATAAGAGAAGATGGAGGAGTGAGGAAAAAGTGTGAGATGTGCACCTGGTTTTATAGTGCCTGGGGACAGTCGCAAGTAGAGGGAGGCTGTGGTACACATCTTGCAAAGATGCAGAAGAAAACTCAGGAGCAAAGAAAAAGTCTCAATTCTCTAAAGCGTAAAAATGGGGTGCCAAGAAGGATGGTTACAGAAGCGCAAATAAGGGGTCTTCAAAAGTGCAGGAAAAGATAGACTCTCTGTGCCCACTTTTTTAGGGGCAGTATTGATATATGAGCAGCTACAATCAGAGAGAACACTTAATTGTATAATGGAGCTATAAGGTAGGACTATAGTATGTATTTAAGTAATCCAAGACCATCAATAAAAGCATAGTATAGATTTAGTAGTATGCAGCAAAAAGTAAGGGTATGAGTTTCACACTTAGAGATATGCAACAATCTTTGAATATAAACTATAAATTCACAATGGAAGTAGAAACCTTGATAGGGAAAGTAAGCACTAGAATAAAAAGTGGGTCTTCAATCAGCCCTCAATTAATAGAAGATAGGAGGTAAGACTTGAAGAAGGGGTACTTACTCAGCACAAAGGGTTTCACAATTAGTGGATACTCACACAGTAAGCATGGGTTATTATAATAGGGGGTATCAAATTTATAAATTTGTAATTATTTAAAAGGCATTTAACAACACAAAAAGAACACACAAACTTGACATTAACTCTCAATAAAAAAGGTGTTTTGGGGGCACAATATGTCATATTTAAAAAAATAATGATGGTTAATTTGGTGGAAAGATGAAGTATTTTAAAATGGAAGATTTCAAACTTTAATACCCCCTAATAAGTATGAGAGGCGCTTCAGTACTTAATATATAGTTAGTAACCTCAAGGAGTATAGGGTATGTATGAAAAGTTGAAGCATTGAACACTAATAGTAGAGTTACAATAACATTTCAAGTGCTATTAGGACCAGGACTTATGCTAGCCACTGTACATAGATTATTGAGATATTTAGATACCATGTTGAACTTGTGTAGGAAGACCTGTAGGGAAAGGAAACATAGGGAAATGGTGCTGAATATACAATATATATAAAAGGAAACTCACTTTTATAAAAGAGGGGGAGATATAAAAAAAATATAGAAAAGGTGGTGAATTGTAGTATAATAAATAGAGAGTATAATAGAATTATTTTTTGTAGAACAGAAATTTAGATATACTTAATTTTTTTCACATTGGGTGTGCATACCAGTGGTAGCACTGTAGATGATCTTATTACTACAGTAAGGATAGTATTATATAGAGAACATCAAGAGGGATTGACTGAGAATAGATCAAGGCAACATATTGATTACTTATATTAAAATATATTATTTCTTTCTTCAAAGAAGTTCTCTATTTACCCATTTTACTTTCTCTCCCCATAATAAATAACCATACTTATAATATGTGCTTTCACTGTCTTTATATATTAGAGTGGAAGGAGCTCCTTTTTTTAAAAATAGGAAGGAGAACCAACCCATCTTGGATTGTGTCTATAGCTTAGTATTATTGTCAGCCAGGCTGCTAGACTTACCCAGTAAAATAATTAATTATTTACTGGGATGAAGCCACACCTTATTATTTTTATTTTTTATTAATTATAATATATTTACATTAAATTTACCTGTATTAAATTATCTAATTACAAAAGGGTAAAGTTAGTGAATAATTAAAATTAATATTAAAATGTCCCTTATATTTTTATTTTCTAACACCATGCTCAATGACAGGTTAAGAGAAATAAAAATTAATATTAAAATAAAGAATTTTAAATTGAAATAAAAATTTAATATTCAAATAAAAACAAATATATACAAAAAATTAAAATTACTTATTTAGAATTGAAATTTACAGTAAATTTTAAATATACTAATTTATTTCTGTCATATACAGTAAATACACTTTCTGAAACCTTCTTTTTGGAACAAAATTATTATTTGAAAATATTTTTCTGGAATATTCTTTTCTTCTCTCATACTACTGTATTTAGGATTTTAACACCATGCTTTTTCTCTCCTTTACCTATATAAGTCCTCCTTTTCTGGTTGTTTTTGATCATTCATTAATTACTTATTTTATTAAAACATTTATTACTATTTCTTATTGTTTTAGTATTTACAAACACATAATTCTAAATCATTAATTATAATTATATTTAAAAATTTTTACCTCTTTAATTTGAGTAAATCAAATAAAAGATAAACATACATACTTTAACTTTGAAATTCCAAAATCCCCTTATCACCGCCATTGGACCTCCGTTTAAAACCTTCTAGACCTAAAAGACCCCTCAACACTTGAGGCCCTTTCCAAATTTTCAAAGGCGCATCAATATCTTGAAGCCAGCAACCGAGGGACCATTGACAACAAGGTACCAGTAGGACAAGTAGACAATGAAAACGACGAACGTCATCAACCACGTGACTTAATTTTTTGCAGAGACCGGGAATCAAACCACGCTCCAAAATTTAGGTTCATATATTGACAATAGTCATATATATTCGTGGTAATTATTTGATTACTATTTGGGGGTCATTTTACACATTTCATTGTCCATGTACATCTTTTTTACTCAACACTCTGTTAAGTGGAATTAACTTGCTCATTTTACAGGGGGAGGTACCTGGAAAATAAAAAAAAAATTCCTAGTTTACCAAGATAGAACTATATTGTTCTTAGTTCTAGAAGTAATATAAAAAATTAATGAAATTAAATATTTTTTTAATTATTTCAGTTGAATTCAGTCCTGATAATTAAAATTTTATTGTTTCAGTTGACTAATTGTCCTGGAAGTAAAATAATAATATTAAAAAATTAATTAAATTTTATATTGAATTATTTCAGTTGATAATAAGTCCTGGTAATTAAGTTATTTCAGTTGACTTCTGTCCTGATAATTAAAATTTTATATTATTGTTTCAGTTGACAAATTGTCCTGGAAGTAAAATAATAATATTAAAAAATTATTTAAATTTTATATTAAAATATTTCAATTGAAAATAAGTCCTGGTAATTAAATTATTTCAGTTGAATTTAAGTCCTGATAATTATAATTATTTTCAGTTGACATTAAGTCCTGGTAAATAAATTCTTCAGTTGACTTCTAGTCCTGATAATTATCAAAATATTACTAATTATTAAATTATTTTATTATTTCAGTTAATTTATTTTAAATGCTGGTTACAAAATTATCTAAAAATAATTAAAAAAAATTGTGGTTATTATCTCAGTTGATTTTTTGTCCTGATAAACATTATATTTTCATTATTCCAGTTGATTACAAAGTCATGATAATTACTTATTTAATAAAAAAAAATTCCTTATTTTTCTTTAAAAAAAGTAAAAATAAAAACTAATTAAATATTTCTTTCTCTCAGTTCAGGTTAATTACAACTATGCATGATAAGGATGCTTCTGCTGGCCATGATGAGGAACTTGATTTAATTGATTATGATGAAGCTTCTTCTTTAAGTTCTCCTTTGACTACAAAACTGGCTCAAATTAATCAATTACTGGACCAATCAGGATGTAGAAATTCAGGAGATAGAAATATTAGTGGAGACAACTGCTCAGGATCAAAAGCCTTCTATCAACCCCCCAGAAGAGCTTCCCAAAGGCTTCAATATAAAAAAGATGCCCTTGAATCAGCAAGTCAAAAATCTCTCCACTCACATCAAGTAGTTGAGGTCAGAAAACCTCAAGCTGAGGTCAAAAACAGACTCTCTAGAAGACAAGGTAAGGAAAATAGAGTCCTTCCTTCAAGAGAAAAGGAAACCTCCTCCTCCAAAAGCCCTTCCACAATTGGCCCCCCAGCAACAAGAAAAGGTGGAAGTCTCAAAGTGGCAGTGAGATTGGCTGAACACCCAGTGTGATTATCTGTCCCAACAACAACAGCAACAAGTAACTCAGGCAGGTCTTTCAAGAACCAATCAGTTCAACCCCACACCTTCTCACCCCTACTAAGGAGGAAGAAAGAGAAAAAACAATCACATTCAATTCTTGCCCAAGCCATGCTAAGCCCCTCTATTGAATCTCAAGTACCATTTCTTGTAACTGATTCAGTTCCTTCAGGTAATTCTGGAAGAGGAGATGAGACTGTGAGACCAGTAGAGGCTTAGAATAGTAGACAAATTTATCAATATTCTAATGTATTTAATCCTTTGGTTTTGATTGCTACTTCAATGATAAATCCGGATATGGCTATTATTGATGAGACACTTGATCCTGAGTTTTATGAGAATCTGGAAAGTTATTCTGTTTCACTATTGAGAAATACTCCAGATTTAGCTAACATTAATGATGAATATTTGAGGGATATTATTGCTAAACAAAATCATATAATGAACAACATTCAATTGACTCAGAAATATAATTTTTTGTTAACTGAACAGGGTTATCAAGCATTGAGGAGTGAGTTACAGAGAGTTTCTGATGATTTGTTTCATTACAAAGTAACTCATGAAAAGAAAGCTGTTTGTGGCAAAATATCAAGAAATATTTGTCTAAATTAAAAGATACTGTGTCCATCTGAATCCAGGAGATAGAGGGACATAAGATGAACTTAGAAAGATTGAGTAACCATTATTCATCTTTACAAAAAAAGAATCAATTATCTTTTTCAACCATCAATGAGAATTGATCTAGTATTCCAAGAGTAAAAACTAGGTTAACAACCATTGAGGAGAAATTGAATTTATTGTTATATAATCAAAAGTTTTCTGAAATTTCTTTGAAAGAACCTGTTGAGCAGGATACCCCAATTCTACCTGTTCCTAGTTTATCTAAAGAAAAATTAGTTCCAGAAATACCTGTTGATATCACTGAGTCTCCATCAAAAATTGATGATGTACCTGAATCATCCACAGAAGGTTTAAACAATGAAATTACTGCCCAATTGAAGAAGTTACAGCTCCTTCTCACTCAGAAACAAGCTTGTAATAAGGAGACTACTTCAAATTAAAAGAATTGGCCAAAACTTGACCAGTATCCAAAATTTGATGGTGACTCTTCCTCTGATTGGCAGAAGGTTATTTGAAGGATTGATAATTTAAAGAATTCTTATAAACTCCCAGATGAGGAAATTGTGACAAAATTAATTTCTTTATTTACCAATGTAGCCTTAATGTGGTATGAATCTGTTCTCTTGGATAAAAATGACTACTCATGGGAAGATTGGAAGAAATTAATTAAAGCACAATTTGGCGGTTCCAAGTTTAGGATAGCTCAACAAGGGCAGTATGAAGAAACTAGATATAGCTCTTTCACTTAAAAACCTACTAAGTTCCTGATGAAACTTGTGAGGATCTTGAGGGAAATGTGCCCAAATATGGTGTTTGAGTTATAGAAGGACAGGATCCTCTATAAATTACCTATGTCTCTGAGAGACTTAATAGTTGCTTGGACTGAATTCTCAAGGGAGCCTTCTTCTTTCATTAATACTTCTAATGAGATCCTTCTAAACAACAAGTATGATGCTAGAAGATTCATTTCAAGAACTTCATAGGAGAAAACCTCCAATTACAAAAAAAAACCTCTGGAAAAGGTTGGTAAACCTTCTGCCCCTGTTGCACCCAAAAAGTATGCAACAAATACTTACTTCAAATGCAGTAAGCCTTGGAAGAAAGTCCATGTTTGTGACAAGAAGATACATCTTGTTGAGTAAGCAGAGGAACATGCTGATGACACAATAGCACTTGATGTAACTTCAAGTGATTTTTCCAGAAATATCTCATATGAATCTCACCAGGAAATATTAATGCTGGAAGAGGATATTCATTATTTAAATAATATTGATATTGAAAATAATGATTTATTTACAGTAGAGGTTTTTGAGATCATAAAAAACCTTGAGGACAGCTCAATTATTATTGCCCCTCTCAAGGCACCAGTCTTGATCAATGGAAATAAAATTGAGGTTTTCTTATATTCTGGAGCTGGAGGAATTGTAGTATCTAAAAAAGCACTTGCTTCAGTGGAACAAGATTATAAATCAAAACTTATGCCTATCATTCCTTAGAATGGGATATTTTATGGCTCAGTTTTGTCCCCCATTGGTAAATACAAAGCCACAGTATTTTTCAAATATGACCATGGTTTTGTAAGAGCTATGTGTGATTTTGTTGTCATGATAAATGATAACTTGAGTAGTTGGTTAATTATGGGAAATGACATTTTAACCAAATATGGCATAAAATTAGATCCTTCAAGCCAATGCTTCATAATGAGGATGAATGGGAAGAGAAAATTTAAAATTTCCCCCCCAAGAAATTATTAACACCAGGATTGAACACATGTCATTCTGTAGTTCAATAGAAAGGAAGATCTACAAAAGAAATGCTTGCCCTTGTGTCTGAAATTGACAATGCTTCTTTTGGAGAACACCTTTCTGGTGAGGATAAAGATTCCATAATTAAATTGACCAAATCTTTTCCTATGGCCTTTTCTCATGGATCACATGAATTAGGATTGGTAAAAGATTAAATTAAGCTTTCATTATCTTGCCCATTGACAGAAATACCACCTACTTTAAAGAAAAATCCTTATCCAGCTTCTCCCGCAAAGAGAAAAGATATTGAAGAAAATATCTCTACCCTTTTAAAAATGAATATTATTGAAAAGGTAGTTGAAACACCTAAACATTGTGTTATCTCACCTGTCCTAATTTCTTATGAGAAAGATTAGGCCAGTTTATGTGGTGATTATAGAGTATTGAACACTTATACTGTTGTTGAAATCTATCATTTACCCAGAATTAGCTCTATACATGCTACCCTACAAGGTGCTAAATATATCAGCTGTTTGGATGGTAATAAGGGATATCACCAGGTACCTGTTGAGAATAATTCTCAGAATTTTCTGATGATTGCTACTCATATGGGTATTTATAAGTATATTAGGATGCCATTTGGCACTAAAAATTTCCCTTCAGTTTTTCAAAAAGTTATGCATAACACATTCCATCAAGAAATATTTGAAGGATGGCTGATGGTATATATTGATGATATCATTATATTCTCTAAAACATTTGAGGACAATCTTAACCACCTGTGTAAAGTTCTCCATAAGATGGATGAGATAAATATGAAACTGGCTTTGAAGAAATGCAAATTTGGTTTTCATTCCTTAAAAGTGCTTGGTCATGTTGTCTCAGGGTTTCAGATATGTGTTGACCAAAACAAATTGGTAGCAATACAACAGGTGAAGGCTCCTACCACATTTAGAGAGCTACAGAGTTTTCTGGGAATGTGTGGATACTATAGACAGTATATTAAAAATTACCAAGTCATAGCATTACCCCTTACACAACTGACTAGGAAATATGTTGCTTTTGTCTGGAACAGTGAAAGACAAAGAGCTTTTGACACTATGAAACATTGTTTGATGTCAGCACCAGCTCTTGCTTTACCTGACTTTAACCAACCATTTGTTTTATACACTGATGCCAGTTTTATTGGTCTTGATGTTGCCCTCCATCAGAAACAAGTGATGAATGATAAAGTATCAGAAGTAGTAATTTGTTATATCTCAAGGACCTTGAGAAATAGTGAATTGAAATATGGTGCCACTCAACTAGAATTCTTAGCAGTAGTATGGGCTCTATAGAAGCTACATTATTACCTGGATGACCAGAAATTTGAACTTGTCTCTGACTGCAGTGCAGTTAAATCCCTACTAAACTTGAAAACACCTAACAGACATATGTTCAGATGGAAACTGGCTGTTCAAGAATATAGAGGGAGAATGACAATAATTCATAGGGCTAGTATTTTTCACTCAAATGTGGATATTTTATCAAGTTTACATTTGCCAAATTATGACTCAAATCCTGCATATGTTCCTGAAGATGAAATTATTCATATTCATGGGATATATGTGGTTGATATGGAGGAAGAGCTATTACAGCTTATTCTGGATTCATATGATAAGGACACTGACTTAAAAAAAATATTTACCATATTAAATGATCCAAAGAATGCTTCAATACAAGCATTAATTAAATCGCTTCCACCATAGTACCAGAAGGCTTTGGAAAAAGGTAAATTTTCAATTGATGGACGCTACCTCTATTATAGAAGAAATTTGAGTAATGTTATTGTTATTCCTCCTTCCATGAAAGAGATCATCTTGAAAATTTTTAATGATGACATATTGGCTGGACATTTTGATCTTGAAAAAACAATGATCATAATTAAAAACACTGCTTGGTGGGTTAATATGTTTGAAGACACCTAACTATATGTTGAATCCTGTGATTCTTTCCAAAAATCAAAAATATTGATTGGTAAAAGGGCTGGATTAATGCAACATATTGAATCTCCTGATGCACCATGGCAGATAATAAACATGGACTTTGTAACAGGATTACCCATTGCTTTGAAAGACAGTTATAACTCTTGTTGGGCTATTGTGGATAGATTCACAGAAATGTGTAAATTTATCCCCACCCACAAGGATGTTTCCACTAAAGAATTAGCCTTCTTATGGTGGTCTCATATGTTTAATACTTCAGGTTTCTCTAAGGCCATAATCTCTGACAGGGACCCTAAGTTTACTTCTGAATTTTGGATGTCTCTGATGGATGTTTGTGGTTGTGATCTGTAACTTTCTACTGCCCATCACTCCCAAACTGATGGATTAGCTGAAAGAATGATTCAGACTTTAGAGGACATGATAAGAAGGTATTGTGCCTTTGGCCTTGAGTACAAAGAAAATGACAGATTTATTCATGATTGGGTTACCCTACTTCCTGGGTTGGAATTTGCTTATAATAGCACTGTTCATTCTGTTACTCAGAAAAAGCCGTTTGAGCTCTGGCTAGGATATGTTCCAAATACTCCTACCCAAATTTCCAATAGTAAAATACCTAAATTGGATTTACATCCTGGTGTAAAATCTTTTCTTAAAATGCAACAACTTTGCAGAAGTCATGCTCAAAAATATGTTAAAAATCCTTTGAATATGAGAAGAAGAGATGGGAAAAATCCCATAAAGAATACACTTTGAAAAAGGGTGATGAAGTACTGATTTCTACAGTCCACTTCAATTTACAAGGTAATAAAAAATTGAAAGACCCATTTGTAGGTTCATTTTTTGTCAGAAGAATAGTTTGTGATAATGCAGTTGTAGTTATTTTGTATTCACTATATGACAGAAAACATCCTGTGTTTCTAATATCTCTTTTGAAAACACATCCAATAGTGATTTATTTCTCAAAAGGAGGGGAAGACCAAAGAAGACCACTAATGAAATCACTGAGACAGAATAAATTGATAAGATTTTAAATGAAAGAATAGTTACTTCTGAAAAAGGTACAGAATACTTATTGAGATTCAAGAATATATCTTCTGAAGATTATTCTTGGATACCTGGGAAGGAGATATCTAATCTTTCTACTCTTCTGAAGAAATATAAAAAGAAAAAATCATAAAAAAAATTTATTTTTATTTTTTTTAGAGTAAGGGAGTGTCAGCCAGGCTGCTAGACTTACCCAGTAAAATAATTAATTATTTACTGGGATGAAGCCACACCTTATTATTTTTATTTTTTATTAATTTTAATATATTTACATTAAATTTACCTGTAATAAATTAACTAATTAAAAAATGGTTAAGTTAGTGAATAATTAAAATTAATATTAAAATGTCCCTTATATTTTTATTTTCTAACACCATGCTCAATGACAGGTTAAGAAAAATAAAAATTAATATTATAATAAAAAATTTTAAATTGAAATAAAAATTTAATATTCAAATAAAAATAAATATATATAAAAAATTCAAATTACTTATTTAGAATTGAAATTTACAGTAAAGTTTAAATAAATTAATTTATTTCTGTCATATACAGTAAATACACTTTCTGAGACCTTCTTTTTGGAACAACCTTAGTATTTGAGAATATTTTTCTGTAATATTCTTTTTTTCTCTCATACTACTGTATTTTGGATTTTAACACCATGCTTTGTCTCTCCTTTGCTTATATAAGGCCTCCCTTTCTGGTTGTTTTTGATCATTCATTACTTACTTATTTTATTAAAACATTTATTACATTTAAAAATATTTATTACTATTTCTTATTGTTTTAGTATTTACAAACACATAATTCTAAATCATTAATTATAATTATATTTAAAAAAATTTACCTCTTTAATTTGAGTAAAGCAAATAAAAGATAAACATACATACTTTAACTTTGAAATTTCAAAATCCCCAAATCACCGCCATTGGACCTCTGTTAAAAACCTTCTAGACCTAAAAGTCCCCTTGACAATTATAGAACTGTCTTTCTACAATGCTTATCTTATTTTAATGGGTTAAACTTATGTTTTTGGGATTTCATTTGCTTTTGGATCTGATGTTTTGGCTGCTGGTGTACTTTTTAGGGCCTCAGTAAGTATTTTATCTTAGGATGGGCCCAAGTTTACTTGTTAGGATTTCAATGGGTTTTTATATAGGGATGAAGATGCTGCTGTATTTGATGGAGCTTTATCTTTAGATATGGTGAAGCAGATTAGGTTTTTTATGGGTGAAAGATAGGTGGAAAAACAGGTTATTGCTATGGATGGCTCTAAAGGTCAAGATTGGGAAAAGCTGAATATAGAAATAGAAAAAAGGTTTCCAAAGCAATTGTGGATCTCAGGGATATAGCTTAGAAATGTGAATCAAAAGGTGGTGTAACATCTCTGGGTCAGTATCATCAGTTTATGCTGGAATTCCAGGTGGTTTTGGATTATTGCTAAAGTATTAAGTTTTATATCATGAAAACAAATCAAAGTATTTTTTTCAGGATGCTATGGGGGAAAAGGTTAAGAAAGATGTTTTATGGTGCTTTTTAATGCTAATTTGATGAAGAATCTCCCAGATGGAGTAATTAAGATTCCTGGAATAGATGTGCTAAGGAAGGTTATTTTGAAACATCTGGATACTCATAATACTGTTGATTTGGACTCTGTAGAGGATGCTTTGGTGACTCAAGAGGTAGAGGAGGTAGCTTGTGTGGAAATTTAGGACTCAGCTATTCCTGAAGATATTGTTTTGGATGACAATTATGTTGGGAAAGAAGAGGTTTCTGAAGATGAAGATATTTCTGTCACTAATGAAGAATGTTTAAATTTTGGGGAAGATATTGTACTGGTTGATTTTGAGGATTATTCTGAGTGTAATTTCAAATTGTTTTTACCCTTGGAAGCAGAAACTACCTGCAATGAAGAGGTGGATTATGATGACAGATTTGGTGCATTTATGGTGAAATTTTTTCAATCTCTGGAAGAGATTGTAAATTTGGATGTGGTTGTTCCTTCAATAATAGAGGGTGAAGAGTGATTTAAAGATGAGGTGAGTAACTTTGATTCACCTAAAGTTTGGGAATAGGTGTGTTATTCTTTTTGTCCTTTGGTATGAATAATTCTGGTTATTTGTTTTTGTAAGTTTTGGAATTTGTGGAACTTCTCTTAGGACAAATTTATGGAATTCTAGCAAGGAATATCAAGAATTTAGTTCCTCCAAAATTAGGATAAACTACATTTAAATTGGCTGAATTTTCTTTAACTTTTATTTGGATTATTTTGGATTCTTTTATTTTCTTCAAGAATTTCATGAAGACCCTCATTTTTTGGTGTGGAAAGGGCTGATTACTCTAATGTTTCAATCTCTCTCCTCAAGAAGAGATCCCAGATTGCAATAGTTCAGCTCACTTGGAGAAAATTCAAGTGGATTCTCAATTATTTTCTGTTGATATTAAATTGGAATATCATTATGTGTTGTATTTTTCTATATGTTTATTATATGTTGATATTACCTTGGAATGTCATTATGTGTTGTATTTTTCTATATGTTTATTATACTTATAAACTTATTCTATAAAATTTAAAAAATTTTCAAAGGGAAAGATGGGATTTACTATTTTGAATAAAAGTTGGAAAGGGAATTCGGTTAATTATGGTGATACTAGTGGTGAATTCTTTTATGGCCTCCAGAAAGAGGATAAACTGAAATTACCACATTAAAATCATCAAAAAAAGGTTAGTATAATTAATTCACAAAAAAATAATATTTGCGATGGTTCTATTTCTATCCTCCAGAAAGAGGTTTATATGCCAACTCTATTTACTGGGGATTCTATGGTGGGAAAAGGAAAAAAAAGGTGTTGGAGAATTAGATGATAAATTAGACAAAGGAAAAGAGGATGGTAATGAAATTATTATAAATAAAAATTATATTTCAACTTATTCTGTTTCTGATTCTGATGTGGAAGATGAAGAAAATTATTATAACAAATTATATAACAGTGATACTATGATGGATCAAGTATCTCAAGTAGAAGTGGACATTGATGTGGCAAAATATAAAAAGGTAGCTAATAAAATTAGACCAATAAATGAACTACTTCCAGCTGAATTGAAGCTGCCCTTGAGAAGACCAGCTTTGTCAACAGATCCATATGGCTGTCCTTTAGTCAAGATTACACCAGAATTTCCTGAAACTTCAAAGATCACTTTTAAGAAATTGAAGTTTGGTAATTTGAGACCTGAAGATTGGCTTTCAAGTGAAGAAAAACAGTTGTTGTTTGATGTAATAGTTTAGAGGGAGAAGTCCATTGAATTTGTAGAAGAGGAGAGAGGTTTGTTAAATCATTCTTACAGGGAGCCCTACAAGATTCGAGTTGTTTTTCATGAACCATGGCAACAAAAACCTATTCTTATACCTGCCACTTTTAAAGAAGATTATATTGATGTCATTAGAGAATGAATTCATACTGGATTATAAAAACAGTCATCATCAAGCTATTTAAGTCCAGTATTCTATATTTAAAAGCCTAATGGAAAGCTTAGGGTAGTTCACAATCTCAGAGAGTTAAGTAGGGTTACAATAGAAGATGTACAAATACCACCTAGTGTAGAGGAGTTTGTGGAGATGTTTTCAGTAAGAATGTATTATGGCTTGGGGGATAAAATGAGTGGATATGATGAAATAGAGCTGCATCCAGATTCTATTCCTCTCACAACTTTTGATATGTAACTTGGACAATTACAGCTTACAAGATTATCTCAAGGAGCAAAAAATTCAGTTGCTGTTTATCAAGCTCAGATGGCTTGGATTCTACAAGACCAAAATCCACAATATTCTGGTATACTTATTGATGATGGAAGAATAAAATAAACTTCAACAGATTATGATAATAAAGTATTGAAGGAGAATCCAGGGATATGAAAATTTATCTTGGAATATGCTGTTGTTTTAGAGAAAATTTTGTTTAGGATTGAGGATGCTGGTTTAGCTATTTCAGGTTCCAAATTTTCTTGTTGTGTGTCAGCTTTGGAAATCTTAGGTCATGTGGTATGTAGAGAGGGCAGTATTGTTTCAAAGAAGAAGTTGAACCAAATTCAGATCTAGCCAAGTCCCAAGAATACAACCAAAGTCAGGGGGTTTATAGGCGTATGCATATATGTCAGAATTTTTATTAAGGACTTTTCTTCATTTGCTGCTCCTTTGAGACAATTCACTAGGAAGAATGCTGACTGGGAGTGGGACAAAGAGTGTGAAGAGATGTTTGAGAGATTGAAAAAGGTTTTTTGGGGAAGATATTATCCTGAATAAGTTTGATTATGGGAAAGATGCAAGCCAAATTTATTTGGCAGTGGATTCTAGTCAGATTGCTTCTGGGGAATCTCTGTCCCTAATGGATAAAGCTGGTTATATAAGACCAGTCAGGTATGAATCTGTGGCTTTTACTGAGGTAGAATCAAGATATTTACAGCCCAAATTGGAACTTTGTGGTGTGCCAAAAACCTTAAACAAGCTTCAAAATGTTTTATGTGGTCAACACTTCAAATTGAAAGTTGATGCAAAGTCTTTAATTCAAATTATTAATTCCCCTAGTTTATCAAATGAACCCATGACTATATGGGTAGCTTTTATACAAAATTTTAATTTTTATTTAGTTAATAAGCCTGGCAAGACTTTTACTATTCCAGAAGGCTTGTCAAGAAGACCACCTACCAAAGAGGATTCTGACTCAGAAGAGTTTGAGAAAGATATACCTGTAATCAAGGCCAGAACCAGATGTGCTGAAGACTTTCCTTACCTTCCCCATAGGTCAAGCGGCTTTATCCTAGAGGCACTAGGTGTGCCGAAGTCTGACTCCAAAATTATGATAAAATACTAACCATTGTTTATGAAGATCTTCATTGAAATGAGGATAACCTACTCACTATCATTAAAGAAGATTTACTTTTCAAAAAGAGTATAAGCTAAAACTATCATTAAAATTAATGATCTTTTGAATACTAAAGCTTATGGTGAAGATTTATATTGAAATGTAATTATTTTTGGTAGAATTCTTCACAGGGGAACCTTCTTAATTTGATATTGGAAAGTTTGGTGGTAATTGATGGGCTGGATTCTCTATAGAAAATTTCCCCACAATTTTTGTTACCAATGTTTCTCTGTTTCTAGTTAAATCCTGGCTTTGTTTTTGTTATATAGGTAGTTCTCTAAGACTATAAAATGGATCAATACAATTTCAACCAAATACTCTCATTCAAAGCCAGATTTAATGAATTTTTTTTATGTTTTATTTTTGATTTTTTAAACTTTATGTTTGAATTTTTATTTTAGAACTTTTTTCTTTTTCATTTTTTTAAAAAATTTATTATAAATTAATTTGTCAGGGATAATGATCACTGGTGGTCTCCCATCATTTTTACAAATTGGAGGGAGCCCATCCAATCATCATTTTATTTTTTTTAAAAAGATTTTCAAAATTTTTCAAAAACCATTTATTTTTATTTACAACTTCTTTCTTGTGTAATCCACATCAAGGTGCACTTGGATGTGGGTACAATGTAAGGGGTACCTCTCATAAAATGGCTGGGGGAAATCTTATAAAAAACAATTTTATTTAATTTTAATTTTTATATATATAACTTTATATATATATTATTTCAAATTTCTTTACCTTACAATTCTCTTTTGTAATGAAAAAAAATAAAAGTAAAAGTAAAATATTAAATATAAAAAAACTAATAGTAGTATCTTGGTTTTAGATTTTATATATAGTTTTTTTTAGTTTCTTTAAAATTTCTAGCAGGAGCCTGAAGAGTTAAGTATGTTTTCCTTTCAAAAAAGATGTAAAAGTAAAGGTTTCAGGAGAGGCTCTAGTGAATTTTTCAATTTCTTCAAATTGAAGATGTTGTTTATGGTCAATCCAAAAGGCCATTTTAAAGTGACATTTTAAAACTTGCTCTCTTGCATAAACCTCTGCACAATCTTTTGGAGGATAATCTTTGTAATAGGCCAAGTTAATGTTGAAGATAGAATATAGCTGTTGAGTGACCTCATTAAGTTTTACCATAGTTGAAGTGGGTTTGGGATCAGAAATATAATAAGCAGATTGAGAATAATGGAATCCAGAAGAATCTAGATCAGGTCATCAATAATAGTCAAGATATATAAATAGAAGTTGAATCAAAATTTTAAATTACTTACTAGAGTCAACTGTGCTAATCTCAAGATTTAAAGGCAGGCTTGGCAGAAATTTTTCTTCAAGAAGGGAAGAGTAGGGATTTTAAATGTTGTGATAAGAAGGGGGTTTTAGGAAAGTAAAGAAGTTTCTTGGAGAAGAAGGGATAGGTTATTTATTAACTTCTGGAATATTTCTTTTCTTATGGCTTATTGATGTAGGACTGGCAGATCTGGGTCTCTTTGAAGAATAAAAAGAAGAAGGACAATGGGAGCTGCTAAATTTTGCTTGGGGAAGAATAGGCTCTGTAATAGGTGTAGAAAAATAAGAAGGAGAAATATCCAGAACTGATTTAGGTGGATTGAACATCCCTCTTGGAGCAGTAGGAGTTCTGGGAATGACAGAAGAAAGTCTTTATTGGAGAGATGGAGAAGCTTGAAGAGCAGATGGAGGTGGACCCAGAGACTCTGAGTCAGAAGGAATATTCAAAAAGGCTGATGGTGTGAAGGTAGTAGGAGCCTTAGAGGTGCATGATTTTGGAGGAGGAGTATAAGTTTTGCAATGGGAGGCAAAGCTGGTGGCAGGATGAGGGAGTGAGCCATATTCAATGCGAGAGCATTTTATCTTCTTTTTAAAGCATTTTGAACAGGCCTTGTTGTATGTGTATCTTTTCTGGTTATAAGTTTAGGTGCACTCTTGATGGGTAAAGGAACAGTAATCACAGGCTTGCTCTCTAGAGGAAGTGAAGTTGGGAGGAGTCATCTTTAAAATTAGATAATTAGGATGGAAAGGATAACCTGGATAGTAGAATAGGGAATGGAAAAAAAGGATGGTGGAAAAAATGGGCTCAAGAACACCAGTAGGAAGTTGGAATAAATTGAATTTTTGCGTCCACCATGACCTAAAACTGGAATGAACTGTAGGGATTGGGTCCAATATGACCATAATCTGGAAACAAACTGAAAAATGTTAATATTTGGGTCCTCCATGACCTTAAACTGGAAAATTACTTTCACTTTTGTCCACCAAGACTTAAAACTGGCAAATCAATCATTATTATGGTCAATTAATCTGGGTTTTGTAGAAGGGTAGTCCACCAAGACTATAAACTGGCAATTGATTAAAAGTTTGGTTTTCAAGGAGTTTAGGAGGGAATGTGAATCTAGAAGTATATTCACTTCATTCATTTATAATTTATCACTAGTTCATCAGTACTCAAACTGGTACTCACTCATTGTGAGAACTCAGTCATTAATGGAAAAAGTGAAACTAAATTTAGGGAGTGAAAATGTCATTAAATGGTTTTATTTTAAGATTAAAGAAAGATGGAGATTTTAAAAGTTATTGATGGAGATTGTTAGAAAGCTTAAAATAAAGTTTCCAAGAAATTCTGGTAAAATATATAAATTCTGATAAAATTTAGGAGTCATAAAAAGGGTTGAGAAATTTATTTGAATGTTGTGATTCTGAATAATAGAAGATGAATAGGATTTGGATTTAGTGCGTCTCTTTGGTAGAATATCTAGTTGGAAGCTTGGATGACCTTATGGCAAGAATGGAGTCATAGTATTTGTCTCAGGGGGAAGCACAATGAGAATGGAATCACAAATTATTTGGCTCATTAGGGAGGCCTGCTCTCTCATGCTGTAAAAAAGGCAGAGCCTGGAGAGGAGAGTCTAAAGGGATTAAAAATTTTCTCTCAGTAGTGGAATCATCACAAGGAAAATACGGATTATTAAAAGTTTATTTAAAATATGACAGTTAATAGAAAATTTAAAGAATTAAAGCACCCAGAAAATAACATTTATCAGCACCCAAAAATATAAAGAATTAAATTTTAAAAGAAGAGAAGACAATCAAAATAAATAATCACTTTGAAATCTTTCAACATCATTATCAAAACTTTTCAGTAAAATTCTTCTCTTCATTAAATCTTAAGTATTATTAGAAGGGGTTTCCTGAAAATATGTTAAAAATTTACGCTTAATATCATCACAAAAGTCAAGAAATATATATCTATGAGATTTAGAATATTGATTAATATAATCATTCTGCACCTAGCCAACATCATCAGTATTGTTTATTTCAATAGCTTAGGAGAAAATTAGGAGTTGGAAGAGATGGTGGTTAGATTTGGAATAAGTAACAGGATTATTAAATTTAAAACAAGGACTAACTTTTTGAGCCAGAGAATAATTTTTCAGAAAAACTGAATGGAGAAAGTGGCATGATAGGGTTAGAATCTTGAGATGGAGGAGGAAGCTAATGATTAAGATTTTTAGAAGACAAAGCTATTTTGGCTTTTATGTTTTGAAAAAAGGTGGGAATTTTGGATAGTCTCTTTTTAGGTATTGTTGGATCAGGCAAGGAAGCTGGTCTGGAATAGACTTTAGTTTTCGAAGGAATAATTGGATGTTTATACTTTATTTTTTAAGCCTGCCAAGATCACAGGAAGCTCTTCCAGGAAGACCAGGGTTAGAAATCGGACAAGGCACCTGATATTTGGCACATAGTTCACATGGGATGGCAAGGTCTTTTGATGACATATTGAAGATGATATAGTTTATTAAATTAAGTGAATATGTTTCAGGAGTATTTGAAGTATTTGGTTTAAGAGGATGAAGAAAGAATGAATATGTGTTCAATCAATTATGCAAATTTAAAATAATGGGGACATTCTTCATTGGAGGGAGGATGTGGCAGTCTAAAGATTAGTATGGCACTAGGATTATTAAAAAAGAGGATTTATGGAGTTGAATATTTAAATTGGAAAAGGCAATCTAACTTTATAATGATTAATATTTTTAGGAATGATTTTTAAAATGGTTAAAAAGGGTTAATTTTACAAGTCAGGATTAAACAATTAATTAAAAGTCAGAATATAAAATTATAGGTCTAAAATTGTATGGAAATTAAATTCAGGAGTCTCAGAAACCTTTAGAATTTTTCAGGGAGTTTTTACTATTTTTCCTCTCATTTTCATAATCTTATAAAGTATCTTTCATCATTCTTGATTTTTCATGATTTACTTAACTTTGATGATTATTTACTAGATAAATAGGGCTGTGCAGACTACAAAAATCAGATTTTATTATGAAGGAGAATCAGCTCTATTATCTGTAATTTTTGTGTATTTCTTATTAGTGATTTAAGGTTCTAATTGAGTCCAGAGTCCATACAAGATCCAGAATGCTCCAGAAAAGCTCCATATGAACTCCGGAAATCTCTGGACAAGCTCCAGGATGCTCTGCCTGGGGAAAGGGAAGCATGTGACATACTATGCATATAAAGCCTGTAGACTCAAAATTAGAACATCATCTAACACCTTTAATCTTAACAATCATCATATACATCCTAACATCATACAACATCTTAACCACAACAACAAATAATAACATTTATAATTGTAATACTCCTATAAAAATAACACTTTTTCATAACTTATTATAAATTTTACTCAAATACTCATTAATATATACATATAGGGTATCATTATAAAGGTTTTATCATCAGGAACGAGAATTTAACAACTAAATCTAATAAAAAAAGTTCATAAAAACATAATATTCAATCATTTAAATTACTTTTCTGAATACAGCTTCACTGTTGTATTTCTTTCTTTCATTATAAAGAACACTGATTCTAAATCTCAACACCATTAATATCAAATAGTTTATTGGTAATTTTATATCAAGTAGAGGTTTTAGTTTAGTTAATTGTGAACTCTTTATTTACTTAAAGGGATAGGTTTTTCTTTAGTTTATCCAACTCCCTTGGATTCTGCTTATATCAAGGCCACTGTAAGAGTCTTTCTACAGTGGACTGGGGTGGGAAGTGATAATTTTGATGTTGGAAGAAAAAGGGCTAAGTAGGTTGTAAAAGGGGTGTGAAAGGGTTGATGGAAAAATATAAGAGTGTATTGAAAGGTGAAATGGTTGGTTTTCCATGGGAGGGGGTTCAAGAGGGGTGAAGTAGAGATTTAGAGTGTAGTTTAAGGGAGTGGATGCACTGAAACTTGGGATCAGAATGTTTGAAAGTTCAGAAAATTTATCAGGAAGGTTATTGGATGGTTTTCTAGAAGAATGAAAATATGGAGGATAAGAAAAAGAAGAAGAAGAAGAAGAAAAAGTGGAAAGTGAAACTAGAAAAGAATGGAGGAAAAGAACAAATAAATGGATAGAAACAATGATAATAATGACAATTTACTTTTTAGGATTTTTATGGGACTTTAATAAGTAAGTTATACTCCTCTCTGATATTGAAAAAAATAATTATTAATATTGAACTGCTCTTAAAGCAACCTTTATTGTATATATATTTTTCATTTCTATGGAGAGTAACACCACAATAAAATTAATAAAAAAATTTTTTAACTATAATAGTTGTTAAATAAGGTAAAGTAATTTAAGTAATGGGGCTACAAGTGAATAACCAATGCCTTTATATCAGCAAAGGGCCCTCTGAGGCACCATCAATATGTAATTAAAATATGAAAATAACATAAAATGAAATAAAGATAAGTGTAACAAGAATATGAGATTGAAATGAAACAAGTGACTAAAACAGGAGTAAGAGCCCAATGTTTCCACCCATTAAAAACTCAAAAAATTTAATAGAATTAAGTGTGAAATTTAAATTAGTGTGAAACAGAAGAATTTAATTATTTTAATTTTAAAACAGGTTTCATATTTTTTTAAATAATAATCAGTTTAAGTGAAAAATAAACATTATATCATTTTGATAGAAAGAATTAATTTAATTAATTAATTTAGTATAAAAAATGAGTAATCAACTAATTTAAGCCAATTTAATAGTATAATATGTATTTTAAATTAAACAAGTAATCATTTTAATGAAATCACTATCTTTTAGAGTAAAACATTAATATTTTAT
Organism: Hemileia vastatrix; assembly: GCA_030280995.1. Classification (NCBI taxonomy): domain Eukaryota; kingdom Fungi; phylum Basidiomycota; class Pucciniomycetes; order Pucciniales; family Zaghouaniaceae; genus Hemileia; species Hemileia vastatrix. Next base: position 9,430,383 of record JASXTE010000015.1, read on the forward strand.
TAAATAAAGTGTTTTTACTTGTTTCACTACTTAGGAGACAAAATTGTGAGTCAAAAAAGCACCCAATAATTAATGGTTGTAAGATTTGAGTTGTATTGACTTAATGTATTTAATTAGTTTACTTATTTATTACATTAAAATTTAATTTTATTACTTATAATTAAAATATAAATATGTAATTAATTATTTATAAATTTATAAATTTTAAGTACATAAAAAAGATCCCTTATGTGATAGAATATAATGTATTATATTCTTATTTAATTTTATATACAGATTAGGGGGTATCAAAGTTAGAAACCTCCCATTTAAAAATACCTCTTTTTTCCACCAAATAAACAATGATTATTTTTTAAAATATGCCATATTGTGCCCCAAAAACACCTTTTTACTGAGAACTAATGTCAAATCTTAAGCTTTAATTTTGTGTCATTAAATACCTTTTAAATAATTTCAAATTTTTAATTTTTATATCCCCTATTATATAGTAATAATATTTATATAATACTTACTTTAAATATATTATTATAATATTGATATATAATTTTATTTTTAAATATATTATTGATTTGTATATATCATTTGCATAAATTTTTGTTTTCATTTATGTCCAAGTAATTTATCATAAGATTTAATGGACTTGTGGTATAGCCTGGCTGACAAAGGTGATCAAAAAATGAGGGGTGTAAATTGAATGGAAAGGGATGCAGAGGCAAAAAAAGGTTTTCTGAGTGGTGGAAAGTGTGTCAAAGGAAGTGGTGAATAACTGATATTGAATGCTGTTATTTTGCTGAACAATAAATTTCACCCTGGAATTTTATGTTTTTTCTCTTCAATTATAAGTAATAATGTATTATCATGGTTTATTAATAAGTGTGCACCACATTGTATAAAAAATTCATATTTATTGGATGTTTGCACAAAAGACTGCACGTTAAGACTAAGGAAGTATTAAATTAAAAAAATTAGAAATGAAGTATTATTTAACCTTTTTACATAATAGGGGGTATCAATGTTGACCAATCTGAAATTAAATTAATTGTGGATAAAAATCATAATACCCCAATTATCTTCCAGAATTATTTTTGCTAATATTTGGGTTATGAGACATTTTACTTGTTAATTCTCACCTCTATCTGACATTTTTATCCTCAATTTTTTATAACACATCTTGGACAACTTTCTGGATGTGCCAGCCTCCCTACCTTGCTACACAATCCCATCCTGTCTATTCATTCTATCCATTCAAAACCCCTCCCCATCTCATCTGTTTGTTTTTCCTCCTTTTCATCTTCAAATATTATAACATGCTTTGTTGTCATAGATATTCTCAAAGGCATCCTTCCCCCAGTTGCTCTTCAAATCCCATTACTCCCTCTTTCCCCCACTCAGCTGAGAAATCAAAGACCATTCAGCTAAAAAAAGATGATCATCTCATACTTATCAACTGGCTGAAAATTAAAAGTAATTATAATTCTTGTTTTGGTACTGAGAATTCAGCTAAATTAGTATTTCCCCCTGCATCAAAATTCAATGGATATCTTATAATGGCAAATGAATTAAAAAATAAGACAAAGGGAAGAATTGATCTTTTACCTAAACATATGACTGAGCACTTCAAGAACTATTAAGCCAATTACAAGAAGTCTAAGACTATTTCATCTTCCACTGGTTTGGTACGAAATTTAATGCTAAATGAAAGTTTTTGATGACTAATTTTTTTTATTTCATACATATTTCATTCCAATTTTTTTTAGAAAGTTTTCTTGATAGAATGTGTTAAAGCTAATAAGTCTGTTGAGGAAATTGACTTCTTAATGAAAATTTTTTATGACTAGTTTTTTTTATTTTTTGTTCATATTTCATTCCAAATTTTTTCAAGTAAAAAATTTTACACATCTTATTTGAAAATTTGGCAATACCCCCCCTTGAAATTTACTCTTGGAGGGGGTAAGGATTACCAAATTTTCATTTTATTTCATAAATAATTAATTAAATCAATTAAAAAAGATAATCAACCAAGTAAAAGAATACCAAATACTATCTGCCTATGAATTCATGAGAAAAGTTAAAGAAAACATATGACAAGAATGGTATTATGAGCTAATTCATAGAATATAATTGAAAGAACACCTTTATACAGCACAAGGGCTCAATGGTACAATACTTAAATTGATTGATTATCTTTAATAACTGATAAATTAAAAATTTAAGAAATAAAAATAAAGATTTGAGAATACTTTAATTACAGTATTTAGAACCCCTCTCTAATGCTTTAGTAACCATTTACCCTTCACCCCTTACATAACTTACCTGTTTTATAAAAATTTGATTGACCTGAAAATAAAATTCAAAATGAGTAAAATTTTTGGAAAATTCCAATCAAGAAGGTGCCTTAGTAGTTTGATAATTTTCTCTTAAAGAATTCCAAATTGCTTCCATAATCCTGTTTCCTAAACTAAAGTGCATGATACATATATGATCTGGAAAGTATAGTCCATGGCCTTTGATTTTAGCAGGTGAAGGGATTGGTCTTCCAGTAATAGGATCAATATAACAGAAAATCCACAAAGTAAGCATATTAGAATTGGTTTTTTCAAAATTTCTCTGGCTATGAGATCCTCCATTGCTGATGATAACATTATAATAAAAGATATAACCCTTACTGAGTTAAACCCATTCAATATCTGACCAATCTGGAAATCCAGCTTTTTTGGCCAGTTTATGATTAGATTGAAATGCACAAATATATAATTTTTTCAGGTGATTTTCCAAGAAATAATTTTGTGATCCTAAGATTTTGGAGATAAAATCCTATATAATCATCAGATTAGAGTTTTAGAAGCCTTATTCTATAATTATGCAATATAAAAACATAAAATAAATTAAGTGATATATGGAAAAAAAGGCTCAACTTTAAAGGTCAATATTTCAGGAACCACTGAACCAAATTCAAATCTTTTATGGTAAATAATATATGGGCTTCAGAAGAGTCTTTATTTAAAGGATATTTGACTTAAACAAACCTAACCCTAATTTGTTACATAAAAACACAAAATTAAAAAAAATAAATTGGAAAAAAAGGCTCAACTTTAATGGTCAATATCTCAGAAACCAATGAGCCAACTTCAAATCTGTTTGTAGGAAATGAAAATTAGCCTTCAGGAGAATTTTCAGTAAAAGTAAATTATATTTTAATAAACCTAACCCTAATACTTAGTCAGATTTTTAAAATTTTACAAAAACTTGAAAAGTGGTAATGGAGATGAGAACAAAAGGAGTCTAATAAGCTCACTTTTATCCAGATAAGAGTCATACATATATTTATGTATTAAATTTTCATAGAACAAATGAGATATCATACAGGTATGAAAAAAAGGAGATGAAACTTACCTTAATTGAAAATTAGGAAAAACAGAGTGAGAAAGATTGAATTGGAATTTGGGGGAAATTAAAAATGGAATAAGTGAAATGCATAAAGAATATGCAATATATGTGTTTTAATGACATAGAACTAAAAATAAGTGAAATAGGGGAAAGGGAGGATAATGACCATTCTAAGGAGGGATGAAGAGTAGGGTGATGGAACTAAAAAGGAAAGTAAAGAGGGAGAGAGAAAAAAGGTTAACTTTACCATCAAAATCAAGAATAACTACTTACAAAAAAAATTTAGATACAAAAAAGAAAAAAAGAACAAAAAAAACAAAAAAAATTATAATTAGAAATCAAAATATCAAAGAAAAAAATGGATAAAATGACTTACCTCAAGAGATGAGATGAGAAAATAAATGAAACCAAATTTTTTTAAGGATGTTGGAGCAGAGGAGGAAAAGGATATGAGGAATGAATTAAAAAAAGAAACAGTGAAAAATTATGCAATTGCGAAAAATATGCAATTTAATGTTGAGCTGGTGAATGAAAACCAATGAGACATCCAAAAAAGAGACATTCACCATAAATTAAATATAAAAATTAATATCCAAAAACCAAAACACCAAACCAAGTGAATAAAGCACAGAAGTTAAAAATTTGGAGAGTATGAAAAAAAAAATTAAAAGGGGTGTGTTTCAAAATATTGGAGGGTGTTTGGCATAATTACAGAGTGTATTCTGGTGAAAAGAATGATTTGTGATTCAAGGGAGGGGAGAGCTGGTGCAGGTCTGGGAAACTCTTCTTCATGAAGATCATTAGAAAGACATGTAAGCTAAAGTGTCTTCCAAACCCAAGTCAGAATCAGAGTCAGAAGCTAAAGATAAAGTGATAGCATTCATAGCTGATTGAAGTTTCTTCCTAGTAGAGAGGTGCTTCATTGTTTTTGGTAGAAAATGTTGTTGGTAGAAGGTTTAGGTGATGAGTGGGAGGTGAGAATTTGCCACCAAATGAGCAGGTGGGGTGTGTAGATAGAAAAAAAAATTATGTGTTTGCCACCAAAATCAAGTAGCATAGAGTGAATAGACACATAAGGATGGCCATCCACAATTATATGTCAAGTGACTTTCTTACAAATCAATCATGGATGTTATGAGTTTGGGATCAGGAATTAGGAACAGAAATTGAGGTATAAGAGGCAGGATTAAGCATTATCATGCAATACTTATCCACTAGCCCCAGTGCTATTGGAAAGAGTCTTCCGCAATTAACAATTTCTGATCCTGGAAAAAAATTCCTGATCTGTAATTGCAGATCCCTGAACATTGATACCCCCTATTTAAATTTATTATGAAATGAACAAGTAAAATGCAATTATATACTATTTTTTCACAGACATGGAGGTAAATGTCCTTATAAGTTAATTTTATTACTAAATATAAATTTATAATTATATAATTATTAATTTATAATTATTAGGGGGTATTAAAGTTGAGGGATCCGCAATTAAGAATCAGGAATTTTTTTCCCAGGATCAGACATTATTAATTAGGGAAGATTCTTGTTCACCATCCCCAGGGATATTGGATAAGGAATCCACAATAATGCATTATCCCGCCTCTTATACCCCAATTTCCATTCCTTATTCTTGATCCCAAAGTCATCACATTCATTATGGATTTTTAAAAAAGTCACATGACTTATGATTGCTGATGCCATCCTTAAGTTTTTCCTCACTCTATGCTACTTAATTTTGATGGGGAACACTTAAAGTTTTTTTCTATCTACACACCCCAACTGCACATTTGGAGGTCAATTCCCACTTCCCTTATCATATAAGCCTTCCATCAAAAACTATAAAACACCTCTCTACTAGGCAGCTAATTCACTCAACTATAAATGCTATTGCTTTACTTTTAGTTCTTTACTATAAATTGGACTCTAATTTGGAAGATGCTTTAGCCTATATGTCTTTTCTTTCCAAAAAGTGTTACATAAACCCAAGGGGGCCAAATTTTCATCATGATCCCAGATATGATCTCCGCTCCATTCTCAACATTTTTCAACTAAAATTCACTCAACTATTTCAAACTTCTCCCAATTTTTTCTTCAAACTTTATCAACTCATCTCCAAACATCCTATCTTTCATAAAAATTCTCAAAATAGACAGTGTGATCCTGCTATTCAACTTGCTGTTGCACTATGTTGCTTTGGCTCAATTTGAATGGGTGCTGCTGTAAGACTTTTGGATAATCTCTTTAACATAGAATATGGTACAGTGATATTATAGACCAGGCACTGTATGATTGCTATCCTTTCACTCAAGTCTCAAACACTTGCTTGGCCAACTCCACAACAGCAACTTGAATCCTCTCAAGTAATGTAAGCCAAAGGTTTCCCTGTGTGTGAAGGTTTTGTTGATGGCACAACTATACTTTTAAGTCAAAAGCCTGCTCATGATGGAAACCATTATTTTGATTGTAAAGAAAGGTCTCTTCAAAATGTTCTCCAATTTCACATCTTTCATAAACTAACTTTTTATCTTCTTTGTAGATACTCTATTGCCGTTCAACTTGTCTGTGATGTCAACAAAAATTTTATTGCTTTTTATAGTGGCTGCCCTGGCTCATGTCACAACTCTTCTGTCTTCCAAAGAATGAGGATATCTAAAAGTTTTGACTCATACTTTGACAAATCTCAGTACCTCCTTTCAAACTCAGCATATGAAAGTGGAAAGTACATTATACCTGCTTTCCATGGTGCAACTTTATAAAATGACCCCAAAACCACTTTTAATTATCACCTTGCCCAATCATGAGTACAAATTGAACATGCTATTGGTATTTTAAAGGAAGATTTTCTAGTCTCCAGGAGCTCTGAAAACAATTTCAAAAAAAATTAAAATTCAAAACTTCAAATCATTGGATCATGACTTGTGTTATACTCCACAATATCCTAGCTGATTTAAAGGATGAGTGGAATGATCTTTATGAAGAAGAGGATCCTGAACCAACTCCAGCTCTCCCCTCCCCTGAATTGCAAAATATTCATTCAACTGGAATACACTCTGTCATTATGCCAATCACCTTCCACAATTTTGACACACAACCCTTTTGATTTTTTGCTTTCATACTTTCCAAATTTCCACTTTGTATACTTTGTTCACTTGGCTTGGTATTTTTGTTTGTTGCATATTCATTTTTGTTTTGAATTTATGGTGAATATCTCTTTTTTGGATGGCTCATTGGTTTTCTTTCACCAGCTCAACATGAAATCACATATTTTTTCAGTGTTTCTTTTTTTATTCTTCACTCATATCCTTTTCCTCCTCTCCTCAAACATCCCTCAAATATTTTGGTTGCATTTTTTTAACACATTTCACCAGGTAAGTCATTTTTTTATTTTTATTGGATTTTTATTTGCTAATCATGATTTTTTTTTGTAAGTGCTTCATTTATTTTTTTCCAAGGTTTTTTTTTTTTTGTTTTTCTCACCCTCGTTTCTCTTTTGTCCTACTCTTTTTCCCTCCTTTCCCTCCTTTCCCTCTTTTCCCCCATATTCTCTTCCTCACCTTTCCCCCCCTTTAGGCACTCTTTTTCCTCCCTTTAGCCCCCCCTTTTCCCTCTTTAGACCCTTTCCCCCCCCCTTACCCCCTTTTACCCCCTTTAGGCCACCTCTCAATTCTCCCCCTCTCCCCTCCACTGCTTTGGGGGAGGGGGGTAAAAAGTGGAGGGGAGAGGGGGGGGAGAGTTGAGAGGTGGACTAAAGGGGGGAAAGGGGGGAAGAAAATGGCCTAAAGAGGGTGAAAGGGGGGAGTAACTGGTGAAAAAGGGGGAGAAGGGGGTTTTGAGGATATTAAAAAAGGGGAGGGGGGTTGAGGACACCAAAAAGAGGTAAAAGAGGCAGACAAGGAGGGGTAATATGTGAGTATGTAAAAGAAAATATTTGTTATTTTTATTAACATTATTTTGTTTTTTTTACAGAATATTATATAAAAAAAAATTTTTATGGTTCAAGCTGAATCAAAATTAAATTTGGTGTGTGTTTATAATTTTGATATTTATTTTTGGTAAAAAAAATTTCTGATACAATATTTTTTTTTGGTTTAATTTTTTGATTATCATTTTTTTTCAAGGACTTTAGTTGGTATATCTAACACCAAATAACTTAAAAATTCATTTTTTGGCAAATAATTTTAATGATTATTGTTTTTATTTTTTTTGTTTCAATTTGTTTTTCAAGGACAGTTTTAGTAATTAATTTCTTTTCAAAAAACAATTATTTGGATTAGTTTTTATCAATAAAATTCTTAAGGTTGAATAAACAAACTAAATTTTGTAAGTTTTATTTTTTTTCCATTTTATTTTTTTGGTTTTTGACACATTATTTTTTGTTTCGAGAAAAAAATATCTATTTTGTCAGAATCACCCCTTACTTCTATATAATCACCCTCTTTATCTTCTTTATCATCTTTTTCAAATTCAACTTCATTTCAATCATCATCCAAAATATTTAAAAAAAATAATGATGTTTGAAGTCAGAAAAATAAAAGAAATTTAAAAAATAAAATTCATTTGGATTGTTTATTTGGCCATATATCAAATATTGAGTACTATAAAACTATAGTGGATCAAAAAAATTCTTATCCAATTAAATTACCAAAAGATTTAAAATATTTAACTTTATCAGGAGATGATGAAATTAAATCAGCTATCAGTAATTCTTTTAAACCTCAATTTATTTATGAAACTCATTTTTTTAATGGTTCAAAAGATGAAACTTTTAAACAACTATCCAATCTCATAATAACACTATATCAAATGGCTTTGTTTTTCTTAACAATAAGTAATATAAATTTTTTGGGTGGTATTATGATTGGATTTGGTTGGAGACCAGGATTTGTTAAAGGCTATTCTCTTGGTATGTCTGATAATATATGTTTCATTCTTAAAATCATGTCACTTATTTTATTTCCAGATGCATCTATTCTTTACTTAAAAAGCTATTTAAAGCTGAAAAAGATGACTATTTTTGCTTATGGGACACCTTAACTTCTTTTAATACTTTTCTTGCTCTTCACCTCAAAAAACTCTGCAATAAAGCTTTTGAAAATAATCATCAACTTGATACCAAAGTTTGAATACTGAATTGGTGTGACCCGGAAGGGGAAGAAATTAGCAACCAATATCATTTATTTTCAAATGTTCTTATTACACATTCAGGATTCCACAATAAGACTCATATCAATAGTAATGATGCCAATTATCTTACTTTTGGAATTTTCTCATATATCAATCCGATAACTGGCCAACCAATACTATCTCCAGCTAAAATCAAAGGACATGGCTTACATTTTCCAGACCATCAGTGCGTGATTGATTTTGGTTTGGAAAATGGTGTGATTGAAACAATTTGGAACTCTTCTCAAGATCATCACCAAACAACCAAAGCTCCACCTGGCTTGGAATATTGCCAAGAGTTCACACATTTTGGATGTTCATTTCAAATCAGTCAAAACTTAATCCACCAAATAAATATGGTAAAAAAAGAATGTAAATTTAACAGATATAAAAAAACTTTATGTAGATCAAAAAAGTATGGGGATGAGTAGAGTCATCAAATATTTTTTATTTTTTCATAAAATTTTTATAAATAACTCTTATATTTCAAATTCCAAAAATAAATTAATGGGCCAATGACCCTGTGTTGTATAAATTGGGATCATGAAAACATTTATTTGTTTCATGAGGTTCCTCAGTTTACACTTGTGGAAAGTCCCAAACATTTTTTTCTAGATTTTATCCAAATTTTGGCCATAGGAATTTTCATTACTTTAAAACTAGGGATATTGATATATTGTCACCAGACAACCTACGCACAAGGTCAAGGATGTTCCTTAAAGTGAGATAAAAGGTTCAGATACTTCTTCAAAGCACAGAGGGATAGTTCGAGGAAGTGATTCGAAGATGACTCAAAGGAAGAACTACTGCTTCGAGTTATGTTTGAGAAGGATTCTAATATAATTGAATGGTAATATTAAAATTCTTAAGATCTCACAAAGGGTTGGAAACTCAACAATCAAAGATTTAGGATTTAGATATGATTATTGAGAAAATAAAGAAAGATACAATAATAATGATTTTCACTTAGAGTTTTATCACTATTAACTATAAATACGTTTTATAATTTAATTCTAAGGAATGTCGAACCAAAAAACCAGCCCCTTTTATATCCTTTACTCCTCCTCACATTGACCTCATACTCATCCACCATTCCGCACACCACAAACCATTTAAAATATATCTGTTACACCTGGACCCTCCTCACTAACATCTGTTAACCCATTAATCCTTCACTAACCATTCTGTCCATGCTCACTACCCCTTAATAACCCACAGACATTTCATGAACCTTTTAATGTACTATTATATTAACTATTGCGCTGTGTGTCGCTTATTGGGAAAAAGACTAAGACACACTATTGAGAGATTGACTAATTTAGATTTAGAGTTTTAGGCTAGCGCAATTGAATAGCGAGTACACAAAGGAAAGTTGCAGTTGTTATGGAGAGTTGCTTTCTGCACTTCGAGTATGGATTTGAACCCTTTAGTATTGATTTAATGAGCTACTTTTGCCTCGAGTGTCACGTGGCGCGTGACAGATGCCTGGGTATAAGAACGCGAGCTCCGTTGAGCGTAAAACATATTTCCCACACTAATTTCCCTTCCTCTTTACTTAATTATTAATTTTATTACTTTTAATCACTATGACGGATTTCCCTACACCGACTCCCATGCCTCCACACCCTAAAGCGGATGGGGGTGTTGTCACATGGCAATTTTCGAAGACTTGCACAGCTTGTGAGTCAATGGAGTATTTTGGCGTGGAGAGCACGGCAACACGAGGACTTTGCCAGAAGTGCGAGTTTTGCCAATGGAGAAGAGTGGCGTGTGACGCCTTAGCGAAGAATGCCAACATTGAGAGTCTGTTTACAAAGACAAAGTATTGGGTGATCCCTAAATCAAAGGAAGTAGTCAAGGACATTTGGGATGTGTCCATTGGGGACAATCAATCGGTGGGGGAAAATGAGGAAGAAGTCGAAGATGATGTGAACATCTGGGTGGCTAGGGCTGCGAACAAGAGGGGGGTCGTTGAGGAGGAAGTTGACGAATTGGTCGAGGAGGAAGAAGAAATTCCCATCTCGAGGAAAACCCCAAAAAAGCGACGGGTGGTCATCGAAGATGACAAAGAGGAAAGGGAGGTGGCAGAGAAGGTCACTCCTAGATTGTTTTTGGAGCCTGACCCAATCTTCGAAGTAAGTTCACCTTTTTATAATTTATAAATTTAATTACTGAAGATTCTGTTTTAGAATTCAGACGTCATAATCAAGGTCCCTACAACGGAAGCTTCAAATGTGGAAGTGACCCTTGTGGGACCCACTGCGGTGGAAGTGGCAGTGGAGGATAGATTACCAACTGTTACCTCGAGGGAGGAAAACAATGAAACCCTCGATCAAGTATGGCCGAAGAAACCTCGTCAGGTTTGACAAGCAAAATATATTGAAGAATTGAGCGGCGAGATTGATAAAATTGTCGATGCCGCTTCCTTTGACGTAGCCGAGGAGTTACTTGAACTTGGGGAATTGACTCCGGTAGGAGAGGGGGAGAACTTTGAAAAATGTAGAAAGGAGATAAGGGAAATTTTGGAGAAGATGAAGGGATTGGTTTGGGAGAAGATAAAAGAGAAAATTTAAAATAAAAGGAGAAAAGAAGAAAAAGAATGTAAAAACAATTTGAATTTAATTATTTTATTTTATTATTTTATTTAGAATTTAATATTTATTTTTTTATAAGATTTTGAGAGAAATAAGAACAAAGAAAAGACAGAGAAAAAAACAAAAAAGAATTTAAATAGAAATTATTTTTTTAAAATTTTGAAAGAAGATGTCTGAAAAAAAGAAAAAAAAATATATAGTTGATTGAAAAAAATTTGTTGTAAAGAAAATTTAATGAAAAGAAGAAAGAGAAAAAAAAATGTTATTTAAGTTTGTTAATTGAATATTTGAGGGATTTTAGTTATTTGAAAAAAGAAAAGAAAAAAAAGAAGAGACGAAAAAATAAAAATTTTAAGAGAATTTTGAAGAAAGAAGTAATTTGTTTCGAAGAATTTAAAAAAGTGATTTAGAAGTTAAAGTGAAGTTCGAGAAAGATGGTCGTGTAATGTTTGTGAAGAATTTTGATAGTTCGAGGAAAATAAAATTTAAAAAAAAATGTATATAGAAAATTGAGAAGAAAAATTTTTTTTTTTTTTATTTGTTTTATTTTTATTTTATTTTAATTTGGTTTTTATTTTATTTTATCTTATTTTTATTTTTATTTTATTTTTATTTTATTTTACTTTTATTTTAATTTTATTTTTTTTTATTTTTTTTTATTTTTTTTATTTTTTTTTTAAAGAAGGTTGAAAAATTTTGAAAAGAAAAAGAATAAAGAAGAAAACAAAAGAAATTTTTAGAAAAAAAAATGTTTTAGATTTTAAAAGAAAGAAAAAAAAACAGAGAAAAGAAAAAGAGAGTTTTAAGGTTTTGGTTTTAAAGGGTATTTAAGATGAAAAGATTTTAGGAGTTCAGGGGCGTTGGAAAAATTGATGGCTGGTTCCCAGGATGTTTTGTCTGAGTCATTGAGGAAGCATTCCCATTCTACAAGGTATTGAAGTTTCCCCTTGCGCATTCTTGAATCAAGGATACGGCTTACTTCCCACTCTAGATGGTCTTCTACTTCGACCGGTTCCGGAGGAGGTTGGTTCTTGCCCGGGTATGTTTCTCAAGCCAGTTCCAGGAGAGATACGTGAAAAACAGGGTGAATAGCCTGTCATTTAGGAGGTAGCTTGAGTCGATTTCGAATGGCCCCAAGCGTTTTTCAGCCAGTTTCTTTGATGGTCGAGTCGTTCAAATGTTCCGTGTGTTGAGCCATACTTTGTCACCTGGTTTAAAAGGAGGAGCAGTTTGTCAATGTTTGTCAGCCTGTTCCTTGTACCTTTGAACCGCTAATTCCAGATTTGATTTAAGTTCCTCTTGGAGTCGTGATATGGTTCAAAGATAATGTTCCACAGGACGATTAGTTCCTACATGGATTGAATTGAATCGAGGATGTCTTCCATAAACAGTTTCAAAAGGAGATTGTTGTGTCAAAGAATGAGTCGAGTTATTATAAGCAAATTCGGCCAATAGCAGCCATGTGGTCCAATCGTCTTGTTGGTAACTGACATACATTCGAAGGTATTGTTTGAGGATTTGGTTGACTCTTTCTGTTTGCCCATCAGTTTCGGGATGATAGGCTGTGGAGAGGTTCCTCGTGATATTGAGTTGTCAACACAGTTGAGTCCAGAATGTGGATACAAACAATGAGCCTCTATCTGAAATAATATCATTAGGTAAGCTGTGTTTGGAAAATAAATATTCTAGAAACAATTTTGACAGATCTTCTGCAGTAGCAGTAGTAGTGGTTTTAATGAAAATAGACATTTTTGAGAATCTATCTACTATTACTAATATAGCATCAAAATTATTAGAAAGAGGAAGTTGAGAAATAAAATCCATCGATAAAGATTCCCAAGGTTTAGAGGGAATAGGAAGTGGTTAAAGCAACCCATACTTCCGGTGACAGGGAGCCTTATTCCTATTACATTCTTAACAAGCTTTTATATAGGCCTATATTTCCCTGGTCATACCTGGCCAGAAAAAAATCCCTCGCTATTAACTGGTAGGTTTTATCAACCCCAAAATGACCAGCTAATGAAGAATCATGTCGACTGTTAAAAATCCATAATTTTATCTCATTGTTGTTGGGTATGACTACTCTACCTTCGAAGACTAATAGACCTGATTCAATACTAAATCTTTTGGCCCCTTGCTTTGAGAGTATTTTGTCTTTTAACCCTAAACAATAATCTTCCTTCGACTGAGCTTCGAGGATGTTGGATAGTGGATTTTGAAACAATTGAATTGTCATCGAATTAAGTTGATGAGTCGTTAACATTGATTTGTTGAAGATTGATTTCACATTTGCTGGATTTTTGTCAGCAAATGCGTCCCCCCGCTGTGGGTAAATGTCGTCCCGACCTGACAAGATATCTGGGACAATGCAGTTCTTACCTGGGAAATAGGAAATAGAAAAGGGAAATTCAGACAGAAATTCAGCCCACCTGGCTTGACGCCTGGTTAACACTTTTGAAGACATAAAGTATTTCAAAGCATTGTGGTCTGAAAGAATTTGAAAAGGACTATCTAGGCTGAGAAGAAAAGAGCGCCATTTTTTAAGACAGTGAATAATAGCTAAAAGCTCTTTGTCATGAATTTCATAATTTAACTCTGCTGCAATGAGTTTGCGTGACTCAAAAGCAACAGGATGAAACAGTTTTGTTTCCGGATTCAATTGAGAAATGACCCCTGAAATAGCATAATCGCTCACATCTGTCTTGACTATTGTTGAAGCAGTAGGATCAAAGTGTCAAAGAATTAGAGCTGTGGTGAACACCGTCTTCAGTGCTTCGAATTCCTTTCGTGCTGTAGAAGTAAAAACAAAAGGAATATCTTTTCTAAGAAGAGAAGTAAGATTGGAAATAGTTTTAGAGTAATCTTTAATAAATCTTCTATAGAAATTTGCAAAACCCAAAAATCATTGGAGGGATTTAACGGATTTGGGCTCAGGCCATTCCAGGACCTTTTGAACTTTTTTTTTTCCATGACTAAACCATCAGTGGATAATGTAAAACCCAAAAAATCAATATATTTAAGATGGAATTCGCATTTATTATGCTTGGCGTAGAGTCCATGACCTTGAAGTCGATTTAAACCTGTCAAACATGATGAATATGTTCATCCAGTGTCTTTGAGAAAATTAAAATATCATCTAAAAAGAGGACAACATCTTGAAAGATGTCATTGACAAAAGTTTGTAAAGTAGATGGTGCATTACACAATCCAAAAGGCATAACTAAATATTCAAAACTACCAAATCTAGTGCACATTGCAGTCAGTGGTTCATGACCTTCCGCAATGCGAATAAGATTGTAAGCGCCTCTAAGATCAATTTTAGAAAAGTTATTAGCACCATTAAAAAGGGTAAGAAGCAATGACATAGGAGGAACAGGATATTCATTCTTCTTATTGACTGTGTTGAGCTTTCTATAGTCAACACACAACCTAAGACTACCATCCTTCTTTTTTACAAAGAGGACAGGGGAGCCGGTTGGAGATTTACTGGCTTTGATGAAACCTTTGGCTACATTCTCTGCAATGTAGTCTCGAAGAACTTGAGATTTTTCCTTCGACAAAGAATAGACAGGAAGTGCCGGAGGTACTGGACCTATTAACTCTATCTGATGGTCGTAGGGTCAATGAGGTGGTAACTTATCAGCCTTGAAGATTGAAAAAACATCAATGAAATCATGATAGATTTCTGGTAGAGTCAATTTAATGGCTTCAACATCGATTTGGTCGTCCTCATCATCTTTGAGAGAATCTGTTGAGGGAAGACCAGAATTGAGAGAGCATAATTCGATTACTTCGAGGCAATTTAAATCCTCTTCGAGTGAAATCATTGAGCTAGAAGGGTTAGCCAATTTCTCATTTAAAGAAAGATCAGATGCTTGCAAGTCATCTGGCAGAGATTTGTCCTCTAGCAGGACATTGTCAGGCGGGTTGTTTAATTCCCTATTGACATGCATTGAAGAATCAGAAATATACTTAGTCCGTGGGGTGATCAATCCCTGTGTCCAATCAATTTCAGGATTCCAATGCGTTAAAAAGTCATGGCCAAGAATGGTATCGTCCATCCTTGGGGCATCCAAGACTGTTAGTTCCCACTCGAAGGGGGGAAAATTCGGAAAGTTAAAAACCCATAAAACTTTCTTACTGACCCAATATTTGGGTCCTCTGATTCGACCAAGTAAATTGGAGTTCGATTGATATCTGTAAATGTCAGCTGTAACTTCTCGGCAAAAGATAAACTGACAAAAGAAATTGAAGCTCCAGAGTCTATAAGACAACTGAAGGAGATATCCTCCTTAAAATGAATGAATCTCAAGCGGTTTAAGGCAACTCCAGTCCTTAAGACATGGAGGTTCTGTGCACTGGGAGAGATAAGATAGTTTGCTTTGCACACAAGTAAACTATCTACTAGTTTTTTGGCTTCAAACTAGTACCTTCTCTTTCCTTCAATTTTACACAATCTTCCAGATTGTGCTTACCCCCACAATACATACATAACCCATTATCTGTTTGCCTCTTCCTTTCAGCTTCTTTAAGTTCCCCTTTAGGATCCAGTACTTTACTGATATTGCATGGGGTCAAGCTTTTCGGTCGAGGTTTGTCCTTTCCCTTAATAGGTTTGGATTGAGTCAAGGAGGATTGAGTTGTTCGTGGGTGTGAAGAAGGTCCCAATTTGAAATTTAAGCCTTGAGATTTGTTGGCGTATCAACAATTTTGAAGTCGTCCTTGGTAAACGCCGTCAAGTTTGAGGGTTCGATCCATTAAATCTGTTAAAGTAGTCATCTTCTGACCGTGAAGATTTAACTGATCCAGAATCCTCGAAGGAAGTCCTTTTTTGAAATGATACTTAAGGGCAGCATCATTCCAACCTACTCGAGTTTGAAGCGCTCTGAAGTTCGAGATATATTCAGAGGCTTTCCTATTATCACTCATGCAAAGGAAATCTAGTTCAATTTCTGCGTTGTCAGTTTCATTAGGGTCACCAAACAACGTGAAGAGTTGGTCTTTGAACTTTTCCCAGTTATTAATAAGTAAGTGGGTTTTGGTTGAAGAGAGCATGAGAAGATAAGGTTTGAACCATCTTGCTGCTTTTCCGGCCAGGAATGAAGAAGTATAAACAACTTTCGATCGGTCGTTATTGAAGGTTTGAGGGTCATTATGGAACAGGAGCTTGCAGGTTTTCAAGAAGGGTCGCAATCTGTCTGGATGTTCTCCATCAAATTTATCAGGAGATTTCATAGAAGGAGTTTTGAATTTAGATCCCTCTGAAGACGTTGAATTTGAAAGGATCTTCATGAAAAGTCTCATGAAATCTTCCAGAGAATTGGATGGTCCAGGTTCTGAAGGTTGACCAGAAGGGTGGTTAGCAGGGGCGGATGGTGCCTCGTGCATTGTATCCTCTCCTTCTTCATCATCACTAGAATCATCGAAATCTTGTGGGATGTCTTCTACCAATTGGACTGAATGTTGCCGTTCCCTAAGGTTGAGTAGCTCCAAGGAGTGAGTGCAGGAAACAGGCCTAGTGGCTGTTGGCCTGCCTCTGGCGCGAGCTCTAGTAGTAGCACCTGTAGGAGGAGTGCATTGAACAGGTGCCATTTTAAGAATTTAGAGAAAACACCTGAAAAGGGACGTAGTAGTGCAAAGAATGAGAACTATGGAGAATTAAATTATACTGTCACCGGACGACCTACGCACAAGGTCGAGGATGTTCCTGCAAGTGAGATAAAAGGTTCAGATACTTCTTCAAAGCACAGAGGGATAGTTCCAGGAAGTGATTCGAAGATGACTCAAAGGAAGAACTACTGCTTCAATTTATGTTCGAGAAGGATTCTAATATAATTGAATGGTAATATTAAAATTCTTAAGATCTCACAAAGTGTTGGAAACTCAACAATCAAAGATTTATGATTTAGATATGATTATTGAGAAAATAAAGAAAGATACAATAATAATGATTTTCACTTAGAGTTTTATCACTATTAACTATAAATACGTTTTATAATTTAATTCTAAGGAATGTCGAACCAAAAAACCAGCCCCTTTTATATCCTTTACTCCTCCTCACATTGACCTCATACTCATCCACCATTCCGCACACCACAAACCATTTAAAATATATCTGTTACACCTGGACCCTCCTCACTAACATCCGTTAACCCCTTAATCCTTCACTAACCATTCTGTCCATGCTCACTACCCCTTAATAACCCACAGCCATTTCATGAACCTTTTAATGTACTATTATATTAACTATTGCGCTGTGCGTTGCTTATTGAGAAAAAGACTAAGACACACTATTGAGAGATTGACTAATTTAGATTTAGAGTTTTAGGCTAGCGCAATTGAATAGCGAGTACACAAAGGAAAGTTGCAGTTGCTATGGAGAGTTGCTTTCTGCGCTTCGAGTATGGATTTGAACCCTTTAGTATTGATTTAATGAGCTACTTTTGCCTCAATTGTCACATGGCGCGTGACATATATATTAGTTCTTTATATATTAATTTATGTAATTATATTAAATTTTGGTGATTCCCACCCCTTACTTCAATAAAATGCAGGGGTGGGTATTGCCAAATTTTCAAATCTGACATGTAAATTTTTTGACTTGTAAAAATTTGGTGATACCCACCCCTTATTTCAATAAAATGCAGGGGAGGGTATTTCCAAATTTTCAAATCTGACATGTGAAATTGATGACTTAGAAAAATTTTGGTGATACCCACCCCTAGCTTCAATAAAATTCAGGGGAGGGTATTGCCAAATTTTCATATGAGACTTGCAAAAAAAAAATTGACTTGACATTTTGGTAATACTTGTCCCTTACTTCAATATAATGCAGGGGGGAGTATTGCCAAAATTTCTTATAAGACTTGCAAAATTCTTGACTTGAAAGAATTTTGGGGATACCAGTAAAATGAAGGGGGTAGTAAAGCCAAAGTTTCATATAAGACTTTCAAGATTCATGACATGAAAGAAATTTTGTGAAACCCACCCCTTACTTCAAAAAAATCCAGGGGTGGGGGATTGTCAAATTTTCAAAGGAGACTTGAAAATTTTATTTAAAAAAAGAATATTTAACATTAAAATATGAAATTTCAAGAAATACAGAAAATAATTGTAAAATTTATGTGCAAATAAATATGAACACATGAAGTGTGAAAGAAATAAAAGAAACTAGTCAACAAAAAATTTTATTAAATGTTCTATTTCTTCAACAGATTTGTTTGCTTTAATGCATTCGATCAAAAAATCTTTCTTTTTAGAACTTTCTTGAAGATCATGCTTATACTTCATCTGTTACATTAAGTTTTGATGCTCAAGTGTTTTTTCATCTTTTTTGGATTTTTCAATACTAAGAGTTAACTCAAACTTCATCTCCTCCAAATCTTGGACCCGATCATCCTTTCGTAAGGAGAGCTTGTACTTCCTCTCTTCCAAATCTTGTACTCTGTCATCCCTCCTTAAAGAGAGCTCGAATTTCTTCTTTTTAAAGCTTAGAGTCTCTTTAGCAATTTCCACTTGTTCTAGAGTGATAATAAAAATTAACATAAAGTAGAAGAAAAGCAGAGTAAAGTAATAAGAGGTATGATATCACTTACCAGCATCACATTTCTCTAAAAACTGTTCCATTGAAGAAAAAGGTGTTTGTGATGAAGTATCACTTTTTCATCTTCTTTGGGAGAGGAAATTTAGACTACTTGAAGCCCTTCGCTTTTTGTTCAACGTAGCATTTTCCTCCTCATCCTTGTCACTAGCTTCAGACTCAGTTGATTGAGGATCCTGGGTTTGTTCATCAGCCTTTTAAGAAATAAGAAAAAGATAAGTAAATAAAAAATAGAAATGATAAGATAAAAGAAAAAAGAAACAGACCTGAGTTAGATTTGTTTGGGTTAAATCACCTATAGGATCTACAGAAAAGCTATCTAGATATGTCTCATTCAAATGAGGGGAGGCTTTAGTGGAGGAAGAGGATGGGTAAAGATTTGCTTCGACATCATGTTCGGAGATAGGATCTTCACCATCCAACATGTTTACAGGATGAACATCAGCTTGCTCTCCAAAAATTGCATCCATCTCTTTAAAGTAAGGACATAAAGAATCAAGTTTATTTTCTATGGATTTTATGCCCTTAGTTATATTGTTGTCGGTAACCCCAAAACCAGTGGAAGATGAAAGAGCCTTTGTCTTCTTGTATTTTTCTCGGTAATGCTTGAAGCGTTCAGACATCTGTTTAGGCAAAAGATCAATCCTTCCCTTGGTCTTATTGCGTAATTCATTTGCCATTAGAAGATAGCCATTAACTTTTGATGTGGGGGGCCATCCTACTTTAGTGGAATACTCAGTACCAAAACAAGAATCATAGTTAGCTTTGGATTTCAGCCAGTTGATAAGAATGAGATGATCATCTTCTTTTAATTGAACAGTCTTTGATTTCTCAGCTGAGCGGGGGAAAGGGGGAGTAATGCAATTTGAAGAACAACTGGGGGAAGTCTGCCTTTGAGAAGATCTATGATGATTGGGCATTTTATGATAATTGAAGATGAAAAGGAGCAAAAACAAGCAGATGAGATAGAGAGGTGTTCTGAATGGAAATAATAAACAGGATGAGATGAGAATGGGAGTGCGCAGCAAGGTAGAAGGCATATCCAGAGAGTAGCCAAAGATGTGGTTATGAATGAAAGTAGGCCATGATGTGGTTATGAAAAATTGAGTAGAAAAATGTCGGATAAGAGATCAACTTTGACACATAAAATGTCTAATAACCCAAATATTAGCAAAAATAATTGTGGAAGATAATTGGGGTATAAGGATTTTTATCCGCAATTAATTTAATTGTGGATTGGTCAACTTTGATGCACCATAGAATTGAAATATTTTTTCTATTCATTTTAAATATGGAATAATATTATTTTTAATCAAAATATGATTGCCTTCACAGCTGCTTTTCTAAATGGGAATAATCTAAAGTACCTATTAGGGGGTATCAATGTTCAGGGATCCGCAATTAGGGATCAGGAATTTTTTTTCCTGGGATCAGACATTATTAATTGCGGAAGATTCTTATCCACTAGCCCTGGGGCTAGTATGTAAGGAGTTCACAATTATTCATTATCCTGTCTCTTATACCCCAATCTCGATTCCTAATTCCTGATCCCAAACTCATCACATCCATGAGGCATATCCAGAGAGTAGTCCAAGATGTGGTTATGGCAGAAAGTTGTGCAACATGTGGTTATGACAGAAAGTTTTCCAAGATGTGGTTATGAAAAATTGAGTAGAAAAAAGTTGGATAAGAGGTGAACATTGACACGTAAAGTGTCCAATAACCCAATTATTAGCAAAAATAATTGCGGAAGATAATTGGGGTATAAGGATTTTTATCTGCAATTAATTTAATTGCGGATCCCTGAACATTGATACCCCCTATTATATTATCATAAGTTTATTGTATAATTTTATTTCTCAATATAATAGGGGGTATCAAAGTTAGAAATTTGTAATTATTTTAAAGGTATTTTGCAACGCAAAAAGAAAGCCACCAACTTGACATCAATTCTCAGTAAAAATCTGTTTTGGGGGCACAACATGGCATATTTTAAAAAATAATCATGGTTGATTTGGGGGAAAAAAGAGGTATTTTGAAATGGAAGATTTCTAACTTTGAAACCCCCTAATATTAATAATATTCATGATTATTTGCCCTTTTTCAGGTCCAATAAATTAACATAACATTTACTGAACTCCTGGTACAGCCTGGCTGACAAAGTGGGAGATGGGATAGAGGTGAGGTTAATCCAGTGCTCAGCACTGGATTGTGAATTCTACATGGAACACTGAGGATCTGCCACTAGAGGCTGATCCTGCCTCTAGTTGGTGCTAAAAAAGCTGGGTAACTCTCCTCAACTTTTTGTTGGTTGCACAAACCAGATCTAATATAGCTGTACGGGGGGGGGAACCAGTGGACCAGACGTCTAGTAGTATTTTTGGTCTCCAGTTAACATCAGTCTGTAATTCTTGTCCAAACTGTGGAGTAATTCTAGTTGAACCCATCCCCTCCCATTGTCTCACAAAGGGGATGTACCAGACTCAGACAGAGGAGTCACTACCAGAATCACGCGCAAAATTGCCACATGAAGCCAAAAAAAGCACTAGACGTCTAGTGCACACTTTTTTCCCCCTGTGCTGTAGTCTGGTGATTTCTAGTTCAGCTCTTATTCTGCACTTCTATCTTAATTCTTCTTATCTTTCCTTTCAGTCTCTTACTAAACATTTCTTGGTTCTATTAATACAAGACTACAATTGCAAACTTTTTAGCATGGGCTGTACCAATGTTTGTCAAAATATAAATTCCAATTTCTGCTTTAATTAAAAAAAAAAAAAAAAAAACCCCTAATTTTAAAAGCTTGGGACCATTTTGGGTGGTATTTACAGAACTTTTTTTTTTTTTTTTTTCAATTTCAATTTCATTCCCTGTTTGAGACATCTATTCACAAGAAAGTCGACGACGTTTTATATTACACATCACCCGAACGTTTTGCCTTTCGGTTGCAATTTCCTTCACTTTTTACTAAAAAAAAATGAAAAATGACTAAAACATCAATCGACATAGGAAACGTTTGGGTGGCATATAGCATAAAACGTCTTCGACTTTTTTTGTGGTGTCTGTTTGAAAAAGTTGTTGGCGAAGATTATTCCCCTCTATAATTATTCCTTGCTTCAAAGTCCCGCATGCTAAGGAGAACTCATATAAAGGTACTTCCTTTATCATAACCATGTCAGACAAATCTTTTACGTAATCTGCCAAGTTAACGTTAAAGAGACTAAGCATCTAGATAAGCTTTCAGTGATCATCTAAATTTATACTGAATATCAATCATTTTTCTCAGTTCAACTGCTCTTCATCGCCTTAATTATTCTGATTTTTTTTTTTAAAAATAATAAAAGAGAAACGTCCCTAAATAAGCCCAACATTATCCACCAGTACTCCATTTCATACTTGTCCCTTGAGCTACCTATTCATGACAGTAGCTACCATTTCGTAAATGTTTTATTACAGCTAGATCCAAAAATCTTGAAACAAAAAAGAAATTTATTGACAACCCAAAAGTTGAGCTGCAGTATTATTATTATTATTTTTTTTTTTTTGACATCTTCAGTTCATTTTGTGGCAATTGGGTTGATTTCTTTGTCTTTGAGCCCCTCTTCATTAGGGGGTATCAAAGTTAGAAATCTTCCATTTCAAAATACCTATTTTTTCCACCAAATCAACCATGATTATTTTTTAAGGTATGCCATCTTGTGCCCCCCAAAACATCTTTTTACTGAGAACTAATGTCATGCTTGTGGCTTTTTTTTTGTGCTTTGAAATACCTTTTAAATAATTAAAAATTTCTAACTTTGATACCCCCTATTATCTGGGTTTAAGTAGAAGTCAACCCGATTGCCGTAAAATGAACTGAAGCGGTCAAAAAAAAAAAATACTGTAGCTCGACTTTTTGGCTGTCAATAAATTAAAAAAAAAAAAAATCATTTTTGTTTCAATGTTTTTGGATGTGGCTGTATAGGCGCATAAATAGACATGAAACACACTCACAACTTAATATCCCGCTTCCTGCCTTCCTCAAAAAAGAATCTACCTGTGACTCGAGGATTTATTCGACCAAGAATAGATATGTTAGCCTTTAAAATCTAATCTTTACTAAGGCGTTGGCACTTTTACGCCTCAAAGCTGAATAATGTGAGTGATTAACCATTAGATAGAATAGTTCTTGCACAATGTATGAGTTTTTGTTATAAGTTTATTATTATTGGGGGTATCAAAGTTAGAAATTTGTAATTATTTTAAAGGTATTTCGCAACGCAAAAAGAAAGCCACCAACTTGACATCAATTCTCAGTAAGAAGCTGTTTTGGGGGCACAACATGGCATATTTTAAAAAATAATCATGGTTGATTTGGAGGAAAAAAGAAGTATTTTGAAATGGAAGATTTCTAACTTTGATATCCCCTATTATTATTATTATTATTATTATTATTATTATTATTATTATTATTATTATTATTATTATTATTATTATTATTATTATTATTATTATTATTATTATTATTATTATTATTATTATTATTATTATTATTATTATTATTATTATTATTATTATTATTATTATTATTATTATTATTATTATTATTATTATTATTATTATTATTATTATTATTATTATTATTATTATTATTATTATTATTATTATTATTATTATTATTATTATGATTATTATTATTATGATTATTATTATTATTATTATTATTATTATTATTATTATTATTATTATTATTATTATTATTATTATTATTATTATTTATTTCATACAATGTCACCCAGCAAGGGGCATAAAGGAAGTGTGACATCGATGATAAGCCAGCAAATACAAAGAGAGAAGTAGAAACAATTGAGGGAAAAAGTAATGGCAATTAATAAGAAAACATATGGAAGCTACTGTGGTAAAGGTAAATTATTACGGAATCTGTAAGTATCTACTAAAAACTTTGCCACAGCGGCTTGTTTCAGGTTTGAGCTAGTCTGGATACGTTCATCTGTTTATATACTTTAAAGTATGTTGAAAATATAAAACTCTCCGATGTATTACTTTGAACCTACTGACTTGATAACGGATGAATGTCTTTATACTGATCGGCTCTGAGCAAGAGGTTAACCATACTCATAAGCATGAGCAACGTTAGTACGTACATACGTACAGAAAGAATGAGCCAACAGCTTTTCCTCAGATTTTTTTACAAGGTGGCAGACATAGGTGCACGTTGAACTCCCTCTTTTTCTAAAAAATTTTTTATTGTCGGGTAGATTTTTTATGGGGAGTTAGACAATGATTTAGAGTGTAGAAAGAGGAGCATTTCTTTCGGCAACAAGCCAGTAGAAGAAACGTTGACGAGAAGGGTTGGCTCTGAAGAGACAAGAAGCATATGTATTTCCCGATGTGCAAAGTGTAAAACTCACAGAGGCTCGAATATGCGAGGGACTAGTTGAGCTAATTCAGCATTTTTGAATCCAAGGGAATGTGTGTGTGTGTTTTCTCTTGCAGAGAAGAGAAAGGGGATAGCTCCTACTAAAGCCAAACGGTTAACCCAAAATAAAATAGCCGCATGACCAAGCGCAAGTTGCATGGCGCCACTCTGGCTAGTGCGCCAGCACCCTATTCCACTCTCCAAACACTTGATTGTGCTCTCTTACTGATAGAGATCACACCACTGGATAGATATTCCCAGCTGGGTTTTGCCTCCAACATACTCTGTGGCAGGTCTTTTCCCTATCGACCAGCATGTGGAGTGGCAGACTGGCTGACATGGATGGATGGGTGTAGCATGACGGGCAACACCCAGCGGCTTCCTCCTAGCTGCAAAACCTTAACCGAGTCCAGGCGTCGATGCATGCATATATGCAACGTGTGTCTTGCACGAACACCCGTATTCGGACTCGCTTGCCGGTAAAGAGGGCCGTGCGGAGGGCTCTTGACCGTATCCTTGGCGTCGTTTATCGAGTTTATTGCAGATCAGCTCATCGTCCACCATCGACCACGTCATGTCTGCACCTGCCCAATCATCAGCATCTTCGTCTTCAGCACCTCCGCAGCAGGAGGACAAGAACTCGGTCGTCATCAAAGTAGGTTTGTTTCATCATCGTCTTGCGACAAGGAAGGCTTATCTGTCTGGCGTGGTCCAACAGGTCGGAATGGTCGGAGACTCTCAGATTGGAAAAACTAGCTTGATGGTCAAGTATGTTGAAGGATCGTTTGATGAAGACTACATCCAAACTTTAGGTGCCGTCTTCTCCATTTGTTCATCTCACCTTCATCATCATCTTCACACTCATTGTCTTTTCTCTGCATCCAGGCGTCAATTTCATGGAAAAAACTATCTCTATTCGTAACACTGAAATCACATTTTCTATTTGGGATCTTGGTGGGCAGCGCGAGTTCGTCAACATGTTGCCGTTGGTCTGCAACGATGCTGTGGCTATTCTCTTCATGTTCGATCTTAGTCGGAAAAGTACTTTGAATTCTATTAAAGAATGGTATCGACAAGCCCGTGGTTTCAATAAGGTTTACTCACATATGTTTCTTATTTTTCATACACTGCGGTACTCAATGTATTCCATGATTTTCGTTGTATTGCAGACTGCCATTCCTTTTTTGATCGGCACCAAGTACGACCATTTTGCTGCTTTTTCCAAAGATGAACAAGAAGAAATAACTCGACAAGTAAGTGATATCTCCCCTTTGGTTCCAGTGCTTCTTCTCCCTACTCATATATGCTATCTATTTCTCACTCTTAGTCTCGAAGGTTCGCCAAGGCAATGAGAGCTCCTTTGATCTTCTGTTCCACATCACATTCGATCAACGTCCAGAAGATATTTAAAATTGTGTTATCTAAAGCCTTTGATTTGAAGGTAGGCGTTTATTTTTCTCTACTGTGCTTTACAGTGGCATGTTCTCATATAGTTGATGACTTTCACAGTGCACGATACCCGAAATAACTGGCAGTGGCGAGCCCTTGTTGCTATACAATGATGTCTAAGATGTCTTGAAATATTTTTTGTTTGACTCGTCTCTTTGCATTCATCTCGTCTCACTGGCTCCGTGTTTTTCATCCATTCATTATTTTTTTTCAAAAACAAAAAACTACAACGAAGAAGGCATACACACTTATTGTCAAAGATTTTGTGCTCTCTTAAAAAAAATGTTTTTTTGAGATGGTTACAATGTCTCTTGATCCCATGTTGTGTGGTTATGAATTGTTTTAGTAAGTCACTGGTTTACCTTGATTTAAATGATGTCTTAAACTCATATCGTCCAGGTTGCTTTACCCAGTTATTTGGCAGATTTTCTATCCATTTATTCAAGTCGTAATGCTCTTTTTCATCTTATTTTTGTGGTCATACACGCAATCTCCAACTCAAAAAAATCCGCAAAAGTGAAGTGCACGAACCATGTAAAACGTGGTGCGAAATTTTGTTTTTTCGCGGCCACTGGTTCATGTCTGGTTGTGCTTCTAAGGGATGAATGAATATGTCTCCGTCTCTAAATGTTGATTATCTTTCAAATCACCATGAGAGAAGCGAGGAATCATCATTGTCACTTTCTTAACTTAGTGTATGATTCTCCGATTTTGCGATTACGACCTGTTTACTTTGCTATATATCTTGAACAAATTTTTGTTTTTACACTTCGTCAATCTTCCTGTTTCAACTGCGCACTGATGCAACTTTTTCTACCTTACATCCAAACTGCTAGTATCACCGCTAGTTTATCTTGTTTTGTTATTTTATTTTTTGACTTGCGCAAGTCTACGAAATAATTACGGTTGTTAGATGTACCTATGCGGGGTTATGTATTATCTCTATTCTTAGCCTTTTATAGTTTTAATTTTTACATACATTAGACTCGTCTTTTTATTCTTTGGTTTGACCATTTATTATCTATTATGTCCAAGCACACATTCATTACGATATATTTTTTCTATTGTCAATTTATGTTTTTCCGCTCATAGTTGTCCCCCTCTCAACTTGGAAATCTGTTTGTGAATTGGCTTGATGGTATTGGCCTCTATTGCTACATTAAGGTACATGGCCAAGGGTCTGCATCTGTTATCCTCAATTTTTTATTTTTGCCTTTTGAATTTAAAGGGGAATAGTACATCTCTCAACTAGTGGGGGGCATCAACGTACTTGTATCTGCCATTAAGTTGATGGAAAACAAAAAGTGAAGTACCCTGATTATGATTTGACTTTTATTTTTTATTTTTTCTTGTGTGCGTGCGCATGTGTGTGGGATCTGCCACTATTATGACTGAAAATTGGAGTATTAGAATTGAAATAGAAGGGGGTTTTTTAAAAAAAAAAATCTGATTAAATAAGATTGGCCCCTAGAAGTTAGTATATGTAGATTAAAATCTCTTGTTATCAATCATGTTGGATCTGGGTAAAATTAAAAATTAATGGTGGATCTGAGAAGTATGAATATATACTTAAAACCCTCTTAATAGGGGGTATCCAAGTTAGAAATTTAAAATTATTCAAAAGGTATTTCACAACACAAATATAAAGCCACAAACTTGACATTAATTCTCTGTAAAAAGGTGTTTTTGGTTGCACAATATGGCATGTTTTAAAAAATAATCATGGTTGATTTGGTGGAAAAACTAGGTATTTTGAAATGGAAGATTTCTAACTTAGAGAGCCCCTAATGAATGTTGACTGTCAGCATTGAATGAGCTTTAATGAAGGCATTTTTTTCCCCTCAGTATTAACGCACTCATTGAAGACTAACTAAGCTGACACACAGCATTAACTGAGTGCTAAATGAGTACTGACTGAACATTATTAATACCCCCCCCCTCAATATATATATATATATATATGTAATATAAATAAATATAAATAAATAAATAAGGATTGATGTTCAATTTGTCTTCTAAAGTTCATCTTGACTTTTTCATTAAGTTTAGTTGTTTCATGAATACATCCAATTTGGGTTCAGGTTTAGGTTAAGTAAATGAAGGTGTTCATGGTTGAAAAATGTTGATAGCCAAATTCACTTTATAAGTTTTTGTGGTTATGTGTGTTGAGGTTTGATATATCATACTATATGTCAAGGGGTGCTTTTGGTCTAGAAGCTTGGTTCGAGGTTTATACGAGGAGATTTAGGGGTTTATTGAACTCTCAAAGAATAGTACGTATTTCTTAATCAAAATAATTGTTTTACTCAAATAAAAGAGGTAGTTATAAGATATCAATATAAATTATAGATTAGAATTACGGTGTTGTAAGTACTAAAGTTATAAAATATAGGAATAAATGTATTGTTGTGAGTGTAATAGTAATGTAAGTAATAAAAGAATGATTTGAAAAGCACAAAGTAAGAGGCCTTTTATAGGCAAACATGAGGGAATAAAATATACAGAATTTACACCATATATTGTAAGCATGTGAGAAAAAGAATGACTGAAAGGAGTACATATATGACACAAGAATTAAATAAACTGGTACGTCAACAAGGACATCAAATTTATTAGCAATAAAGTTTGAGTTCCTTGGACTGTCACAATTAATTACGCAATAATTAATTAATTATATTACTTTCACGGGATTCCAGAGCTCTCAATGAGGTAATATAATTGTTTTAAAGTTTTTTTTATTATAATTTTATTATTAAATTCTATTCCCATTGACTTATACCATTGAGCATGGTGTTAGGGAGTAAAATTGTAAGGGACATTTTATTTACACCAATTAATTATATTACTTATTGTACTTAACTAGTTAATTGTAAGTAATGCTTAAGTAGGTAATTAATTATTAGTAAGAAGAAGGGGCATGGCTTCAACTCAGTAAAATAATTAATTATTTTACTGGTTAAGTCTAGTAGCCTGGCTGACACTCCCTCACTCTAAAAAAAAAAAACAATAAAAAAAAATGCTATGATTTTTTCTTTTTATACTTTTTTAGTAGAGTGGGAAGATTAGATATCTCCTTCCCAGGTATCCAAGAATCATATTCAGATGATTTATTCTTGAATCTCAATAAATATTCTGTACCTTTTTCAGCAGTGACTATTCTGTCATTTAGAATTTTTTCAATTTCTGCTGTTTCAGTGATTTCATTTGGGGTTTTCTTTGGTCTTCCCCTCCTTTTTCGAAATAAATCACTATTGGATGTGTAAGGTTTCAAAAGAGATATTGGAAAAACAGGATGTTTTCTGTCATATGGAGAATACAAAATAACCTCAACTGCATTATCTCCAATCATTCTTCTGACAACAAATGGACCAACAAATGGATCTTTCAATTTGTTATTACCTTGTAAGTTGAAGTGGACTGTAGAAATCGACACTTCATCACCCTTTTTAAAAGTGTATTCTTTATGGGATTTGTCCCATCTCTTCTTCTCATATTCAAATGATTTTTCAATACATTTCTGAGCATGACTTCTGCATAGTTGTTGCATTTGAAGAAAAGATTTTACACCAGGATGCATATCCAATTCAGGTATTTTGTTATTGAGAATTTGGGCAGCAGTATTTGGAACATATCCAAGCCAGAGCTCAAAAGGCTTTCTTTGAGTAACAGAATGAACAGTGCTATTATAAGCAAATTCTAACCCAGGAAGTAAGGTAACCCAATCATGAGTGAATCTGTCATTATCTTTATACTCAAGGGCAAAGGCACAATATCTTCTTATCATGTCCTCTAAAGTCTGAATCATTCTTTCAGCTAAACCATCAGTCTGTGGATGATGGGCAGTAGAAAGTTTCAGATCACAACCACAAACATCCATCAGAGACATCCAAAATTCAGAAGTAAATTTAGGGTCTCTGTCAGAGATTATGGCTTTAGGAAAACCAGCAGTATTAAACATATGAGACCACCACAAGAAAGCTAATTCTTTAGTAGAAACATCCTTGTGAGTAGGGATAAATTTACACATTTTTGTGAATCTGTCCACAATAACCCAACAAGAGTTATAACTGTCTTTACCAGCAATAGGTAATCCTGTTAAAAAATTCATGTTTATTATTTGCCATGGTTCATCAGGAAGTTCAATATGTTGCATTAATCCTGCTCTTTTACCAGTTAATCTTTTTGATTTTTGGCAAGAATCACAAGACTCAACATATAATTTTGTGTCTTCAGACATATTAACCCACCAAGCAGTGTTCTTAATTCTGATCATTGTTTTTTCAAGATCAAAATGTCCAGCTAATATGTCATCATGACAAGATGATTTCTTTCATAGAAGGAGGAATAACAATGACATTACTCAACTTTCTTCTATAATATAGATATCCTTCATCAATTGAAAATTTACCTTTTTCCAAACCTTTTTGGTACTTTGGTGGAAGGGTTTTAATTAATGCTTGTATTGAAGCATTCTTTGGGTCATTTAATATGGTGCATAACTTTTTCAAGTCAGTGTCCTTATCATATGAATCCAGAATAAGCTGTAATAGCTCTTCCTCCATATCAACCACATATATCCCATGTATATGAATAATTTCATCTTCAGGATCATACACAGGATTAGAGTTATTATTTGGTAAAGGTAACCTAGATAACATATCCACATTTGAGTGAACAATACCAGCCCTATGAATAATTGTCATTCTCCCTCTGTATTCTTGAACAGTCAACTGCCATCTGAACATATGTCTGTTAGGTGTTTTCAAGTTTAAAAGGGATTTAAATGCACTGCAGTCAGTGACAAGTTCAAATTTCTGGTCATCTAGGTAATAATGAAGCTTTTCTAGAGCCCATACTACATCTAAACACTCTAATTGAGTAGCACCATATTTCAATTCACTATTTCTCAAGGTTCTTGAAATATAACAAATTACTACTTCTGAAACTTTATCATTTATCACTTGTTTTTGATGGAGGGCAGCACCAAGACCAATGAAACTGGCATCAGTGTACAAAAAAAATGGTTGATTAAAGTCAGGTAAAGCAATAATTGGTGCTGACATCAAACATTGTTTCATAGTGTCAAAGGCTCTTTGTCTTTCACTATTCCAGACAAAAGTAACATCCTTTCTAGTTAATTAGGTAAGGGGTAAAGCTATGACTTGGTAATTTTTAATATACTGTCTATAGTATCCACACATTCCCAAAAAACTTTGGAGCTCTCTCACTGTTGTAGGAGCCTTCACCTGTTGTATGGCTGCCACTTTGTTCTGGTCAACACATATCTGTAAGCCTGAAACAACATGACCAAGAACTTTGAAAGAATGGAAACCAAATTTACATTTCTTCAAAGCAAGTGTCATATTTATTTCATCCATTTTCTGGAATACTTTACACAGGTGTTTAAGATGGTCCTCAAATGTTTTTGAGAATATAATGATATCATCAATATAAACCATCAGCCATCCTTCAATTATCTCTTGATGGAATGTGTTATCCATGACTATTTGGAAAACTGAAGGGGCATTTTTAGGGCCAAATGGCATCCTAATATACTTATAAATACCCATATGAGTGGAAATCATCAGAAATTTCTGAGAATTTTTCTCAACAGGTACCTGATGATATCCTTTATTACCATCCAAACAGCTGATATATTTAGCACCCTGTAAAGTAGCATATATAGAGCTGATTCTAGGTAAAGGGTAGATATCATCAACAGTATAAGTATTTAGTGCTCTATAATCACCACATAACCTGGCTTTATCTTTCTCATAAGAAATTAGGACAGGTGAGATAACACAATATTTAGGTGTTTCAACTACCTTTTCAATAATATTCATTTTTAAAAGGGTAGAGATATCACCACGCAATATGGGGGGCGGACTAGTTAGCAAGTCCGCAACCTTGGACTCAAGTTCACCACAGATTGAACACACATTGAGCTATTGACAAAGGAACCATACAATCTGGGATAAACACCACTCAGCAGAACAGTTTTAGGTGGGTCTTCAAGTAGAGTTCAATATGAGTTCAGTATGAGTTCAGTCTGATTTCCATCTGAGTTGTGCCTGAGTTCAGGTTGGGGACTTGCTAGCAAGTCCACCCCCTATATTGCGTAGTGTATTGTCTTCAATATCTTTTCTCTTTGTGGGAGAAGCAGGATAAGGCTTCTTCTTTAAGCTAAGTGGTATATCAGTTAATGGGCAAGACAATGAAAGTTTCATTTCCTCTTTAACTAATCCCAGTTCATGTGACCCATGAGCAAAAGCCATAGGAAAAGATTTTATCAAGTTAATGATGGAATCTTTATCCTCACCAGAAAGTTGTTCTCCAAAAGAGGCATTGTCAATCTCAGACAAAAGGGCATGCATCTCTTTTGTAGATCTTCCTTTACATTGAACCACAGAATTACATGTGTTCAATTCTGGTTTCAATAATTTTTTAGGGGAGGAAATCTTAAATTTTTTCTTCCCATTCATCCCCATTGTGAAAAATTGATTTGAGGGATCCAATTTTATGCCATACTTGGTTAAAATATCATTCCCTACAATAAACCAATTGCTTAAGTTATCATTCTTCATGACAACAAAATCACAAATAGCTCTTTCAAAACCATGGTTATATTTAAAAAACACTGTGGCTTTGTATTTACCAATGGGGGACAAAACAGAGCCATACCCTCTCCAATTTTCAGAAATGATAGGCATCAGTTTAGATTTATAGTCTTGATCTACTGAAGCAAGTGCTTTTTCAGATACTACACTTCCTCCAGCTCCAGAATCCAGAACAACTTCAATGCTGGTTCCATTGATCAAGACTGGTGCCTTGAGAGGGGCAATAATAATTGAGCTATCCTCAATGTTATTTATGATCTCAGCATCCTCAACTGTAGATAAAGCATTATTATCAATATCAATAGTATTTAAATAATGAATATCCTCTTCCAGCATCAAGATTTCTTGTTGAGATTCATATGAAATATTGCTGGCACAATCACTTGATGTATCATCCAGTGCCTCTGTGTCATCAGCATGCTCCTCTGTTTGTTCTAAAAGATTTATCTTCTTGTCACAAACATATCCTTTCTGCCAAGGCTTGTTGCACTTGAAGCAAGTGTTTGTTGCATACTTCTTTGGTGCAACAGGGGCAGAAGTTTTACCAACCTTTTCCAGAGATTTCTGTTGGTAAGTGGAGGGTTTCTCCAAAGGGGTCCTAGGAATGAATCTTCTGGCATCATAGTTATTGTTTAGAAGTATCTCATTGCAAGTATTAATGAAAGAAGAGTGTTCTTTGGAGAACTCAGTCCTAGCCACTATCAAGTCTCTCAGAGACATTGGTAATTTATAAAGGATCCTGTCCTTCCATAAATCAAACTCCATATTTGGGTCCATTGCCCTTAAGATTTTTACAAGTTTCATTAAAAACTCAATAGGTTTATCAGTTGAAGAGCTATATCTAGTTTCCTCATACTGCCTTTGTTGAGCCATTCTGAACTTGGAGCCACCAAATTGTGCTTTAGTTAATTTCTTACAATCCTCCCATGAGTAGTCATTCCCATCCAGGAGAACAGATTCATACCACATTAGGGCAACATTAGTGAACAAAGAAATTAACTTGGACACAATTTCCTCATCTGGGAGTTTGTAAGACTTTTTTAAGTTATCAATTCTGCAAATAAATTGTTGCCAATCAGAGGAAGAATCACCATCAAATGTAGGATATTGGTCAAGTTTTGGCCAATTCTTTTGATTTGAAGGAGTATCCATAGTACTAGCTTGTTTCTGATTAAGAAGCAGCTGTAATTTCTCTAATTGGGCTGAAATCTCATTGTTTAATCCTTCTGTTGCAGATCCTGGTGCATCATCAGTCTTTGATGGAAACTCAGTGTTATCAACAGGTATTGTCAAGGTACGCTTTTAGTCTAGAAGTTTTGGTACGAAGCTCTACGAGGATTTAATAGGTTTAAATGGATTCTCAACAAATTTGTACATATTTCCTAATTCAAAGATGATTGTTTTACTCAAATAAAAGAGGTAGAATTATAATATTAATATAATTTATAAATTAGAATTACGTTATTGTAAATACTAATGATATAGAATATAAGAATAAGTTTTTATTGGTTATTGTTGTAATAAAATGGTTTAGTAAGATAGAATGAATAAAAGACAACAAAAAGAGAGGCCTTTTATAGGCAAATGAGAGACAAAGCACGGAAATCAAATTCTAAAAACAGTAGGAAAAAAGAGAGAAAAAGAACATTCCAGAAAGAGTATTTCAAATAATAAAGTTATTCCAAAAAGAAGGCGTCAAAAAGATGTATTTACAGAGTATGTCAGAAATACATCAATATTTTTAATATTTACTGTAAATGTCAATTCCAAATAAGAAATTTGATTTATTTGTATATATTTAATATTATTTGAATATTTAAATCTTATTTTATCTTTGTATTTTATTTTTTAAATATAAAGTTTTATTTTTCCCAACCTGTCAATTGAGCACGGTGTTAGAGAAAATATAAGGGACAAAATTATAATTATAATTTTACTTATTTATTTAATTAATTAATTTAATTTTAACATTCTGTAACTAGTTAATTTATAACTAATGTTAATGTAACTAAATGATAATTAAATAATAATTAAAGATGATAAGGTGCAGCTTCATCCAGTAAATAATTCCTTATTTCACTGGGTAAGTCTAGTAGCCTGGCTGACACTCCCTCACTCTAAAAAAAATAATAAAAAAAAATGGTATGATTTTTTCTTCTTATACTTTTTTAGTAGAGTAGGAAGATTAGATATCTCCTTCCCAGGTATCCAAGAATCATATTCAGATGATTTATTCTTGAATCTCAATAAGTATTCTGTACCTTTCTCAGCAGTGACTATTCTGTCATTTAATATTTTTTCAATTTCTGCTGTCTCAGTGATTTCATTTGGGGTTTTCTTTGGTCTACCCCTCCTTCTTGGAAATAAATCACTATTGGATGTGTAAGGTTTCAAAAGAGATATTGGAAAAACAGGATGTTTTCTGTCATATGGGGAATACAGAATAACTTCAACTGCATTATCTCCAATCATTCTTCTGACAACAAAAGGACCAACAAATGGATCTTTCAATTTGTTATTACCTTGTAAGTTTAAGTGGACTGTAGAAATCAACACTTCATCACCCTTTTTAAAAGTGTATTCTTTATGGGATTTGTCCCATCTTTATTTCTCATATTCAAATGATTTTTCAATACATTTTTGAGCATGATTTCTGCATAGTTGTTGCATTTGAAGAAAAGATTTTACACCAGGATGTATATCCAATTTAGGTATTTTGTTATTGAGAATTTGGGCAGGAGTATTAGGAACATATCCAAGCCAGATCTCAAAAGGCTTTCTTTGAGTAACAGAATGAACAGTGCTATTATAAGCAAATTCTAACCCAGGAAGTAAGGTAACCCAATCATGAGTGAATCTGTCATTATCTTTATACTCAAGGCCAAAGGCACAATATCTTCTTATCATGTCCTCTAAAGTCTGAATCATTCTTTCAGCTAAACCATCAGTCTGTGGATGATGGGCAGTAGAAAGTTTCAGATCACAACCACAAACATCCATCAGAGACATCCAAAATTCAGAAGTAAATTTAGGGTCTCTGTCAGAGATTATGGCTTTAGGAAAACCAGCAGTATTAAACATATGAGACCACCATAAGAAAGCTAATTCTTTAGTGGAAACATCCTTGTGGGTAGGGATAAATTTACACAATTTTGTGAATCTGTCCACAATAACCCAACAAGAGTTATAACTGTCTTTACCAGCAATAGGTAATCCTGCTACAAAATCCATGTTTATTATTTGCCATGGTTCATCAGGAAGTTCAATATGTTGCATTAATCCTGCTCTTTTACCAGTTAATCTTTTTGATTTTTGGCAAGAATCACAAGACTCAACATATAATTTTGTGTCTTCAGACATATTAACCCACCATGCAGTGTTCTTAATTCTGATCATTGTTTTTTCAAGATCAAAATGTCCAGCTAATATGTCATCATGACAAGATGATTTCTTTCATAGAAGGAGGAATAACAATGACATTACTCAACTTTCTTCTATAATATAGATATCCTTCATCAATTGAAAATTTACCTTTTTCCAAACCTTTTTGGTACTTTGGTGGAAGGGTTTTAATTAATGCTTGTATTGAAGCATTCTTTGGATCATTTAATATGGTGCATAACTTTTTCAAGTCAGTGTCCTTATCATATGAATCCAGAATAAGCTGTAATAGCTCTTCCTCCATATCAACCACATATATCCCATGTATATGAATAATTTCATCTTCAGGATCATACACAGGATTAGAGTCATTATTTGGTAAAGGTAACCTAGATAACATATCCACATTTGAGTGAACAATACCAGCCCTATGAATAATTGTCATTCTCCCTCTGTATTCTTGAACAGTCAACTGCCATCTGAACATATGTCTGTTAGGTGTTTTCAAGTTTAAAAGGAATTTAAATGCACTGCAGTCAGTGACAAGTTCAAATTTCTGGTCATCTAGGTAATAATGAAGCTTTTCTAGAGCCCATACTACAGCTAAACACTCTAATTGAGTAGCACCATATTTCAATTCACTATTTCTCAAGGTTCTTGAAATATAACAAATTACTACTTCTGAAACTTTATCATTTATCACTTGTTTTTGATGGAGGGCAGCACCAAGACCAATAAAACTGGCATCAGTGTACAAAACAAATGTTTGATCAAAGTCAGGTAAAGCAAGAATTGGTGCTGACATCAAACAGTGTTTCATAGTGTCAAAGGCTCTTTGTCTTTTACTATTCCAGACAAAAGCAACATCCTTTCTAGTTAATTGGGTAAGGGGTAAAGCAATGACTTGGTAATTTTTAATATACTGTCTATAGTATCCACACATTCCCAAAAAACTTTGGAGCTCTCTCACTGTTGTAGGAGCTTTCACCTGTTGTATGGCTGCCACTTTGTTCTGGTCAACACATATCTGTAAGCCTGAAACAACATGACCAAGAACTTTTAAAGAATGGAAACCAAATTTACATTTCTTCAAAGCAAGTGTCATATTTATTTCATCCATTTTCTGGAATACTTTACACAGGTGTTTAAGATGGTCCTCAAATGTTTTTGAGAATATAATGATATCATCAATATAAACCATCAGCCAACCTTCAATTATCTCTTGATAGAATGTGTTATCCATTACTTTTTGGAAAACAGAAGGGGCATTTTTAGGGCCAAATGGCATCCTAATATACTTATAAATACCCATATGAGTGGCAATCATCAGAAAGTTCTGAGAATTTTCCTCAACAGGTACCTGGTGATATCCCTTATTACCATCCAAACAGCTGATATATTTAGCACCCTGTAAAGTAGCATGTATAGAGCTGATTCTAGGTAAAGGATAGATATCATCAACAGTATAAGTATTTAGTGCTCTATAATCACCACATAACCTGGCTTTATCTTTCTCATAAGAAATTAGGACAGGTGAGATAACACAATATTTAGGTGTTTCAACTACCTTTTCAATAATATTCATTTTTAAAAGGGTAGAGATATTATCTTCAATATCTTTTCTCTTTGTGGGAGAAGCAGGATAAGGCTTCTTCTTTAAACTAGGTGGTATATCAGTTAATGGGAAAGATAATGAAAGTTTCATTTCTTCTTTAACTAATCCCAGTTCATGTGACCCATGAGTAAAGGCCATAGGAAAAGACTTTATCAAGTTAATGATGGAATCTTTATCCTCACCAGAAAGTTGTTCTCCAATAGAGGCATTGTAAATTGCAGATATAAGGACATGCATTTCCTTTGTAGATCTTCCTTTATATTGAACCACAGAATTACATGTGTTCAATTCTGGTTTTAATAATTTTTTAGGGGAGGAAATTTTAAATTTTCTCTTCCCATTCAACCCCATTGTGAAACATTGGTTTGAAGGATCCAATTTTATGCCATACTTGGTTAAAATATCATTCCCTACAATAAACCAATTGCTCAAGTTATCATTTTTCATGACAACAAAATCACAAATAGCTCTTACAAAACCATGGTTATATTTAAAAAACACTGTGGCTTTGTATTTACCAATGGGGGACAAAACAGAGCCATACCCTCTCCAATTTTCAGAAATGATAGGCAACAGTTTAGATTTATAGTCTTGATCTACTGAAGCAAGTGCTCTTTCAGATACTACACTTCCTCCAGCTCCAGAATCCAGAACAACTTCAATGCTGGTTCCATTGATCAAGACTGGTGCCTTAAGAGGGGCAATAATAATTGAGTTATCCTCAATGTTCTTTATGATCTCAGCATCCACAACTGTAGATAAATCATTATTATCAATGTCAATAGTATTTAAATAATGAATATCTTCTTCCAGTATCAAGATTTCTTGTTGAGATTCATATGAAATATTGCTGGCACAATCACTTGATGTATCATCCAGTGCCACTGTGTCATCAGCATGCTCCTCTGTGTGTTCTACAAGATTTATCTTCCTGTCACAAACATGGCCTTTCTGCCAAGGCTTGTTGCACTTGAAGCAAGTGTTTGTTGCATATTTCTTTGGTGCAACAGGGGCAGAAGGTTTACCAACCTTTTCCTGAGGTTTTTGTTGGTAAGTGGAGGGTTTCTCCAAAGGGGTCCTAGGAATCAATCTTCTTGCATCATACTTATTGTTTAGAAGTATCTCATTGCAAGTATTAATGAAATAAGAGGGTTCTTTGGAGAACTCAGTCCTAGCCACAATCAAGTCTCTCAGAGACATTGGTAATTTATAGAGGATACTGTCCTTCCATAAATCAAACTCCATATTTGGGTCCATTGCCCTTAAGATTTTGACAAGTTTCATTAAAAACTCAATAGGTTTATCAGTAGAAGAGCTATATTTAGTTTCCTCACACTGCCTTTGTTGAGCCATTCTGAACTTGGAGCCACCAAATTGTGCTTTAATTAATTTCTTCCAATCCTCCCATGAGTAGTCATTCCCATCCAGGAGAACAGATTCATACCACATCAGGGCAACATTAGTGAACAAAGAAATTAATTTGGACACAATTTCCTCATCTGGGAGTTTGTAAGAATTTTTTAAATTATCAATTCTGCAAATAAATTGTTGCCAATCAGAGGAAGAATCACCATCAAATGTTGGGTACTGGTCAAGTTTTGGCCAATTCTTTTGATTTGAAGGAGTCTCCTTAGTACTAGCTTGTTTCTGAGTAAGAAGCAGCTGTAATTTCTCTAATTGTGCTGAAATCTCATTGTTTAATTCTGTTGCAGATCCTGGTGCATCATCAGTTTTAGATGGAAACTCAGTGTTATCAACAGGTATTTCTGGATCAATTTTCATTTTAGATGAACTAGCCACAGGTACTGGTTGAGCATCCTGCACTATATGTTCTTTCACAGAATTGTCAGAATATTTTTGGTCATTTAACAATGAGTTCAATGTTTCTTCAATGGTTGTTAGTCTTGTTTTCATTCTTGGAAGACTAGATAAACTTTCATTGACAGTTGCAAAAGATAATTGGTTTTTATGTTGAAAAGATGACAAATGATCATTCAATCTTTTCAGATTTATCTTATCTATCTCCACCTCTTGCCAACAGGCAGATACAGTATCTTTTAGTTTAGACAAATCATTTTTTATATTTTGCCATAAAGCAACTTTCTTTTCATGGGTTGCTTTGTAATGAGACAATTCATCAGAGACTCTCTGTGATACACATCTTAATGCTTGATAACCCTGATCAGTTAACAAACTATTATATCTCTGAGTCAATTGCATATTGTTCATTATATGATTTTGCTTGGCAATAATATCTCTCAAGTGCTCATCATTAATTCTTGCTACATCTGGAGTGTTTCTCAATGAGGAAACTGAGTAACTTTCCAGACTCTCATAGAACTCAGGGTTAAGAGTTTCATCAATTACAGCCATGTCAGGGTTTATCATTGAGGTAGCAATTAAAAGTAATGGATTAGATACATGAGATATCTTTCTACTGCTCCCAGCCTCTACTGGTCTC
The DNA here is from genome assembly GCA_030280995.1 of Hemileia vastatrix. Taxonomy (NCBI): domain Eukaryota; kingdom Fungi; phylum Basidiomycota; class Pucciniomycetes; order Pucciniales; family Zaghouaniaceae; genus Hemileia; species Hemileia vastatrix. The sequence goes on from JASXTE010000015.1 coordinate 9,470,066, forward strand.
AAGGTGTCTTCTCCCCTCTCAGATTTACCTGAAAGAACAGAATCAGCCACAAGAAAAGGCACTTGAGAATCAATAGAGGGACGTACCAGAGTTTGCTGGGTATCACCATATTGGGATTTATTCTTCTTTTGCCTCCTTGATAGGGGTGGGGAGGTGTGGGGTTGACCTGGTTGGGCCTTGATGGACCTGATTGAGGTAACTGATGCTGATTTTGAGACAGGTAGTCCCACTGAGTGTTTAACCAGTCCCACTGCCACTTGGACACTTCCACCTTTTCTTGGGACTGGAGAGCCAATTGTTGTTGATCCCTGGGAGGAAGAGGTTTCTTCTTCTCTTGAAGAAAGGTATCTATTCTTCTCACCTTTTCTTCCAGAGCATCTACCCTTGCCTTTAGTCTCAAGTTTTCTGTCCTTAGCTCCTTTATGTGAGTTGACAGATTCTTTACCTGTTGAGACAATGGCATCTTTTTTATCCTGAAGCCTTTTGGAAGCTCTTCTGGTGGGTTTAACATAGGCTTCTGATCCTGAGTTGTGTCCAGTAGGATTTCTACTTCTTCCATCTCTACATCCTGTTTGGGGCAAGGATTTATTAGTTTGAGAAATTCTTCTTGTTAAAGGAGAACTTACAGAAGTAGGCTCATCATAATCAATCAAGTCTAGTTCTTCTTCACGTGCAGCAAAACCACTTTGGTCAGTCATTTTAAGATTCTACTGAAATGAAGAAAAGAGACAATAAGATTAATTAGTCTTTATTTTTAATTTTTATTTAACAGAAATAAAAAAAAAAAATCTTTTTAGGATAAAAATCAACTAAATAAAATTAATTTATTAATTCAAAAAATAATTTAAAACCAGGATTATAATATAATCAACTTTAGAAATAAATTAAAATTTTTATTAATAATTTTAATTAATTATTTTCAGGATTTAAATCAACTAATTTATTACCAGGACTTAATGTCAACTGAAGTAATTAAATATGAATTTTTATTAATTTAACAAAATTTTATTAAACTGATAACTTAACTACCAGGACTTAATGTCAACTGAAGTAATTAAATATAAATTTTTATTTTAAAATTTTATTAAGCTTGATCACTTAATTACCAGGACTTAATGTCAACTGAAATAATTAAATGTGAGTTTTATTAAATAAAATATTTATTGAATTACCAGGACTCAAAGTCAACTGAAGTAATTAAATATTAATTATATATTAATAAAAAAAATATTATTGTCAGGACAATTTGTCAACTGGAACAATTAAAATTTAAATTAATCAGGACAAATGTCAACTGAAAAATTATAATAATTAATATTAAAATATAATTATTTTATTACTTCTGGGACTAAGAACACTTATTGCTCTATTATGGTCAACCAGGAAAAATAAAAAAAAATATAATAATAAAAATAAAAATCCAAATTACCAGACACCTCCCCCTGTAAAATGAGCAATTTAATTCCACTTACAGAGTGCTGAGTAAAAGGAAATACGTAGCAAATGAAGAGGGAAGAGTAACCCACAAATAGTAACATCAATAATTACCACGATATATACGACGTTTAGTCAATATATGAACCTAATTTTTGGAGCGCGGTTCAATTCCCATTTGCAGCAAAAATTTGTTTCACGTGACGTATGACATTCGTCGTTTTTGTTGCTTTCTCGTCCTTACAGGTATTTGAACGCCAATGGTCCCTTTGATTACACCCTCAAATCACGATGAACCATCAATAATTCGGAAAGGCCCTCAATTGTCAAGGGGTACTTTTGGTCTAGAAGCTTGGTTCAAGGTTTATACAAGGAGATTTAGGGGTTTATTGAACTCTCAAAGAATAGTACGTATTTCTTAATCAAAATAATTGTTTTACTCAAATAAAAGAGGTAGTTATAAGATATCAATATAAATTATAGATTAGAATTACGGTGTTGTAAGTACTAAAGTTATAAAATATAGGAATAAATGTATTGTTGTGAGTGTAATAGTAATGTAAGTAATAAAAGAATGATTTGAAAAGCACAAAGTAAGAGGCCTTTTATAGGCAAACATGAGGGAATAAAATATACAGAATTTACACCATATATTGTAAGCATGTGAGAAAAAGAATGACTGAAAGGAGTACATATATGACACAAGAATTAAATAAACTGGTACGTCAACAAGGACATCAAATTTATTAGCAATAAAGTTTGAGTTCCTTGGACTGTCACAATTAATTACGCAATAATTAATTAATTATATTACTTTCATGGGATTCCAGAGCTCTCAATGAGGTAATATAATTGTTTTAAAGTTTTTTTTATTATAATTTTATTATTAAATTCTATTCCCATTGACTTATACCATTGAGCATGGTGTTAGGGAGTAAAATTGTAAGGGACATTTTATTTACACTAATTAATTATATTACTTATTGTACTTAACTAGTTATTTGTAAGTAATGCTTAAGTAGGTAATTAATTATTAGTAAGAAGAAGGGGCGTGGCTTTAACTCAGTAAAATAATTAATTATTTTACTGGTTAAGTCTAGTAGCCTGGCTGACACTATATTTATTAAAATATATGATGAGAGATGAATAGTTAGTCACTACTTACCACATCAATTTTTTCGTTTATTCCTTTTCACTTGAATTCCCTCACATAGAAAGCAAACCGTTATAAGAAACCCTATCATCATCCTGATGTTTTCCCTTATTCTCATCTACTACCTTCTTATACAGAACCTATTCTTTTTAGGAAGGTCTGAAAAATCTAGCCTTTTTTTCTTCAGAAACATGCTGTTTTTTTTAACTAACTAAATTGATTCCCACTTGATCAATTTCATGTCTACCTTAAACTTCTATCAGAAAACTGGAAAAACCTGACATCAAAAAAAAAGAAAAACTGTACCATCCTTAACATTCTTTCCCTAAAAAACATAACAGTTATTGCAACTGTGACCCCAGATTTTTAGCAATATAAAAAATAACCTTGAGGAACAAAATTTGCAAATGTTTTTTTTTTTTGATACTTTCTCATTTCAAAGTATCTTGCTTACTTCCTTTCATTAGGGGGTATCAATGTTAAGAAATCTGCAATTAGAAAACAGGAATTTTTTCCCCCTGGATCAGACATTAGAGGGTCTCAACGTTAGCCAATCCACAATTAAATTAATTGTGGCTAAAAATCCTTATACCCCAATTATGTTTGAAAATAATTGGGTTATTAGACATTTTACATGTCAATTTTCACCTCTAATGTAAAATTTTCATCCTTAATTTTTCATAACCACATCTTGGACAACTTTCTGGATTTTCAAGTCTCCCTACCTTGCTGTACACTCCCATCCTGTCTATTCCTTCCATCCATACAGATTCCTCCCCATCTCATCTACTAATTTCCACTCCTTTTCATCATCAAATATCTTAACATGCCATTTCATCACATATCTTCTCAAAGGACGCCTTCCCCCACATGTTCTTCAAATACAACTACTCCCTCTTTCCCCCACACAGCTATAAAATCAAAGACCATTCAACTAAAAAAAGATGATCACCTCATATTTTTCAACTGGCTAAAAACTAAGACTAATTATGATTCTTGTTTGAGTACTGAGAATGCAACTAAATTAGGACACCCCCCTTCATCATATGTCAATGGCTATTTTCAAATGTCCAATATATTAAGAAGTAAGACAAGTGGAAGGATTTATCTTTTTCTAAAACAGATGTCTGAACAATTCAAGCACTATCAAGCCAAATACAAGAAGGCAAAGACTCTTTCATCTTCCACTGGTTTTGGTATTACTGAAATTGATATCAGTAATGGCATCAATTCTATTGATGATAAATTTGATTCTTTATGTGCTTAAGATAAAGAGATGGATTATATATTTGGAGAGAGAGCTGATGTTAATCCTGAAAAAATGTGGTATGGAGAAGATCCTATCTCTGTAAATGATATCAAGAGGGATATTTTTGAATCCTCTTCCTCCACTCAAAAATCCCCTCATTTTAATTCAACAAATAAAGATATCTTTTCTATAGATCCTTATTGTGATTTAAACCAGCCCAATTTAACTAAAGTGAGTTATTTTTTTTGTCTTGTTGATTTATTCATTTTTTTTGATTGATTGATTAGTAGTTTTTTGTGTTTCTTTCATATTTCAATTTTTCTTAATTTTATTTACATGAAAGTATTTCATAATTTCTTGTGTATTTTATTACTCTATCCATCATCAGTTAAATAAAATATCAATAAATGTAGCAAATACATTTTAAATTGGTCCCAATGGCAAACTTTTATGCGCTAATTTTTATTTCTTTGTGTTTTCATATCAAATTTGTTATATTTACAAGTAAATTCAATAGATTTATATTTCTTAACAGATCTAAGTTAACAAAAATCTATATATGTTTTGAAATGTTGGCAATACTCCCCCTTGCATTTTATTGAAGCAAGGGGTGGGTATCACCAAAAAAAATTCAAGTCATCAATTTTGCATGTCAGATTTTAAAATTTGGCAATACCCTCCCTTGCATTTTATTGAAGTAAGGGGTTCAAGTCATCAAAAATTAATTTAATAACATAAATTAAAAAATAAGATATTTCAAATTTAGTCATTTTAAAGTAATGATAATTCCTCATACCAAAATTTGGATCAAGTCTAGAAACTAAGATTGGGACTTTTCTCAGGTATATGATGGAGGAGCCCCATGAAACAAATCAATTTTATCATTATTACCTGCTATACAACACAAAGTCATTGGCCTATTACTTTAGTTTAGCAAACTGAAATATCAGATTTATTTATTAAAAATTTATGAAAGAATAATAAATATTTGGTGACTCTACACATCCCCATACTTTTTTGATCTAACTAAAGTTTTTTTTAATTTATTAATTCTACCATCTTTTTCTTCATTTTTGATTTAGTGAATTAACTTTTGACTTATTCGAAAAGAGCAGCCAAAATGAGTGAAGGGTTAGACATATGAAAATGGTAGGAAAAAGAAAAACACATACCTTGATTAAAGGGAAGAATAATAAGTAAAGAGAAAGGTAGTTTAAGGAATATAGAATGCTAAATTCATGATGTAAAAGTTAAGATATGCAATATTAAATGCCTTATGAAATAGGGGGTACAAAAGTTAGAAATCTTCCATTACAAAATGCCTAGTTTTTCCACCAAATCAACCATGATTACATTTTATAATATGCCATATTGTGCAACCAAAAAACCTTTTTAATGAGAATTAAGTTCAAGATTGTGACTTTATTTTTGTTTTGTGACATACCTTTTAAATAATTTCTAATTTCTAACTTTTATACACTTTAATAAATAAAATTAAAGTTTGAAAAAAAGGCTCAAGTTTAAAGATAAATATCTCAGAAACCACTGAGCCAAATTTGAATCTGTTTGAAGGAAATGATATACAGGCTCCAGAATAATCTTCTTTTGCAAGAAAATTAGACTTTAATGAACCTAACCTTAATTTGGACTCTGATTTTCAAAATTTCACTAGAACTTGAAAAGTGATGATGAAAAATGCCAACAATAAGGAGCTAAAAGCCTATATAATTATCAGATAAGAGTATCAGAGACCATATTCTCTAATTAAAAAATATAAACAAATGAAATAAATAAAAGGAAATTTAAAAAACAGCTCAACTTGAATGGTCAATATCTTAGCAACCACTGAACAAAACTCAAAACTTTTTTGGGAAAATGAAATATAGGCTTCCAGAGAATCTTCATGTAAAAGGGCATGTGATAAAAATAAATCTAATTCTAACCAGGTATATAGAAAAATCAAATAAAAAACATGAAATTATGAAGAAGAAGTCTAACATTTAAAAGTCAATATCTATCTAATTTACTTTTACCTGAATATTCACCTGAAGACTATCTTTTATTTCCCACAAAAAGATTTGAATTTGGTTCAGTGGTTGCTGAGATATTGACCTTTAAAGTTAAGCCTTTTTTTCCTAATTTCATATTGTTTACTTCATGTTTTCATATAAAAAATTATGGTTAGGTTTATTTTAATCACATAAACTTTTAACTGAAGATTCTCCTGAAGCCTTTGTTTCAGTTTCCACAAATGGTTTTGAATTTGGCTAAGTGGTTGATGAGATATTCACCTTTAAAGTTGAGCCTTTAGTCTAAATTTCACTATTTTTATTTCATGGTTTATATAACAAAATAGCTTTAGGTTTATTAAAATCACATGACTTTTTAACTGAAGATTCAAATGAAGACTATATTTAATTTTCCACAAAAAATTTTAAATTTGTTTCAGTGGTTGCTAAAATATTCACCTTCAAAGTTGAGCCTTTTTTTACAGATTTCAAATTTTTTATTTCATATTTTTATATCGCATAATCAGAGAATAAGGAGACTTATACTCTTATCTGATGATTATATAGACTTTTAGCTGCTTCTTGTTGGCATATTCATCATTAATTTTCAAGTTTTTGTGAAGTTTTGAAAATCAGAGTTGAAATTAGAGTTAGTTTTATTCAAACCTTATTTTATTCTAACAGAAAGATTTTCTGAATCCTATCTTTTATTTCTGTCAAATGGATTTGAATTTAATTTATCGGGTGTTGAGATATTAACCTTTAATGTTGAGGCTTTTTTGACAATTTAAATTTCATTTATTACATAAATCATTTCATAATGTATATCATAATGCTTACATCAAGAATTTAACCTTCCATATTCCTCAAACTACCTTTCTCTTTACTTATTATTGTGCCCTTTCATTAAGGTGTATGTTTTTGTCAGTGTGTGCTAGTACCTATGTATAATTTAATGGTAAATATTAATGGTAAAACTACTAATTGATACATGATTTAGTGATTAAACCTCAGGGGAAGACTAAGAGAATAGTTATTCTCAATATAAACTCACAATACTTGGATTTTTATGTGTGCTAGTGGTGGAAAATCAATCAATAAAATATAGTTATAGCTTATATAAAGATAATATCAATTTATAAATGCTTTATAATATATTTATATATGATAATTATGGTGTTGTAGTGTTTTTTTGAAGTGTAGTAAGTAAGTGATGTCCAATAACCCTCCAAATCCTCCCTTACTTATACCAAAATCCACTGGAGTGCACAGACCTTCAATCCAGATGATGTCACTGCTATCCCCGGCAATTACAGCACTGTGAGGTCCCATCACCTCCCCATGGTTTCCACTTCAAGAAGTTTCAATACCCAGACCTCCATTAAGGACCCTCCATTCAAATTAATGATACCACAGACCCATACCATAAATAGAATAAACAGATAAAAGCAGATACCATAAAGAAACAGGTAAAATAACTCATCCAAAGAGTATATAATGAAACCCAAAGCATATAAAGGAACCAAATTACCTTTCCAAGCCCCCAATAACATCCCCAAGTATCCATATTAATCCAGTAATCATATCCCAACTCATTAATCTGTGAAAATCCATCCAAGGAAGCAGATTAAGTTGACCAAACTGGATATATGCACCTGAAATAGGTGTATATGCTTGTGTAGGCATTGTGAGTCCATTGTATATGTCGATATGAACTAAAATAAGCAGAAAAATAAAGGCTATAGGCTATAAAGAGGTTAAAACCCACTCATAGACCTAAATATACATGATATAACTACATATTTCACTGAATATGAGGTTTATGTATACATATAAGCTTATGTATGTCTATAATTACTTAATATCACTTAAGATAAGTATATTATGACTCCATCAACACCTTAATAAGTATTATTAGGCTATGGATAAGCTATCTAAACTACTATAAGTGTCAGCCTAGGTATCTCTGGGACTGAATAATTCTTATGTTTAAAATAGGATAAACTTAATTACATTAAGCTTATCACTTAAAAATAAGGTTAAAATACTTATATATATGGCTATAATACATATATATATAATTATTATACTATTATATGACTTATAGTAGCTTAAATAGCTTATCCATAGCCTAATAATACTTATTAACATATTAATGGAGTCATAAAATACTTATCCTAAGTGATATTAAGTAATTTTAGACATACATAAGCTTATATGTATACATAAACCTCATATTCAGTGAAATATGTAGTTATATTATGTATATTTAGGTCTATAGGTGGGGTTTAACATCTTAATAGCCTAAACTTTATTTTTCTGCTTATTTTAGGTCATATGGACGTATCCAGTGGACTCACAATGCCTAAAAAGCATATACACTTATTTCAGGCGCATATATCCAGTTTGGACAACTTAATCTGCTTCCTTGAATGGATTTTCATGAATTTATGAGTTGGGATATGATTACTGGGTTAATGTGGACTCTTCGGGATGCTATTGGGAGCTTGAAAAGTTAATTTGGTTCCTTTATATGCTTTGGGTTTCATTTTATACTCTTTGGATGAGTTATTTCACCTGTTTCTTTATGGTATCCGGTTTTATCTATTTATTCTATTTATGGTATGGGTCTGTGGTATCAATAATTGTGATAGAGGGTCCTTACTGGAGGTCTGGGTGTTGAAACTTCTTTAAGTGGGGGCCATGGGGAGGAGATGGGCCCTCACAGTGCTTTAATTGCTGGGGATAGCAGTGACATCATCTGGATTGAAGGTATGTGCACTCCAGTGGATTTTGGTTTAAGTAAGGGAGGATTTTGACGGTTATTAGACATCACTAACTTACTAAAAATCAAATAAACACTATAAAAAATTATTATCATATATAAAAATATTATAAAGCCTTTATAAATTGATATTATCTTTATATAAGCTATAACTATATTTTATTATTCTATTTTCCACCACTAGCACACATAAAATCCAAGTATTGTGAGTTTACATTGAAAATAACTAGTTTATTAGTATTCCCCTGAGGTTTAATCACTAAATAATTTATAAATAAGTAGTTGGACCATTAATATTTACTATTAAATCATACTTATCTACTAGCATAAACTGACGATTAAGGGTCTTTCCTTAGTTTTTACTTATTATTTAGTATAAGCCTTAGGACATAATTTTTACTCTGGTATATCTCAAAAAAACCAAATATTTGGGTCTGCAGAACATTAGTGGGTCATCATAAATCAGTGATTGCCTAAAAGAACCATTATAATAATTGTCCTTTTTTTTATAATAAAAATTAGGTATTTACAGTGGTAACTGTACCCAATATCAACCCAATTTCACTTGGTATTTGGTCACCAATATAGCACCCAATTAAATTGGTATTTGGTTAAAGCTTGGTAAGCTAATTATTCACCCTTATAGAGGTCTAGTTAAACGTATTGTTGAATTTTTAACAGATTTTTTCAAATTTTTCTTATATTTTATTTAAATAAATAAAGATATAAATTCAGGGTAAGCTCCAGAGCTTTTATTAGTAATAATATTGCTAATATTTTTTGTCTTCTAATTACCATATAGGTTTTCCCTTTTGTAGATGTGTAAAATTGTTATTTAAGGACACAATGAGTGCTCAACAGGACAATGTAGGTAAAAAATCTGCTTATAACACCAGTTCTAAAGTTAAAAACATTGCTCCAGGACATCAACATGGAGGGTAAATCCTACCCACCACCAGAGTCAATGAGCATAGAGTAAAAGAACGCCCTCTTAAAAAAATAACAATAAAAAAGACTTCACCTCCTTTACAGGATAAATATTTTCATCTGGCAAAGCAGGTTCTGAAACTGGAGGAATCAAAGTCATTCATACTAAAGGAGGTAGAGCAGTTGCAAAACAATTGCAAGGTGTGTTTACAAAAGATGAATCAAACCTTGGCAGAGTTAAAGGTAGGGAAGGCAAGCCAACAACCCCCTACGCAAGGATGGTCACATCATTCCCAGGAAAAATCCTGGTAGAGAAATGGAAGTGGGATTGGCTCCACCAGCAATGGTCCAGTCACAATTGCAACAGGGATCCTCCCCCTCATCAGACTTCCTCAGCTCACCCCTACAAAGGAAAAAAAAGCGCCAAAAATCAGGGCTTTCAGAAATCCCGTGGTAAGTAGATTACCCTCGCAGATTGAACACAATACTGATGATTACAATATAGTTAATATTATTTATGTAAAATCTGTACAGAGAATTGAGGAGGACTTGAGAAAATTAGGTTTTGATGTAGATACACCTGAATTATCTTTTATCAATAACAACAGTACTATTTATAATAATAGTACAGTTAATCCTCAGTTGCCACCACTTACTAATGAGATGAGAAGTTCACAAAACAGTGAGAAAATTGAGAAGGAAGAAATGGAGTATTTTAATGATAATCCTACTGTCCATAGAATTGTTTCAGAATTATGAAATAGAATGACTGATTGTGAGGAACAGACAGTTAAGCTCACAAGTGATAAAATTTTGTCCTTGGCATTGAACTTTTCTCAACTGGCACCAAGAAATAAAGAATTAGAGAATGAACACTTGGCTATAACTCTTAAGTATGATTCTTTGAGTAATAAATATAGTGAACTTTCAAACAAATTCTGTGAGATAAAAAAATTGCATGAAGCACATTTATTAAAATCTGAATCAAGAACTAAATTATCTTTTGCCCAGACAAATCAGAGTGTCTCAGAGCTGCTACAAAGATTGACAAAAGTTGAGATTTAAGCTGCTAATCTAATAATGAATCAGGATAATCATAAGTATACTCAGTATAATAATAATCCTTTCATTGGAAAAAATGAATATCAATCATTCCCCATACCACCACTAGTAAAACCATCTGGTGGCACTTTCAAGTCTGAAAATACAAATGTAAGTCACAAATCTGTGCCAGAGGAAATACAAGATCATTTATCCAGAGTAAATGAGTTATTAAATTTACCTAGGATTAGTGAAACAAAATCCAATCAAAAGAACTGGCCAAAGATTGATCAGTACCCAACTTATGATGGGGAAGCCAGCTCTGATTGGCAACATTTTATTCAAAGAGTTTACAACTTAAAAGTCTCATATAAGTTACCAGATGAAGAAATAACATCAAAAATAATTTCTTTATTTAAGGATGTTGCTTTATTATGGTTTGAAGCTGTTTTGAGTGAGGGTAAAGATTAATCTTGGGCTGAATGGAAACAACTAATTGAAAAACAATTTGGAGGTCCTAAATTCAGGCTCACTCAGCAGAGACTGTATGAGAAAACTAGATATAATCCATTTAATGGTGAAAAACCTGTGGTATTTTTAATGAACTTAAATAAAATATTAAAGCCATTGAGCCAAACATGGATTTTAACTTATGGAAAGATAAGATAATATATAAATTACCTATATCTGTCAGAGACATTGTTGTAGCTAGAACAATAATTGTTAATGAATATTCTGAATTTATTAATATTTGAAATGAATTATTATTAAACCATAAGTATGAAGCAAGGTACACCACTTATAAACAAAATAATGAAATTGTGAAAAATCAGAATTCAAAAATACTTCAGGAGAAGCAGAAAAACCTACTGCACCTGTAGTACCTAAAAAGTATGAAACTAATACTTGTTATAAGTGTAATAAACCTTGGGTTAAAGGTCACAAATGTGAGAAGAATATAAATATTGTTGAAAATCAGCATGAATCTGAAAATGATACAGAAAAAAGTAAAGATTAAATTGATTATGACAGTAATATCTGATATAGTGATGAAAATGAAGTCTGTATGTTGGAAGATGATTTGTCCATCTTTGAAAATCCAATATTAAGTATGGACTCAAATGAATCTTTAATGAATTTTGAGGATGTTGAAATCATTAAGGATATATAAGAAGATATTGTGCTTTTGGTCTTGACTTTAAAGACAATGACAAATTCACGCATGATTGGGTAACCCTTATCCCAGGTTTAGAATTTGTATACAATAGTACAGTACATTCTGTCACTGGCAAAAAGCCATTTGAGTTATGGTTGGGTTATGTACCTAATACCCCTGCTAAAACTCTTTATAAATTACCTAGATTGGATATCCATCCAGGTACAAAATCTTTCCTTCAGATGCAAGAATTATGCAGAAAGCATGCTCAAGAATGTATAAATAAGGCATTTGAGTATGAAAAGAAAAGATGGGATAAAGGCCATAAAGAACAAATGTTCAAAGAGGGTGATGAAGTCCTTATTTCTAAACTAAATTTCAATTTAAATGGTAATGTTAAATTGAAGGATATATTCATTAGACTATTTGTAGTAAAAAAGATGGTTGGTAACAATTCTGTTGAAGTTATTCTATATGCAGCATATGATAGAAAACATCCAGTATTTACTATTTCTCTTATAAAACCATACAATTCTAATGATACTTCTCTATTTCCAAGAAGATAAGGAAGGCATAAACAGCAACCTGAAGAAATAGTTGAAAAGGCAGAAATTGAAAAGATACTTAAAAAGAGACACCTTACTAAAGAAAAAGGAGTTGAGTATCTATTAATATTTAAAAATAAATCAAGTGAATACAACCAGTGGATTCCAGAAAATGAAATCTCTGATTTTAAAAATCTCTTGAAAAAATTAAAATCCAAATAAAACTGTAAAATTCAGTATATGTATCATAGAAATTTTAAAATTATTTTTCTATTCACTCCTTACTTATTAATTAAAATTTCTTAACATTTTTTTTATTTTTATTTTTGGGTGAGGGATTTTCAGCCTAGGTATCTCCAGGAATGAGTAATTCTTATGTTTAAAATAAAATAACCTTAATTAAATTAAGCTTATAACTTAAAAATAAGGTTAAAATACTTATATATATGGTTATAATACATATATATATAATTATTAAACTATTATATGACTTATTGTAGCTTAAATAGCTTATCCATAGCCTAATAATACTTATTAAGGTGTTAATGGAGTCATAATATACTTATACTAAGTGATATTAAGTAATTGTAGACATACATAAGCTTATATGTATACATAAAGCTTATATTCAGTGAAATATGTAGTTATATTATGTATATTTAGGTCTATAAGTGGGTTTCTATATGAGAAATATTACTGTCATAATCAATTGAATCTTTACTTTTTTCTGTGTCATTTTCAGATTCAAGTTAATTTTCAACAATATTTATGTTTTACTCACATTCACAACCTTTAACCTAAGGCTTATTACACTTATAACAAGTATTAGTTTCATACTTTTTAGGTACTACAGTTGCAGTAAGTTTTTTCTGCTTCTCCTGAAGTGTTTTTGAATTCTGATTTATAACAGGTTCATTATTTTGTTTATAAGTAGTGTAACTTGCTTCATACTTATGGTTTAATAATATTTAATTACAAATATTAATAAATTCAGAATATTCATCAACCATTATTGTTCTAGCTACAACAACGTCTCTGACAGGTATAGGTAATTTATATATTATTTTATCTTTCCATAAGTTAAAATCCATGTTGGGTTCAATGGCTTTTAATATTTTATTTAAATTCATTAAAAATACAATAGGTTTGTCACCATTCAATGGATTATACCTAGTTTTCTCATATTATCTTTGCTGAGTGAGCCTAAATTTAGAACCTCCAAATGGTTTTTCAATTAGTTGTTACCATTCAGCCCAAGAGTAATCTTTACCCTCACTCAATACTGCTTCAAACCATAATAAAGCAACATCCTTAAATAGATAAGTTAATTTTGATTTTGGTTTTAGATCTGGTAACTTATTTGAGAATTTTAAGTGTTCAATTCTTTGAATAGAATGTTGCCAATCAGAGCTGGCTTCCCCATCTTAAGTTGGGTACTGATCAATTTTTGGCCAGTTCTTTTGATTGGATTTTGTTACACTAATCATAGGTAAATTCAATAACTCATTTAATCTGGATAAATGGTCTTGTATTTCCTCTTGCACAGATTTGTGACTTACATTTGTTCTCTCAGACTTGACACTACTACCAGATGGTTTTACTTGTGGTGGTATGGGAAACAATTGAGATTTATTTTTTCCAATGTAAGGATTATTATTATACTGTGTATACTTATGATTATCCTGATTCATTAGTAGATTAGAAGTCTCAATATCAACTTTAGTTAATCTTTGTAACAGATCAGAGACACTCTGATTTGTTTTTGTAAAAGATAACTTAGTTCTTGATTCAGATGTTAATAAATGTACTTCATGCAATTTTTCTATCTTACAGAATTTGTTTGAAAGTTCACTATATTTATTAATTAAAGAATCATATTTAAGAGTTAGATCCATACTGATGGAGCATTTTTTGGTCCAAATGGCATTCTGACATACTTATAAATTCCCATGTGTGTTGTTATCAACAAAAATTTCTGTGAATTCTTTTCAACAGGAATTTGATGGTACCCTTTATTTCCATCTAGGTAACTTATATATTTAGCACCTTTAAGGGTAGCATGTATAGAGGCAATCCTTGGCAAGGGATAAATATCATCTACTGTAAATGTATTTAATGCTCTATAATCACCGCACAGTCTTGCTTTATTTTGTTCATAAGAAATTAGCACTGGTGATATTACACAATATTTTGGTGTAGTTTCAACCTTCTCAAGAATGTTCATTTTTAATAACATCTTAATATTATCCTCTATGTCTTTCCTCTTCATTGGTGAAGCAGTGTATGGTTTCTTTTTAAGACTAGCAGGAATATTATCCATATCACAGGTTAAACTAATCTTCATTTCATGATCTTTTACAAGGCCAAGTTCATTTGTACCATGTGCAAAAGCCATTGGAAAAGCTTTAATTAATTCGAAAATATTATCTTTCTCAGCTTTACTTATCTGAGTGCCAAATGATGCTTTTGAAATTTCTGTTTCCAGAAGTTCCATCTCATTGGATTCTCTTCCTTTACACGGGGAATTTGTTACTGACACAATGTGTAAGACTGTGTTAAAAGAATTAATTTTAAATTTCCTCTAACCATTCATGCCAATTGTAAAATTGTTATTAGCAGGGTCTAATTTTACACCAAATTTAGTCAGAATATCATTTCCAATGATAAAACAGTTACTACAGTTAGTATTATCCATTACTACAAAGTCACAAGTTACCCTTACATAACCATGTTGGTGTTTATAGAAAACAGCAGCTTTGTATTTACCAATGGGGTGTAGCACTGATCCAAAACCTCTCCAATTTTTATTTTGAAGTGGTTCAAGCTTAAACTCATATTCACTATCAATTTTCTGTAATGTATTAGTGAAAACAACAAAACCAGCAGCTCCTGTGTCCAGTACTATATTAACATTTTCACCAGAAATGATAGCTGGAACCGTGATAGGTGTCATTCTAAAGTTATCAGCTTGTATATCCTTAATGATTTCAGCATCCTCAAAATTCATTAAAGATTCATTTGAGTCCATATTTAATATTGGATTTTCAAAGATGGACAAATCATCTTCCAACATACAGACTTCATTTTCATCACTATATGAGATGTTGCTGTCATAATCACTTGATTCTTTACTTTTTTCAGTTTCAGTTTCAGATTCACGTTGATTTTCAACAATATTTATGTTTTTCTCACATTTGTGACCTTTGACCCAAGGTTTGTTACACTTATAACAAGTATTTGTTTCATACTTCTTAGGTACTACAGGTGCAGTAGGTTTTTTCTGCTTCTCCTGAAGTGTTTTTGAATTCTGAGTTTTTACAGGTTCAACATTTTGTTTATAAGTGGAATACCTTGATTCATACTTATGGTTTAATAATATTTCATTGCAAATATTAATAAAGTCAGAATATTCAGTAACATTTAATGTTCTAGCTACAACAATGTCTCTGACAGATATAGGTAATTTATATATTATCTTATCTTTCCATAAGTTAAAATCCATATGAGGCTCAATGGCTTTTAATATTTTGTTTAAATTCATTAAAAATACCATAGTTTTGTCACCATTCAACGGATTATACCTAGTCATCTCATAAAGTCTCTGCTGAGTAAGCTTGAATTTAGAACCTCCAAATTGTTTTTCAATAAGTTTTTTCCATTCAGCCCAAGAGTAGTCTTTACCCTCACTTAAGACAGCTTCAAACCATAATAAAGCAACATCCTTAAATAAAGAAATTAATTTTGATGTTATTTCTTCATCTGGTAACTTATATGAGAATTTCAAGTTGTCAATTCTTTGAATAAAATGTTGCCAATCAGAGCTGGCTTCCCCATCATAAGTTGGGTACTGATCTATCTTAGGCCAGCTTTTCTGATTGGATTTTATCTCACTAATCTTAGGTAAATTCAAAAACTCATTCACTTTTGATAAATGGTCTTGTATTTCCTCCTGCACAGATTTGTGAATTACATTTTCAGATTTGACACTACCACCAGATGGTTTTAATTGTGGTGGTATAGGGAAGGAATGAGATTCACTTTTGCCAATGAAAGGATTATTATTATATTGATTATACTTATGATTATCCTGGTTCATTAGTAGATTGGCAGTTTCAATCTCAAATTTAGTTAATCTTTGTAGCAACTCAGAGACACTTTGATTTGTCTGGGCAAAAGATAACTTTGTTCTTGATTCAGTTTTCAATAAATGTGTTTCATATAATTTTTCTAACTCACAGAATTTGTTTGAAAGGTCATTATATTTATTACTCAATGAATCATATTTAAGAGTTAGAGACAAATGTCCTTTCTCTAATTCTTTGTTACGTGTTGCTAATTAAGAAATGTTTAATTTCAAGGATAAAATTGTATTACTTGTGAGATTAAAAGTCTGTTCCTCACAATCAGTCATTCTATTCCATAATGATGAAACAATTCTATGGACAGTAGTATTATTATTAAAATACTCCATGTCTTCCTTTTCAATTTTTTCACTGTTTTATGAACTTCTCATCTCACTAGTAAGTGGTCGCCACTGAGGATTAACTGTTTATTATTATAAATAGTACTGTTGTTATTGACAAAAGATAAGTCTTGTGTATCTACATCAAAACCTAATTTTCTCAATTCCTCCTCAATTCTCTGTACAGATTTTACATCAATAATATTACCTATATTGTAATCATCAGTATTGTGTTCAATTTGAGAGGGTAATCTACTTACCACAGGATTTGTGGAAGCCCTGATTTTTAGTACTTTTTCTTTCCTTTGTAGGGGTGATCTGAGGAAGTCATATGAGAGGGAGGATCCCTGTTGCAATTGTGACTGGACTACTGCTGATGGAACTAATCCCACTTCCATTTCTCTAACAAGATTTTTTCCTGGGAATGATGCGACCCTCCTTGGGTAGGGGGTGGTTGGTTTGGCTGCCCTACCTTTAACTCTGCCAAGGTTTGATTTTTTTGTTGGAACCCTGCCTTGCAGTTGTTTTGAAACTGCTAAACCTCCTTTAGCATGGTAGACTTTGATTCTTCTAGTTTCAGAACCTGCATGGCCATATGGGACAGTTGATCCTGCAGAGGAGGTGAAGTCTTTTTTATTTTTATTTTTTTTAGAAGGGTGTCTTTTTCCTCTATGCTCATAGACTCTGGTTGTGGGTAGGATTGACCCTCCACGGTGATGTCCTGGAGCAATGTTTTTAGCTTTAGAACTGGTATTATAAGCAAATTTTTCATTTACATTGTCCTATGGAGCACTCATTGTCTCTTAAACATTGATTTTTTATGTCTAAAAAAGGGAAAACCTATATGGCAATTAGTAGACCAGAAATATTAGTAATACAATTACTAATAAAAGCACTTGGGCTTACACTGAATTTATATATTTATTTATTTAAATAAAAATTAAGAAAGATTAGAAAAAATCTGTTAAAAATTAAATAATAGGTTTAACTAGACCTTTATAAGGGTTAATAATTAGCTTACCAAGCTTTAACCAAATACCAATTTAATTGGGTGTTATATTGATGACCAAATAACAAGTGAAATTGGGTTTATATTGGGTACAGTTACTACTGTAAATACCTAATTTTTATTATAAAAAGTTAGTACAATTATTATAAGGATTCTTTTCCACAACCACTGAGTTATAATGACCCACTAATGTGCTTCAGGCCCAAATATTTGGTTTTTTTGAGATACACTAGAGTAAAAATCATGTCCTAAGGCTTATACTAAATAATAAGTAATAATTAAGGAAAGACCCCCAATTTTCAGTGTTTGCTAGTATCTAAGTATGATTTAATGGTAAATATTAATGGTAAAACTACTTATTGATAAATGATTTAGTTATTAAAACTCAGGGGAATACTAATAGAATAGTTATTCTCAATATAAACTCACAATACTTGGATTTTTATGTGTGCTAGTGGTAAAAAAATGATCAAAAAATATAGTTATAGCTTATATAAAGATAATATCAATTTATAAATGCTTTATAATATATTTATATATTATAATAATTGTGTTGTAGTTTTTATTTGAATTTTAGTAAGTAAGTGATGTCCAATAACCTGTCGGATCCCCCCTTACCTATACCAAAATCCACTGGAGTGCACAGACCTTCAATCCAGATGATGTCACTGTTATCCCTGGAAATTACAGCACTGTGAGGTCCCATAACCTCTTCATGGCTTCCAAATCAAGCAGTTTCAACACCCATACCTCCATTAAGGACCCTCCATTCAAATTAATGATACCACAGACCCATACCATAAATAGAATAAACAGATAAAAGCAGATACCATAAAGAAACAGGTAAAATAACTCATCCAAAGAGTATATAATGAAACCCAAAGCATATAAAGGAACCAAATTACCTTTCCAAGCCCCCAATAACATCCCCAAGCATCCATATTAACCCAGTAATCAGTTCCCAACTCATAAATCTGTGAAAATCCATCCAAGGAAGCAGATTAAGTTGACCAAACTGGATACATGCACCTGAAATAGGTGTATATGCTTGTTTAGGCATTGTGAGTCCACTTGATATGTCCATATGAACTAAAATAAGCAGAAAAATAAATGTTATAGGTAATTAAGAGGTTAAAACCCACTTATAGAGCTAAATATACATAATAGGGGGTGTCAGTTCTGGCAAATCCGCACTTACAAATCCACACTTAAATTTGACCAAACACGCACTTAAATAAGTGCGGATTTCCAAAACACACTAGCCCCAATACTGGTGGATTTCAAAATGAAATAAGTCACTTATTTCACTCAAATCCGCACTTTCTCAACCAAAAGTGCTGATTTCACCATCAAGTCCCATTTCACTGATTTTTCAGCATCATCCCATTCAAATGCAGCACTCCACAGCATAAAACTTCATAAATCAAAAAATCGTACATCATTTACATTTTCATATCATATTATATAAGAGTCATGCCTTCCTCACTTTCAAATCGTGATAAATTACCTAAAGCAATGACTTTCATGGCTCTTGAACTGCTCTTGGACTCTGATTGCGATTCTGATTCTGATCTAGAAGAAGATTTTGTCTTTTTATCAAAAATGGCCACAAAACGTTACCTTCTTCCCAGAAAGCCTCAAGTACTTCATACCCCCAAGTACACCATCCAAACACTTCTTAAACTATCTACACCCAGTTTTAGACAGCTGTTCAAGACTTCTCAGGAATGTTTCCTTAAATTGCTTGAGCTTATTTTGGATCATCCAATATTTCACAATAATTCTAAAAAAGAACAACAACATCCTTCAATTCAATCGGCCATCACAATATGTCATTTGGGTTGAAATGGTAATGGAGCCGCTTTGAAACGTTTAGAAACTGTCTTTGATTTAGGGTATGGTTCAGTTAACACTTATAACAAACAATGTATCACTGCCATCAACTCCTTGTAATCTCAACTTCTCACCTGGCCAACAAAAGAAGAGCAACTTGAATCATCTCAGGTTATGCAAGCAGAGGGCTTCCCAGGATGTATTGGTTTTGTTGATGGTACTGCTATTCCTTTGAGCCAGAAACCTGCTCAAGGTGGAAACAATTACTTTCACATTATTGTCAAAAATTTTCACCAAAATATTTACAAGTCAAAAAAATTCTATATCTGTTTTAAAAAATTGGCAATACTCTCCCCTGCATTTTATTGAAGCAAGGGGTGGATATCACCAAAATTTTTCTAAGTCATCAATTTCACATGTCAGATTTGAAAATTTGGCAATATCCCCCCCTGCATTTTATTGAAGTAAGTGGTGGAAGTCATCTAAATTTAATAGAATTACGTAAATTATTAAATAAATATCTAATATATATCAATTTCCCTAGTTTAAATTAATGACAATCCCTCAAGCGAAAATGCAGACCAAGTCTAGAAACAAAAGTTTGGGACTTTCCACAGGTATAGGCTAGAGGAACCCCATGAAACAAACAAATGTTATCATGATTACCATTTATACAACACAAGGTTGTTGGCCCATTACTTTTGTTGAGGAAATTGATACATAAAAAATATTTATTAAAAATTTATGAAAAAATATAAAATTTTCGATGACAACTCTAATCCCCATACTTTTTGGATCTAAATAAAGTTTTTTTAAATCGATTAACTTTACCTTCTTTCATTACCTTATTGATTCTTTGAATCAACTTATGACTGATTTGAAATGAGCAACCAAAATGTGTTAAATCTTGACAGGATTCCAAACCAGGAGGAGCTTTGGTTGTTTGATGATTATCCTTAGAAGAATTCCAAATAGTTTTGATGATACCATTTCCCAAACCAAAATCAATGATGCACCGGTGGTCTGGAAAATATAAACCATGTCATTTGATTTTAGCTGGAGATGGTATTGGTTGGCCAGTAATTGGGTTGATATATGAGAATATACCAAAAGTAAGAAAATTGGTGTCATTGGTATCAGTGTGAATTTTATTGTGAAATCAAGAATGAGTGATAATAACATTAGAAAATAAAAGATATTCGTGGCTGATATCTTCCCATTTGGAGTCACACCAATTCAGTATTCCAACTTTGGTTGCAAGTTCATGATTTTTTTCAAATGCTTTATTACAGTGCTTTTTGAGTCGAAGAGCAAGAAAAGAGTTAAAGGAAGGTAGAGTGTCCCATAAGCAAAAATCTTCATCTTTTTGAGCTTTAGTGATATTCTTGAGCAACGAATATATGCCTATATAATTGAAATGCCTAGATAATAATCATATAAGAGTTTCAGAATCCTTATCCTCTAAATATGCAATATAAAAATGTGAAATAAGACAAGTGAAATTTGGAAAAAAGGCTCAACTTTAAAGGTCAAAATCTCAGCAACCACTGAACCTAATTCAAACCTGTTTGAGGGAAATGAAAGATATGCTTTAGTAGAATATTCAGTTAAAGGACATGTGATTTAAATAAACCTAACCCTAATTTGTTACATAAAAAAATGAAATAAAAATTTAAATTGGGAAAAAAAAGGCTCAACTTTAACGGTCAATATCTCAGCAACCACTGAATCAAATTCAAATCTGTTTGTGGGAAATGAAAGGTAGCCTTCGGGAGAAACTTCAGTAAAAAGAACATTAGATTTGAATAAACCTAAGCCTAATTCTGAGTCTGATTTTCAAAATTTTACAAAAACTTGAAAAGTGGTAATGAAGATGAGATCAAAAGGAGTTTTATAAGTTCACTGTTATCCAGATAAGAGTCATACATATATTTAAGTATGAAATTTTCATAAAAGGAATGAGATATCATATAGGCATGAAAAAAAGGAGATGAAACTTACCTTGATTGAAAAGTAGGAAAAATAGAGTGAGAAAGATTGATGTTGGAATTGTGGGGAAATTGAATATGGAGTAAGTGAAATGCATAAAGAATGTGCAATGTATGTGTTTCAATGAAATGGAGCCAAAAAAAAGTGAAATAAGGGAAAGGGGGGATAATGACCATGCCAAGGAGGGATGAAGAGTAGGGTGATGGAGCTAAAAAAGAAAGTAAAGAGGGAGAGAAAAAAAAGGTTAATTATACCATTGAAATCCAAAATAACCACTTACAAAAAAAATTTAGATAAAAAAAATAAAATAAACAGAAAAAAACAAAAAAAATTATAATTAGTAATCAAAAAATCAAAAAAAAGAATAAAGTGACTTACCTGGAGAGATGAGATGACAAAATGAATGAAACCAAATTGTTTGAGGGATGTTGGAGGAGAATAGGAAAAGGATATGAGGGATGAATGAAAAAAAAAATCACTGACAAAACATGCGATTTCAGAAAATATGCAATTTCATGTTGAGCTGGTGAAAGAAAACCAATGAGCCATCCAAAAAAAAAAATTCACTGTAAATTCCAAAAAAAAATGAATATGCAACAAACCAAAATACCAACTCAAGTGAATGAAGTACACAAAGAGACATTTGGAGAGTACAAAATGGTATGGGAAAGAAAGGGATGATGTGGCTAACATGTGGTTTTGAAAAAAAAATCACGAAAAAAGTGCTGATTTGAGGTCAGAACTGACACCCATTTTTGAAATAAGTGACTTTTTTGCAAAATTTAAGTGCTGATTTGGTTTGAAATCCGCACTTAACTTAAGTGTGGATTTGCCAGCACTGACACCCCCTAATATAACTACATATTTCACTGAATATGAGGGTTATGTATACATATAAGCTTATGTATGTCTATTATTACTTAATATCACTTAAGATAAGTATATTATGACTCCATTAGCACCTTTATTAGTATTATTATTCTATGGTTAAGCTATTTAAACTACTATAAGTTATATAATAGTGTAATAATTATATATATATGTATTATAACCTAATATATATAAGTATTTTAACCCAATTTTTAAGTAATAAGCTTAATGTAATCAAGGTTATCTTATTTTAAACATAAGCAATACTCAGTCCTGAGGATACCTATGCTGACAAATATTAACTTCTGGACTTGTTTCTAAGAATTGTGAAGAATTTCTTAATGGTAAATAGCAACTTTAGCCAATCTGAAATTAAATTAATGGTGGATATAAATCCTTGCACCCCAATTTTTTTCTGCCATTAGTTTTGAAATAAACTGGGTTATTAGACATTTTATGCATCAATTTTCACTTCTTATCTAACATTTTCATCCTCAATTTTTCATAACCACATCTTGGACAAAATTCTTGATGTGCAAGTCTACCTACCTTGCTGTGCACTCCCATTCATTCAGATTCCTCCCCATCACATTTTCTCACCTCTGCTCCTTTTCATCATCAAATATCTTAACATGCCTTGTTGTCACATATCTTCTCAAAGGTGCCATTTCAGCACTTATTTTTCAGATACAACTACTCCTTCTTTCCCCTGCTCATCTATTAAATAAAAGACCATCCAACTAAAAAAGATGATAACCTCATATTTATCATCTGGCTAAGAACTAAAGCTAATTATGATTCTTGTTTTGGTCCTGGGAATGCAACTAAATTAAGATACCCCATGCATCAAAAGTCAATGGATACCTGATGTCCAAAAAATTTCAAAATAAGACAAAGGGAAGGATTCATCTTTTTCCCAAACAGATTTCTGAACACTTCAAGCACTATCTAGCCAAATAAAAGAAGTCTAAGACTATTTCATCTTTCACTGGCTTTGGTATCACTGAAATTAATATCAGTAAGGGCTTCAAATCTATGGATTATAAAGTTGATTCTTTATGTCCTTAATATCAAGAGATGAATCCTATATTTGGAGAGCTAGCTGATATTAATCCTGCAAACATGTGGGATGAAGAAGACTCTATTTCTGAAAATGATATTAAAATAGAAATTTTTGAATCATCTTCCCTTCTCAAGCCTCCCCTATTTTTAATCCAACCAATCAAGATATCTTTCTATAGATACTTATGGTGATTTAAACCAACCCAGGCTAGCCTAAGTGAGTAATTTTTTTGTATCTAGTTGATTTATTTATTTCTTTGATTGATTGATTAGTAGTTTTTTTGTTTACTTTCACATTTCAATTGTTCTTAATTTTATATATATGAAAGTATTTCATAATTTCTTGTGTATTTCATTACTCTATCAATCATGATTTCAATAACATATCAAGAAATATAACACAATCAATTTGAATTGGTCCCATTGGAAACTTTTAATGCACTACTTTTTACTTCTTTGTGTTTTCAAATTTGAAACTCAAGTCAATAAATTTGCATTTCTTAACAGGTGCAAGTCAGAAAATTTTCATTTCTTAACAAATCAAAGTCATCAAAAATCTATATCTGTTTTGAAATTTTGGAAATACCCCCTTGCATTTTATTGAAGGAAGGGGTGGGTATCACCAAAAAAAATTTCAAGTCATCAATTTTACATGTCAGATTTGAAAATTTGGCAGAACCCTCCCTTGTTTTTTATTGAAGTAAGGGGTTCAAGTCATCAAAATTAAATTTAACATCATAAATTAATAAATAAATAAATAAGATATGTCAAATTTAGTAGTTTTAAAGTAATGATAATTTCTCATACCAAAATTCTGATCAAGTCTAGAAACTAAGTTTGAGACTTTCCACAGGTATACGTTGGAGGAACCCCATGAAACAAATTAATGTTATTGTAAATACCTTTTATACAACACAAGTTCATTGGTCCATTACATTAGTTTAGTAAATTGAAATATCAGATTTATTTATTAAAAATTTATGAGAGAATAATTAATATTTGGAGACTTTACAAATCACCATAATATTTTGATCTAACAAATAGTTTTTTTAATGTATTACTTTTGCCTTCTTTTTTACATTGTTGATTGTTGAATTAACTTTTGACTTATCTGGAAAGAGCGGCTAAAATGATTGAAGGAATAAATATATGAAAATGGTAAGAATAAGAAAAACTGTAAGCCTAGGTATTCCCAGGACTGAGTATTTATTATGGTTAAAATAAGATAACCTTAATAACATTAACCTTATTACTTTAAAATACGGTTAAAATACTTATATATATGGTTATAATACATATATATATAATTATTAAACTATTATATGACTTATAATAGTTTAAATAGCTTGTCCATAGCCTAATAATACTTATTAAGGTGTTGATGGAGTCATAATATACTTATCTTAAGTGATATTAAGTAATTATAGACATACATAAGCTTATATGTATACATAAACCTAGTATTCAGTGAAATATGTAGTTATTTTATGTATATTTAGGTCTATATATGGGTTTTAACCTCTTAATTACCTATAACATTTATTTTTCTGCTTATTTTAGTTCATATGGACATATCCAGTGGACTCACAACGCCTAAACAAGCATATACACCTATTTCAGGTGCATGTATCCAGTTTGGTCAACTTAATCTGCTTCCTTGGATGGATTTTCACAGATTTATGAGTTGGGAACTGATTACTGGGTTAATATGGATGCTTGGGGATGTTATTGGGGGCTTGGAAAGGTAATTTGGTTGCTTTATATGCTTTGGTTTTCATTATATACTCTTTGGATGAGTTAATTTACCTGTTTCTTTATGGTATCCACTTTTATCTGTTTATTCTATTTATGGTATGGGTTTGTGGTATCATTAATTGTGATGGAGGGTCATTAATGGATGTCTGGGTCTTGAAAATGCTTGAAGTGGAAACCATGGGGAGTTTATGGGCCCTCACAGTGCTGTAATTTCTGGGGATTAAAGTGACATTATCTGGATTGAAGGTCTGTGCACTCCAGTAGATTTTGGTAAAAGTAAGGGAGGATTTGACAGGTTATTGGACATCACTTACTTACTACACTTCATATAAGCACTACAACACAATTATTATCATATATAAATATATTATAAAGCATTTATAAATTGATATTGTATTTATATAAGATATAACTATATTTTATTGATCTATTTTCCACCACTAGCACACATAAAAATCCAAGTATTGTGAGTTTATATTGAGAATAACTATTCTATTAGTCTTCCTCTGAGGTTTAATCACTAAATAATTTATCAATAAGTAGTTGGACCATTAATATTTACTATTAAATCATACTTAGATACTAGCACACACTGAAAATTGGGGGTCTTTCCTTAATTATTACTTATTATTTAGTATAAGCCTTAGGACATGATTTTTACTCTAGTATATCTCAAAAAAACCAAATATTTGGGCCTGAAGCACATTAGTGGGTCATTATAACTCATTGGTTGTGGAAAAGAATCCTTATAATAATTTTACTAACTTTTTATAATAAAAATTAGGTATTTACAGTAGTAACTGTACCCAAGATAAACCCAATTTCACTTGGTATTTGGTCACCAATATAAAACCCAATTAAATTGGTCTTTTGTTAAAGCTTGGTAATCTAATTATTCACCCTTATAAAGGTCTAGTTAAACTTATTACTCTATTTATAACAGATTTTTTCGAATCTTTCTTATGTTTTATTTAAATAAATAAAGATATAATTTCAGGGTAAGCTCCAGTGTTTTTATTAGTAATTGTATTACTAATATTTTTTGTCTACTACTTAACATATAGGTTTTCCCTTTTTTATACATAAAAATTATTATTTAAGACTCAATTAGTGCTCCACAGGACAATTTAAGTGAAAACCCGGCTTATAACACCAGGTCTAAAGCTAAAAATATTGCTCTAGGACATCACCATGGAGGGTCAATCCTACCCACAACCAGAGACTATGAGCATAGAGGAAAAAGACGCCCTTCTAAAAAAGATAACAATCTTAAAGACTTCACATCCTCTGCATCATCAACTGTTCCATATGGCCAGGCAGGTTCTGAAACTAGAGGAATCAACCTCTACCATGCTAAAGGAGGTAGAGCAGTTTCAAAACAGCTTTAAGGTGGGGTTCCAAAAAATAAATCAAACCTTGGAAGAGTTAAAGGTAGGGCAGCCAAACCAACAAACCTGCTACCCAAAGAGGGTCGAATCATTCCCAGGAAAAAATCTTGGTAGAAAAATGGAAGTGAGATTGGTTCCATCAGCAGTGGTCCAGCCACAATTGCAACAGGGATCCACCCCCTCATCAGACTGCCTCAGCTCACCCTTACAAAGGAAAGCAAAAGCACCAAAAAGTCAGGGCTTTGTCCTATCCCATGGTAGGTAGATTAACCTATCAGATTGAACACAATACTGATGATTACAATATAGGTAATATTATTGATGTAAAATCTGTACAAAAAATTGAGGAGGACTTAAGACAATTAGGTTTTGATGTAGATACATGTGATTTATCTTTTTTTATTAACAACAGTACTATTTATAATAATAATACAGTTAACCCTCAGTTTCCACCACTTATTAGTGGGATGAGAAATTCATAAAACAGTAAAAAGATTGAGAAGGAAGATATGGAGTATTTTAATAATAACCCAGCTGTCCATTGAATTTTTTCTGCATTATGGAATAGAATGACTGAGTGTGAGGAACAGACAGTTAAGCTCACAAGTGATACAATTTTGTCCTTGACATTGAACATTTCTCAACTGGCAACAAGAAATAAAGAATTAGAGAATGAACACTTGGCTCTAACTCTTAAGTATGATTCTTTGAGTAATAAATATAGTGAAATTTTAAACAAATTCTCTGAGTTAGAAAAGTTGTATGAAGCACATTTATTGAAAACTGAATCAAGAACAAAGTTATCTTCTGCCCCGACAAATCAGAGGGTCTCTGAGCTGCTACAAAGATTGACTAAAGTTGAGATTGAAACTGCTAATATACTAATGAATCAGGATAATCATAAGTATACACGGTATAATAATAATCCTTTTATTTAAAAAAATGAATATCAATCATTCCCCATACCACCACAAGTAAAAACATCTGGTGTTAGTGTCAAGTCTGAAAATACAAATGTAAGTCACAAATATGTGCAAGAGGAAATACATGACCGTTTATCCAGAGTAAATGAGTTGTTTAATTTACCTAGGATTAGTGAAACAAAATACAATAAAAAAAACTGGCCAAAGATTGATCAGTACCCAACTTATGATGGGGAAGGCAGCTCTGATTGGCAACATTTTATTCAAAGAATTTACAACTTGAAATTTTCATATAAGTTACCAGATGAAGAAATAACATCAAAAATAATTTCTTTATTTAAGGATGTTGCTTTAAGATGGTTTGAAGCTGTTTTGAGTGAGGGTAAAGATTACTCTTAGGCTGAATGGAAACAACTAATTGAAAAACAATTTGGAGGTTCTAAATTCAGGCTCACTCAGCAGAGACTGTATGAGAAAACTAGGTATAATCCATTGAATGGTGAAAAACCTGTGGTATTTTTAATGAACTTAAATAAAATATTTAAAGCCATTGAGCCAAACATGGATTTTAACTTATGGAAAGATAAGATAATATATAAATTACCTATATCTGTCAGAGACATTGTTGTAGCTAGAACAATAATGGTTAATGTATATTCTGAATTTATTAATATTTGAAATGAAATATTATTAAACCATAAGTATGAAGAAAAGTACACCACTTATGAACAAAATAATGAACCTGTGAAAAATCAGAATTCAAAAACACTTCAGGAGAAGCAGAAAAAACCTACTGCACCTGTAGTACCTAAAAAGTATGAAACTAATACTTGTTATAAGTGTAATTAGCCTTGGGTTAAAGGTCACAAATGTGAGGAAAACATAAATATTGTTGAAAATCAACATTAATCTGAAAATGACACAGAGAAAAGTAAAGATTCAAGTGATTATGACCGTAATATTTCTCATATAGTGAATTAAATAAAGTCTGTATGTTAGAAGATGATTTGTCTATCTTTGAAAATCCAATATTAAGTATGGAATCAAATGAATCTTTAATCAATTTTGAGGATGTTGAAATCATTAAGGATATATAAGAAGATATTGTGCTTTTGGTCTTGATTCTAAATACAATGAAAAATTTACACATGATTGGGTAACCCTTATCCCAG
Organism: Hemileia vastatrix; assembly: GCA_030280995.1. Lineage (NCBI taxonomy): Eukaryota > Fungi > Basidiomycota > Pucciniomycetes > Pucciniales > Zaghouaniaceae > Hemileia > Hemileia vastatrix. Next base: position 9,498,828 of record JASXTE010000015.1, read on the forward strand.
GTTTAGAATTTGCATACAATAGTACAGTACATTTTGTCACTGGAAAAATTCCAATTGAGTTATGGTTAGGTTATGTACCTAATACCCCTGCTAAAACTCTTAATAAATTACCTAGATTGGATATCCATCCAGGTACAAAATAGTTTCTTCAGATGCAAGAATTATGCAGAAAGCATTCTCAAGAATGTATAAATAAGGCATTTGAGTATGAGAAGAAAGGATGGGATAAAGCCCATAAAGAACAAATGCTCAAAGAGGGTGATAAAATGCTTATTTCTACACTATGTTTCAATTTAAATGGTAATTTTAAATTGAAGGATTCATTCATTGGATCATTTTTAGTAAAAAAGATGGTTGGTAACAATGCTGTTGAAGTTATTCTATATGCACCATATGATAGAAAACATCCAGTTTTTCCTATTTCTCTTGTAAAGCCATACCATTCTAATGATACTGCTCTATTTCCAAGAAGATAAGGAAGGCATATACAGAAACCTGAAGTAATAGTTGAAAAGACAGAAATTGAAAAGATACTTAAAAAGAGACACCTTACTAAAGAAAAGGGAGTTGAGTATCTATTAAGATTTAAAAATAAATCAAGTGAATACAACCAGTGCATTCCAGAAATTGAAATATCTGATCTTAAAAATCTCTTGAAAAAATTTAAATCCAAATAATACTTTTTAATTCAGTATATGTATCATAGAAATTTTAAAATTATTTTTCTATTCACTCCTTACTTATTAATTAAAATGTCTTAACATTTTTTATTGTTTTTTTTGGGTGAGGGAGTGTCAGCCTAGGTATCCCCATGACTGAGTATCTCTTATGGTTAAAATAAGATAACCTTAATTACATTAAGCTTATTTCTTAATAATAGATTAAAATACTTATATATATGGTTATAATACATATATATATAATTATTACACTATTATATGACTTATAGTAGCTTATCCATAGGCTAATATCACTTATTAAGGTGTTAATGGAGTCTTAATATACTTATCTTAAGTGATATTAAGTAATTATAGACATACATAAGCTTATATGTGTGCATAAACCTCATATTCAGTGAAATATGTAGTTATATTATGTATATTTAGGTCTATAAGTGGGTTTTAACCTCTTAATAGCCTATAAAATTCATTTTTCTGCTTTTTTAGCTCATATGGAGGTATCCAGTGGACTCACAACACCTACACAAGCATATACACCTTTTTCAGGCACATATATCCAGTTTGGTCAACTTAATCTGCTTCCTTGGATGGATTTTCACAGCTTAATGAGTTGGGATATAATTACTGGGTTAATATGGATGCTTGGGGATGTTATTGGGGGCTTGGAAAGCTAATTTGGTTCCTTTATATGCTTTGGGTTTCATTATATACTCTTTGGATGAGTTATTTTACCTGTTTCTTTTAGGTATCCGGTTTTATCTGTTTATTCTATTTATGGGATGGGTCTGTGGTATCATTAATTGTGATGGAGGGTCCTTACTGGAGGTCTGGGTGTTAAACCTACTTGAAGTGGAGGCCATGGGGAGGTGATGTGCCCTCACAGTGCTTTAATTTTCAGGGATAAAAGTGACATCATCTGGATTGAAGGTCTGTGCACTCCAGTGGATTTTGGTATAATTAAGGGAGGATCTGACAGGTTATTGGACATCACTTTCTTACTAAAATTCAAATAAACACTACAAAACAATTATTATCATATATAAATATATTATAAAGCATTTATAAATTGATATTATCTTTATATAAGCTATAACTATATTTTTTGATCTATTTTCCACCACTAGCACACATAAAAATCCAAGTATTGTGGGTTTATATTGAGAATAACTATTCTATTAGTTTCCCCTGAGGTTTAATCACTAAATAATGTATCAATAAGTAGTTGGACCATTAATATTTACCATTAAATCATACTTAGATACTAGCACACACTGACAATATTCAAGTTTTGATCACTTATTTTAAAGGAAATGATCTATTTTCAGCATTTTGAAATTTAGGTTCTTTCACATAACACCATTATCATTTAAAAAAGTTAATAAAAAAAGATAAAGACTATAATGATGATTCATATGACATATCAATATTCTGAAGCTTCAAGTATTTCTTCACTTCCTTTTTCAACATATTCAGATAAAAAAGTTTTCTCTTATTGTTTGAAAGGAACTTATTACAATCTTCATACACTACTCACTTCAAGAAATCTCCTGTTAGGTGGTTTCAGTTCTGTCAAATCCACTCTTAAAAATCTTCACTTATCTAAGTGCAGATTTTAAAAACAAACTATCCCTAACACTTGTGTATTTCTAATGAAGTATGTCACTTATTTCACTCAAAACCACACTTTCTCACCAAAAAGTGCTGATTTCACTGTAAATTCATATTTCACTAGTTTTTCAGCATTATCCTACTCATACATAGCACTCTGAAGCATAACACTTCATAACTCAAAAAATCATACATTATTTACATTTTGATACCATATAAGATTCATGCCTTTCTCACTCTCAAATAGTGATAAATTACATCAATCAATGACTCCCATAGCTCTTAATCTTGAAGAAGATTTTTTTTATCAAAAATGGCCTGGAAGTTTTACCTTCTTCCATTAAAGCCCCAAGTACTTCATACCCCTAAGTACACCATCCAGACACTTCTTTACCTATCTGAGCCCAGTTTTAAACAGTTTTTCAGGACTTTTCAGAAATTTCTCCTTAAATTGCTTAAGCTTATTCAGGATCACCTTGTGTTTCACAATAATTCTAAAAAATAACAACATGGTCCTTCAATTCAATTGTGTATCACACTATTTGGTTTGTGCTCCAATGGTAATGGAGCTACCTTGAAATGTATGGTAAATGTCTTCTGTTTAGGGTATGGTTCTGTTAATGCTTACACAAAATGATGCATCACTTCTATAAACTCCTTGGAATCTCAACCTCTTACCTTGTAAACAAAAGACAAGAGACTTGAATTATCTCAGTTTATGCAATCAGAGGGTTCCCCAGGTTGTATTGGTTTCATTGATGTTAAAACTATTCCTTTGAGTTAGAAACCTGCTCAAGGTGGAAACAACTACTTTGACCAAAAAAAGAGGTAGCTTATCTTTAAATTCATTTCATTCAATTTCATAATGATGTAAACAACTATATCTTCTCTATAGATATTCAATTTCTGTTCAGCTTATATGTGACAACAACAAAAAATATATATCTCTCTTTTCTGGCTATCATGGTCCTTCCATGATTCCTACTACCAAAGAATGCAAATTTCAAAAGAACCTGAAAAATTCATTTATAAAGATCATTATCTTCTTGTAGATTCTGCTTATGTGAATGGAAATTATTTAACTCCTACTTTTTGGGTAACAGCTTCAAAAGACAGCCCAAATTCAAAGCTCAAAAGTTATTTAGAAAAGTCAAGATTCTGTATTGAAAATTCAATTGGAATCTTGAAAGGTCATTTTTCTAGTTTAAGGGAATTAAGAAGTCCTCATAGAAATAAATACAAAATTCAGGCAGTGATCAATGGCATTCTGTGTTGTACTATAATTCATAACCTGCTTTCTTAGCTCAAAGATCAATTTTTACAGCTTTATGATGAAGAAGAAGTCAAAACACTCCCACTATACCCAAAACTTCTATTTTTGAAACCACTAGCACAAGGGTGAAAATTCTTTCAATCACACTAGCGCATTGTAAGATTTAGTTTTAATTTATTCTTAAATTTTGAAGAAATTTATTAAAATTACTTTTCACTGTGATACACTCCATCATATTGTCTACTATTACTCAAATTATTTCTTTATTTCTTCTTTTCCATACTTGTGAAAGTTTTTTAACATATCTCTTATATTCTTTAAAATTTTTTTATTTATTCTTAAAAGAAAGGCTGTGATTAAATAATTTATTTTAACATATTCATCTTTTCATTTTGAATTTTTTGTGTATGTGTATAAATAATATTTTTCAACCATATTACAAAAAAAAAGGCTATACCCTCCCCTGCAATTTACTACAGGAGGGGGTCAGGATTATCAAATTTTCATTTTTATTTCATAAATTAATAAGTAAACTAATCAAAAAAGATAATCAAAAAAATCAAGATAATGGAATTCAGAATACTACATGCCAATGAGTTCAACATGACTAAAGTCAAATAATACATTTGACATGGAGTTGTATTTTGAAGTCATTCAATCAAATAATTGTTTAAATGATTACCTTTATACAGAAGTAAGGCCCAAGGGACCATTACTTAAAGTTTATGATTATCTTTAATGACCAATTAATTATAAATTTATGAAAATAAAATGAATCTTTTGAAATCATTTATTTACAATATTTAGTCTGCCTCCCTAATGATTTACTTTTCATTGATGATGGCAAACATTTTCTGAAAAGAAAATAAAGAAAACCAAAAAAAAAATTAGTATAGCGCTCAGTAATGTCTTGGAAACATTTCCCAAGCATTTCCAAAACAAAAAAATAACACAAAAACCTATGGGAAATGATTGGAAAATTATTGGAAACATTCTGGAACTTTTTCAAAAGTTATTAGAAAGAGAAAAAAAGTCATTAAAACACTTGGAAGCATCTCTGAAATGTTTCCAAAGCATTTCCAAAGCCAAAAAAATTATGTAAAACACTTGGAAACAGTTCAGAAATTTTCTGGAACTGTTTCCAAACTAATTAGAAAGAGGAAAGTAAAAAATGGTCAGTAAAATGCTCTGAAACATCTTGGAAATGTTTCTGAAGCAAAAAAAAAAACTTACAGATAATGCTTGAAAAAGTTTGGAACTGTTTCCAAAGAAATTAGAAAGAGAAAAAAAAGGTTAGTAAAGCACCTGGAAACATCTTGGAAATGTTTTCAAAGTGTTTCAAAGGCAAAAAAAAACTTATGGAAAATGCTTGAAAACAGTTTGAAACAGAAAATACTTGCAAAATTTTGGAAACATTATGGAACTGTTTCCAAAGCAATAAGAAAGAGGAAAAAACAGGTAAGTAAAACACTTGGAAACATCTTGGAAATTTTTTCAAAGTGTTTCTAAGGCAAAAAAAAAACTAATGGAAAATTCTCAAGAACAGTTTGGAAACATTCTGGAACTGTTTCCAAAGTTATTAGAAAGAGAAAAAAATAATGAAAAAAAATGTCAGTGAATGGCTTGGCAACGTCTTAGAAATGTTTCTGAAGCATTTCCAAGGCAAAAAAACCAAATAAAAAATTACTTATAGCAAACTCTTGAGAACATTTCATGAAATGTTCTGGAACTGTTTCCAAAGGAATTAGAAATAGAAATAATAAAAAAATAAAAAAAATAAAAAGGGAAAAAAAATGTCAGATTAGAAAACATGAGGGTGAAGGAATGAAAAAATAAGAAGAATTAGAAAATTATGAAAATGGTAAGAAGAATAAAAAACATACACCTTGATTGAGGGGCAGAATAAAAAGTGAAGAGAAAGATGATTTGGGGAATCTGGAAGGAGAATTGCATCCTGAAAGCACTATGATATGTGTTGTGAAATGCATTCTGAAAGGCATTATGAAATGTTTTCTGAAATGTGTTATGAAGATTTGTGTATTGAAAACAGATATTTTCAGGGCAAATGTAAAATGACCGTTACAAATATGCGTGCCAAGGATTGATGAGGCAATGGAGGTCAGGGTGTCACATGTGACAGGGATGGGGTGGGCAAGGAAAGGATGTTGTGGCCAACATGTGGTTGTGAAAAAAATGGGGAAAAAAGTGCTGATTTGAGGTCCTAAATGATACCCATTTTTGAAATAAGTGGCTTTTTTGCAAAATTCAAGTGCCTTTTTTGGTTTGAGATCTGCACTTAAGTTAAGCGTGGATTTGCCAGAATTTAAACCCCTTATTTTCATGGCAAATTCAAAATGACCATTACAAATATGTGTGCCAAGGATTGATGAGGGGATGGAGGTCTGTGTGTCACATGCGACAGTGATGGAGTGAACAAGAAAGGGATGTTGTGACCAACATGTGGTTGTGAAAAAAAAAATCAGGAAAAAAGTGCTGATTTGAGGTTGTAACTGACACCCATTTTTGAAATAAGTGACTTTTTCGCAAAATTTAAGTGCTGATTTGGCTTTAAATCCTCAGTCAAGTTAAGTGTGGATTTGTCAGAACTGACACACCCTATTATGTGTATTCTTCAATAAATTTTTCTCTTGCTTCATATCTTTATTTTGGCTTCTACATTAAGTGGTGAAGAATAAGCTTCTTTATCAACCTGTCTCAGAAATGCTATGTTGATTTCTTAAAAGTATTTTTTTACATGCATAGAAGCTTCCTCTATTTTTTCATAGTGATAACTTTTAGGGAAATCTAAAACATGGATTGATCCATTCGAATGCACTTGTGGTAGATGATTAATTTATGGCTGCATAAAATGCTATAATTACAAGAGAGTGCACATGATGGTGGAAAGATCAAGGTGACAGCGACTAGAGAATCACCTGAGTAAAAATAGTAAAGACAATCAGGGAATATATTCATCTTATCATACTTATTTGAAAAACATTAATCAATATAGCTACTTTCCCTAATGAGTTTCTGAGTTAATTGGCTACCATATCCAGTTACAACTTTAATTATTTGGTTATAAAATTAAATTCCCATTCTACTCCACCCTCATTATTTTTCAATTTTTTACTTGTTTATATCTTTCTGAAATCAAAATATTTCCACTTTTTGCCTAATGAGATAGCTTTCTAACTAAAAAGATATATGGTTAAACTAACTATGCATTGTAAATTTGGACTCAATTGTAGTGAGACAAAGCCATGAATTAGTTTTTTAAGCCATATTAGGGATGAAAAATTATATTTATATCAGCTAGCTGAAGTATGATAGTGAAGGAATAAAATACTGGCATGAAAATTTTTACAATCAAACATAAAGTTAATCATCAGTTTTGATGAAAGGAAAAAAAAATGCCATTGCAGTTTCTCTTGACAAGGGTAGAAGTTCTAATGAGCTCTCCTGCTTCTACTTTGTTATAGTTTATTCATATCTTCACTCTCCCTCACTCCCTTATAGCTCATCCAAATATTCTTTCCCGAAACTTTACCTTTTTTTTCTATTGCTACTTTCCCAATGATTTCTAGATACTAATTATTTTAAACATTATAATCAGCCAGACAACACTTTTTCTGACGAATTGCTTAATAGTGGATGGATTCAAAGAGGGAAACAACAATGGTATTATAACTTATAAATAAATTTTTTTACTTTTAATGAGGGTGAAAAAGTAACTCTTTTTAAATACAGGTAAACAAATAATTACAATACTTTTGATCATTTCAAAAAAAGCAAACAAACACACAAATTTGGAGCTCATAACCTGTCAACTTCAATGCTTCATTTATCTGACCAGGTCATATTCAATAAGGATCCATGGAAAATTTTAGTATTTCTTGAAAATGGAAGTGTTCTGTTATATGAAATTCCCTTATAAAGATTTTTTCACCTATAAAACAGTTAAAAGCTCCAAGCTTTTTTAATGGCCCGCAAATTTTTATTTGGTGAAAGTATAGTAGTGAATTTTCCTTTAACTTCACTGATACTTGATCTATGGTTTTGAAAAAAGCTTGTGTGAAAGTACACAAATGTTAAAAAACCCTTTTAATATCCCATCTAGTGACACCTCTGTTTCAGTGAATTTAGCAGTTGAGAGGCTTTATTGATATCACGGGAAGAAAACCTACAAATTCCTCCAAATATCTCTATTGTGCGTTTCGAGAAAATTAAATAACATGCAGGAGAGGGAAAACAAGATGGAGAGTCAAGGTATTTTGACAGATAGTCAGACAAAGACATCGACGTTTCGCCAGTGCTAAAGAAGGGGAAATTTTGCTGGTGTAAATGACCCATGAAAGTAGAGTATTAAATAGTCAAAATCATGCAAGTGGCAAGATCAAAATTTTTAGAACCAGTGATTTTTATCTTCTTTCCAAGATTGAATAATTCCTTTCATGTAAAACAATCGAGATGTAGGCTAAAAAATTTGTGTGGTAATTGTAGCGAATGTGATGCATCATTTACAAGAGATATGCACCATGGGATTTCGGGTAGATGATGAGATTGACAAAACCAACAACTAAACCTAACAATCAGATTATACTCAAATACGATATTGGCTTGTCTCGGCACTTCATCACATCTTGCGCCTAAAATTTATTCTCGTTTTTCGCCCTCTTCATCAAGCCGTCATCAAATATCATGGTAAGAATCCAGAATCAATTTCCAACATATTTTCACCTTGAATCACTTGGCTCTAATGTATACTGTGGTGCAAGACCCTCGAAAGATGTGCAAGGAACTCTATGAGAGACGAGATTTAATATTGTCCTGTTGCATATGGGCTTATCCACGTTGCAGAGCTTTGACTCGCTTTCTTATTAGAAAGGAGGAACGTTAAGACAGTACATTTTACTGACTTCGTGCTCTGCTTCTCTATCACTTTTTGGACCACCTTCGTTTGTCTTACGATTATTACTCGGATGATTACGTTCAATTTCCGACCGTCAGCCTCAAGAGATCAAGGACATAAAACAATTCCTTAACGTGGCCCACCGCGCAGATGCTACAGGTTAGCTTTTAGAAATCGCTCGGGCTTGAGGTGAATTGCATTATTTAGTTATTGGTATGATTGCTTTTCAATGTTTAGCTTGTCGGATCAAACAATCACGTCGCAAAATTCCTAGTGGTGCAATTATTCCAGTGACAAAATTCAAGATCCGGTGCTCTCGGTATCTCTACACTCTAGTCCTAACTGACAGCGAGAAGGCGGAAAAACTGCGGGTGTCTCTGCCACCAAGTATGTTTCCATTTTGAGTATTAAATCCTGTCAGCTACTTGTTGACCACCTGAATCTTTTACATAGCACTTAAAGCGCAATTTATTGACGAAGGCAAGTCGAAGAAAAAGTGAGTGGGGTGGATTGGGTGGATTAGGAAATATAATCATTCGCCATCACACCTAGTTTTTCATCCTGCGTTTGCTGAGATGAAAAATAAAGACATATAATGCTAAATAATGCCCATGGAGAGTGCCTTCCAGTCTAAAATACTGCACACGACTTTACTCCTGGGAATCTGTTATGAGCCTGGATCAGTTAAAAACCTGGCTGACAATTTCAAATGAGACCCATGTTGAGACTGACTACATGAGTAAGGTGTGTGGCTTAATCGTGCCATTGCTATCAATGTTTGTGGGCAGCATAACGGTAATCCTAAAAAATTATAGGATGAATTAAGTGTGCACTGAAAATCTGGTGTACTTACAGGTGCAAAGGTATGACTTGCTAGTAGTAACCTATTCAGGGTATCAATGTTGACCGATCTGCAATTAAATTAATTGTGGATAAAAATCCTTATACCCCAATTATCTTCTGCAATTATTTTTGCTAATAATTGGGTTATTAGACATTTTGTGTGTCAATGTTCACCTCTTATCTGAAATTTTTATCCTCAATTTTTCATAACCGCATCTTGGACAACTTTCTGGATGTGCCAGCCTCACTACCTTGCTGTGCACTCCCATCCTGTCTATTCATTCTATCCTTTCAAAACCCCTCCCCATCTCATCTACTTATTTCTTCTCCTTTTCATCTCCAAATATCTCAACATGCCTTGTCATCATAGATCTTCTCAAAGACAGCCTTCCCCCAGCTGTTCTTCAAATCCCATTACTCTCTCTTTCCCCTGCTCAGCTGAGAAATCAAAGACTGTTCAACTAAAAAAAGATGATCATCTCATACTTATCAACTTGCTAAAAATAAAAACTAATTATGATTCTTGTTTTGGTACTGAGAATGCAACTAAAGTAGGATGGCTCCCTGCATCAAAAGTCAATGGCTATCTTCTAATGGCCAATGAATTACAAAATAAGACCAAGGGAAGGATTGATCTTTTGCCTAAACAGATGTCTGAACACTTCAAGCATTACCGAGCCAAATACAAGAAGGCAAAGGCTCTTTCATCTTCCACTGGTTTTGGGATTACCGACATTGATATAACTAAGGGTATCAAATCCATAGACAATAAACTTGACTCTTTATGTCCTTACTTTAAAGAGATGGATGCGATTTTTGGAGAGCGAGCCAATGTTAATCCTGTAAACATGTTGGATGGAGAAGATCCTATCTCCGAACATGATGTTGAAGCAAATCTTTTCCCATCCTCTTCATCCACTCAAGCCTCCCCTCATTTGAATGAGACATATCTAGATAGCTTTTCTGCAGATCCTATAGGTGATTTAACCCAACCAAATCTAACTCAGGTCTGTTTCTTTTTTCTTTTTTCTTATCATTTCTATTTTTTATTTACTTATCTTTTTCTTATTTCTTAAAAGGCTGATGAACAAACCCAGGATCCTCAATCAACTGAGTCTGAAGGTAGTGACAATGATGAGGAGGAAAATATGACCTTGAACAAGAAGCGTAGGGCTTCAAGTAGTCTAAATTTCCACTCACAAAGAAGACAAAAAAGTGATACTTCATCACAAACCCCTTTTTTGTCTATGGAACAATTTTTAGAGAAATGTGATGTTGGTAAGTGATACCATACCTCTTATTACTTTACTCTACTTTTCTTCCACTTTATATTAATTTTAATTATCACTCTAGAACAAGTAGAAATTGCTAAAGAGACTCTAAGCTTTGAAAAGAAGAAATATGAGCTCTCTTTAAGGAGGGATGATAGGCTACAAGATTTGTAAGAGAGGAAGTACGAGCTCTCTTTACAGAAGGATGATCAGGCCCAAGATTTGGAGGAGAGGAGGTACCAGCTCTCTTTACGGAAGGATGATTGGGCCCAAGATTTGGAGGAGAAAAAGTTTGAGTTAACTCTAAGTATTGAAAAATCAAAAAAAGAGGAGAAAACACTCAAACATCAAAACCTATTAGAGCAGATGAAATATAAGTTTGATCATGAAGAAAATTCCAAAAAGAAAGATTTCTTTATAGAATGTGTTAAAGCTAATAAATCTGTTGTGGAAATTGAACATTTAAAGAAATTGTTGGATGACTAGTTTGTTTTATTTCTCTCACACTTCAACTGTTCATATTTATTTGTACATAAAATTTCCAATAATTTCCTTTATTTCATTACTCTATCAATCATTACTTGAATTTTTGTATTTTAATGTTAAATATTCTTTTTTTAAATAAAATTTTCATGTCTCCTTTGAAAAATTGACGATCTCCCACCCCTGGATTTTTTTGAAGTAAGGGGTGGGTATCACAAAAATTCTTTCATGTCATGAATCTTGAAAGTCTTATATGAAACTTTGGCTTTACTACCCCCTGCATTTTACCGGTATCCCAAAAGTTCTTACATGTTGAGAATTTCACAAGTCTTATAAGAAATTTTGGCAAAACCCCCCATGGATTTTATTGAAGTAAGGGATGGGTATCACCAAAAAATTTTCACCAAAACATTTACAAGTCAAAAAAATTCTATATCTGTTTTAAAAAATTGGCAATACTCTCCCCTGCATTTCATTGAAGCAAGGGGTGGGTATCACCAAAATTTTTCTAAGTCATCAATTTCACATGTCAGATTAGAAAATTTGGCAATACTCCCCCAGAATTTTATTGAATTAAGGGGTGAAAATCACCAAAATTTAATATAGTTCCATAAATAAATTAATAAATAAATAAAATATATCAAATTTACTAGGTTTAGAGTAATGACAATTTCTCAATCCAAAATGCAGACCAAGTCTAGAAACTAAGTTTGTGACTTTCCACAAGTATAGGTGAGATGAACCCAATGAAAAAAAATAATTTAATCATGATTACCTTCTATACAATACAAGGTCAATGGCTAATTACTTAAGTTTAGTAAATTGAAATATCAGATTTATTTATTAAAAATTTAAGAAAGAATAAAAAATATTTGTTGACTTAACTAATCCTCATACTTTTTAGATCTACTTAAAGTTTTATTAAATTTATAACTTTTACCTTGATGATTTGTTGGATTAGTTTTTGAATAATTTGGAAGGAGAAGCCAAAATCAGTAAAGTCATGACAAGATTCCAGACCAGGGGGAGCTTTTGTTTTTTGGTGATTATCCTTAGAAGATTTCAAAATTGTTTCAATCACACCATTTCTCAAACCAAAATCAATCATGCACTGATGTTCTGGAAAATATAAGCCATGTTCTTTGATTTTAGCTGGAGATGGTATTGGTTGGTCAGTTATTGGATTAATATAAGAGAAAATCCCTAAATTAAGATAATTGGCATCATTCTTATTGGTATGAATTTTTTTATGAAAAACAGAATGAGTAATTATAACATTAGAGAATAATAGATAATCGCTGCTAATCTCTTCCCACTTGGAGTCACACCAATTTGGTATCCCAACTCTGGTTTACGCCCTGGCTAGAGATGTCAGGATGGATCTGTTGAAGGAGTTATCAAGGAAAGACTTGATGAAGACTCTTTCTAATGGGGAACAGAAGTTGCTTGCCTTGGACATGGTGAAGGAGGCGGTGGAGGCTCATTTGAAGTTATTGGCTGTGGACACTTATTGTCAGTACAGTCTAGTATATAAGTATGATATAATAGTGTTATTTTATGGTCCTACTACTTATTAATAAATGATTTAGTGATTAAACCTCAGGGGAAGACTAATAGAATAGTTATACTCAAATAAAACTCACAATACTTGGATTTAAATGCGTGCTAGTGGTGGAAAATAGAAGAATAAAATATAGTTATAGCTATTATAAAGATAATATCAATTTATAAGGGCTTTATAATATATTTCTGAATACTAATAATTGTATTGTAGTGTTTGTTTGAAGTGTAGTAATTGAATGATGATAATAAACCGTCAAAATCCCTTCTTACTTATACCCAAATCCACTGGAGTGCACAGACCTTCAATCCAGATGATGTCACTGCTATCCCCGGCAATTACAGCACTGTGAGGGCCCATCACCTCCCCATGGCGTCCACTTCAAGCAGTTTCAACACCCAGACCTCCAGTAAGGACCCTCCATCACTATTAATAATAACACAGAGTCATACCATAAATAGAAATCCCAGATAAAAGCGGATACCATAAAGAAACAGGTAAAATAAATGATCAAAAAGAGATTTAATGAAACTAAAAGCATATAAAGGAAACAAATAAAATGTCCAAGCCCCCAATAACATCCCCAAGAATCCACATTAACCCAAAAACATCTTTCCAACCCATAAATCCGTGAATAACCATCCAAGGAAGTAATTTTAGTTGTCCAAACTGGGTGTATGCGCCTGATATAGGTGTCTATGCTTCTGTAGGCGTTGTGAATCCACTGATTTCGTCCATATGACCTAAAATAAGCAGAAAAACAAAGGTTATAGGCTATTAAGGGGCTAAAACCCACTTATATACCTAAATATACATAATATACTGCATATTTCACTGAATATGAGATTTATGTATACATATAAGCTTATGTATGTCAATAATTACTTCATATCACTTAAGATAAGTATATTATGACTCCATTAACACCTTAATAAGTATTATTAGGCCATGGATAAGCTATTTAAACTATTATAAATTATATAATAGAATAATAATTATATATATATATAATAAAATAATATATATTATTATTTTAACCTTATTTTTAAGATATAAGCTTAATCTAGTTAAGGTTATCTTATTTTAAGCATAAGAAATACTCAGTCCTAAGGATATTTAGGCTGACACTCCCTCACCCCAAAAAAAACAATAAAAAAAATGTTAAGACATTTTAATTAATCTTAAGGAATGAAATAATAAAATAAAAATTTTTTTATAATACATATACTGAATGAACAGTATTATTTAGATTTAAATTTTTTCAAGAGATTTTTAAGATCAGAGATTTCATTTTCTGGAATCCACTGGTCATATTCACTTGATTTATTTTTAAATCTTAATAGATACTCAACTCCCTTTTCTTTAGTAAGGTGTCTCTTTTTAAGTATCTTTTCAATTTCTGCTTTTTCCACTATTTCTTCAGGTTGCTGTTTATGCCTTCCTGATCTTCTTGGAAAGAGAGCAGTATCATTAGAATGGTATGGTTTTATAAGAGAAATAGGAAATACTGGATGTTTTCTATCATAAGGTGCATATAGAATAACCTCAACAGCATTATTACCAACCATCTTTTTAACTACAAATGGTCCAATGAATGGATCCTTCAATTTAACATTACCATTTAAATTGAAATGTAGCGTTGAAATAAGGACTTCATCACCCTCTTTGAACATTTGTTCTTTATGGGCTTTATCCCATCTTTTCTTTTCATACTCAAAAGCCTTATTTATACATTCTTGAGCATGTTTTCTGCATAATTCCTGCATTTGAAGAAAAGATTTAGTACCTGGATGAATATCCAATCTAGGTAACTTATTAAGAGTTTTAGCAGGGGTATTAGGTACATAACCCAACCATAACTCAAATGGCTTTTTGCCAGTGACAGAATGTACTGTACTATTATATGCAAATTCTAAACCTGGGATAAGGGTTACCCAATCATGCGTGAATTTGTCATTGTCTTTAAAATTAAGACCAAAAGCACAGTATCTTCTTATCATATCTTCTAAGGTTTGTATCATTCTTTCTGCTAGCCCATCAGTTTGTGGATGGTGTGCTGTAGAAAGTTTTAATTGACACCCTGAAACATCCATAAGTGACGTCCAGAACTCAGAAGTAAATTTAGGATCTCTGTCAGAAACTATTGCTTTGGGGAAACCTGCTGTATTTAACATTTGTGTCCACCATATAAAAGCTAAGTCCTTTGCAGAAACCTCTTTGTGGGTAGGAATAAATTTACACATCTTTGTAAATCTATCTACAATTACCCAGCAGGAGTTATAACTCTTATGCCCTGCTATTGGCAAACCTGTTACAAAGTCCATGTTAATGCTTTCCCATGGAGCTTTTGGTTGCTCAATTTGTTGTAATAAACCAGCTCTTTTTCCTGTTAATCTTTTAGATTTTTGACAAGAATCACATGTTTCAACATATTTCTGAACATCCTCAGACATGTTAATCCACCAAGCTGTGTTTTTTACTCTGGTTAATGTTTTATGGTAGTCAAAATGACCTGCTAATATATCATCATGACATATACTTAACATTAACTCCTTCATTGAAGGGGGAATTACAATTACATTACTTAATTTTTTCGTGTAATATATAAAACCATCCTCAATGGAAAATTTTTGTTTTTCTAATGCCTCTTTATACTTAATTGGTAATGTTTTTATTAAAACATTCATTGAAGCATTAGATGGATCATTTAATATTGTAGTTAATTTACTTAATTCAGGATCTGAATTATAATTATCAAGATTGATTGCATAAATTCATCCTCAAGATCTACAATATAAATGCCATAAATGTTAATAATCTCTGACTCAGGAACATAAGCAGGATTATCATCATTATTAGGCAGAGGTACTCTAGATAACAGATCTTCATTGGAGTGCAAGGTTCCTGCTCTATGTGTAATAGTCATCCGTCCTCTGTATTCTTGTACAGCTAATTGCCATCTAAACATGTGTCTATTAGGAGTTTTCATGTTTAAGAGTGACTTAACTGCACTACAGTCAGTTATTAACTCAAATCTTTGGTCTTCCAGGTAATAATGTAGCTTTTCAAGAGCCCATACTACTGCCAAACATTCAAGTTGAGTAGCACCATATTTCAATTCACCACTTCTCAGAGTACGTGAAATATAGCAGATTACTACTTCTGACATTTTACCTTCAATAAGTTGTTTTTGATGCAAAGCAGCACCCAGTCCAATAAAACTTGCATCTGTATATAATACAAAAGGTAATTAGAAATCTGGTAATCCCAAGATAGGAGCTGTCATTAAACATTCTTTCAACTTATTAAAAGCTTGTTGTCTTTCATTATTCCAAATGAAAGCTTCTGACTTCTTTATCAGTGTGGTCAGTGGTGCAGCAATTGATTGGTAGTTTTTTATATATTGTCTATAATAACCACACATTCCAAGAAAAGATTGTACATCCTTCACATTTTGAGGAATGCCAATATTCTTTATTGCAGCCACTTTATTTTGGTCTACACATATTTGTAAGCCAGATACAATATGACCAAGCATTTTAAAGATTCAAACCCAAATTTACATTTTTTCAATGCAAGGGTCATTTTTATTTCATCCATTTTCTGAAATACTTTCCTTAAATGGATTAAGTGTTCATCAAAATTTTTAGAGAACACTATGATGTCATCAATGTATACCATTAACCATCCCTCAATCATTTCATTATGGAATGTTATATCCATTAACTTTTGAAATACTGATGGAGCATTCTTTGGTCAAAATGGCATTCTGACATACTTATAAATTCCCATGTGTGTTGTTATCAACAAAAAGTTCTGTGAATTCTTTTCAACAGGAATTTGATGGTACCCTTTATTTCCATCTAGGCAACTTATATATTTAGCACCTTTAAGGGTAGCATGTATAGAGGCAATCCTTGGCAAGGGATAAATATCATCTACTGTAAATGTATTTAACGCTCTATAATCACTGCACAGTCTTGCTTTATCTTGTTCATAAGAAATTAGCACTGGTGATATTACACAATATTTTGGTGTAGTTTCAACCTTCTCAAGAATGTTCATTTTTAATAACATCTTAATATTATCCTCTATGTCTTTCCTCTTCATTGGTGAAGCAGGGTATGGTTTCTTTTTAAGACTAGCAGGAATATTATCCATATCACAGGTTAAACTAATTTTCATTTCATGATCTTTTACAAGGCCAAGTTCATTTGTACCATGTGCAAAAGCCATTGGAAAAGCTTTAATTAATTCCAAAATATTATCTTTCTCAGTTTCACTTATCTGAGTGCCAAATGATGCTTTTGAAATTTCTGTTTCCAGAAGTTCCATCTCATTGGATTCTCTTCCTTTAGACGGGGAATTTGTTACTGACTCAATGTGTAAGACAGTGTTAAAAGAATTTATTTTAAATTTCCTTTTACCATTCATGCCAATTGTAAAATTGTTATTAGCAGGGTCTAATTTTACACCAAATTTAGTCAGAATATCATTTCCAATGATAAAACAGTTACTACAATTTGTATTATCCATTACTACAAAGTCACAAGTTACCCTTACATAACCATGTTGGTGTTTAAAGAAAACAGCAGCTTTGTATTTACCAATGGGGTGTGGTACTGATCCAAAACCTCTCCAATTTTTATTCTGAAGTGGTTCAAGCTTAAACTTATATTCACTATCAATTTTCTGTAATGTATTAGTGGAAACAACTGAACCAGCAGCTCCTGTGTCCAATACTATATTAACATTTTCACCAGAAATGATAGCTGGAACCGTGATAGGTGTCATTCTAAAGTTATCAGCTTGTATATCCTTAATGATTTCAGCATCCTCAAAATTCATTAAAGATTCATTTGAGTCAATATTTAATATTGGATTTTCAAAGATGGACAAATCATCTTCCAACATACAGACTTCATTTTCATCACTATATGAGATATTGCTGTCATAATCACTTGATTCTTTACTTTTTTCAGTTTCAGTTTCAGATTCACGTTGATTTTCAACAATATTTATGTTTTTCTCACATTTGTGACCTTTGACCAAAGGTTTGTTACACTTATAACAAGTATTTGTTTCATACTTTTTAGGTACTACAGGTGCAGTAGGTTTTTTCTGCTTCTCCTGAAGTGTTTTTGAATTCTGAGTTTTTACAGGTTCAACATTTTGCTTATAAGTGGAATACCTTGATTCATACTTATGGTTTAATAATATTTCATTGCAAATATTAATAAAGACAGAATATTCAGTAACATTTAATGTTCTAGCTACAACAATGTCTCTGACAGATATAGGTAATTTGTATATTATCTTATCTTTCCATAAGTTAAAATCCATATGAGGCTCAATGGCTTTTAATATTTTGTTTAAATTCATTAAAAATACCATAGGTTGGTCACCATTCAACGGATTATACCTAGTCTTCTCATACAGTCTCTGCTGAGTAAGCCTGAATTTAGAACCTCCAAATTGTTTTTCAATAAGTTGTTTCCATTCAGCCCAAGAGTAGTCTCTACCCTCACTTAAGACAGCTTCAAACCATAATAAAGCAACATCCTTAAATAAAGAAATTAATTTTGATGTTATCTCTTCATCTGGTAACTTATATGAGAATTTCAAGTTGTCAATTCTTTGAATAAAATGTTGCCAATCAGAGCTGGCTTCCCCATCATAAGTTGGGTACTGATCTATCTTAGGCCAGTTCTTCTGATTGGATTTTATCTCACTAATCTTAGGTAAATTCAACAACTCATTCACTTTTGATAAATGGTCTTGTATTTCTTCCTGCACGGATTTGTGACTTACATTTTCAGATTTGACACTACCACCAGATGGTTTTAATTGTGGTGGTACAGGGAAGGAATGAGATTCACTTTTGCCAATGAAAGGATTATTATTATATTGATTATACTTATGATTATCCTGGTTCATTAGTAGATTGGCAGTTTCAATCTCAACTTTAGTTAATCTTTGTAGCAACTCAGAGACACTTTGATTTGTCTGGGCAAAAGATAACTTTGTTCTTGATTCAGTCTTTAATAAGTGTGTTTCATATAGTTTTTCTAACTCACAAAATTTGTTTGAAAGGTCATTATATTTATTACTCAATGAATCATATTTAAGAGTAAGAGACAAATGTTCTTTCTCTAATTCTTTATTACGTGTTGCTAATTGAGAAATGTTCAATGTTAAGGATGAAATTGTATCACTAGTGAGTTTAACTGTCTGTTCCTCACAATCAGTCATTCTATTCCACAATGCTGAAACAATTCTATGGACAGTTGGATTATTGTTAAAATATTCCATGTCCTCCTTTTCAATTCTCTCACTCTCCTGTGAACTTCTCATCTCACTAGTAGGTGGTTGCAACTGAGGATTAACTGTATTATCATTGTATATAGTACTGTTATTATGGACAAAAGACAAGTCAGGTGTATCTACTCTAAAACCTAAATTTCTTAAATCCTTCTCTATTTGTTGTACAGATTTAACATCAATAGAATTACCTATATTGTAATTATCAGCATTATGTCTAATCTGAGAGGGTAAGTTACTTACCAAGGGATGGTTGCCAGTCCTGATTTTTGGCGCTTTTTTCCCTTGTAAGGGTGAGCTGAGGAAGTCAGATGAGGGGGCGGATCCCTGTTGCAACTGTGGCTTGTCCACTGTTGGTGAAACCAGTCCCATTTCCATTTGTCTACCAGGATTTTCTCCTGGGAGTGAGTGGACCCTCCTTGGGTAGGGGGTTGCTGATTTGATTGATTGGGCTGGCCTCCCTTTAATTCTGCCATTGCCTGATTCATCTGCTGAAATCCTACCTTGCAATTGTTTTGCAACTGCTCTACCTCTTTGAACATGAGAGATTTTGATTCCTCTAGCTTCAGAACCTGTTTGGCCAGGTGGGACAGTTGATCCTGAAGAGGAGGAGACGTCTTTTTGATAGTTATCTTTTTTAAGAGGGCGTCCTTTTCTTCTATACTCATGCTTTCTGGCTGGGGGTACTGTTGTCCCTCCATGGTGATGTCCTGGAAAGTTTTTATTAGCTTTAGACCTGGTATTATAAGCAGGCTGTTCACTTACACTATCCTGGGGAGCACTCATATTGTTCAGAATAACAATATTTTACGTCTACAAAAGTAAAAACTCTGTGGAATTAGTAGACAAAAGATATTAGTAATTATATTACTAATAAAAAAGCAATGGAGCTTACCCTGAATTTATATCTTTATTTATTTAAATAAAATATAAGAAAAATTCGAAAAATTCTGTTAAAAATATAATAATAAGTTTAACTAGACCTCTATAAGGGTGAATAATTAGCTTACCAAGCTTTAGCCAAATACCAATTTAATTTGGTGTTATATTGGTGTCCAAATACCAAGTGAAATTGGGTTTATATTGGGTACAGTTACTACTGTAAATATCTAATTTTTATGATAAAAAATTAGTACAATTATTATAAGGGTTCTTTTCCGCAATCAATGAGTTATGATGACCCACTAATATGCAGCAGACCCAAATATTTGGTTAATTTTGAGTTGTACTAAGGTAAAAATCACGTCCCAAGGCTTATACTAAATAATAAGTAAAATATAAGGAAAGACCCCCAATTGTCAGTACAGTCTAGTATATAAGTATGATATAATAGTGTTATTTTATGGTCCTACTACTTATTAATAAATGATTTAGTGATTAAACCTCAGGGGAAGACTAATAGAATAGTTATACTCAAATAAAACTCACAATACTTGGATTTAAATGCGTGCTAGTGGTGGAAAATAGAAGAATAAAATATAGTTATAGCTATTATAAAGATAATATCAATTTATAAGGGCTTTATAATATATTTCTGAATACTAATAATTGTATTGTAGTGTTTGTTTGAAGTGTAGTAATTGAATGATGATAATAAACCGTCAAAATCCCTTCTTACTTATACCTAAATCCACTGGAGTGCACAGACCTTCAATCCAGATGATGTCACTGCTATCCCCTGCAATTACAGCACTGTGAGGGCCCATCACCTCCCCATGGCGTCCACTTCAAGCAGTTTCAACACCCAGACCTCCAGTAAGGACCCTCCATCACTATTAATAATAACACAGAGTCATACCATAAATAGAAATCCCAGATAAAAGCGGATACCATAAAGAAACAGGTAAAATAAATGATCAAAAAGAGATTTAATGAAACTAAAAGCATATAAAGGAAACAAATAAAATGTCCAAGCCCCCAATAACATCCCCAAGAATCCACATTAACCCAAAAACATCTTTCCAACCCATAAATCCGTGAATAACCATCCAAGGAAGTAATTTTAGTTGTCCAAACTGGGTGTATGCGCCTGATATAGGTGTCTATGCTTCTGTAGGCGTTGTGAATCCACTGATTTCGTCCATATGACCTAAAATAAGCAGAAAAACAAAGGTTATAGGCTATTAAGGGGCTAAAACCCACTTATATACCTAAATATACATAATATACTGCATATTTCACTGAATATGAGATTTATGTATACATATAAGCTTATGTATGTCAATAATTACTTCATATCACTTAAGATAAGTATATTATGACTCCATTAACACCTTAATAAGTATTATTAGGCCATGGATAAGCTATTTAAACTATTATAAATTATATAATAGAATAATAATTATATATATATATAATAAAATAATATATATTATTATTTTAACCTTATTTTTAAGATATAAGCTTAATCTAGTTAAGGTTATCTTATTTTAAGCATAAGAAATACTCAGTCCTAAGGATATTTAGGCTGACACTTATCAAGAGGGGTGTGCCAAATATGTCAGCAAAGTCAGTGAGGCTTTGGCTGAAGAGGAGAGCAGGGTAGAGAAGGAAGAAAAGAACATGGTGAAGGTTTCAAAACAGGAGAGGGACTCAGTAGTGGAGCAGTTGGCTGATCTGACAAAACAGCTTCAAATTTTTGTGCAGGAGGCAAAGAAGGCCAATAAGGCGTCTCTGCAGCCCAGAGAATTTGATAGGCAGGCTGGCAGGAGTGAACCTTGGGTTTTCTCTCATTGTGGAAGAAGAGGACATAACTCCAATAATTGTTGGCCCTGAACAGAGATGTGTCAGAGGGCAAAGTGGAGTTTGATGTCAGGGTGTTCAAGTTCCCTGATGGTCAATTTTTCAAGCCCAGTGAGGGGCAGGCTCCTGTTGATATGGTCAGGAGAAGGGCTGGTCTCAATCAGAGGAGGCCAAGATTTGAGGAGATTCCTGATCAGGGGAATTATTCTACTAAGCAAGATGATGACTTCAAGGGGAAAGGGAAGGAGGTTAATTAAGTCTATCTTTCTACTTCCTTTGGTGGGTTAGAATTATATTCTTGCAGAGGTCAGTCAAGTGGTGAGTGCTTGGCTGGTGTTTATGATGTAGAGGCAGGTAAGGTGGGAAGGCCAAAGAGCAGCTCTCAGGCCCAACCAAAGCCTAAGGCTTCTAAAGTGGATCCTAAGCTGGATGAAGCTAGGAGGAAGTACAGAAAGGAGGAGCTGTACAAGATGCAGAAGGGGATTGCTAATATGGGCCCCCCTAGCTTTGGAGCATTGGACCTGAATGGTGAGCCAATACCTATGGATGTGGATTCTGACTCTGAGGAGGAGGTTCCGTTGGCTTCATTTCCAAGGTCCACTGGAATTAGAGGTTCTGGTGAGGGATCTGGTTTGATTCCTGTTGATGGAAAATCTGTTAGAGGTTCTGGTCCTCAGGAAAATTCTAGGGCAAAGGTAGTGAAGCCAAGGGCTCACTTTGAGAGGCCAGTAGTTTCTGGCCAATCTAATGTTATGGAATCTGTTCTGGATAGGATGAGCAAGGTTCAGGTTTTCCTTACTTATGGGGAGTTATATGCTATCAGTCCTGGATTGGCTGATAGACAAAAGAAGTTTTTGACCAGAAGAAGAGTGTCTTCTGGGGAAGTAGAATACATATGTGATTCTTCTGAGAAGTTTGGGGAGGGGTTGGAATCTCATTTTTCTGCTCCTCTGGGATATGTCAACGTCACCCTGAATGGCAGGGAGGCTAGGGCATTGGTGGATTCAGGTTCTCAGATTAACCTGATTTCTTTGTTTGAGGCTACTCATTTGAGCCTCCCCATCAAAACTGGTATTGGTGGAAATTTGAGAGGTATAGGTGGTCATGTAACGGAGTTGATGGAAACCTCCAAATTTGTTAAGTTGGATGTTTAAGGAGCCTCCGGGAAGGCTCATTTTTACATTGCTAAAGATAATGTAAAAGTAGTTTTGGGTGGGCCATTCTTGATGGATTTCCAGGCAAGAATTGGTTATCAATTTGACATGGGAATTAGTTTGGAGTTGACTGGTGAAGATGAGAGAAGGCTTCACATGAGGTTGTCATCTCCTGGAGATGATGGTTGGGAAACCAGGCCTGGTTTTTCATCCATGTGTCAATGCATGGATTGTTGTAGGAGAAGAAAAGAAGTGGGTGACGCTTCTGGATTTTTGGAGTGTAGTTCAGGCTCTAGTAAGAAGCTGTCTTTTTTAGAATGATGAGGGCTGATCACCCAAGTGCTACAACCTCTCCCCAAGATGAGGAAATCCCAGGTTGTAGTAGGTCAGCTCCCTTGGAGATATACCAAGTGGATTTTCAACTTTCCCTTTTTAATGTTTCTCTTCTCTGCAAGTATTCTTCAAGTTTTTTATCAAATCTCTGTTCTTTTATAAGATTTTCAATTAATTTTAAATCAAGTTCAAAAAGGAAGATGGGTTATATATCTTTATTGAAAGATATGCAGAAAAGCTTTGGAGTGGTGAGATTGGGGAGTAAAAGTAAGTCCTCCCAATTGTGCACTGCTAGGGTTTCTTCTACACCTTTTAAAAACATTACCTTGGCCACGTCTGTGAGAATTGGGGAAACCCCTGGTTATTTTTGTAGGCAAGAAGAAAACCCAAGAAAATAAAATAAAAATTTCAAGATAATTCAAGAAAGTCAAGAAAAAAATCTGAAGATAATGAAGAAAGAAGACTCAAAATATTTTTGTGAAGATAAGCAAGATCTTGTTTTGGGCCTCCAGAAAGAGGTTAAACTGCACAAATTTTTGAAGAATGAAGATATGAAAGATCTAGTTTTGGGCCTCCCGCATGAGGATAAACTGCACAGTTTTAGAAGATGTGATTCAGAAGATGAATCAAGATTTGAAGATATAGTAGACAGAAGTGTAGATGAAGATGTGGGATTGCAGAAAAGCTTTGGAGTGGTGAGATTGGGGAGTAAAAGTAAGTCCTCACAATTGTGCACTGCTAGGGTTTCTTCTACATCTTTTAAAAACATTACCTTGGCCACACATGTGAGAGATGGGGAAACCCTTGATTTTTGTTCCAGGCACCACACAATATGGGGGGCGGAATTGCTAGAAAGTCCGCAACTTTGGACACAAACTCACCACAGATTGAACAAACATTGAGCTATTGATAAAGGAACCATACAATAAGGGATGAACACCACTCAGCAGAAAAGTTTTAGGTAGGTGTTCAAGTAGAGTTCAGTATGGGTTCAGTATGAGTTCAGTCTGAGTTCCATCTGAGTTCAGTTTGAGGACTTGCTAGAAAGTCCACCCCCTATATTGCATAGTGAGATCTGGTGAAGAAGACATCCTGAAGATCCCTCAAGTTGAAGATAGAGCCGCAAAGTATAAGAAGGTGGCGCAGAAGAATAGGCCTGTCAATGAGCCTATGCCTGTTGGTTTGAATCCTCTGTTGTCAAGAGATACATACTGTAATCCTCTGGTGAAGAATCCTCCTGATTTTGAGGAAACTGCTAGAGTGACAATGGAAAGGTTAAAAGTTGTTAATTTTTGTCCTGATGGTTGGTTATCTGAGGAGGAAAAGAAGTTGTTGTTGCACGTTATTGTGCTAAGAGAGAAGGCGGTGGCATTTGTTGAAGAGGAAAAGGGTGTGTTGAAACACTCTTATGGGGAACCTTACTTGATTCCTGTGGTTTGTCATGAACCTTGGAAAATCAAACCTATTCCAATTCCTGTTGCTATCCAGGATGATTTTGTGGAGATTTTTAGGGAAAGAGTCAGGACTGGATTGTATGATCAATAAACTTCTAGTTACTCAAGTCCAGTTTTCTGTGTTAAAAAGCAGAATGGAAAGCTCAGGGTGGTACATGATCCTAGGACCCTGAATAGAGTTACTATCAAGGATGCAGGGATGCCGCTAAGTGCAGAAGACTTTTTGAAAGCCTTTTCTGGAAGGGTGTGTTATAGTTTAGGTGATATTATGGGTGGTTAAGATGAAAGGGAACTTCACACTGATTCACGGCCACTTACAACATTTGAGACTCCTCTGGGGAGATTTCAGCTGACTAGGTTGCCTCAAGGAGCAACTAATTAAGCAGCAGTTTATCAAGCACAAATGGCTTGGATTTTACAGGATGAGGTACCTACTCATGCTGGTATTTTTATTGATTACAGTGTGATTAAAGGACCCCACACTGATTATGTAAATGAAGTTCTGAAATAAAACCCAGGTATAAAGAGGTTTGTTTGGGAATATGAAATTACTCTAGAGAGAGTATTGTTTAGAATTGAAGAGGCTGGCTTGACCATTTCTGGGTCGAAGTTTTGTTGTTGTGTTCCGGCTCTGGAAATTCTTGGGCATGTGGTATGTAAATAAGAAAGGATTATGGCAAAGAAGAAGGTTAATAGAGTTCAGTCATAGCCAAGACCTAAAAATACTACTGAATTCAGAGGATTTTTGGGAGCTTGTGTGTATGTCAGGATTTTCATTAAAGATTTTTCTTTGTTGGCTTCACCTTTAAGGAGGTTGACCAGGAAAGATGCAGAGTGGGAATGGACTGAAGAGTGTGAAGAGGCTTTTCAGAAGTTGAAGAAAGTGGTAGGTGAAGATATTATCCTTCACAAGTTGGATTATGGTAGAGAGGCTGGAAAAATTTATCTGGTGGTGGACTCAAGTTATATTGCTGCTGGTGCTGTTTTGTCTCAGGAAGATAAATCTGGGAAGGTCAGGCCAGTAAGGTATGAGTCTGTGGTTTTTAATGAGGTGGAATCTAGGTACTCTCAGCCAATGTTCGAATTGTGCGGTGTAGCAAAGATCTCAAAGAAGCTACAAACTGTTTTGTGGGGGCAGAATTTTGAGCTGCAGGTGGACGCTAAATCTCTGGTTCAAATGATCAACACACCTAGTCTTCCAAATGCTCCAATGACTAGGTGGGTGGTGTTTATTCAACATTTTTCTTTTGACCTGGTGCACAAGCCAGGTAAAACTTTTAAAATGCCAGATGGATTGTCAAGAAGACCGCCCACAGATGAAGATTCTGATCCTAAAGAGTTTGACAAAGATGTCTCAGTTGTTAGGGCCAGCACAAAGGGTGCTGAAGATTTTTCTCTCCTCCCCCATGAGGCTAAACTGAATGATTGTTCTCTCCTCTGCCAAGAGGATAAACTGGATGGTTCTGATCTTGATTCTGGTGATCAGGATGTTTTTTTTGATTAAGATGGGGCTGTTGTTTGGGATGGCTCAAATTTGGAAAATGGTTTTTTTGTTAGTGAACTGGATTCTCATAAGAATCAGTGAAAGGTAAGAGATTTACCCAAGTTTAGGTATTGGTGTCCTAGATGGGCAGGTGGTGTTGCTCATGTGTACACTGGTGATTTTGATGATAGGGTTGTACCCTTGGATGTTGTGTTGTTGGATTTTGAAGATGAGACCTGGGGTCAGACTGGGTTTTATTTTATTTTGGTTGAATATCTGTTGACCTTGGAGAGGCCAGATATGTGTGATGATAATACTTGGCTGGAAATCAAGAAGAAAAGTCCTGGATTCTATGTGTCAGGGAGAAGATTGATGAGGAGGATACATCCAAATCCTCAATTTGTGGGGACTCAGAAGAAGGGTAAAGAGTTGGTGTTAAAGTCTTTGCATGAAGACCTTGGTCATAGAGGCTTTGGGGAGACTTATAGAAGAGTAGAAGACAGATTTTAGCTGCCAGGTATGAAGTTGGCTGTGCAGGGTTGGGTTCAATCTTGTGAAGAATGTCAAAGAAGAAGTCACTTGAAACCTAAAGAGGTTGGCCATGCTACCAGTGAATCAACTGTGTTTGGAAGAGTCAGTTTGGATGCTGTCTATATTAAAGAGGGCAGGTATAAATACTTGATTGTTACCTGGGATGATTTGTCTGGCAGGGTGGAGGCAACACCTCTGGTTAATTTGACTTCCAAGAATGTGGCAGAGTTTTGGAAGAAAGAATGGGTATTTAGATATGGGTTGATGAAGTTGGTGACTGTTGACGGAGGGCCAGAGTTAGAAGCTGAATTCAAAGAAGCTGTGGCAAGTATTGGTTCTAAATTAAGGGTGGCTATGCCTTATTATCCTGAAGCTGAAGGCATGGTTGAAAGAGGCCATCAAGTCATCAAGAATGCTTTGGTCAAGATGTGCGGAGATAGTGCTGAAAAATGGAGGCATTATTCACCCTTGGTGTTATTTGCTGATAGGGTCACTGTGAAAAGGACAACTGGCTATTCTCCTTATGAATTTATTTTTGGTCAGAAATCTGTTCTACCAGTGAATTTGGAAGCCATCTCTTATCTTGGAATTGACTGGGATGATGTGTGCTCAACAGAAGATTTTCTCTGTACCAGGATGCAACAGTTAGAATGTAAAGAGGAATGTCAAGAGAATGCATACTCTAGAATGATTAAAATAAGAAATCAATCAGTCAGATACTGGGACAAGAAGTTGGCTCATAGACTTAGGAATCCCTTGAAACCTGGTTGTTTGGTTTTGGTGTATAATAGAATTTTGGAGAGTCAGTGGGGAAAGATGTTTGCTGACAGATGGAATGGACCTTACAGAGTTAGATCTCAGGTTTCTGGAGGTTCTTATATTTTGGAAGAGTTGGATGGTGCAGTCCAAAAGAAGAGGGTGGCTGCAGATCAGGTGAAGAGGTTTTACCCTAGAGGCACAAGAAGTGAATAAGACTGACTCTGCAATGAGGATAAACTACGGACCATTGTGTAATTTTGGATTTTTTGTAGTGATGCTGTGCATCTGTTTTGTTGGAAACTTTTGTTAGAAGGTACCCATGGGTGGGGCTTCTAGATTTTGCCTTGGAAAGTGTGGGGGTGACTGATGGGCTGGCTGCCCTATAAACAGTTACCCCAGATTGTCTGTTTCCAACCCTTTCTCTTAATATGATTGAGCCATAGTATTGGTTTTTCTTCACAGGTTTTAGTCATCTATAACTTTAAACTGGAAATTTCTTTTGGTCTTCAAGTGCCGGTCACTTTGCAACTATTGGTTTTGATTTGTTTGGACGTTGTGTTTTTGTTAGAAGGTACCCAGGGGGGGCTTCTAGATTTTATTTTGGAAAGTGTGGGGGTAACTGATGAGCTGGCTGCTCTGTAGAACAGTTACCCCATATTGTCTGTTCCAAGTATTTTGTTTTCTCTAGTTGATTCCTAGTTCTGGTTTTGTTATTCAGCTTTTAGTCCACTATGAATTTAAACTGTCTTTAGACTGGCTTCTGTGTTTCCTTGGATTGGCGGCAGCTCACTGGTGGTCTCCCATCATTTTTACTTATTGGAGGGAGCCCACCCAGTGATCATTTCTTTGGATTAGACTTTTTCTTTTTCTTTTTTTTCTGATTTTTTGTGTTTGTGATTGTGTTAGATAGTAGTTCTAGATTTTTTTCTTTTTTTCTTTTTTTCTCTTTTTTCTTTTAATTTTTTCATGGGGGTTATTAGGATGTAAAGAGGGAAAAATCACAAAATTTATGGTGTTACCACATCAGGGTCACCTGGATGTGGGCAAACATTGGTGGGGAAAGGCTCATCAATTGGCCAGGCAATGCTATTTTCTTTTTTTCTTTCTTATTTATTTAATTTATTTCTGTGTTTCACTTTTTTATTATTTTCTTTAATTTCTAATTGTTTTATCATAAATTATTTAAAATATTTAATTGTGTATCCACATCAAGGTGCACTTGGATGTGGGTAAGGTATCAGGGGATCAGCTCATTAATTGGCTGGGGGATAACAATTGTAATAATTATTTAGTTCATATTATCTTATTTATTTTATTTTAATTTCATTTTCAAATTTTTTTAGTATGTTAGTAGTTTAGTAGATAAAAATAAAAATAAAATAAAACAAATTATATATATATATCTGTTAGCTGTTATTACTTTTTTTCTATTTAGTAATTTTGTTTAAATTCTTTTATTTAATGATGGGATGAAGAAGCCTCTGGCGGTTGGTCTGGATGGTGTTGGCGTTTTTGTTTCTTGTTTGGATTAGAGGAAGAGCTGTGTTCTTTGTAGTGCAGGCAGCTGGAGAAAGTATATGGGTTATAGTGGTCTGGAACTGAGTCAGAAAGTAAACTTTGGAAATAAGAAGAAGAAGCAGGAATGGAGTGCTGGAAAGTGTGCTTGATAATTTGAGACATCTTCCAGTGGTCATCAAGGAGTTGTTTTCTCAGGTTCTTCTCAAAATCATTCAATGGACCATGGAGAGCAAAGGCCTTAAGCATGTTTGAACACATCATGCTTAGGTGTTGCTTCATATCAGCTTAAACCTGCATCAAAGTAGTTTCTAGGGGTTGGCCAGTTCCAAATGCAGTTGCAGGAGGCAGGGTTCCAACTAAAAACAGAAGAGTTGGTTCAATAATTATTCTCTGTTGAAGAAATTCAATTTTTTAATTTATTTTGGTACTTACAGATTGAGAGATCCTCAAATTTGTATGCAGCTGGAATCTGGACGGCTGAAGAGTGTTGGATATGTATTGTAGGAGGGTCCACCAGATGGAGGTATGGATTTTTGTGATAATCCTCTGAATGGTGTTGAGAAGATGAAGGAGAAGGAGGAGGTTCCTGTGACCTGGGTGAAGCAGCAGGGCTGTTGTTGTTGTTATTGTTCATATTATTTCTTGGTGCAGGGTTGCTAGATGCTGGCAGAGGAGTGCCAGGTTGATTAAGTGAAGGACCAGGAGATGGTGATCTGGTGGCTGATTGGGATCTTCTGGATAAAGATTCTGAAGAAAAAGAAGTATCAGAAGAATAATTTGCGGCCAGAGGAGAGGTGAAGTTTTTTTCTCCTGAAGCAATAGGAGTTTTGCGTTTAGAAACAGTGTTGGCTGTTCTGGTGTTTGTAATGGGTCCTTTGGGAAGTTTCATAGAGATGCTGGAGTTTCTGGTGTTAATAGAAGAGGAAAGGTGGTGGTAAGCATTGCTCTGGGAGCATTAGGAGGTTGTGGTGTTGTGTTATTGGTGTTGGATGGAATATTTCAGTTGTTTTCTGGCTGAATTCGGATGTTATGAGCCTGATTTTTGTTTTCTGATGAGGTGGGCGTGACACCTGATGTTGGGATAGCCGCCTGGATGTGGTCTAGCAACCTAGGAGCTTATTTTGGCGCCTTTTCTTGCTGAAGTTTCTGAGAGGAAAGAAGATTCTTGGGAAGACAAAGCTGGTCTTTTGGGCATGGTCTTGGGAGTAGAGCGGTGTGATCTTCTGGAAGGAGCAGAAGACAAAGAGGAAGAAGCAGGTCCAAGCTCTGGTGACCTGGTAGGTGATCTGGATATATATTTGTGTGAAGGTGAAGGCAGAGGTATTGGGTAGTTGGGATCTCTGTCACACCTTTTCTTTTTGGAATTGCAAGAATCACAGGCCCTTTTATAGAGTTTGGCCTAGGAAGTAGGAAGAGTGAATGTGCAAGGTCTGCACATTTGTATGCATTTTTTGCAAGCATAGTCCTTAGGAGCAGTGAAGCAGGGAAAGTCCAATGGGTTAAAATTTGGTGATCCAGACATAACCTGTGAAAGAGAAATAGTAGAAAGAAAAGAGTTGAATAAACAGATTTATCAGTGACGTGTATATGGTGTTGGAGGTGGCGCCACCTTTGCTATGCATCAGTCCATCAAGACTTTAAAATGAAAATTGCAAGTAGTCCGTCAAGTCTTTAAACTGAACACTGGGAAGTCCATCAAGACTATAAACTGAGAAATGATACAGTCCCCCAAGACTAAAAACTGAGGAGGTTTTAATTGTTGAGTCCTTCAGGACTATAAACTGATATGGGAGATGGTGTGATTCTGGCAAAGGGCATCTAAGGGGGAATCTCTGAATTTTGTAAAGGCAAGTGTGGGGGTAACTAATGAGCTGGCTGCTCTGTAGAACAGTTACCCCAGAATTTTAGTTTGTTTCTTTGGGTCTTAAATGTTTTGATCTATGGTTCTGTCTTTTTGATTTAGGTTTTTAGTCCCCCAAGACTATAAACTGAGGTTTTTGAGTCCCCCAAGACTATAAAATAAGGGCTGTTGGTCCCCCAAGACTTAAAACTGAGGATTAGTCCCCCAAGACTGTAAACTGATGAATTTTTTTATGATTATTGGCTACATTCAGGAAGTCTGGAGAAGTCAAGATTTTGTTTTATTTCTAAGTCAAGAGATTAATCAAGAGTCAGGAGGCAGAAGAGAATCAAGAGATGTAACAAAATGTTCAGCATTGGCTTTGAATTGGTGTATGAGGTTCTTCCTTTTCTCAAGATCCTGTGGGTTCCTAGCAGGAGTAGATTGGAAGTAGTTTAATAAGAGATTCTTCTGTTGAGAAGAATGTTGTTGAAATTTGTCCTTAATGGTGGGCAATGGGTTAGGTGGGGATGTTTCAATGGTTCCCACATTGTCATCATTGCTGTCAGGAGAAAAAGGAGCTGGAAAATTGTCAGATTGGAATTCAGTATGAAGAATTTTTGTGCTTACCATCAGATGGACCAGGGATGGTAGAGCTAGTGGTAGTAGTGGTGTGGATACTCTTTTTTGGAGGGTGTAATTTGTGGACCAGTCTGGGGATCAGGATAGAAGGCCTGGATCTTTTGGTACTAGTGGAAGGTGGATCAGGTTGTGGAGAAGGGGAAGAAGTTGCAGAGGACAATGGAGCAGTTCTGAAGCAAGTCTTTTTTCTAGAGTGGCAGACATCACAGAAGGTTCTGTAGGAATGAGCCAGTGGTGAGATGGAGCAGATGAGATTATTGTCAATGAAGTATTGGCAGGGGCCCATGTCAGTAGCAGATTTTGAGAGAAAGCTGAACATGGTGGTTGTGGTAAGGAGAATGTGGTCTTCCAACATTGGCCGAACCCTTTGTTGGTTTATTTGGTGTTGTTTTGGTATGCCTTAAATGGCATTGTTTAAATAATTAGGTATTTCTCAGGAATTACGCAGAAAATATTGGGACTACAGGGATCTGGATACTATCATTAGATAGCCCCAGTTTTCCTTTATATTTTATGTCCTGTGGACATTTTTCATAGCTTAAGTATTTGGGGGATAATTTCTCACTTTTCATTTTAAAAGATTGCTGTTGAATTTTGTTTTTTGTGTTTTATGGGCTAACCTTTTGTCTTAGGGTTAAGTTCTTAGTACCGTTGGAAAGAGCCGAATTTTCTCTACATTTCATGTCTCAACGTTGTTATAGTGTAATTATGTGTTTTAAGGGTTTTAGTAGTTGTAGGTAAATTTTTCAAGTAGTTTGGGTATTTTTGGTGGTTTTCTGGCTTCAGGGTGGTCAGGCTTCTTCAGGCAGTCTTCCTGGTGTCAGGCAGACCACCTGCCTCAGTGCTAGAGGGCTGGGAAGCGCTTTTAGGGAGGTTTTATGCAATTTGGTAGTCAGGAACGCCGGATTTGCAGGTGTGCATGGGTTCTTAGTTAGTAGTCTGTGTGTATATAGTGAATAAGACATTTTGGGGCAACTTTAATTATCATACAGCCATCCGGAGGTGATATCCTTGTTCCTCACTCAGTTTTCACTGTTTTCTGGCTGCAATTTGGCTGTGTTTGTTGCAAGTGAGCTCTTCATTTAACTTAACTTAGCAACTGTTTTCTCTGTTATAGTCTTGCAAGCTATAGCAAGTATTATTGCTGTCTCTGGTGTGGAATTGCAACCTACTTCAAGTATTATTGCTTTCTCTGGTGTGGACATTAGTCTACATTTCAGTTCTTTGGTTTGGTAGTCTGTCTGGAGACTACTTTCTTGACTTATCAAGCAGTTAAGTGCATTTGGAAAAGGGGCTTTTGGTAACAGGAACCAATTTACTGTAACAGGTAAATCTCACTTGTTTTTCTTTCTGGTTTTACTCCAACTCCCTTGGTCAAGGCCTATAGATAGTACTATAGGATTGTCTACACCAATGTCAACCCTCAAAGGCTGTTTCTTCTGCCTATGGGGAGATTTTTAATAAACACAAACAAGGTTATATTTTTTATTTTTGTTTTTACTAAAGAATTCTTCTTAATTTATTTCTCTTACTCTTAAAAGTTAAACTTGTTTCAGAAAAAGAACAAGTGCAAATTGAAATCATGAAGTTAGAGTCTCATTAAAAAACTGCAGAACATCAACTACTTTTTGAGGAAAAGAAGTGGTTTCATTCACAATCAAAGGAAGAATAATTTTTAGAAATTGAGAAAGATTTTTTAGATTTGGAGAGGGAGGTTAGGATTCAAAGAGAGGATGATGAAAAATTCAAAAATAATCAATTTCAATTGTAAAACACCAAAACTCAGTTACAAGCCAATGAATTAAAAATGATTTATGTCAAAATTTTTTTTTTGGAAATACCCTCCCCTGCTATTTAACATAACAGGGGGTGGGGATCCTCATTTTTTTTCTATGTCAGAAAAAAATTTATGACAAAAAAAATGGCAATACCCTCCCCTGTTTTTTTATTGAAGTAGGGGCATAGATTGCCAAAATTTACGTTCATTGCATAAATTAGCATGTAAAAAAGTCTTAAAAGATAATTTAAAAACCTAAATTAATGACAATTCAAGTAAAAATGTGAGTGTAAACCATCTGTGACCAAAGTCAATGAAATCAAACACAAATGTATACATGAACCTCATGAGAAAAACAAATTTTCTCATGATTACCATTATACAACACACAGCTGATGGCTCATTAATTTAGGCAAGAAGATTATTGTATATGACTTGTAAAATGCTAATTTGTGAAATAAAAATAAAAGTTGACAACCTATATTACACCCCATATTTTTTCTTTCTATTTAATGTTTTTTGTTTTACCTCACCATTTTCTCATAACTTATAAATCCTATTGACCAGCTTTCTATTGATTCAAAAAGAAAATCCAAAGTGAGTAAATTATTCACAGGAGTTTAAGCCAGGTGGTGCTTTAGTTGTCTTAAAATTGGATGAAACTTACCTAAAAACCTCTCCTCAAACTACCTGAAAGAAATAGTCCCAAAAATTGCCAAAAAAGAGTCCCAAAAGTTCAACAAAAGAGCCCCAAATGTTGGTAAAAAAGTTTCCCAAAATTACCCCAAAAGTTTTTAAAAGTTTCCAAAAAAGTGACCTGAAAGTACCCTAAAACCTCCTCAAAAATTGCCAGAAATGTGCCAAAAGGTTTCGAGAAAAGTGGAAAAAAGTGCCAAAAAAGTTTCAGAAATCATTTAAAAATGTGCCAAAATGACTTAAAAACACTTTAAAATGCTTTTGAATTGATTCTGAATGTTTTCCTAAGGTGTCCCAGCATTTCAGAATTGATTTAGTGAAAAAATAGACCTGAAATGGCCAAAAAAACACCTAGAATTCACTGATAAATGCTTGGAAAATGTTTCTGGAAGGTTTTAACCAAATAAAATATCAGAAACAGGCTTAAAGCACCTCAAATCAAGTGGAAATTTCTTGGAAAACGTTTCCAAATCATTTATGAATGATTTCAAAGCAATTTAGCAAAGAAAAAGGCCAAAGAAGTGAAAATGCCTAAAAATAACCAAAAAACACCAAAAATTCAATAAATCAAGAATAAAAATGATAGAGAACCAGAAAAAAAGGAAAAAAAAGGGGAGTTAAAGGGAAATAAGAATAGATAAATCAGCAATCAATTATAAAAGATGATAAAAAAAGAAACAAGAAAAATACAAGAAAAAAGACATTTCAATTAGCAATTAAATTTAAAAAAATGAGAAAGTGACTTACTTTGAGTGCTGTGGAGTGAGAAGTATCAGAACCAACAATGAATGATGGAAGTTAGAGATGAAGAGAAGATGAAATATCATAGTGAGAGAGAATCTTAGAAATTTTATGTGTTTGAAAATGTTATGAAATTTCAAGTCTTGGAGCTGAACCAAAACAAATGAAACTGAGAAACTGGGGAATTTCATTGGAAAAAATTATTACACAAAAAACAAAATTGTAAATCAGTTAAGCTAAGCCCTAAAAATGAGAAGCTTCAGCAGTGATCTCAATTTGATGGCAGACTGAAAGTGGCATGTTATGTTAGTGAACAGTGGTAAAGATTAAGAGTAAGTGTATGTTTATGGGATTGATTTAGTTCTGGTAAGTCATATACCTTGCTCATATGAATAAGCCCTTAAGGATTAGGTGAAGAAAAATATAGGTGTTGGGGCTTTTGTACCTAGTCTTGGTGTCTTTGTACATAGTGCTGACCAATCATGTTGATAAAGGAAAGTGTTTTGATGACATGTTTGACCCAAAAGAAGATGTGTTTGAGGACAAAGATGCTGTTGAAATACACCTGTCCAGGGCAGGTGTATTTCATTTTTTGATGGCGGGTTTGGTACCTTTTTTGTGGCATATTTGGTAACGTTTGAGACCCCCTAATATATATATTAATTATCAATTTACATTTACATACTGAATACTACTCAGCAAGTGAATATCAAATTTCACTCTCCCTGACTCAAAATAATGTTACATGACTGAAAAATATCAAAAATTTAATCATAAAAAATTCAATTTATAATAGTTCTCTGAAATGTGTAGTTTTGATAGCTCTGGTAATTTTTTTCAAACAATATTAAAAATTTAAATATGATTTTTAATATTTTTGAATCTATTTTAAATAAGTAATAAATTATAGTTAAAATATCACTTGAAAAATTGAAAGTTTTAAATTAGTTTTTAACTCCATCTTGAACCAGGATTTAAAATACTGAGTCAAAATTATGTGCTTAAGGTGTACAGTGTTTGGAATGATTACTGAAAATATTTTTGTTCAAAATTTAAGATGAGTTCATTTCATTTTCATTATGATACCACAAAAGATTCAGCTAGTTTTTCACAATAGTTTGAGTTGGCTTTCAAGCACAGTTTAGTATGATTTCAATAAAAGTTCATTCCAAGTTCCATATGAATTCCATCTGACTTCAAGTTGAGGACTTGCTAGCAAGTCCCCCCTTCCAAATATTGTTTGTTGATAGTGGGTAGTTTATCCTTATTTGGACTTATTCTTTAGCACTCCTAGTGCCCCTTGAATCAAGCCACTAAAATTGGTCAGCTTCTATCATCTTCTTCAAAAGTACAACATCAGATTCTTCTACAACATATGATCTGTCAGACACCTGCTCTCTGACTCTATATGGTCCATTCCACCAAGTAGCAAACATCTTCCCCCACTGAATTTCCAAACTTCTATTATACATCAGCACCATATCTCCAGTCTTCAAAAGCTTTCTTAGTCTATGAGCCAGCCAATTATCCTAATATCTAACTGACAGATTTCATATCTGGATCATCCTGGAATATACCTTATCTAAGTTTTCTTCTTTATTTACTAGCTGCATCATTCTTGCACATAATAACTCTTTGGTGATCTTAACATAATCACAATCAACTCCAATATCTTATTAAGCTTCTTAATTAACTGGTAAAACTGCTTTTTGACCAAAAACTAGTTCATAAGGTGAATACCCTGCTGCCCTTTTGGTAGTGATTTTTTCAGTGAATAAAACTAATGGTAGATAGTTCCTCCACTTCTCTGCACTTCTTTCACACATTTTAACCAAGAATCTTTAATAACTTGATTCCTTCTTTCTACCATTTCTTCAGCTTCAGGATAAAAAGCAGTTGCTACACTGACCTTTGATCCAGCCTTCAATATAGCTTCCCTAAACTCAGCCTCAAATTCAGAACCTCCATCAACTATCCCCAACTTCATCACTCCATACCTATTTACCCAATATTTTATCAAAAAGTCTACCATATTTTCAACATTCAATATGCAATATAGGGGGTGGACTTGCTAGCAAGTCCTCAACCTGAACACAGATGGAAATCAGACTGAAATCAACTTGAACACCCTCCTAAAACTTTTCTTCTGAGTGGTGTTCATCCCTGATTGTATGGTTCCTTTATCAATAGCTCAATGTGTGTTCAATCTGTGGTGAGTTTGAGTCCAAGGTTGCAGACTCGTCAGCAAGTCCACCCCCATATTGTGTGGTGATTCAAATTAATAAGAGGCACTGATTCTACCCATCCATATAGTTCATCTCTTGTCACAACTAAATATTTATATCTTCCTTCCTTTATATGAACAGCATCCAAACTAACCTTACCAAAAAGAGTATTATTACCACTTGCATGTCCAGCTCCCTTTGGTGTTAAATAGCTTCTGCCTTGGGATACTTCACACAAATAAACCCAATGTTTAACAGCCATCCTCATTCCAGGCCGCCAAGATCTATCAGAAACTCTCCTATAAGTTTCACCTATACCTGTATTCCCAAGATCATCATGTAGTGATTCTTAAACAAACTCTTGTCCTATCCTCTGAGTAACAACAACTTGAGGATCTAAATACCTTCTCTTCATTAACCTTCTACCTGTTAAATAAAGCTTTTGGGACTTTCTCTTGATAGCCATTAATTCATCATCATCACAATTCTTTGGCCATTCAAGAGCTTATAAATATTTTATCATCATAAGATAAAAACCTTTCTGACCCCATACTTCATCTTTAAATTCCATGATAACTACATCAAGGGGCATTTCCCTATCACCTAAATCACCAGAACATGTGTGATTAAAAAGTTTAATACCTTGATTATTCTTACTGATTAGGTAAGATTTTTCATTATCTTCTTCAGAACCTTCAAACCCCTCTTTAACTGAATTTACAAACACCTCTTCCCCTTTAATACCCTATTATACAACCTCCTTTTAGCCAAAATTTCCTAAACTACCTCAACACCTCTCCTTCCAACCTCTTTTTAACTGAACTTAGCTCTCCCACATATACACATTCTCCAAATTTCTATTATCCCATACAACCACTACCTCTACATCCTCAACCACATTTTTACCAAATTTATCTATGCCGTTGTAGAAAATCCTATAGTACTAGCTATAGGCCTTGACCAAGGGAGTTGGAGAAAAACCAGAGAGAAAATCCCCTGTCCCTTTAGAAAAATAAGTGAGACTTACCTGCTACATTAAATTGGTTCCTGTTTACCAAAAGCCCCTTTTCCAATACACTTGACTGCTTGATGAGCCAAGAAAGTAGTCACCAGACAGACTACCAGACCAAAGAACTGAAATGTAGACCAATTTCCACACCAGAGACAGCAAAAATACTTGATGTAGGCTGCAAATCCACACCAGAGACAGCAATAATACTTGCTATAGCTTGCAAGACTATAACAGAGAAAACAGTTGCCAAAGTTAAGTTAAATGAAGAGCTCACTTGCAACAAACACAGCCAATTGTGGCCAGAAAACAGTGAAAACTGAGTGAGGAACAATGATATCACCTCCGGATGGTTGTATGATGATTAAGGTTGCCCCAAACTGTCTTATTCACTATCTACACACAGACCACTATCTAAGAGCCCATGCACACCCACCAATCTGGCGCCTGTACCCACCAAATTGCATAAAAAACCCTCCAGAAGCGCTCCCCAACCTTCTAAAACAGAGGCGGGCGGGCCGCCCGACGTCGGAGGTGCCGCCTGAAGCGGCCCGGCCTCCCTGAAGCCAGCAAACCACTAAAAACACCCAATCTACTTAGAAAAACTAACTACAACTACTAAAACCTTTAAAACACGGAATTTCACTATAAAAACATTGAGACATGAAATATAGAGAAAAATTAGCTCTATCCAACGGTACTAAGCACTTATCCCGTAAAACACGAAAAACAAAATTAAACAGCTATCTTTTATAAATGAAAAATGAGGAAATGACCCCTTAAAACTTAGAAAATGAAAAATGTCTAAAAGACATAAAATATAGAGAAAAACCGGGGCTATCCAATGATAGTACCCACATACCCGCAGACCCAATATCCACGGAATAAAACCAGAAAAATACCTAATTCCTTAACAGATGTCAATTAAGACATGCATAAACAACGCCAAATCACACAACAAAGGCCCCTGCCAATTTTGGAAGACCACATCCTCCCTCCAATTAAGAATGTCCACATTCTTTCTTCATTAAACCACCATGTTCAACCTTCTTCCCAAATCTGCCTCTGAAATGGGTCCTTGCCAATACTGCATTGACAATAATCTAATCTGCACCATCACACCTCCTGTCCATCCATACAGAACGTCCTGTGATGTCTGCCAATCCAGAAAGAAGACCTGCTACAGACCTGGTCCATTATCTTCTGCAACAGATTCACCTCCACCTCAACCTGGTCCATATTCCACCAGCACCGAAAGATCTAGGCCATCCATCCTGATACCCAGATTAATCAAAAAGCTTCACCCTTCCCAGAAGAGTGCCACAACCCATAAAACAACAAGTTCCACAATCCCTGGTCCATCTGATGGTAAGGAACTTTCATTTCTTCCTTCAACTTTAAAACTGATGACTTCTCAGTTCCTCCATCTTCTGATAGTGATGATAACAATGTAGGATCCATTGAACCACCAACACCAAACCACTTGCCCACTATCAAGGCCAAGTTCCAAAAACACACATCTCAACAGAAACAACTTCTGCTTCACTACTTCCAATCCACTTCTGCTAGAGATCCACAGGACATTGAGAACAGAAGACACCTCATTCACCAGTTCAAGGCTAATTCTGAACACTTCATTTCATCTCTTGATTCCCTCTGTAATTCCACTAGTACTTGAGTTTGATCCAGAAAAGAAAAATTGACCACACCCTCTATAGGATGTAACCACAAAATAACCCTCAGTTTTAAGTCTTGGGGGACCATCCTCATTTTATAGTCTTGGGGGACTCAAAACCCTCAGTTTAAAGTCTTGGGGGACTCAAAAACCTAAATCATAAACCCAGAACCAGAGATCAACCACATTAAGGCACAGAGAAAAAAACTAAAATTCTGGGGTAATTGTGAATAGAGCTGCCAGCCCATCAATTACCCCAAAACTTGCCTTTGCCAAATTCGGAGGCTCCCCCTGTGGATACCCTACACCAAATCTTTCAAACCCAACTCCATCAACAACACACATTCCTCAGTTTATAGTCTTGGGGGACTAAACCAACAACAATCCTCAGTTTAATGTCTTGGGAGACTATCCTTGAAACCATAAATTTTCAGTTTAAAGTCTTGATGGACTACAAAAATTCCAGTTTAGAGTCATAGAGGACTGGAAAAAATCCAGTTTAGAGTCATAGAGGACTGGAAAAATTCCAGTTTAGAGTCATAGAGGACTGTCAGAATCTTGCATAAATTTGACCCAGCCAATCTCATGCAATACACCCACAGCTAACCTGCGGAGCGTCTGCCTTCACTTCATCTTCTACTCATCACTGACAAAAATCTCCTCCTATCCCTTTTCATCATCTTTTCTCACCACAGATTATGGCTGGATCTCCTGATGTTAACCCTTCTACTCTCCCTTGCTTCACTGCTTCCAAGGACTATGCCTGTAAACAGTGCATCCACATGTGCAGACCTTACACATTCACTCTTCCAAATCCTGAATCCAAATTCTACAACAGCGCTTGTGATTCTTGCTATTCCAAAAAGAAAAGATGTGACAGAGATGCCAACTACCCTATTCCTCCTCCTTCACCTTCCCACAAATACATCTCCAGATCCCCTACCAGGTCTCCAGAACTTGGTCCATTCTCTTCCTCTCTATCTTCAGCTCCTTCCAGAAGATCCAGAAGCTCAGCTTCCCACACTCTTCCCAAAAGACCAGCGTTAGCTTCTCAAGAAACTGCTTTTATCACTGCCAAATTAGCTCCAAAAGCATCAAAATCAACCTCTAGGCTTCTAGAACGTGTCCAGGCGGCCCGCCTGCCTCACCAAACAGTGAAAATCAGGGCCAAAACCTTCAAAAACGGCCAGAAAACAGCCAAATTCATCCAGAAAACGACAACAACTCAACAAAACTACCTCCTACTGCTCCCAGAGCAATGCAATCAACCCTTCCAAGGTCCAAAAGCGCCAAAATTTCCAAATTTTCTAAGAGACCTGCCAAAGGACCCCAGTCAAGGCAATGCAACTACACCTCTCCTCTGTCAGTCAAATATTCTTCTGACAGTTCCATTCCTTCAAAACCTCCATCCAGAAGAGATCAATCTGCTTCCAAATCACCCTCTCCTGCTCCATCTTTCAACCATCCTGGTACTCCATCACCAGACCTCCTCCAACTGAACCAAGCAAAAATATTAACAACAACAACCCTGCTGCTATAACGGAAGATCACCATCCCATTTCATCTTCTCAGGATCCTTCAGAAGAAAACCAAGAGAATCCGTATCTTTCTTTGATTGATCCTCCTACTATGACCATGCCAAATTCTTCAGAAGTCCAAATTCCATCTGCTTACAGATTTGATGAGCTTCTAATCTGTAAGTACCACATTAATTCATCTAATTTCTTCAACAAAAATAATTACTGATCCAATTCTTCTTGTCTAGTTGGCACCCCTCCTCCTGAAACTACTATTGGAGTTGGCCAACCTCTAGAAACTTCTTTGACTCTGGATTATGGAGACATGAAACAACATCTAAGCACCATGTGTTCCAACATGCTGAAAGCCTTCACCCTCCATGGACCTTTGAATGACTTTGAAAAATCCTTGAGAAAGCGCCTGCTGGACGACCACTGCAAGATGTCTAGGATCATTAAGCACACCTTCCAGCAATCCATTCCTGCCTCTTCTTCTTCCTCCTCTGAACTTCCATCCAAACCCATTCCTGACCATAATAACCCATATAATCTCTCCAGTAGGCTGCACTTCAAACAACACAGTGCTTCCCACAACCCCAACAAAAAACAAAAACGACATCATAATCCAGACCAGCCTCCAGAAGCTTCATCATCCAGACAATGAGCTCCTGCAAAAAAGATTAGAAACATAATAATAAAATAAAACAACAAAATAATTTCAGATTTCTTTTTTTCTTTTTTTTTTATGGTTTATTCTACTAATTCTACTAAACTACTAATCATAAGAAAATTTTGAAAATAAAATGTAATTCGAACTGATTAAAATAATATGAAATAAATAATTATATAAAACAAATTGGTATCCCCCAGCCAATTGATGAGCTGATCCCCTGATACCTTACCCACATCCAAGTGCACCTTGATGTGGATACACAATAAAATATTTTAAATGATTAACAATAAAAAATTCAGAATTTAAAGAAGATAATAAAAATAATGAAACACAGAATTAAATGAAATAAAATAACAAAGAAAATAGCATTGCCCGGCCAATTGATGAGCCTTTCCCCACCAATGCTTGCCCACATCCAGGTGACCCTGATGTGGTAACACCCTATATTTTTGAATTTATAATTTTAAACAACCCCCATAAAAAAACTAAAAGAAAAAAAGAGAAAAAATAAAATAATCTAAAACTACTATCTAGCAAAAACATAACTACAAAATCAAAGACAGTCCAGCTCCATAGATGGTCCAATAAGAAAAATTCCGGTCCATAGAAATGATCACTGGGTGGGCTCCCTCCAATAAGTTAAAATGATGGGAGACCACCAGTGATCCACCGCCAATCCATAAGAGCCAAAAATAAAGAAGCCAGTCTCAAACCAGTTTAAAGTCATAGTGGACTTAAACCTGAATAATAAACAACAGAACTAGAATTCATTAAGGACAAACAAAACACATGAGACAGACATTCTGGGGTAACTGTTCTACAGAGCAGCCAGCTCATCAGTTACCCCCACACTTGCCACAATAAAATCTAGAAGCCCCCCTTGGGTACCTTCTAACAAACAAAACACAACATCCAACACAATAAACCAAAACCAATAAGAGTGAAGAGTGTGGAACTCGGAGACCAAAAGAATTCCCAGTTTAAAGTCATGGTGGACTAAAACCTGTGAAAAGAAACCAATAATAGGGATCAACCAAATTAAGAGAAAGGGTTGGAAACAGACAATCTGGGGTAACTGTTGATAGAGCAGCCAGCCCATCAGTCACCCCCACACTTGCCAAGGCAAAATCTAGAGGCCCCACCCATGGGTACCCTCTAAAAAAAGTTTCCAAAAAACAGATGCATAGCATCACCACAAAAAAACCAAAATTAAAGAATGATCCATAGTTTATCCTCATTGCGGAGTCAATCTTCTTCATGTCTAGTGCCTCTGGGATAAAATCTCTTCACCTGGTCTGCAGCCACTCTCTTCTTCAAGACTGCACCATCCAACTCTTCCAAAACATAAGAACCTCCAGATGCCTGAGATCTGACTCTGTAAGGTCCGTTCCATCTGTCAGCAAACATTTTTCCCCACTGACTCTCCAAACTTCTATTATACACCAAAACCAAACAACCAGGTTTCAAGGGATTCCTGAGTCTATGAGCCAACTTCTTGTCTCAGTACCTGACTGATTGATTCCTAATCTTCATCATTCTAGAGTATGCCTTCTCTTGACATTCCTCTTTACATT
The DNA here is from genome assembly GCA_030280995.1 of Hemileia vastatrix. NCBI lineage: Eukaryota > Fungi > Basidiomycota > Pucciniomycetes > Pucciniales > Zaghouaniaceae > Hemileia > Hemileia vastatrix. The sequence continues at coordinate 9,542,123 of JASXTE010000015.1, forward strand.
CCAACTGTTGCATACTGGCACAGAGCAAATCTTCTGTTGAGTGCACATCATCCCAATCAATTCCAAGATAAGATACTGCTTCCAAGTCCACCGGTAGAACTGCTTTCTTACCAAACATTAACTTGTAAGGAGAATAGCCAGTTTTCCTCTTCACAGTGACCCTATCAGCAAATAACACCAAGGGTAAATAATGCCTCCACTTTTCAGCACTATGCCCACACATCTTTACCAAAGCATTCTTGATAACTTGATGACCTCTTTTGACCATGCCTTCAGCTTCAGGATAATACGATGTAGCCACTCTAACTTTAGAACCAACACTAGCCAGAGCTTCTTTAAATTCAGCACCAAACTCTGTCCCGCTATCAACAGCCACCAACTTCATCAACCCATACCTATAAATCCACTCCTTCTTCAAAAACTCTGCCACATTCTTGGAAGTCAATTTAACCAGAGGCGATGCCTCAACCCAACCAGACAAATCATCCCTGGCAACAATCAAGTATTTATACCTGCCCTCTTTAATATGGACAGCATCCAGACTGACTCTTCCAAAAACAGTTGTTTCACCAGTAGCACGGCCAACCTCTTTAGGTTTCAAGTGACTTCTTCTCTGACATTCTTCGCAAGATTGAACCCAACTCTGCACCGCCAACTTCATACCTGGCCACCAAAATCTGTCAGCTACTCTTCTATAAGTCTCCCCAAAGCCTCTATGACCAAGGTCTTCATGGAAAGACTTCAACACAACTTCTTTACCCTTCTTTTGAGTCACCACAACTTGAGGATTAGGATGTCTTCTCCTCATCAACCTTCTTCCTGACACATAGAATCCAGGTCTCTAATTCTTGACTGCCAACCAAGTATCATCATCACAAATATCTGGCCTCTCCAAGGTCAACAGATATTCCACCAAAATAAAATAAAACCCAGACTGACTCCAGGTCTCATCTTCAAAGTCCAACAAAACAACAACCAAGGGTACGACTCTGTCATCAAAATCACCAGTGTGAACATGAGCCAATTGACCCGCCCAACCTGGACACCAATCCTTAAATTTTGGCATGTCCTTCTCTTTCCACTGAATCTTATGAGAATCCAGTTCACTAACAAAAACACCCTTTTCTAATTTTGAGCCATCCCAAACAACAACTCCATCTTCATCAACAAAAACATCCTGATCGCCAGAATCAAGATCAGATCCAGCCAGTTTAGCCTCTTGTGGGAGGTCAGAAGAATCATCCAGTTTAGCCTCATGGGGGAGGACAGCACAATCATCCAGTTTAGCCTCATGGGGAAGGACAGAACAATCATCCAGTTTAGCCTCATGGGGGAGGACAGAAAAATCATCCAGTTTAGCCTCATGGGGGAGGCCCAAAAATAGATCTTGATGATCTTCTTTCTTCTTTATTTTCTGCAGTTTAACCTCATGCTTGAGGCCCAAAAATAGATCTTGATGATCTTCACAAAAATATTTTGAATCTTCTCTCTTCATTATTTTCAGATTTTTTTCTTGATTTTCTTGAATTATTTTTAATTTTTTTTTCTTGAGTTTTCTTCTGACCTACAAAAATAACCAGTGGTTTCCCCAATTCTCACAGGTGTGGCCCAGGTAATGTTTTTGAAAGGTGTAGAAGAAACCCTAGTGGTGCACAATTGGGAGGACTTACTTTTAGACCCCAATCTCACCGCCCCAAAACGTTTCCGCATATCTTTCAATAAAGATATATAACCAATCTTCTTTTTTGAACTTGAATTGAAAATAATTAAAAATCTTGAGAGAGAACAGAGACTTGATAAAAAATTTGATGAATACTTGCAGAGAAGAGAAACATTAAAAAGAGAAAGTTGAAAATCCACTTGGTATATCTCCAAGGGAGCTGACCTACTACAACCTGGGATTTCCTCACCTTGGGGAGAGGTTGTAGCACTTGGGTGATCAGCCCTCATCACTCTAAATAAGAGAGACTCTCAATAGAGCCTGAGCCACACTCCAAAAAACCAGAGGCCGCACCCACTTCCTTCCTTCTCCTGCAGCAATCCATGCACTGGCACATTGAAGATAAGCCAGGCCTGGTCTCCCAAACATCCTCTCCAGGGGATGATAACCTCATGTGAAGTCTTCTTTCATCTTCACCAGTCAACTCCAAACTGATTCCTAGTTCATATTGATAGCCAATTCTTGCCTGGAAATCCATCAAGAATGGCCCACCCAAAACTGCTTTTACATTACCTTTAGCAATGTAAAAATGAACCTTCCCTGAGGCTCCACCAACATCTAACTTCACAAATTCGGAAGTTCCAACCAATTTGGTGACATGGCCACCAATCCCTCTCAAGTTTCCACCAATACCAGTTTTGATGGGGAGGCCCAAATGAGTTGCCTCAAACAAGGAAATCAGGTTTATCTGTGAACCTGAATCCACCAATGCCCTTGCCTCCCTGCCATTCAGAGTGACATTGACATATCCCAGAGGAGCAGAAAAATGAGTTTCCAACCCCTCACTAAACTTTTCAGAAGAATCACAGATGTATTCCACCTCCCCAAAAGACACCCTTCTCCTGGTCAACAACTTTTTCTGCCTATCAGCCAACCCCGGACTGATAGCATACAATTCCCCATAAGATAGGGAAAACTGACACTGATTCATCCTTTCCAGAACAGAGTCCATAACATTCACATGACCAGAAACTACTGGCATCTCAAAGTGAGCCCTTGGCTTCTCCACCTTGGTTATAGAATTTTCCTGAGGACCAGCACCACCGACAGATTTACAATCCACAGGAATCAAACTTGATCCCTCACCAGACCCTCTAACTTGAGCAGGCTTTGGCAATGAGGCCAAAGGGACATCCTCCTCAGAGTCAGAATCAACATCCATAGGCATTGGCTCACCATTCATGTCCAATGCGCCAAAACTAGGGGGACCCATATTAGCAATCCCCTTCTGCATCTTGTACAGCTCCTATATGCTGCACCCAGCTTAGGATCTGCTTAAGAAGCCTTAGGCTTTGGTTGGGCCTGAGAGCTGCTCTTTGGCCCTCCCACCTTACCTGCCTCTACATCATAAACACCATCCAAGCATTCAACACTTGACTGTCCCCCACAAGAGTACAACTCCAAACCACCAAAGGAAGTAGAAAAAAAGACCTTATTGACCTCCTTCCCCTTTCCCTTGACGTCCTCATCTAACTTAACAGAAGACTTCCCCTGATCAGGAATCTCCTCAAACCTTGGCCTCCTTTGATTGAGACCACCCCTTCTCCTGACCAAATCCACAGGAGCCTGCCTGTCAGCCAGGCTACTAGACTTACCCAGTGAAATAATTAATTATTTACTGGATGAAGTCGCACCTTATCATTTTAATTATTATTTAATTATAATTTAGTTACATTAAAATTAGTTATAATAAATTAACTAATTACAGAATGATAAAATTAAAAAATTAAATAAATAAATAAAATTAAAAATGTAAAATTGTCCCTTATATTTTTCTCTAACACCGTGCTCATTTGACAGGTTGGAAAAAAATAAAAATTTATATTAAAAAATAGATATTAAGATAAAATAAGATTTTAATATTCAAATAATATTAAATATATACAAAAAATTCAAATTTCTTATTTAGAATTGACTTCTACAGTAAATATTAACTTAATTGATGTATTTCTGACATACTCTGTAAATACATCTTTTTGACGCCTTCTTTTTAGAATAACTTTATTATTTGCAATACTCCTTCTGGAATATTCTTTTCTCTCTCTCATACTACTGTTTTTAGAATTTGATTGCCGTGCTTTGTCTCTCCTTTGCCTATAAAAGGCCTCTCTTTTTGTTGTCTTTTAATCATTCTTTTTTACCAACTTACTTATTACTACAACTACAAATTAACACTTATTTCTTATATTTTATATCTTTAGTATTTACAAGGACGTAATTCTAATCTATAACTTATATAAATATTTTAAATCTACCTCTTATTATTGAGTAAAACATCATCTTTGATTGAGAAATACGTACAAAATTATTGAGAGTCCAATAAATCCTTAAACTCTTCATACACACTCCGTACCAAAGCTTCTAGACTAAAAGTGGACCTTGACAATTGGGATCCTTTCCGAAATATCGACGGCGCAACGTTACTTGAGGCGTAATCGAGGGGACCATCGGCGTACAAGTACCTGTAAAGGACGAGAGAAGGCGAGAAAATGATGAACGTCATACGTCACGTGATAAAAGTTTTTGCTGCGAAGGGGAATCGAACTGCGCTCCAGAACTTAAGTTCATATTCTGACTAAACATCGTATATATTGTGGTAATTATTGTTATTACTATTTCTGGGTTACTCTTTACTCTTCATTTGCTACATATTTTATTTTACTCAGCACTCTGTAAGTGGCATTAATTTGCTCATTAGGCAGGGGGAGGTGTGTGGTAATTTGGAATTTAATTTTATTATTATATATTTTTTTATTTTTCCTGGTTGACCATAATAGAGCAATAACTGTTCTTAGTCCCAGAAGTAATAAAATAATTATATTCTAATATTAATTATTATCATTTTTCAGTTGACAATTGTCCTGATTAATTTGAATTTTAATTGTTCCAGTTGGCAAATTGTCCTGACAATAATATTTTTTATTAATAAAATAATTATTATAATTTTTCAGTTGACATTTGTCCTGATTAATTTAAATTTTTATTGTTCCAGTTGACAAATTGTCCTGACAAAAAATTTTTTTTATTAATAAATAATTCACATTTAATTACTTCAGTTGACTTTGAGTCCTGGTAATCCAATAAATCTTTTTAATTAATAAAACTCATATTTAATTACTTCAGTTGACATTGAGTCCTGGTAGTTAAGTGATCAGTAATAAAATTTTAAAATAAAACTTCATATTTAATTACTTCAGTTGACATTAAGTCTTGGCAGTTAAGTAATCAGTTAAAATAAATTTTTTTTAATTGATAAAAATTCATATTTGATTACTTCAGTTGACAATAAATCCTGGTAATAAATTAGTTGATTTAAATCCTGAAAATAAAAAATTATTAATAAAAATTCTAATTTATTTCTACAAATGATTATATTATAATCCTGGCTTTAAACTTTTTTTTAATTCTATTTAAGTTGATTTTTATCCTAAAAAGATTTTTTTTATTATTTTTATTTTATTTCTGTTAAATAAAAATTAAAAATAAAGACTAATTAATTTTGTCTCTTTCCTTCATTTCAGTAGAATATTAAAATGACTGACCAAAGTGGTTTTGCTGCACCTGAAGAAGAACTAGACTTAATTGATTATGATGAGCCTACTTCTGTAAGTTCTCCTTTAACAAGAAGAATTTCTCAAACTAATAAATCCTTGCCCCAAACAGGATGTAGAGATGGAAGAAGTAGAAATCCTAGTGGACAATACTCAGGATCAGAAGCCCATGACAAACCCACCAGAAGAGCTTCCAAAAGGCTTCAGGATAAAAAAGATGCCGTTGTCTCAGCAGGTAAAGAATCTGTCTACCCACATAAAGGAGTTAAGGACAGACAGCTTGAGACTAAAGGTAAGGGTAGATGCCTTGGAAGAAAAGGTGAGAAGAACAGATACTTTTCTCCAAGAGAAGAAGAAACCTCTTCCTCCAAGGGATCAACAACAATTGGCTCCCCAATCCCAAGAGATGGTGGAGGTGTCCAAGTGGCAGTGGGACTGGCTCAACACTCAGTGGGACTACTTGGCTCAAAACCAGCATCAGTTACCTCAGGTAGGTCCATAAAGGCCCACCCAGGCCAACCCCACTCCTCCCCACCCTTATCAAGGAGGAAAAAGAAGAAGGAAGCCCAATATGGTGATACCCAGCAAACCCTGGTACGTCCCTCTATTGATTCTCAAGTGCCTTCTCTTGTGGCTGACTCTGTTCCTTCAGGTAAATCTGGAAGGCAGGATGAAACCTTGAGACCTATAGAGGCTGGGAATAGTAGACAGATATCTCATGTATCTAATCCATTACTTTTAATTGCTACCTCAATGATTAATCCTGATATGGCTGTGATTTACGAAACTCTTGACCCTGAGTTCTATGAGAGTCTGGAAAGGTACTCAGTTTCCTTATTGAGAAACACTCCAGATGTAGCAAGAATTAATGATGAGCACTTGAGAGATATTATTGCCAAGCAAAATCATATAATGAACAATATGCAATTGACTCAGAGATATAATAGTTTGTTAACTGATCAGGGTTATCAAGCATTAAAGAGTGAAGCACAGAGAGTCTCTGATGAATTGTCTCATTACAAAGTAACCCATGAAAAGAAAGTTGCTTTATGGCAAAATATAAAAAATGATTTGTCTAAACTAAAAGATACTGTATCTGCCTGTTGCCAGGAGGTAGAGATAGATAAGATAAATCTGAAAAGATTGAATGACCATTTTTCATCTTTTCAACATAAGAATCAATTATCTTTTGCAACTATCAATGAGAGTTTATCTAGTCTTCCAAGAATGAAAACAAGAATAACAACCATTGAAGAAAAATTGAACTCATTGTTAAATGACCAAAAATATTCTGACATTTCTGTGAAGGAACATATAGTGCAGGATGCTCAAATAGTACCTGTGGCTAGTTCATCTAAAATAAAAATAGATCCAGAAATACCTGTTGAAAACACTGAGCTTCCATCAAAAACTGATGATGCACCAGGATCTGCAACAGAAGGATTAAACAATGAGATTTCAGCACAATTAGAGAAATTACAGCTACTTCTTACTCAGAAACAAGCTAGTACTAAGGAGACTCCTTCAAAGCAAAAGAATTGGCCAAAACTTGACCAGTACCCAACATTTGATGGTGATTCTTCCTCTGATTGGCAACAATTTATTTTCAGAATTGATAACTTAAAAAATTCTTACAAACTCCCAGATGAGGAAATTGTGTCCAAGTTAATTTCTTTGTTCACTAATGTTGCCCTGATGTGGTATGAATCTGTTCTCCTGGATGGGAATGACTACTCATGGGAGGATTGGAAGAAATTAATTAAAGCACAATTTGGTGGCTCCAAGTTCAGAATGGCTCAACAAAGGCAGTATGAGGAAACTAGATATGGCTCTTCTACTGATAAACCTATTGATTTTTTAATGAAACTTGTAAGAATCTTAAGGGCAATGGACCCAAATATGGAGTTTGATTTATGGAAGGACAGGATCCTCTATAAATTACCAATGTCTCAGAGACTTGATAGTGGCTAGGACTGAGTTCTCCAAAGAACCCTCTTCTTTCATTAATACTTGCAATGAGATACTTCTAAACAATAAGTATGATGCAAGAAGATTCATTCCTAGGACCCCTTTGGAGAAACCCTCCACTTACCAACAAAAACCTCTAGAAAAGGTTGGTAAACCTTCTGCCCCTGTTGCACCAAAGAAGTATGCAACAAACACTTGCTTCAAGTGCAACAAGCCTTGGCAGAAAGGCCATGTTTGTGACAAGATGATAAATATTGTAGAACAAACAGAGGAGCATGCTGATGACACAGTGGCACTGGATGATACATCAAGTGATTGTGCCAGCAATATTTCATATGAATCTCAACAAGAAATCTTGATGCTGGAAGAAGATATTCATTATTTAAATACTATTGACATTGATAATAATGATTTATCTACAGTTGAGGATTCTGAGATCATAAAGAACATTGAAGATAACTCAATTGTTATTGCCCCTCTTAAGGCACCAGTCTTGATCAATGGAACCAGCATTGAAGTTGTTCTGGATTCTGGAGCTGGAGGAAGTGTAGTATCTTAAAGAGCACTTGCTTCAGTAGATCAAGACTATAAATCTAAACTGATGCCTATCATTTCTGAAAATTAGAGAGGGTATGGCTCTGTTGTGTCCCCCATTGGTAAATACAAAGCCACAGTGTTTTTTAAATATAACCATGGTTTTGTAAGAGCTATTTGTGATTTTGTTGTCATGAAAAATGATAACTTGAGCAATTGGTTTATTGTAGGGAATGATATTTTAACCAAGTATGGCATAAAATTGGATCCTTCAAACCAATGTTTCCCATTTGGGATGAATGGGAAGAGAAAAATTAAAATTTCTTCCCCTAAAAAATTATTAAAACCAGAATTGAACACATGTAATTCTGTGGTTCAATATAAAGGAAGATCTACAAAGGAAATGCATGCCCTTATGTCTGAAATTGACAATGCTTCTTTTGGAGAACAGCTTTCTGGTGAGGATAAAGATTCCATCATTAACTTGATAAAGTCTTTTCCTATGGCCTTTGCTCATGGGTCACATGAACTGGGATTAGTTAAAGAGGAAATAAACTTTCATTCTCTTGCCCATTAACTGATATACCACCTAGTTTAAAGAAGAAGCCTTATCCTGCTTCTCCCACAAAGAGAAAAGATATTGAAGATAATATCTCTACCCTTTTAAAAATGAATATTATTGAAAAGGTAGTTGAAACACCTAAATATTGTGTTATCTCACCTGTCCTAATTTCTTATGAGAAAGATCAAGCCAGGTTATGTGGTGATTATAGAGCACTAAACACTTATACTGTTGATGATATCTATCCTTTACCTAGAATCAGCTCTATACATGCTACTTTACAGGGTGCTAAATATATCAGCTGTTTGGATGGTAATAAGGGATATCACCAGGTACCTGTTGAGAAATATTCTCAGAACTTTCTGATGATTGCCACTCATATGGGTATTTATAAGTATATTAGGATGACATTTGGCCCTAAAAATGCCCCTTCAGTTTTCCAAAAAGTAATGGATAACACATTCCATCAAGAGATAATTGAAGGATGGCTGATGTTTTATATTGATGATATCATTATATTCTCAAAAACATTTGAGGACCATCTTAAACACCTGTGTAAAGTATTCCAGAAAATGGATGAAATAAATATGACACTTGCTTTGAAGAAATGTAAATTTGGTTTCCATTCTTTAAAAGTTCTTGGTCATGTTGTTTCAGGCTTACAGATATGTTTTGACCAGAACAAAGTGGCAGCCATACAACAGGTGAAAGCTCCTACAACAGTGAGAGAGCTCCAAAGTTTTTTGGGAATGTGTGGATACTATAGACAGTATATTAAAAAATACTAAGTCATAGCTTTACCCCTTACCCAATTAACCAGAAAGGATGTTGCTTTTGTCTGGAATAGTGAAAGACAAAGAGCCTTTGACACTATGAAACACTGTTTGATGTCAGCACCAATTCTTGCTTTACCTGACTTTAATCAACCATTTGTTTTGTACACTGATGCCAGTTTCATTGGTCTTGGTGCTGCCCTCCATCAAAAACAAGTAATGAATGATGAAGTTTCAGAAGTAGTAATTTGTTATATTTCAAGAACCCTGAGAAATAGTGAATTGAAATATGGTGCTACTCAATTAGAGTGTTTAGCTGTAGTATGGGCTCTAGAAAAGCTTCATTATTACCTAGATGACCAGAAATTTGAACTTGTCACTGACTGCAGTGCAGTTAAATCCCTTTTAAACTTGAAAACACCTAACAGACATATGTTTAGATGGCAGCTGGCTGTTCAAGAGTACAGAGGGAGAATGACAATTATTCACAGGGCTGGTATTGGTCACTCAAATGTGGATATGTTATCAAAGTTACCTTTACCAAATGATGACTCTAATCCTGCTTATGATCCTGAGGATGAAATTATTCATATTCATGTGATATATGTGGTTGATATGGAGGAATAGCTATTAAAGCTTATTCTAGATTCATATGATAAGGAAATTGACTTAAAAAAGTTATTTAACATATTAAATGATCCAAAGAATGCTTCAATAAAAGCATTAATTAAATTACTTCCACCATAGTACCAAAAAGCTTTGGAAAAAGGTAAATTTTCAATTGATGAAGGATATCTATATTATAGAAGAAAGTTGAGTAATGTTATTGTTATTCCTCCTTCTATGAAAGAAATCATCTTGAAAATTTGTCATGATGACATATTAGCTGGACATTTTGATCTTGACAAAACAATGATCAGAATTAAGAACACTGCTTGGTGGGTTAATATGTCTGAAGACACAAAATTATATGTTGAGTCTTGTGATTCTTGCCAAAAATCAAAAAGATTAATTGGTAAAAGAGCAGGATTAATGCAACATATTGAACTTCCTGATGAACCATGGCAAATAATAAACATGGATTTTGTAACAGGATTACCTATTGCTGGTAAAGACAGTTATAACTCTTGTTGGGTTATTGTGGACAGATTCACAAAAATGTGTAAATTTATCCCTACTCACAAGGATGTTTCTACTAAAGAATTAGCTTTCTTATGGTGGTCTCATATGTTTAATACTGCTGGTTTTCCTAAAGCCATAATCTCTGACAGAGACCCTAAATTTACTTCTGAATTTTGGATGTATCTGATGGATGTTTGTGGTTGTGATCTGAAACTTTCTACTGCCCATCACCCTCAGACTGATGGTTTATCTGAAAGAATGATTCAGACTTTAGAGGACATGATAAGAAGATATTGTGCCTTTGGACTTGAGTATAAAGATAATGACAGATTCACTCATGATTGGGTTACCTTACTTCCTGGGTTAGAATTTGCTTATAATAGCACTGTTCATTCTGTTACTCAAAGAAAGCCTTTTGAGCTCTGGCTTGGATATTTTCCTAATACTTCTGCCCAAATTCTCAATAACAAAATACCTAAATTGGATATACATCCTGGTGTAAAATCTTTTCTTCAAATGCAACAACTATGTAGAAATCATGCTCAAAAATGTATTGAAAAATCATTTGAATATGAGAAGAAAAGATGGGACAAATCCCATAAAGAATACACTTATAAAAAGGGTGATGAAGTGTTGATTTCTACAGTCCACTTCAACTTACAAGGTAATAACAAATTGAAAGATCCATTTGTTGGTCCATTTGTTGTCAGAAGAATGATTGGAGATAATGCAGTTGAAGTTATTCTGTATTCTCCATATGACAGAAAACATCCTGTTTTTCCAATATCTCTTTTGAAACCTTACACATCCAATAGTGATTTATTTCCAAAAAGGAGGGGTAGACCAAAGAAAACCCCAAATGAAATCACTGAGACAGCAGAAATTGAAAAAATTTTAAATGACAGAATAGTCACTGCTGAGAAAGGTACAGAATACTTATTGAGATTCAAGAATAAATTATCTGAATATGACTCTTGGATACCTGGGAAGGAGATATCTAATCTTCCTACTCTACTAAAAAAGTATAAAAAGAAAAAATCATAGCATTTTTTTATTGTTTTTTTTAGAGTGAGGGAGTGTCAGCCAGGCTACTAGACTTACCCAGTGAAATAATTAATTATTTACTGGATGAAGCCGCACCTTATCATTTTAATTATTATTTAATTATAATTTAGTTACATTAAAATTAGTTATAATAAATTAACTAATTACAGAATGATAAAATTAAAAAATTAAATAAATAATTAAAATTAAAAATGTAAAATTGTCCCTTATATTTTTCTCTAACACCATGCTCATTTGACAGGTTGGAAAAAAATAAAAATTTATATTAAAAAATAGATATTAAGATAAAATAAGATTTTAATATTCAAATAATATTAAATATATACAAAAAATTCAAATTTCTTATTTAGAATTGACTTCTACAGTAAATATTAACTAAATTGATGTATTTCTGACATACTCTGTAAATACATCTTTTTGACGCCTTCTTTTTAGAATAACTTTATTATTTGAAATACTCCTTCTGGAATATTCTTTTCTCTCTCTCATACTACTGTTTTTAGAATTTGATTGTCGTGCTTTGTCTCTCCTTTGCCTATAAAAGGCCTCTCTTTTTGTTGTCTTTTAATCATTCTTTTTTACCAACTTACTTATTACTACAACTACAAATTAACACTTATTTCTTATATTTTATATCTTTAGTATTTACAAGGACGTAATTCTAATCTATAACTTATATAAATATTTTAAATCTACCTCTTATTATTGAGTAAAAAATCATCTTTGATTGAGAAATACGTACAAAATTATTGAGAGTCCAATAAATCCTTAAACTCTTCATACACACTCCGTACCAAAGCTTCTAGACTAAAAGTGGACCTTGACACTTCCCCTCACTGGGCTTCACAAAAGAACTGTCAGGGAACTTGAAAACCCTGCCATCAAACTCCACTTTCCCTTCAGACACATCTCTGTTCAATGCCCAACAATCATTGGACCTGTGCCCCCTCCTACTGCAATAAGAGCAAACCCAAGGATCACTCCTACCAGCCCTCCTTTTAAAATCTCTAGGCTGAGAAGGTGCCTTAGTAACCTTCTTAGCCTCCTGAACAAAAATGTGCAGCTGCTTTGTGAGATCAGCCAACTGCTCCACCATTGGGTCCCTCTCCTGGTTTGGAACCTTCACCACATTCTTCTCCTCCTTCTTTTCCCTAACCTCCTCTTCAGCCAAAGCCTCACTGACCTTGCTGACATATTTGGCACACCCTTCCTGATAGGTGTCCACAGCCAATAACTTCAAATCGGCCTCCACAGCCTCCTTCACCTTATCCAAGGCAGGAAACTTCTGGTCCCCATTAGAAAGAGTTTTCATCAATTTCTTTCTTGACAACTCCTTCAAAACATCCATCCTGACATCTCTAGCCAGGGCAGACCAAAAAACATCCTTGGCAGCATTTTCATGTGCCAGCTCTTCCACTTCCACCAAGTATTCCACCACAGGATCAAATTGCAGCAGAAATTTTCTGTAACTGTGTAAGTTACCAACACCACCATAAGATTTCCACTCACTGACAACCTTGTTCAGATCCATCATAGTGAACGTGACACCCCATCTATCAATCATCTCCCTACACAGCAACTTCCAATCCCTCTTCTTGTAGCCAGACATGGCCACAATCTCCTTCTCCACTGCCCTATCACCAATGAAGAAAATAATCTGCTTCACCATTTCCAGGTAAGAAGCACCATCCACACCAGCAGCAGTTTTATACTTCTCCAGAAACCACTTCACATCCTCCCCATTAAACTTGGTACCATCCCAAGTTTTAATCGTAACAAACTCCCTAACCATCACAGCAGGAGGACCATCCCCCCCACTGACAGTCACCACAGGAATAGCAGAACCAGAAGCCATTCTTCCAGTCCAAAACACCAAAAAGAGCCAACCAAAGAAAACAGAGATACCAAAGAACTAGCAGGTTCTATCCCCACGTTGGGCGCCAGAAATGTAGATAATCTTATAGTACTAGCTATAGGCCTTGACCAAGGGAGTTGGAGAAAAACCAGAGAGAAAATCCCCTGTCCCTTTAGATAAATAAGTGAGATTTACCTGCTACAGAAAATTGGTTCCTGTTTACCAAAAGCCCCTTTTCCAATACACTTGACTGCTTGATGAGCCAAGAAAGTAGTCACCTGACAGACTACCAGACCAAAGAACTGAAATGTAGACCAATGTCCACACCAGAGACAGCAAAAATACTTGATGTAGGCTGCAAATCCACACCAGAGATAGCAATAATACTTGCTATAGCTTGCAAGACTATAACAGAGAGAACAGTTTCAAAAGTTAAGTTAAATGAAGAACTCACTTGCAACAAACACAGCCAATTGTGGCCAGAAAACAGTGAAAACTGAGTGAGGAACAATGATGTCACCTCCAGATGGTTGTATGATGATTAAAGTTACCCCAAACTGTCTTATTCACTATCTACACACAGACCACTATCTAAGAGCCCATGCGCACCCACCAATCTGGCGCCTGTACCCACCAAATTGCATAAAAAACCCTCCAGAAGCGCTCCCCAACCTTCTAAAACAGAGGCGGGCGGGCCGCCCGATGTTGGAGGTGCCGCCTGAAGCGGCCCGGCCTCCCTGAAGCCAGCGAACCACTAAAAACACCCAATCTACTTAGAAAAACTAACTACAACTACTAAAATCTTTAAAACACGGAATTTCACTATAACAACGTTGAGACATGAAATATAGAGAAAAATTAGCTCTATCCAACGGTACTAAGCACTTAGCCCATAAAACACAAAAAAAATTAAACAGCTATCTTTTATAAATGAAAAATGAGGAAATGAACCCTTAAAACTTAGAATATGAAAAATGTCTAAAAGACATAAAATATAGAGAAAAACCGGGGCTATCCAATGATAGTACCCACATACCCGCAGACCCAATATCCACAGAATAAAACCAGAAAAATACCTAATTCATTAACAGATGTCAATTAAGACATGCATAAACAACGCCAAATCACACAACAAAGGCCCCTGCCAATGTTGGAAGACCACACCGCCTTCTTTGAAAAGTCATCCACCATTTCCACTCATAATTTACATATATACAGCAAGCCAGGTTAAACTCATGGAATCTGCAGCACCTTTTTTGCTAGCCTTGATAAAAGTTATATCTTCATCAAACTCTTCTGAGTCAGAATTATCTTCAGTAGGTCACCATGCAATATTTTGGAGGAACTTGCTAGAAAGTCTTTAATTTGAAGTCAGATGGAACTCAGACTGAACTCAGGCTGAAATCAGACTGAGCTTTACTTTGAACTCATCTTGAAGTATTGACCAAGGATGGATGAGTCTTTATTGAAAGCATTATGAAAGTGTATTCAAAGCTAATTCAAATCAGAATAAGGAAATACTAACAATATTCTCAATTAACAATACCTTTTTGATGAAAAGTATTTAGATCATCTTTTTGAATTAAAGTTGAAGAATAAGAAGACATAAAATTACTTAATATCTTTCATGAGAATTACTTTTAAAATTTGTAATAAATTTAGTAAATATTACTGAGAACATTAAAAAACACCAGTGAATTCTTGATTAATAATCCATTTTTTTAGAATCAAAATCTTCAATCTTATTGATGATACCATACAAAATGAAGTTTTCATAGATGTATTACAGGAATTTTTAGCTAGTGCATGAATTTATTTTCTATTTAAATGAATTATATTTCTAAAAAAAATAGAAATACATCCTCTTAAATATAATAATTTAGCATACTGTATTAAATACACAAAACCATAAAAATAAAACATAGCAATGTTTTTTTTTTAAAAAAATTGACTCAATGAGGCACTTTCACTTCTCATTTTCTAAAATAATAAAAATTAACAGAATGTGATTATGTATCTTAAATAAAGGCTAATTCTTTTAGTATCAGGTCCCTATCTTCCTTATAAATGTTATAAATGCATAAAAAGGATAAAATCAGTGACAAAATTAATATCTATATTTTTAAGATTAAAATAAGTACTTAAATACATAATTATTGTATCAGATATATTTTAGAAGTAAATTACTTACTTGAAATTATGAAGCACTATTCATTCAATCAGCCAGTATTCAGTAAGCCTATTTGAATTTGGTTCAGGGATTCAAAAGAGTCATAAAAATTAAATGCTACTCAGTGAATTTTTTGTTTTGAAAAAAAAGTGATTGAATAAAATCTGAAATTTCAAAGGTAAAAATAATATAAATGACAAAATATCCTTTAAAAATTTAAACTGAATGCTTTATTTTGCATGAATTAAATAATTAAGGATAACAAAAGTGTTTACCTGAGGGTACTCAACAGATTATACAAATTCTTATTCTTGTTTTTATCTTTTAAAGTTTAATTTTTTTATTTTTTAGGGACTTTAATGATAGATTAAATTGGACTTTTCTCTATCATCCTATTATTATGTTCATAGAGATTATTATGTGAGGGATTTTATTGTGAAGTAAAATACAATGGATATATAATTATATCCATTAAACAAGTTAATATTGTAATAATTTATTTTTAATTAATCTGAAATTACAAAAATATTATAAGTAGAAAGAAAAAATATTTCAATTTCTTAGTCTTGAGTAGTAAATTAAATAAAATAGTGCAGGTGCAGAATCTGTTTTTTCAGAACAAGTGTGTTGACCAATTTGATTGGCAACTCACAGTGCACACATTCTTTTTAAGTGAAAAAACACATATTAATGATTTATAAATTCCATTTTATCATTATAATTCACATTTCAATTGTAAATATATATATATATAATGTTTCATTAAATTATTATACCTACAACATAAAATTAATTTTTTATTTTGTGAAAAAAATAAGGCTAAGTAGATCTTTTTGGTTCCCTTATAAAAAAATCTATGCTTTAATGAATTTATTCTCTTGAAATTTCAATCCAAAAGACTACATTTTAACTTTACAGAAAATATTAAAAAGAAATATTAAGTTTGTAAGTTTGAAATCTATTACAATTTGAATCAATGATTTTTTTTATATTTTTAAATTATCCAAATTAGGCACTTGAGGCTTTGTATAAACTTAGAAAGGAAAATCCAAAAAAAAGAATGTGATACTTGGAAGGTGCTAGATAATTTTTATTAAAAACAAAAAATTCTTCTTTTAAAGTATTTTAAGCATAACAAGAAAATTGAATGTTTTTTTTGTATGTATAAGGTTAAAAAAAATTTTTTAGAACAGTTGGTTATACACCATATGTAAAAAAATTAACATACAAATATGATAAAATAAAATTTAAGATTTTTGTATTTAAAATTGATTTAAAAAAATCCTCAAAATACATTTATTTTCAGAATTTTTTATGACTTGTCATAAATCCGTTCAACAAAAGAATATAACTGTACATATATTGAAAAATCTAATATTAAAATTCAAAAAAAATAAAATAAATTCTCATGGATTAAGTCATCTTGAGCTACAGTCAGGACAGGATATCATTAGAATTTCAATCCAAGTTCCATAAAGTCTAAGATATATAGTTTTGAAAAAATGTTTGTATTCATTGGTGTGAAATATTTTAAGCAATGAAAGGACTCAAGAAACATTCTTCTGTTACAGAATATACTAGAGTACATATATTGTGACAGATATCTTGTTTAATCTTCCAAAAATTCTATTTATTACAAGTGGCTATTCAGGTATGTATAGCTATTATAGAACAATAAATAAAGATAAAATTTTAAATATAATAATGTATTTTTTGTTAAACCTTTGTTTGAATTCTATAATTCTGGTAGCAGCTATTTTCAATCCCACAAAAATTATTTAACATTAAACTAAAATCTAATTAAAGTTACCTAATAAATAACATGAAAATAATAGCTTAAAATATTAATATATTTATGGTTCTTGTTGCAACTTGCTTCCAAAATTTACTTATTTTTTTCTTTATCTCATTTATAATTGTTAGAAGAATTCTCTGAAATTATTTGTATAAATATTTACTAATTTTTCATGGTTACTCTTTATTTTTTAATTATTTTTCTTCTATAAATATCAGTATTTATTAAAAACAGTCAATCATGATGTATGTTTTATGTACTTAGGTGTACACATAGACATATACAAGAGTTTCTGATTATTTTTTATAGTAGAGGAAATGTTGTGTTAACTGACAGGGTGAATGCTATCTTTTGGTCAAAAGATAGGGTTCACCTTCAGTTTTTTACTGCCTCACTTTATCTCCTCTTCACTTCTCTGAAAATGTTTTGATTTGTTTCCACATGCTTTGCTACTATCTTCTCACATCCCATTTTGCTCACAATCCCTCTAAATTTTCTGCACTTGCCAATTCTCCCAGCCTAGTTTTCCAAACTCTTCACCCTTTTTCACTTGTTTATTCTACCTCCCTACATCTCTCTTGTAAATTTTCACCCCACCCAATTCTTCTCACTAGCCTTATTACTAAAGCTAACCCTTTTTTCATCTCTCCCTGTGTCACCTCATCGTTCTTTATTGAAACATTTACCCATCTCACCCACCCCACTTACTACCCTCTCTAACCCAACCTACCCCTTTATCTCCTGATTCTCTGAATACCACCCCTTTTTCTCTTCACCAAAGTATATCCTTTCACTTTCCACACCACCCATTTTAACTTCTATCTCACCCCATTCACTTGCTATTGAGGAAAAGGGGTGAGAAGGGGAGAAAAAATAGTTGTTTTTATTGAGAGAGGATAAAAAGGGGTGTAGAGGAAAAAGTAAAATCAATGGAGAGGGGATACAACATGGGATAAGATAATAAAGGGTAAGGGAGCGAGGAGATGTGAAAGGTGAGAAGAATAAGATCTATGAGAGAGTAGAGAATGAGAAGGAAGGTGAGTTGTTAAACTAAATAAAAAATGTATGTATATATATATATATATATAATATTAAATTACAAGGAACAGTTAACAGCCTGAAACAAAAAAAACCACTAAAATAGTGCACTATTCATTGGCCATTTTTTTTATTATCATTACAGTTTCTCCCTTAATATTTTGATATGTTGAAGACATAATTGAGTTGTTTTTTTAAATAATATTTCTAAATTTTTTTTACTGAATTGTAAAAAGAATTTATCTATATTAATTACATAAATATTACCTGCATCCAAATTTATGTTGAATTCATTTAGAATAGTAATGTGCCTTACACATATATCTTATGGCTTGATGATATTTAATTATATGCAGTCATAAAATTTGAATAAATATTTATTTTTTTGAAAATTTTACTGATAAAATGCAATTAACTATATCTGTTCACTAAGTATTTTTCTTAAATTTTTTTTATGATATTAGGTGATTGCCCTATATATTGATAGGTGAAAAAAACGTGCATATTTATTTAAAACCAATTTTACTTCAGCTCATATGAGATTTTTACTGTTTATCAATAACTACAAAAAAAATCATGATTTTTTAAAGTCTTAACCATTTTCCAGCCATTGTTAGGCTGTGGGATATCCTTAATTCAATATTTCTTGAAAACTTCCTGTAAGTCAGATATCAAGATTTTTTGTAGTAATGTTCAGCTGCTTCTACAATCAATATTCAAGTATTTTTCAATGCATTCTCAAAGAAGGTTCAACCTTTGTTGTTTATTGTTTCATCACTACCTCAATTTGTGCTCAATTAGATATTAATTAGGGTTGAAGGCTGCAGACTTGCTATCAAGTCTGCCCCCATATTGCGTGGTGGGTGGTCTCCTTGAAAATCCATCTGGAATAGTAAAAAATTTTCCAGGCTTGTGAGCTGAAACAAATGAATAATATTAAAGAGAAGCTACCCATCTAGTCATATGTGTATTCAGTAAACTTAGAGTATTTATAATTTAAATTAAAGATTTAGAATCCACTTGGAGTTCAAAGTTCTGACCCCATAGAACATTTTGAAGTTTCTTTAAGATTTACACCTCCCCACATAGCTCCAACTTTGGCTGAGAATATCTTATTTCTACCTCATTAAATAGCACAGATTAATACCTGACTGGTCTAATAGAATCAGCTTTATCTATCTTAGACAAAAATCCCCAGAAGATACTTGACTTGAATCAACACACAAATAAATCCTACCTGATTCTTTCCCATAATCAAACTTATGTAACACAATATCATCATCAAATACCTTCCTCAACTTCACAAGCACCTCTTCACACTTTTCATCCCAATCCCAATATGAATCCTTTCTAGTTAAACTTCTCAGTGGAGCTTCCAATAAATTAAAGTTATTGATAAAAATTCTAAAATAAACACATAGCCCTAAATCTGACTACAGTAATATTTTTGTGTCTTGACCAGCACTGAATTTTATTAGCCTTTTTATTTGACATAATTATAAGCTCTCTTTATAACACATGACCAAAAATCTCCAAAGCTGAAACACAGCATGAAAATTTTGAACCAGAAATATTTAACCCAGCCTCTTCAATTTTTAAAATATCCTCTCCATACTAATAGCATACTCCTAGATAAATCTTCTTTTCCCTGGATTCTCCTCTAAAACCTAGTTATTATAATGAGTTTAAATACCTTTGATTCCCCCATCATCAATAAATATACTAGCATATTAAAGAATTTCATCTTGAAGAATCCAGCCATCTGGGTTTGATAAACAGAAACTTAATTTGTTGCCCCTTGAGGTAATCTTGTTAATTTTAACCATTCAAGTGAAGTATCAAAAAGTGAGAGTTTAAAATATGGATTCAGTTATCTCTCATCATATCCCCCCCATAATATCAGCTAACCCATAACAAAATCTACCATAAAACAGATCTACATGCTCCTCTGAGCTAGGTGGTATTCCAGCATCTTATATTGTAACCCTTTTTACTTCCCTGAGATCATGAACTACCCTGAGCTTTCAATTTGGTTTCTTAATACATGATACTGGACTAGAGTAACTTGATTATGATATTTCATAAATTCAAGTTAAAATACTTTCTTTAATGACTTCAATACAGTCTTCTTTTAGATATTCAGGTTTGAAATTAGTTTTTCTGCCATTGCTCATGACATACCACAGGTATTTTATAAGGCTCCCCATAAGAATGCTTTCATATACCCCTCTCCTCTTCCACCAAAGAAATTTCCTTCTCCCTCTTTACCTTCACATATAAAAACAACTTCTTCTCTTCACCTGAAAATCAATCTTCAGGTTTAAAATTAACAACCCCTACTCTATCCAATGTAGTTTTTTATGCTTCAGAGAATTAAGATGTATTCTTGAATAAAGGACTTTCATAAGGATCTCTTGACCAAATTGACCTCTTCAAAGGTGGATTTAGTTCATCTGGTAGCAAAAAAACTAATAGGTTTGATTTTATTTTCTACCTTCTTATACTTTGCTGCATCAATTTCTAAATTGGCTTGAGGAATGAGATCTCTTCTTGATCCAGAAACACCATGAGCTTGATTAGAATCTTCATCATCATTAGAATCAGAAACATAATAAGTTTAAATATAATTTTTAATATAATTTTTTGTATTTTTTTAAAATATTTTTATCTAATTCACACTTATTTTATCATCCCCCCTACCAGAATAAACCTCCCTAAAATCCCCAGTAAGAATGTGGACAGTTTATACTCTTGCTGGAGTACAGAAAATATTCTCCCAGAAATAACACAACTACTATCTACAACTTTAACCAAATTATAATTCCATATTTTATCCAAAATAATACATTTCATCTTCCCTCTTGAACCATTTTTAAAAGAAATAGAAAAATTAGAAAGAGATGAGAGACATATAGAAAAATCCATAATATATATGAAAACTAATGAAATATCAACAGAAAGTAATTGATAATTCACTAGAATTATCTCCAAGTGGACTGACCTTTTTCAATCTGGTATCTCTTCTTGATGATTAATTACAAAAATAGGGCGATAAGGCCTCCTTACCCTATAAAAGGTAGGTCTCCATAATATACTTCTTCAATTAGTTCAACAGAAGCTGACCTATTTATTTTCTTCTTCTTAGTAAAAAAATAAAATTGGCTTATTGTGGTACCCTCAGGCCTATTTTCCCTAACTTCATCTCCTGGAGGTTCAAACAACATATGTAAACTCCCCATATCATCACCAGTAATCTCCAAACCAATACCTATACTAGACTGAAAGCCAATCTTGGCTTCAAAATCCATCAAAAAAGGACCATCTAGAACCCTTTTAAAGCTCCTCTGGCCACATAAAAATGTACCTTACCAACTGATCCACCAAAACCTAATTTAATACTCTCTTCTTTACCCATAAGCTCAGTAGCATGCTCTCCAATACCTCTGAGATTACCACCTGTACCATTTTTAATTGGAAGACCTATAACTGTTGCCTTCTCTAATGAAATAAGATTAATTTGTGATTCAGTTTCCAATAGGGCATTTAACTCTTTTCCATTTAACTTAACCATAAAATACCCTAATGGGGCAGAAAAATTAGTTTTCACCTCCTCACCAAAAAATTCCACATTTTCACACATATATCTCACCTATCCAACTGATACTGTTCTCCTTTTCAGATGCTTCTTTTGCTTCTCTTCAAGGGCTTAACTAATATTGAATAGTTCAATAAATGATGGAGGAATCTGAGGTTGATTCAAAATACCCAAAAAAACATCCATTTCATTCTTATGAACAGACCAAACTGGCCTTTCAAACTGAATCTTTGATTTAACAAACTTTGTCATAGGAACCTCCTGAGGACATATATTTTTATTATAAAAAGCCATTTTAACATCTTCAGAATCAATCACATTCAACCTCTCACTAAAAACATTACCCAAACCAGATTCATCACTGGTCCTCCTTACTCCCTTATTTGGAGTAGGACCACTAATACTTGGGCTTGGAAGGGATGTCAAACGTACATCCTCTTCAGAATCAGAATCACCAGTCACCACCATTGGCTCACCATTTAATTAAAAAGCACCAAAACTGGGACTCCCCATATCAGCCATTCCCTTCTGCATACTATATATTTCATACCTTGAAAAAAAAAATTCTTTTCACCCTTTTTTCGTTCCACCTTACCAGATTTAGGCCATAATTTAGACTGAATTCTACTCTATGCATTAAAAGTAGCTACTCTTCTAGCATCATCCACATAATATTCTCCTTCCATACAATTCCCATCTACTCTTACAACAAAACATAACTCCATAAGAAGTAGAAAATGTGGCCTTACTGGCCTCCTTCTCTTTGCCCTTAATTCTCACACAATTAACATTGCAATTATTAACATTATTTTTACCACCATTAAGTTCTTCACCATCACCAGGTAACTCTTCAAACCTTTCCTTCTTTTCACTCATCATATTCTTTCTAACCAAGTCTGAAGGGGCAAGAATTTCACTGGTCTTGATGAAAGATCCATCAGGAAACTTGTAGAACTTTACATTAAATTTTACTCAACCAGAAGTCACATCTTTATCCAAAAAATAACAGTCACCAGCTCTGTTCCCCCTCCTATTACAGTAAGAGCACCCTCTAGGCTCACCATTTTCACCAGTAAAAACATTACCAATATTATAGCCATTTCCATTTACAGAAAATCAATTGTTGTTTTTATTATAACTATAATTCTTCCTCTCATAACCGCTAGATTGATAAAAAGTAGAGGAAGATGAAGCAACAGGGGCCTTATCAACCTTCTGTGTCTCTTGAACAAAAATTTTGAGCTGCTTAGTTGATTCTTCCAAATGATCTACAATCTTATTATCAAAATTACCATCAACTTTAGCAACCAGATGTCCTATCTGAGATTTTTTGGCCTCTTGAGATTTTACCATAATACCATTATCTTTAGCCAAAATATCAATAATCTTACTGTTATATTGAGTACAAGATATTTATAACTGTCCAGTGCCATAAGTTTTAGGTACTCCTTCACATTTTTCTTGATAATAGATAAAGTAGGAAGTTTTCTGCTTTCCATTAGGGGAATTCTTTATCATATTTTTTCTAGACAACTCACTCAACACATCCAACCTAACACCCCTACTAAAATGAGACCAAAGGAGACCCTTAGCCTAATTTTCATGAGAAATTTCCTCCACAAGCACCAGATATTTCACCATTTAATATAACTTTCCAAGGAGTTTTCTATAATCTACCAATGAATCAAAACTACCCTGTGCTTTCCACACACTGAAAATATTGTTCAATTCCACCATAGAATACTTGACACCCCATCTGTACATAATCTCTTTTGAAACATTTATCCAATCCCACTTTATATAGCCTTCCATATCAATGACCACATCTTTCCATCTCTCTATCCACAATAAAAAAGCTGATTTTCTTCACCATATCCACATGAGAAACCTCATAAACTGAAGCAGAAGCTTGATACCTTCTCAAAAACAATTTAACCTCCTCACCATTAATCTTGGGCCCATACCAAGCTTGAATTGTAACTGATTCCATAGAAGAAGCACTAGTGGCAGTAACACCAGATCTAGAAGCAGAAGACATCTCAAAATTAAAAGATAAAGAGTTAAAAATAATCCCAATAAGTGAGCCTTTTTCAGGCTAAAATATTCCAAGTATCAAGTAAGTTTTTTTAAATATAGATAATTTGAACTGCCATGTTGGACACAACCAACATAGAAAGACTCTTACAGTTTCCTTTTTTTAGGTAGAATCCAAGGGAGTGGCATAAACCTAAAAAAACACTGTCCCTATAATTTAAATAAGAGCTCTCAAAAATCTAAGCTATAATGTTTACTTGATATAAGAAATACTTGTTAAAAAATTCTTTTTGATGCTTTAAAGATGTTAGAATTTGTGTTCTTTATAAAATATAATGAAATACAACAAACTTTGTACCAGTGAAGAGATATATAAATGATTGTAAATACATGGTTTTATAAGGGTTTTTTTATGAAAATAATTTTTTTTGTGTGCTTGATGTTTAGACCTTTCTATTGATACCTTATATGAATATATTTGTGAATTGCTATGATTACTAAAATGTTGAGATTATAAGAGTACTGTTTTATATGTAATATTGTGTCATAATAGTTAAAATCATGTTTATTGATTGTTAGTTGTCTAAGTATTGATGATCTTCTCTGCCTTAAATTTCAGATTAAATTAAAATTGATGAAT
The DNA here is from genome assembly GCA_030280995.1 of Hemileia vastatrix. NCBI lineage: Eukaryota > Fungi > Basidiomycota > Pucciniomycetes > Pucciniales > Zaghouaniaceae > Hemileia > Hemileia vastatrix. The sequence continues at coordinate 9,566,545 of JASXTE010000015.1, forward strand.
ATAGTAGTCCCATGACTTCATTTCATCTCCTAGACACATCCCAGAGCTCATTGTGATCTTCACAGAACTCCTTAGGGAGTTTCCAGACTTCTGGACTCAATTGAAATCTATATTGTACTTTAATAAATCTTTAAAAATTCAGGATAATAGCCACATATCTACTTAATAATTTCCAGCACCTTTTGTAGCCTGCATGGCCCTATTTACTGAACTAAAAATCATCAAAGTAAGTAAATTCTGTAAGTCCAAAATTCTTTAAGCCACTAAATAACATTATGAAAAATATAAGAAATATTGTACACATGTCAAAAAATTTCAGAAGGTTCTTGAGCTTCCTTTTTTTTTTTGCACACACTTCTGACACTTTAAAAATATTTATGACAGTTAAATAAATGTTTTAATCTGAGAATTTTTATAACCTCTTTTAATGCTTTTTATAATCAATTCTCTCCATGATAAAATTCAATTGAAAACCAATTTAGCTCATGAAATTACTAAATGATTTTCTCAAAATTCTCTCCATACTATATTAGTACCATACTAAAATTTAGACTACCACATCAGTAAAAAGGGAGGAAAGAGAATAAGAGTCTCATCATGGATGTAATAGAGTTATAGACGAGTTCTTTAAAATAAGAGGAGGTAAGACAGCAAGATACTTTCATCAAATAAAAATAAAAAACTTGGGCTCAGGAGGAGTAAATCTCCCTTTAGTTACATATTTTATATTGGGAACACAATATATTTGTGAAAAGAGGCACAAACCTGAACTATATGTCTAGTTCCCCAGGTTTTTCCTATGTTTAAGTTTCAAAAAGATACATTCTAAAGTACTAATTCATGCTAGTAATAAATAATACTTCATACAATAAAAAGAAAATCTTGATTAATTTTTACTTGCCAGTGAATTTTGGAAATTTATCATGCATATAAGAAAAAATTAGGGCTAGCTAGTTTCATTCATACTTACAAATATATCTTAATAGAAAAGCTATAAATTATTAAACAATTAAAGAGAAAAATCAAAGAATATTTAAGTTCCAATACATATGATAAATGGGAAAATCAATTATAAACCCAAGATTCAAATAGATTAATTTAAATTTACCAATGCACAGAAAAATTATGGAGTGGCAAAGTTTTTCATACCAGAATTTGGCAACCACCTTTTTTGTGTCCAGATTAAATAGTATGAATGGGAGAGTATTCTTTTCCACAAATACCCAGTAAGTTATATAATTAAATTTAAATAGTGTATTTATCCTGTTCTAATACCTCAATTTTCAGTCATAATGATGATTCCCACACAGAAAAAAAAACCAATTAAAATCAAGCATGATAAGTTCCATAAAATATAAGCCACTAATTTTCAACAAAATGATGGAAAATATTTAGTGATTTGATCATTTTTGCAACATTAATTAAATGATGGATTGGATTACATTGTTACACCCTAATAGATCATAGATAAAAATATAACCCTTGATATAGTTTTATAACCTCTAAAATCCCTTATTTTCATTAATGATAGATAAAAATTATAAAACAATAAGTCAAAATATCTTCTTTCTTTCTTTCCAAGAAGCTTCCCTGCACTACTTTCAAGACAAAAAGTCCAAGATCTTTTTGGGCTTCTTTTACCTCAACATAAGAAAAAAATACAAGGTTTCAGACATGGAAAGTGTGAAAATATATTAAATTTATTCTTAGCTATATTAAATGGGAATATCCTTCATTTCAAGTGATCAAAAGAATGAATCTTAGAAGTAAAAAAGTGATAATTGAAATTTTATTAGCTATTAATTTAATTGAAAAAATGGATTTTTTAATGGCTAATATTCATTTCTGAGACCTGCTAATAGCATAAATTACAAATCAGATGTTGAAGAAAATATTTAATTAAACCCTCCAGAGACATGTAAAAATTCTTGGCTTTGGTAACTGTGTATCTGAAACAAAAAATTATTGGGAAGTGAAATGCTAGATAGTCTAAAAATTTAGCTCAGATGAGACTCAGATTGAACTCTTACAATAGCTTTAAGTAAAAAATACTGCATCATTGCTGACTTTTCTCCAAAATTTTCTGGGAAATTAATGTTAAATTTCTATGAAGTTCTAACAAACCACTGAGACTTTAATGAGAGTTTATTAAGAAGTAACTGAAACAGGGAGATAACCCAGTGGACTAAACTTCTAGTAGTTTTTTTGGTCCTCAGTCAATCTCAATCTGTAATTATCTCTCAATTTTGAATTACCTCTGCTTGAATGCGTCCCCTCCCTTTGTCTGACAAAGAGGATGTATCAGACTTAGAAAGATTTACTACCAAAATCAAGCACAAAACTACTACATGAAGCTAAAAATTAACTGGATTTCTAGTGCAAAATTTTATCCCTCTCAGAAGTGACTGAGCTTTAGCTCAGAAATGACTGAGCGTTGGCTCAGAAATGACTGAGCATTGACTCAGAAATGACTGAGCATTGGCTCAGAAATGACTGAGCTTGGGCTCAGAAATTATTGAGTATTGGAAAAGAAGTGATTTAGAACTAGCTAAGCAATGGATGAGAATTGGTTCAGAATTGAATAAGGAAAGACTGAAAATTGACACATAAGTAGCTTCAATTAAGTTTCAGTAAAGTTTCACCCTTAATCATCAGTTTTTTAATCACTACCTCAGCATTTTCCATTTCCAAGGCAATTAGTGCTCAAAGCTCATTGAAGCAAATTATAATTTCAATAAATGAAAGACATTTCATACTTTTAAGCCTCTGTTAATTAAAAAACTTTATTGCTTTCTTTCAAAATTATTTGAAGATAAATCTATCAATAATTCTTGGAAACTTTCAACCTGAATATTGGCAGGACTGAGTAAAAATTTCTTATAAATTATTTTAAAAAAATGTAGTACACATAGGAACAATAAATAAAAGTATACAAGATGTATACATAAGTGAAATTAATGATTAAATACAATGAATGCCATTATAATACCTTATATACATGCATATGTTCCTCTTTTATAAGTCTTATGTACTTAATATTAATTTGGAATATTTTAGAGTAACCTTAAAAGTCTTATACATATGGCTAAATAATTTTTAAGTAGGCTTAAAGCTGCTATTTTCATTATTTTATGGAAAAAACAAGAAATGCACTTTAAATCACTTAAAAGTTGAATATATGCACTATAAATTTAATAATATTGAAATTTCACCTTGACATATTAATTTTTCTTAATTAGAACTATTGATTTGTATGTTCAAATGCATAAAAATAACAATTTTCAAATTTTATGTTTTTATGCCAGAAATGGCTTCTGTGTACTGGCCACATACTGCCTGCATTTGTCTCATGTGAATAGCTTCATTTTTAGCAAAGTTGAAAATTTCACACAATAATTACCCCACATTGTATTCCCACTATGGGAAAACAGGCTAAAATAAGTGACAGGTGCTTATTAAGTGTCCCAACTTAATTATTAGTGCATTGAACTCATTATATGCCCTAATTTCATTAATAACCTTGAGATTGGCACCTATAAATCACTATCATGCTTAAAGTTGCCTAGATAGTCAATTATTTACCTGTGAAAGTTCCTTCCAAGAGACTGCATTCAGTTACCCCACATTTCATGTCTTATTTTGGGTTTCTCAGTGGTTTCTCAGTCAATATTGGTCATATTTGGATGGGGATTTCACATAGTAATTTGTAAGAAATAGCCCCTTCAGTACTACTGTTAATCCCCCCTTAATTATGTGTTATATTTAGTACTTTTCCTTCCTTATTTAGTCTTTTATTTTTAGAATTACATGCATATACTCTCTTTTTGGTTATTACTCTATTTTTGATGGATTATGTCAGCCAGGCTGTACCAGGAGCCCAGTAAATGTTATGTTAATTTTCTGGAACAAAAATTTGGCATAAAATTATGCATATTAGGGGGTATCAAAGTTAGAGATTTGTAATTATTTAAAAGGTATTTCACAGCACAAAAAGAAAGCCACAAGCATGTCATTAATTCTCAATAAAAAGATGTTTTGGGGCACAAGATGGCATACCTTAAAAAACAATCATGGTTGATTTGGTGGAAAAAATAGGTATTTTAAAATGGAAGATTTCTAACTTTGATACCCACTATTATGTATATAAAATAATACTATATTTCATAATAAAATTATATAAGTATCTTATTAAACATAAGTAAAATAAGTGTTATATTAATTTAATTATTATATAAATTTTATATACATTTAACTTAAGCATAATATATTTTATATTCTATAAATTATGGTACATTTATATGTTATTAATAAATATAAATTAATAATTAATTAATTGTAAAAATATATTATAATTATAATTTAAAATTGACTTATAATGTAATTTAAATACTTAATTAAATTTATATATTAAATATAAGCTTTAATATATTATTAAACATAAATATTGGGTGCTTTTTTGACACTAAATTGTGTCATCAAAGTATTAAACAAGTTAAAATATTTTATTAAATAAATTATTAATGTTTTATACTGAAAATTAGTAATTTTATTGAAATAAATACTTTTCTTGACTTAAATAAAATTTGTTACACTAATAAATATAGTTTAAATTAATTAATTACTCAAGTTTTATACTAAATTAATTTATTACACTATCTTTATGTGTTAAAATAGTTTATTTTTATGTTTCACTTAAATTGGTCTTTGATTAAAGGATGATAAGACATGTTTTAAATTAAAATAGTTTTTATTATTGTGTCTCAAACTTATTTAATTAATCATTAACTTTATTTTAACTTTTTGGGGTTAAATTTGTGGATTTATGGGCTCTTACTCATGTTTCTTAGTTGATTGTGTCATGGGTCCCCCTTACATTTACTCAAAACTAGTTATTTGTTACTTTTGTTTCATGTCACTTTTTATATACATTATTGTGGCGCTTCAGAGGGACCCTTCCCTATATAAAGGCTTTGGGTAACCCCCTTTAGCCTCATCACTTATTACTCACTTTATTTCTTACTGTTAATATTATTATTAATTTACAATGTTATATTTACAATAGTTTTTATTATGGCACTTTATTGCCTTTAGAATCTATAATAAAATATAAATACAAAAGGTTGCTTTAAGAGTATTTTTAATATTGGTAATTTTTATTTAAGCAGAAATAATAAAAGACTTACCATGTATGATCCCACTGAAATAGCTTGTTATAAATTTTGTAACTCCTAAGTACAAATTTTGTCAAAACCATTGTTGTCATACTTCATCATTCCCTCTTTTTCTTCTTCTTTTCCCTTTTCCTCCTTCTCTTCCTTCTTATTCTTCTTCTATTCTTTTTCCATTACCTTCCAGATGCTGGGCCAACAGATTAACACTGGTTTTTTTGTATTTGGCATGTTTTATGATTCTTATTTTGTTACTGGTTGATCCTTAGACTTATGGGTATGTGTAACATTGAATTATTGGCAACATTAGCTCTGTAGAAAGTTGGTAAATCAATGAAAAACATTGAAGACTTCATGGGTATAAAAAGAGGAGGTTTTTGGGCTTATATTCTACATTCTTTATCATTAAAATTAAACCATATAGAAATTACAATTACAATAAATTTCATTAGTACTTGTAAAAAGTCTTTGAATAGTGTTTGGAGTATTATATCTATTTTTCTACCAACTATAAGATTGTAACCCATTTATCATTAGGGAGATTAAATTACTGAGACCCTTATATTAAGTTATATTTTAATACTTATTGGATTTTTACTACAGTATTCATATAGGACAATTCAAATCTTCTAGGAAACTGACTAATAAAACTATTCATGTCACTTTACTTGAACTCAGCCTGACAAAAACACATAAAATAGAGGGTATTGAAGTTAGAAACTTGTAATTATTTAAAAGTTATTTTATGACACAACAATAAAGCTACAGAGTCAAAATTATTTCCTAGTAAAAAGGTGTTTTTGGGGCACAATATTCAATATATGAAAAACTAATCATAGTTGAGTTGGCAGAAAAAAAAGAAGTTTTAATATGGAAGATTTCTAATTTTATTAGCCCCCAATATAACTTTCAAGAAACTATCAGCATTAAAATCTTAAAAAAATTAAGCTTCTATAGGAGTATACATCAAATTATGTCTTTAAAATTTTCCCAAGATGGATTTTACATCAGTACCAAGTAGAGGCTAGGCTTTCATTTATGCTTTGGTACATTAGAAAAAATTTTAAACCAGGAATAAGGTTTTTTTCACATAATCAATTGATTCAATTAAGTATGTCAGCTGAACCCAACATCTGGTTACCATTTTTTCCCCCTGTGAAGGTGAATGTTTTTTATAATAAATATGACTTTACTTATTACAGTGAATGAAGGGGATTATACTTTAGAAATTTACCTTGCTTATCACCCATTTGGGCACTCATAGATCTATGTAAAAGAGGGTATCAAAGCACTTCAATCTTCCATTGAATTCATGATGGTTAAAAAATGAATCAACCCAATTCTTTTCTGCCATTATTTTGATGATAAATAGGTTATTTTGTGTGAGATGTACAAATTTTAAGTATAATTCAAGATTTGTTTTCTGTGTGGGATCCAAAATTATGACTGAAAATTGGGGTATTAGAACAAAATAACTTGATTATTTCAATTCTCTTTTCCATTAATAATTTAAGATCTGTGGAAAAAAGAATGTATTCCTAATGATGAAAGAAAGTACTTTGAAATCCCCTTATTATCACATTCTGAGATCAGTTGTGCACAAAATCACAAAAATAAAAAAAATCTTCTGAAAATGTTCCAACCACCATCCTGTTGAAGGTGAATAAGATAAATGACCAGATGAATTTGTTGTGGTGTCCTATATATGTGCTTTATACATGATTAGATATGTATTAAATATTTATATACTGTATTTTCAGGGAAGATGTTGATTTGTTAGAGATTATATATAACAGGATGTTACTTTTTATTTCCCCACACAATGTCACGTTATTTACAATCAAAAACTGACTTATTTCTTTAAACTTGTTTTTCTCTTTATTCATTTACTTATTTATTTATTTAAAATTTTGAATATTAAAATTGAAAATTTTAACATCTAAATCATTATTTGGGATAGGTAACTGTCATATATATTTTGGTTTTGTTATACTGTAAATAATATTTGTGAAAGTATTGGTGAATGATTTTGATTGCTCTTTGTCTACCGTTTCTCAAGTGTATTATTCTACTGCCAAAAATTGTGATAAATAATTAAATGTATATTCTGTCATTAAAATGTTAATATTTCTTTATACTTATTTCAAAATGAAATTTCATATCACATTATTAATGACCAAAAACTCATTTAATGTTTTTTAATTTATTTATTTATTTATTTAGCATCTTGACTATTAAATTACAGACTTTCATCTGTAGTGAATTATGCCTTGTAGAGTCAGTGAATGATATGTGTTTTAGTGGAAGGTAACACTATATACTGATAGAAATATTAGGGGGTGTCAGTTCTGGAAAGTCTGCACTTAAACTTGACCAAATCCATACTTGTCTAAGTGTGGATTAATGAAACACACTAGCCCCAACACTGGTGTATTTCAAAAGAGAAATAAGACTTTATTTCACTCAAATATTCACTTTCTCAACCAAAAGTGCTGGTTTCACCATTCCACACATCTCACTGATTTTTTAGCATCATCTCATTCATATGCAGCACTCCGCAGCATAACACTTCTCATTCACACACAGAAATCCGCAGAATAACACTTCATATCTCTTAACATCATGTATCATCTTCATTTTTCTACCATATAATAGTCATGCCTTCCTCACTCTCAAATCATGATAAGCTACAACAAGCAATGACTGTCATAGCTCTTTATCTGCTCTTGGACTCTGATTGAAAATATGATTCTGACCTTGAAGAAGATTTTCTTTTTTTATCTAAAATTACCACAAAATTTTGTCTTCTTCCTAGAAAGCCCCAAGTACTTCATACCCCCAAGGTCACTATCCAAATACTTCTAAACCTATCTGTACCCAGTTTTAGAAAGCTTTTCAGGAATTCTCAGGAATTTTTCCTTAAATTGCTTCATCTTATTGAGGATCACCCTGTCTTTCACAATAATTCTCAAAAGCCACAATGTGATCCATCAATTCAATTGGCCATCACACTATGTTGTTTGTGTTCTAATGGTAATGGAGCTGCCTTGAAACTTTTGGAAAATGCCTTTGATTTAGGCTATGGTTCTGTTAACACTTATACAAAACGTTGCATCACTGCTATCAACTTGTTGGAATCTAAAGTTTTCTCCTGGCCAAAAAAAGAAGAGCAACTTGAATAATCTCAGGTTATTCAAGAAGAGGGCTTCCCAGGATGTATTGGTTTTGTTGATGGTAATACTATTCCTTTGAGTCAGAAATTTGCTCATGGTGGAAACCATTACTTTGACCATAAAAAGATGTAGCTTATTTTTAATTATTTACATTCTTTTTCATAATATCACAAGCAACTATATCTTCTCTATAGATATTCAATTTCTATTCAGCTTATTTGTGATTTCAACAATAAATTTATATCTTTATTTGCTGGCTATCCTGGATCATGTCATGATTCCTATGTCTTTAAAAGAATGCAAATCTCAAAAGAGCCTGAATTTTTTTTTTGATGAAGATCATTATCTTCTGGATGATTTAGCTTATGTGAATAGAAATTATGTTTTTCCTGCATTTTGTGGAGCAGCTTCAGAAGACAGTCAAAATGCCAAGTTCAACAATAATTTGGCAAAGTCAAGAGTCCATATTGAACATTATATTGGAATCTTGAAAGGTTGTTTTTCCAATTTAAGGGAATTAAGAATTCCTCTTAGAAGTAGCTCCCAAATGAAGGCTGTCATCAACTAGATTCTGTGTTGCACCATACTTCATAACCTACTTGCTGACCTCAAAGATCAATGGTTAGAGTTGTATGAAGATGAAGAAGTTGAAACACCTCCAACTATATCCAACACTACAAATTTTCAAACCACTAGCATAAGGGCAAATATTCTTCCAATTACACTAGCACATTGGGAGTATTAGCTATGATTTATTCTTAAACTTTTTTCTTCTCTTTAGACTTTGTAATCACATTATAATTTCTAAGAATGATTTACTAAATATACTTTTCTAATGATTTACATGCTTTTTTCCAATAATAATAGACTTGTTCCATGTTTTTTGTATTATCATCTAAAATTTATGAAAAAAAGTTATCATGCTAAAATTCCAACTTTTCTTTTTCTTTCATAGAAATATAATTTGACATATCTATATTTGGAATTAACATTTTTAAATTTTTAAAAGAATTGGCTAATTTTTTACTTATCTGGATGGATGACCCAAGCCTTGAAAAATATCCAAACTCTTTGACAGGTGTTGTTTGATGGTATAGCATATAAGCTGGCCATATAACAACCCATATTCCATCACACTTTTTGAACTCAACTATGTATTTAAATTCAGGAAATATAAAATGATCTCCATTCTGCCTTGGCCAATTTCTGTCCCATTAGCATTCATCAAAAATTCCATCCAATTTTTTGTAAACCAGACACCTAAACTAAGTTCACTGTTGTCCAAATTATTATGGGGATAATTCAAAAACCCATCTGAAGTCCATGGTAGATTTACCCAAAAAGCCTCCACCCCATCATAACAAGTAAGGTATATTTCAGCTCCAGGCTTCAAAGATTCCTCATAGTACTTTTTGCTAATAGTTTAAATAGATAAGAATAAAATGAAAATATAAATTCAAATGCCTCCCTCACTCTCCCACCATCAATTTTCAAATTTTGGTAGAGACCTGAAGCATCATTAAGCTTTTTGAATTTGTAAATTTAAGATTTGTAAATTACTTACATCAAATACATGTTGACTCCCTAAACCTTCTCCACCAGCAAACATATTCCCCTCTCCCCCTGCTTCTAGATGAGCACCATAGGTCTTGATTTGGTGTCTTTATAATTTCATGTACCTGCAGCATTTCTTAGCATCCTCCAGTTTACCAAGTTCAACCAATTCCTTTAGTTTGAATGACTTCACTATAACAGGATAAATATTTTGATTTTTAGATTGAATAAATGAAGGCCTTTCTGAGACATGTGCAATTTGTTAGGTGTCTGTGTTGTGTGATCCAGGACATGATGAGGGTATTGGCTCATTTGTTTCAAATCCCTCCAGAAGTGGATACTCCTAATACCAAACCTTTTCAAAGTCAGAACTAACATCATCCTTCCAACTTTCACCAGCCATTTGCATTTGAGAAGATTATTTTGGTCAACCATTGTGCCTTTGTCCACCCATTTAGATAATCTAGTTCTGAAATTTAAAAGAAACTCAACTATATAGAAAAGGAAAGAAAAAAACCAAAAAAAAAACCAGCAAATTTTTATGATGGAATAAGGTATATAACTAATTAAACCAACATGCTCAGTATCTCAACAAAATTTTTTATTTAAAATCAATAAAAATATGTCCTCGTTGGGCTTAATATAATTTTGAAATAAAAAAAATTAAATAAAAGAAAAAGAAAAAGAAAAAAGAAATAAAAGAAAAGAAAAGAAAAAAACAAAAAAATTATCAGCAACTTTTCATGATAGCATAAGGTCTACAACTAATTAAACCAACATGAAGAGTATCTTAAGAAAGCTTTGTAAAGGAATTCCAAACAATTTGGTCCTAGTTGGGTTTTAGGAAAGGTTCTTCAGAGTGCCTGGAAAAGGCCCACCTTTTATGCCTTCAGATTTTGTTAAAGCCCCATTTTTAAAATTTTTTTGTTGCTCCAGCAGTTTTTTTTAGTCAATTTTTTTTTTTGCTTTTTATGTCCCAGAAGACTCACTTCTTCTGGGGCTTCATTTTTTAAAGAATTTTTTATTTATTTTTTTGGCCCCAGAAGACTTGCTTCTTCTGGGGCAACTTTTTATTTTTGGAAAAAAAAATTTAGCCCCATTTAAGCTTGCCCCAGCAGAGACAAGTCTTCTGGGGCAAAAAAATTACATGGTTGCCCCTGCCAACTCATTCTTCTGGGGCAACTACTTGGCACAAGTTGCTTGCATTTGCAAGCAACTTGTGAGAAAAATTCTTGCTTGAAAGCTTTATGTCTCAAAGAAAAAAATGATGCTGTTTGCTCTCTCTTGAATTGACTTTATTTTTATTCATTAGGTTTTATCTAGGCCTGGTAGTGGTATGGCTCCAGTAGAGGGAGAAAAAGTTGCTAGTTATGGGCCAGATACAGCCCTCAAGATTCTTCAAGAGCTGCAGTGGTCATGAATGTTGTTTTTTTGGTATTTTTTTTAATTTACAATTTTTTTCTTTTTCTTGATTTTTTTTAATTATTTTTATGCTTGAAATTTGATTGAATTCATGTGCTGAAAAGACGCAGTGCCTTTTCTTTTGCATGACTATATTTCCATTTCTCTGGTTCAAGATGTTAGATGGACTACAGGAAAGTAAAATTGTGGTGAAACTAAGTAAAAGAAATGTAATACTAACATCACACTGCATCATTTTCAATGATTTTACCAAAATCTTGTTCAATAATCAAGAATAGTCAGATAAAACTTGAGTTAGCTTCTTTTATGGTCAATCAAAAAGGAGAAAAAAAGAATGTAGTGTTAAGAAACAACAGGTCATGTGCTGAAAAGAGGCAGCGTTATTTCTGCTCACTTGAAAGATTTGCATTGCACCAGTAAATTTGAAGAAATTAATGAGGTAGAATAGACAGATAAACCTTGAGTTAGCATCTTGTATGGTTAATCAAAATGAAGAAAAAAAGAATGTAGTGTTGGGAAAAGACAGGCCACATGCTGAAAAGACACAGTTTCTTTTCTGCTCACTTGAAAGTTTTGCATTGCACCAGTAAATTTGAAAGAAATTAATGAGGTCTAGCCGAAAATTTGCACTACAGAAATTGAAATAAAGTCACATGATGGAAAAGAGGCTGCGTCTTTTCAGCTCATGACTCAATCACAATTCAGGCATAAAAATAATCAAAAAATGTACAAAAAAAATTTGTAAAAGATTATAAATGTGAAAAAATGTCACATTACCTGAAATAACAATTAATCAATTAAAAAATTCAAGTAATTTTTTAATGTCTTCATAAGTTTGCCCATTTTTTATACATTCTGTAATAAATTCTTTTTTTTATAATTTTCTTGCTTTTCCAATTCACAACATGCCATTTCTCTTTAATATTCATGGTATTTTGATTTTGCTGAGAAAAGATGAACTCTTTCCATCTCCTCTGCCTCAAATCTGGCCTTTTCAAAATTAGATTGAAGCAAAAAAAATTTTCCTACAAATCTAAGTCCCTTTGATCTTTCATTAGCATATGATTAAACTTCATCTTTTCAAAGTCAAGGGCATTTTTTGCAATACAGGATTTTTCTACGAAAAGGGAAATGAAAAAATAAGTTATTGAATAAGATATATAGTGACTTATTCTTACTTATATCTTTTTTATCAAAATAATAATCAAGGGAAGCCAAAGAGCTGGATGAAGTATTACCATGTTTTAAAAGATGATTCAACTTCATTGATGTTGATGCTTGACGCTTTAGTTTGGAATTTGAGCTAGAGGGTTCAGGAAGTTCATCTAAAGCAGCTTTCAAAGTGTGATTCTCATTTGTGGGATAGATAATCTTTTTTGGAATTTGAGTTTGAGTAGGAGTAGGAGGAGACTAGAAAAGAAAGAGAGAAAGAAAGAAAGAGAAATTTAGTGAAGAATTTAAGAAAAAAGAAAAATTAAACATACATCAAATAATTGTGGCTCTGAGGACTCAGATCTTCTCCAAACTAATTGTTCTGCTTGATATTCAGGATCATCTTTGGCTGAAATATGGTGAGAGGCTTCAGGGGATTGATCTCCTTCAAGTAAAGGTGTGTCAGTAGGATAATAGGAAGGTTTGGATCCAGAGGGTATATCCTTAGTAGTTTTTCTAGAAACAAAGGGTTGACATCAACTAGGGAACCAAAAAGAATATCCATTTCCTCATAGTAAGGACAAATGAAATTTAGCTTTTTGGAAAAAGTAGTAATTCCAATCTCTAAATCATCATCATTGACACCAAAGCCAGTGGAAGTGGAAGAAAAATGAGCCTTTTCATATTTTGATTGATAAATTTTGAACCTCTCCTTCATTTTCTTAGGATTGATGTTGATTCTCCCTTTTGTTTTTTTCTTTACTTCATTTGCCACCAACAAGAAGCCATTTATCTTTGATGAAGGTGGACGTCCAATGCGGATTGACTTCTCACATCCAAAACATGCATCATAATTTGATTTTATTTTGAGGAAGTTAATGATGAAAATATAATCTTCCTTTTTTAGCTGTCAAGACTTTGGTTTCTCAGGTGAGGGGTTAGCATTACTAGGAGACTTTGTGATGAATAATTTTTTTGAGATGCCTTTTGAGTGTTGTATTTACAGGGAGGAATTATGAATCTGGTATGTTACAAGAAAAGAGATTAAGAAAGAGGTTGAGAAAAAACATGAAAAAAAACATGCCTAGTTAAAATGTTGCAATAAAATGTTTCAAATCTCAGTGTGGATGGAGGAGGGGATGGAGATCAGTGTGTCACATGCAGCAGGGATGGTATGGGCAAGGAAGGGATAATGTGGCCAACATGTGGTTGTGAAAAAAAAATCACAAAAAAGTGCTGATTTGAGGTCAGAACTGACACCCATTTGTGAAATAAGTGACTTATTTGCAAAATTTAAGTGCTGATTTTGGTTGAAATCCGCACCTAAGTTAAGTGCCTATTTGCCAGAACTGACACCCCCTATTGATAAGTACATATTATGGTAACACCATAACATTCCCCTGCTTGGCTAGACTGACACCAACCTACAATAAATGTAACTACTATTAGTGAGTGACTAGAGAAAGATAACTTGTAATAAAGACAAAGGTGGAAAAAAATTAATGGGGTAAAAGATGTGTACAAATTTAAAGTCAAACTAATCATTTTCTAGGCAGTATTTTACTCCAAATTTGAGATATTTACTCTTATGGTGAAGATATACAAGTTTGGAAGAAAACAATAATATGCTGCCATCACAACAGATAAATACTTTCTATTTCCAATAAAGAAATAAATGAAAGGAAATTAAGAGAAAGAATAGGAATAGATGTAAGGAATGATGATCCATGAGATAAAGAGGGCAAAATTGGTTGAGGTATGGAAGAAAACAGATGAGTTAAAATGAAGTTTTGAGATTTCATAATTGAAAAGTTAAAGGCTAAGGTTGAGAGAGTGCCAAATTGTTCATTAGCTATAAAGATAGAGATATTTTCTTTGAAATTTAGCTGGTTTTCAAGTATGGTGATGGGTTAAGAATTTGTTTGAGAGAAATCCAAACCTGGCAATGAGTATGACAGCAACATCAGTGCTGTCTCTGGAGTGAACCAATAATATTTCATTATAACATACCTATGATAGCAATGTCAGTTCTGTCTCCGGAGTGAACCAGAGATAAGACGACAAAGTATCATAGGTTTATGTACTTCTCTATGTACATAACACATAATATCGCTAAGTCTATGTCTACCTAGTCATACCACCCCCCCCCCTCTTAGAAATTTTCCCACTACCATTTCAAAAAAATAAACAAAAAAAATTTAAATGCAGATAAAAGAAAGGAAAAAAGAAAAAAAAACTAGTATACTCCCAAAAAATGCCTTTTATCTCTCCATACAATTGCCCCCAGGTTTTTGGTCAAAAGATCCACTATTTGATATTGTGATGATACCCATTTAATATTGATTTCTTGACAATGTATTTGTTTGTTGACAAAATAGAAATCACGGTCTACATGACGGCATCATTTCTCAGAGGGGTTGTCAGTTGCTGTTACAATAGCACCCTTATTATTGCATAATAATTTGGTTGGCCCATGACATAAATCGAGTTTGCAGAGTAGGTTCCTCATACATAGAGCTTGGCATGTAGCATTTGACTTAGCCATAAGTTCCAAGTGCATGGAAGCAGTAGCAACACATGATTGATGTTTGGATTACCATAGTATCAGGAAATTGTTGAGCTGGAGAATATGACCACCAGTTGCTTGGGCAAATTCTCCATCCCATGTAGCATCACAGTAAATTTCCATGAGAGGTTTATTGATGACAGATGTAAATAAATGAAACTTTTTATCTTTGGTGAGCTTAAGATATCTCAGTAACTGATTCAGCACAACTCATTCCTCTTTACCTGGTCTTGATGCAAAATGTGCCTGGAAGTTGAGTGGGTACGCCAAATCAGGTCTGGATCCTGCTACAAGATAGGACAAAGAACCAATGATGGATAGAAATTTTGTGGAGTCAATAGGGGTGTTTGTCTTTTCTTTGAGCAAGGTTAATACTAGACCAGTGGGAAGAGGCGCATGTGAGGTCAAGTGCGCCGCATTGTGCTCATTTAGGATTTTATTGACAAGAGCTGGTTGGTGTATTGTGAATCCTTTTTTTCATCTATAAACTGCCAGACTTACTATAGAAGAGATACCATCAGACCATTTAACCTTTAAATACTTTCCCATATCTTTTTCCAACTCATCCAAAACCTCCTTACTACTACCCATTACCACCCAATCATCAACATGAATCCAAAGCATGGCTTTAAATCCATGTTTAACAAGGACATAGACACTGGCGTCCTGATTACTGGATCTGATACTGATTTGTGATAGCAAGGAGCTCAGATGTTTCCACCAAAACCATGCAGCTTGTTTGGTGCCATATAGGGCCTTTTTCAGTCAAAACACATGTGAATGATTTTCAGTTTCAAAAAATTCAGTTTGCTTGACGTATATTTCTTCATTCATGTTGCTATGAAGATATGCTGCCATAACATCAAACGTCTTCACAGGCCAGTTGTATGTTGCTGCAAGGGTAAGAAGGAGACAGAGTGATGCAAAAGTGGCAGTGGGAGCAAATGTTTCATCCAAATTGACACCTTTTACCTTTTTAAACCCCTGCACAATATATCTTGCCTTGTGTTCGACTATTTCACCTAATTTGTTTCTTTTGAGTGCAAAAATTCATCTGGCACCAGTGACAGTCTTTCCTGCTGGAAGAGGAACAACATCCCAAACCTTCATGTTGGTGAGATTGTGAAGTTCATTGCGACATTCTTTTTTCCATGCCTCTGCATCAGGTTGATCCATGGCTTGTTTAAAGGTACGTGGTACTCTGTTAGAAAGATCAATGGCATTATTGTTAATGAATTCTACCAACGTATCTTGTGCAGAAATTGTCTCTTCAGGGGTGAAGTCGCCAAAACATAATGAATTGAGAACAAACAATAGATCCCCTTTTGATTGAGGTATTTTATATGAAGATTCTGGGCACGGAATGGTGAGGGTGGTAGTAGAAGTTTCCTCACCATCAGGGATAAAGTTTGCCATTGCTGATTGGAAAAAAACATTAGTCTCTGGTTGCCAGAACATCCACCCTTTTCTGCCATCTAGAAAACCAACTACATGGCACCTCATGGCATGGGGTTCCATACAGGTTCTTTTCTCAGATGGTATATGAACATATGCCCATTGGCTGGAGATCTTTATTAGAAACAACTTTGATACTCTATTAAATATAAGCTGATAAGGTGTAGAGTCAGTCACCCACACATTAGGAATACTATTATAGACATACAATGCCCAACAATTGTCCAGAGGCCAGAAAGTGGCAGGTAGATTTGTAGCAAGAAGGATTGCTCTTGCAATTTCTCCAATTGTCTCATTGAATCATTGTGCCATGCCATTCTGTTCATGGTGTTATGGAATTGAGTGTTCATGGAGAATTCCATTTGCCCACAGAAAATCTGAAAATTTTCTGTTCAAATATTCTTTGCCATTGTCCGTACAAAGAATTTTCATGCACTTGTTGGTGACATTTTCCAAACGGGTTTTAAAATTAATGAAGGCATTAATAACATCGGATTTCTTTTGAAGGATAAATACCTTGCCATACGTGGAGAAAGATTCTCTAAACGTGGCTACATAAATTTCACCCTGATCAGTTACATCAACCATAGGTCCTACAAGGTCAAACACAACCAACTCCATCAGCCCATGTTCATGCTTTACTGATTGACAGGTGTTTTTCCATTTGATTTTTGAAACTGCATACACATCACAGTGTAATTTACACGAAGGGACATGGTCAGGTGCACCTTCACAGAGACCCATCTTTACAATGTGCTGTATGATTCAGGTTCTTGTATGGCCTAGGAGTCAATGCCAATCCATGATTGAGTTGGGGACCACTTTTGGATATGGTATATTTGAAGGTGGATTAGATAAAAATGGCGCTGGAAAGGATGCTGATGATAAAGAGTTAAAATAGTTAATTGAAAAAGAACTAGTGTCTAGACTACATGGATATACTAGATCAACAGTCCATCTGCGTTCAGAAGGAGAAATACTAGCAACAAATAAAGTTTTATTGTTTTTGGAAATAACATAATCATGGAAATTATTAAAATGTAGAGATACACCATTTTGAAGGAGATCAAAAGGTGATAAGAGAGTTGATTTCTCCATGTTTCAATAGAAAACGCCTTTGATAGTGATCATTTCTTCATTGGTGCCTTTAACCAGAATGTTACCATTGCCCATAATAAAAGCAGCCATGGATTCAGTCGCTGTTTTTACTGATATTGGAGTAGGGAGTGATTTAAAGTCAGATAGAAGACATATGTCACCAGTTACATGATGCTTTGCCCTGGAGTCAAAAACCCCTTTTATACTATCACTCTCCAGTTCTGCTAGCCAATTCTCACTTCCCAGATCAAGTTCATTAAGGGCAGAAGTACATTCAGGGCTGACAATTCAATCTCATTTAATTTTAATTTAGATGAAGTCAAAGGTTGTTTTCCTCTTTTTTCAGTTAAAGAACGACAAATTTGACTAACTGAATTATGTGCTTGTTGGAGTCATGCCTCCCACTGCCCCCATACTTCAACATTAAATGCCAAACCATTTCCATTGTATGGACAGGTTTTTCAGAAATGCTTGGTTGAACGACAGAAACGGCATGAAGTGTCATCTTTGTAGTATGCAGGGCAGTAGCTATCTGTTTTACCTTTGCAGAAAGCTAGAGCAGAGACATCATCATCCAATGGAGTCAATTTTGTGGTCAGGGCAGTGGACATTGTTGGACTGGCAGACAAAACATTGGAGGAAGAATTTGAGCAGGAGTTTTTCAGGACATCCATCATTTCGTCATTAGAAGGTTGAACTATGTCTTTTTGAAGTTCAAAATGACAATTTGTCTCCATGTAGAGATAATTGGCAGATGCCAGCAGGAGCAGTTGCGTGAAGATGGCAGCCATCTTGTCAAAACCAAAGGTAAAACCCAAACATTGTATCGCTTCCAATATTGACTTAACGTTTTTTCCATGCGTCATGACATTTTCAAAAGGAAGAGTTTTGACTTTTGGCAGGTCATTGAACAGGGACATGTGAGCAGTGTGTGACACTTTATCAATTTTTTTACTAAGGATAGTAAAAGCCTTTTTACATGATGTGCCAAAATTGATAAACAATTGGAGTTCCTCGTCTAGGGTGTAGTAGAGTATATGCCAACTCATTTCATCTTCAAATTGTGCAATAGAGGTGTTTAGATTAATTGAGTTGGTAGCATATTTTGTAGTCCTGATTTGTCGATTCAGAAAAAGATTCAGGTTTTTTACCCAGACATGCCAGTTTGAAACATCAACTTTTAACTTGGCCATATGTTTTGTTTTTGAAATAATGTCCTCCATAATTTCAGAACAGTCCTTTCCCTTGTATTCTGATAGTGGGACCATTTTGGATTGATCAGGCATGTTGTGACGTGGAGGGGAACCAGGGGCAAAGGGATAAGGTGAGTTATCGATTGGGGAGCAAGTAGAGGGAGAAGGATTATGGAGAGGTGATTCTGGGGGAGAGTCTGCCGGGAAGAAAGGTCGGGCAGTGTCTCCACTAGAGGATGAGAAAGGAGATGCAGTATGGGAGAAAGATTTTGAACGCTGCCGATCACATTTTCTGACTCTTGCATTACCGGTGTTAGAGAGGTGAGGAGGAAGATCCGAATTACGGATTTCACATTGTAGTTTTGGTTTGGATTTGAATGGGTTAGGATTGTTGATGTCGAATTCTGGCATGAATTAAATGCCAGCGGGGTTTGGATGAATAAGAGAACTTTTTTGGCATGGATTAGTTGACCACAATGAGATGAAAGGGATTATGCGCCAAGAATTAGTTGAGCACACAAAAAAAATGTTGAATTGTGAATGCCGATGATTAGTGGGCACCACTTCAGGCACTTTTAACATGGGACAAACATGGGATTCACGCTTGCTTCCGAGAGAATAGTACAAGAACTTCATTTGTTCAGGGACGGCCCATAACCTATGATAGCAACATCAGTGCTGTCTCCGGAGTGAACCAATAATATTTCATTATAACACACCTATGGTAGCAATGTCAGTGCTGTCTCCAGAGTGAACCGGAGATAAGATGACAAAGTATCATAGGTTTATATACTTCTCTATGTACATAACACATAATATCGCTAAGTCTATGTCTACCTAGTCTTAACAATGAGGTTGGCTTGGTTTTTGAGAAATGAGATTTTTAGGGAGAGGAAAATTCACCACATATGATGAGGGGATATTTTTCAACAATTGGTGGGCTGAAAAGTTTCCACGAATGGCATAGGGAAATGATTCAACAAACTTGGTGTGCTTGCCAAAACAAATGGATAGAGCACAGTGTACTCCTCCAGAAGAAAATTGAGCTTAGTATACTCATTAAAAAAATAAAAGGTAGATATGAAGGAGAAACTGGGGTTACACACAGAGTTCACCATAAGCAGGAGGCCCACAATCTGTAGAGAATGATGCCTTGCAAAACCAGGGAAAGATCTTTGGTGTATTTGGAGGCTACACTATATACCGATGGAAGTCTAGCTAAGTACATAGTATGGTAACACCATAGCATCATCCACTCAATAATCACTTGTGATAGGTGATTAATTGTGTCTGCTTTTAAGCTGAAAGTTCTCGAGGGGATTTTACTAACGTCAAAACTCCTAATTAATCAATACAGGATTTGTATCATATAGATTCATCCAGGATTTTCCAAGCTGGGCTCAGATGAGGTTAAAGAGGGGAATTTTCTAGAAAGCTTTCCCTAATTCCCTGGTGATTATGCCTCCTTCATTCAGTAATGTGATTCTTATTTTAATAAGACCATTGATTTTGGAGCCCAAAATCTGGATTTTTAAACCGCAGTCCATCTTTTTTATTTACAACATTAGTTTGTGATTCTCAGAGGCTTTTTTGATGAGAATTCAAAAGGATTTCTGTTATAAGCTATTTTTTGAAATTGACAAAATGAGAATTTATTTTTTTATTTTTCTATTTTTTAGAAATGTACTTCCACCTACTGTACAAAAGGTAGAAGGAGGTGGAAAAACTATTTGGGAACAGTAGGAAAAGGAAAAACAAGATATGTCTGGTCTGGATGAAGAATGAAAGCAAGCACGGCAAAAAGAAAAATTCTGCTAGATAATTAAATGTTTTCACGACAATGGTAAGGCCAAATAAATTTGACATGAAGTAACAGCGTTGAAAGATGTGAGCAAGTCGATGAAGGAGTGGGGGTAGGGAGGCCAACGAGCTCAAAAGTGTGCTCAGAGATTGCAAAAAACTAAAGTATTTTTACATTAGCTACATGTTGTACGGACCAAAATAATAACGACACTCAAGCCCTTTTGTTTATATTTTACATTTCAAAAACTTGAGTGCTCTCTGAAGTCAGTTCCTTTATGATACAGAAAAAACTTTTTCCATGTTTATAAAGACAAAACTAAATTACAATTCTATTGACAGCTAAATTTCCTGAAATTTTGCTGAGTTACTCTGCGAATAGTTTGAAATTTACCCATATAATTTGTGCTTTCATTAAGAGCGAATTGAGATCACAATGACATAAGTAAAACTTCTTGAAAACCATGAGTTTATGCCATTCTCATGGAAGTACAGCTCTACGTGACAGTACAAGAATAAGGCAGCCCGCTTATAAAAACGTAACGTAAGTAGCGGACCCTTTTGGCTTCTTGGCTAGTTAGATAAGACGGGAAAGTTGTTCCTCCAATCCTTTAATCTTCTTCGCGAGAATTTCAGATTTTTTGTCCGCCACAGACATAGATTTTTCAATAGAAGTTTCCCGAGAAGAATCAGATCTTTTTGAAAAGCCAGAATTTTTGAGTGTTCGGGTTTGTGCTGCCGTAAGGAGGACGTTAATCAGCTTGGCCGATGAAATGAAAGGAAGTTTTTTGAATGGATCAGTGACTTCATCGTAAGAGGGTGGCAAGGACTGAATAAGGAAAGCAGAAAAAAGATTTTCTGGTATGACTGAACGCTCAACGAATCCATCTTTCGACATCCCACACATACGTCTAAGTTTGAGCATCAGCAAAATATGAGCTTCAAGACTATTTTCATCCTTAAGGCGTGCTGAAGCCAACATTTGAATATATGGCATTGGATTTCCATTATTTAGATTAAGTTCTGTGCTGTCAGAGCTTATATCCAAGTCGCTGTATGCCTCTGTTTCATCGCAAGGAAGCTGGTAATTATCAAACTTTTTTTCAGGAGGATTCAAGTTGCAATGATTCCAGGTGCAAAGTGGTTCTTTCAAATTCACGGGTCCAGGACGCAATTGAACGGGACAGGATTCTGCATGCAAAACAGCAGCTCGTTTCCGCACGAGGCTTGAGATATAACGCCATGGAGCATTGATTTTGGCCATTATACAAGTAAGCGTTTGTTGCTTTAGAAGAAAACGACAAAGTATCAACAGTTCTTTGCTTCGATCAACGAGTAAATCAAGGAGCTTATGATCTTGTACAATAATACACAATTAATAACTGTACATACAGTAATATAGAGAAAGTTGAGCGCTGCAAGAGAGAATGATAGGCGCCAAAAATAACTTTAAATAACAAGAATTCTAAAGCCTTCACAAATTGGAATAAAAAAGAAACATAAGGCGATTAGGAACAAAAAATAAACAAGATCAAGAGAATGAAAATTGCAAGGTATTTTTCCTGAATCTTATGAAATATAAGCGTTCAAGACGATCTCAAATTATCTTTTCAAAAATTTTGGTATTGAAATTTCAGCTTCGCATGATATCTCCATCGTCAAGCCATAAAATGAGTTTGTCTGATAAGTGCATGTGTATTAAATTGGGAACTCAATATATTTTTTCATCGGTTGTCCAGTAAGAAAGAAAGTGCACCAAAAAATATTCTTCGTGGTTTCATAACGAGACGATTGTTGCCAAAGATCAATCAAGACCCAAAAGATAATACCTAATTATAGTTGTGAAGCTTTGTAGTTTCTGGTCAATCAATTATTTTATGATTATTTGAAACAATTATCGCGAGGTACTGCAAGTTGTTGCCGTTCGAGCTAAATTGCGGACAAGAATAACAGTAACCGAGTGCCCCCGCCAACGTTTCAAGTCTCAGTTGTGTATGACAACTATTACTGTCAGGTGGTCTTGGGGTACAGCCATATTCGAAACGGTTGGTGCAGTTTTACTAAAAAATTCAAAACTTTTGGTGAGCTCCATTGACATTTGACAGCAAACTAAGCCTCCCGTCACCAAAAATTTGCCAGTTTCTCTGTCAAATGTCCAGCATTCTGTCTATATGTTTCGATTCTTTTTGCAAAACTGCACCAACCGTTTCGAATTTGGCTGTAGCTATCGGCACACTACTAGTCTCGTCTCCAAATAAAACCGTGCAAACGAGTTTGTGTTTCGTCATCAAGTGCCCATTCTTGATAGTCATTCCACTGCTCGATTACTAACGAATCGCTACAAATTAAAACATTGCCTAATACTCTCTGTTGCACGGTATCAGCACTCAGGACTCCGAAAAGAACCGGAGAGCCTGGATGCAGCTGCAACAACTTTTATTCATAATAACTAAGTACATAAGCCTAACTACTTAACATCCCCCCACTTAGTTATTTCCAAGTATTTAACTCCACCTTAATATCTCCCCATCCAAACAATTATCCAATCACCATTACCAACCCCAAAACATTAATCATGTTACTCCAATTTCACATTTGAATAAGCCTAAGAGAAAAAGAGTAAGAAAATGAGATAAGAAAAAAAAGGAAGAGTTTACTATTATTATTATTATTAATTTTATATATTTGCTACACACACACTCATCCTTCCCCCAATGCAAAGTGAGAGTCGGGCCCAGTGATTCTGTGAGAATATCAGCACACATTGGAGCAGTAGGGACCCACTCCACAGTTGCTTTCTTGAGGAAAAGTTGGTCATTGACCAAATAATGACATCTATCAATAGGGGGTATCAAAGTTAGAAGTATTCCTATTCAAAATACCTCTTTTTTCCACCAAATCAGCCATGATTATTTTTAAAATAGGCAATATTGTGCCCCCCAAACACCTTTTTACTGAGAATTAATGTCAAGTTTGTGGCTCTCTTTTTGTGTTGTGAAATACCTTTTAAATAATTTCAAATTTATAACTTTGATACCCCCTAATATGTCTAGTATGCTTGTTACCCGGGTTGTTCTTTTTGTTGGAAACTGCCCCTTTGTTGTCACAGTGAAGCTTGACAGGTGGGAATTCTGGAAAGAGATCCTTTCACAGATTTGAGATCCAAATAGCATCTTTCATACCACCACTGAGAGCAACATATTCAGCAGACATAGATGAATCACTAACTGTAAGTTGATTTCTTGATGTCCATACAACTGGGAAACCACTGAGAAGTAGCAGATGACCAGATTGTGCTCTTAAGATCTCTTTGTTGTTCCAGGTTGAATCAGTATAGAAAGTAATTCAAGAGGATTATCACAGTCAGGGTGAAGATGCAGTATGCTGAACATAGCACAAAAAATTGTTGGGGGCAGTCCAATGTGTTGAGGTTGGTTTAGAGAAGAATCTAGCAAGAAAATGAATGGAAAAGAAGAATCTGGCCTGGCTACAACTGCCACACAACTAAGAGCACCAAGAATTGAAAGATATTTGGTGGCATCCATTGCTTTTCATCTTTTTCTGTTTTGATATAGATTTTGAGGAAGAGGTAATCAATTTGTCACACCAGATGGATTGTGGGTCCTCAGAATCTTATCAATGAGCTGAAAACTGTTGAGATCACAGCCTTCTTGAACTTCTTTGATTCCAACACCAACTGTTCCATCCACCTTCTCATTCTACTTTACCTTAAACCATTTTCCAGTGCTTTCAAAATTTCTTCACTACTTCCAAACACAATACATAATCTAGATAATTCCACACAACACCTAAAGAGCCTTTTTTTCCAGAGAAAGTAAAAACTTTTACTATACTAGCTTACTTTATAACTAGGTTCATCCAGTTTTCTGGAAGTGAGAAGCCACCAACATTTATCTGCTTGTTTATCACTATAGAGAGCCTTCTTCAGACAGACAGCACTGTCTTTATCCTTTAGTTGATAGCCTTCAGGAGGATGCACCCATATAGTTTCATCAATTGAAATGTGAAAATAGGCTGCTTTGACACCAAAAGAATTAACCTGCCACTAGTGATAAGCTGAAAGACTTAAAAAAAAAACTCCAGGAGGCAACAGTATCAGTGTGAGAAAAAGTTTCAGTGATTTCAATCTTATATTGATGAAGAAAACTTTTTTCCACAGAGCATGACTTGTAATTAGGATATGGTGAAAAAGGATTCTCAATAGTTAGACCCATATGGCATTTGTGATCTTGGAAGCTGGAGGAACCTTCTCTTCATATCACACATTTGTGTTTTTCATGTTTTCAGATTTGCTTTTGCAACCTTGTTCCCACTTTTGGAAATCAGATGAAAGTGTAGCTTGCAAGTTTGTTCTTGGAATAATAGAAGAGTGATAAATATCCTTTTTAACAAAATCAGAGACTAATTTTGCTTGAAAAAGAAAAGTTTCTTCATTTCTGAAATCACCAAGTTTCAAATTATTGAGGAGGTGATCAAGAAAATCTTTGAATTGTGGATCAGATGGTTATGCTTGAAGAGAAACATCATGGGAAGGGAGATTGTCACCAGGAAATTAGGCCATTTAAGATTCAAAAAAGGTGTTTGTCTCTTCATGGTAAAAGTCCAACCAGAATTATTCAAGGAGTAGCCTAAACACTTGGAAATGAGAGCCCTTTGATCAAGCTTTTGCTGAGTTTTCCTGTGGATATGGACAAGAGAATTTTAACCAAAGATCCAAAAACTAGAATATTTAGATTCAAAGTTTTACATCAGATGTAAAGGAGTTTTTTCACCAGTTTTGAAATTTAAAAGGCAGCTGTGAAGATGAGCTTCTCAGTTGTATGCAGGACCACAAAGAAATTCAAGAAGTTTACTAGCAAGAAGAAACATATTGGTCATATCTCCAACAGTGTGATTGAAATGTTTGGGTGTTTTATTTTGTTCATGGTGGCAAGAAAAAGAGATTTCATGAGTTTTTCCAATTTCTGCTAGTATGGAAGCCATCTTTTGGCTTTGAATTTCGCCTCCATCCTTCCTCAGAGCTTAAAGTTTCTTACCAGTGATATTTACAACTTTTTATAAAAAGAAACAAAAGATGGAGTATAATCAGATTCAGCTTTGAGAAAAAAAACTTCAGAATATAAGGTTGAAATTTCTCTTAACATAGCTTCCCACTTAGCACTATTGAACATTGGCTCTATAGGACCAATAAAGTTACCAACAATAAGAGTCATCAAATATTCTGGTCATTTCTCTCATGATGAAGATTATGTTCTTGTATTTTTGGTAATTGTGCAGTCTTCAAAGTTAATTGAAACAGGTAGAACTGAAAAAGCAAGACCAGACCTTGAAAATTTACAGATACCTTGCTTTAAAATTTCTTCACTGGAATTTCCTATTTTCCTGTTCCAATTCATTAGGGCACATTTAATTGCTGATGGACACTAAATGACTTCATTTTTATTTACAGTTTGCAGAAATTATGGAGGAAAGAAATAAGGAGATGATAGTGTAGTTGACTCAGTATTTTGTTCACTATCTGTGGGAGCAAAAAAGCCAAATATTACAGTTTTTCTTTCATGACATAGGTTTCAGTCAGTTCTTCAACAGACTCCTGGAGATTTCTTTTTTTTAAGCTAATCATTTCAAAACACTGGTAGATTTCCTCTATTTTTTTAGTTAAAATTTCAGATGTATCAGGAAGAATATTAAATTTTCTCATTTAGAACTAGTAAACATGGAATGGCCCCCAATAATTCTTAATTTCTAGCTTGATATATGATGTAAGTGTATAATATATAATAAATGAGTCATTATTTCAGCATCTTTATTTGAAAGCAAGTAATCATTTAAATTAAAGTACAATCTTGGGAAGGATCTGGTTCAGAGGAATAATAATTGAAGTTAATAAATAGTGAAGAAAGAAAAGAAATATTCTGCCAAAATAAATATTAAATACCAGGTTTAGAGGAATGATAATCAAAGTTAATAAAAAGTGAAGAAAGAAAAGAAATACGCCATCACACTGGTAGAAGAAAAAGAAAAGAAATAATAAGTAAGAGTTAAGTCAAGTGTTGTAAAGACAAGAGTAAAAGATGAGAGAAAATAACAAAGGATATTTTCATTGCAGCATGAAGAGCATACTAACATAAATATTAAATTCCTGTTTTAGAGGAATGATAATTTAAGTTAATTAATAGTGAGGAGAGAAAAGAAATATGCCTCCAAACTGGTAGAAGAAAAAGAAAAGAAATAATAAGTAAGAGTCAAGTCAAGTTTCATAAAGAAAAGAGTAAAAGATGAAAGAAAATAACAAAGTAGATGCCAATAAGCAACCAGAGGAATCTCCTTTTTATAGTAGACTAGGTGGTTTATGTAAAAAGAACCAGGCCACAGAAGTAAAGGTGGAAGCAAAAGTAATTTACTATTTACACATAAATAAAAGATTCATAATCATCAAAATCTTATAATATTCTATTACCCCCCCAGGTTCAATTCTGCAATTCAAATAAGCCAATGGCTTTGCAGAAAATCTCATATTTTTGACAAGATAGAGGCTTAGTCAAAAGATCAGCGACCATCTCTGAAGTGGAAACATATGAAATGTTGACTTGTCCAGAGGTTACTAGATCTCTGAACCAATGAAGTCTCAAGTTAATATGTTGAGTTTGGTGTTGATATAATAGGTTTTATATGAGAGCAACAGCTCCTTGGTTGTTGTTTAATATTGTTGGAGATTTATGCTGTAAATTGATACCCCTATATAGTTGAGTAAAGCATACTTCATCTTTCCCTACTTCAGAAATTTCTTGGTACTCAGCTTCAGTATTAGATAAGGCCACCACTTGATGTTTACTAGAATTCTAGCCCAAGAGACCATTTAAAAAGACTAAGAGCCATGATGCTGACTTTCAGGTTGGAGATGAGCCCAAATCTGCATCTGCATGACCATTTATTTTGGAGGTATTGGAGGTTCCTGATTTCAAGCCAAATTTAATTGTTTTTTGGAGATATCTTGATACATTTTTGAATTTTTGTACATGATTTTTCAAGGGAGAGTTCAAAAATTATGATAATGTACTGGCTGCATAGGCTAGATCAGGTTGAGTACAGGATACTAGGTAATTTAGGAGACTTATTTCTCTTCTGTAATAAAAGTCACATGTTGGTTTTTTGTCAGGTTTCACAGTTAATTTAGCATTGGGTACTAGAGGTTTTGAAGCAGGTCTAAAGTCTGTCATGTTATATTCTTGAAGAATATTAGAAATACAAAGTGATTGTGACAAATAAAACTCTTTCTTCTATCTATTTTGAGAAACTTTCATACCAAAAATAAAGAATATTCTCTTGATCATCCATTCCAAAAAAGTCTTTAAGACTTTTTTTGATTAGAGTGACATCCTTGCCACATATGACAAGATCATCAAAATGAATAAAGATGTGACAGGGATTATCAGTAGATTTGTTTGAAAATAAGCAAGGATTCAGAGGACTAAGGTAAAAATTTATGGAAGTGAAGAAATCTTTTAACCTCTTGTACCAGAATCTTGGACTTTTTTTGAACTTTAGAGAGATTTTTTGAGTTTGAGGCACAAGTTTGGGGGTTGAGATCCATTACATCCTTCAGGAAAACGTATGTACACATCTTCTTCAGGGACTCCATGTAAGAATGTGGTTTTGGTGTCCATTATATGAACTTAAAAATAATTTAAGGCAGATAAGCTTAATAAAGTTTGAAGGGATCTTAATCACCCAGTTGGAGCAAAGATGTTGTTATAGTCAATACCTTCTGTTTGATAATACCCTTGTATGCAGAGTCTTGCTTTATAGTTAGATAGAATTCCTACACTGTTGATTTTTCTTTTAAAGACACAGACAGTTCCCAGAAACTTTCTTTCCTTGGGTTTTGAGACAATTTTCCTGACACAATGTTTCGGAATACTGTTTAGTTGTGATTGAATGGTGTCATCCCAGTGAGATAAATCTTTCCCATTTTTCACTTTTTAATAGTGTTTCCCAACATCATCTTGTTTTACAATAATTTTACACACATTATTTATTTGTCCAGAGTGATTTATGATATTTTTGAATCAGTGTTGCTACTGATTTTTTTAGGTGCTGGAGTATCTTTTGGTACCAAAGTATAGGTTTTACCAGATTTGAGGGTTAAGGGGTTTTCCAGTTCAGACAAGAGAGATTGAAAATTTTCAGTTATTTCAGCAATTTGAGGATCATCAGGAATGGTATTGTTTTGGATGATTTCTGAGTCAAGAAGTATTGGAAAATTAGGGAAGGGTAGGAAAGTCGGATTAGCATTGGAGATTTTTTTAGAAATAGAGAATTAGTCTTCAATGAATCTGAAATCATAAGTAACTATAAATCTGTCCAGTTTTGGTGAAAAAATCTTGTAATTGTGGTGACCATCAGAATATCTTACAAAAATACCTTGTTCTCCAACTGATGAACTTTTTGAAACATGCCTTTGTTTAGGTATATTGTAGAAAATGTCACAGCCAAAAGGGTGGAGCTTACCATACATTATTTTGGCACTTGGATCCCATAGTTTAAGTGGGGTTTATTTTTGAATGGCAGCAAACAGGGTTTGGTTTAGTAAATAGTTAGCAGTGTTGATTACTTCTCCCCACACAGATTTATCTAAGCCACAAGTTACTAACATGGCTCTGGCCTTCTTGACTAAGGTTTGGTTTCCTTGTTCGACAAAACTGGGGTTTTTAGGTGTATAGGGAGCTTTTGTTAAGGATTCAATTCCTTTTTCAGAAAACAAATTATTGAAGGCACTGTTGAAGAATTCACCACCATTGTCAGTTATGACTGTTTTTACCTGTTTTTTAGTTTTATTTTCTGAAAAGTTTAGTAAAAATTTGAAGTAGATGAAGGATTCTTATTTTAGTAAAGGAAAATAAGTGAAACAGTACCTGGAGTGTCCATCTACTATCTGCAGAAAATATCTGCTACCACCTCTTGATGCTGGAGTCACAGGACCACAAAGGTCCATATGAAAAATGTTGAGAATATCTTCTGGAATGAGAAACTTTCCAGGGAAGGGTAAGAAATGGGACTTGGAGGTTAGACTCTGAATGCAGGTTAATTTGGAGAAGTCTGATCCTGGATATATAGGTCCAGCAGTGATTTTATTTGAGTGACCTCAGGCTTTATGTAGATTGATTAATGATTTAGTTGTTAAAAACAAGCTGATACTTCCTGAGACTTCTAGAGGCAATGATAAGAAATTTCCCTCTCAGGAGCATTAAACTACAAGTTCATCTTTATTTTCAAGAATTTTGGCACTGTTGCCACAGCCTTTATAAGAAATATTTTGATGTAGCAACCAAGCTTCTGATATTAGGTTGGACTTGACTTCATGGACAAATAAAGCATCTAGAATTGAAAATGCTGTTTGGTTGACTAAAAGAGCAACGATTCCCATACCTTGAGCTCATAAGATTTGTCTATTATCTGTAAGTAAAGATTTTGAGGAAGTGTTTAAGGTGGAAAAGAACCTTTTATTGTTAAAAAGATAAAAAGAGGCATTACTGTCAAGGATGGCCAAGTGATTGTGAGTATTGAGGACAAACAAGCCCTTTCCATCTTTTAATTCTAATTCCTTCTTCCTCCTATGATATTCATCCCTTTTTTCTGAATGTAATTGGAAACAAGTGGCTTTGGAATGAGGAGCTAGCAGATTTTGTTTCCTGTTGGAACATAGGCTCTTCCATCTTACATTGAAGGAAATATAGGATGTTTTGGGATCTTCTTTCCTACTTTTGAAGTCTTTTATGATTTCTGATAGGAATTCCTCAATTTTCGGGGTTTTCTTTCCTACCTTGATGTTTCTAAAGATGAGGTGTGAGAGTTTTTGGTAAGATCCAGGTAATTTGTGCAAAATATAAAAGCAATGATTGTAGATAGAGCCTTGCCTGAGAAAAGAGATGGTAAGACTTCATTTAAAAGTTTAAAGTTAGATCAGACTTCTTTGAAGGTAACTGAAATGTCAGGAGTGTCTAAGTAAATTTTAAAAAGATAGGCAATTACACTTGCACAATTTTTGGTGGAAGTAGAGGCATAGTGTTCACCAATTTGTTCCTGAATTCATCTGGGTTGAATACAGATTTGTCTTGGACAAATTGAGTGTGGTTCTCAGAGTCCATAAATATTTGTGTTTTCATAGTGGTTTTATTTCTTCAAAATTTGAAGATGTCAAGGGCATTGGCATCTGTTGGGGAAACAACTGTTTTAACCAGAGATTTGTTGTGATTTCAAATTCTAAAGGCATAGTAAATCTGTTTTTTCCAGGTGGAATAGTTTTTGTTTGTAAGAGTTTCAACTGCTTTTATTTCTGAATAAGATAAAGAATTCATCTCTTGTCAGATTACAGGCTTGTTGACAACAGAAGATGAGAGTTTTTAGTGAAGGTATCTAGGGATGAGGTTTATTTGGAAGAATCAGAGTTCATAGGTGAATTTTCCACTTTTTACTTGTTAAAGAAGCACTGGGCCCATAACCAATTAAAGTGCAAGCTTCAGATGGATCTGGTTCAGAGGAATAATAATATAAGTTAATAAATAGTGAAGAAAGAAAAAAAAATTCTAACACAATAATTATTAAATACCTGGTTCAGAGGAATGATAATCAAAGTTAATAAATATACAATAAAGAAAAGAAATATGCCACACACTGGTGGAAGAAAAATAAAATAAATAATAAGTAAGAGTCAAGTAAAGTGTTCTAAATACAAGAGTAAAAGATGAAATAAAATTAAAAAGGAGATGCTGAAAAGAAACCAGAAGAATCTCTTTCATATAGTAGACTTGGTGGCATATGCAAAAAGAACCAGGCTATGGAAGTAAAAGGTGGAAGCAAAAGTGATTTCCTATTTACACATAAAGAAATAAATCATAATCATTAGAATCCAAAAATATTCTAATAATTTAAAGTCTAGATATTAGTTCTAAAATATTTATATCAGATAAAAAGTGTTATTAAGCCATTCATTCCATCTCTTACCTTCCATTTTAAGTTTAAAAATCTTCCTAGTGTTATCAATGATTACTTTTAAGGTTTCAAGGTGCCATATTATTACCCCTATTAGATTTAAAATTTAGTTTAGTTTTTATTTCTGTTTAGAAAATTAGAGGAAGAGGGGAGAAAAGGGCTTGAGGAGAAGGAGGTTGAAAATTGGCAGAAAGACATGAATTTAATCAATGAAAAGGGAGGGGAATGTTGATTATTTTTAGATAATTGGGTGAGTTAATTACAGAGATTGAGTGGTTCTTGGGGTGAAGTAAAGGGAGTTTTCAAAAGGGGGGTCCAAGAGAGAGGGGGAGGGGATCTGAGTAAGAGACATTATTTATAGGGAAGGGAGGTAAGGGTTGAGAAGTGAGGGAGGAGTGGCTTATAAAAAAGTTAATGATAATAATAATGATGATTCAAAGTACAATAGAAGGAGGAAAAAGTAACCCAATTTTAACCAGCACTAATGGTAAGTCTTTTCAAAGTGCCCTCAGGGTCTTTTGGCTACTCAATTTTCACTGGTCAACCTACACACAGGGTCAAGGGTGATCCCAAAGTAAGTGAGATAAGAAGGAAGATAGAATTCACAAATTTTAGACACAGAGGACTACTTCAAGGAAGTGATTTGAAGATAGATAAAAGTAACTAATACTGATTCAAGATAATCTTCAAGGGATAATTAATGTATATGTTAAGGACACTAACTATTATGGCAAAAATCACAAAGGGTTTCAACTTAAAAATAAAAGGGAAAGATTTATGTATTTTAGGATATAATGAAATTCATTATTTAAGTAAGAAATGGAAGATTATAAAAATAGCCTAATAAGAGTTTGACTACTATAACAAATATATTATAATTTAATTCTAAAGAATGTTGAGCCGAATTAACTCCCTTTAAATATCCTATTCCTCCTTGAACTGACCAATTAATCAACCAGACACCCTATACCCACAGAGCCATCTAACCTTATAACCCTTCTTCCCTGTTCCTACTTCACAGACCTCCTAATTTACCCTCAGATCCACAATCATCTCCCTGTTCAAATATTGCCTTGATCTTAGCGCTAAATTACATGCACTGGCCTATTATTGAAAAGTATAAGTGTCTTTACCTTTAGTGTACTTTACAGGTTTGGACAGCACAGCTTATTTGAGAACAAAATAGAATGTATTTTCCCCAAGGTCGCTTTTCGCACATTGCTAATGGAGTTAGAGCTTGAATGGTGGGGTAATTGAGGTACTTTTGCTTTGAGTGTCACATCTTGCATGACAGATGCCTGGGTATAAAACACAATCTCCTTTGAGCATGAGAATACTTCATTACAGAACTTTTACAATAATCTATTGTACCCTTTTATATTTAGCTTCATTTATTTTAAATTTAATGCCTGAACACACTTACCCTACCCCTACTCCGCCTCACCCCTGAGCTAATGGGGGACTTCCAACTTGTCAATTTAAGACTCTGTGCACAGCCTGTGTGGCCATGGATTATTTTTGCTTGGAGAGTACGGCATCACGTGGACCTTGCAAGAAGTGCGAGTTTTGTTGATGGAGTCAAGTAGTTTGTAATGCATTGGCACTTAATGATAATGCAGAGCCCTTTAAAACTACAAAATTTTGATCAATTACCAACACAAAGGTTATCATCAAAGATATCTGGGATGTTTCTGCCACCAGTGATTTGGCCATAGATGAATTGGAGGGGGGTTTGAGTCAAGAGGAGAGGTTAGAAATCTCCAATTGGGCTACAAATGTAGCTTCAGGAAAATAAAAGATGGTGGATGAGGACACAGACAAGGTTGTCAAGGTTACTTCAGAGAAAGTAGTTGATGAAGCAACCATGTCTAAAAAGCAATGACTGATCATTGAGGATGAACATAAAGATGAAGTAGAGGAGGTAGAGAAGAAAACTTTACTTCTCAAAGTAGACCCTGAGCTTGGAGTAAGTGAATAAATTTAAATTTTATTACTTTGATGGCTAACTGATTTTTTGTTTTTAGAGAGTGGAGACCATGGAAGAGATGCCCATATTGTTGACCAGTGGGCGAATCCCTGAGGTTCCCACAGATGTTGAAAGACCAATTGAGAGTGGTTGGTTGAACATTGAGGATGTCAATTTAGTGGTTGAAGTTTTGGATCAGTTATAGTGCAAGAAGCCCCATCAAGATTGTTGAATGACCTTTGTCAAGGATTTATGTGAAGAGCTTGGGAAGATTGTTGATTTGTCTTTTTATGAAATAGCCAAGGAATTGTGCAACATTGGAGAGGTGGTCACTGCTGAAAGTGAAGATGTTTTTGAAAAGAGTCAAAAAGGAATTTGTCAAGTAATGGAAAAGATGAAGGATTTGATTTGAAATAAAATAGAAGAAAGAATAGTTTAGAGAAAAAAATTAAAGAAAACAAGAAAATTTTATTTTGTATATAGTTTTATCTTGAATATTTTTATTTATTTATTTTTGATTTATTGTGTGAAGAGAAGAAAAGAAAATAAAGAGAAAATTGTATTCAAGAAAGAAAATTTCAAGAAAATAAAGAAGAAAAAAAATGAAAAAATGAAAAAAATTAGAATTTGAAAAAAATTTGATTCAAGGTTAATTGTTGGAGATAGTTGTTTTGATTATTTGAGTGTTTTTATAGTTTGACTCTTGAGGAAACAGAAAAGAAAGGAAAATTTAAAAAGTTTGAAGGTTGAAAGGAAAAAGATTTTAGAGAAAGAACATAATAATGTAGTACTGAAATAATTTTAGAAAGAAAAATAAATTAATTATATGTTGTAATTAGTTTGTAATTTTATTTTATTTTTAGTAAAGTTTTAAATTTTTTTGAAAGAAATATACAGAACTTAAAAAAAATTGAAAAATATTAAAAAAGAAATATTAAGATTTAAATGATTATAAAGTTATAGTTTTTCAAATACATATTAAATTTGAAGGAAGTGTTAAGGATTTAAGATTTTAAGTTTGAGAAAAGAAAAGAAAAAGAGAGAAATAAGAAAGATAAAATTTCAAGGTTTAGGGTTTGAAGGATATTTTAAATAAAAAGCTTTGATAAGTTCAGGAGCATTAGAAACGTTAATGGCTAGTTCCTAGGATGTTTTATTTGTGTAATTAAGGTAGCCTTCCCATTCCACAAGATATTGAAGTTTCCCCTTGTGCCTTCTTGAATCAAGAAACTGGCTTACTTCCACTCTAGATGATCCTCTACTTTGACTAGTTCTGGAGGAGGATGGTTCTTGCCCGGGTATGTTTTGCAAGATAGTTTGAAGAGAGATACATGAAAAACAGGGTGAATGGATTGCCACTTTGGAGATAGCTTGAGTCAAAATGCATTTTTAGAGATTACAGCATCAATTTCAAATGGACCCAAGAGTTTCTCAGATAGTTTCCTAGATGGTTGAGTTGTTTTAATATTTTTCATGTGGAGCCATACTTTATTGCCTGCTTCAAAGAGTGGAGAAGATTGTTGATGTATATTGGCCTGTTCCTTATACCTTCAATTTGCATGCTTCCAGGTTAGATTGAAGTTTGCCTTGAAGCTGTGAAATTTTTTAAAGACATTATTCAGCAGGATGATTTACTCCTACATGAATTGGTTTGAATTGAGAATGTTGTCCATATGTAGTTTCAAAGGGAGATTGTTTTGTTGAAGAATGTGTTGAGTTGTTGTAAGTGAATTCGGCCAATGGTAACCATGTGATCTAATTGTCTTGTTGATAATTCAAATACATTCAGAGATTTTGTTTGAAAATTTGATTGACTGTTTCCATTTTCCCATCTGTTTCAGGATGATAAGTAGTAGAAAGATTCCTTGTAATATTTAATTGTCAAAATAATTGAGTCCAGAAAGTAGAAACAAAAAAAGAGCTTCTATCTGAAATAATATAATTAGGTAATCCATGTTTAGAGAATAAATGTTCTAGAAATAATTTTTCTAAATACTCTTCTTTCACAGTAGTAAAAATTTTAATGAAAATAGAAATTTTAGAAAATCAATCAACTACAAATAGTATACTATCAAAATTATCTGATGGAGGTAGTTGAGAAATGAAATCCATCAAAATTGATTCTTAAGGTTTAGAGGGAACTGGAAGTGGTTGAAGCAGCACATACTTCTTGTGAAATGGTACCTTGTTCCTATTACATTCATAACAGGATTTTATATAGGCCTTGATTTCTCTAGTCATTCCTGGCCAGAAGAAATCCCTCGCTATTAGCTGGTAGGTTTTATCAACCCTAAAATGGCTAGCTAATGGAGAATCATGTCTGCTATTGAAAATACATAACTTTATATTGTTATCATTGGGTATGACTACTCTACCTTTGAAGACTAATAGACCTGATTTGATACTGAATCTTCTGGCCCCTTTCTTTGAGAGTATTTTTTCTTTTAATCCCACAAAATAATCATCTTTTGATTTAGCTTCTTGAATGTTTGATAGTGGATTTTGAATTGTTTGAGATGTCATTGTATTGAGTTGATGAGTTTTTAACATTGATTTGTTGAAAATTGATTTGATATTTACTGGGTTCTTGTTAGTGAGTGCCTCCCCCTGCTCTGGGTAAACATTTTCCCAATGTGACAATATGTCTTTAACTATGCAATTTTTACCAGGGCAATAGGTAATAGTGAAAGAAAATTCAGATAATAACTCAGCCCATCTGGCTTGACCTCACGTCAAGACTTTGGAAGACATAAATTATTTTAAAGCATTATAATCTGTTATACTTTGAAATGAGCTATTAAGGCTGAGAAGAAAAGGACACAATTTCTTAAGACAATGAATAATAGCAAGTAACTCTTTATCATGAATTTTTTAATTCAAATCTTCTGCAAGCAATTTGTATGATTTGAATGCAACAGGTTGAAACAATTTTGTTTCAGGATTTTATTGGGATATAACCCCTGAAATAGCATGATCACTAGCATACGTCTTGAGGATTGTTGAAGCAGAAGGATCAAAATGTTGAAGAATTGAAGCTGTGGTGAATGCAAACTTCAATGCTTCAAATTACTTTTGCACTGTATTGGTGAAAACAAAGGAAGTGTCTTTTCTAAGAAGTGAAGTGATATTTATAATTGTTTTAGAGTAATCTTTAATAAATCTTCTATACAAATTTGAAAAACCTAAAAACCCTTGTAAGGATTTTATAGATTTTGGCTCTGGCCATTCTAATATTTTTCAAACCTTTTTATTATCCATGACAAGGCCCTCAGTGGATAATTTAAAACCTAGAAAGTTGATAGACTTTAGGTGAAATTTGCACTTAGTGTGCTTGGTGTAGATACCATGCTCTCAAACATGATTGAGAACTTGCCGGACATGGTTAATATGTTTCTTGAGGGTCTATGAAAAAATTAAAATATCATCTAAATAGACAATAACAAATTGTTCAACAACATCATGAAAAATATCATTTACAAAGTATGAAAAGTTGAGGATGAATTACATAACACAAAAGGCATAACTAAATATTCAGAACTACCAAACCTAGTGCGCATTGCTGTTAAAGGTTCATGGCCTTCCGGAATATGTATAAGCTTGTAAGCGCTGTAGACAATCCTATAGTACTAGCTATAAGCCTTGACCAAAGGAGTTGGAGAAAAACCAGAGAGAAAATCCCCAATCCCTTTAGAAAAATATAAGTGAGATTTACCTGCTACAGTAAATTGGTTCCTGTTTTTAAAAGCCCTTTTCCAATACACTTGACTGCCTGATCAGCCAAGAAAGTAGTCTCCAGACAGACTACAAAACCAAAGAACTGAAATGTAGACCAATGTCCACACCAGAGAAAGCAATGATACTTGATGTATGTTGCAAATCCACACCAGAGACAGCAATAATACTTGATATAGCTTGCAAGACTACACCAAAGAAAACAGTTGCCAAATTTGAGTTAAATGAAAAACTAACCTTGCAACAAACACACCCAATTGTGGCCAAAAAACAGTGAAAACTGAGTGAGGAATAAGGATATCACCTCCGGATGGTTGTATTATGATTAAGGTTGCCCCAAACTGTCTTATTCACTATATACACACAGACCACTATCTAAGAGCCCATGCACACCAACGGATTTGGCTTTTCTGAGCGCCAAATTGCATAAAACCCCTCTAGAAATGCTTCCCAGCCCTCTAGCACCAAGGCGGGCAGTCTGCCCATTATTGGGAGGCCTGCCTGGGACGGCAGGACCCCCCTGAAGCCAGAAAACCACCAAAAACACCCAAAATACTTAGAAAAATAAACTACAACTACTAAAACCTTTAAAACACATAATTAAGCTACAAAAACATTGAGACATGAAACGTAGAGAAAATTAGCCCATTCTAATGGTAATAAGCACTTAACCCTAGGACTTAAGGTTAGCCTGTAAAATGCAAAAAACAAAATTAAGCAGCTATCTTTTAAAATGAAAATAGAGAAATAATCCTTTAAATACTTAGAATATGAAAAATGTCATCAAGAAATAAAATATAGAGAAACACCAGGGCTATCCAATGGTAACACCCACATCCCCGCAGTCCCAATATTTGTTGAATATTTTCAGAAAAACACCCAATTATTAAACAATGCCATTTAAGACATATCAAAACAATGCCAAAAAGACCAACTAAGGGCTCCACCAATGTTGGAAGACCGCAGCGCCTCTTAAATAAATTATAGAGAAGAAATTAGCACCACTAAAAATGTATGAAGTAAGGACATAAGAGGAACTGGATATGCGTTCTTCTTAGTCACTGCGTTGAGTTTTCTTTAATCAAAACACAACCTAAGACTTCCATCTTTTTTCTTAACAAAAATAACTGGAGAGCCTGTTGGGGACTTACTAGCTTGAATGAAAATTTTTGCCACATTCTCTGAAATGTAGTCTTGAAGAATTTGAGATTCTTTCTTTGATAGGGATTAGACAGGACCTACTTATTCTATTTGATGACTGTAGGGTCAATGAGGTGGTAGCTTGTCAGCCTTACTGACTAAAAATAGATCAAGGAAGTCGTGTTGAACTTTGGGTAGAGTAGATTTGATGATTTCAATATTGATTTGGTTGTCCTCTTCATTGTCAAAGGAGTCTGTCAAGGGTAGACCTGAATTTAGAGAGCAAGAATTTCTTACCTTGAGGCTGTTGAAAACCTTTTTGAGTGAAGTAACCGATCTAGAAAGGTTAGCCAAATGCTCATTTAGAGAAAAATCAGATGGTTGAAAATCATCTGGCAGAGATTTCCTCTAGAAGGAATTGGTGAGATGGGTTGTTTAACTTCCTATTAACCTGCATTCAAAAATTAGAAATATACTTAGAACAAGGGGTGATCAATCCCTCTGACCCATCAATGTCTGGATTCCAATGTGTTAAAAAGTCATGGCCAAGAATGGTATTGTCCATCCTTAGGGCATCCAAGACTGTTAATTCCTGCTCAAAGGAGGGAGAATTTGGAAAGTTGAAAACCATAAAACTTTCTTACTGACCCAATACTTGGGTTCCTCTGATTTGACTAAAGAAATTGGAATTTTATTGATATCTACAAATTTTAGCTTAAGTTTTTTGGCAAAAGATAAACTGATAAATGAAATTTAAGCTTCAGAGTCAATAAGACAACTGAAGGGACTATCCTTCTTAAAAAGAACAAATCTCAAACAGTTAATGGCAAATCCAGTCCTTAAGACATGGAGGTTGTGTGAACTGGGAGAACTAAGATAGTTTGCTTTGCACACAGGTAAACTATCCTCTAGTTGTTTACTTAGAAATTTTAACTTCCCTTTCCTTTAACTTTGCACAATCTTCCAACTTGTTTTTACCCCCACAATACATACATAAACCATTATCTGCCTGTCTTTTTCTTTCACCTTCTTTTAATTACACTTTTGTATTCAATACCTTACTGATATTGCTGGGAGTCAAGCTTTTGAGTTTAGACTTATCCTTTCCCTTTTGAATGGGTTTGGATTGGGTCAATTGGGCTTGTTGGGAGTGATTTTTTGAAGGAGGCCCAGATTTGAAATTGGAACCATGAGATTTTTGTGTGTAACACCTTTTTTGAAGTCATCCTTGATGCATGAAATTGAGTTCAAGGGACCTATCCATTATGTATGTCAAACTTGCCATTTTACGCCCATGAAGATTCAATTGATCCAGAATCCTCAAAGGAAGTCCCTTTTTGAAATGATATTTAAAAGTGGCATCATTCCAACTAACTCAATTTTTTAAAGCCCTGAAATTCAAGATATACTCAGAAGCTTTGCCATTATTGTTCATGCAAAGGAAATTAAGTTTGATCTCCCTGTTGTCAGTTTCATTAGGATCACCAAACAATGTAAAAAGTTGGTCTCAAAACTTCTCTCAATTCTCAATGTGTAAATTAGATTCATTTGAGGAAAGCATGAGCAAATAAGTTTTGAACCATTGTGACACCTCTCCTTATAAATAAGAAGAGGCATAATTGACCTTGGAATGATCTGAACTAAAAGTTTGAGGGTCATTGTGGAAAAGTAGCTTGGATGTTTGCAAGAAGGGATGCAATCTGTCAGGGCGTTCTCCATCAAATTTATCTAAAGTTCTCATTGAAGGAGTTTTAAATTTATATCCATTGGAGGAGGCAGGATTAGTAATGGTTTTTACAAAGATTTCCATAAATTCCTTCAATGAAGTAACTGGGACAGGGTTTGAAGTTTGGCCTGAAAGCTCATCAGCTGGGGCTGATAGTGCCTCCTGCATGGTATCCTCTCCTCCATCGTCTTCACTGGAGTCCTCACAATCCTGGGTAATATCTTCAACAGATTGAGTTGAATTTTTGCACCCCCTTAACTCAAGCAGTTTGAGAGAGTGAGTGCAAGAAACAGGACATAATGAGGTTGGCCTATCCCTAGCACAAGCTCTAGTAGTAGTGCCTGTGGGAGGAGGAGTGTGTTGAATGGATGACATATTTAGACTTAGCACCTGAAGGTTGTAGTAGTAGAAAAAATGAGAGCTACGGAGAATTAAATTATACTTTCACTGGTCAACCTAGGCACAGGGTCAAGGGTGATCCCAAAGTAAGTGAGATAAGAAGGAAGATAGAATTTATGACTTCAAATCACAGAGTATTACTTCAGAGAAGTGATTTGAAGATATATCAAAGTAATTAATACTAATTTGAGATAATCTTCAAGGAATAATTAATGTATATGTTAAGGACATTAGCTATTATGGAAAATTCATGAAGGGTTGCAACTTAATAATAAAAGGGAAATATTTATGTGTTTTAGGATATAATGAAATTGATTATTTAAGTAAGGAGAGGAAAATTATAACAATAGCCTAATAAGAGTTTGACTACTGTCACAAATATTATTATAATTTGATTATCAAGAATGCTGAGCTAAATTTACCCCCTTTAAATATCCTATTCCTCCTTGAACTGACCCATTAATCAACCAGCCACACTATACCCACAGAAAAATCTAACCTTATAGCCCTTCTTCCCTGTTCCTACTTCACAGACCTTCTAATTTACCCTCAGATCCACAATTACACCCCTGCTTGAATATTGCCTCAATATTAGCGCTAGATTACACGCACTGGCCTATGATTGAAAATTATAAGTGTCTTTACCATTAGTGTACTCTTAAGGTTTGGAAAGCCTGGCTGATTTGAGAACAAAATAGAATGCAATTGCCGCAAGGTTGCTTTTTGTGCATTGCTAGTGGAGTTAGAGCTTGAATTGTGGGGTAATTGAGGTACTTTTGCTTTGAGTGTCATGTATTGCATGACATAATTCTACTTTCTGCTAACATAGTAGAGTCTTGGGTTACTGATAGATAATTATTCTGATGAAGGACATCCTATCACCTGCTTCATGGAATCAGCAATAAAGACTTCAGATTGAACCAGAGTACCTAGATGCATCTGAAATGGGCTTTTACTCTTTATTCCATTTTTTAACTTTTTTTTAGTTTGAAATTTATAAAAAAAATTCCATTTTTAATATTTGGTTTATATATCATCAAATTTAGATAAATTCAACTGTACAGAAACACTCAAATTAACATTTTGGTTGTTGAGCTGGAAGATGGGGGACTTGTTTCTAGAACCAAGAGGTCTTAGGTGGATGTTGAGTCCAAAAAACAATTGTTTCATAAGAGAATGTACAATCATCCATTGAATGGGGGGTATCAAAGCACTCCATTCTACCATTCAATTAATGACATATAAGAAATGAAGGGCCCCAATAATTCTATGTTATTTACTTTTGACAATAAATAGGTTATTTGATGTATGATTTATGAAAGTTTGATTTTATTTGGTAATTTATTTTTTGTATGGGATACACCATTATGAATGAAAATTGGGGTATTAGAATGAAATAAATAAGGGGTCTCAAATTTTACCAAACATGCCTAGAATGTTTTATTTGAAAAACACCACACAATGACACCATGAAAAATGGCTTAATGGATATTTAGGGTCTCAAAAATGGGGTAAAATACATCCTACTTTTGTGCAACTCACTCTACTGAAATTAATTCTGCCACTATCCACATACTCCCAATCAGCTGAACCTCACCTTACTTTCATCCTAACCCATATAATCCATCTCACATCTCTTCTCTCCCAGTTCTTTTTCAAAGAAGATTTTTTACCTTTGCACCTCAGTAAGTATGTTACTTTTTATTTCTTTCTTTATCACATTTTCCAGCTTAAATTTCTATCCTCACAAATTCTTATTTTTATCTAAGGCATCATAAATATAATCAAGGTCCAAAAATTTCTGAATCTCATATGAATAATCAAGGATTTCCTTTAGATCTTTCTCTTTACTCTCCTGAATTTAAAGAACCAATTGTGTATTCTGACATTGAGCTTGATGAGCCCATAGTAGTAAGCCTAAAGTAATTTTGTTATTATTTTTTATTTTTTATTTTTTAATTAATCCCCATGTATATAACATAAATAATGCTAATTAAATTGAGATATTTTCAAGGAAATAAACAAAAATAAAATTTTAGAAGACACCACAGAA
The DNA here is from genome assembly GCA_030280995.1 of Hemileia vastatrix. Classification (NCBI taxonomy): domain Eukaryota; kingdom Fungi; phylum Basidiomycota; class Pucciniomycetes; order Pucciniales; family Zaghouaniaceae; genus Hemileia; species Hemileia vastatrix. The sequence continues at coordinate 9,609,155 of JASXTE010000015.1, forward strand.
TATGGGAGGTGGAATTGCTAGCAAGTCCGCAACCTTGGACCCAAACTCACCACAGATTATACACACATTGAGCTATTGATAAAGGAAACATACAATCAGGAATGAACACCACTCAGCAGAACAGTTTTAGGTGGGTGTTCAAGTAGAGTTCAGTTTGGGTTCAGTATGAGATCAGTCTGAGTTCCATCTGAGTTCCATCTCAGTTCAGGTTAAGGACTTGCTAGCAAGTCCACCCCCTATATTGTGTAGTGAGATGAATAATCAACCCCTCCTAGAAAAAGACTCAAGAAAACGGCTTCTTCTAATTTTTGGAATCATTCAAAATCAAAGGATGAAACTTTTTTGGAAATTGAGATAGATTGTTTAGATTTAGAGATGAATAAGGTTAGTATTCAATAGAGGAAAACAAAAAATTCAAAATTTAAAATGTTAAACATTTTTTTGTCTAAATAAACTACTGATATTTAATAATATAGATCCTACACTCTACACCATACTTTCAATATTTCTTACAATTATCTTTAAAAAAATTTCTTTTGTCTTTGGTTTATCACTTTCTTACATTCATTCTCAAATACTATCTTCATCATCAGATTCTTTTCAGGATGAAAGTCACCAATTTTATTTTAAGTCAAAAATGTTTAAGTTAATTTTTTTTTGGAAATACCCTTTAATGCTATCTATCATAGCAGGGGGTGTGGATCACCAATTGACTTCTAAGTCAAAAAATTTTTGACAAAAAATTGGTGATACCCTCACCTGTGTTTTATTGAAGTAGGGGCCTAGATTTCCATATTTCAATTTCATTTCATAAATTAACATGTAAAAATGTCATATAAGATAATCAAATAAATTCTTATAATTATAGTTCTAGTACAATGTGAATGGAAATTATCTGTGACAAAATTCAATGAAATTAAACACAAGGTTATACATGAACCTCTTGAGGAAATAAAATCTCACCATGATTACTGTTATATGACACATGACCTGATAGCTCATTAATTTAAGTAGGTAGATTATAATATATCACTTGTTTAATGTGAATTCATGAAATAAAAAGAAAATCTGTCAAAATATATTAGAACCCATCTTTCTGTTGTATATCTAATGTTTTATTTCTTACCTTATGAAACTGGTTTACCAACTCTAGATTTTCAGTCATTTTTATCTAAAAAATTCAAATAAAATTAATCTAAATGAAAAAATAATAAAATTTGATGAAACATACCCAAAATATTTTGAGAAGTCCCCAAAAAAGTTTAAAAAAGTTTAAAAACAAGTTTCAAAAAGTTTTAAAAAAAATGCATCTAAAAGCTGCCAGAAATGTGCAAAAAAGTTAAAAAAAAGCATCCTGAAGTCATCAAAAGAGCATACAAAATTTTACAGAAATGTATCATAAAATTCTGAAAATAAGTTTTAAAAAGATTTCAAAAAAGTCCTCAAAGTTCTAATAAATATGGAAAAAAAACACCAAATTAAAGCACTTAAAAGTCTTCAAAAATGTTCCAATAAATTCCTAATAATCACTTGAAAATTCTTGTAAAACATTTCCAATTCTTTTCCAAATGATTCTGAATTTATTTCCTGAAAAAAGAACCAAAATATCTCAAAAAAAACCTTAAGAATCACTGAAAAATTCTTGGAAAGAATTTCCAAATTTTTTTGAAAAAAAGTTACAAAAATAGTTCAAGAAACCTTAAAACCAGTAGAAATTTCTCAGAAAGTGTTTCATGATGATTTATAAAATAAAAGGCCTAAGAAAGAGAAAAAACCAAAAAAAAGACCAAAAAAAACATTAAAAAGTCAATAAAACAAAAATAAAAAATATTTTGAAACCAGATAAAAAGGAAAAAAGAATAAAAAAGGATATAAAAAGAAAAAAAAGAAAAAAAAGGGTAAAAAAAGGGTAAAAAAGGGTAAAAAAGGATAAAAAGGATAAAAAAGGGAAAAAATGAAGGGAAGGAAAAAAATGAAACAAAGAGTAGTTCAATCAGAAATAAATTGAAAAATATAATAATAAAAAGTGCAGAAATAAAAATAAAAGAAAGACATTTCAATCAGAAATTAAATAACAAAAAATGACAAAGTGACTTACCTTGAGAGCTGAGGAATGTGAAGTATCAGAACCAAAAATGAATGATGGAAGTGAGTGATGAGGAGAAGATGAGATATATTGGTTAGACTGAATCTTTAAAATTTTATGCATTTTCAAGACTGGGAGCTGAACAAAAATAAATTAAACTTTGAAACTGTGGAAATTCATTGCAAAAAAAAAGTGAAAAGTGATAAACAAGTTGTGAAGATTAGGGGGTATCAATGTTCAGGGATCCACAATTAGAGATTAGAAATTTTTTTTCCCGGGATCAGAAATTATTAATTGTGGAAGATTCTTATCCACTAGCCCTGGGGCTATTGGATAAGAAATCCATCATAATGCATTATCCTGCCTCATATACCCCAATTTCCGTTCCTACTTCCTGATCCCAAACTCATCACATCCATGATGGATTTTTAAGAAAGTCACATGACATATAGTTTATGATGCCATCCTTGAGTATCTCCTCACTCTATTCTACTTAATTTTGGTGGCAAACACTTATGTTTTTTTTATATCTACACACCCCAACTGCACATTTGGCGGTGAATTCCCACTTCCCACTTCCCACTCATCACCTAAACCTTCTACTTACACCTATACTACTGACAAGAATGAAGCACCTCTCTACTAGACGGCTACTTCACTCCACTATTAATGCTATCACGTTACTTTTAGTTCTCTACTATAAATCTGACTCTGATATGGAAGATGTTTTAGCTTATTTGTGTTTTCTTTCCAAAAAGTGTTACCTCATCTCCAGGGAACCAAATCTTTATCATGATCCCCAATATGATCTCCGCTCCATTCTCAACATTCCCCAACTAAACTTCACTCAGCTATTTAGAACTTCACCCAATTCTTTCTTCAAACTTTATCAACTCATCTCTGAACATCCTATCTTTCATAACAATTCCCATAACAAACAGGGTAATCCTGCCATTCAACTTGCTGTTGCACTATTTCACTTTGGCTGAAATGGAAATGGTGCTGCTGTAAGACTTTTGGATAATCTATTTAACATAGGATATGGTATGGTGGTATTATACACCAAGCGCTGTATGATTGCTATCCTTTCCCTCAAGTCTCAAACACTTGCTTGGCCAACTCCAGAACAACAACTTGAATTCTCTCAAGTAATGCAAGCCAAAGGTTTCCTGGCTGTGTAGGTTTTTTTGATGGCACAACTATACCTTTGAGTCAAAAGCCTGCTCATGAAGGGAACCATTATTTTGATTGCAAAAAAAGGTTTGTTCAAAATCTTCTCCGATTTATCATCATTCATGAACTAACTTTTTATCTTCCTTCTAGACACTCTATTACCGTTCAACTTATATGTGATGTCAATAAAAAAATTATTACTTTTCACAGTGGCTACTCTGGATCATGTCATGACTCTTCCATCTTCCAAAGAATGAGGATTTTTCAAACCCCAGACTCATACTTTGACAAATCTCAGTAACTCCTTGCAGACTCAGCATATGCAAGTGGGAAGTACATTATACCTGCTTTCCGTGGTGAAACCTTAGAAAATGGCCCCAAAACTAAATTTATTTATCACCTTGCCCAGTCAAGAGTATGGATTGAACATGATATAGGTATTTTAAAGGGATGATTTTCTAGTCTTCGGGAGCTCCGAATCCAATTTCAAAATAAAATGGAGATCAAAACTGCGAATCATTGGATCATGAATTGTGTTATACTCCACAATATCCTAGCTGATTTAAAAGATGAGTGGAATGATCTTTATGAAGAAGAGGATCCTGAACCAGCACCAGCTCTCCCCTCCCTTGAATCACAAAAAATTCATTCAACTGGCATACGCTCTGTTATTATGCCAATCACCCTCCACCATTTTGACACAACCCTTTTAATTTTTTTTTTCATACTTTCCAAATTTCCACTTTGTATACTTTATTCACTTGGCTTGTATTTTTGTTTGATGAAATTCATTTTTTTTTTGAATTTATGGTGTGGTTTTCCAACATTTGCATACACCTTGTTTGCTCTGTTTGGCGTTGTTTTTGTACGTCTTAATTGGCATTGGTTGAATAATTGAGTGTTTTTCTGGTTTTATTCAATGAATATTGGGACTACAGGTATGTGGGTACCACCATTAGATATCTCTGGAATTTCTCTATATTTGATGTCTTGTTGATATTCTTCATATTCTAAGTGTTAAGGGGTCCTTTACTCATTTTTCATTTCTAAAAGATAGCTGTTTAATTTTGTTTTTTGTGTTTTACAGGCTAACCTTAAGTCTTAGGGTTAAGTGCTTAGTACCATTAAGTAGAGCTAATTTGGCTCTATATTTTATGTCATAATGTTGTCATAGCTTAATTATGTGTTTTAAGGGTTTTAGTAGTTGCGGTGGATTTTTCTAAGTATTTTGGGCTTTATTGGTTTTTTCTGAAATCACACATTTTGTCAGTGTTTTTTTTTCATTCATCACTCATATCCTTTTCATCCTCTCCTCAAACATCCGTCAAATATTTTCAATTCCTCTATTTCATTCCTCTATTTCTCATCTCATCTCTCCAGGTAAGTCATTCTTTTTCTTTTTCTTATTTTTGATTTTTTTTTACTTGCTAATAATTTATTTTTTCTATTTTTTTTGTCCTTTTTTTTTTCTTTTTTTTCATCCTTTAAGTGCTTTTTTTTGGTTTTCAAGGTTAGACTAATTTTGTTTTTTTTGTTCAATCTTTTTTTTTCTTTTTTTTCACCCTCCATCATCCCCCTTTCCCCCCTCCTTTCTCCCCTTCTTGGCCACCTCAAGTCCCCCCCTTTCCCCCCCTTTCCCCCCTCCTTGTCTTCCTCCATACTACCCTTTCTCCCCTTCTTGGCCACCTCAACTCCCCCCTTAAATCGCTCCTTGCCCACCTCAACCCCCCCTTTACCCCCTCCTTGCCTGCCTCAAACTCCCCCCTTTACCCCTTCTTTACCCTCCCTTTATCCACCCCCTTTACCCCCTCAAACCCCCCTCATATGGCTCCACACCACCCCCACCACCTACTTATCGAATTGTTACCGATTCGATAAGTTAGGTGAAGGGGGGGGTTTTAGGTGGGTCTGAGGGGGTAAAGGGGGGGGCTTGAGGGGGCCATGTAGGGGGTAAAGGGAGGGTAAAGAAGGGGTAAATGGGGGCTAAAGGGGGGGAGTTTGAGGCAGGCAACGAGGGGGTAAAGGGGGGTAAAGAAGGGATAAAGAAGGGATAATGGGGGGGTAAAGGGGGGGGTAAAGGGGGGGGTAAAGGGGGACTAAAGGGGGGGTTTGAGGCAGGTAAGGGGGGGTAAAGAAGGGATAAAGAAGGGATAAAGGGAGGGTAAAGGGGCACTAAAGGGGGGGTTTGAAGTCGGTCAGGGGGGGTTGTGGCAGGCAAGGAGGGCATTTTGAAGAAAAAAAGACTAATCTCTGATTTTTAATTTTTTTACAGAATTTATTTTCTTTCCTTTAGTTTCTGGACGTTTCCCCCTGTTTCCAAAATAAATAAGGTAATTTATTTTTTTATATTTTTGTTTGTTTTTTCAAATAATTAATTATTCTGAAATTTACTGAAATAAATTTTTTTATTTATATTTTAATAAATTGGATTGAATGATATCAACAAGTATTTCCAATAGCAGGTAAGTAATTTTTATTTATTTATTTTTTTTAAATTTTAATTTATTGAATTCATTTTAAATTTTATTTATTTACTCATTTTTTTTTGGGTAATTTTGTTTTACCTTGTATTTTAATTATAATTCAGGTTTTTATTTTGAATTTTTTTTTTCAAAATTAATTGCTGATTTTTATGCAACTAATTTAATATTTATTTTTTACCAAAAAAAAAAATTTTCTTTTCAATTATTTTACTGATTATTTTTTATTGTTGGGGGTTTTTTAAATATATTTTAATTTTTAATTTTTAACTTTTTGGTTATATAATTTTTTTTTCCAGGAAGTTAATATGGAAAATTTAACTTGCTCATCTTCATTGTCATCAATTTCTTTTGAATCATCTTTCTCATCACTTTCTTCCTTGTCTTCAAATCTTGAAAGCTTCAAGAATAATCATCAAATATATTCAAATTCTTCTTCTTTATCTTTACTTTCTTCTATCTCTTCAATGTCCTTCCATTCTATACCTTCTCCCAATCATTCTGAGCCTTCTTTACCAGAAAATGAAAAGCAGAAAATCATGGAACCAGTTAAAGAATAAAGCAATTCAAAGACAAAATTTTATAAAAATAGAAAATTGATTAGGAAAAAAATATTTTGCAAAACATTCTTTGGACATTTGGACGATCTCAAATTTTATAAGACTTCAATATCAAATTTTAAGAAAACTTTTTTTTACCAAATTATCAAAAACCTTACAGAAGGTGGTATAGATCTCATTGTTGCAGTTGTCAATAATGGATAAAAACCTCAATTCATCTTAGAAGTTCATTCATTTAATGGGAAAAAGGAGGAAGTTTTTTTCCAGCTTTCTGATTTAATTTCTACTCTCTATCAAATGGCTTTGGTTTGACAACCCTTATCAAATAAAAATCTGATTTCTGGTGTGATGAAAGGTTTTGTTGGCAACCAGGATATGATCAAGGAGGTTCTTTTGGTATGTAAAATTTTTTTTTATTATAAGTTATTTTTAATTTTTTCATATATTTCAGGAATTTATTATTTATTGAAAAATTTGAAACCAGAGCAAATGGAAGAAGATCTGAAACAATGGAATTCTTAGGGATCATTTAATATTTTCTTGGCAAATTTTTTTAAAAAATTATGTTTTCAAGCTTTTCAAAAAAACCATCAACTTGCTTTAGAATCTGGTTTATCAAATTGGTCTGATTCTGAATGGGAAGAAACAATAAATGATTATGTTTTTTGTTCAAATGTTATCATAACTTATAATGGATTTTACAATCATGTTCATCTAGATAAAAATGATAAAAATTCTCTAACATTTGGAATTATCTCTTATATTAATCCAGAGACTGGTGTTCCTATTCCTTCACACTCTTCTGATGAGGGACATGGCCTTTATTTTCCTGACCATAAATGTATTATTGATTTTGGTAGTGCCAATGGAATAGTTGAGGCTATATGGAATTCTTCTCAACACCGGAATTAAACAACTAAAACACCTCCAACTTTAGTTTCTTGTAATGAATTTACCCATTTTGGCTGTTCATTCCAAATAAATGAAGGTCTTATTTATTGTATTAATAATAAAAAAACAAAATTTAGATAAAAAAATTGTTCTTAGTAGATCTGTCAAGTATTTCAAATAAAATATTATATTTTTTCTCTCATTAAATATTTTCTTCCAAAAATTTTTTCTTTTTTTTTTCTCTTTTATTAAATTTTTTATTTATTTAAATTTAATTTTATTTATTTATTTTTTTAAAACTTCCCTTTTTATTTTCCACTTTTTCAATTTTATTTATCCTTTTTAATTTTTTTCATTTAATTTTGGATTTGTCTCTTCCAATTATTTTTTAAAGTTACATCAAGATAGATTACTTTTTTATATAATGGTGCATCTGGCCTTGGGTCGTTCTAATGGCTATTATATAAAATAGGAAAACTTGATTGGGACTGGTGAAAATAATTGGTTGTAGAAATTTTCAGTTTGAATTTTTTTCTTTTAATTTTGGATTTGTCTCTTCCAATTATTTTTTAAAGTTACATCAAGATAGATTACTTTTTCATAGAATGGTGCATCTGGCCTTAGGTTGTTCTAATGGCTATTATATAAAATAGGAAAACTGGATTGGGACTGGTGAAAATAATTGGTTTTAGAAATTGTCAATTTTAATTTTTTTTTCCATTTTATTTCTTCAATTCAATAAATTTCAGGAGGAGTATTGCCAAATTTTCATATCAGGCTTTAAAAAAAATTGACTTGAAATTTTGATGATACCCTTCCCTTAATTCAATAAAATACAGGGGGAGGGGGGGGGTATCGCCAAATTTTTATATCAGACTTAAAAAAAAATTTGACTTGAAATTTTGGTGATACCCATCTGTTACTTCAATAAAATGTAGGGGCAAGTATTGCCAAAATTTCATATAAGACTTGCAAAATTCTTTACTTAAAAGAATTTTGGTGATACCTGACCCTTAGTTCAATCAAATGGAGGGGTGGTATTGGGAAATTTTCAAATGTGACTTGAGAATTTAAACTAAAAAAGAATTTTGAGCATTAAAAAATCTTGAAAATTTTATTTAAAAGTGAATTTATAACATTAAAATATGAAAATTAAACTAATGATGGATAGAGTAAAAAAATAAAGGAAATTATGATAAAAATTTATGTACAATTAATTATGAACAGTTGAAGTGTGAGTTAAATAAAGCAAACTAGTTATCAAACAATTTCATTAAACATTGAATTTCCACAACATATTTGTTAGCTTTAACACATTCTATCAAGAAATCTTTCTTTTTGGAATTTTCTTCACAATCAAGCTTTTATTTGATCTGTTCCATGATGTTTTGATTCTCCACTGATTTCTCCTCTTTCTTTGATTTTTCAATACTTAGAGATAACTCGAATTTCATCTCCTCCAAGTTTAGTGCCCTATCATCCTTCCATAAAGAAAGTTTGTATTTCCTCTCCTCCAAGTCTTTTTCCCTATCATCCTTCTGTAAAGAAAGTTCATACTTCCTCTCCTCCAAGTCTTGTGCCCTATCATCCTTCTGTGATGATAGTTCAAACTTCTTCTCTTCCAAATCATGTACCCTGTCATCCCTCCTTAAAGAGAGCTCATATTTTTGCTTTTCAAACTTTAGAGTCTCTTTAGTAGCTTCCACATGTTCTAGAGTGATAAGAAATATTAAAAAAATGTAGAAGAAAATCAGAGTAAAGTATTAAGAGGTTTGGTATCACTTACCAGCATCACATTTCTCCAAAAATTCTTCAATAGAATTAAAAGGGATTTGAGATGAAGTATTGCTTTTTCTTCTTCTTTGAGAGTGAAAATTCAGACTACTGAAGTCCTTTGCTTTTTATTCAAGGTCACATTTTCCTCCTCTTTATTTTTGCTGGCTTCTGACTCAGTTGATTGTGGCTCCTGCATTAGTTCTTCAGCTCATTTATAAATAAGAAAATGTAAATAAAAAAAGAATTGATAAGGTAAAAGAAAAAAAAACATACTTGTGTTAGATCAGGTTGATTTATATCGCCATAAGGATCTATTGAAAAGATATCTTGATTTGTGGAAGTTAAATGAGGGGAGGCTTGGGTAGAAGAAGAAGGAAAAAGATTTGTTTCAACATCATGTTCAGAGTTAGGATCCTCACCATCCAAAATGTTTGTAGGATTAACATCAGCTCGCTCTTCAAAAATAGAATCCATCTCTTTAAAGTAAGGACATAGAGAATCAAGTTTATCATCTATGGATATGATGCCCTTACTGATATCAAGGTCAGTAATACAAAAACTAGTAGAAGATGAAAGAGTCTTTGTCTTCTTGTACTTGGCTCAATAATACTTGAAGCGTTCAGACATCTGTTTTGATAAAAGATCTATCCTTCCCTTAGTCTTATTCCGTAATTTGTTGGCCATTAGAAGATAACCATTAAATTTTGATGCGGGGGGCTGTCCTACTTTGGTTGCATACTCAGTACCAAAACCAGAATCATAGTTAGATTTAGTTTTTAGCCAGTTGATAAGAATGAGATGATCATCTTTCTTTAGTTGAAAAATTTTGGATTTCTCAGCAGAGGGGGGGAAAGAGGGAGTAGTGGGATTTGAAGAACAACTGGGTGATGGCTGCATTTGAGAAGATCTATGATGACAAGGCATGTTAAGATAATGAAAGATGAAAAGGAACAGAAACAAGCAGATGAGATAGCAAGATGAAAAGGAGCAGAAACAAGAAGATGAGATAGAGAGATGAAAAGGAGCAGAAACAAGCAGATGAGAGAGTGAGATGAAAAAGAGCACAATCAAATAGATGAAATGAGGAGAAGTTCTGAGCAGATAGAATGAACAGGGTGGGATGAGAATGGGAGTGTGCAGCAAGGCAGAAGGCATATGCAGAGAGTAGTCCAAGATGTGGTCATGGCAGAAAGTTGTGCAACATGTAGTTATGACAGAAAGTTCTCCAAGATGTGGTTATGAAAAATTGAGTAGAGAAATGCCAGATAAGAGGTGAAAATTGACAGGTAAAGTGTCTAATAACCCAATTATAAGAAAAAATAATTGCGGAAGATAATTGGGGTATAGGGATTTTTATCCACAATTAATTTAATTGTGGATTGGTCAACATTGATACCCCCTATTAAGGGTAAGTGTATGATTATGAGATATATTGAGTGATGGTAAGTCATATACCTCACTCATGTAAGTATGCCTTTAAGGATTATATAAAAAAATATAGGTCCTGGCATTTTTTACACAGTTTTGGTGTCTCTGTACCTAGTTTTGTCTAATTTTGATAAAGAAGGGAAGTTTTTTTATGACTTTTTTTGGCCAAGAGAAAATATTTTAAAGAAAAAATAAACTGTCGAAATACACCTGTCCATGGCAGGTGTATTTCATTTTTTGATGGTGGGTTTTGTAACTTTTTTGAGGTGTTTTTATGTGGCTTATTTGGTAATTTTTAGACCTCTTAAGTTGTTATTTTGATTCTCTTATCCACTAAACTAGGAGCTACTGGATAAGAATCTTCTGCCATTAATAGTTTCTTATCCAGGAAAAATAAGAATAAAGTCCAGTTGGTGTGTTCAGGGAGGGGCTAAAAAATAATTAGCCTCACATGAAACCTAAATTAAAAAGTAGAAAATTGATCTCACAATAGATCACAATATGAGTTATAAGAAGATAATTAAGATATAAATAAATGGTGGCTAATTCTAACAAATAAAAAACCATTGATATTTCTCACTTTCTTTCAAAATTTATTTTCTATTTCTATTTCTTTTTTTTAATTTTTGGAACAAGTTTTCTATTGAATGGATATAACACTGTTCCTTTAAAGAAGCATCACATTTTTTTAATATCTTTTAACATATTTATTTTTGTATCTTTGGACTTAATTTTCTTAAAAATAGCAGAAACCTTAGTCTTTTTAAGAAGAATAACATTTTTTCTTTCATTTTTTAAGTAATCCCTTCCAGGTTTTCCATGGCTTGAAGACACACAAAGCAACATCTTAAAAGCATAAGACTCAGTCATTTATAGGCTTATAGATACTTTTTTTAATTCTTGGTTTCTCAATATATTTGACAAATTTATAAGTGGAATAGAATAGCAGTGGGACAGAGTTAAAGTTTTAATGGAGAATGATTTTAGATATCTCATTTTAGAAGATTTTTTTCAAATTGCATGCTATTTTTAATCTCTGTAGAAACATGCAAAAAAACAACTTTATAAAAATTGTGTTACACTTTCTAATTCTATTTTAAATACATGATTTTAAATAATATTAATTCTGCACAACTTTATTGTAAATGTTTTCCCTCATGGTGAAGCAAGAAGTTTTAATAGTGAAATGGTTTATTTTAAATGGGATGTATTAAAATTTGAGTTTAATTGGTTATTTTTTTTGTGTTATTAGCCATTTAAACTAAAATTGAAGTATTTGAAAAATATAAATGGGATATTGTGACTTTCATTTCAACTAGAGTAGAAAATAATAGGGAGTATCAATGTTGACCGATCTGCAATTAAATTAATTGCAGATAATAATCATTATACCTCAATTATCTTCCACAATTATTTTTTCTAATAATTGGGTTATTATACCTTTTACATGTCAATGTTCACCTCTATCCAAAATTTTTATCCTCATATTTTCCTAACCACATCTTTGACAGCTTTCTGGATATCCCAGGCTTCCTTCCTTGCTGAACAGTCCCATCCTGTCTATTCATTCTATCTGCTCAAAACCACTCCCCATCTCATCTGTTTTTTTCTTCTCCTTTCAATCTTCAAATATCTCAACATACCTTTTTTTTAATAGGGTCATTTAGTCTAGAAAGTTCTAATGGAGGTTTAACAGCAGTGGTGGTAAATTTGAAAATTTCAAAGTCAAGGTACGTATGAGATGATCTATTTATTTATTTACTCAAAATAGGAGGTACAATTTATAATTATTATTATAAAAAATAGATTAGAAAATACGCAATTGTAAATACTAAAATAATAGATAGTAGTAATAAATATATGGTTGGATAGTAATTTAATCAAATAATGTGTAAGTAAAAGATGATCTAAAACAAATAAAAAGGGAGGCTTTATATAGGCAAAAAAGAGAGAAAGCTCAGATTTAAAATCCTATATACAGGAGTATGAAAGAAGAAAAAGAAAATTCCAGAATAAAATATTTCAAATATTAAGATTGTTCTATAAAGAATTTATTTAAAATATGTATTTACTGTATATTTCAAAATAAATTGATTTATTTAAAAATTACTGTAAATTTCACTTTTAAAAAGTAATTTGAATTTTTTTTATATTTATATTTTTATTTTAATATGAATTTTTATTTCCTTTAACCTGTCATTGAGCACGGTGTTAGGAAATAAATAGAGGGGACATATAATATTAATTTAACATATTTACTAAATTTACTTTTTGTAACTAGTTAATTTATTACAAGTAATTTTAAATTAAATATATTATAATTAATAATAATATGAGATATAAAAAATGCATGGCTTTATCCCAGTAAATAATTAATTATTTCACTGGGTAAATCTAGAATCCTGGCTGACACTCCCTCACTCTAAAAAAAACAATAAAATAAATGCTATGATCATTTCTTTTTATATTTCTTTAGCAGAGTAGGAATATTAGATTTTTCTTTCCCAGGTATCCAAGAATTATATTAAGAAGATTTATTATTGAATCTCAATAAGTATTCAGTACCTTTTTCAGCAGTAAATATTTGGTCATTTAGAATATTATCAATTTCTTCTGTCTCAGTGATTTCATTAGGGGTCTTCTTTGGTCTTCCCCTCTTTTTGGGAAATAAATCACTATTGGATATGTAAGGTTTCAAAAGAGATCTTGGAGAAACATGATGTTTTATTTCATATGGAGAATACAAGATAACTTCAACTGCATTATCACCAACCATTCTTCTGACTACAAATGGACCTACAAATGGGTCCTTTAATTTGTTATTACCTTTTAAATTGAAGTGGATTGTAGAAATCAGTACTTCATCACCATTTTTAAAAGTGTATTCTTTATGAGATCTGTCCCTCCTCTTCTTCTCATATTCAAAAGATAGTCCAATTGATTTTTGAGCATGACTTCTGCAAAGTTATTGCATTTTAAGAAAAGATTTCACACCAGGATGTAAATCCGATTTAGGAATTTTATTATTGAGAATTTGGGCGGGAGTATTTGGAGCATATCTAAGCCAGAGCTCAAAAGGCTTTTTCTGAGTAACAGAATGAACAATGCTATTATAAGCAAATTCCAAACCAGGAAGTAAGGTAACCCTATCATGAGTAAATCTGTCATTGTCTTTGTACTCAAGGCCAAAGGAACAATACCTTCTTATCATTTCCTCTAAGTTCTGAATCATTCTTTCAGATAATTCATCAGTTTGGGGGTGATGGGCAGTAGAAAGTTTCAAATCACAACTACAAACATCCATTTGAGACATCAAAAATTCAGAAGTAAATTTAGGGTCTCTGCCAGAGATTATGGCCTTTGAAAACTAGCAGTATTAAACATATGAGACCACCACAAGAAAGATAATTATTTAGAGGAAACTTACTTGTGAGTAGGGAGAAATTACACACTTTTCTGAATCTTTCCACAATAACACAGCAAGAGTTATAACTATCTTTCCCAGCAATGGGCAATCCTGTTAAAAAGTCCATGTTTATTATTTGCCATGGTGCATCAGGAGCTTCAATATGTTGCATTAATACAGCTCTTTTACCAGTCAATCTTTTTTATTTTTGGAAAGAATCACAGGATTCAACATATGTTTTGGTGTCTTCAGACATATTAACCCACCAAGCAGTGTTCTTGATTCTGATTATTGTTTTCTCAAGATCAAAATTTCCAGCCAATATGTCATCATGAAAAATTTTTAAGATGATCTCTTTCATAGAAGGAGGAATAAAAATAACATTACTCAACTTTCCTCTATAATATAGGTAGCCTTCATCAATTGAAAATTTACTTTTTTCTGAAGCCTTCTGGTACTTTGGTGGGAGGGTTTTAACTAATGCTTGTATTGAAGCATTCTTTGGATCATTTAATATAGTAGATAACTTTTTTAAGTCAGTGTCCTTATCACATGAATCTAGAATAAGCTATAATAGCTCTTCCTCCATATCAACCACATATATTCCATGAATGCAAACTATCTAATCTTCAGGAACATATGCAGGATTTGAGTCATCATTTGGTGAAGGCGACCTTGATACTATATCCACATTTGAGTGGACAATACCAGCCCTATGAATTATTTTCATCATCCCTCTGTATTCTTGAACAGCTAGCTGCCATCTGAACATATGTCTGTTAGGTGTTTTCAAGTTTAAGAGGGAATAAATGCACTGCAGTCAGTGAAAAGTTTAAATTTCTGGTCAACCAGGTAATAATGTAGCTTCTCTAGAGCCCACACTACTGCTAAACACTCAAGTTGAGTGGCAACATATTTCAATTCACTATTTCTCAAGGTTCTTGAAATACAACAAATTACTACTTCTGATACTTTATCATTCCTAACTTGTTTTTGATGGAGAGAATCACCAAGACCAATAAAACTGGCATCAGTGTATAAAACAATTGGTTTATTAAAGTCATCCAAAGCAAGAATTGGTTCTGAAATCAAACAATGTTTCATAGTGTCAAAAGCTCTTTGTCTTTCACTGTTCCAGACAAAAGAACATCTTTCCTAGATAATTGGGTAAGAGGTAATGCTATGACTTGATAATTTTTAATATACTGTCTATAGTATTCACACATCCCCAAAAAGCTCTGGAGCTCTCTAACTGTGTTAGGAGCCTTCACCTGTTGTATGGCTGCCACTTTGTTTTGGTCAACACATATCTGAAAACCTGAGACAACATGACAAAGCACTTTTAAGGAATGAAAACCAAATTTACATTTCTTCAAGGCAAGCTTCATATTTATCTCATCCATCTTATGGAACACCTTACACAGGTTGGAAAAATAGTCCTCAAATGTTTTAGAGTAATGATGATATCATCAATGTAAACCATCAGCCATCCTTTAATTATTTCCTGATGGAATGTGTTATCCATAAATGTTTGAAAAACTGAAGGGACATTTTTGGGTCCAAATGGAATCCTAACATACTTATAAATACCCATATGAGTGGAAATCATCAGAAAATTCTGGGAAATCTTCACAAAAGGTACCTGGTGATATCCTTTATTACCATCTAAACAGCTGATATATTTAGCACCTTGTAAGGTAGCATGTATAGAGCTAATTCTGGGTAAAGGATAGATATCATCAACAGTATAAGTGTTTAATGCTCTATAATCACCACATAAACTGGCTTTATCCTTCTAATAAGAAATTAGGGCAGGTGATTTAACACAATGTTTAGGTGTTTCAACTATCTTTTCAATAATATTCATTTTTAAAAGGGTAGAGATATTGTCTTCAATATCTTTTCTCTTTGTGGGAGAAGAAGGATAAGGATTCTTCTTTAAACTAGGTGGTATTTCAGTTAATGGGTAAGATAATGAGAGCTTCATTTATTCTTTTACCAATCCTAATTCATGTGACCCTTGAGAAAAGGCCATAGGAAAAGATTTTATTAATTGAATGATGGAATCTTTTTCCTCACCAGAAAGTTGTTCTCCAAAAGAAGTATTGTCAATTTCAGACAAAAGGGCAGACATTTCTTTTGTAAATCTTTCTTTATATTGAACTATAGAATTACATATGGTCAATCCTTGTGTTAATAATTTTCTGTTAGAGGAAATCTTAAATTTTCTCTTCCCATTCATCCCCATTGTGAAGCATTGGTTTGAAGGATCCAACTTTATGCCATATGTGGTTAAAATATCATTTCCCACAATGAACCAACTGCTTAAGTTATCATTTTTCATGACAAGAAATTCACACATATCTCTTACAAAACCATGGTTATATTTGAAAAATACTATGGCTTTGTATTTACCGATTGGAAAAAAAACAGAGCCATAGCCTCTCCAATTCTCAGAAATGATAGGCATAAGTTTTATTTATACTCCTGGTTCACTGAAGCAAGTGCTTTTTCAGATACTACACTTCCTCCAGCTCCATAATTGAAAAAAACCTTAATATTATTTCCATTAATCAAGACTGGTGCCTTGAAAGGGGCAATAATAATTGAGCTGTCCTCAAAATTTCTTATGATCTCAGCATCTTCTACTGTAGATAAATCATTTTTCCCAATATCAATATTATTAAAATAATGAATATCTTCTTCCAGCATTAAAATTTCCTGTTGAGATTCATATGAAATATTGCTGGCACATTAACCTGAAGTATCATCCAGTGCAACTGTGTCATCAGCATGTTCCTCTTTCTTTTCAACAAGATTTATTTTCTTGTCACAAACATGCCCTTTCTGCCAAGGCTTGCTGCATTTGAAGCAAGTGTTTGTTGCATACTTTTTAGGTGAAACAGGCTCAGAAGGTTTACCAACTTTTTCAAGAGGTTTCTGTTGGTAATTGGAGGTTTTCTCCAATGAAGATCTAGGAATGAATCTTCTAGAATAATACTTGTTACTTAAAAGTAACTCATTACAAGTATTGATAAAAGAAGAATGTTCTCTTGAGAACTAAGTCCTGGAAACTATTATGTCTCTCAGAGACATAGATAATTTATAGAGGATCCTGTCCTTCCATTATTCAAACTCCATATTTGGATCCATTGCCCTCAGGATTTTCACAAGTTTCATCAGGAACTCAATAGGTTTTTTAGTAGAAGAAGAGCTATATCTGGCTTCTTCATACTGATTTTGTTGAGCTAACCTAAACTTGGAACCACTAAATTGTGCTTTAATTAATTTCTTCCAATCTTCCCATGAGTAGTCATTTTTTTCTAAAAGGACAGATTCATACCACATTATTGAAACATTGGTAAATAAAAAAATCAATTTAGAAACAATTTCTTCATCTGGCAGCTTGTAAGAATTCTTCAGGTTATCAATTCTGCAAATAAATTGTTTCCAATCAGAGGAAGAATCACCATCAAATGTTGGATATTGGTCAAGTTTTAGCCAATTCTTCTGATTAAAAGTAGTCTCCTTATTAAAAGCTTGTTTCTGAGTGAGAATAAGCTCTAACTTCTCCAATTGGGCAGTAATTTCATTGTTTAACCCTTCTGTAGATGAAAAAGGTACATCATCATTTTTTGATTGAAACTCAGTAATATCTACAGGAATTTCTGGTACTAATCTCACTTTAGATGAACTAGAGACAGGTATAATTGGAGTATCCTGTGCAACAGATTCTTTCAAAGAAGTTTCAGAAAGCTTTTGGTCATGTAACAATAAATTCAATTTCTCTTCAATGGTTGTTAGCCTATTCTTCACTCTTGGAATACTAGATAAACTCTTGTTGATGGTTGAAAAAGATAACTGGTTTTTATTTAGAAAAGATGAATAATAGTAACCTAGTCTCTTTAAGTTAAACTTATGTCCCTCTAGCTCCTGGTAACAGATAGACACAGTATCTTTTAATTTGGACAAATCATTCTTAATATTTTTCCTCAAAGCAACTTTATTTTCATGAGTTACTTTGTAGTTAAACAAATAATCAGCAACTCATTGTAATTCACTCCTCAATGCTTGATAACCTTGTTCAGTTGACAAACTATAAATTTCTGAGTAAATTGCATGTGGTTCATTATATGATTTTGTTTATCAATAGTATCCCTCAAATATTCATCATTAATGTTAGCTACATCTGGAGTATTTCTTAATAGGGAAACAGAATAATTTTCCAGATTCTCATAAAATTCAGGATCAAGTTTTGCAATAATAATAGCCATATCAGGATTTATCATTGACGTGGCAATCAATACCAAAGGATTAGTTACATTAGATTATTGAGCAATATGTCTACTTCAGTCAGTCTCTACTGGTGTCAAAGTCTCATCTCCTCTTCTAGAATTACCTGAAGGAACTGAATCAGTAACAAGAAAAGGTACTTGAGATTCAATAGAGGGGCTTACCATGGTTTTGGCAAAAACTGAATGTGATTGTTCTTCCTCTTTCTTCCTCCTTGGTAGGGGTGAGGAGGTTTTGGGTTGAACTGATTTGTTCTGAAAGGAACTTCATGATGTTCTTACTGTTGTTGTTATTATTGGGCCTGTAGGTAGTCCCACTAGGTGTTTAGCCATTTCCATTGCCATTTTGAAACTTCCACCTTTTCCTGTTGTTGAGGGGCCAATTGTGGAAAGGGCTTTTGGAGCAGGAGGAGGTTTCCTCTTCTCTTGAAGAAGCGATTCTATGTTTCTTACCATTTCTTCTAGGAAATCTGCTTTTGACCTCAATTTGAGAATCTCTGACCTCAACTCCTTGATTTGAGTGGAGAAGTTGCTGACTTGCTGTTGCAAGGGCATCCTTTTTTTCTTGAATCCTTTTGGAAGCTCTTCTGGGTGTTTGATTGAAGGCTTTTGATCCAGAGAAGTTTTCTCCACTTTTATTTCTATTTCTTGCATTTCCACATTCTGATTGGTCCAGTAATTGATTAATTTGAGAAAGTTTTGTAGTCAAAGGAGAACTTACAGAATTTTCATCATAATCAATCAAATCTAGCTCCTCATCACAGCCAGCAGAAGCACTTTGATCAGTCATTGTTTTAAATAAACTGAACTGAAAGAAAGAAATATTTAAATTTTAGTCAGTTATTACTTTACTTTGTTTAAAGAAAAATAAGAAAAAGTAAAAAAATATTTCTAGTATCACCACGCAATATGGGAGGTGGACTTGTTAGCAAGTCCACAACATTGGATTCAAATTCACCACAGATTGAAAACACATTGAGCTATTGACAAAAGAACCATACAATCAGGGATGAGCACCACTCAGCAGAACAGGTTTAGGTGGGTGTTCAAGTAGAGTTCAGTCTGAGTTCAGTATGAGTTCAGTCTGAGTTCCATCTGATTTCTGTCTGAGTTCAGGTTGGGGACTTGCTAGCAAGTCCACCCCCTATATTGCGTAGTGTATATAATCAATTATCAGGATTTTTTAATCAACTGGAATATTGAAAATATAATGTTTATCAGGACAAAAAATCAACTGAAATAATAATCACAATTTTTATTAATTAAATTAAGATAATTATATCTATTACCAGGATATAAGATTAATCAACTGAAATAATAAAATAATTTATTATTTACCAGGACAAATAGTAAACTGGAATAATTAACCCAATTCTAAATTAATTATTAATATATATATTGATAATTATCAGGACTAAGAGTCAACTGAAAAATTTAATTACCAGGACTTAAAGTAAACTGAAATAATCTAATATAATTAATATAATTAATTTTATATATCTATTATTTTACTGGCAGGACAAATTGTCAACTGAAACAATATTATAATACTTTAATTATCAGGACAAAATTTCAACTGAAATAATTAATATAATTAATTAAATTATTATTATTTTACTGCCAGGAAAATTTGTCAACTGAAACAATAATATAATATTTTAATTATCAGGACAAAAGTTCAACCGAAATAATTAATATAATTAATTAAATTATTATTATTTTACTGCCAGGAAAATTTGTCAACTGAAAAAATAATATAATATTTTAATTATCAGGATAAAAGGTCAACTGAAATAATTAAAAAAATATATATAATATAATCAATTTAATTTATATTACTTCTAGGACTAAGAGCAAAATAGCTCTATCTTGGTCAACTAGGAAAAAAAATTTACTTACCAGGCACCTCCCCCTGTAATGTGAGCAAATTATTGCCACTACAGAGTGCTGAGTAAAAAAGATATACCTAAACTCTGAAATATGCAAAGTTAGACCCACAGATAGTAACCAGTATAGTCACCACAAATATATATGACAATTGCCAATATATAAACCTAAAATTTAGAGCGCAGTTAAATTCCCAGTTGCAAAAAAAATATAAGTCACGTGCCTGATGACGTTTGTTGTTTTTGTTGTCCATCCGTCCTTACTGTTCCTCGTAGTTGATTGTCCCACGGTCACCTGCTTCAAGTTATTGATCTGCGGTCAACAATTTGGAAAGGGCCTCAAGTTTTGAAAGGGTCTTTTATTCTAGAAGGTTCTAATGGAGGTTTAATGGTTGTGGCAGGTGGATTTTCAAGATTTTAAAGTAAAGGTACGTATGAGAGAATCCTTTTATTAATTTACTCAAAATAAGAGGTAAAATTTAATAATTATTATTATAAATAATGGATTAGAAAATATGCAACTGTAAATACTAAAACAATAGATAGTAGTAATAAATATATTGTTGGATAGTAATTTAATCAAATAATGTGTAAGTAAAAAATGATCTAAAACATTCAAAAAGGGTGTCTTTATATAGGCAAAAGAGAGAGAAAGCACAGAGTTAAAATCCTATATACAGGAGTATAAGAGAAGAAAAGAAAATTCCAGAATAAAATATGTCAAATATTAAGATTGTTCTATAAAGAATGTATTTAAAATATGTATTTACTGTATATGTCAAAATAAATTGATTTATTTAAAAATTACTGTAAATTTCACTTTTAAAAAAGTAATTTGAATTTTTTGTATATATTTATTTTTATTTTAATATGAATTTTTCTTTTAATATTAATTTTTATTTCCTTTAACCTGTCATTGAGCATGGTGTTAGGAAATAAAAAATAGAGGGGACATTTAATACTAAATTTACTTTTTGTGACTAGTTTATTTATCAAAAGTAATTTTAAAGTAAATACATTATAATTCATAATAATATCAGAAATAAAAAATATGTTGCTTCATCCCAGTAAATAATTTATTATTTCACTGGGTGAGTCTAGCAGCCTGGCTCACACTCATCATCTTAGATCTTCTCAAAGGCAGGCTTCCCCCAGTTTTTCATCAAATCCCATTATTCCCTCTTTCCCCTGCTCAGCTGAGAAATCAAAGACTTTTAAACTAAAAAAAGATGATTATCTCATACTTATCAACTGGCTGAAAATAAAAACAAATTATGACTCTTTTTTTGGTACTGAGAATGCAACTAAGGAAGGATGTCCCCCTGCATCAAAAGTCAATGGCTATCTTCTAATGGCCAATGAATTACAAAACAAGACAAAGGGAAGGATTGATCCTTCGTCTAAACCAATGTCTGAACATTTCAAGCATTACTGAGCCAAATTCAAGAAGGCAAAGACACTTTCATTTTCTACTGATTTTGGTATTACTGACATTGATATCAGTAAGGGCATATAATCCATTGACACAGGGTAAAATAAAAGAAAAATTGTAGGCAGGTTGCTTTTTTATCCCTCAGACTACCCCAAGAGTAACCTCACTAGCAACTCCAGTGGCTCTAATTTTTGGAAGAATGGTTGCCTCATGAATAAAGGATAAAAATTTTTATCATCTATGCGTCAATTTTCCTTGAAAAAAAAAAGCTGGAGTTGGTATGTGTCAAGAATTTCCCAGTAAAAAAGTATATGAATACCAAATCTCTTTAAAAAAAGACATATTTATCTTATTTTTTATTTTTAATATTTTTGGAATAATTTCATCAATTTTTTCACTTGTATCAAATTTTTTATTCACTATTTAAAATTTATTAAGCTTTTACTTAAATTTCTGCTGATTATTAAAATCATTTCTTAATTTTATATTGATACTCAGAATTTTAAGAATTTTTAGCATTGTTAGATTTTTTTAGATTTTTTTTGGCCTTTAAATAATTTTTATGAATTTTTTAGAATTTAATAGCACTTCATTTAAGTTTTTTAAATTTTTTTGAATTTTAGGAATTTTCTTTGAACAAATTGCATTTTTTTTGAATTTTTTTGAAGTTTTTTGAAGTTTTCTGATTTTTTTAGATTTTTTTAGATTTTTTTTGTATTTTTTAAACTTTTTTGAGTTTTTTTAATTTTTTTTGAATTTTTTTGAATTTTTTTTAAATTTTTTGAATTTTTTTTAAATTTTTCTGAATTTTTTTGAATTTTTTTGAGATTTTCTGAATCTTTTTTGGTGGTTTTTGAATTTTTTTGAATTTTTTTACATTTTTTTTGTTTCTTTTGATGTTTTTGGTTTTTTTGCATTTTTTAAATTTTTTTCTCACTGTTTTAATGCTTGAGTTGAAGTTGAAGTCACATGCCAAAAAGACGCAGTGTCTTTTCAAGCATATGACTTGAATTGTGATTGATGTCATGTGCCAAAAAGACACTGCGTCTTTTCAGGCACAAGGCTGGAACCCAATTCCTCAGTGCAAGTTGTTAGATGGACCACAAGAAATATAACTCTGTGAAAATTTGTGGTCCATCTGGCAACCTTCAATAGAGGAATCAGAATCAAGTCATGTGCTTGAAAAGACGCTGTGTCTTTTTGGCATGTGACTTGATTCTTATTCAACCATTAAAACAATCAAAAAAAATCAAAAAAATGCCAAAAATATTAGGTCCAAAAAATTCCCCAAAAAATTAAAAATATCACAAAAAATTCAAAAAAATTCACTAGATCACAAAATCATTTAAAAGACATCAAAAATCTTATTTTTTTTGAAATTTTTTTTAAAAAATTTAACTAAATTATAAAATTTATAAAAAGTTTCTAAACATTAATAATAATTTTTTTTTAAAAAAAGTTACATCAAAAGAAGGTACATAGCATCCATTTTTTTCAAGACATGAAATTTTGAAGAATGATAAAAAAATTATGAAAACTATAGGTTATAGTAACTTTTTTTCCAAAATAACTTCTTTATATAATCCTTATTGAATAATGAGCAAGTATGTGCTTGGTAAATCAAAAATGAAAAAAATATATGATTATGGGGTATCACGTGAAGGAAAAAAGCAACAAAGAGTGCTAAGTATGACAAAATAAATTGTTTCATGAACAAATAAAGATAGTCAAAACTGTATGAAGGATGTAACTTTCTTCTGATAAAAAATAGACATTTTTAATAAGACTAATTTGACACATTGTCAGCCCTTTCTTAGCCCCAAGTTGTGTCTGGTGGGGGCCCCAGGGGGTGAAAAAATGCTAATACAAAATTTACACAGGATAAAAAAGGGCCAAAATGTAATTATTCATGAAGCTAGACAAAAATTTTCCTTTTTTTTTCTGTTATTATTTTTATTTTATTTTTATGTAAAAGAAATGCTTTTGTAAAATTCTAATCTACAATGTTTAAAATCACACTTTCATAAACTAAACATGTGTTTGATTATTCATAGTGACTTTTTAATAGGGTAACATAATATATTTCATAAAAAAATATTTCTGGGATGTCAAAAGAATGGAAAAAATAAATTTGAGAATTTAAAAAAATTGATAATTTCATTTAAATCTATTAGTATTTAGATTATTTCATTCAATCATATCAAGTTTATGTCTTCAACTTCTGCTACTTCATTGATAAAAATCTTTCAAATTTACATGGGATAAATGGATTTCATTAGATAATGTAAAATCTTAATACTATGGTGCTAAAAGGAAACCAAAATTTTATTGAAAATATTTTTGAATTAATTTTTTTAATTATTCAGGGTGAATGAAGTAGCACCTTCAATTTCACCTCTGGAAGAACATTTTTTGATGTTACTTGTGGATGAAATTTTTTTTTATCCTGAAAAAATACATGGACATATAAATTTCAGATATGAAAATGTATTCAAATTTTTAAATATTATTTTCTTTTGATATATTATTTACACTTAGTTTTTTATTATGAGAAAAAAAATTGGCACCTGCTAGAAGGTCCATATTATTTCCTGAAGTATAGAAGTTCAGTTGGGGGGAGAAACCTTCTAGCATGTGAGATATTTTATTTAAGATGAATATTGTTATATATACAGAAAATTCTTTCCCAATTATGTTATTCATTAAAAAAATTCATGTATGTGAAAAATACTTTCAAAAATTTACCTGACTTTGTTCTTCAGTAATGTAAATTTGATTGGCTTTATAAATATGGGGGGGTGGGGTTTCTTTCCTTTGAAATTTCAAATTTTCAGAACCTTTTTTAATTTCAATGGATGCGCAAATCATATACATATTTTTTCAGCAATATTAAATCAATTAGTCCGAAATATTAAAAATGTTCATGGATTAGTAAAAACACCTTTCTATATGCACATTTCTACTAGCTTCAATAATATAAGAGTTATAGAACCTAGAACAAATTTTGATGTTGTAAGGGTTTATTAAAGTTATAAAATATTTTCCTATACTTATTTGGTAAATTTCATATTCCTCAAAAATTGAAAAACTGATATTTGGCTGCATAGAGTTTCAAAACTCAACCTTACTTTTAATAAAATCTGTTCTTCTTTTTCAAGAAAATTAAGAACATTTCTACTCATAAAGCTATATCCATAAATGATGATTTACCGTGTCGATATGTTTATTCAAATTTATTCCTCCAATAAGTATCTATCAATATTCAAAGATTAAAAGCAGAATAGCTTATGATAGAAAATGATATGGGCTAGGAGGATTATTAAACGTTTATTCGTCTTCCAAATAAGATTAGCCATTTAAACAAGCAATTAGTTACAAATTTAGAATTAGGCAAAAATACTATTTAAAATTTTCCCAGATTTTTGGTTTAAATGATGTATTTGAGTATTCCATTGTGCTTACCATTTGAAATCTCTGTTGAAAGATTCACTGGTTAATCAGATTTCCAATTTATTCAAAATCACTTTTTCAACTTTTATCTGTACAAAACTCAAACACTGAAAATAGGGTTCCTTGAAGGTTACTTTATAGATTAATCTATGATTGCTCAAAATTAACTTGCCTACCACTCATCTTTTATTTCACCCTGTGAGATGATAAAATTGAATCTCTATGTCCATACTTTAAAGAGATGGATGCTATTTTTGGAGAGAGAGCTGATTTTAATCCTGCAAACTTGTTGGATGATGAAGATTATATCTCCAAAAATGATGTCAAAATAAATCTTTTACCATCCTCTTCCTCCAATCAAGCCTCCCCTTCTCTAAATTCATTGACTCTAGATAGTTTTCAAATATATCCTTATGGTGATATAAACCAACATGATACCACTCCAGTAAGTTTTTATATCTTGTCTAGTTGTTTTATTTTTAATATTTATAAAAAGGCTAATAAAAAAACCCAGGATCTACAGGCAAGTGAGTCTGAAGCTATCATAAATGATGAAGAGGAAAATTTTTCTCCAAAAAAAAAAAAAGACCATCAACTACTTTGAATTTCAACAGTCATAGAAAGCAAAACAGAAATAGTTTTCCCAAACCCCTATTTCTTCCATTGATGATTTTCTGGAGAAATGTGAATCTGGTAAGTGATAACATACCTCTAAATAATTAAGTGCACTTTTATTTTCTTTGGTAAATATTACTTTTCATTCTAGTTAAAGTTTAATTTGCAACAAATACACTCAACTTTTAAAAGAAACAATATGATCTCTCTTTACAAAGGGATGATAGGGCACAAGTTTGGAGGAGAAAAAGTTCAAGCTTTCTTTACAGATGGATAGAAGGGTACAACACTTGGAGGAGAAGAAATTGAGTTTTCTTTAAAGAGGGATGAGAGGGCACATGACTTTCAGGTGAAGAAATTTGAGATAAAAAAAGGGGTGAAGGCTCTAGAGTACAATTTCCTATTGGATCAAATGAAACTCAAGTATCAACTTGAAGATGGTTCAAAAAAGAAAGATTTCTTGAGAGAATGTGTTAAAGCTAATAAATCTATTAAGGAAATTAAATGCTTATTGAAAATTTTTGATAACTATTTTTTTATTTCATTCACAAAGTTTTCTTGATAGAATGCAATAAAGCTAATAATAAATCCTCAGCACACACTCCTCACTGAGACGTCAAACATTTTATTGCAACATTTTAGATTATTTTTTTGTTTGGTTAAATTAATTTTTTTTATTTCTTTTTGGTGATAATTTCATATGTGCTGAATTTTCAAAGTTCTTGACTCTAGATGATTTTTTTTGCAAAAATTTGAAAAACTCATACATTTTTTCTTCTTTACATTAAAATAATTAAATTTACTTTTATTAATACAGCTAAGTTAACAAAACTATCAGCAGGTGGTATAGAAGAAGGAGAAAAAGAAGGACAAAAGAAGAGATAGAAGAGGAAAATAAAGAACAGGTTTGTAGTAGTAATTGAGAAATTAGATATAATTAAGTTAGTGGAGAGAATTAAAACAACACTTTATAAGCAATGACACAATAACAGATTCAAGTGATATTTAATATATTTAATGTAATAAGTTATAACTTAATGTGCAGAAATCAATTATTATTGTTAATAGACTTATGGCAACCTTAGAATTGTAGTACAATTAAAAATAATAATAATTTGTATTATATTTAAAATATGATAAAGTATGAGTGTAATAAGTGATGCCCTACCAGAGAGGTCTCCAAAGCCCTTTTATAGGAAAGAGGACCTTCTGGAGCAGCTCAATAGTAGTTACAAAAGAATAAGGTAATGTGAAAATAATTAAAAGAATTTTAATTAAAAACATACAAAATAAGAGCAATGAATTAAACCCGTGAATAAGCAACTACTTTCCCACCATAGAATTCCAAAAAGAAATAGAATTGATATAATGAATAACTAAATGAGTATGAAAGCTGAAAACATTGAGAAAGAAAATCTAAAACAGGTAATACAAATAGCTGAAAAGGTTTAATTAAAACAGAAGGAATTATTTTCACGCTTTTATTATATATAATAAACCTTAATTTAGTATAAAGAGAATTAAATCAACCATTTAAAGTAATTTAATTATTAATTTAATTGAAACAACTAATTAATTTAATAAAATAACGTATTTAGAATGAGAAATTAAATTTATCATATTAAACAAGTATTTTACTTAATTTAGTAATTTTAGTGACACAATTAAGGGTCAAGGAAGCTGTCAGGCTAAGGTCAAGTACAAGGACGTTAACTAGCTTGAATAGTCAGTTGTCTAGAAGATTTTAATGGTCCTATATGAATACTGTAGTTCTAATCCACTAAGTTGTAAAATATAATCAAATATAAAGGTCTCAGTAATATAATTCTCACTATTCTTATATATGGCTTACAATCTTTATAGTTGGTAGAAAAATAGATTATATAAATTCAGATACTATTCAAAAGTCTTATAAAAGTACTAATTGATATGTATTGTAATTGGATTGGTTATATTGGTTAAATTGTAATGATAAAGAATGCAGAAATACAACCCAAAAACCTCCTCCTTTTATACACACTGAGTTCCCCAATGATTCCCTTGATGTACCACCCAATACACAGTTAATCACGCCTCTAAACAACTAATAGACATTCCCATCAACATTCCCAGTGACCCATGAAATAATTAGAAGAGTAATAACCGCCAAAATCCTGAAATAATAAGGGAAATCCATCAAAATTAAAGAAAAAGACAAAAAGAGAGTATATGCGTATAAAACAATAATATTAAGGACTAAAGGAGACTTTTTAAGGTTAATAATAGCTTAATAATAAGGGGGATTGACTGTAGAAATAATGGGGCTAATCCTGACATTATACTACGTGAAATTCCCATTCAAAAATAACCAAAATTGACTGAGAAACCACCCAAAAACTTAAAAAAGAGCGTGAGATGTGGGGTAACCACATGCAGTTCTTGGCAGGCTCTTGCACAGGTAAATCCTTGACTAAAATTAGGCGAATTTAAGCGTGGTGATGAAATAAAGTGCCAAGAGTGAGGTTATTAATGAAATTAGTGCATATAAACAGGGTCAATGCATTATTAATTAAGCTAGGACACTAAATAAGCGCCTGTCGCCTATTTTAGTGTGTTTCCCCACAGTGGGCGTAGAATGTGGGGTAATTATAGTGTGAAAAAGCTAACTTTGCTAAAAATGAAGCTATTCACATGGGAAAAAAGCAGGCAGTATGTGGCCAGTACACAGAAGCCATTTCTGGCATAAAAAACACCAAATTTGAAAAGTGTTATTTTTATGCATTTAAATAGCCAAATCAATAGTTCTAAATGAGCCCAATTGATCTGTCAAAGCGCAATTTTGATATTCTCAATTTTATAGCGCATATAGTCAACTTTTAAGTGAAATAAAGCGCATTTCTTGTTTTTTGCATAAAACAATGAATATAACAGCTTTAAGTGTACTTAAAAATTATGTAGCCTTATACTTAAGGTTCTTAAGATTACCCTAACATACTCCAACTTAATATTAAGTACATAAGACCTATAAAAGGTGGATATATGCGTGTATATAAGGTGTTATAATGGCATTTTTTGTGTATTATCATAATTTTACTTATGTATACTATTTGTGTACTCTCATTTATTATTCCCATGTATAGTTCATGTGTTTAACATAACTTATAGTTACTTTTTACTCAGTCCTGGAGATATACAGGCTGACACTTGCCCACCCAAAAAAAACAATAAAAAAAATGATAAGTTATACATTTTATTTTATTTAATTTGTAATTTTCAGGTATTCAGAATAAATCTGTAGCATTAAAGATTCAACTTTAAAGAAATAAAACATAATAAAATATTATGAGTACTGGTTTTTTAACCCCTCAGCTGGTTGAACAGAAATTTATTTCTGTTTAAATTTTTTAAGAAGGGTGGATAAATTAGAAATTTCTTTTTCAGGTATCCATTTATCAAATTCATTTGATTTCCCTTTAAATCTTAGTAAATACTCAGTTCCTTTTTCTTTAGTAAGGATTCTTTTCTTGAGTATTTTTTCAATCTCTGCTTTTTCCACAATTTCTTCAGGTTGCTTTTTAGGCCTTCCCCTTCTTTTTGGAAATAAGTCAGGATCATTTGCATGGTAAGGTTTCAATAATGAGATAGGGAAAACTGGATGTTTCCTATCATATGGAGCATATAATATGACTTCCACTGCATTATTCCCAACCATTTTATTTACTACAAAAGGTCCTACAAAGGGATCCTTTAATTTAACATTACCTTGTAAGTTAAAATGTAGTGTTGATATGAGGACTTCATCTCCCTTTTTAAATTCAAATTCTTTATGAGATTTGTCCCACCTTTTCTTTTCATATTCAAATGCTTTTTGGATGCATTCTTCTGCATGCTTTCTACACATTTGTTGCATATGAATAAAGGATTTAGTGCCAGGGTGTATATCCAACCTTGGTAGTTTATTTAAAAGATTTACTGGGGTATTTGGTACATATCCCAGCCAGAGTTCAAATGGTTTCTTCTCTGTTACAGAATGAGTTGTGCTGTTATAAGCAAATTCAAGGCCAGGAATTAATGTTACCCAGTCATTTGTGAATTTCTCATTGTCTTTGTATTCTAATCCAAAGGCACAATATCTTCTGATCATGTCTTCTAGAGTTTGTATCATCCTCTCAGCCAGCCCATCAGTTTGTGGATGGTGTGCTGTAGACAATTTTAATTGACAACCTGATACTTCCATCAAAGATGTCCAGAACTCTGAAGTAAATTTAGGATCTCTGTCAGAGATTATGGCTTTGGGGAACCCAGCAGTATTCATCATTTGAGTCCACCATAGTAACGCCAAGTCTTTAGCAGATACCTCTTTATGGGTAGGGATAAACTTACACATTTTTGTTAATCTATCCACTATTACCCAGCAAGAATTGAAACTTTCTTTTCCTGCTAATGGCAAGCCAGTTACAAAATCCATGTTTATAATTTCCCATGGAGCTTTTGGCTGCTCTATTTGTTGTTACAACCCAGCTCTCTTCCCAGTTAATCTTTTAGATTTCTGACAAGAGTCACATGTTTCAATGTATCTTTGTACATCCTCTTTCATGTTTATCCACCAGGCTGTATTTTTAACTCTGGTTAATGTTTTGTTAAAGTCAAAATGACCAGGTAAGATGTCATCATGACAAGTACTCAACATTAACTCTTTCATAGAAGGTGGTATTACTATTACATTGCTTAACTTTTTCCTGTAATATATATATCCATCTTCAATTGATAGTTTACCTTTTTCCAACGCATTTTTATACTTTGGAGGCAAGGTTTTAATTAATGCACTCATGGAGGCATTTGTTGGATCATTAAGAATGGTAGATAGTTTAGACAAATCTTTATCAGATGAATAATTTTCCAATATAGTTTGCATAAACTCTTCTTCTAAATCCACTATATAAATCCCAAATATATGTATAACCTCATTTTCAGGTACATAAGCTGGGTTGTCAGCATCATTTGGCAAAGGACTTCTGGATAATAAATCCACATTTGAATGCAATGTTCCTGCTCTGTGAGTGATTGTCATTCTTCCTCTGTACTCTTTTACAGCTAGTTGCCATCTAAACATGTGCCTATTAGGTGTTTTCATGTTTAGTAATGATTTTACTGCACTGCAATCTGTTATAAGTTCAAACTTCTGGTCTTCCAGATAGTAATGAAGTTTCTCCAAAGCCCACACCACGGCTAAACATTCTAGCTGTGTGGCACCATACCTTAATTCTGTTTTTCTTAAGGTTCTGGATATATAACAGATAACTACTTCAGATAATTTTCCATTTATTATCTGTTTCTGCTGTAAAGCAGCACCCAAACCTATGAAACTTGCATCAGTGTACAAGATAAAAGGTAGGGTGAAATCTGGCAGTCCTAATATTGGAGCTGACATTAAACATTCCTTTAATTTATTAAAGGCGTGTTGTCTTTCATTATTCCAAATGAAAGCTTCATTCTTCCTGATTAATGTTGTTAAAGGGGCTGCAATGGATTGGTAATTTTTAATATATTGTCTATAATATCCACACATACCCAAAAAACTTTTAACCTCTTTTACATTTTTAGGTATCCCAATGTTTTTAATTGCTGCCACTTTATTCTGGTCAACACAAATTTGTAATCCAGATACAACATGTCCAAGTATTTTCAAGGATTGAAATCCAAACTTACATTTCTTTAATGCAATAGTCATATTAATTTCATCCATTTTTTGAAAGACTCTTTTCAGGTGATTTAACTGTTCATCATATGTCTTTGAAAACACTATGATGTCATCAATATAGACCAATAACCATCCTTCAACCATTTCCTGATGAAAAACACTATCCATCAATTTTTGGAAGACTGAAGGGGCATTCTTTGGGCCAAATGGCATTCTCACATACTTATATATACCCATATGTGTGGTTATTAATAAGTAATTTTGAGAATTTCTTTCCACAGGAATCTGGTGGTAACCCTTGTTCCCATCCAGACAGGAAATATATTTTGCTCCTTGTAAGGTAGCATGGATAGAAGCTATCCTTGGTAGAGGGTAAATATCATCTACTGTATATGTATTCAGAGCTCTATAATCACCGCATAATCTTGCCTTATCTTTTTCATAAGAGATTAATACTGGTGAAATGACACAATACTTAGGTGATGTGTCCACTTTTTCAACAATACCCATTTCCAACAACAATTTTATATTGTCTTCAATATCTTTCCTTTTTGCAGGAGATGCTGGGTAAGGTTTCTTTTTTAAACTGCCAGGAATATTATCCAGATCACAGCTTAAAGAGATTTTCATCTCATGGTCTTTGACCAATCCTAGTTCATTTGAGCCATGAGCAAATGCCATAGGATATGATTTAATCAATCTCAAAATATCTTCTTGTTCAATTTTTGAGAGTTGAGGACTGAAAGAGGCCTTTTGGATTTCATTTTCCAATTCACCCACTTCATTGGTGGTTCTTCCACCTTGCAGTTGTTCTTCTCTAGGAGAAATGGTATATACTGAATTTTCAGAACATATTTTGAATTTTCTTTTACCATTCACCCCTATGGTGAAACAACTGTTTGCAGGATCTAGTTTAATGCCAAATTTTGTCAATAAATCATTGCCAATAATAAACCAATCACTACAATTATTATTATCCATTACTACAAATTCACAAACTGCTATAACATATCCATTATTATATTTAAAGAATACAGCAGTTTTGTATTTGCCAATTGGATTTAATACTGAACCAAAACCCCTCCAGTTCTTTGTCTGAACAGGTTCTAGTTTTTCCTGGTACTTACTATCAAGTTTCATTAATGCATTAAGTGAAACTACACTACCTGCAGCCCCAGTGTCAAGAATGGCATTCATTTCTTTTCCACATATGATAATAGGTGCTCTGATAGGTGTTATTTTGTAAGTATCATGAGATACATCTTTAATTATTTCAGCTTCCTCTATAGAAGTTAAAGATGTGTCTGTATGAGGTATAGCATCATTCAGGAACATTATATCCTGTTCTAATACAAATATCTCATTTTCATCATCACTGTAAGATATGTTACTCTTGC
The DNA here is from genome assembly GCA_030280995.1 of Hemileia vastatrix. Taxonomy (NCBI): domain Eukaryota; kingdom Fungi; phylum Basidiomycota; class Pucciniomycetes; order Pucciniales; family Zaghouaniaceae; genus Hemileia; species Hemileia vastatrix. The sequence continues at coordinate 9,641,707 of JASXTE010000015.1, forward strand.
AATCCTCACTGGATTCCACATTCTCATCTTCATGATTACTAGGTTCAGAATTCTGTGAGGTTTCAATAACATTTATTCTTTTCTTACACGTGTGACCTTTAACCCAAGGTTCATTACATTTGTAACAAGTGTTATTTTCTTGTCTCTTAGGGACAAGGGGAGCTGAAGGTTTTTTCTTTTCCACTGGTAACTTACATGTAGTAGGTTTTACCACGTCAACACTTTGTCTGTAATTACTATACTTGGTTTCATATTTGTGGTTTAATAATATCTCATTGCATATATTAATGAATCCAGAGGTGTCTCTGACAGTTTCAGTTCTAGCAACAATAATGTCTCTAACTGATATAGGCAATTTGTATATTATTTTTTCTTTCCACTCTTCATAATCCATTTTTGGATCCATAGCTTTCATGATTTTTATTAAATTCATTAAGAAGACCATGGGTTTATCTCCAGCATTTGGATTATATCTGGCCCTTTCATACAGTCTTTGTTGAGTGATTCTAAATTTTGGGCCACCAAATTGCCTTTCAATTAGTGCCTTCCATTCATTCCAGGAGTAATTAATTCCCTCACTCAATACAGATTCAAACCATAATAAGGCCACATCTGTAAATAAAGATATTAACTTTGAAGTAATTTCTTCATCAGGTAATTTATATGAAAATTTTAAGTTATCAATTCTTTGTATGAATTTTTGCCAATCAGATTTTGAATCCCCGTCAAAAGAAGGGTACTGATCTAACTTAGGCCAGTTCTTTTGGCTAGTTTTTGCTTCCCTAACCTGAGGAATATTGAGTAATTCACTTACTTTAGAAAGATGATCATTTATTTCATCTTTTACTGATTTTATATTCTCAGAGCCCATAACACTATGTTCATGTTCAATCATTGGTTTATCATCAGAGTGTTTCATAAAAACTGGTACTCTTTCTACATAAGAGGTATTATATTTTATTGTTTCAGTATTTTTCAAAATGTTAGCTACTTCAATTTCTACTCTTTGTAACCTATCTTTTATCACAGGTACATGATTTAAGGTATCATTTACATTTGAAAAAGACAATTTTACACGTCCCTCTATGGTAGCCATAATATTCTGAGAGTGTTCTAATTTACTTTCTAAATTTCTAATCTCAGATTTTAATCTTTTATTCTCATTGATTAATTCATTATTTGAATTTTCAATAATTTTTAATTTATTGGCTGTGGTACTCAATGATTGTGTTAGTTGTAATAATACACTTTCTGTATTAATGTTTGACTCTTTTGAGAACTCTTCCAATTTTTCAATTCTCAATAATAATTTACTTATTATTTTTGATTCCATTGGATTCTCTTTTAAAAAATATTCTATTTTTTCCGTGTCCAATTCAGAAGACTCATTATCAGGGTCAAGATTTAATTCATTTGATTCCATTTTTATATTAATAGTATTTTCCTGGTGATCAATAAAACTATTTACATTGTCCTCATGTAAAGACAAGTTTAACATATTCTGTTCAAATGAATAATCCTTTAAATCCTTATCAATAATATCCAATATTTCCTTATCAATCTCATTACCTATAAGTAATTTATTTTCAGGTTGATATAATTGATCATAAGAAGTTGGATGACTTACCAAGGTCTTATCCCACTTCCCCTGCCTCTCCTTGCCTTTCCCCTGTAAGGGTGACTGCTGGAGCCCTGCTGTTGAGGATTGTTGTAGTTTTGGGCGTACCAATCCCATTTCCATTTGCTTACAGTAATTTTTTGGTCCTCCTCTTGGGCTGGAGGTGTTGCTATGGAATTGTTGGGTGCCACTGTTGGTGGTTGAGTCTTTATTTCCACTAGAGCTTGGTTGACCTCTATGAAACCTTGAGCTGCTCTCTTTTCCAGATTGTTGATCTGGTCCACTATATTGTTGACTCTTATTGTCAAGGTGTTCAGTAGGGTGGATAGGGAGTGAACTTGTTCTTGTAAAGTATTTTTTGTTTTCTTTATTGAAACCTGCTTTAAAAGCTTTTCCCTTTCCTCCAGAGACATTGACGGAGTGTTGTTGATTATGGGAGAGTCCTGGCCCTCCATTTGAATGTCCTGTAACAGGTCTTTCAGCTCTAGGTCTTAAGTTATAAGGTTTTACCTTATTACTTACAATGTCATTGTTGTCACACATTTTTACGTGGAATTTAAAGAATTGAAAGTTTAGATATGAAAACTTCAAAAAGGAGTTTTATCAGTATTTATCAATACCACTGAAGACAATTTTATTGCTTACTTATTGGTATGAAGTGAATATTTTAAGTGCCAAAAGTCAAATATGCTTTTATGTGGTCACTTGATTTAACTGGTCTAAAATATGTAGCCGTGTTTTTATATTCAAAAGAAAACAACTGTCAGTATGATTCTTTCTCAATATTTAATGAATTTTACAAACCAATAAAAGAAAAGATTAAGAGTCCTGTTAAAAGAAAACAATTAGTCAGTTTAATTGGTTTATTATCTGCAAAGATCACAAATTTAATTGGTCTATTGACAGACTCCCACTAAGAACAATTATATGTTAAATTAGTGGTAAAAATTTTATCTGCAAAGATCTCAAATTTAATTGGTCTATTGACAGACCCACTAATAACAATTATAAGTTAAATTAGTGGTAAAATTGTTGATTCAATATCACAATTTTATAATATAACAGGGCTTCTTTTTCTGAAATCACTATATAAGTGACCCCAACCTGTTGTAATTATCCAAATATTTCTATAGGGATATTATTTACGTGCACCTTCTTTTGAAAATTTCACTTACAGGATTATAACAGAATTCTTGAGGAAAGGCCCCCAATTGTCAGGCTAAGGTCAAGTACAAGGAAGTGAACTAGCTTGAATAGTCAGTTGTCTAGAAGATTTTAATGGTCCTATATGAATACTGTAGTTCTAATCCACTAAGTTGTAAAATATAATCAAATATAAAGGTCTCAGTAATATAATTCCCACTATTCTTATATATGGCTTACAATCTTTATAGTTGGTAGAAAAATAGATTATATAAATTCAGATACTATTCAAAAGTCTTATAAAAGTACTAATTGATATGTATTGTAATTGGTTTGGTTATATTGGTTAAATTGTAATGATAAAGAATGAAGAAATACAACCCAAAAACCTCCTCCTTTTATACACACTGAGTTCCCCAATGATTCCCTTGATGTACCACCCAATACACAGTTAATGACGCCTCTAAACAACTAATAAACATGCCCATCAACATTCCCAGTAACCCATGACATAATTAGAAGAATAACAACCGCCAAAATCCTGTAATAATAAGGGAAATCAATCAAAATTAAAGAAAAAGACAAAAAGAGAGTATATGCGTATAAAACAATAATATTAAAGACTAAAGGAGACTTTTTAAGGTTAATAATAGCTTAATAATAAGGGGGATTGACTGTAGAAATAATGGGGCTAATCCTGACATTATACTATGTGAAATTCCCATTCAAAAATAACCAAAATTGACTGAGAAACCACCCAAAAACTTAAAAAAGAGCGTGAGATGTGGGGTAACTACATGCAGTTCTTGGCAGGCGCTTGCACGGGTAAATCCTTGACTAAAATTAGGCGAATTTAAGCATGGTGATGAAATAAAGTGCCAAGAGTGAGGTTATTAATGAAATTAGTGCATATAAACAGGGTCAATGCATTATTAATTAAGCTAGGACACTAAATAAGCGCCTGTCGCCTATTTTAGTGTGTTTCCCCACAGTGGGCGTAGAATGTGGGGTAATTATAGTGTGAAAAAGCTAACTTTGCTAAAAATGAAGCTATTCACACGGGAAAAAAGCAGGCAGTATGTGGCCAGTACACAGAAGCCATTTCTGGCATAAAAAACACCAAATTTGAAAAGTGTTATTTTTATGCATTTAAATAGCCAAATCAATAGTTCTAAATGAGCCCAATTGATCTGTCAAAGCGCAATTTTGATATTCTCAATTTTATAGCGCATATAGTCAACTTTTAAGTGAAATAAAGCGCATTTCTTGTTTTTTGCATAAAACAATGAATATAACAGCTTTAAGTGTACTTAAAAATTATGTAGCCTTATACTTAAGGTTCTTAAGATTACCCTAACATACTCCAACTTAATATTAAGTACATAAGACCTATAAAAGGTGGATATATGCGTGTATATAAGGTGTTATAATGGCATTTTTTGTGTATTATCATAATTTTACTTATGTATACTATTGTGTACTCTCATTTATTATTCCCATGTATAGTTCATGTGTTTAACATAACTTATAGTTACTTTTTACTCAGTCCTGGAGATATACAGGCTGACAGAAGCACCCAATATTTGTGGATAGTATTATATGATAAGTTGTATTAAGTTTATATAAATTTTATTATTCAATTGTAATTACATTATAAGTTAAATTTTACACTTATAATATAATCTTAAGTAATTAATTTATTGATTTAGATTTATTAAATACATACAAAATGTGCCATGATGTTATAGAATATAATATACTTTTATGTAATAAAAAGTTTCTTAATAATAAATGTAAAAATTATTTTACTTATAAAATATTTATAAAATTTTATTAAATAAGATTTTTTATTGTAACTACATAAAATGTGTAGCATTATTCCCTTAAATGATTCCAGTAATTTATCATATAATTTACTGGGTTCCTGAGATAGCCTGGCTAACAAAAACTGTATATCTGTTTTAAAATATTGGCAATACCCTCCTCTGAGTTTTTTTTGAAGAAAGGGGTGGGTATCATTAAAAAATTTTCTAATTCAGCAATTTCACATGTCAGATTTGAAAATTTGGAAATAACCTCTGCTGCATTTTATTGAAGTAAGGGGAAAAAATCACCAAAGTTTAATATAATTACATAAATTAATATATAAAAAACTAATATATATCAATTTCTTTCAGCCTGTATATCCCCAAGACTGAGTAAAAAGTACTTATAAGTTTTGTTAAACACATGAACTATACATGTGAATAATAATCAAGAGTACACAAATAGTATACATAGGTAAATTTATGATAATATACAAAATATGCCATTATAACACCTTATATACACACATATATCCACCTTTTATAAGTCTTAGGTACTAAATATTGAGTTGGAATATGTTAGGGTAATCTTGAGAACCTAAAGTATAAGGCTACATAATTTTTAAGTACACTTAAAGCTGTTATTTTCACTGTTTTATGCAAAAAACAAGAAATGCACTTTATTTCACTTAAAAGTTGACTATATGCGTCATAAAATTGAGAATATCAAAAATTTGCTTTGACAGATCAATTTGTCTCATTTACGACTATTGATTTGGCTATTTAAATGCATAAAAATAACACTTTTCAAATTTGGTGTTTTTTATGCCAAAAATGGCTTCTGTGTACTGGCCACATACTGCCTGCTTTTTTCCCATGTGAATAGCTTCATTTTTAGCAAAGTTAGATTTTTCACACTATAATTACCCCACATTCTATGCCCACTGTGGGGAAACACACTAAAATAGGCAACAGGCGCTTATTTAGTGTCCTAGCTTAATTAATAATGCATTGACCTTGTTTATATGCACTAATTTCATTAATAACCTTACTCTTGGCGTCTTATTTCATCACCACGCTTAAATTTGCCTAAATTTAGTCAAGGATTTACCTGTGCAAGAGCCTTCCAAGGAGTTCATGTAGTTACCCCACATCTCACGCTCTTTTTTGGGTTTTTGGGTGGTTTCTCAGTCAATATTGGGTTTTTTTGAATGGGAATTTCACGTAGTATAATGTCAGGATTAGCCCCATTATTTCTACAGAGAATCTCCCTTATTATTAAGCTATTATTAACCTTAAAAATTCCCCTTTAGGCTTTTATATTATTTTTTACTACGCATATATTCTCTTTTTATCTTATTTCTTAATTTTGATGGATTTTCCTTATTAATACAGGATTTTGGCAGTTATTACTCTTCTAATTATGTCAGGGATTACTAGGAATGATGATGGGAATGTCTATTAGTTGTTTAGAGGCATCATTAACTGTGTAATGGGTGGTACATTAGGGGAATCATTGGGGAACTCATTGTGTATAAAAGGAGGAGGGTTTTTGGTTGTATTTCTTCATTCTTTATCATTTACAATTTAACCAATATAACCAAATAAATTACAATACATATCAATTAGTACTTTTATAAGACTTTTGAATAGTATCTTAATTATAAAATCTATTTTTCTACCAACTACAAAGATTGTAAGTCATATATAAAATAGTGAGAATTATAATATTGAGACCTTTAATTTTGATTATTTTTTACTACTTGTTGGATTTATACTACAGTATTCATATAGGACCATTAAAATCTTCTAGAAAACTGACCATTCAAGCTAGTTTACATATTTTTACTTGACCTCAGCCTGACAATTTCCCTAGTTTTGAAGTAATGTCAAATCTTATTGCCAAAATGTGGATACATTTAGAAACAAAAGTTTGGGACTTTCCACAAGTGTAGGCTGAGGAACCTCATGAAACAAATAAATGTTGTCATGATTCACATTTTTACAACACAGGGCCATTGGCCCATTACTTTATTTTAGGAATTTGAAATAGAAGAATTATTTATAAAAAATTTATGAAAAAATAAATTTTTTTTGATGACTCTTCTCATCCCCAAACATTTTTGATGTACATAAAGTTTTATTAAAATTATAAATTTTACCTTCTTTTTTTACCTTATTAATTTTTTGGATTAGTTTTGGACTAATTTGGAAGGAGCAGCCAAAGTGAGTAAATTTATGACAGGATTCTAAACCAGGGGGAGCTTTTGTTGTTTGGTGATTATCCTGAGAAGATTTTGAAATAGTTTCAATAAGTTCAGCTCCCAATCCAAAATTGATTATGCAGTTGTGACCTGTAAAGTATAATCCATGACCTTTTATTTTAGCTGGGGAAGGAATAGGTTCTCAAGTTATTGGATTGATACATGAGAAAATTCCAAAAGTAAGATAATTGGCATCATTCTTATAGATATGAATCTTATTGCGGAATCCTGAATAAGTAATAATAACATTTGAAAATAAAATATATTAGTTTCTAATTTCTACCCATTTGGAGTCACACCAATTTGGTATTCCAACTTTGATAGAAAGTTGATGATTCTTTTCAAAAGCTTTATTACAGAGTTTTTTGAGGCAATGAGAAATAAAAGTATTGAAATAAGGTAAGGTGTCCCATAAGCAAAAATTGTCATCTTTTTCAGCTTTAGATAAATTTTTAAGTAAAGAATAGATGCCTATGGAAATAAAATTTGTGACATGATTTTAAGAAAAAAACATATATTATCAGACATACCAAGAGAGCAGCTTTTAACAAATCCTGGTCTCCAACCAAATACAATCATAATACCACCCAAAAAAACTGTATTCCTTAATGGTAAATGTGCCAAAGCCATTTGATATAGTGTTATTATGAGATCAGACAGTTGATTGAAGGTTTCATCTTTTGAACCATTAAAAGAATGATTTTCATAAATAAATTAAGGTTTAAAGTAATTACTGATAAATGCTTTAATTTCATTGTCTCCTGATTTGGTAAAATATTTTAAATCTTCTGGTAACTCATTTGGATAAGAATTTTTTTGATCTACTCTAGTTTTATAGTACTTGATATTTGATATATGGCCAAATAATTAATCCAAATTAATTTTCTTTTTTAAATTTCTTTTACTCTGCTGACTTTGAACATCATTATTTTTTTTGATATTTTGGATGATGATTGAAATGAAGTTGAATTTGAAAAAGATGATAAAGAGGATGAAGAGGATGATGATAGAGAAGTAAGAGATTATTCTGACTGACTTCAAACATCATTATTTTTTTTAATATTTTGGATGATGATTGAAATGAAGTCAAATTTGAAAAATATGATAAAGATAATAAATAGGATGATAATAGAGAAGTAAGAGGTGATTCTGATGAAAGAGACATTTTTTTCTCTGAACAAAAAAAAATTGTGTCAAAAACCAAAAAAATAAAACTCACAAAATTTAGTTTGTTTATTCAACCTTAAGAATTTTATCAATAAAGTTTAATCCAAATAATTTTAAAAAAAAAATCAATTTCTAAAACTGTCTTTGAAAAAAAAATTGAAACAAAAATTAAATAAAATAAAATAAAAACAAACATCAGTAAATTTATTTCCCACAAAAATAAATTTTAAAGTTATTTGGTGTTAGATATACCAACTCAAGTCCTTGAAAAAAAATGATAAAAATAAATTATAATCAAAAATTTAAACCAAAAAAAAAAATTGTATTCAAAAAATTATTCCCAAAAATAAAAATAAAAATTTTAAACACACCGAATTTATTTTTGATTCAGCTTGAACCATAAAAAATATTTTTTTATAATATTCTATAAAAAATAAACAAAAAAATACAAAATAATGTTAATAAAAATAATAAAAATTTTCTTTTACATACTCCCATATTACCCCTCCTTGTCTACCTCTTTTACCTCTTTTTGGTGTCCTCAACCCCCCCTCCCCCTTCTCCCCCTTTTTCACCAGGTTCTTCCCCCTTTTCCCCCCTTGAGGCGCCTTTTCCCCCTTTCAGGCACCTCTTTTCCCCCCTTTAGGCTGCCTCACAATACTCCCCCCCTTCTCTTTGGAGGGGGGAGGGGGGAGGGGGGAGTTATGAGAATTGTGATAAGTGAAGATATTAAGATCATAATGTAAGATATTAGTGAATAAATGAGCTAACAGTATTGAATATTTAGAATTAGGTTTTGGTTAGAAGAGTATATAAAATCATTTTATCTATTTAAATAATTAATATTACTGATAATTATCATCATAATTCTCTAATAGTGAAGATACAGTCATAAAATTACCAGTTTATTTTGTATGAGGAGAAGCTTTAAGATGAGTATGTTAAAACTAGGGTGAGTTGTTATAGTTGTTCTTCTTTTGGTTGGTTAATCAGGATGTGTGAGAGTATTAATTCCCAACACCCTCCATCCTTCAGACATCTTTAAACCAATGATTTATCTGTTTTCTTCAAAGCTTAGTTGAGGCTTCTTCTTTGTGAGAATATCTGCAAGAATATCAAGTGTATGAATGTATTGGGGGATATGTTATTTATATTAATTAGTTGTTGTAGAAAACAATATCAAAAGTAATTTTTTTTGGAATGTTCATTTATTTGAGATTCCTTTGAGAGAAAAGTTCTCCACTGTTCTTGCAGTTGATAATTGGTGTGGGAAAATTCTCACCCAAAGATTGAAAAAGACTTTTCAGCCATAGGATTTTTTGTGAGTTTGAATTCAGACACATATTCAGCTTCTGTAACTGAGATGTCCACCAGTATTTATCATCAACTTCTCCAAGTGATAGTTCCTTTTTTAAAAATAATAGCAAAAGCTGATTCTGAGAGTCTGGTATTAGGGAAGTTAAAATATTCATGTGAGAGTAGCTAAAGAGTATAAGTTTTGTAACATTTTTGGGGTATTCAATGCCAATTTTTCATTGGTTTAAACATATTGGAGAAGTTTTTTTTCAAAATTCCAATTTTAAACAGAGTTATTGGAATCATCCTTGAACATATAGTTTTTTGAAAATTACATTTCAGGAGGGGTGCTACTGCAAGATAATTTAAGTATCCAATAAGTTGTCAGTAGAGTTTTTTTTAGCCTTCTTCAGATTTTTCAGGAGATAGATCATATAAGTTTTTGCCAATAGGGAGTAATGTAGAATCTTTCTTGCAAACTTCTATGTTAAATCTGAAATAGAGTGATCATATTTAAGATTCTTGAGTGAGTTTAATAGAAGAAGGAGGGTTGGTAATGTGGATTCCAAGATAAAAGGTAGAGGAGTCATTCAATTCAACCTTATAGTTAATTTTAAGATTTTTTTGAAGATTATCTAGAAGGGATTTTCTACTGAAGAAGAAAATACTATCATTGACATGGAGATGGAAGAAAATGAATCCACAAACATTTTTTTAGATTAATATAGATTCATCACTATCTGCTTTGTGAAATTGAAGTTATTTTTTCTTTCCACTCTCTAGGGGCTTGTATTGTGAAGTATAGTGATTTGTTGAGCATCCAAACCACATTTTATTCTCCTACCTCAAATAATTTTACCTGTGTAAAAAACATATCATCTGTTGTGATCCTAAGCAGAAATAAAGTGCCAATTTCTAATTGAGGGATAATCCAGCTGAGATCAGGAGAAAGAGATATGAGAACCCTGAAAATTTTAGTTTTTCCAACAGAGTCATAGGTTTCTCTATAATAAATGTCCTGCTTCTAATGATTTCCAAGTGATATCCATCTGGATTTATAATTCACAATATTGCAAAGCTCATCTCTTTTTTGACTAAGTACCACATTCTGAAAATTATTATTATATCAGGTGCTTTGGGAACCAGTTCACCTAATTTATGATCCCAGAGGGACCCTAATTCTTTCTTTTTAGCAAATTTTAAATTTTTCACATTCAGGTTAATTAAAATATTTTGAGTAAGTAGGCATATTCTCAGTATCAATTGTGTTTTGGCCATAGAATTAAGTGGGCTTACAGCTGCTTATTGGACTACCATAGTGTGAAAGTAATTTTTCAAAGGAGGATTTGTAAGGGGCAGAGCTTTAACCCTCAATTTTTGAACTATCAGAGGGAAGTTCAGGTGTTGTTAATCTCATCACCTGTGTGAGTTTGATATTATTTATTGTTTGAGTGGTGGGTGGTTGACCAGTGATGGTGTTTCAATCAAAATGAGGGTGAAGGGGACTTTGTATGGATGAATTATATATGGTGGACAGGCAGTAATAACTTGGTATGAAAAGTAGAGGTTCTGGTTAATAAAAGAAGTTTTTTTTCCAAAAAGTTACCATTTCTCAAAATATAAACTTTTTTTGAGACTTAATTGAAAAATCCATGATATTTTGAGTTTTATTCATTTGCTACCATGGCTAATTTTTCACCTCTAGTTTGAAGTTTTGTATCACTGCTATCTTTGTTAATGAGGCATAAAGAAGTGGAACAAAATTATTTAAGAAAATGATAGTCTAGAGGGTGGGTCCCATTTCATGGAACAAAAGAGTTCCATAACTCAAGTTGAACATTTAATATTTTTGAGATAGGAGGAATTTTAATGGATGTGAAGCTGTATTGTGTGAATCTAACCCACAGGTAAGCAGGAGAACTATATTCAATGAGAATTTTCACTATCCAATCCGTGAGTGCTCTATTTAATCATTCAGCAACAGAATTATGTTGTGGGGTTTGAGTAGGAGCATGTTCAGATAATAATTCTGTTGGAATTTAGGAAGTTTTTGACATCATTTGATCCATACTCCTCACTTCTTTCAATTTATATATTTTTTAATTTTTTTCCATTATATTTTAAAATTTGTTTTTGTAGTTTTTCAAATCTGAGAATGTTTCATATTTATTCTTAATTAGGGGGCCTCAGTTCTGGGAAAGAAGCACTTCTTTAAGTGCATATTTTTGAAAATAACTAGCCCCAACACTGAGGTATTTCAAAAGTAAAATAAGTCACTTATTTAACTCAAATATGCACTTTCTCAACCAAAAGTTCTTATTTCAACATAAAGTTACATTTAAATGATTTTTCAACATTATCACATTAATGCACAGCATAGCACTTTATAAATCAAAGCATCATACAATATTTACATTTTTATACCATGTAAGAGTTATCCCTTCCTCAATCTCAAATAATGATAAACTACATTTAGAATAAACTTGATAGCTCTTGCTCTCTACTTAGATTCTGATTGTGATCTTGAAAAAAAAATTCTTAAATCAAAAATAACTAGGAAATGATATTTTATTCACAGAAAGCCTCAAGTACTTCATAGCCCCAAGGAATCTTTCCTTAAATTGGTTGATATTATTCAGAATCATCCAGTTTTTGAAAGAAATTCTCAAAAAAAAACATGATTTTTCAATTTAATTGGCCATCACACTATGTTGTTTGGGCTCCATAGGTAATGGAGGTGCTGTCAAATTTTTGGAAAATGTCTTTGATTTAGGGTATGGTTCTGTTAACACTTATACAAAATGATAGCTTTTTGCTTTGTAGTGTCTCCAAGTAGATGAAGATTAGGTACTTCTCATTAAAATAAATTCTAAAGAACACTTTGAGAGTTGAAATATAACTTTTAACAAATGAAGTGAAGATTTGGTTTCTGACTAAAGAATACCAATTACTTTTTTCACAAGATAGCTTTTATAAACAAGATAATTTCATTACTTGGTTATGTTTTGTCTTATCAAAATTTAATTAAGTACTATAAAAATCTGGTAAATTTTTTATCTCATTTTTGTTATACAAAATTCATGCATGTGAGTGCATAAAATTTTATTTGTCTTAATTGAAAAGTACCTACTTTTCAATTTTATTATTGTAACATAAAACAAATTACTTTTTTTCTATCTTTTTTTCTTAAATTTTTATTTCAAAAAGATGGAAATACCTCCCCTTCATTTTATCCCACTAGGGGGTTTGCATTGCCAAATTTCAATCAAAATGTGTTAATCAACATTAAGCAAGTAATCTAGAGAAAGAGGCAAAGTTAAATTAATAGAGGTTAAGAGAATAAATGTGAAACACAAATAAACTCAATAAAACATTCTGAAAAATACTGTAGACATGATACTATAGCAGCATGGCCCAATGGTCTAAAATCTCAAGTAAGTGAAGTAGATAAATGACTTCTAAACTCTAAATAATGATATTAAAAGAGAAAAATGAAAAGATTTCTTTTACCCCATACTTTTCATGTCAAATTTATAAAAATAGAATATTCACTTATTTTAGTATACTCCAACAATTATAAACACAAAAAAACAAGCCAAAAACCAGGCATAAACTGTGACACCATGCAATATGGGGGGCCAACTTTCTAGCAAGTCCACAACTTTGAACCCAAAATTTGCCACAGATTGAACACACATTAATCTATTGACAAAGGAACCATACAATCAGGGAAGAAAACCACTCAGCAGAAAATTTTTAGGTGGGTGTTCAAGTGGAACTCAGTATGAGTTCAGTCTGAGTTCAGGTTTGGGACTTGCTAGAAATTTCACCCCCTATATTGCATAGTGTAAGCACCTGATAGCAGTGTGGTGATCCAAACCTGGGTAGGCCTTTGGAGTGCATATTTGGGGGTATTTGGTATGTAGGATGTTATTGGGGTTATGGTGTTATTAGTGGATTTATTCATCTTTAGGTAATATTTAGTAGTGTTTATGGAGGCTTAAGCTAGGTTCACTTATTATGTCTCAGCCTAATTTCCTTTCTTTTCTCTTCATCTTGTTATCCCTATGGTTGGTTACCTTGTTTTATAGGGTAGTTATGGTGTTGTTATTGGTATTTATTGGAAGTTTATTGCTTAGGGGTGCTTATGTAGGCTTAAGATAGGGTCACTTATTATGTCTAAGCTTCTTTTCCTTTATTTCCTTTTTCATTTTGGTATGTCTTATGTGTGTTTATCTTGTTTATTAGTGAATTTATGGGTTTTTATGGGTTGTATGGGTGTTTTAGGGCCTAGAAGCAGCCCGCCCACCCCTAAGCGGCCTGCCTGCCTGGGCGCTGGGGAAGCGCTAAAATGCACTTTTATGCATGAAAAAAGGCTGTGAAAGCTGGAGTTTGAGTGGGGAACTGGTCAGGGTGGTCTGTGCACTGGCTGTATGATGTGTGTGTGGGAAGATTTTTAGGGGAAAATCGGATCTCTTTACTTATAACCTCTCTGTTCATCACTGTCTCATTGGCTTGTGTTTTGTTGGAATATACTATTGCCCATTTCAACTCTTTCTGGTAGTCTGTCTGGGACTATTATCTTCACTTTTAAAGAGGTCAAGAGTGTTTAATTAGAGGGTCTAGCAAACAGATCTCCAATTTCCTGAAACAGGTAAATCTCACTTATTTTTTAAAGGGACAGGGGTTATTCTTTCTGTTTATTCTCCAACTCCCTTGGTCAAGGCCTATAGCTAGTACTATAGGATTGTCTACAGCAGGTGCAATTCCCTATCTTTGATATAATTCACTTTTAGCCCAGTTATAATTCTTCTGAAAATACTGAACACTGAAAATTGGCCATGCTAGCTTTTTTGGAATCAAATTTGAGTTACTCATGAATCGCAAATGGATTGAGAGAATAAAACCTGCTTGTGGGTTTCATTTTTCCATTTATGGTTAAAAAGACACCAAAAGTGTACCAAAAAAAATTAAAAATTCACAAGAGGGCAAATGAAATCAGTAAACTTGAGATTTTCTTTGGAAATACAAAATTACTGTTACTAATATGCAAATTAATATGATTTAAGCATTTAAGAAATTTTATTTTTTAATTATGTAATAATAAAGTGAAAAAAATGAAAAAATTGCATGAAAAAGACTCAAATTTAGAGGTCAATATATCAGAAACGACAGAACCAAAATTTTATCCATTAGTAAAAAATCATATCTGGGCTTCAACAAAATCTTTGGCTAAAAGGACATGAAATTTGAATTAATCTAACCCTAATTCTGAATTTTTTTTAAAATTACATAAATATCTGAAACTTTATATTGAAAATGAAAGAAAAAGGGGTTCAATAAGTTCACCATTAACCAGGAAAGCTTCCTATAAAGATTTTAGTATGAATTTATGATAGAAAGTGAGGCCTATTTTACAACAGTTGAAAAAAGATTTGTTCAAATTTTGTGAAGAAAATCAGTGAAGAAGCATCAAATAGTAATCCAAATCTAATGTTCAGGTACTTTAATGATAGCTAAAAACTTAGATAATCATCAGAAAAGCACTTCAGAAGCTCTATTCTCTAATTATGTAGTATCAAAGCAAAAAAAAAGTAAAATAGTGCAAAAAACAACTCAAAATTAAAGGTCAATATCTCAGCAACCACTGACCCAATTTCAAATCCATTAATGGTAAATGAAAGATAGGCTTCAGTAGATTATTTAGATAATAGGAAATAAGATTTTTATAAACCTAAATCTAATTCAAGCTCTCATATTAAAAATTGAAAATAAATTTGAGAGGTGATAGTGAAGATGACAAACAATAGTGGTTCAATAAGTCCACCATTATCCAGGGAAGTGTGCTAGATAGATTGGATTATTCATTCATGATAGAAAGAAAGAGATATTAGATATGCATGAAAAAAGGAGATGTCATTTAACTTTATGGAAAGGTAGGAAAAAATAGAGTAAAGTTGGAATTCATTGGAAGTTAAATATGGTGCAAGTGAAATGCATAAAAAATGCACAATGAATAGTGCAAAAAGAAGGCTCAAATTTTAAGGTCAATATCTCACCTAAACCATGTTGCAGGAAATGATGAAAAATTCAGATGAAAAAAGGTGATTAATAAAGAATTGAAAATGAAAAAACTTACTCTGATTAGAAAGATAAAAATTTGAGTCAGAAATGTTGACTAAGAAAAGTTCAAAAACTTTAAAAATGTGAAAATAAAAAAGTAAGCTAGTATTTAAGTATTATTTAATAGTAAATTTTAATGGTCAAATTACTTATATATAATTGATTTATAGATTAAACCTCATGGAAACACTTATAAAACTATTATGCTCAATCTTTAACTCACAATATTTGGACTGGTGCAGACTAAAGGTGGAAATTAGACTAATAAAATAAAGTTATAGCTAATATAAAGATAAAATCAATTTATAAAGGCTTTAAAATATATTTTTATATTATAATAATTGTTATTTAATGTAATGTTTATTTGATGTTTAGTAAGTAAGTGATGTCCAATAACTGGTTAAATCCTCCTTTACTTATACCAAAATCCACTGGAGTGCACAGACCTTCAATCCAGATGATTTCACTTCTATCCCCAGAAATTACAGTACTGTGAGGTCTCATAATCTCACCATGGCTTTTAATTCAAGTAGTTTCAACACCCACACCTCCAGTAAGGGCCCTCAATCACAATTAATGATATCATACACCCATACCATAAATAGAGAAAACAGATAAAATCAGATACCGTAAGGAATCAAGTAAAATAATTCATTCAAAGAGAATAAAATGAAACAAAAAGCATATAAAGGAACCAAATTAACTTTAAATGCCCCAATAACATCCTCAATAATTCAAATTAACCCAGAAATCATATTCTAACCCATAAATCCATGAAAATCCATTAAAGGAAGTAGATTAAGTTGTCCAAACTGAAAATATGCATCTGAAAAAGGTGTATATGCTTGATTAGAACTCTTTAGTACATTTAATATGTACATATGACCTACAATAAGCAGAAAAATAAAGATTATAGGCTATTTAAAGGGTTAAACCCACATATAGACCTATATATACATATTATAACTGCATATTTCACTGAATATGAGGTTTAAGAATACATATAAGCTTATGTATGTCTATAATTACTTAATATAACTAAGATAAGTATATTATGACTAAATTAGCACCTTGATAAGTATTTGGGGATATGGATAAGCTATTTAAACTATTATAAGTCATACAATATACCAGCAAAAAAAACATGGGCACCTGATAGCAGGTGCCAATCCCTATCTTTGACTTAACTCAATTTCAGCTCAGCTTTAATTCTTCTGGAAAGATTGCACACTGAACAATGACCACACTATCTTGTGTAAAATCAAATAAAATTTACTCTTAAATAAAAACTGAATATAGGGATAGGCACCTGATAGCAGGTGCCACATAACTTTTTGTGGTGATAGTATAATAAATATATATTTATATATATATATAAGCTGGTGCCCTAACTTCCCAAAACTTAGAATATTTGGCTTCTAAACTAACTGTCCCTTACTAATTCCACAGTGAATACTCAGGGCTACAAGTTGTTAGATGCAGCAGCCCCACCAGAAATTCTCATTTCACAACAGCTCATTCCACTAAAAACCTGATATTTTAAGATATATCTATTATGCAAGGTAAATAGCATTCAGGCTCATATAAGCATAATAACCATATATATAAGTATCAGAACCATATATTTAACTTATAAGCTTAATGCTATTAGGGAAATCTTATTTTAAGCATAAGAAATAATCAGTCCTTGGGATACCTAGCCTGACACTCCCTCACTCAAATATAACAATAAAAAATACTAAGAAATTTTATATATTAAAGAAGAAGTGGATAGAAAAAATACTTTATTCATTTCTATATTACATATACTCTTTTGTAACAGTATTATTTGTCTTTAAACTTTTTCAAGAGATTTTTAAGATCAGATATTTCATTTTTCAGGAATCATCTGGTCATATTCACTTGATTTATTTTTAAACCTTAATAGATACTCAACTCCCTTTTCTTTAGTTAGGTGTCTTTTTTTAAGTATCTTTTCAATTTCTTCTTTTTCAACTATTTCTTCAGGTTTCTATTTATGCCTTCCTGATCTTCTTGGAAATAGAGACGTATCATTAGAATGGTATTGTTTTTTAAGAGAAATAGGGAATACTGGATTTTCTCTATTATATGTTTTATAAAATATAACTTCAACAGCATTGTTACCAACCATCTTTTTTACTACAAATTTTCCAATGAATGGATCTTTCAATTTTACATCACTATTTAAATTGAAATTTAGTGTAGAAATAAGGACTTCATCACCCTCTTTGAACATTTGCTTTTTATGGGCTTTATCCCATCTTTTCTTTTCATACTTAAATGCCTTATTAATACATTCTTGAGCATGCTCTCTGCATAATTTTTGCATTTGAAGAAAAGATTTTTTACCTGGATGGATATCCAATCTTAGTAGTTTATTAAGAGTTTTAGAATGGGTATTAGGTACATAGCCCAACCATAACACAAATGGCTTTTTTCCTGTGACAGAATGTTTTGTACTATCACTATGCAATATAGGGGGTGGACTTGCTAGAACATCCCCAACCTGAACTCTACTTATACACCCACCTAAAACTGTTCTTCTCAGTGGTGTTCATCCCTAATTGTATGGCTCCTTTGTCAATATCTCAATGTGTGTTCAATATGTAGTGATATTGGGTCCTAGGTTGCGGACTCACTAGCAAGTCCACCCCCCATATTGTGTGGTGTATTGTATGCAAATTCTAAACCAGGTATAAGGGCTAACCAATCATGAGTGAGTTTTTCATTCTCCTTAAAGTCAAGACCAAAAGCACAATTTCTTCTTATCATATCTTCTAAATTTTTTATCATTCTTTTTTCCAGCCCATCAGTTTGTGGATGGTATGCTGTAGAAAGCTTTAATTGACAACCTGAAACATTCATAAGTAATTTCTAGAACTAAGAAGTAAATTTTGGATCTCTTTCTGAAATTTTTTCTGTGGGGAACCCTTCTATATTTAAAAACTGTTTCCACCATAAGAGAGCTTGGTACTTTTTCAGAGACCTCTTTGTGGGTTGGAATAAATTTTCACATTTTTGTAAACCTATCTGCAACTACCTAGAAGGAGTTATAACTCTTATTTCCTGATATTGAAAAATCTGTTACAAAGTCCATGTTAACTATTTCACATGGAGCTTTTGGTTGCTCAATCTTTTGTAACAAACCAGCTCTTTTTCTCATCAGTCTGTTAAATTTTTGACAAGAATCACATGTCTCAACATATTTTTGAAGATCATCAGACATGTGAATCTACCAAGCTGTGTTTTTTTACTCTCTT
The DNA here is from genome assembly GCA_030280995.1 of Hemileia vastatrix. Classification (NCBI taxonomy): domain Eukaryota; kingdom Fungi; phylum Basidiomycota; class Pucciniomycetes; order Pucciniales; family Zaghouaniaceae; genus Hemileia; species Hemileia vastatrix. The sequence goes on from JASXTE010000015.1 coordinate 9,660,404, forward strand.
TCATTTTTCATGTAAGTCAAAATGACCTGCCAATATATCATCATGACACATGCTTAACATTAACTCCTTTATTGAAGGGGGAATTAAAACTACATTACTTATTTTTTTTCTATAATATATAAAGCCATTCTCAATAGAAAAATTACCTTTTTTCAATGCTCCCCTGTATTATTGTGGCAATGTTTTTATCAAAACATTCATTGAAGAATTAGATGGATCATTTAATATTGTAGTAATTTTACTAAATTAAGGATCTGAAGCATAATCATCTAGAATAGATTGCATGAATTCATCCTCATGATCTACAATATATATTCCATAATTTTTAATAATCTCTGTTTCAGAAATATAAGCTGAATTATCATCATTATTAGGTAGAGGTACTCTAGATAACAAATCTACATTAGAGTGTCAAGTTCCTACATTATGTGTAATAATTATCTGTCCTCTATACTCTTGAACAGCTAATTTCCATCTAAATATATGCCTATCAAGAGATTTTATGTTTAAGGGTGACTTGAATGCACTAGAGTCAGCTACCAACTAAAAATTTTGGTCCTCAAGGTAATAATTTAGCTTCTCAAGAGCTCATACTACTGTAAAAGAATCAAGTTGAGTATCACCATACTCCAATTCACTAACTCTTAGAGCTTATTAATTATAGCAGATTGCTACTTTTGAGTTTTTTGATGCAAAGCAGCACCAAAACTAATAAAACATGCATCAGAATACAAGAAAAAAGGTAGTTGGAAATCTGGTAATCCCAAGATTGGAGCTTTCATCAAAAATCTTTGTAGCTTATCAAAAGTTGTTGTCTTTCATTATTCCAAATGAAATTTTCTGATTTCTTTATTAGTGTGTTAAATGATGCAACAATTAATTGGAAGTTTATTATATATTGTGTTTAATAACCACACATACCAAGAGAAGATTGTACATCCTTAAAATTTTGATGAATTCCAATATTCTTAATTGCAGAAACTTTATTTTGCTTAACACATATTTGTAAGACAGATACAATATGACCAAGCACCTTTAAAGACTCAAATACAAATTTACATTTTTTAAATTCTAGGTTTATTTTTTATTTCATAAATTTTTTGAAATAACTTCTCCAAATGGAGTAAGTATCCATCATATGTTTTAGAGAACACTATGATTTCATCAATGTATACCATTAACTAGCCTTCAACCATTTAATTATGGAATGTTATAATTATTGATTTTTAAAATACTGAAGGAGAATTCTTTTTTCTAAAATGTCATCCTGAAATATTTATAAATATCCATATGTGTTGTTATCAATAAAAATTTCAGTGAGTTCATTTCAACAAGAATTTGATGGTACCATTTATTTCCATCTAAGAAGCTGATGTACTTAGCACCTTTCAGGGTAGCATGTATAGAGGTAATCCTTGGAAAAGGATAAATATCATCCACTCTGAATGTATTTAATTCTCAATAATCACCAAACAGTCTTGCCTTATCTTTTTCATAAGAAATAAGCACTGGTGATATCACAAAAAATTTGTGTAGTTTCTAATTTTTCAATAATTTTCATGTTCTACAACATCTTAATATTATGCTCTATGTGCTTCCTCTTCATTGGTGAAGTGGTATATGGTTTCTTTTTAAGTCTAGCAGGAATATTATCCATTTCACAGGTTAAACTAATATTAATCTCATGATCTTTCAAAAGACCAAGCTCATTGCTCCCATGTGAAAAAGCCTTTGGAAATGCTTTAATTAAGTTGAAAATATTTTTATTCTCAGCTTCACTTATCTGAGTGCTAAATGATCCTTTGGAAATTTCTGTTTCCAGAAGTTTGATCTCACTGGTTTCTCTCCCTTTGCAAGGAATATCTACTACTGACTCAATTTTCTAGACTGTTTTAAAAGAATTTAATCTAAATTTTCTTTTACCATTCATGCCAATTGTAAAGCTATTATTAGAAGGGTCTAATTTTCTACCAAAATTTTTCAGAATTTCATTACAAATAATAAGACAGCTACCATAATTAGTATTGTCCACTACTACAAAGTCACAAGTTACTCTAACATAACCATGTTGATTTTAAAAGAAAACAGACACTTTTTATTTATTAATGGGGTGTAGTAATGATCCAAATCATCTCCAATTTTTAATTCGAAGGGGTTCAAGATTTAACTTATAATTGCTATCAACTTTCTTTAATGTACATCCAGAAACAACAGAACCAGAAGCTCTTGTGTCCAAAATTGTATTTACATTTTCTCCATAAATTCTTGCTGGAACTGTGATATGTGTCACTCTTAATTTATCAACTTGTATATCTTTAATGATCTCAGAATCTTTGAATTTCATTAATTATACCTTTGAATCCATACTTAACATTGGAATTTCAAATATGGAAAAATCATCTCTCAACAAACAGACCTCATCTTCATCACTATATGAGATGTTACTGTCATAATAACTTTTATATTTTATTTTATCTTTCCATAAGTTAAGATCCATATTTGTTTCAATGGCATTTAATATTTTATTTAAATTTATTAAAAATACGATAGGTTTGTCATCATTCAATGGATTATACCTTGTTTTCTTATATAATCTTTGCTGAGTTAGTCCAAATTTAGAACCTTCAAATTTTTTTTAATTAGTTGGTTTCATTCAGCCCAATAGTAATCTTTACCCTCACTTAAAATAGCTTCAAAACCCAATAGAGCAACATCCTTAAATAATGAAATTAGTTTTGATGTTATTTCTTCATCATGTAACTTATATGAGAGTTTTAAATTATCAATTCTTTTAATAAAATTTTGTAAATTAAAGATGGCCTCCCCATCTTAAGTTGGGTACTGGTCAACTTTTGGCAAATTCTTCTTATTGGATTTAATCTCACTAATCCTGGGAAAATTCAATAACTAATCTATTTATATAAATGGTATTTTATTTTCTCTTGTACTGATTTTGACTCACATTTGTTCTTTCAGACTTGACACTTTCACCAGATGTTTTTATTTTTTGTGGCATTGAGAATAATTGAGACTCATTTTTTCAAGTAAAAGGATTATTTTTATACTGTGTACTTTTGATTATCCTGATTCATTAGTAGATTGGAAGTGTCAATCTCAACTTTAGTTAATATTTGTAATAAATCAGAGACAGTTTTATTTGTTTGTGAGAAATATAATTTTGTTCTTGAATCATATTTTAATAAGTGTGCTTCATACAATTTATCTAACTCACCAAATTTTTTTGAAAGTTCACTATGTTTATTACTTTAAGAATCATATCTAAGTGTTAGAGTCAAGTTATCTTTCTCTAATTCTTAGTTTCTTGTTTCCAGTTGAGAAATATTCAATTTTAAGGACAAAATTGTTTCATTTTTGAGATCAATCTCTTGTTCCTCACACTCAGTCACTCTACTCCGAATTTCAAAACAATTCTGTGAACAGTTGGATTTTTATTAAAACACTCAACATATTCCTTTTCACATTCTTCACTATTTATTGAAACACTCAATTCACTTATATGTGGTGACAATTGAGTGTTATCTGTATTATTATGATAAATATTACTATTTTTATTGACAAAAGATAAATCATGTGTATCTATATAAAATCCCAATTGTCTTAAGTCCTCCTCAATTTTCTGTACAGATTTTACATAATTTCACTTACCTGCATTGTAATAATCAGTATTATGTACAATATTAGAAGTTGATTTAGTTACCAAGGAATGGGAGCAAGCCCTGTATTCTGAAGCTTTTGTTTTGGTTTTTAGGGGTGACTGGAAGCTTTCTGGTGAGCGGCTGGATCCCTGTTGCTGTTGTGGCTGGCCCATTATCAGTGAAACTAATCCTAGTTCCATTTTCTCTACAAAGATCTTTTTGTGGGAATGGTTTGATCCCCCTTGGGTTGAGGGTGGCTGGTTTTGTTTTCCTCCCTTCAAATCTTCCAGTGTTTAATTCAACAGTTGGAATCCCAACCTGCTTTTGTTTTGCACCTTATTCACCTCCATGATGATAGCAGACTTTGATTCCTCTAACTTCAGAGCTTGTCTGGCCAAATGGGACAGTTTATTCTGAAAAAGAGGTGATGCCCTCTTTTTTTTCACTTTTTTAAGAGGGTTTCCTTTTTTTTATTCTTGATTTTTCTGGTTAAGGATAAGACTTTCCTTCAATATTTATGTCCTGGTACATTGTTTATAGCTTTATACATGGTATTAAAAGAAGTTTTATCACTTATATTGTCCTGTGAGGCACAGATAATGTCTAAAATAACTATTTAATTTACCAAACAAAAGGGAAAATCTTTATGGAGATCAGTTGACAAATGGTTTAGTAATATAAATACTAATAAAAGCACTGGAGCTTACCATGAATTTATTTTTTTTATTATTTAAATAAAATATAATAAAAAATCAAAAAAATCTTCTAAAAATAAAATAATAAGTTTAACTAGACCTTTATAATTATGTGTAATTATCTTTCCAAGATTCAACCAAATACCAATTCATTTGGGTGTTATATTTGTGACCAATTACCAACTGAAATCAGGTTTATATTGGGTACAGTTACTGCTGCAAATACCTATATTTTATTTAATAAAAAGTATTACAATTACTATAAGGGTTCTTTTCCACAATCACTGAGTTATTTTGACCCACTAATATGCTTCAGACCCAATTATTTGGTTTATATGAGCTATACTAATGTAAAAATTGTGTCCTAAGGTTTATACTAAAATAATAAGCAATGAATTAGGAACAACCCCCAATTGTCAGAGTATGCTAGTATTTAAGTATGATTTAATAGTAAATATTTATGGTCCTATTACTTATATATAAATTATTTATAGATTAAACCTCATGGAAATACTAATAAAACTATTATTCTCAATTGTTAACTCACAATATTTGGATTGGTGTGGACTAGTGGTGGAAATTAGACTAATAAAATATATTTATAGCTAATATAAAGATAAAATAAATTTATAAAGGCTTTAAAATATATTTTTATATATATAATAATTTTTATGAAATGTTTATTTGATTTTTAATAAGTAAGTGATGTCCAATAACCAGTTAAATCATCCTTTACTTATACCAAAATCCACTGGAGTGCACAGACCTTCAATCCAGATGTCACATCTATCCCCATAAATTAAAGTACTGTGAGGTTTCATCACCTCACCATGGCATCCACTTCAATAATTTTCAACACATAGATCTCCATTAAGGACCCTCCATCACAATTAATGATATCATACACCCATACCATAAATGGAGGAAACAGATAAAGTAGATACCATAAAGAAACCGGTTAAATAAGTCATACAAATAGAATAAAATAGGGAAAAAAGCATATAAATGAGCCAAATAAAATTTTCAAGCCCCCAATAACATCCCCAAGCATCCACATTAACCCAGTAATTCTATCCCAACCCATAAATCAGTGAAAATGCATTAAAGCAGATTAAGTTGTCCAAACTGGATATATGCACTTGAAAAAGGTGTGTATGCTTGTTTAGACTTTGTGAGTCTATTGATTAAGTCCATATTGCCAAAAATAAGCTTAAAATAAAGCTTCTAGGCTCTTTAGAGGCTTAAACCAGCATATAGACCCATATATACATAATATAACTACATATTGTACTTAATATGAGGTTTATGCTTATATATAAGCTTATGTATGGCTATAATTACTTAATATATCTTAAGATAAGTATATTATGACTACATTAGCATCTTAATAAGTACTATGGGGCTACATATAAGCTATTTAAACTCATATAAGTCATATAATATTATAATAAATATATGTATATGCATAATAACCATATATATCAGTATTATATCCATAATATTAATTTATAGATTAATGAAATAAAGTTTATCTTATTTTAAACATAAGAGATACTCAGACATTGTGATATCTAGGCCAAGGATAAATGTTTTCTGCTCCAAAAAAAACAAATTAATTTGGGAACCAGGGTCCTCTAAAACTTTTAACTCTTTACCATTTAGAGATACCATCAAATACCTCAAAGGGGCAGAAAAATAAGTTTCCACCTCACTAAAAAGCTGTACAAAATCCTCACCTATACACCACACAATATTTGGGGGGGCTTTCTAGCACGTCCTCAACTTGAAGTCAGATGGAACTTGGCTGGAGCTCAAACTGAAGTGATACTGAACTTTCACTTGAAATAAGCTTGAGACCTCATACAAATAGGAATGAATCTTTATTAAAGAAATAGTGAAACTGTCATGATAAATGAATGGAAACCAGAAAAACTCATTCCAAGAATCTACCAAAATCACTGTATTTGTTGATGAATCTTATATAAATAATACTTTATTAATTTAAGTTGATCAATGAAAAGACATAAAATCATTTTATTTTCTTCTATAGTATCACACTTGTTAAATATATTAAAGTTCATAAAACTTTCAGTTAACATTTTAAAAAAAATTGGTGACTTTTTGTATTACATAAAACTATTATTCAAGAATTGAAAAATTGTAATTTATTAATTATTACAATACAAAATGAACTCTTCATTTTTGTATTTCTTGAATTTCCAGATTACTCAATGATATATCAAAATCTATTGAATTACTTAAATAAAAAGATTTAATTAACAGAAAGCTTAAATTTATTTATTATAGCATACAATGAAAAACATGGAACACTTAAATTTAAAGTATAGTAATTATTTTTGAAGCTTTTTAGCTAAATGAAGAACTTTCACAACTTTGTTACACTAATTACTTGAAATTGAAAAAATATTTGATTATATATTAAAAATGGCATATTTCTTTATGTTTTAGACTTCAATGCATTTTTTGGGAAAAGTAAATGCAAGAAAAGGAAAAAAAATCAAAGAAATATTTTTCTCTTTTCAAAAATTATACCAACTCCTCAGCTACTGAGAAAATATATATAATATATCATGAATAAATAAAATATCTATCTAGATTCTATAGTATCTTTTATATTGGTTTCATAAATATTCTTTTGGCATACTTTCAGTTGTTGAAGCAATCTAGAGAACTCAAGAAAAATTACCACTCATTGAAATCTTTATGTAAAAAATACAAATAAAATGTGCCTCAAGTTATGAATATATTTTTAAAGTAAAAAAATGGATATATATGGAAAATTTAAGCTGAATAGTATGTTGCATTTAATGTTGATATTCTGAGATAAAAAACTGTTTCCCTGGAGATTCATTTCAAAATTTTTACTTTGTTCCCATGTAAGAATAGGTGCTCAAGATGAAGTTTTAGGTGTTTTTTAACATTCAATTACTCTATCAAAGAGGTAGAACTGATATTTCTCATCATTCTATCATTTTATTCATAGAATAATATCTATATAGCCTTTTTTAAGAAAGATAAAATAGATAATTTAGTTATAAAATCATAAAACCTTACCATTATATTAATCAATTTTTGCATAGTATAAATTTACTTAAATACTTTAAAATATGTGGCAAATATTTTAGTTTTTTGTATTCAAGTTTGATAAAATAAAATTTCAGAGGCTCATATTCTTGGTTGGTGAGATAAAAAATTCACAAGATAAATTTAAAGCTCTAAGTTTGATCATTATTCTCAATATAGAAATATAGTTTAATGGGTTTTCAATACTTTATTTGAAATACAATAATAAAAAATATGGGTAAAAATAAATTATTTTAGACATTAAATGAGTCAATGTATTTCCTATTTTTATTAAAAAAATGCTATATTTATCCTCTTATATATTCCAAGTATCATAATTTATTACATGAATAAAGAGTTTTTTATTTAAATTAATTTAAACTGATAATATTATGATTTTCCAGTGAATAATTAACAATAAAAACAACTTTATAATTTAAATTAAATTGAAATTGAAATTTTTAAAAAATATTTTTTCTTTTTATTTTAAATATTTAAATTTTTATGCATAGGTATTATTTGAACTTAAAAATATAAATATATATAAAAGAATGTGTTACCAAGAAGTACCTGAATTATTTTTATTTAAAAGAGATATTTCCTTTCATTAAAATATATTTAATGTAAATAGGAACTCTTGAACCTGTTTACATATATTATAGGACTATATACATAACTGTAGGATTTTTTCAGTCTATTATTTGGAAACAAAATCATACTATAATAATTGAAGATAAAATGACATATATTTAATTTTTTTTGAAAAAATAATTAACAAAGATTTCTATTTATTCCCATGACTCCATATCATATAATAAAAATATTATTGATAAAAAAAATACTTAAATTTAAATTATAATATCTACTTTTAAATTTTAAGAATTCTAAAGGACTTCTCACAGCTTTACTAAGCTTGAACCAAAGTCAGGCATAGGTTGTCATTGAGAGTTGTATCTATGTTCTATCAAAGCTAAGATATTTAATTTTTTAAAACTTTATGTATTTATTTTCATAAAAGATTTTTGGAAAGTAAGAGATTTCACAGAGTTGTTTCTTTTATTGATTAAATAATAATATACATACTAATAGATATTATAAGTGTTATTTATATGAGTGTTTATTTATTATACGTACTTATTAATGTGTATACAGTAATCATAAATTAAGATATTAAGATAAAATTTTAGTTATATTGATAGATCTTGTGTTAAATTTTCATTTGAAGCTCATGATTCATGAAAAAGATTTTTTTCACCTCACCAGAAGCACTCACATGTAAATTCAAAACTAAGTTAACCTGATGAGGCCTATGAAAATGGGTAAAGAATTAATCAAGTTTTTTGTTTCAAATTATTTTCTAAAACACATATTTTTTTCAATATATATATGATTATAAACCACACAACATAAAATTGATTTAAAGGAGAATTATACTACTATTATATGGGTTTTTCTTATATTCTATGGCTTCTAATTATTTATATTTTAATATATATATAAATAATAATCAATACATCTTTATGTTGAATAATTGAGCATTGATAAAAATTCATACAACATAATTTTAAAATTCTTTACATGATAGAATAAATAAAGAGTTGTTGTATTCTATTTAAAATTCTGATGTATGTCTAAAACTACCTCAGATTTAATTTTGGTACCTTAGAGATTTCATGTTTTAAGTAAAATTTTATGTCAGTGTACTCTGTTCTTTTCCCAAAGAGCAGATTCCATCTTCCTTTTTTAACACATAGTTTGTACCATTTTCCACCCCTTTCAATGAAATAAACACATTCATTTATGCCCTCCCCACCCCTTTTGCTACCCTCCCAACCCCAATGTATGCCCTCCCCTTTTGCTCCCCATTCACCCCTCCCGACCCCTCCAAAACCCTGTTCTACACTAAAAAATCTTTGGAAACTCTTTTTCTGTCCTTAAAACTCTTACCTAAACTTCTTTCTACACCACATAACCTTCCTTACCCCTCTTTCTAGCCTCCCACAACCCTTTTAGACCTATTAATTTAACACCCCATTTCTCCCCTTTATCTCGCTTCCCCAACCTTTAAACCCCATCTCACTCCCTTCTAATCCAGTCCCTATTTCTATCTATAGAAATAAAGTGCTAGGTATGAGTGGGGAGATAAGAAAACTCGATGAAGAGAAGTGGAGAGGGGTGGAGAGCAAGAGAAGAAGGTGGAAAGGGATGGGAACAAATGAAGCGGGTAGTGTAAAGAGTGGGGAGAAAGATGAGAGGAGGGGAAAAAGGAAGGAATTTAACAGGAAGGATTGTTATATTCTTGAGTGGGAGTACACAAAGATTGTGAAATAAGATAGTGATACAAAATAAATATCCAAAGAACGTTAAGTATGCAAAATATTTTACAAAGAAAGGAACAGTAATTACCTGATTCCTATATACCCACAAGTCACATACTTATTGCTTCTTCATTTACTTAAATCAAATAAAAATCTTCATTTTAAAATTTTAAAATTTAGAAGATGAAGGGACATAAATTTTAAAAATATTAGTATAAAAATGTTTTTTTATTTACTAGTAAAATATGGCATGTATATTAATTTTGAAAATTATATGTCTAAGTAAAGTCTTTTTAGCATCATATATATAATTTTTGAGCCTTGTTTGAATAGTTTAATGATTTATAAGATTCAATACTATCTAATCACACAATTTGTATATATTTTTTCAACTATTGGAAAGATTACAATAAATAATATCAATGCAAAAAATATTTTTTATGAAAAAGTTCATATATTATATTTTATTTCCTCCATTTCTTGTTGGCCAATGAAACTTATATAATTAATCCAGATGGTTTCTTATTAAATGTATACTTTGGTTTTTTTTTGAAACTGTGAAAATAATCTCCTTAAGTATTTTAAAAAATATGTCTTTCTCAGCATAATTTGGGTGTGGTCTGCACTTAATTCACATTTCTATTCAAAATATCATTCTTCATATTTCAAGATTTTTTCAAAGTATTATTAACTATGCTTCATTAAGTGTTCAATTAAGATTCATATTGAGTTCACCAAAATTTCAAGCTTTTTCTTGGTGGTTTCATCACTACCAAAATGTGGGCTCATATTTGATATGAATTAGGGTTCAAGGTTGCGGACTTGCTAGCATGTCTCCCCATATTGTGTGGTGATATATTCCATCTCTCCAACAGATGCCCTTCTCTTTTTTAGATTCTTCTTCTGCTACTCTGAAAGATCAGAACTAATAGTGGATAATTCACTCAAAGATAGAGGAATCTAAAACTGATTCACCCTACCCAAATTAACATCCATTTTACTTTTTTAACCAGCCACAACTGGTCTTTCATACTGAACCTTTGATTCAACAACCTTTGTCCTAGTTATATCCTTAAGACCAAATTTCCATCATCAACAGCCATTTTAACATCTTTGAAATTAACAAAATCCACCATATTACTTAATATACCCAAATTAGATCCATCACTGGTCCAACTATCTTCCTCCTTTGGAGTAGCACCACTAAAGGTTGGCCTTGGGAGGGATGCCAAAGTTAAATCTTCTTCAGAATAAGAATCATCAGCCACTGGCATTGGTTCACCATTTAAATGCAAATCTTTACAACTAGGAGGCTCCATATCAGAAATCCTCATATTAATCCTATAGGTTTCATCCCTTGAATTATTTTTCTTATCCACGTTTATCTATTCAACCATGCCAGCTTTAAGCCTCAATTGAGACTGAATGATACTTTTTAATTTAGAAGTAGCTGCTCTTTGTCACCGGACGACCTACGCACAAGGTCGAGGATGTTCCTGAAAGTGAGATGAGGGATTTAGAAACTTCTTCGAAGCACAGAGGAATGATTCGAGGAAATTATTCGAAGGTCACTCGAAGTAATAGCTATAGGTTCGAGGTTTGTTCAAGAAGAATTATAAACTAGTTCCAAGGTAATAATAATTCTTAAAATCTCACGAAGGGTTGGAAACTCAATAGTCAAAGATTTAGGATTTAGAAATGAATATTGAGAAGGTAAAAGAAAGATACAATAACAATGTTTTAACTTTTAAGGTTTTTCCACTATTAATGTAAATACGATATTATAATTTAATTCTAAGGAATATCGAACCAAATACCCAACTCCTTTTATATCCTTTGTTCCTCCTCGCATTGACCTCCCTTCCATCGCAGTATGCCCATTCCATTGACCATTACTAACATACACTTAGACCCTCTTCACTAAATATCCGTCCATTCTCAATATACCCCTTTTTAATTAATTAACAAAACTTTAATGAAAAAACTACTACTGTACTATTTCGTTGATCCTAGCGCTGTGCGTCGCTTATTGAAAAGGACTAAGGTACCCTATTGGGAGATTGACTAATTTAGATTTAGAGTTTAGGCTAGCGCAGTTAAATAGTAAGTACACAAAGGAAAAATCGCAGTTGCTATGGAGAATTGCTTTCTGCGCTTCGAGTATAGATGTAGGACTCGATAATATTGATTTATTGAGTTAATTTCGCCTCGAGTGTCACGTGGCGCGTGACAGATGCCCGGGTATAAGAACGCGAACTCCGTTGAGCTTGAACCATCTTCCCACACTAATTTCACTTGTCTAATACTTTTTTCCCGCATCTCTCAATTATTTATTTTATAATGAACTGCCCTACCCCCACACCCACGCCTCCACACCCTAAAGCGGATGGGGGAATAATCACACGACAGTTTTCACGGACTTGCACGGCTTGTGAAAGCATGGAATATTTCTGTGTCGAAAGTACGGCGACTCGAGGCCCTCGCCAGAAATGCGAGTTTTGCCGTTGGCGGCGAGTGGCGTGCGATGCGTTGACGAAGAACGCGGAAATCGAAAATCGATTCACAAAAACAAAATTTTGGGTAGTTCCAAAGACTAAAGAGGTGGTCAAAGACATTTGGGATGTCTCGATCGAAGATGAACAATCGGTGGGGGAAAATGATAAGGAGATGAACAACGAGATCTCAACCTGGGTAACCCAGGCCATGAGTTCGAAGCGAGGTGTCGAGGAAGAGGTCGATGAATTGGTGGAGGAGGATGAAGATGAAGTCCCTGTTCCAGGGCGGGCACCCAAGAAACGTCGGGTGGTCATCGAGGACGATGAGGAAGAGAGAGAGGTAGAAGTCGGAGTGGTGCCCAGGTTATTTCTGGAGCCTGATCCCATCTTCGAGGTAAGTTTTAATTGTTTTATTTCAATGATGAAGTTACTGATGAGTCGCGTTTTAGACATCGAATAACCTGGAAGAGCCGATTGCGGAACCTGCGCCGGTTATACCAACTGAGGCAAACCCTCCGGCCACGGAAGTGGTTGAAGAGCCCGAAGACACCCTGGACCAGGTGTGGTCGAAGAAACCTCGTCAAGGTCGACGAGTAAGGTTCGCGGAAGAACTATGTGGGGAGGTCGACGCTATTATTGACGCTGCTTCCTTCGACGTGGCGGAGGAGCTCTTGTAGATTGGAGAGGTGGTTCCGGTAGGAGAGGAGGAGGTATTTGATAAATGCAGGAAGGAGATAAGGGTAGTTTTGGAGAAAATGAAAAGATTGGTTCGAGAAAAATTAAAAGAAAAAATTTGAAAATGAAAAGGAGATGGAAAGAAGTAGAAGAAAAAATTGTATTTTAGTTTTATTTTATTTTTATTTTATTTTATTATTAGTATTATTTTTTTTTTTTTATATATTGTAGGTGAATGTTGTTAATTTTACAAGATTTGAGAAAGAGAAAAAGAAGAGAAAGAAAAAAGGTTGTTTTAATTGAAGGAAGTTTTAGTGTTTTTAAAAGGAAAACTTTTATGTGAGAAAAGAGAGAGAAAAAGAAACGGTTTTGTGATTGAGATGAGTAGTTAAATTGAGGATTTTTTTTTTTTTTTAAAAAAAAAAATTTAGTTTGAAAAAAAAGAGGAGAAAGAAAGAAAAAAAAACAAAGGGTAGAATTTAAGAGAGTTTGAAAAGAAGATTTATTTGTTTCGAAGAATTATTATAGGGAGATTCAGGGGTTGAAGTTAAGTTCGAGGAAATGGTCGTGCCATACAGGATTTGATGATTCGAAGAAAAGAAAGTCTTTAAAAGAGAGAATAAAAAAATTTTTTAAAGAGAAAATTTTGAAGAGAATTTTAAATTTAAGAAAAGAATGTATTTAAAGAATTGAAAAAAGAAAAGAAGAAAATATTTAGAGAGATTTATGAGTTTTTTATTTTATTTTATTATTCTATTTTATTTTATTTTATTTTATTTAATTTAATTTAATTTAATTTTATTTTATTTAATTTTAATTTTTATTTTATTTTATTTTTTTTTTGTTGTATTTAATTTTAATTTTGATTTTATTTTTGGTTGGTTTTGGAGGAAATTTATAGAAGGAGAAGAAAGAAAAAGAAGAGAGAAAAAAGAAAACAAGGCTAAGAAATTTAAGAGGTGTTTTAGATTTTAAAGAAAGAAAGAAAAGAAAAGAAAATTTTAAATAAAGAAATTTTAAGGTTTTGGTTTTAAAGGATATTTCGAATGAAAAGATTTTAGGAGTTCAGGAGCATTGGAAACATTGATGGCTGGTTCCCAGGATGTTTTCTCTGAGTCATTGAGGAAGCCTTCCCATTCCACGAGGTATTGAAGTTTCCCCTTGCGTATTCTTGAATCAAGGATACGACTTACTTCCCACTCTAGATGATCTTCTACCTCGACCGGTTCCGGAGGGGGTTGGTTCTTGCCCAGGTATATTTCTTGAGCCAGTTCCAGGAGAGATACATGGAAAACAGGGTGAATCGCCTGCCATTTAGGAGGTAACTTGAGTCGAAATGCAGTTTTAGAGACTTCAGAGTCGATTTCGAATGGTCCCAAGCGCTTTTCAGCCAGTTTCTTTGATGGTCTTGTTGTTCGGATGTTTCGTGCATCGAGCCATACTTTGTCGCCTGGTTTAAAGGAAGGAGCAGATTGTCGATGTTTGTCGGCCTGTTCCTTGTATCTTCGAATTGCTGATTCCAAATTTGTTTTAAGTTCTTCTTGGAGTCGTGATATAGTTCGAAGATAATGTTCTGCAGGATGATTAGTTCCTACATGAATTGAGTTGAATCGAGGATGTCGTCCATAAATGGTTTCGAAGGGAGATTGTCGTGTTGAAGAATGAGTCGAGTTATTATAAGCAAATTCGGCCAATGGTAACCATGTGGTCCAATCGTCTTGTTGGTAACTGACATACATTCGAAGATATTGTTCGAGGATTTGGTTAACTCTTTCTGTTTGACCATCGGTTTCAGGGTGATAGGCCGTGGAGAGATTCCTCGTGATATTGAGTTGTCGACACAGTTGGGTCCAAAATGTGGATACAAACAATGAGCCTCTATCTGAAATAATGTCATTTGGTAAGCCGTGTTTAGAAAATACATATTCTAGAAACAATTTTGACAAATCTTCTGCTGTAGCAGTAGTAGTGGTTTTAACAAAAATAGACATTTTTGAAAATCTATCTACTATTACTAATATAGCATCAAAATCATTAGAAATAGGAAGTTGAGAAATGAAATCCATCGATAAAGATTCCCAAGGTTTAGAGGGAATAGGAAGTGGTTGAAGCAACCCATGCTTCCGGTGACGGGGAGCCTTATTCCTATTACATTCGTAACAAGCTTTTATATAGGCCTTGATTTCCTTGGTCATACCTGGCCAGAAGAAATCCCTTGCTATTAACTGGTAGGTTTTATCAACCCCAAAATGACCAGCTAACGGAGAATCATGTCGACTATTGAAAATCCATAATTTTATCTCATTGTTGTCGGGTATGACTACTCTACCTTCGAAGACTAATAGACCTGATTCAATACTAAATCTTTTGGCCCCTTGCTTCGAGAGTATTTTGTCTTTTAACCCTAAACAATAATCGTCCTTCGACTGAGCTTCGAGGATGTTGGATAGTGGATTTCGAAAAGATTGAATTGTCATCGAATTAAGTTGATGAGTTGTTAACATTGATTCGTTGAAGATTGATTGCACATTTGCTGGGTTCTTGTCAGCAAATGCGTCCCCCCGCTGTGGGTAAACGTCGTCCCGACGTGACAAGATATCTGGGACAATGCAGTTTTTTCCTGGGCGATAGGAAATAGAGAAAGAAAATTCAGACAAAAGTTCAGCCCACCTGGCTTGACGCCTGGTTAACACTTTAGAAGACATGAAGTATTTCAAAGCATTGTGATCAGTTAAAATTTGAAAAGGACTATCTAGGCTGAGAAGAAAAGAATGCCATTTTTCAAGACAATGGATAATAGCTAAAAGCTCTTAGTCATGAATTTCATAATTTAATTCTGCGGCTATGAGTTTGCGTGACTCAAAAGCAACAGGATGAAACAAGTTTGTTTCAGGATTTAATTGGGAGATGACCCCTGCAATAGCATAATCGCTCGCATCTGTCTCAACTATTGTCGAGGCCGAAGGATCAAAATGCCAAAGAATTGGGGCTGTGGTGAACGCCGTTTTTAGTGCTTCGAATTCCTTTCGCGCTGTAGAAGTAAAAACAAAAGGAATATCTTTTCTAAGAAGAGAAGTAAGATTGGAAATAGTTTTAGAGTAATCTTTAATAAATCTTCTATAGAAGTTTGCAAAACCCAAAAATCCTTGGAGTGATTTAATGTTTTTGGGCTCAGGCCATTCCAGGATTTTCTGGACTTTTTTGTCATCCATGACTAAACCGTCAGTGGACAACGTAAACCCCAAAAAATCAATTGATTTGAGGTGGAATTCGCATTTATTATGCTTGGCGTAGAGACCATGATCTCGAAGACGATTTAGGACCTGTCGAACATGATGAATATGTTCATCCAGTGTTTTTGAGAATATTAAAATATCATCTAAATAGACGACTACAAATTGTTCAACAACATCTTGAAAGATATCATTAACAAAAGTTTGAAAAGTTGAAGGTGCGTTACATAATCCAAAAGGCATAACTAAATATTCAAAACTACCAAATCTAGTGCGCATTGCAGTCAGTGGTTCATGACCTTCCGCAATGCGAATAAGATTGTAAGCGCCTCTAAGATCAATTTTAGAAAAGAAATTAGCACCATTGAAAAGGGTAAGAAGTAATGACATAGGAGGAACAGGATATGCATTTTTCTTTGTGACTGTGTTGAGCTGTCTATAGTCAACACACAACCTAAGACTACCGTCCTTCTTTTTTACAAAGAGGACTGGGGAGCCGGTTGGAGATTTACTGGCTCTGATGAAACCTTTGGCTACATTCTCTGCAATGTAGTCTCGAAGAACTTGAGATTCGTCCTTCGATAGAGAATAGACAGGACCTGCCGGAGGTACTGGGCCTATTAACTCTATTTGATGGTCGTAGGGTCGATGAGGTGGTAACTTATCGGCCTTGCGGATTGAGAAAACATCGAGGAAATCGTGGTAGATTTCCGGTAGAGTTGATTTAATGGCTTCAACGTTGATTTGGTCATCCTCTTCATCTTCGAGAGAATCTGTCGAGGTGATACCTGTATTGAGAGAGCATAATTCGATTACTTCGAGGCAATTTAAATCCTCTTCGAGTGAAGTCATCGAGCTAGAAGGGTTAGCCAATTGCTCATTTAAAGAAGGTACAGATGCTTGCAAGTCATCTGGCAGAGATTTGTCCTCTAGCAGGACGTTGTCAGGCGGGTTGTTTAACTCCCTATTGACCTGCATTAAAGAATCAGAAATATACTTAGAGCGTGGGGTGATCAATCCCCGGGTCCAATCAATTTCGGGATTCCAATACGTTAAAAAGTCATGGCCAAGAATGGTATCGTCCATCCTTGGGGCGTCCAAGACTGATAATTCCCACTCGAAGGGGGGAAAATTCGGAAAGTTGAAAACCCATAAAACTTTCTTACTTACCCAATATTTGGGTTCCTCTGATTCGACCAAATAGATGGGAGTTCGATCGATATCTGTAAATGTTAGTTGAAGCTTCTCGGCAAAAGATAAACTAACAAAAGAAATTGAAGCTCCAGAGTCTATAAGACAACTGAAGGGGATATCCTCCTTAAAAAGAATGAATCTCAAGCGGTTTAAGGCAACTCCATTCCTTAAGACATGGAGGTTCTGTGCACTGGGAGAGATAAGATAGTTTGCTTTGCACACAAGTAAACTATCTACTAGTTTTTTGACTTCGAACTAGTACCTTCTCTTTCCTTCAACTTTACACAGTCTTCCAACTTGTGCTTACCCCCACAATACATACATAACCCATTATCTGCTCTTCTCTTCCTCTCAGCTTCTTTAAGTTCCCCTTTAGGATCCAGTACTTTGCTGATATCGCCTGGGGTTGAGCCTTTTGGTCGAGTTTTATCCTTTCCCTTATTGGGTTTGGATTGAGTCGAGGAGGATTGATTTGGTCGTGGGTGTGAAGAAGGTCCCGATTTAAAATTTAGGCCTTGAGATTTGTTGGCATATCGACAATGTTGAAGTCGTCCTTGATAAACGCCGTCAAGTTCGAGGGTTCGATCCATTAAATCCGTTAAAGTAGTCATCTTCTGACCGTGAAGATTTAATTGATCCAGAATCCTTGAAGGAAGTCCTTTCTTGAAATGATACTTAAGGGCAGCATCATTCCAACCTACTCGAGTTTGAAGTGCTCTGAAGTTCGAGATAAATTCAGAGGCTTTACCATTATCACTCATGCGAAGAAAATCAAGTTCAATTTCTGCGTTGTCCGTTTCATTAGGATCCCCAAACAACGTAAAAAGTTGGTCTTCGAACTTTTCCCAATTATTGATAAGTAAGTGAGTTTCTGTCGAAGAAAGCATGAGTAGATAAGGTTCGAACCATCTTGCTGCTTTCCCAGCTAGGAATGAAGAAGCGTAAACAACCTTTGATCGGTCGCTGTTAAAGGTTCGAGGTTCATTATGGAACAGTAGCTTGCAGGTTTGCAAGAAGGGTCGCAATCTGTCGGGGTGATCTCCGTCGAATTTGTCAGGAGATTTCATAGAAGGAGTTTTGAACTTAGATCCCTCTGAAGACGTTGGATTTGAAAGGGTTTTCATAAAAAGTCTCATGAAATCTTCCAGAGAGTTAGATGGTCCCGGTTCTGAGGATTGGCCAGAAGGGTGATTGGCAGGGGCGGATGGTGCCTCATGCATTGTATCCTCTCCTTCTTCTTCATCACTAGAATCCTCAAAATCTTGTGGAATGTCTTCTACAGATTGAACTGAGTGTTGCCGTTCCCTAAGGTCGAGTGGTTCCAAAGAGTGAGTGCGAGAAACAGACCTTGTGGCTGTTGGCCTGCCTCTAGCACGAGCTCTAGTAGTAGCGCCCGTAGGAGGAGTGCGTTGAACAGGTGCCATTTAAAATTTTTAGAAGCACCTAAAAAAGACGTAGTAGTGCAAAGAATGAGAACTATGGAGAATTAAATTATACTGTCACCGGACAACCTACGCACAAGGTCGAGGATGTTCCTGAAAGTGAGATGAGGGATTTAGAAACTTCTTCGAAGCACAGAGGAATGATTCGAGGAAATTATTCGAAGGTCACTCGAAGTAATAGCTATAGGTTCGAGGTTTGTTCGAGAAGAATTATAAACTAGTTCCAAGGTAATAATAATTCTTAAAATCTCACGAAGGGTTGGAAACTCAATAGTCAAAGATTTAGGATTTAGAAATGAATATTGAGAAGGTAAAAGAAAGATACAATAACAATGTTTTAACTTTTAAGGTTTTTCCACTATTAATGTAAATACGATATTATAATTTAATTCTAAGGAATATCGAACCAAATACCCAACTCCTTTTATATCCTTTGTTCCTCCTCGCATTGACCTCCCTTCCATCGCAGTATGCCCATTCCATTGACCATTACTAACATACACTTAGACCCTCTTCACTAAATATCCGTCCATTCTCAATATACCCCTTTTTAATTAATTAACAAAACTTTAATGAAAAAACTACTACTGTACTATTTCGTTGATCCTAGCGCTGTGCGTCGCTTATTGAAAAGGACTAAGGTACCCTATTGGGAGATTGACTAATTTAGATTTAGAGTTTAGGCTAGCGCAGTTAAATAGTAAGTACACAAAGGAAAAATCGCAGTTGCTATGGAGAATTGCTTTCTGCGCTTCGAGTATAGATGTAGGACTCGATAATATTGATTTATTGAGTTAATTTCGCCTCGAGTGTCATGTGGCGCGTGACACTCTTCTAGCAGAAAGTACATAATATTCACCAGACATAAATATGCCATCCACCTTTTAAACTGAACACAACTCTAAACAGCCATAAGAAGTAGAAAATGTGGCCTTACTGACCTCTTTCTCTTTATCTATTTATATCCACCATTATTCACCAGGAAAAAAATGTGGGCACCTGATAGCAGGTGAAAATCCCTATCTTTTATTTGATTCAGTTTTAACTCAGCTGTAATTCTTCTGATAAGACTTTGCACTAAACACTGAGCATGCCAGCTTGTGCAGTATTAAATCTGAGTTATGCTTGAATCACAAATAGACTTAGGGGTTGGAACCTGCTAGCAGGTGCTTTGTGTTTTTTCATGGTGATTAGCATTAATTTCTGAACCATTATTATCTCTATCACCAGGAAACTCTTCAAAACTGGTCCTCTTTTCACCCATCATAATTTTCCTAAAGAAATCCAAGTGAGCCTGACCTTCACTTGGCTTTATGAAAGAAACTTCATGAAACTTATAAACCTTTCCATCAGATTTGACTCTACCAGAATTAATGTCACTATCCATAAAAAAATAACCTACTTTGCAACCCTCCTATCAAAGTAGGAGCACACTCTTGAATCACCATTTTGACCTCTATAAACATTACCCCCATTACAGCCATTTCAACTTCTAGAAATTTTTTATTACCACCATAAAAACCATAATTCACCCTCTCATTACCCCTATATTGATAAGAAGATGATAATGAAGCAACAGTGGCTTTATTTGCCTTAATTTTCTCTTGAACAAGAAGTTTTAGCTGATTTTTGAAGTCATCCAATGGGATGTCACATGCCATGTTACACTCAAGGTAAAATTTAATCTTTTTAATCCATAATTTAGCACACAAATCCATCTGTGAAGTGCAGAATCATAATCTATATAGAAATTGTATTCTCCTTTTGTGTGTCTCAATTTTGGCTGCACCAGTAACTGCGCTATCTAAAACTTAAATCTAAATTAGTCAATCATATTCTTATAATTTTCAATCTTAAGCAAATGTGTGGTGTATTAGTGCTATGGTTGATGGTATATTCTAAATTTTGGTTATTATGTATCTGAGGGTAATGAAAGGTCTGTGAGTAGGAGTACGAGTACATTTAAAGGATATGTGGGTTATATTTGAGGGTAAGTGATAAAGTAAGGACAGTTTATTAAAGAGGTCAATGTGAGGTGGAGTTATCTTCATAATTGGGTGGATTTGGTTTCACATTCCTTAGAAATAAATTATAATATTGTTGTGATAGTAGTTGAATTTATAAAAGCCTATTTTTTTTTCCTATCTTTCTTAATAATTAATTTCATTCAATCTTAAATTCATAAATCTTCCTTTGATTGTTAAGTTTCAAACTTTGTGAGATTAACCTGAATATTTAGTGTCACTTTAAAATTACATTTTTATTTTCCTTGAAATTATCTTGAAGTAGTATTAATTGATCTTTGAAATATCTTTGAACCACTTCCTCAAAGTTTTCCTCATTTATCTTTTCCAATCTCACTTACTCAGGAACACCCTCAACCTTGTGTCTAGGCTTTCTGGTGACACAGGACCACCATCTTATTATCAACATTTTCATCAACTTTAGCAACTGGTTTCCCCATATGACCTTTCTTGGCCTCTTGAAATTTCTTAAAAATATCATTATTTTTGGCTGAAACTTCAATGATCTTGCAAAAATGTTGAGAAAAATATTCTTGCTAGTTTTTCAGTGCCATAATCTAATATAGTCCTCTGCATTTCCCTTAATAATTTAAAAAGCAGGAAGTTACTTCTCTCCATTGGGCTAAGTCTTCATCACACTTTTCATAGACAACCTCTTTAACACATCCATACTAACACCCCTACCAAAAACATATTAAAATATATCCTTGGCCTAATTTTCATGGGCTAATTCATCTACCTGCACAAGATATTCCACCACTTTATCAAACTATCCAAGGAGTTTCCTATAGTCCACCAATTAAGTAACACCACCTTTATATTTACATACACTAAAAGTCTTGTTTAATTATACCATAGGATACCTAAAACCCCATCTTTCTACCATCCTTTTTGACAAATTTATCCAATTTCACTTTTTTTTACTATCCATAGAAATGACCTCTTTATTCACCTCTCTACCCACAATAAAAAACCTGACTTCCTTCACCATACCCACATGAAAGCCCCATAAATAGTGGAATAAGCTTCATATCTGCTCAAGAACCATTTAACTTCTTCACCATTAAACTTGTGATCATCTCAAGTTTTAATCCTAACTGATTCCATAGTAGGAACACCAGTAGCAGAAACACCAGATCCAGAAGCAGAACACATCCCAAGAATATAAGATCAACTGTAAAAATGAATTTTTAAAAATGAGACTCTTTTTGGCTGAGATAGTCCAAGTATCAAGTAATTTTTTTAAAATCTAAATAATTTGAACCCCACATTGGGTTCCACCAATGTAGAACAACTCTTACAGTTGCCTTGCTGTTAGCAGAATCAAAGGGAGTCTGAGAAACCAAAGAAAACCCTTTCACTTTAAGTAAAGTAACATTTCTCAATAAACTAAGCTTTAATCAATACTTTTTGACAATTTTTAATTGACACTTTTGAGATGTTAGAATCTGTGTTCTTTGAAAAGTATAATGAAATACAGCAAAAAGCTGTACCAAAGTTATTTGTATGATTTTATATGTATGTTTTATAAGGTTTTATTTTAGGAGAAAAATAATAAATTTTATTCCTTGAGGCTGAGAAATTTCTAATGGTACCTTACAAGTATATATTTGTGAAGTGTTATGTAAAAAATTTGTTATAATTACTAAAATGTTAAAATTATAAGGGTACTGTAATTGTCAGGCTAAGGTCAAGTACAAGGACGTGAACTAGCTTGAATAGTCAGTTGTCTAGAATATTTTAATGGTCCTATATGAATACTGTAGTTTTAATCCACTAAGTTGTAAAATATAATCAAATATAAAGGTCTCAGTAATATAATTCTCACTATTCTTATATATGGCTTACAATCTTTGTAGTTGGTAGAAAAATAGATTATTTAATTCAGATACTATTCAAAAGTCTTATAAAAGTACTAATTGATATGTATTGTAATATATTTGGTTATATTGGTTGAATTGTAATGATAAAGAATGAAGAAATACAACCCAAAAACCCCCTCCTTTTATACACACTGAGTTCCCCAATGATTCCCTTGATATACCACCAAATACACGGTTAATGACGCCTCTAAACAACTAATAGACATGCCCATCAACATTCCCAGTAACCCATGACATAATTAGAAGAGTAACAACCGCCAAAATCCTATAATAATAAGGGAAATCCATCAAAATTAAAGAAAAAGACAAAAAGAGAGTATATGCGTATAAAACAATAATATTAAAGACTAAAGGAGACTTTTTAAGGTTAATAATAGATTAATAATAAGGGGGATTTACTGTAAAAATAATGGGGCTAATCCTGACATTATACTACGTGAAATTCCCATTCAAAAATAACCAAAATTGACTGAGAAACCACCCAAAAACTCAAAAAAGAGCGTGAGATGTGGGGTAACTACATGCAGTTCTTGGCAGGCGCTTGCACGGGTAAATCCTTGACTAAAATTAGGCGAATTTAAGCGTGGAGATGAAATAAAGTGCCAAGAGTGAGGTTATTAATAAAATTAGTGCATATAAACAAGGTCAATGCATTATTAATTAAGCTAGGACACTAATTAAGCGCCTGTTGCCTATTTTAGTGTGTTTCCCCACAGTGGGCGTAGAATGTGGGGTAATTATAGTGTGAAAAAGCTAACTTTGCTAAAAATGAAGCTATTCACACGGGAAAAAAGCAGGCAGTATGTGGCCAGTACACAGAAGCCATTTCTGGCATAAAAAACACCAAATTTGGAAAGTGTTATTTTTATGCATTTAAATAGCCAAATCAATAGTTCTAAATGAGCCCAATGGATCTGTCAAAGAGCAATTTTGATATTCTCAATTTTATAGCGCATATAGTCAACTTTTAAGTGAAATAAAGCGCATTTCTTGTTTTTTGCATAAAACAATGAATATAACAGCTTTAAGTGTACTTAAAAATTATGTAGCCTTATACTTAAGGTTCTTAAGATTACCCTAACATATTCCAACTTAATATTAAGTACATAAGACCTATAAAAGGTGGATATATGCGTGTATATAAGGTGTTATAATGGCATTTTTTGTGTATTATCATAATTTTACTTATGTATACTATTTGTGTACTCTTATTTATTATTCCCATGTATAGTTCATGTGTTTAACATAACTTATAATTACTTTTTACTCAGTCCTGGAGATATACAGGCTGACAGTAATATATGTAATATTAAGTTAAAATGATTATTTTTATGCATTATTAGTCATTAGTGACAAATTAAGATGATTTTTATGCCCTAAATTTGAGTCTATGGCCAAAAAACCTGTTCTTCCCCACCCTAACAGTAGCCTGAAGTAAAAAAAACATGATGGAAATTCACAGTTAATGTTTGCCTCTCATTTTCATTTGAAATGAAAATCATATTTCATGCATTGTATCTATGAATATTCAATACTAAAGATGCAATATTCAATTTTCAATTTTCAATCTTCAAAATGAATATTGCAAATTCATAGCTACAGTGCCTGCAATATGATTTTCATTTAGAATGAAAATGAGAGGCAAACATAAACTGTGAATTTTCATCTTGTTATTTTTACTTCAGGCTACTGTGGGGGTGGAGAAGAGCAGTTGGTAGTTATATTTCTCATTTCAATGGAAAAAATCAGGCAAAATATATTAGGGGGTGTCAGTTCAGGAAAATTTGCACTTAACTCAAGTGAGGATTTCAAACCAAATCAGCACTTACAAATCAGCACCTAAATTTTGCAAAAAAGTCACTTATATCAAAAATGTGTGTCATTTATGACCTCAAATAAGCACATTTTTCCCAAAAAAATTTTCACAACCAAATGTTCTCCACAAAATTGCTTCCTTTCCCACCCTGTCCCTGTCACATGTGACACCCAGACTCCAATCCTCTAATCAATCCTACGCACACACTCCTCACTGAGATTTAAAACATTTTATTGAAAATTAATAACCAGGCATGTTTTTTTCCTTCTTTTTTTATTTTTTCAAACTTTTAATCTCTTTTCTTGTAACATACCAGTTTCATAATTACTCCCAGAAAATTCAACACTTAAAAGCCAACTCACAAAAAGCTTCATCACAAAGGTCTTCCCATAATGCAAGCTCCTCACCTAAGAAATCAAAGTTACAACAGTCAAAGAATGAAGATTATCTCATCACTATCAACTTACTCTAAAGTAAATCAAATAATGATTCATTTTTTGGATGTGAGAAGTCAAACCATGTCAGATTTTCACCTTCAAACAAAAGTCAATGCCCTCTTTCTGATGGCAAATGAATTATAAAAGAATACAAAAGGGAGAATCAACATCAATCCTAAGAAAATGAAGGAGATTTCAAAAAGTAATAATAAATCAAAATACAGAAAGGCTCTTTTTGCTTCCACCTCCACTGGATTTGATATTGATGATTATGATTTGGAGAATGGGATTACTACTGTTTCTAAAAAGCTCAATGTCATGTGTCTTCTCTATGAGAAAATGGATATTCTTTTTTGTTCCCAATTTAATAGTTACTTTTAATCATATCACAAATATTTATATCATGTGATTCTGATCACACCATTAGTCCTTACTGGACTCTAAAATATCGCACCTTTGGAATTTCAGATGGTAAAATAATACTGAAACCTGTGCGAAAATCCTTATCATCAAAATAATTTTGTCACTTCACCACCAATTTTCATCTCTAAATAAAGCTAGTCAAAAAAATTCAATATCTGTTTGTAAAATTTGGCAATACCACCCCCTGTTTTTTTTTGAAGAAAGGGGTGGGTATCACCAAATTTTTCTAAGTCATTAATTTTGCATGTCAGATATGAAAATTTGGCAATACCCTCCCCTGCAACTTATTGAAGTAAGGTGTTAAAATCACCAAAATTTAATATAATGTCATAAATTAAAAAATAAATAAATAACATAAAAAAAGTTCACTGGCTTTAAAGTAATGAAAATTCCTCAAGCCAAAATGCAGATTAAGTCTAGAAACTAAGTTTGGGAATTTACATAGTAATAGGCTAGATGAACCCCATGAAACAATTTAATGTTTTCACGATTACTGTTTATACAACACAAGGTTGTTGCCTCATTAATTTAGTTTATTAAATTGATATATCAGATTTATTTATTTAAATTTTAAGAAAAAATAAAAATATTTGATGAATTTTCAAATCCACATACTTTTTTGATCTACCTAAAGTTTTGTTAATTTTTTACTTTTACCTACTTTTTTCACCTTGTTGATTTGTTGGATTAACTTTTGACTAATCTGATAAAAAATATGAAAATGAGTGAAGGGTTAGGAATATGAAAATGGTAAGAAAAAGAAAAACCCACACCTTGATAAAAGGCAGAATAATAAGTAAAGAAAAGGTTTTTTAAGGAATCTGGAAGGAGAAATGCATGATGAAAATGTTAGGATATGTATTATGAAATAAATAAAAGTAAAATTGGGAAAAAAAGGCTCAACTTTAAAGGTTAATATCTCAGCAACCACTGAACCATAATCAAATTGGTTTGCTAAAAATGAAAGATAGGCTTCAAAAATATCTTCAGCTAAAAGGACAGTAGATTTGAATAAACCTAACCCTAAAACTGACTCTGATTTTCAACATTACACAAAAACTTGAAAAGTGATGATGAAATTTCCAATAAAAGGGAGATAAAAGCATAGATAATCATCAGATAAGAGTTTCAGAGGCCTTATTCTCTAATTATGCAATATAAAAACATGAAAAAATTAAGTGAAATTTGGAATAAAAGGCTCAACTTTAAAGGTCAAAATTTCAGCAACCACTGAACTTAATTCAAACCTGTTTGTGGGAAATGAAAGATAGACTTCAATATAATCTTAATTTAAAGTTAATTTTATTTAAATAAACCTAACCCTTTTTTTTTATATATAAACATGAAAGAAAAAAAGCTCAACTTTAAAGTTCTATATCTCAGCAACAACTGAACCAAACTCAAATTTGTTTGTTGGAAGTGAAAGATAGCCTTCAGGAGCATCTTTATCTGAAAGTAAATTAGATTTGGATAAACCTAACCCTAATTATCTCTCTGATTTTCAAAATTTTACAAAAAACTGAAAAGGGAAAATAAAAATTAAAACACAAGGAGTTAAAAAAGTCCACTGTTATCCAGATTAGTCCTACATATATTTAAGTATGAATTTTTCATAGAAAGAATAAAATATTATATAGGCATGAAAAAAAGGAGATGAAACTTACCTTGATTGAAAGATTGGAAAAATAGAGTGAAAAAGAGTGATGTTGGAATTTGAGGGAAATTGAATATTGAGCAAGTGAAATGCTTAAATAATGTGCAACGTATGTGTTTCAATGACACAGAACCAAAAAAAGTGAAATAGGGTAAAGGGGAATAATTCCCATACTCAGGAAGGATGAAGAGTAGGATGATAGAGCTAAACAAAAAAAGAAAAGGGGGAGAGAAGAAAAAAGGTTAATTTTACCTTTAAAATCAAAATAATAAACACTTACTAAAAAATTTAGATATGAAAAACAAAAAAAACAAAACAAAAAAAAATATTAAACAAAAATATAAGTAAAATTGAGAAAATGACTTACCAGGAGAGATGAGTTGAGAAAAAAATTGACTCCAAATGATTTGAGGGATGAAATATGAGAGGAGGAAATGGATATGAGTGATGAAAGAAAAGATGAATGACTGAAAAAATATTCAATTGCAGAAAATATAAAATTTCATGTTGACTTAATGAAGGAAAACAAAGAGACTTCAAAAAAAGAGACTATAACAGAGAATTCAAAATCAAAGTCAATATGCAAATAAGAATAACCATTCTAAGGGAAATTTCCTGCGAAATCCTGAAAAACTGTCTAAAACTGGGTACAGATAGGTTAAGAAGTGTTTTGATGGTGTACTTGGGGGTATGAAGTACTTGAAACTTTCTTGGAAGAAAGTAAAGTTTCCAGGCCACTTTTGATAAAAAAAGAAAATCTTCTATAAGATCAGAATCAGAATTGTAATCAGAGTTCAAGAGGAGATCAAGAGCTGTGAAAGCTGTTGCTTGATAAAGCTTATCATGATTTGAGAGCAAGAAAGGCATGGCTCTTATATGGTATAAACATGTAAACTATTTACAATGTTTTGAGTTATAAATTTTTATGCCGTGGAGTTCTGTGTATGAATGGGATGATGCTGAAAAATCATTGAAATGAGACATTATGGTGAAATCAGCACTTTTGGTTGAGAAAGTGCAGATTTGAGTGAAATAAGTGACTTATTTCATTTTGATATCCACTATTTTTGGGGCTAGTGTGTTTTGGAGATCCACACTTAAATAAGTGCGGATTTGCTAGAACTGACACCCCTTAATAATATATTCTCTTTGAAGTGATCTTGATTGTTCTTTTAAATTATTTCATAGCTCCTAATATATCTACCTCAGTGAGTTTAATTTTGAAGAGTTTGTTGATAACATATGAAAATTTCTAGCTTGATTTTAAGGCATAATGATATTTAATACAAGTCCATAATTGGGCTGGTTAAACAGCATCATTGTTCAAAATAAATTTATCTTTCTTTTCCCTGTCCATATACTTTTTAATGATAGTGTTTGTTTGGATTTTTTTAATTAAAAAGATTGAATGTAGATCAGGATCAATTGATACAGGATTGTTCACATCAAAAAATCGCTCCAAGTTACTAAAAGTGAGTGCATATTTCAGATCTGTTTTCCATGTGCTGTAACTCTTATTGTTTAAATTTTTGAATACTTTTATTTTGTAAAAATTTGATCTTGTAGATAAGCAAAATTAGGGGCTTGAGTATTAGCAGATTCAGCCATGGTGGTATATTTTGATGATGATGAGGATCTTAGATATGAAGAAGCAGTGTTAATGGAATTGAAGGTAGCCAGTTTTAGTTAAATAGTAGGGCTGCTGGGCTCATGACCCTAAAAATTAAATGAGACAGGTAGTTTATCAACTTAAATAAATAAAAGAGTCAAGAAAAGGGTGGACTCTGGACTGAGGACAGGGAATTGAGGGACAAGGGACAAGAAGGGCTTGAGAGACAAATAAAAAGAAATATAGCAAAAAGTTAATAATAAATAAAATTTGGAAGAGAAAATGGATGCAAAATTTCACTTTGTTCCACATCCATACATATTTCTGGAATAAACATTCTTAAGTTAGGAATGGGGTAAATAATAAATGTTTGGTTTTAAAGTGTGCAAAAATAGTAACATAAAATAAACTGTAAATATAAAAGGTGTAATGAAGAAATAAGTAAAAAATAAGACAATGTTAATAACTACTATGAGAAATACAATCTCAAAAATTAATTTACTATTCTGTTACATTCATTATTGTTGTGTAGATTTTTTTATTTCACCTTACCCTACCATACTCTCACATTTTTGTCCTTCATACAGTTATAGATTACCATCAAATATACCATTTATAAAGGTTATGAATTTGATAATATAAAATAGTCTTGGGATTATTATCCCAAGCCTTAACTATTGAGTAGCGCAACTAATCTAGCAACAGTATCAGGCTACCCGTGACAACATGCATTTCATCACAAGAGAAATAATAGTACAAAATATCTATACCTAAGACATGCGCAAGCCCATCCCATAATATATATATATATATATATATCAGTAATCAAAGATATAGATAGAAATAGAAGAGAGATTTCCTAGCAAAGTATCAGCCTGTCAGGGGAAAAACTCCAATAAAAGAGGAGTTTATAAAACCCGGAGGCCCGTGCTACTGCTAGGGTATGTGCAACATAGTAAGATTTAATAATAGATAAAGCTAATAAGTCTGAGAAAATAAAATAGAATATTTAGACCGCTTGTGTCTCAAACCTTCGGCGCGGACTGTAATTTTCGGGCAACCAGCCGTAAACGAATTATTTCATGCTGGAAGGTTTTATAAAATTTAAAATTCTGTCTTCCCTCTTGAATACTTGATGCATTCATTTGCTTTTCCAACCTTTTTCTTTCTCAGAATTTGAAGTTTTATCCATACTTGATTGTTATTATCTCTTATACTTATGGGTGAAGCCACAGCATCAGTTGATTTCCATATTCACCGAACTTTCATGTCTCGAATTTTTCTCTTAAGATCCTGTTATACAATGTTCTATGTACAGATAAACGTAACAAAGTTTGGATTTTTCTCGCTTTCTTTTTTCAATACAAAAGTAATACATAAATCAAGTTGAAGATTCCAAGAGGGAAGGAAGGATAAAGTTTTAATCGTATAATATACAATTCAAGAATGAACATAAAAATCAGTAGAGTGATGCAAACTAAAAAGCATGTTCTTTTGTTTTGCAGAAGTTGAGTATGCGTATCATTCCATGATTTAAAATGGGGATAAAGCCGTTTAATATCCGCGCATTCGCTCCAGCCTACGAGCATGACGTCTTAGACGTTTAGCCTCTTGATATTGCGCATCCAGATAGGAACTTGAGGGGGAAACGCTCAAGTCTTCAGAGCTACTTCCATAGACAGAGCCTCCTCCTCTATAGCCAATTGTATGGTGCGGCGCTGCGTAGGAATATAACGGTGAAAAGCGTGACCGTAGTGAATTGGAAAGGGGCAGGCGGGATGATGACCAAGGTGAAATGCTTTGCTCAAATATAGAACGAGGATAGCTAGAACCATAGAGATCGTGTTGCCCATATCGGTAGCCCCCTAAGAAAATCAGGATGAAATTAATATATAAAAAATATTTCCCAAGAACAAAAAATACTTACAATAGCTGTTTGGATCTAGAAGGCCTAATCTGAGCCGCTCTTCTTCTGCCATGTAAGCATACTGCCGCGCACGCTCCTTCAAAAAATTAATCCAATAGTTTTGTAAGCTTCAAAAAATAATAAAAGCTTAATATCTGTGTCTTACCTCTTCAGCTAACTCTTCAAATTGAAGACGTGCCTTCCAACGGGCCAGTCTTTCAGCAGTACTTAAACGAGACATTCTTAACTGCTCTTCGAACAAAGCAAGAGAGTTATACGCCCCTTTTAAAATCGCAATCCATGGGTAAGTAAGTTTCATTTATCTAAAATTTGGTATTCTTTTAACCTGCGTACCTAAGTAGTCCCCTGCCGAGCGGTAATAAGACCCCAATACTGTGGGATTATAGGCCGAAGAAAGATAGGGATGCAAGCTATAAAGCGAAGTTTCAAAATCACTTGGATAATAAGTTGAGCAGCTATCGTATCCATATCCAGCATAGCCAGAATAACCGGGATAGAGCAGGTAAGATGGATAGCATTGCGAAGATATAGATTCGGTCAGATCAATCTCTTTGCCCGTATGTGGTCTCCATATTCCTCCCAAATCATAGCCACCTTGATTTCAAAATAGGGGTAGATATCGAAGAGATATTTACGATAAAAACATTTAATCAAAAAAATTAATGAAAAAAATAAAAAGTTATTTTGGTTAGATGAGAGAAAGTGGAAAAATTAATATATAAAAAGCTACTGACCCAATGACATCCCTTGGTAAGGGGTGTTATCTAAGATTTTGAAAAATTCATGTTAATCATTGAAAAATATTTTTAATGCTAAAAAGTAAAGAACCTACAGTCGAGAAAACTGGAACTACCAGAAAAGGAACGACGATAAGGTATCATGATTGAAATTTATATCTAGAAAAGGATAGGTTGACGATAAATGCAGACCTACACAAACAATAATAGACGAATCAAAGGCTTCCTGAATGATGGACTTTACAAGTTGCTCAAAAAATAATGCAAAATGGGTAGGATGCAAAAAAAATAAAAAATACAAGATCTACTTGAATTGATAAAAATAAACAAGTCTCAAAGCAATCAAAATGAAATAAGTTTTTACAGACTGTGTGCTGTGCACTTCAAAGTTTCCAAGGCAAGATAGACAGAAGTGGAAAAAAGATGCAAAGCTTAGGGCGTTTTATAGGCAATAAAGACGTCGTCTAAGCAGGTGATTGATTTTCTTTTTTGCCAGGCTTGGTTGTGAGGGCGATCGTTTCATAAATGATATGTTGGCCAAATTGATAAAACAATCATTCAGCCATATTTGATTTACAAGTTCTGAAAAATATAAGCAAATGACCTCCACCTTAATAGCACTTGTAACCGAAGCTTCAAGAAACTGCGCCCCTTAATTTACTCGCTGGTCATCTGTTAAAATGATTATCATCTCCCTCATAATGCAGCAAAATCTTGAAACAAAGGAGGGTTTCTCGAAGCTATCGGACAATCTTCGCATTATCCGATACATGTTTTTTCAACTACGTCATCAACACTACCCCCATTCTTTTTCGTCAAAACAAGATTGTTTAAGTGTAAATGGTATCCCTTTAGCTGTATTGACAATGATGGAGTAAAATTTCTTACTTGTTAGAGACACTCCTAATACTATCCTATCGACGGTATATTCTCTGTAGTCACACATCTTCGCAACCAACATCGAGGGGAGAACAATTCATCTAGCAGATGATCTACTGAATCTGACAAGTAAGGGGTCACTGAATTTCGCCGGCAGTTTTCTCATAAGCATTTTATTATTGATGTGTAGAATATCTGAGCCTGCTTATCAATAATAAACTAAATGGTAGGCAGAGGTATGTATGTTTAAAAAAACTATCTACCCTTCAAGACATGATAAACTATTTATCAATCCAAAAATTTAAAGGATTTTTATCTGGTCAAAGGGTTGAATAAATTTCAAGGCGACACTTAATTTATTTACAGCTAATCCTGGAAAGCTTGCCGTTGTCTTGCATCCCATTCCCCGCCAAAATCATGAGTTTAGGTCAGCTGACCTATCCTTTTCGCGGGGGGTGAGAGGCAAGACAACCGTAAGCTTTCCAGGATTAGCTGTACATACAGCCATATCGAAAATGGTTGGTGCACCTACGCAAAGAAAATCAAAACATTTAGACAGATTGATTGACATTTGACAGTAAAAGTGACAAATTTTTGGTGAATGCAAGCTAAATTTCCTGTCAAATGTCGATTGATCTGTCCAAAGGTTTTGCAATTTTCAGCAATACTGCACCGCTAAATATGAAATTGAGATAACTTCTGATTGGCATTTTGAGAGCGTTAGATATAGATTCAGAACCTGACATGGAGGTTTAATGAATTTTACAATCAAAGTAAAAATGTAACACGTTTTGGGATATTTCGATTATCATTCAATAGAGATCGTCTGAACATCGTAGGACAATTCTTGTTTCCTTGAATTTCATTGGAGAGTAAAATGAAAATAAATATCAAGGCGAAACGGGCAACAATATCATGCCGGTATGAACATTTCGCAAAGTATTACAAGGATTAAACCCAAAATCCTTTGTAAATATAGACCTACCGTTAGCCAATGGAAACGATACAGCTAGGTCATAAAAGCTTGCGGAATTTTTGACGAAAAAATAAAAGTTATTCTCAACCAAAAATGATTTGCCAATTCAAAAGGGTTGGGGATAGGGCGGGGGTACTTCCTTTTGAATATGCAAATCATTTTTTCGTGGG
Source organism: Hemileia vastatrix (assembly GCA_030280995.1). Lineage (NCBI taxonomy): Eukaryota > Fungi > Basidiomycota > Pucciniomycetes > Pucciniales > Zaghouaniaceae > Hemileia > Hemileia vastatrix. Next base: position 9,693,731 of record JASXTE010000015.1, read on the forward strand.
CAAAACTTTTATTTTTTCGTCGAAAATTCCGCAAGATTTTGTGACTTGGCTGTAGTATTTTAAACATTATATAGCTATGGATTGAAACTCTAAGAACAAACACAGAGTGCAAAGTTCTCCCGAGTAATTTCACCCTCTTCCGCACAATGGATTTACTCTACCGAAGATCTAGAAATTAACATGCGTTTTTCCAATTAATTCTCCCCTAAAATTCCTCGTGCGGAAGAGGGTGAATTTACTCGGCAATTCCCTTGCGTGCTGTGAAAGAAACGATGTGATAACCCAAATTATTAAGTGGTCCAACTCTAATGTATTCAATGGGGGGAAGAAATTTTTGCCACTTTTACGCTGTGAACTCACCCTCCGGACTTTTTCCAACTTCTTCCTAGTAACCAACCCGGTTTCATGCCGTCTATTTTCACATCTTGCTATTCTTTTTTCACTCTATTGCGAGGTAATTTGGTATTTCTTCCTTTAAAAACTGATGAAATTAAAGCTCGACAGAATTTATTTTGTTTCTTCAAGTTTGCACAAGATATAAAAAAGCTTAGTTAAGAAAAAAGTTTCTCCAAGCCAAAAAAAATGGGGGAATTTGAGAATTATGCCAATACCAGAGTCACAATAACTCTCGCGGAAAATTTATTTGACCTACTGAGTAAGAGTAAGCTATCAGTATTTTAAAAATAAGAGGGTATAGAAGTTAGAAATCTAAAAAAACCATTTTTCCCACCAAATAAGCCATAATAATATTGCTATTGTACCCCCCAAACACCTTTTAACTCATACTACGGGGTGTCAAAGTTAAAATTCTGCCATAAATTAAAATTTACCTTTTGCTCTAAAAATACAGCTACAAATTCAACTTTTATTATCAGAAAAAAGGGGATTTTGGTGCAACAGATGCCATGTCAGGCTGAGGTCAAGTACAAAGACGTGAACTAGCTTGAATGGTCAGTTGTCTAGAAGATTTTAATGGTCCTATATGAATACTGTAGTACAAATCCAATAAGTATTAAAATATAACTCAATATAAGGGTCTCAGTAATTTTAATCTCACTAATTATATATGGCTTACAATCTTATAGTTAGTAGAAAATAGACTTAATAAATTCAGATACTATTCAAAGACTTTATAAGTACTATTGATATGTATTGTAATTGTATTGGTTATATGTTTTAATTGTAATGATAAAGAATGTAGAAAACAAGACCAAAAACCCCCTCCTTTTATACGCAAATACTTCCCCAATGACCCCTTTGATTTACCAGCTCAATACACAGTTAATGACACCTCATTCTAGCTAATAGACATGTCCAGAAAAAAAAAGAGTGACCAGTAACATAATTAGAATGATATCACCTGCCAAAATCCTGTAGTAATAGGGATAATCCATCAAAAATAAAGAATAAGCAAAAAAGAGTGTATATGCGTATTATACATTAATATATAAGACAAAAAAGGGAAAATTAAGACTAATTATTACTTAATAATAAGGGGGATTAACAGTAGAAATGTTGAGGCTAATCATGACATTATACTACGTGAAATCCCCATTTAAAAATAACCAAAATTGACAGAGAAACCACCAAAAAACCCAAAAAAAGGTGTGAGATGTGGGGTAACTACATGCACTCCTTGGCAGGCGCTTGCACGGATAAATCCTTGACTAATTTAGGTGAATTTAAGTGTGGTAGTGAATTAAAGCACCAAGAATGAGGTTATTAATGAAATTAGTGCATATAAAGAGGGTCAATGCATTTATAATTAAGCTAGGAGACTAAATAAGTGTCTGTCGCCTAATTTAGTGTTTTTCCCCACAGGGGGTGTAGAATGTGGGGTAATTATAGTGTGAAAAAGCTAACTTTGCTAAAAATGAAGCTATTCACATGGGAAAAATGCAGGCAGTATGTGGCCAGTACACAGAAGCCATTTCTGGCATAAAAAACACCAAATTTTAAAAGTGTTATTTTTATGAATTTGAGTAGCCAAATAAATAGTCCAAATTAAGACAAATTGATCTGTCAAAGTGCATTTTTAATATTATTAAATTTATAGTGCATATAATCAACTTTTAAGTGATTTAAAGTGCATTTCTTGTTTTTTACATAAAACAATGAATACAACAGCTTTAAGTGTACTTAAAAATAATGTAGCCTTATATTTAAGGTTCTTAAGATTACCCTAACATATTCCAACTTAATATTAAGTATATAAGAGTTATAAAAGGTGGATATATGCATGTATATAAGGTGTTATAATGGCATATTTTGTATATTATCATAATTTTACTTATGTATACTATTTGTGTACTCTAATTTATAGCTCCCATGTATAGTCCATGTGTTTAACATAACTTATAAGTACTTTTTACTCAGTCCTGGGGATATCCAGGCTGACATGCCATATATGAAAAAAACATGGCTAATTTAGACAGAAAAAAGACTATTTTGGAATTTTCTCTTTACAGCTTTGACATCCCCTAATTAATGTCAAGTTTATAGTTTTATTTTCTTGCCATGTAATAATACCTTCTAAATAATTAGATTCCATGCTTCAAAACCCCTATAGTGTTCAATTGGTATTACCAGAACAGATAAGTCAAGTTAAATGTGACAAGTTGTCAACCACGCCAAGAAAAACACCATTTCTTTCTTTATCTTTTTATCTTTAATTTCATATATTTTTTCAATAAATCTCTTTTTCATGTCCCAAAAGTAGGAGGATAAGTCACTGGAGAAAGATGAGGGAGATTTATGAACACATCTCCCTGTTGAAACCAAGTTAATCCCAATTTGAAGCCAGTTGAAGGGTGGTTGGAATGGAAAAAGGCCCAAAATGTCAGCCTGGATATCCGAAGGACTGAGTAAAAAGTACTCATAAGTTATGTTAAACACATGGACTATACTTAGGAACAATAAATAAAATTACACAAGTTGGATACATAAGTAAAAATTATGATAAAATACAATATATGCCATTATAACACATTATATACATGCATAAATCTACCTTTTATAAGTCTTATGTACTTAATATTAAGTTGGATTATGTTAGGGTAATCTTAAGAACCTTAAATATAAGGCTACATGATTTTTAAGTAGACTTGAAGCTGTTTTTTTCATTGTTTAATGTAAAAATCAATAAATGCACTTTAAATCACTTAAAAGTTGAGTATATGTGCTATAAATTTAATAATATTAAAAATGCATTTTGACAGATCAATTTGTCTTAATTAGAACTATTTATTTGGCTAATCGAATGCATAAAAATAACACTTTTCAATTTTGGTGTTTTTTATGCCAGAAATGGTTTCTGTGTACTGGCCACATACTGCCTGCATTTTTCCTGTCTGAATAGTGTTCTGGTTGCCCCTTGCACTGGTTTCCTTAGCTCAGTGGTTAAAGAAACTAAAATAACATACAATGAGCTTTTGCATCTGTCTGATGCGAAGACTGTTGCATCTTTGAGTTTGCATTTTACATGAATTGTTGATAGTAAATTTTGAAGCAACATGTGATTGGAATGTGACTTCAGTGAAGCAACAACTTCCCAGCCACCACTTTTATTTGCTTCTCACCTGGCAGGTTTTTTTAATTGTCATTTTCCCCATCTTTCATCACTTCCAGCAAAAGTACCATATAAATTTTTTATCTTTAAAGAATCTCAATTGCCATGAAGTTTTGCCAATGCTCCAAATGTATCTTGCAACTGTGCCTAACTTGTGAAGGTCAAAACCAAGACAGAAAATATGTTGCCTGTTGTACTTTTTCAAGGCATCATCTAAAGGATATTGAGAAATATAAGTTTACAGAAGTTTGTGAAGATCTGAACAGCCCAGCAAAAAAGGCATTTCCTCATGGGTTGGTTTCACTTACAAAGTCCTCTGAAGACAGCAAAACATATTTTGATGTTGGTAGTGACCCAACTGGTAAGTTTTATTTTCACTCCCTGAAACTTAAGCATTGAACTGACCTTTGAACTGAATTAATTTGACAAAGTTTCTATCACAAAAATAAACAATTGGCTCTATGTTGGTTGTAATCTCAGCAGGGAAAAATGCATTATTACAACAAACATTATTGTAAATACTGTTAGATATTCACAGAATTCATCAATCCCTATCTCAGCCTTTGATAAAACTTCACTTGATCCCCAAACTAATCTAAAGAGAGCCAACTTGAATGTTGACTTCTTAAGCATGACATGCTGCCTGAAGTGTTTTTACCTGTATCCACTGGATCATACCTCCATCTCTTTGTACTTAAAAATGTTTCCAAGCTCAACTACTTGTAATGAGCCTCTATATTATTTTAAAGACACCTCCCATGCAATTAAGGATCCTCCTCAATTTACTCAAAATCTTAACACACCAAAAAGCTTGTCAAAAGAACCTGTTTTTCCTTTTTTGGTGTTTTCTATTCAGAAAATTTCAACTTTGCTTCAATGGCTCTTGAGTAGGTTAGATGTTGAGGAGGCAATAGGAAACTGGGCTCAAGAAGTCAATAGCAGCAATAGCTCTCTCTCTGACGTGCAGAATGGTACAGCATTTAAGAACATAAAATGGAATGATTGACTTGAATCATTGAACTTGGCCCTATCAATTTTTATTGACTGGTTTAATCCTACAGGAAATAAAACTTCTGGTAAGGTAAAGTCAATTGGAATAATTTCTCTCAGCTGTATAAATCTCCCACCTTGACTTCAAAACAAAATTGGTCAGATCTGTATTGCAGGAAAAACCCCTGGACCTGATGCCCAAGATACTGAAACTATTAATCATATTTTGAAGTCATTTGTCAATGAGTTGATCACACTTGAAAGTGGGATTGTGATTCCAACATTTCTAAAACCTGAAGGACGTATTGTGGAAGTAAAACTTCTATGCTTAGTTGGTGACCTTCCTGCAACATAAAAGGCAGCTGGTTTTGTGTCACACTCTGCAACACAGTTTTGCGCATGGTGCATGGCATCATGTGATGTGATTCCACCTTTAGAATGTGGAAAAAAGTGGCTTAAAAATCAAGTTATTGATATAGAAAAAAAATAACAAGATGCAAAAGTTAAGCACACTAGAGACAAGCTTCTGAAGACAAGTGGTGTACAATGGTCTGAACTTAACCAGTTAAGCTACTGAGATCCAAAACAACATGTTGTGCTAGTTGTGATGCACAATTGTCTGGAAGGTGTTCTTAGCCACCATTTTCAACAATGTTGGAGATTCAGGAGTGTTCCACAATATATAACCCCTAAAAGAAGCATTCCACAGAGTCTTAGTCAAGCTATGAAACATATAAAATTTGATAGTAATATAGACGTTACAGTGATGGATTCCAGCTCAGACCATGATGATGATGAGGAGGAGGAGGAGGAATGGCAAAGTGGAATTGATGAGCAGTTCTTTTCTCAGAGTGGTATTGAAAAGTTTTGGGGCATTATGAAAGGTGTGGTTCTACCAAGTGGTCTAGCTAAAATCCCCCCCCCCCCAATCTTGGTGAAGAAAGACATAGACAACTCACTGCATATCAATGGTACACACTTTTTTCTTATGTTATACCTCTAGTTATATTTGATATTGTTGTAAATAATTTCAACAAGCTGCAGCCAGAGTCAATCCAAACAAGATTATTGTACAATACAGGCCATTTAGTCATGTGTACACATATTAGGGGGTATCAATGTTGACCGATCCACAATTAAATTAATTGCAGATAAAAATCTTTATACCCCAATTACTTTTGCTAATAATTGGGTTATTAGACACTTTATGTGTCAATGTTCACCTCTTATCCGACATTTTTCTACTCAATTTTTCATAGCCACATCTTGGAAAACTTTCTGTCATAACCAAATGTTGCACAACTTTCTGCCATAACCACATCTTGGACTACTCTCTGGATATGCCTCATGGATGTGATGAGTTTGGGATCAGAATTAGAAATGGAAATTGGGGTATAAGAGGCGGGATAATGCATTATCATGAATTCCTTATCCACTAGCCCCGGGGCTAGTGTATAAGAATCTTCTGCAATTAATAATGTCTGATCCCAGAAAAAAAATTTCCTGATCCCTAATTGTGGATCCCTGAACATTGATACCCCCTATTTTGTTCTCAAGAAGTCTTTATAGAGATTTAATCAACAGATTTCAGACTCAGTATGAAAAGTATATTAAATCATCCAGAAAACTCTTTCCTGACTCTAAAACAAAACCCAATCACCATTCTTAACTTCACCTGCCTGAACAAATGAAGACTTTGGGACCTCTAAGTGGGATTTACGAGTTTCCAGGCAAACAACTTATTGGTTTTTTACAAAAAAATTAACACTAATAACAAAATGGGTGAGAGCTATATATTAAAAATTTGATTTTTTTAATGAAGTATTGATTAAGTGTAAAATTAATGAAACAGATAGGATGAAAATTACATTGATGAGGCAAGGTTGTGAATTACAAAGGCTAATGGCCAAAAAAGAATATCATGATTTAACAAATGAAAAAAAATCTGGAACTTGTGAAAAATCAAGACAAATTGAATTTAATGATGATATTTACAATATTATGTTGGAATTCATCAAAAAGGAAGATAATACTGTTTAACATTGACACACAACTCCTGCTGCAAGTGGGTCAAAAATATATTTAGGATTTGGATCATTAACTCAAAATTTTCCACTTGATAATTTCTTAATCTTGGTCACCAAACCCAACAACTGTATATTGTTGAAAGATGCAAAGGGTAACATCCAGTATGGTTTAATCAAACAGATTTACCAGTTCAAAAATCATTTGATGAATTTACGAAAAATCATAATGATTGTTCCAATCACAAATAAATACACAAACAAATTAAATGTCTCATCATCTGCATTCAGATACTATTTATTCCTTCACAAACTGGTAGTTGGGTAAGTAGAGTATACAAAAAAAGTTCTTGTTGAGCCTTCTGATATTATATCTGTAGCTGCTTATTAGTTTTTTCCCAAAAATAATTTCTCTATATCTCACAATGGAATCATTATTATGCCTCATGATCATTTTCCCCTTCTTGATATTGTCAGTAATCCTTGATTTGGTTTTAATATCCTTTTTGACTACATCTTTTTTCCTTTTAAACTTTTCTGTTAGTTTTTGTTGCTTATACAAACACCTCATAGTTCGAGTAATAAAAGTACACCACAAAAAACACTGGGAACCTTTATGATTTGAAAAATTCTAAGAGTTTGTGTCATGTAAATTAGTATTCACCTTGATAATTTTCAGGCTTTTCAGAAGCATTCCTGCCAAGGTCAAACTGATTAGATTCCAAGATATGAATTGCAAGCAGTGATCAAGTTCTGGTATTTTTTTCTTGTGAGCATGAAAACATATCAAATACATTTTTGGCACTTGTCAATCATCTGTAGCTTTTTTCAAATGTTTACTGCAATGTCAAATCAAATTGGTTTTCCAAAACTTAACCTGAATTATTTTTAAAAATCACTCACATTGAATGAGTGGAGGAATATATTAAACAGTTATATGTATTTCTCATGTATTTCACATAGATTAATTTAATATCTAAGAACAGAAAAAGTATTAAAAAGTAATATCATATTCTTGTGTTTCAATTGCTATATCTTAATCCCCAAAAAAAAGAGCTACAAATAAAATAAAATGCATCACTTTCAACATTAGAATCAAAGGTTTCCATGCTCTACTCCTTCCATTTTGTCATAATCTCTATCATTTTACTCATCAAATTCATTCTCTTCTTCATCATTATCATCATTCTCCTCCTCCTCATCTGCATCTTGAGTGTAGTCATGATCAAAATGTGCCTTACGCTCTCAATTCTCATTAGATTTCTTTTTACCTTTAGGAGACTTGTTGTGAGAAAAAAATAACCTTTATTTTCATACAATAAGCCAGAATCTCCTTCTGCATAGTCATCATCAGATTCATCAATGCTTCTATCCTCAGTGTGTCTTGAATCACTCCCCGCATCTTCATCTGAGCTATCTCCATGTTCAGACTCGCTTAATAATTCATATTATGCAGCATGAAAATGCCAATATTTGGCAGTAAATTTTGAATCACAGTATTTTTTGTCAGGATGAGTTTGATCTTTGGGGAGGAGTGAGTCATTACCATTGGGAAGGAAAGCCACCTTTCCAGTATCAATGATTGTTTGGTGTTGAACTGGAGAAAGCTTCAAAAACCATTCATGGTCATAACAATCAAATGGAAGATGCTTTGGGGCCAATTTGAAAGTGCATTTTATTGGGATCTTTAGTAATCAATGAACCCTTTGACAAGACCGTGGGTATTGTTCTCTGGCTTGAATCATCCTGATTTCCAGACAATGCATAAACCAACTAGCATTTGTTGAGCGATGATCCAATGTCTTTATCAGGAAATAGCCTTTTTTGGATTATATTCATCATCACTATGGGCTGTCACTTCACTAAGAATTCTTATGTATCTTTTTGAAAACTTATATTGTTTTTCAAACTCAACTCAAGCATCTCGTAACTGTCAGGTCAAAATCATCTTCAAAATAAAAAAATCATCAAAGAAACACTTACTTGCTCTCTATTTTTCTGGACATTTTGTTTCGATGATACCAGTAGATTTTTCCAGCCTGCTTTTTTTCTTTTTTATATCATACAAGCATTACAAAATGAACAAAATGGTTGTAAACTTGAATAAGTAATGGAAAATTCTGAAGGTATTCAGGATTTATGTTGAGAAATGCATAAGATTTTGAGGCAGCATCTTCACAGAAAGTGTTGATGGCAGAAATTTGGAAAGAAGCATTGTACAATGATGATGGATCCTCTTCAAGGTTTTGGCACCAAATTTGTATCCCCAAATGAGTTAAAAGTCCTTTTGAGTATTTGACAAAGTTCTGATAAATATGAACTATAGAGCGACCAACTTTCACTTGGCCAGCTTTAATATTGTTGAATGTCTTTACTTCATTAAGTGGAACAAGCACAGGCAATGATTCAGCTTTAACAACCTGCTCCACTGATTTCAGATTTGAGAATTTTTTGTAAAAAAACTTTAGTTCTTAAGGATTATAGAAAGGAGGGACAGAATCTTGTTTCAATAATCCCCAAAGTATTTTGATATGGACAAACAATGCATTCTGATAATAAAGGATGATTAAACCTTTATAATTATTATACAAGATAAAAAAACATACTTTTGTTTTGGAAAAATCTTGAGGAAAGTCTCCAGTCTGCATTTGGGCAGGGTTAGGCTTGGGGGATGGGATAGGAGGAGCTTCAACAGTATTTTTGGCCTGCCTTGGTGCCTTTTGAGGGATTTTTGGAGGGAAATCATGAGTTGGAAGAGGGGCAGAGGTAGCATAAACATGTTTTCTTGTTATAGGTGCTGGTTTTGAGGAGGCAGGGGGTTGTGGATTACCGTTTGCTTTCTTTTTTGGGGGGTTTTTGACAGAACTATTACTGCTGACTTGCTTATTTGATGAATCAAGATTTTTTTCTGATTTTTTTATGTCCCTAGACTCTAATGCAGATAGTTTTTGAGACAATTCACCAATAATTGCATCATATTTTAAAATATATTCACGAGAAAAATTGTTTTGAAAATATTCAAGTTGTGCTGATTTCCCAGCTGAAGCACAAGAAATCTCATGCGCAATATTAAGACCTTCTGGATTTCCATTATACTGCATCTTACTACAATTGTGAAAAAATAAATGATAAAAAATTCAATCAGTAGAAAATCAATTAATATAATGGTTAAATTTGATAAAGCAAAAAGATAGAAAAACTGGGTAAAATAAATGGATAAACTAACAAATAAATAAGGCTTACAGTATAGGTAGACTCTTACAGTTGCCTTGCTGTAAGCCCAATCCAAAGGAGTTGGATAATCAGAGAAAACCCTGTCCCTCAAAATGAATTTGTGAGTTTTTTAGATCAATATGCTTAAAAGTCTACTTGATAATATTAAAGAATGAAAACCTGTCTAATTAACGCTTGTCAGGATGATTGAGCGGTTCTTTGGTGCAAAACAACTGAAATGCAACAATAATTTTATTTAATAAAAAATATTATTGTCAGGACAATTTGTCAACTGGAACAATTAAAATTCAAATTAATCAGGACAATTGTCAACTGAAAAATGATAATTAATATTAAAATATAATTATTTTATTACTTCTGGGACTAAGAACAGTTATTGCTCTATTATGGTCAACCAGGAAAAATAAAAAAAAAACATAATAATAAAATTAAATTTCAAATTACCAGACACCTCCCCCTGAAAAATGAGCAAATTAATGCCACTTACAGAGTGCTGAGTAAAAGGAAATACGTAGCAAATGAAGAGTGAAGAGTAACCCACATATAGTAATAACAATAATTACCACGATATATACGATGTTTAGTCAGTATATGAGCTTAAGTTTTGGAGCGCAGTTTGATTCCCGTTCGCAGCAAAAACTTTTATCACGTGACGTATGACGTTCGTCGTTTTCTCACCTCCACTCGTCCTTTACAGGTACTTGTACGCCAATGGTCCCCTTGATTACGCCTCAAGTAACGTTGCGCCGTCAATATTTCAGAAAGGCCCCCAATTGTCAAGGTTCACTTTTGGTCTAGAAGCTTTGGTACGGTGTTATATGAAGATTTTAAGGATTTATTGGACTCTTAATAATTAGGTACATATTTTCTCAATCAAATATGATTCTTTTACTCAATAATAAGAGGTAGATTAAAATATTTATATAAGTTATAGATTAGAATTACGTCCTTGTAAATACTAAAGATATAAAATATAAGAAATAAGTGTTTAACTTTTGTAGTTGTAGTAATAAGTGAGTTGGTAAAAAGAATGATTAAAAGACAACAAAAAGAGAGGCCTTTTATAGGCAAAGGAGAGACAAAGCACGGCAATCAAATTCTAAAAACAGTAGGAAGAGAGAGAGAAAAGAACATTCCAGAAAGAGTATTTCAAATAATAAAGTTATTCTAAAAAGAAGGCGTCAAAAAGATGTATTTACAGAGTATGTCAGAAATACATCAATATATTTAATATTTACTATAAAAGTCAATCCTAAATAAGAAATTTGATTTTTTTGTATATATTTAATATTATTTGAATATTTAATATTATTTGAATATTTAAATCTTATTTTATCTTAATATCTATTTTTTTAATATAAAAATTTATTTTTTCCCAACCTGTCAAATGAGCACGGTGTTAGAGAAAAATATAAGGGACAAAATTATATTTTTAATTTTAATTATTTATTTAATTTTTTTTAATTTTAACATTCTGTAATTAGTTAATTTATTATAACTAATTTTAATGTAACTAAATTATAATTAAATAATAATTAAAAATGATAAGGTGCGGCTTCATCCAGTAAATAATTAATTATTTCACTGGGTAAGTCTAGTAGCCTGGCTGACAATTTTTGATAAGATAAAAAGTAAATATTAAATCTGAAACCAAAATAACTATCCATTTCCTCATAGAAATGATACATGACATTGAGATTTTTGTAAACAGTAGTAAATCTATTCACCAAATCATAATCATCAAAACCAAAGCCAGTGGAAATGGAAGAGAATTGAGCCTTTCTGTATTTTGATTGATAAATTTTGAAAATCTATTTCATTTACTTAGGATTGATTTCAATTCTCCCTTTTTTTTATATCTTACTTCATTTTCCATCAACAAAAAGCAATTAACCTTTGATGAAGGCGGACTTCTGATAAGGAGAGGTTGAAAACATTTAAAAATAAGTAAAAAACAAGCCTGGTTAAAATTTCACAATAAAATGTTTCAAATCTCAGTGAAGGATGTGTGCTGAGGATTGAGGTCTGAGTGTCACATGTGACAGGGATGGGGTGGAAAAGGAAGTGATGATGTGGCCAACATGTGGTTGTGAAAAAAATTGGGAAAAAAGTGCTTATTTGAGGTCATAACTGACACCCATTTATGAAATAAGTGACTTTTTTAAAAAAAATTAAGTGCTGATTTGTAAGTGCTTATTTGGTTTGAAATCTGCACTTAGGTTATCAGAACTGACACCCCCTATTTAAGTGTGAATTTCTGAAACACACAAGCCACAACACTGGTGAATTTCAAAATGAAATAAGTCACTTATTTACTCAAATCTGCACTTTCTCAACCAAAAGTGCTGATTTCACCATAACATCTCATTTCACTGATTTGTCAGCACCATCCCATTCATACACAGAACTCCACTGCATAGCACTTTATAACTCAAAACATCATACAAAATTTACATTTTATATTAAATAAAAGTCACTCATTCCTTGCTCTCAGATCATGATAAGCCATATCAAGCAATGACTTTCATAGCTCTTGATCAACTCTTGGAATCTGATTTCAATTCAGATTCTGATCTTGAAGAAGATTTTCTTTTTTATCAAAAATGGCCAAGAAACTTTACCTTCTCCTAGAAAGCCTCAAGTACTTCATACCCCCAAGTACACTGTTCAAACCCTTCTTACCCTATCTGTACCCAGTGTTAGACAGTTGATCAGGACTTCTCAGGAATTTTTCCTTCAATTTCTTGAGCTTATTCAGGACCACTCTTTATTTCACAATAACTCTCAAAAACCACAACATAATCCTTAAATTAAATTGCTTATTACAGTATGTCATTTGGGTTCTAATGGTGATGGAGCTGCCTTGAAACATTTGCAAAATGTCTTTGATTTAGGGTATGGCTATGTTAACACTTATAAAAACAATGAATAACTGATATCCGCCACTTGGAATCTAAACTTCTTGTCTGGAAAACAAAAGAAGAGAGACTTGATTCATCTCAGGTTACCCAATTAGAGGGATTCCCAGGATGTATTGGTTTTTTTGAGGTTACTACTATTCCATTGAGTTAGAAACTAGCTCTAGGTGGAAAAAATAGCTTTTAATTCTGTAAAAATACTCTTAAAGTTGCCTTTCTGTAAGTAGAATCTAATGGAGTTGGATAAACCAAAGAAAAACCTGTCCTTTTAGTAAATATAGAGTTCACAATTATCTAAGCTATAAACTCTACTTGATATAAAATGACCAATATAAGATTTGTTATTAATGATTTTGAGATGTAGAATCTTTTTTCTTCACAATGAGATTGAAAAACACAATAGTGAAGCTGTATTTAAAAAATTTTATTTATATTATTGAATAATATATTTATATGAAGCTTTTATTTTTATGATTTAGTTTTTAGAATCTATTCCCTGGTGATGAGACCTTTATAATGGTACCCTATAAGATAATATTTATGATGATGAATAAATTTAAGAAATTCTATATAAAAGTGTTATATTTATAAGGTTGTTACAAATTTATAATTTGTTATGAATATAATAATAATTGATTGTTGAAATATGTGTTGTTGTTTTTGGTTGTTATATGATGATTGTTAAATAGCTTGATGATGTCTAATTTTGAGTCTAGAGGATATACATGCATAGTATGTCATGTGCCCTAATTTCCCTAGCCAAAGCATTCCAGAGCTTGTCCAGAGATCACCAGAGTATTTATGGAGCTTGTCTAGAGTATTCTGGAGCTCATACAAGCTTCTGATCTCAATTATAACATCTAAATTATCAATAAAAATCTAGAAAAAATAGAAATGATAGAGATACTTCTCCTTTATATTCCATTCTAATTTTTGTAGCCTAAGAAGCAACATTTTTCTAGTAAATAATTATCAAATTTAAATAAATTATGAAAAATTTAAAATAACCAAAAATACTTTATAAAACTTTCAAAAAAAGTAGAAAAATAGAAAAAATTCCACAAAAAGTTCCAAATGTTATTGAGACTCCTGACTATGATTTCCACGCCCTTTTAAACCTACAATTTTATTTCCTCCCAGTAATTATTTGTTAAATCTTGACCCGTAAAATTAACTCTTTTTAACCAATATAAATACTCAATTTTTTTAAATTAACCATTTAAAAATTATATTGGCCTTTCCAATCTCAAAAAATCATTCACTGAAAATCCTTTATAATAAACCTGAGTGCCCTTCTAACCTTTAGACTACCACACTGTAAAAGGAGGTAGCTTATTTTTAATTCCATTCATTCTATTTATACTAACACACAAAACTATGTCTTCTCTATAGATACTTAATTTCTGTTCAGCTTATATGTGATATTAAAAAAAATTATATCTTTCTTTGCTGGATATCCTGGTTCGTGCCATGACTCCTACATCTTTCAAAGAATGCAAATTTTGAAAGAAAATGAAAAATTCTACAATGAAGATTAGAATCTTTGGGAAGATTCTGCTTATGTGAAAGAGAAATATTTACTTCCTGCTTTTTGGGGAGCAGAATCTGAAGAGAGTTAAGATGCCAAGCTTAGCAATCATTTGGAAAAGTCAAGAGACTGTATTGAACATTCTATTGTAATCTTGAAAGGTTTTTTTCCAGTTTAAGGGAATTAAGAAGTACTCTTAGAAATAAATCAAAAATAGATGCAGTGATCAACTGGATTCTGTGTTGCACTATAGTTCATAACCTACTTGCTGACCTCAAAGCTCAATGGTTAGAGTTGTATGAAGATGAACAAGTTGAAACACCTCCCACTATATCCAACACTTCTATTTCTCAAACTACTAGCATATGGGAAAAATTATTCCAGTCACACTAGCACATTGGAAGATTAAGTGAATTTTTTAATTATTACAGAATTCATTTAATTTTTATCTTCTGTTAATCTTTTTTCCCACTGGCATATCCTCCATCATTATTCCAACAATACTCCAACTTTTCTCAACCAAACCCTTTTAATATTTTTTTCATACCCTTCAAATGATCAAGTTGCATGTATTAATCTCTTGCTTTTGTAATTTTGTTTTTGAGTATTGACTTTTATTTTGAAGCTTCAGTGAAAGTCTCTTTTTCCCTGTCTCTTTTTTTTGTTCACCACATCAACATGAATTCACATATTTTCAGCTATTGCATAAATTTTCAGTCATTCTATTTTTCATTCATCCCTTATATCCTTTTCCTCTTTTCTTCAAACATTCCTCAAACAATTTAGTTTCATTTATTTTCTCATCTCATCTCTCCAGGTAAGTTTTTTTATTCATTTTTTTATTTTTTGATTGCTAATTATAATTTTTCTGTTTTTTTTTTTTTTTTTTTTTTTTTTGTAAGTGGTTCTTTTTCTGGTTTCAAGGTTAAATTAACTATTTTATTTGTTCTTTCTCTCCCTCTTTTTATTTTTTTACTCTCCATCATCCCCTCTTTATCCCTCCTTGGGCTGGTCATTATCCCACCTTTCCCCCCTTTCCTTTCTCTTTGGCTTCCTCTGATTCCCCCTTTCCTCCCTCCTAAAACTCCCTCAAACCCCCCATATAACACCTTCAAATCCCCCCTATAAACCTCTTAAACCCCTCCCTTGAACCCCCTCCAAAAACCTGCTTCAGAATTCCCCCTAGTACCTCTCTTATCTCCCTCCAATCCCCCCCTTTACACCCCAGCTAATTGTTTGTTAACAAAAGAGTAGCTGGGAAGTTAGGGGGTGATTGAAGGGGGAAATGAGGGGGACCGGGGGGAAGGTTAAAGCAGGTCTAGGTGTGATTAAGGGAGGGGTTTAAGGGGGTTTGGGAGTTTTGAGGAGGGATTTTGAAGAGGTTTGTGGGGGTTTGAAGTGGGTGTATGGGGGAATTGAGGGGAGGATTTAGAGGGTTTTGGGGGGTTTGGAGAGGGTTTAGGGGGTTTAAAGGAAGTTTGGTGTGAGCTTTGGAGAAGTTTTACAAGGGAAGAAAGGGGAAAAATGAGGGAGTAATAAAAAATTGACAGAAAAGTTTTACAGGGACCAATGATGGAGCAATTAAAAAATTGACAGAAACGTTTTATTGACATTTATTTATTTATTTTTTCTTTTCTTTTTTGTGCATAATTAACCAAAAAACTACTCAAATTCAATTAAAGTTGTAATTATCCTTATTAATTATTTGAAGAAAATATTTATGGTCTTTTACTTTAAATTATGTGAGTTTTTATTTTTATTTTTTAAAAAAATTGACTTTTTTTTGACCAGTAAATTTTTTTTTTCAAAAAAGAAAAAATATGTCTCTTCTGACTCTAGCCATACACCTCTATCTTCTTCTTCAAAATCTACTTCATTCCAATGGTCAAAAAAAAAAATTCAGAAAAAAAATCTGTTTCTTTTGATTCAAGTCTTACACATCTATCTTCATCTTTATCTTCTTTATCATCTTCTTCAATTTCTACTTCATTTCAATCTTCTTTAGAACAGTCAGCCAGGTAATTCCCAGGAATGAGTAAAAACTGCTTATAATTTATGTGAAACACATGTAGTACACATGGGGAAAATAAATAAAAGTATACATAAGTGAAATCAATGATTAAACACAACATATACCATAATAATACCTTATATACATGCATATATCCACCTTTTATAGGTCTTATGTTCTTAATATTAATTTGGAATATGTCAGGGTAATCTTATGATCCTTTAAAATAAGGCTAAATAATTTTTAAAAAGACTTAAAGCTGATGTTTTCATTGTTTTATGGAAAAAACAAGAAATGTGCTTTAAATCACTTAAAAGTTGAATATATGCACTATAAATTTAATAATATTATAAATGTGCCTTGGAAGACCAATTTTTCTTAATTAGGGCTAATTTTTTGGCTACTCAAATGCATAAAAATAAAACTTTTCAAATTTGGTGTTTTTTATGCCAGAAATGGTTTCTGTGTACTGGCCACATACTGCCTGAATTATTCCCATGTGAGTAGATACATTTTTAGCAAAGTTAGAAATTTCACACTATAAAAACCTCAAATTGTATGCTCACCATGGGGAAACATGCTAAAATAGGTGGCAGGTGCTTATTTAGTGTCCTAATTAAATTATAAGTGCATTGACCTCATTATATGCACTAATTTCATTAAAAACCTCAATATTGGTGCCCTTAATTCACTAACAAACTTTAATTCACCTAAATTAGTCAAGTATTTACCCATGCAAGTGCCTTCCAAGGACTAAATTCAGTTACCACTCATCTCATGTCCTTTTTTGGGATTCTAAGTGGTTTCTAAGTCAATATTGGTCATAATTGGATGCAGATTTCATGTAGTAATTTTGAATAATTAGCCCCTTCATCTCTATTGTTAATCACCCTTAATATTGTGTAATATTTAGTTTTATTCTTTCTTTTTTTAGTCTCTTGCTTTAAGGATTTTGGCATGTGAAATCATTCTAATTGTGTTATTGGTCATTCCTTATACTGATGGACATGTGTATCAGCTAGAATGAGGAATCATTGGCCATGTATAGGATTGGTAAATTAGGGGGATACATTGGAGAATTATTGGGTATAAAAAAAGGGGGTTTTTGGTCTTATTTTTGACATTCTTTATCATTAAAATTAAAAAATATAACCATTACAATTACAATACATTTCATTAGTACTTTTAGAGTCTTTGATGAGAGTTTGAATTACAATATATATTTTTTTACTAACTATAAGATTGTAACTAATTTATAATTAGTGAGATTACCATTACTGAGACCCTTATATTGAGTTATATTTTATTACTTATTGGATTTGTACTACAGTATTCATATAGGAGAATTAAAATCTTCTAGACAACTGACCAATCAAGCTATTCAAATCTCTGTACTTGAACTCAGCCTGATAATTGGGGACCTTTAACCAAGAATTCTGTTGGTTATCTTCAAGTAATTAAAAAAATTCAAAAGAGGCTACAAGTAAATTAAATCCCTATAGAAATATTTGGATAATTACAACAAGTTGGGGTCACTTCATATAGTGATTTCAAAAAAAGAAGCGCTTTTATATAATAATATTGTGATATTGAATCACCATTTTTACCACTAATTGAACATAAATTGCTCTTAGTGGAAGTCTGTCAATAGAACAATTAATTTTGTGATCTTTGCAGATAATAAAACCTCATAATAAAAATTGACTGATTTATTCTTGTTAACAGGACTTTTGATCCCTTTTCCTTGGTTTGTAAAACTCATTCAATGTTTAAAAGGAATATTACTGACAAATTTCTTTTTAAAATATAAAAACATGGCTACATATTGTAGACCAGTTAAATCAAGTGGCCTCATAAAAGCATATTTGACTTTTGTCACTTATAAATTCACTAAAAGCCTACAAGTAAGCAATGAAATTGACTTAAGAAGTGTTAAGTCATACTGATAAAACTCCTTTTTTGAAGTTTTAATAACTCATATTTTAATTTTTAATTTAAATTCCAATTAAAAAATATGTGACAATGTTGAAATTGTGAGTAATAAGGTAAAACCTTATAATCTAAGATGTAGAGATGAAATACCTGTAACAGGAGATTCAAATGGAGGAAGTATATCCAACAAACAGAAAATCTCAATAGATGTTTGTGGAGAAAAGGGAAAGACTTCTAAACCAAGTAACAATAAAGAAATCAAAAAACACATTACAAGAACAAATTCATTCCCTTTCAACTCTTCTAAACACCCTCACCATAAAAGTAAACAAAATGATGGACCAGATGAACAATCTTTAAAAAGAGCAGCACAGGAATTTATAAAATTTAATAAAGCTCTGGTAGGATTAAAATCTCAGCCAACATCAGTAGTGACAAACCCTTCCACAGTTGCAACAGAAGCACCTCCAGCCCAAGAGGAGGATCAAAAGACTTAAGTGAGCAAATGGAAATGGGACTGTACTCCCAGAACTACAACCACCCTCCAAAACAGGGTTCAAGAAGTCACCCTTACAGATGAAAGCAAAAGAGAGGCAGGGGAACCGGAATAAGACCTTGGTAAGTCATCCATCTTCTCATGATCAATTATAGGATACTAACAATGAATTACTCATAGGTAATGAGATTGATAGGGATGTACTAAATACAATTGATAAAGATCTTAAAGATTACTCATTTAAAATAGAATTTTAGATTTGTCTTTAAATGATGAAAATATACATAGTTTTATTGATAACAAAGAAGATACTAGGAATATTAAAATGGAACCAAATGAATTAAATTATGAGCCAAACAATTTTGATGAGTCTTCTGAGCTAGTCACAGATAAAATTGAATATTTCTTGAAAGAATATCCATTGAAATCAAAAATAATAAGTAAAATTATTATTAAGAATTAAAAAATTAGAATAATTCTCTCGAGAGTTAAACAATAATACAGAAGGTGTATTATTAAAACTTACACAATCATTGAGTACTGCTTCAAATAAATTAAAAGTCATTTAAAATTCAAATAATGAATTGACCAATGAAAATTAAAAATTAAAATCTGAGATCAAGAATTAATACAATAAATTATAACATTCTCAGAATATAATGGCTACAATTGAGGGATAGGTAAAATTGTCTTTTTCAAATTTAAATGATACTTTATAACAAGTACCTGCAATAAAAGATAGGTTACAAAGATTGGAAATTGAAGTAGCAAATATTTTGAAAAATAATGACAAAATAAATGTCAACACTTCTTATTTGGATAATATACCACTTTATATGAAACATTCATATGAAAAACCAATGATTGAAAAAGAGAATAGTGTCATAGGCTGTGAGAGTAAAAAATCAGTAAAAGATGAAATACATGATCATCTATCCAAAGTAAGTGAATTACTAAATATTCCCCAGGTTAAAGAGGTTAGAACTAGCCAAAAGAAATAGCCTAAGTTAGATCAGTACTCTTCTTTTGATGGGGATTCAAAGTCTTATTGGCGACAATTCATACAAAGAATTGATAAATTAAAATATTCATGAAAATTACCTGATAAAGAAATTATATCAGAACTGATATCTTTATTTACATATGTGGCCTTCTTATGGTTTTTATCTGTATTGAGTGAGGGAATTAGCTACTCCTGTGTTTAATGGAAGTCACTAATTAAAAGGAAATTTTGTGGCCCAGATTTTTGAATCACTCAACAAAGATTTATGTAAAAACCAGATATAATCCAAATGCTGGGAATCAACCAATGGTGTTTTTAATGAATTTAATAAAAATTATGTAAGACATGGATCTAAAAATGGATTATGATGATTGGAAATAAAATTAATATATAAATTGCCTATATCAGTCAGAGACATTATTGAAGCTACATCTGAAACCATCAGAGATACTTCCGGGTTCATTAATATATGAAATTAAATATTTGTGAATCATAAATATGAAACAAGTTATAATGATTATAAGAAAAATGTTTAGGTAGTAAAAAATACTACAAAAAATTTACCAGTGGTGAAGATAAAACCTTCAGCTCCTCTTGTTCCTAAGAGACAAGAAAGCAACACTTGCTACAAATGTAATTAGCCTTTGTTTAAAGGTCATACTGGTAAGAAGAGAATAAATGTTATTGAAAACTCACATGATTCTGAACCCAGTAATCATGAAGACAAAAAGGAGGAGTCTATTGAGGATTGTAAAAGTAAAATTTCTTAAAGTGCTGATGAGAATGAGGAATTTGTATTAGAACAGGATATTATGTTCCTGAATGATGAAAAATCTCCCAAAGATACATCTTTAACTTCAACTGAGGAAGCAGAAATAATAAAAGATGTAAATCATTATACTTACATAATCACACCTATTAGAGCACCTGTTATTATATGTGGAAAAGAAATGAATGCCATTCTTGAAACTAGGGCTGCTGGTAGTGTAGCTTCTGTTAATACTTTAATGAAACTTGAAAGTAAGTACAAAGAAAAACTGAAAACTGTACAGACAAAGAGCTGAAGGAATTTTGGCTCAGTATTACATCCAATTGGCAAATGAAAAACTAATGTATTCTTTAAATATAATAATGGATATGTAAGAGCAGTATGTGAATTTGTAGTAATAGATAATAATAATTGTAATGATTGGTTTATTATTGGAAATGATTTATTGACCAAATTTGGCATTAAACTAGAACATGCAAATAGTTGCTTCACTATAGGAATGAATGGAAAAAGAAAATTCAAGATTTGCTCTGTAAATTCAAATTATTCCATTTCTCTTAAAGAAGAACAACTCCAAGGTGTAAGAACCACCTCTAAAGTGGTTGAGTTGTAAAATGAAATCCAAAAAGCCTCTCTCAGCTCTTAACTCCAAAAAATTGAAGAAAACAATATTTTGAGATTGATAAGATTTAATCCTCTGGCATTTGCTCATGGTTCAAATGAGCTAGGATTGGTGAAAGACCCTGAGATGAAAATATCTTTAGGTTTTGATTTGGATAATAATCCTGGAAGCTTAAAAAAGAAACCTTACCCAGATTCTCCTGCTAAAAGAAAAGACATTGAAGACAACATTAGGATGTTGTTAGAAATGGGTATTGTTGAAAAATTAGACACAACACCTAATTATTGTGTTATTTCACCAGTTTTAATCTCTTATGAAAAAGATAAGGTAAGATTATGTGGTGATTACAGAGCTCTGAATACATTCACTGTGGATGATATTTACCCTCTCCCAAGGATAGCTTCTATCCATTCTACCTTACAAAGAGAAAAATATATTTCCTGTCTGGATGGAAACAAAGGTTACCACCAGATTCCTGTGGAAAAGAATTCTCAGAATTTCTTACTCATAACCAAACACATGGGAATATATAAATATGTGAGAATGCCTTTTGGTCCAAAAAATTCCCCTTCAGTCTTCCAAACATTGATGGATAGTGTTTTTCATCTGAAAATGGTTGAAGGATGGCTCTCAGTTTATATTGATGACATCATAGTGTTTTCATAAACATATGATGAACATTTAAATCACCTGAAAAGAGTATTTCAAAAAATAGATGAAATTAAGATGACAATTGCACTAAACAAATGTAAGTTTGGGTTTCAATTCTTGAAAGTACTTGGAGATGTTGTATCTGGATTAAAAATTTGTGTTGAGCAGAATAAAGTGGCAGCAATAAAAAAAAATAATATACCTAAAAATGTAAAATATGTGTAAAGCTTTCTAGGTATGTGTGGATACTATAGTCAGTATATAAAAAACTACCTATCCATTGTGGCCCCTTTAAAAACATTAATCAGGAAAAATAAGGCTTTCATTTGGAATAATGAAAGACAACATACCTTTGATAAATCAAAGGAATGTTTAATGTCAGCTCCAATATTTGGAATTCCAGATTTCAACCTCCCTTTAATCTTGTATACTGATGCAAGCTTTAAAGGCTTAGGTGCTGCTTTACATCAAAAACGGATAATAAATGGAAAATTGTATGAAGTAGTTATCTGTTATATATCCAGAACATTGAGAAAGACTGAATTAAGGTATGGTGCCACCCAACTGGAATATTTAGGCATTGTGTGGGTCCTGTAGAAACTTTATTATTATCTGGAAGACAAGAAGTTTGAATTAATAACAGACTGCAGTGCAGTAAAATCATTAATAAATATGAAAACGCCTAATAGGCACATAATTAGATAGAAACTAGCTGTACAAGAGTACAGAGGAAGAGTGAAAATCAGTCACAGAGAAGGAAAATTGCATTTTAGCATGGATTAATTATCCAAACGTCCTTTTCCAAATGATACTGACAACCCAGATTATGTGCCTGAAAATGAGGTAATACATATATTTGGGATATATATAATGGACTTAGAGGAAGAATTTATGTAAAAAATATTTGAGAATTTTTCATCTAATAAAGATTTTTCTAAGTTATCAACAATCTTAAATGATCCAATAAATGCTTCTATGAGTGCATTAATAAAAACTTTACCTCCAAAGTATAAAAATGCATTGGAAAAAGGTAAACTGTCAATTGAAGATGGATACATATATTACAGAAAAATGCTAAGTAATGTAATAATTATACCTCCATAAATGAAAGAGTAAATCTTAAGTACTTGCCATAATGAAATCTTAGCTTGTCATTTTAATTTTAATAGAACATTAACTAGAGTTAAAAACACAGCTTGGTGGATAAAAATGAAAGAAGATGTACAAAAATATATTGACACATGTGACTCTTTCCAAAAATCTAAAAGATTAAATGGGAAGAGAGCTGTGTTGTTACAACAAATATAGAAGCCAATAGCTCCATTGGAACCTTTAAAAATGGACTTCGTCACTGTCTTTTTATTAGGAGGAAAATAAAGCTTCAAGTCTTTCTGGGTAATTGTGGATACACTACGCAATATAGGGGGTGGACTTGCTAGCAAGTCCTCAACCTGAACTGAGATGGAACTCAGATGGAACTCAGACTGAACTCATACTGAACCCAAACTGAACTCTACTTGAACACCAACCTATAACTGTTCTTCTGAGTGGTTTTCTTTCTTGATTGTATGGTTCCTTTATCAATAGCTCAATGTGTGTTCAATCTGTGGTGAGTTTGGGTCCAAGGTTGCGGACTCGCTAGCAAGTCCGCCCCCTATATTGTGTGGTGATAGACTAACAAAAATGTGTAAGTTTATTCCTAGCCATAAAGAGTTATATGCAAAAGACTTAAACTAATAAGGTAGACTCAAATGATGAATACTTCTGGGTTTTCCAAAGCCATTATATCTGACAGAGACTTAAAAATTAATTCAGAGTTCTGAATATCTTTTATGGAAGTATCAGGTTGTCAATTGAGATTGTCTACAGCACACTATCCACAAACTGGAGGGCTGGATGAGAGAATGACACAGACTCTAGAAGATATGATCAAAAAATATTGTGCATTTGGATTATAATACAAAGACGATGAGAAATTCACACAAGACTGGGTAACATTAATTCCTGGTGTTGAATTTTCTTATAATAGCACAACTCATTCTGTAACAGAAAAAAAACCAATTTAACAGTGGCTGGGATATGTTCCAAACACCCCAGTAAAACATTAAAATAATATAAAAAGGTTAGAGATACACACTGTAACTAAATCTTTTATTCATATCTGAAAAATTTTTAGAAAGCATGTGGAGGAATGCATTTAAAAAGAATTTTAATATGAAAAGAAAAGGTGGGATAACTCTCATAAAAAATTTGAATTAAAAAAGGAGATGAAGTCCATATTTAACACTACATTTCAACTTACAAGTTGATGATAAATCAAAGTATCCTTCTGTGGGACCTTTTGTAGTCAAATAAATAGTTGGTAATAGTGCTTTGGAAGTCATATTATATGCCCCATATGATAGGAAACATCCAGTTTCCCCTATCTCATTATTAAAACCTTACCATGCAAATGATCCTGATTTATTTCCAAAAATAAGAGGAAGGCCTAAAACGAAACCTGAATCAATTGTGGAAAAAGCAAACATTGAAAAAATTCTAAAGAAATAAATCATTACTAAAGAGAATGAAGCTGAGTATATCTTAAGATATAAGGGAAAATCAAATGATTTTGATATGTGGATACCTGAACAAGAAATTTAAAATCTATCCTCCCTTCTTAAAGAATCATAATGGAAGTTAAATTCTGTTCAACCAGCTGAGGGGTTAGAAGCCAGTACTCATAATCTTAAAATATTTCATTTATTTAAAGAGTTACTCTTTAATTCTACAGATTTCTTCTGAATACCTGAAAAATAAATCAAAAAAATGTACAATTTATCATCTTTTATTTTTTTTGTGTGCGAAAGTATCAGGCTGGATAATCCCAGAACTGAGTAAAATCTGCTTATAATTTATGTTTAACACATGTAGTACACATGGGGAAAACAAATAAAAGTATACATAAGAAAATATCAATGATTAAGCACAATATATGCTATAATAATACCTTATATACATGCATATATCCACCTTTTATAAGTCTTATTTACTTAATATTAAGTTGGAATATGTCAGGGTAATCTTAAGATCCTTAAACATAAGGCTGCCTAATTTTTAAGTAGACTTAAAGCTGTTTTCTCATTTTTTATAGAAAAACAAGAAATTCACTTTAAATCATTTATAAGTTGAATATATGTGCTATAAATTTAATAATATTAAAAATTTGCCTTGAAAGATCAATTTTTATTAATTAGGACTATTTATTTGGCTACTCAAATGCATAAAAATAAAACTTTCCAAATTTGGTGTTCTTTATGCCTGAAATGGATTCTGTGTACTGGCCACATACTTCCTGAATTTTTTCCATGTGCATAGCTTTGTTTTATCAATTTCACACTATAATTACCCCACATTGTACACCCACTATGGGGAAACATGCTAAAATATGCAACAGGCACTTATTTAGTGTCCTAATTTGACTATAAGTGCATTGACCTCATTATATGCACTAATTTAATTAACAACATCAAGATTGGCACCCTTAATTCACTACCATACTTAAATTTTCGTTAATTAGTTAAGTACTTACCCATGCAAGCACCTGCCATGTACTGCATTAAGTTAACCCACATCTCACATCCTTTTTTGGGTTTCTCAGTGGCTCCTCAGTCAATATTGGTCATAATTGGATGGGAATTTCATGTTGTAATTTTAAATAATTAGTCCCTTCATTTCTACTGTTAATACCCCTTAATTTTGTGTGATATTTAGTGTTATTTTTTTAGTCTTTTACTTTAAGGATTTTGGCAGAAGATATCATTCTAATTGTGTTATTGGTCATTCCTTATGCTGATGGACAGGTGTATTAGCTAGAATGAGGCATCATTGGCTGTGTATACGACTGTAGCCCATTGATTCATAAATCTAATAGTGTTTATATTTTATGAGGTAATTTTCCTTGTCCATTCTTCAGTCTCCAGTCTGAGTCCTATCTGTCCATTTTTCCTTCTAGTCCATTGAGTCTTAAATCAAATAGTGTTTATATTTTATCAGGGTTATGAGCCCAGCTCCTAAGCTATCTAAATAACCCTAGCTACTTCTGATTTGATTAACACTTCAGAATCATCACCACATCCTCTGCTCAATCTATTCATACAGCTATGCCCAAAAATCCATTTTCCCATGTGCCTGACTTTACATTCCTCCAAGGCAACTCCAAATTTTCAGACATTTAAGGAATTGAAAATCTCAATGACAGAAATTAAAGCACGTGGAAAACCAACATTAAATATGCCTTAACTGTTCAAGTTCTGGATTGATTCCTTGAGTAGGACTTTCCAATACCAACTGATCCTGAACTCTTACCCATCTTTAAAATGAAAAAGCAGCAAACTAATACTATTGTTAATGTCAGAAAGTATATACAAAGAGTCTTGTAAAATCTTATGCTAAATTACTTGAACTTCAACAAGAGACAAAATCAATTTAAATTATATATACAAATTAAACATTATATTTAATAAAATTATAGAACAATATTTTAAATATAATTAAAATAAGTGCTATATTAATTCTATTACTATATAAACTGTATATACATTTAAATATCATAAAAATATTCTTTTCTATAAAAGATTGGCGCATTTTTATGTATTTAATGGTTATAAATTAATAAGTAATGAATTGCTAGTTCACAGTATAATTATAAGTAATAAATTCAACTTATAATGAAACTTATTAATTACTTAATGATATGTATTAAATCATAAAAATTATACCTTGCAACCAATAATTATTGGGCACTCTTTTTACTCAAAATTGGGTCAACAAATAAATTAAACAAGTAAACACTTTATTTAAATATAGATGTTTTATTTTAATAACTTAGTGATTTTATTAAAATACTTACTTTTTTAATTTCAATAACTATTATACTATTACAATTAGTTTAACATACTTAATAAATATTTCTTTACACTATATTAACTAATTATATTAGTTTTGTACATCACAAATAGTATAATTTTTATGTTTCACTAAAACTGATTTTTGAATAAAATAAGTTATAGTCTAACATGTTTTGATATTACTATAGTTAAAAATTCCCTGTTTTAAACCAGATTAGTATCTCATATAATATATTATACTGTTACAGGGTTCAAGGGAAGGATACATTGGGTTTTTTTATTTATGTTTTAGTAACTAGTTAGATGGAAACCTTATTTTCTTTGTTACATTTAATTTTCATTTTTTCCCTTCTTTTACTCTGTATACACATTTAGTGATTTCTCAAAGAGCCTAATTTGCCTATCTGAAGGCTTTGGTTTCTCATCTTGTAGTCTGCATTACTTAAAATACCTTAAATTTTACAAATAACACCTTTACTACAAATATAAGTAATTTTATAGCAATTTTTTTACAGTGTTTTAAATACTAAAAATTGAGAAATATAACTATATAAAAGTTTTCTTTAAGAGTGGTCCAATTGTTTTATTTTGTTTTTTTATAGCAGAGAGAATTAAAATTACTTACTTGATTTAAATAAAACCTTTATTCCCAATAGTTGTTTTAAAAACCCTTATTTTCCCTATTTTTTCGTGATTAGCCTTTTATTTCTTCTTGTTGTTCTTTTTTTTCTTCATATTTTTTTTTCTCCTGTATTTTCCCTTTTTCTTCTAGAAAACCCATCAACAATTAAGTTTTTTATGGACAGAGCCAAACAACATAATTTTATACTTAATGAGGACACTGTAGAACCCACTGAATTATGGACTTGAATCAAAAATCATTTTACCTTTAATTCAAGCCAAAACTTTTCTTACATCATAAATAAATTTTTCAAGATTAAATTTAGTGAAAGTAATCTTCTTACCTCTATGTAGAAGTTTAGAAACACTATTAAATTACTTCGTGATGTGGCACCTGACTTATTTAAAGAAAATATCTTATCTCATATAATGGTGAATTATGTACCCAATCTCTTACCAGACTCTTATCAACCTGCTTCTATTATTATCCTAAGCAAATACAATATAACCAATCAAAGACCCACCATCAAAAGTATATTTTCAGATATTGAAGCTTAAATTACATGGAAAAAAGTTTTAAATTCCTCTGGGACAACTTTGGGGACTGTCCTCGCAATGTTCTCTAAAGCAAAATATCTTTTTTTGAAAGGAAAACATAATACTTTGGATCCCCACTCCAAAACTACCTGCTTTCATCTCCATCCTGAAAAAATGGAAGAATTCCTCAATTAAAAAAAAGAAAGGGAATCTAAAGATAAAAAAAACCAACACAAGGTATTATCTGTTTTCTTCAAATTACCTGACAACTACACCATCTTGGACAGTGGCACATCATTTTCAATTTATAATAAACAATCAATGTGTATAGAGTTCAAAACTAAAAAAACCTCACTTGCTCTGGAAAATGGGGAAGAAATGTTTTTATTTGACAAGGAAATATCTCTCTCACCTCATCATCCAGCCATCACTTCAAAATAAATCAAGCTCTTTATGTAACCTCCATTAAAATAACTCTCATCTCTGCCATAAATCTACATCTAAATGATGTAGTCTCTTTAACAATAATGGAACCTTCAAAGTTATTAATAAAGATAATACCCTTATTGAATGCTTGACAAAGGGTCAAATTATCAGTTTTTCACTACTTCAATCTCTTATCTGCAGCATCACCAATTCAAACTCCACCAAAAATCTTAATATTCTTCATCACAACTATGGACATCCTAGTAATCAAACCATGTAACTTCTATTTCCAGGTTTAAATTTCTCCAATTTTGTATGCAAAACTTGTGCTCTTGCTAAATCACACACATTTGCCTTGGATGTTATCCACATGGATTTTTGTGGACCAATTACACCTGAGTCTAAAGGAGAAAAATATTACTTCCTTCAAATTGTTGATGGAAATTCAAGATGTTTCTTTGTCTATTTTCTAGACCTCAAATCTAAAACATTTGAAAAGTTTCAAGAGTATCAAAATCTTTTTTAGAATCAGCTGGGATGAAAAATCAAATGCATAGTCTCTGATAACAGAGGCAAGCTCACCAGTCATGCATTTGAAAATCATCTCAAAAACAAAAGTGTTATTCACTTAAGGAGGAAACCATATTTTCAGGAAGAGAATCCAATATCCAAAAGAGGAAACAAGTCTTTTTTTCAAAAAAGCACAATTCTTATTAATTGAATCTGGGATTGATTCTTACTGGTGAGTAGAAGGTTTTAATATAGCTACCTTCCTGCATAACATTTTATCTACTTCATCTCTCAAAAATCAAACAAAAAGATGGGAATTTTGGAACAGTAATTCCATCAAAGCTCCTCAAAAACTACATCCATTTGGCTCAGACATCATTTGCTACCAAAAAAAACATAAACAGAATGGGAAATTTGATAATAGTGGTGAAAAAGGAATCTTTCTGGGATATTTTGAGGGTCATGGTAATTATTTTATATATTCACCTTTCACTGAAAAAATTACCATTACTCATAATATTAAATTCCTGAATACTTTTGACTTAGCTCAATCCATCTCCAAAGGGGAACCAATCAATTGCCTTGTATCTCCAGATATGGATTACTTTTAATTACACTCAAACCAAAGCTCTGATCAATTTAACCAATATAATTTTCTCATTATAAGATTCTCCATATGAATCCTCCTTTGAATTACATATATCTGATCAATAATCTACTACCCCTACTTCACCCAAACATTATGCTTATATCAATAAAGATACTTGAACAGCTAACAAAATATCTTCTTAAATCAACCCCTAAAATATACTCAATACCAATTGGAGAGTTAGCCCAATAGATTTACTTGTCTCTCTACTTGACACACCTAAGAGTTACTACAAGGCCTTAAACTCTAGCAATAGTGATGAATGTTTGAAAGTAATTGAAGCTGAACTCACCAGTATAAATAAACATGAAGTCTAGGAAGAAGCTCCTCTACCTAGTCAAAAAAATTTACTCAGTACTACTTGAAAATTGAAGAAGAAAACTGACTCAGAAAGTAATATAATCAAGTATAAAGGAAAATTGTGCATTCAGGGATTTTTGAAAATAGAAGGCATAGAGTATAATGGAACTTATTCTCTCACTGGTTTCCTAGCCACTCTTCATTTTATACCTGGTGTAGCTGCCTATAAGGGCTGTCACATTCACCAAATGGATGCTAAATCCACATTTTTACATGGTGAACCTGATGAAGATTTGTATCTCATATTCCCAAATGGCTATAATCCTCAAAATAACAATCACTGCCTTCATCTCAAAAAGCCACTTTTTGGACTTAAACAAAGCCCTTGATGCTGGTATTGCAAATTATCTCATTTTTCACTAATATTGGTTTCAAATCCAGAAAAGCTGGTTCCTGTTTGTTCCTCAATAAAAATCCTGAAAATCCTTGCTACATTTTTATTTATGTTGATGAATTAATCACCGGAAAACCCTTAGTGCAACAATTTAAAGATAAAATTTCTGAAGTTTTTGATATGGAAAATCAAGGAGAGCTTCAATGGGTTTAGGAATGAAGGTGACTCAAATAAGAACTCTTAAAACTATTCAGTTATCTCAAAAATTATATATTAAGAAATTACTTCATGAATTAAATCATCACAACTTTCATGATTTAACCACTACTTTAGTTCCTAACTCTCAATTCACTAAATTCAATACCCACAAACTCACTAACCAGCTCAATTATTGTAGAGCCATTGGATTTCTAAACTACTCTTTTTTTTGCACCCAAGCTACTTGGAGCTTACCATAAGTTCTCCTGCTCAATACCTTAACAATCCAACTGATCAGCAAATTGTAGCATTCTTTCACATTTCAAGATACTTACAATATACTAAAGAATACTGCTTAAATCTGGAGAATGTTAACAATAGTTCTCTAGGTCACCTAATAGGGTACACTGATTCAGATTACAATAAAAGCACTGATTCAAAATATACCTCAGGGACTGTGGTATTTCATTTGGTTCTTATTAGCTGGTGCTCTTCTTAGCAACATTCTTTTTCCCTTTCTACCTCTGATTCCAAATATTATTCCATGACCTAATAGGTGGTATCTAAGTTAAAAATTTGTAATTATTTGAAAGGTGTTTCACAACACAAAAATAAAGCCACAAACTTGATATTAATTTTCAGTAACAAGGTGTTTTTGGGGCACAATATTGCATATTTTAAATAATAATAATGGTGGATTTGATGGAAAAAATAGGTATTTTGTAAAGGAAGTTTTCTAACTTTGATACCCCCTAATGTGGTGAAGATCTACTCTGGACTAAAGAGCTTGTCAATGATTTGAATATCAAATTTGTTGACATACAACTCATGGGAGGCAATCAAGGCGCCATTAACCTAGCTCTTAATCCTCTATATCAACATAGGACCTTCCACATAAACACAAGAGTTTTTCCACTTTTTGAGAAAGTAAATAATAATGAATTATCAATTAACTATACTCTGACAGGTACCATGATGGTTAAAATTCTCACCAAATCATTAGATCTTCATAAACATCATGAATTGTTAAAATATTTACTTCTTAATCCATTTCTGTCTTGAGCACAAGAGGGTGTCAATTTTTGATCATAGTTCTACTAGTAGTTACTATTACATTACCATAAAATCATAAACATTTATATACACATACATATTTACTGTCTTATATTTATACTTAGTCACATCTATTTCCATTTATTTGACCTAAACTAATTTAGTTATAGAGAATTATTGTATATGGATGATGAAACTATGTATGGTTCCTCATCCACATTTCTTTTTTGTATCTTTAATTTATATTTTATAATTAACATATTATATTATTCATATTCTTTCTTAAGTGCTTGTCTATTCTTCAGTCCCTAGTCCAAGTCCTATCTGTCCATTTGTCCATCTAGTGCATTGAGTCATAAATCTAATAGTGTTTATATTTTTTGAGGTAGTTTGTACATACACTCTACAACAGCAATGTATCCACTTTTCTTAATTGTATCCTTAATTTATATTTTATCATTAAAATATTTTATTATTCCTATTCTGTCTTAAGTCCTTGTCTATTCTTTAGTCCCTAGTCTGAGTCCTATCTGTCCGTTTTCGCATCTAGTCCATTGAGTCTTAAATCTAATATTTTTTATATTCTATCAGGTAATTTTTCTTCTCCATTCTTCAGTCCCTACTACAAGTCCTACCTGTCTATTTTTCTATCTAGTCCATTAAGTGGTAAATCTGATAGTGTTTATATTTTATTAGAAGTTGGACAGGGGAGAGAAAGGGAAAGAAAGAGTCTAGGAATTTAACAGATATTTCAAATTTTATTTTATCAGCTCTTTATTAATACTTTGCTACTTATTGTTGTTCAATAATAATCTAATCATTGATTTAGGTTAATTTAATTTACTAAAAAAATTTTTTTCTAATTAAAAGCTTTTTTTAAGTCTCATTTTATATTCTTACCATTAATTTCTCCTGGATTGACTTTATTAAAAATTTTTTTATTATTTTTAAATTTATGAAGTTTTTTTTGTAATTCAACAAATTCACATTGAATTTTTGAATATTAATAAAGTGTTTTATTTTATTTGTATTCTCTCATTTATTTATTATAATAAATTCTCTTTTATTCCTCAACTTCTTTATTTTATTCATTGAAATTACTTAGTTGAGTCTTTAAAATATAGAAAATTAAATAATTTATTTACTTTTCAATGAGTTGAGGCAAAATTAAAATAAGACTATATATCACCACACAATATGGGGGGCGGACTTGCTAGCAAGTCCGCAACCTTGGACCCAAACTCACCATAGATTGAACACACATTGAGCTATTGATAAAGGAGCCATACAATCAGGAATGAACACCACTCAGAAGAACAGTTTTAGGTGGGTGTTCAAGTAGAGTTCAGTATGGGTTCAGTATGAGTTCAGTCTGAGTTCAATCTGAGTTCCATCTGAGTTCAGGTTGAGGACTTGCTAGCAAGTCCACCCCCTATATTGCGTAGTGTATATTGAAATTAAATATATATATTAAATGATAAATTCTAATTTATAAACATTCTATTACTCCTCATTATCTCCTACAATCATATTATTTCTACTTCTATAATCCAAGAAATTGTAACTTACCTACTGTAGTGACTGGAAAAAAGTGCCATTAGGGTGAGTCTTGAATGTATTGTAGTGACAATGGTTTTGAGGGAAGAAAGCAGGAAAACATAATTATGTGTGAAAAGTGGCAAGAAAACTTGGTAAGCCACTGTAACACATATAGAAAGATGTATATGTCACTCACTGGTTTGCTAATAGTACTGGATCAAATTACCTAAAAAATTATATATGATCAATTTAGAGTCTATGATTCATAAAATCATTTCAAAAATTTAAAATAAACAGTACATTTTTTATACTATTAAATTTTGTAGAAAATTTGAATTGTGACCTGACATTGAACCATGGTGGCTGTAGAAAACTGAGAATAGGAAAGCAGAAAGAGAGGCTAAAATATAGTAATCTAAAAAAAAGAAATGTTTGGAAAAATATTTGCAGCCAAAATCTCATATATTGTTGAGTTTTTTCTTTCTACTTTTAACAGATTTACCCATAAGTATAACAAAAAAGGTCCAAACACCAGAAAAAAAACATGGGCACCTGATAGCAGGTGCCACTTATTTTTTTGCAGTGAAAGAATGTCATTTATTTTTTCAAAAAATAAATATTTTTCAATCATTTCTTTTTTATATATGACTATATTTCTCTTTCTTTTTTCAATTGGCCTAGTCTCATTTTTCTAGAACAAATATTTTTCAAGGTCAAATCTTAAATTTTCTACAAAACTTAATATTACAAAAAACTAAATTTTTTTATTTTTTTGATATGATATTATAAATCTAGGCCTATAAATTGATCATATTCAAAAATTTCAGGTTATTTTAGAAATTATCATTAGAAAAACAGTAAGAAAAATATAAATATCTCTACACACTCTACATCATCATTGACTCTAGATGAATTAATAGTATACCAAACTTTTCTTAAGTCATGAATGACTTAAACCTAAGATCACAACATTTTAAAACAAGTGAGAAACCAGGAAACAAAAAAATTGAGAGGAAAGAAAAACTAAAATTCTGGGGGTTATTGAAGTATAGATTAGAGCTGTGAGTCTAGTAATTAGTTAACCTCCCATTTTCCTTAATTAAATTTAAAATTTTGCCTTTGGATAATTCTTCCCATTCTATTTTAATCACACAGAAAAAAAGACACACACACACACAGTTTTGATTTCTAAAGGCCTCCTACAAAATTCATAAATAATACAAAAAAAAAGATTTTTTTTGTTCTAGGTTTATTTTTATTAATAATTTTGGGGGATTAAAAAATTAAGTTTTAAGTCTTGGAGAACTTGAACAATTCTTTAAGAGATATAAGTACTTTTAAAAAATTTTGCAACATATTCCTTATTTTTAACCACCTCATTCCTAGTTTTTATTATCACAGACATTGTTCACACTTAAAAGTCCTTTTCACATCACAGATAATGTGACCATTACCAGCACTATTGAATTTTATCATAAGCATCTCCACACTTGACTTTCTCTTAAAGACTAACTAAAACTTTAATATATGCAAAAATCTACAAATGCAAATTCAAAACATGCTCCTGCACCATACTATCATACTTTAGACAAAACTGTGTCACATTTCTGTTTTAGGTGGTAATACACCACATTCAAAACAAGACATAATATCTCATAAAAAACAGGATATCTGATCTCTCAAATGAGACATGCATTTCTTGAAGGGGAACTATAATGGATTTATGTGGTGTGTGACTTGTTGTGCAAAAGTGGTGTTGCAGGCAGTCCTGTGACAACCAATTTCAAGTTAAAAATTGGCCTTGAAAGCCACAAGCTCCAATTTCATTTTCCTGATACAACAAAAAAATTCATGACGCTGCTAAGTGTTTCTTTACACCTCTTTCACTTTGGTCTGCTCATTTTTACCATATTTTTTTATGTATCTCATTTTTTCTCAGTAACATGATTTTGTCTCAATCACCACAGGAAATTGGGGGCGGAATTGCTAGCAATACTACTGATTAAAAATTCTGGGAAACCATTGGGAAGCTGTTGGGAAACCAGATTTATACCAATAAAAACTGAATTCTTTCAGAGACTGGACCCAGTTTGGTCCTTACTTGATCACAACTTGTCAGAGCTTGAGCATCACTTGACCAACAGATATGCTTATTCAAAATTCATTATTTTTATTCATTATTTAATATGTATATAAAATATTCAATATGCAATAAGAATATTGTTATTTAAAGCTCAATAAACATATATGAATATGCATATGCAATATTAGATATGCAAAATTCAAAAATTTGCATGCATGATGCATATTTAATATCCATGAATAATACATATTCAATATAGTTACATAATGCATATTCAATTAGTCTTTTCAATTCAAATTCATGATAGACAGAAAATGCAAACTTGTTATGAATACATCATGGAATTATCTTGTACATATTCTTCAATTAAAAGACCTCAGTATATGTGAAAAATCAATAGTATAAAGGTCAGGATATATCCATTACATTTTTATCATCAAAAGAAAATAATTATTCAGTAAACTCATGGAAAATCAATAATTTTATTTTACTTGAAAATATATATTTATATAGGAGGGACCAGAGTCTTATAGTGATATCATCACCACATAAAATAGGGGGAAACTTTCTAGGAAGTCCCCTTATTTAGTAAAAATATGAACATTAACTGCAGGAAAAAATGGTGAACTGGATGCCTAATTCAGTTTTGTGACCCTATTCAATTCCATATGTGCATTTTTGTGGCAAGTGATTGAATTTCACATTTTGAGCCCACCTTATTTTTTGCCTTTGGAAGATGATTAAGATGGTGTGATGTGAATATTCTTGTAAGAGAAGAAAAGAGGAGGTTCAAATAGAGTTTTTGGATGAATCCATGAAAATGAAATGACATGAGAAAAGGAGATGCAAGTGTCTGAAAAGCAACAAAACCAGGAGGGTTCAAACAGGGTCACTCCATGAATTAGACCCAGAGTTATACCCTGAAACCAAGAACTGAACTAGACATCTTGTTCAGGGATTTTTCCCCTGTGATTTTTACTTTTAATTTTTAAATTGATTTACTACAGGACATTTATGTGGGACATTCTTTCAGGTCCTCACACATCCCACTTACTCAATTACCCATTGATCCATCAGTCAAACCCATTTTAAGCCTGTTTAAGCAGCAAGGCACATTGGTTCCCTTTTATTACCATCATTCAACAAAATTAACACTTATTTCAAACTAGGATTAAATTGTTTCAAGAAAGCTCATTCTTCCACTTTTAAATTCTCAAATGTTTTAATACTTTGGGTTATAATTTTTTTACTTGGAAAATGATAGATTGATAAATTAAAACTCAAATGGTTATGTAATTAATATTTCTAGCATTCAATAATCAGAGAACCATAAATATTTCTTTTAATTGTGACTAATTTAAATGAGGCCCAAAGGCTACTTTAATGTGTAAATACATGAAATGGATTGAAAAATGTTTCTTGCTAGTTTTGAAAAACCACTGGAGAACTAGATTGCATATGCATTATAGAAGTAGGGTAAAGTTACTATAAGATGCATGAAAATGTTTCAATATATATTTATAATGAATAAGAAATGAATATGCACAATGCATACTCTATATGTATGGATTACAGATTTCCAATATGATTACATAATGCATACTTAACATGGATTGATAACACATAATCAATTTTAATGCATTAGGGAGTGTAAAATTTAGTAAATTTGCACTTACAAACTTGCTCTTAATTTTGTTAAAATTCACATTTATCTAATACTACACACCAGGTAAGATATCCCTTATAGGAATATTCATGTACAAGTTGGGGATATTTTAGGAAGTGATATAATGACAGAAAAATAAGCATCAGAAAAATATGTGTAAGTGAAATATGTTTGAGGAAAGGGAGGTTTTTAAGGGACTGCTTTTTTTTCTTTTGAAACCACCTTTCTATCTTTAGCCTACTTTGGCCATTTTAAACCTGACCAGCTACTAAGAAAATAAAGGTAACATCAAGAATAAGGAAAATAAATGGTAAACTAACACCAACCTCTATGGAATGGAATAACAACACAAATCTTACACTATCCTTTATAGCAGGAAAAAGCAAGGGTAATGCAAAACTTTCATCAGTGGAGGAAAGCCACAAACAAGAGATAATACTAACCTATTAAGGAAACAATACTAAAAAAAGAAAGTTGGTCCCCATTGCAGCTCAAAAATTTGGTCCCTTCAAAGCCTCTCTTAATAACAAATATGTGCAAAAAAATGGATGAGAAAAAGCAGTGCAGTAAAAATATATTGCAACAATGGGAAGTTTTTTTTTTGATTTTTTTTTCACGAAGAAATGATTTTTTTATTTTATTTTTTATTTTATCTATTTTTTTACAACTTTTTTTTGAAAAAAAAACTCCATGGTTGCAAACAATTCTTCTTACACTAATTTTTCTTGCACTTACTTTTCATACATTTATTTTTCTGACCTGATGCCCCTCATTAAAATATCCCTAAATTTCACATGTATATTTTCATTGGGAGTATATTACTTAATGTATAGTGTAAATTCAGATTTACAAAATATATCAGCCCCAAAACTGGTGTACTCCAAAACTAAAGTAAGTCCCTTATTTCACTTAAATCCATAATTTCTCCACCAGAAGTGCTGTTCTCACCAGAAAAATTCATTTTACTAGTTTTTCAGCATCATCCCATTCATAAAATGCATTCAGAAGCATAGAAATTCATAACTCAAACATCATACCAAATTTAAATTTTTATATCATATAAGATTCATGCCTACCTAAAGCTCAATTCATCAAAAAATATTTCATGCTGTCAATTTTATTTCTCTCAACCTCCTCTTTAACCTAAAACTCTATTAACTTATTTTTAATTTCTTTAATTTAGATTCTCACCCAATAAATTAGGTAATTATTTTTATTATTTTATTGTTAATCATTTTTGTCAGTATGTTTGCATAATGTTATAGATATCCTTTCAAAAAATTATGAGCATATGGATGAGAGGGGAAGGGAAGGGGAGTGTTTATTTTTTTATGCAGTGAATCAATGAGATGATCCTGAGAGTGATTCAATGAGTACATAATGTGTTTGAGGAAAAAAAGGAGGGAAAGTAGAGGGGGTGGTCAATGTGTTATGCAGAAAATCAATGAGATGAGTAAGAGATTAATTTTATGAGGTCAGCATGTGGTTATGAGGAAAACAAGTTTGGCTTTAAAATAAGATTTGACAGAAATTTTTAAAACAAGTGATTTATTTGCCAAATTTTATTGCAGGTTTTTGATTGCTAGTTTGGTTTGAAACCTGCACTTAAGATAATTGAAAATTTGCTAAAAGTGACACACCTTAATATGCATATTTTATATCTCATAATGCATTATTCTCAATACACATCTCATATTTCATATTATATATAGAATAATGCATAATGAATTATGAGTACACATTAAATATTGTATAATAATATGCATAACTTATAATAAATAGTGCATAATATATAGCATATTGAATATGGTAAAGGAGATGCCTATTTCAGAAAAGCAAAAAAAAAGTTTTGATCAAACCAGGTCACTATTTAAATAAGACCCAGTATTATACACTTCAAACAAAAATTAAACTATAAATTTAGTTCAAGGATCTTCCCCCCCTTTTATTAGGTGTAAAGATGAAAGTTTGTATTTTACTGGATTAACACCAAAATTTTTTACAAAGGTTTGAGTAAGTGGTGGAAGTTCATGGGGATAAGGATTATGATATGGTGTGTTTAAGTATTATTCTTTGTACCGAATGAATAAAAATACAACCTAGAGTATCTTGAGGGTAATTAAACATGTAACTGAACAGCACTAAAGGTGCATATTCTCAAAAGATGGCCAATAATCATAGAGGAGACCAGGTACACTATTCTGAATCTGAATGCTCTTGTGATTAAGGCTAAAGCAAAAGAGGGTATTTTGAGCCATAAGGAGTTTTAGAATTTTAGAGAATAATTTATCAGATTGTGGCGTATCAGGTCATTAACAAGGACTATAGCAATATTAATGCGCTGTAGACATTCCTATAGTACTAGCTATAGGCCTTGACCAAGGGAGTTGGAGAAAAACCAGAGAGAAAATCCCCTGTCCCTTTAGAAAAATATAGTGAGATTTACTTGCTAAAGTAAGTTGGTTCCTGTTTTGCTAAAGCTCCCATTTAACACACTTGACTACTTGATGAGCCAAGAAAGTAGTCCCCAGATAGACTACCAGACCAAAGAACTGAAATGTAGAACAAAGTTCACACCAGAGACAGCAAAGATACTTGATGTAGGCTGCAAATCCACACCAGAGACAGCAATAATACTTGCTATAGCTTGCAAGACTATAACAGAGAAAACAGTTGCCAAAGTTATTTTAAATGAAGAACTCACTTGCAACAAACACAGACAATTGTGGCCAGAAAACAGTGAAAACTGAGTGAGGAACAATGATATCACCTCCGGATGGTTGTATGATGATTAAGGTTGCCCCAAACTGTCTTATTCACTATGTACACACAGACCACTAACTAAGAGCCCATGCGCACCCACCAATCTGGCGCCTGTACCCGCCAAATTGCATAAAAAACCCTCCTGGAGCGCTCCCCAACCTCCTAAAACAGAGGTGGGCGGGCCACCCGACGTCAGAGATGCTGCCTGAAGCAGCCCGGCCTCCCTGAAGCCAGAAAACCAATAAAAACCACTAATCTACTTAGAAAAATTAGCTACAACTACTAAAACCTTTAAAACACGGAATTTCACTATAACAACATTGAGACATGAAATATAGAGAAAAATTAGCTCTATCAAATGGTACTAAGCACTTAACCCTAAGACTTAAGGTTAGCCCGTAAAACACGAAAAACAAAATTAAACAGCAATCTTTTATAAACGAAAAATGAGGAAATGACCCCTTAAAACTCAGAATATGAAAAATGTCTTCAAGACATAAAATATAGAGAAAAACAAGGGCTATCCAATGATAGCACCCACATACCCGCAGACCCAATATCCATGGAATAAAACCAGAAAAATACCCAATTATTTAACAAATGTCAATTAAGACATGCAAAAACCGCTCCAAATCACACAACAAAGGCCCCTGCCAATGTTGGAAGACCACATCCTCCCTCCAATTGAGAATGTCCACATTCTTTCTTCATCCAACCACCATGTTTAACCTTCTTCCCAAATCTGCCTCTGAAATGGGCCCCTGCCAATACTGCATCGACAATAATTTAATCTGCGCCATGACACCACCTGTCCATCCATACAGAACGTCCTGCGATGTCTGCCAATCCAGAAAGAAGACCTGCCACAGACCTGGTCCACTTTCTTCCACAACAGATTCACCTCCACCTCAACCTGGTTCTTCTTCTGCCAGCACCAAAAGATCTAGGCCATCCATCCTGATACCCAGATTAATCAAAAAGCTCCACCCTTCCCAGAAGAGTGCCACAACCCATAAAACAACTAGTTCCCCCATCCCTGGTCCATCTGATGGTAAAGAACATTCATTTCTTCCTTCAACTTTAAAACTGATAACTTCTCAGCTCCTCCCTCTTCTGATAGTGATGATAACAATGTAGGATCCATTGCATCACCAACACCAACGCACTTGCCCACTATCAAGGCCAAGTTCCAACAACACACATCTCAACAGAAACAACTTCTGCTTCACTACTTCCAATCCACTCCTGCTAGAGATCCACAGGACATTGAGAACAGAAGGCACCTCATTCACCAGTTCAAGGCTAATTCTGAACACTTCATTTCATCTCTTGATTCCCTCTGTAATTCCACTAGTACTTGAGTTTGATTCAGAAATGAAAAATTGACCACACCCTCTATAGGATGTAACCACAAACAACCCTCAGTTTTAAGTCTTGGGGGACCATCCTCATTTTATAGTCTTGGGGGACTCAAAAACCCTCAGTTTAAAGTCTTGGGGGACTCAAAAACCTAAATCATAAACCCAGAACCAGAGATCAACCACATTAAGACACAGAGAAAAAACTAACATTCTGGTGTAATTGTGAATAGAGCTGCCAGCCCATCAATTACCCCCAAACTTGCCTTTGCTAAATTCGGAGGCTCCCCCTGTGGATACCCTCCACCAATATTTCAAAACCAACTCCGCAACAAAAACTTTTTCCTCAGTTTATAGTCTTGGGGGACTCAACCAACAACAATCCTCAGTTTAAAGTCTTGGGGGACTAACACAGTGTTCAGTTTAAAGTCTTGATGGACTAGTCTTGATAAAATCTTGAAACCAGCCAGTTTAAAGTCTTGGAGGACTAACAGAAACCAGATTTCAGTTTAAAGTCTTGATGGACTGACTTGATACCATAGCTTTTTCAGTTTAGAGTCTTGATGGACTTCCTTGATAATATAGCTTATTCAGTTTAGAGTCTTGATGGACTGACGGAATTTTGCATAAAATGGACGCAGCCAATTTCATGCAGCACACCTCTACAGCCAACCTGCTGAACTTCCACCTTCACTTCATCATCTACCCATCACTGACAAAAATCTCCTCCTATCCCTTTTCATCATCTTTTCTCACCACAGATCATGGCTGGATCTCCTGATGTTAACCCTTCTACTCTCCCTTGCTTCACTGCTCCCAAGGACTATGCCTGCAAACAGTGCATCCACATGTGCAGACCTTGCACATTCACTCTTCCAAATCCTGAATCCAAATTCTACAACAGGGCTTGTGAATCTTGCTATTACAAAAAGAAAAGATGTGAAAGAGACGCCAACTACCCTATTCCTCCGCCTTCTCCTTCTCACAAATACATCTCCAGATCCCCTACCAGATCCCCAGAGCTTGCTCCTTTCTCTTCCTATCTATCTTCTGCTCCTTCCAGAAGATCCAGAAGCTCAGCTTCCCGCACGCTTCCCAAAAGACCAGCCTTAGCCTCACAAGAAACTGCTTTTATCTCCGCTGAATTAGCTCCAAAAGCTTCAAAATCAACTCTCAGGCTTCTAGACCGCGTCCAGGCGGCCCGCCCGCCTCACCAAACAGTGAAAATCAGGGCCAAAACCTCCAAAAACGGCCAGAAAATAGCCAAATTCATCCAGAAAACAACAACAACTCAACCCAACTACCTCCTACTGCTCCCAGAGCAATGCAATCCACCCTTCCAAAGTCCAAAAGCACCAAAATTTACCAGATTTTTAAGAGAACTGCCAGAGAACCCCAAGAAGAAACCAGAACACCACACACTGCTACACAACAACAACTTTGTCCCCAACTAAGACAAAGAAACTACACCTCTCCTCTGTCAGCCAACTACTCTTCTGACAGTTCCATCTCTTCAAATTCTCCATCCAGAAGAGAGCAGTCTGCTTCCAAATCCCCCTCTCCTGCTCCATCCTTTAACAACCCTGGTACTTCATCACCAGCACCTATTCCAGCTGAATCCAACAGAAATAACAACCACAACAACAACAATCTCACTTCTCCAACTAGGCCCCAGGAACATCAGCATCCCAGTTCACCTTTTCAGGATCATTCAGAGGAAGACCATGAGAATCCATATCTTTCCCTAGTTGATCCACCCACTATGACCATTACAAAATCGTCAGAGATCCAAATCCCAGCTGCTTACAGATTTGATGAGCTTCCAATCTGTAAGTACCAAATTAATTATTCCATTTCTTCAACAAAAATAATTACTGATCCAATTCTTCTTGTCTAGATGGCACCCCTCCTCCTGAATCTATTATTGGAGTTTGCCAAACTCTTGAAACTTCTTTGACCCTGGATTATGGATACATGAAGAAACACCTAAGCACCATGTGTTCCAATATGCTAAAAGTCTTTGCCCTCCATGGACCTTTGAATGACTTTGAAAAATCCCTGAGAAAGCGCCTACTGGACGACCACTGGAAAATGTCTAGGATCATTAAACACACCCTCCAGCACTCCATTCCTACCTCTTCTTCTTCCTCCTCTGAACTTCCCTCTAATCCAATTCCTGACCATTACAATCCCTATAATCTCTCCAGCAGGATGCACTTCAAAGAACACAGTGCTTCCCACAATCCCAACAAAAAAACAAAAACGTCATCACAATCCGGACCAACCTCCAGAAGCTTCATCATCCAGACAATGAGCTCCTGCAAAAGATTAGAAACATAAAAATAATATAAAACAAATAATAAAAAATAATTTCAGAATTTTTTTTTTTTTTTTACGGTCTACTGATATACTAAAATAAAAAATTAATAATTAAAATGAAATGAAATAACATAAATGAAATAAAATAAAATATAAAAAATAATACAAATGGTATCCCCCAGCCAATTGATGAGCTGATCCCCTGATACCTTACCCACATCCAAGTGCACCTTGATGTGGATACACAATTAATTCTTTTAAATGGTTAACAGAAAACAAAATTCAAAAAATTTAGAAATTCAGAAAATAATAAAAAATAATGAAACACAGAAACACATGAAATAAATGATAAATAAAAATAAGAAAATAGAATTGCCCGTCCAATTGATGAGCCTTTCCCCACCAATGCTTGCCCACATCCAGGTGACCCTGATGTGGTAACACCCTATATTTTTGATTTTATAATTTTAAACAACCCCCATAAAAAAATTAAAAGAAAAAAAAAGAGAAAAAAGAAAATAATCTAAAACTGCTATCTAGCAAAAAAAACATAACTGTAAAATCAAAGACAGTCCAGCTCCATAGATGGTCCAATAAGGGAAAGTCCGATCCATAGAAATGATCACTGGGTGGGCTCCCTCCAATAAGTAAAA
This sequence comes from Hemileia vastatrix, assembly GCA_030280995.1. NCBI lineage: Eukaryota > Fungi > Basidiomycota > Pucciniomycetes > Pucciniales > Zaghouaniaceae > Hemileia > Hemileia vastatrix. The sequence goes on from JASXTE010000015.1 coordinate 9,737,435, forward strand.
ATGATGGGAGACAACCAGTGATCCACCACCAATCTGAAAGAACCAAAGATAAAGAAGCCAGTCCCA